>CM075854.1:56840540-58249290 GCA_037975125.1 Latrodectus hesperus | reverse complement strand
CAAGGACATCAAAAATTTCCTGTTAAAAAAGAACTTATTTTTCTGTAAGAAGTCTTTTCATGATAAAAATGTCTGAAGAAAATATAAAATTGAAATAAATTGCAAATAAAAGATTCTAATGAAATTTATACAAATTAATATGAAGACATAAAATTTAGTAACTTTATCTTCTAAATTCAACCTGTGTTATTGATGTGAAATTTAAATATTTTTCAGAGTAATCAAATTTATTGCCTATTCTAATAATAACAAGACTTAAGAATTAGTACTAGGTACTCAGTAAAATAACATGATTCCTTTAACTTAAGTAAAATTCATGGGTTTGAATCATATTTGAGCATGGATGTCTCAGTGATTCAGATTAAATTAAATATTTTGCTCTTGTTATAATTAGCATGTGTGTGAAAATAACTGCAAGAGCGACAAGCAAATTGAATCTTTGGTGTCAGTAACTAAGGTCATAAAAATAACTGTTGAGATTTAAAAAAGTGATTATGTGCCACAAGGAAAAACAACTTGCAATGTTTTTAAGATGAAACTGTTTAAGTTTGTTATATTATATCAAATTGAAAATTGGTAAGTTCTAAAATCAAGTTTGAATACTATCCCTTTTGCAATTTTTTACAATGTAAGTAACAATATTTATTACTATTGAAAGACAAACCTAATAAAATCATACCCTATAAACAAGAAAGTTCTTGCCATTTTTCATAACCCAAAAGAATATGACCTACAGAAAGTGTTGCCTGCTATTACTCCTCAAAGTAATCACCATTGGCATGCACTACATTCTGCCAGCATGTCACCATTTCAGCATCCCAGTCAAGTGGTTTTGGACACAAAGAAATCTCTGAGTTCTTGGTGCAAGTTTGCTTCATTGGTGAAGGATTTTCCACGAAAATGATTGTCCAGGGAATGGAAGAGGTGATAATTGTATGGTATTAGGTCAGGTGAGTAAGGTAGATGGCATGGAGTCTCCTAACCAAGTCACTGTATGGTATTCCTGGCCTGTAAGAGGTAAATTCCTCGTCTCACATTATCAGCCAAGAACAGTACACCCTTGCGATTAACCAGTACTGACTCCTTCTGTTGCATTGTTTGTTGCTCATGATCTAATTGCTGTGGCCATTTGCCCCCTTTGGTAACAGCACTTAATGATTACTCCACCAGATACCAGTTTCATCACAGTGGGACAATTCTCCTTACCTGAATTTGTGAAACCAATGCTTTGGCGTACGTTCATTCAAAGCACTATCCTAAATTGTTTGATATATTCAGCAATTTGTTGTAGCACTGATATGCCCACTTTGAATTCATAAAGCAAACAACAACAAATGTATAAAATTTTCATACGAGTTGTGAATGATGAATGTGCATGGTGGACTACTTTTATAATGACTAATATTTCTACTGTCGATTTACTGGTGTTTCAACCACATCATACATTAATTTTCATCCTTATTCTCACTTGACTCAAAGGGAATGTGTAAATGGCAAGAACTCTCTTGTTTACCTTATATAATATATATTCCAGAATTCATCTCATTCATCTATATCTCTTCCATTAAGTAAATGAGATGCTGGTAAAAAGTCACTTATAAAGTTTTAAATAAGCAACAAATTAGTACCAATTGACATCTTGTACACAGATGTATGGTGAAAAAATCTTGTATAACATCCATTAATTTGTTCATGTTGCCATTATATCTTAAAACATGTTAGAAAAGAGACACTTTTGCTATATAAGCAAAATCTTCCTGCAACTTGCATGTGTTTGCTTTTTGTATGTGATAGAAACTGGTTCAATTCCTGTTAAGTGCATGCATTAGGAGGCATGTAGGGAGTTCTCAAAGTTGCTCAGAAATTACATTTTGAACTAAACTGAACTGAAAAGATAAAGCTGTCTAAAAAATAATTGTTATAATTTCTTAAATATTATAAATATGATACCCAAAAGCAAAATTTAGTTATATTTCCATATACCAAATGCCTTCTGTGAATATTAGCATTTTATTTATTTTTGCCAATTTTGCTAATAATTTTAATCTTTGTTAAGAACTTTTTTGGCTAAATAAAATGTATTTAACAGAATATATTAACTTGAAAAATTGTATGTTCTAAGAACAAATAGAAATAAATCCATTCTTCCTAATTGTTACTATGCAAATGATCACAATTATCAAAGTTTATAACTATTATACATACACCTAATATAAGCAAACAAGATTAATGTGTAATATAAATTCCACTACTCTTCTCATTCATCTTTGTACCTCCTTTATTAAATAAAATAAAAATGTTTAATCTTTTCATAAGTATTTTTGCTTGCAAAATATGTGATATCCCAAAATGCTGCTTTAAACGATAGGTCCTGGTCTAATTAGCCCTTATGTGTAGAAAATACCATTAAGCAGCAAACAAACCAATCCAACTAAACCAACAATGTCGATGCTATGGTAGAGTAATCAGTAACATTTTATTTCATATTCATAAAATCTTTTAACATAATTATTAACATCTTTTTATTTCAATTTTACATCCTGTAATAGGTAATTATTTTATCCCTTGTTTATGTTGTGATCAAGATAATTATAATCTAAAACTTTATAATTATGTACTATAACATCAATACTAGTTTTATTAGATTAAAAAGAATCCTGGGGAGTTATTACATACCTTTCGCAAACTCAAAAATTGGTGTTTATATTGGATTTATTTTCAGGTGATTATGTATATAATATCAAGTATGAACCAAAGGAGGTAAAGTATCCTATGCATTAAACTTGCTATCAATCATCTTATGAATATGCTTGTTTATGTTTTTAGTTGTATAAAATTGTTAATGATTATAAAGCTAAAAATTATCATCAAATGTGTGATAGTTCAAAAAATGAATGAGACCAATTTAAAAAAAACTAGTCTAAAATAAATATTTGCATTGGAATATTCTATGTAATATTATGATTATATGTATTTACAGTTCATTTAGTTTAAATATTTTCTATTAACATAAGAACTTTTTCTCCTATTTGTTGATTAATATTGCTTATAGTTTATTTAATCCTTAGGTATGGAATCTGTAATTCCTACTGATGGTGGAAGGTATGATGTTTACTTGCAAGCTAGAGTTAAAAAGTCTGTTTATTTTGATGCCAAGGAATTACATGTGAGACGCTGCACTTGGTTTTATCAACAAGGCTCTTCCATGCGATTCAAACCTTATGACGAAAATACAGCAAATTATCTTGAAGTAATATAAAGTACATTTTACTTCTTTTCATCAATTTTTAGTCTCAAATTTTAAAAAAAATATTTTTTAATGCTTTTGTAAAGTATGTTTAATCATTAGTGCAATATTCATTCATAAATATATCAGTCAAAAATTTCTTTTTTATGATTTCATCTGAAAAGTTGTTAAATTATATTTGACATGTTTAAAAATATTCTTAAAAAATATTATCAAAATTTGCAATATTATCATTTTTAAGCAGTGATGACATTTTCAATCATAAATTCATAAAAGTTAACATTTTTAAAGTGTACTGATTAAATTTGAAAATTCACTTTCATTTACTAGGCTGAATGTGATTTCATTTTTCACATTAATATTTATTTTCCAAACTGTTGATAAAAATAAGCAAAATAAGCCATGTTTGCATTCATTTGAAGGATTTGTTTTGATTTGAAAAATAATAAAATTTATTGTTTTACAATAGTAATGAGAATAAGCTTGCTTATTGCCTTTTTAAAGACTTAACATCTTTATTTTAGATTATTACTAAAGAATCATAGAAATGACATGTGTGTTTGCAGATTATCTAATGTAGAAGTCTGTTGTGTCTACTTTTCAGTTCAACATTTCATATGTTAATAATACAAAATTAACTTTAATTTTCTCTAAAATTAAAAAATCGTAATAAATGAAACTAACGTTCTAGGAATGGTATGCAAAAAGAATTCTTTGCTCATGGGTTTGCCCATTTCAATATGGTCATTAATGGTTTTATTATTGACTATGTTAATGAATATTTTTGTGAAATTTATTATACTTTTATAATTAATTTAACTTAAAAAATTTAAGAATATTAAGAGCAATACTTTGCTTTTAATATTATTAGTGTTCTAATTCTTTTCTAATTTTACATTTCGATATCTATGATTCAAAGAAATATATTTGCAATTAATGATGATAATGAATATCCCAACTGTGATGAGTGTTCCAACAAAAGATTAAGTTTCATGAATTTACATCATGTTTAATATTATTGTTTTATGATAAAAAGCAGTATAATGCGATAAAAAAATTTCTATGTTGTACAAATTTTTGTACCTCTCATTAACATCAACAGTAATATTTATCAGCAAAATTTTGAAAAAGGATATAGTAAGAGATGATTTCAATGTAAATAGTTTGTATTTAGTACTAGTATTCGAATAAAGAAATTATGTAAAAAACTACATTTCTATTTTATCCTAGTTTACATTATTCTTGCGAAAATTTTGAGGATTAGTTATTTAATATGAGATTTCTTGCACAGTTTGTTAAAAAGAAAAAAACTTATATACAAAATACTGTAATAATTTAAAACCTTCCTTTTGCCATACATTCAAGAAAAGGAAATTACTTCGTAGTTTCATTCAATAAAATATGCCTATTCAGCTAAGTAAACATGTATTATGCTTAAAATTACTCAAATTAAAATAATGCATTATTTTCAATCACTTATCTATTAAATTCATCTAATATTTTATTAAAAGAAACAATTATATTTTTAATTGCTGAAATGTTGTCCTGATGGTTATATTTTTAAAACTATAGTTTTTCATTGAATAGATTTTCAGGGGAAATTCCATACAGAAAATTTATATAAAAGGTTGAGATTGTTATGACCAGCAAGCATATTGTTTTACCAATTCATTTTTTGTTTTGCACTTGATTGCTTTTCACAGCACTTAAGATCCTATATTATTGTGCAAACTTCAACATATATCAGTTCTTGAAAACAATTAAATGAACATAAATGAGAGAAATATATTAATGAACTGATTAACATATGTTAGAACCAAATCTTTTTAGAAAACATTCTAAATTTACAGCCATGATAATTTTTCTAACAGTCCATAAATTGGTATCTTTAACCATTGTAATTTAGAAATATTATAAGATCTTGTAATCAAATTTATAACAGTAGAAACAAGATAAATAATTTCAGACATTACAGAAAATAGAAAATTGTTGGGATTTAATTTTGGCATTAATTGGGAATTTTAGATTGAAATAAAATTTGTTTTATCAAACAAAGTAACTGTCAACTATTTTGTACGACAGGTTTTAATTGTTCTTCAGCATCTTCTGTTTTTGACATTCTCTAAATATCCCAACTTTATTGTAGTTATACTTAAGTGCATTTAAATTTTTGTCTGTTATGTTGAAATGTGTCGATTTATTGTATTTTGCATATATTGGTCTGTACTTCATTGAGAAAGTTTGTTTTTCATTTCAATTTGAATGAAATTGCATAAACATTTTCAATTTAAACTTTTTATGTATTAGGCTAATTTTGTCAGTGATATCATTTGAGTTTTAAATCTTTTTTTTGTAGTATAGTCAAATAAGTTATATTAATAAATAAAAGGTTTATTTTCTGTTTAAAATTTTTAGGAATCTTATCGGGATTGGATTACTTCTGGAGCTCAAGAAATACGGTTTGCTATTCCAGGCCTGATGGGAAGTTTTCTTTTTGAAAAACCTCAAGTGTTGCTTCATTGTGGAATTGATTCCAATACTTGGACTTCTCCAAATGTAAGTATTAAAGTACACACTTCATAAAAATCTTTGTTTTAAAATATATGCATTTTCATTAAATAAAAATTTTCAATATTTTTTGAACTTTAGGAACTTAAAGGGAGCCCCAAACTAGTCAAAAGAGGACTACCTGAAGGATTTCAAATAATGCCCAATGAATCTCCCCATATTGACCATCTTCTTTTTATTGTTCAAGGAATTGGATCGTTTTGTGATCTTCGATTTAGAACTGTATCAGAATGTGGTAAAATCCGAAGTCTTTTAAGTATTTCAGTTTTTTATTTTTGTTACATTTTATGTGTTAAGATAATAATCTTTTCAGTGGATGGATTCAGAGACATTGCTAACAAATTAATCGAAAGCCATTTTAAAAAGCAAGTGGAACTAGGGCATGTTGGCAGAGTTGAAATTTTGCCCGTCGCATGGCATGCTAAACTGCGTACAAATGATATTGGATTAGATCGGTATTTTATTTCTTACACTTTTATCTTTGAATGGATTTCTTAAAATTAACAATAATTATGCTTCATTGAAATATTATGAATATGTAAGTTTGAAGTATTAATTTTTTATATCTGTATAAAATACTTTTTCCTAAAGAATCATTTATTCTAAATAAAAGAAATCATCTGCCATTAAGCATTAGGTAATCTAATTTAAATAATATGGTTAAATTAGTAAGTTAGTGTCATTACTTACAAAGTGACTTTTTCAATGGTAACTATGCATGTTCCTTTAATTTTTTAATAGCAGAAAAATTTTTTGTTGTAGGAAATTTACTGAGAAATAGTTTTATATTTGTCAGAATTTTAGATTATTTGTATTAATTTCTTTTAAAATTTTCTGGCCATTACCCATATTCAGTCTAAAAATTACATTAAAGATATACTGTGAAATTAGAAATAATTTAAACTTTAAATGCATTTGATATTTGATTTTCAATTAATAACTTCATAATATATATATATATATATATATATATATATATATATATATATATATATATATATATATATATATACATATAAATTCATTATTTGAGTGAATTCATATTGCACTTACAGTAATAAATTTATTAAATTAACATGTTTATAGAGCTGTGCATTTTTATGATTAAATAATTGATTATCATTAAATTGAAATTTCATTTGAGAATAATGTAAAACCATTAAATTTTACTGTGATTTTGGACATAACAGGTTATTGATTTTTTATCTAAAAATACAGTGCTTATAATCAATAAATCTTCTTTTTAAAAAATTAACAAAAAATTTTTATAAATGAAAAATAAATGACTTAAAAATTTAATTTTCAAATCAAAATTTAAAAAATTGCAAAATCCATTAAATTAATTTTTGGTATGTCTCAAATTAATTTATTATATATTCTTGTGGGTTCATCTGTGCAAAAGTCTGAATAGAACTTTTATAAAAACTATCAATTCTCTCAAATAGGATTTGAGGTATTTCAAAACTGAAAGAAACACTCGTGAATAATTTGTTGAAAATATATCATATTTTGACTTGGGGAAATTTTACTCATCTTCAATTAAAGTATTTATAGTCTTGTAAACAAAAGTTGTGACATAATTATTTTAGTTAATGTATAATTAAATTTTTCAAGGGTAATTATTATAGCTTTTGAATAAAAATTTGTTGTTCTGTTGCAGTGATATTTTTTAAAATATAATTTTATAAAGGGATAAATAAGGGTGAATAGGTGAGCAGAAAATTATTATTTTGCAGTATTGAAATTCAGTAAATTTTCTGTTTTGTTATTGACTAATTTTGCAATAATTTTTACATACTATTTATATAAATCCTACTATTGTTTCTTAGTATTTTGGCTTTAATCAATATTGATTACATGTGTATTACATCCATTTTGATTTAATTGAAATGAAATTAAAATGCTGTTATGGTAAAATTATGTTGAATTTTTAAGAAATAAAGATATATTTTATAACCGTGCTAATGTAATTAATTTTAATTAGTATCCCTAGGCAATTAATTTTTTGCCACTTTTTTATCATTCCTTAATTATAAAGCAAAATCTTTGGTTAAAGTACGTTGTTAAAAAATTAATACTTGTTAAAATAATTTTAAAATGTTTTTGATTTATTCTAACTTATTTTAAGATAAGTGTGAAATTTACATTTTATGAACTTTATGAGAGTTTATTACATAATTTTTTAAAATTCATTTTCCAAAATAATTAAATAGAAATATATATGCTCGTGTATTTTTAATTTTATGCATTTGTCATAATTAATCTTTAAATTAAACACGCTTAATATATTTGTAATTTTTCAAACAGATAAAACTTTATAGATATATATAATACGTAATCATTATTGGAAGTTTTTTAATGTTTGTAACATATTTATAATGTTTCCATCTTGAAATTATAGTAATATATATTGTAATTTATATTTATTTTTTCTTTATTTTCTCTATTTCTTAGGACAATGAAAATGATTACCCTTCCTAGTATTCCCAAACTGCGCCACTTCACTAATGATACTTTAATTGACATCTTATTATATAGTAGTCCATCATACTGCCAGTCAATAATAAATACTGTTGCTGAAGAAGTTAATAACTTGTATTCTATTTTTTTATCACGTAATAGAGAATTCTCTGGAAAAGTTTTTGTAGCTGGACACAGCTTAGGTGAGACAAGAGTTTCATCCTTCTTAATTAAATATAATTAAAAAATTCATTACTAATTCAAACTTTTTACAGGTTCATTGATTCTATTTGATATTCTTTCAAATCAAAATCCTTCTGAGTCAGAGACAGAAAAGGAAGTTTTAAGTTCAGAAGAGAAGTTATTGAATATTAGTATTGCTTTTGAAAATTATTCAAATATTGACCAGCTTCTACAATCTCTTGAGTTAGAAGATTATGGAGATATTTTTAAGAATAAAAACATTGAATTATCATCATTGGTAATTATCCGGAAGTCAATTCTTAAAACTTTTGTTTTAAAGTACAATTTTAAATATCACAAATTATATATTCTATGTTTGTAGATTTTTGTAGTTTTTATAAAAATTTTTCAATTTAAAAGTATTGAAAAAACGGTCCATATATGGTATTTTTCCTAATTTTCTTAAATTTTTAAGAATTTAAATAAATGAAAATTTTATTTGAAAATGTGGAAAAATTATTCATGATGAATAAGACCATCTTTTATCTGCATTTTGAACACAACTATATAATGAGGTCTTTAATCTTAAATCACTATACATAAGTTTTAAAATATGTAGTACAACTTTTTATCTTAAAATGCAGGAAAAACACTTAAGCATATAAACTGTTTTCTTCTGTTAGCCACTCATTTTCATTTCAATTTACATCTTGAGTTAATGTGGTGTATCTAACTTGTCTGTACCATTTTTTTAATTTACTGTTTCATATTTTGAGACACTCTGCATTTTTGAAAATTTGAAGTTATAAAATTTCATTAATCATATCAAATGCTGATTATATTAGACAACTAATTGTATTGTCTTCAAGAAATCGTTGAAGGTTTGCTTGACATAGTATATCATTTTGATTTAAAAAGTATTTTTAAATTATTTTAAATACTAAGCACTTTTAAACAAACAAAATAAACATGCAGTATATAAATCATAATGATATTTCAGTAAAATTAACTGATTTGATTTGCCCTTTTTTATATTAATCTATTTCTTTGACAGGTCAAAAATAATTATGTAAACCAACAAGCCTAAAGTCTGCATTCATATTTTATTCATCTGTTTATTTTTAAATTTTTCATTATTTTTATTCATATGTGAATAAAAACAACGAAAAAATGAAAATGAATAAAAAATAGTAAGATTTGAACACAAATCTTTCATTATATTCTTGAAGGTATATTAGATATCATTTCTTGATAGGATACTAGGCACCAAAATTTAAACACCACTGAATTTGGAATCATTAAAATAGTGCATATAAAACAGTATAATTATATTATTAAAATATGTGTTTTCAATGATTACTTTAAGTATTCTTGTGAACAAAAGTGTGCTTTAATATTGATTAGTGTAAATCTTAAACAGTTTGATACTTGATTTAAAAAATCAAAAGTTTCCTCACATGATTGGTTTTTATGATGTAAAGTAAATAAATTCTCGAATGAAGTGGTATTACAATTTAAGAAATTTTTGGAATTTGAATGTGTTTTCATTTATTCTATAATTTTTTCTCTTAGCTTTATCTATCTTATGAAGATCTGAAAAGTCTTGGTCTTCCAATTGCTCCTCATCAAAAATTAATGAATTTTTTGTTTCCTGGAGAAAATGTAAGATATCTATTTACTGTAAGAGTAGTATTTATTTTCTAAATATTTTTATTATCTTTGGGAATTAAATTTGTAAAATGCTTTTATTTTTAGTTACTACCACTTTTAATGCTTTAATTTTTCCAATGTTAAAATGAGAATTTTATTTATCAATCATATATTTTTTAAAAATATGAATGTAGACAGCTATTTTCTTCCTATTTATCCAGTTGTTCATTATAAAATCAAATGTTGTGGTATATTTGTTTAATCAATGAAAATTTTCATATGCTATAAAGCACTTCAAAATTGACATGGTTTAGTTTTTTGCAAATATAACATTCAAGTGACTTCACTAATAATATATTATTTTGCGAGTAAACTGGTAATCTTGAATTGGGATAAGAACCACACACACACAAAAACAACAGATGAGAATTCTCTTGTTCTAAAATCAAAATGAAATTACTATTTTTATATCGTTGCTTTTTATTTTTAATTAGTTTCTCCATTTAAAATCTTTCAACAATTTTTTTTCCTTCTATTTTTTCCTTCAAAAAATAAATAAAACTGGTTTCAGCATTTATTTTTAAATTTGCAAAATTCTTTTGTTAAAAAATGGTAATATATAATAATTTGCGTGCAAAAACAATTAAAAATAATAATTTTCTAATTTTGAGAGAAAAACATAATTTATAATTCAGGATTTCTATAAACATAAATTTATCCTGCTGATAATTTTTTTTATTTTAAAGTATTATATTCAGGTTATGTTAGCAAATTTCTCTCCAATCTTTGATTTTGTGCAATTATAATATATTTTCTATAATGAGGAAGATTCAGGTTGTGTATCGATCATGGTAAGCTAGAAAATTCTTAAATTCTCATATCTAATATTAAATCAACAAATATTGATGTTTGTAAAATGCTAGTAAATTTTCAAATCATTAAAAAGAAACTGATAAAATATACTCAAAGAATTTCATACTTTATGTAAAATAAATGATTTCATAAACAAGAGAAATGTGAATGAAAAAATACAGTAGAATAAAATTGTTTAATGATGTGCCTGTAGAGAAGTATGGTATTAAACTATTTTTTTTATCCATATCTGAAATTAAAAACAAAAGTATTTCAAAACAGGAACATCATTGTAAAATGTTAGGGAATTTTCTCCGCATTTGCTGTTACTTTCATGCTATGTGGATTTCTATCATAGGCTAAATGAATGCAAGATAATATAAATCATTAATACTTCTATTCTGAAAGTAAAACTTCCTATTTGTTGCTATTGGAAGTGAAACTTGGCATTTAAGATATATTTGAGTAATTTTGTAATCAGTATACAAGTTGAATAAGCTATGTTTATCTTAAGTCAGAATTAATCGTATCATATATAAAGGCAAATAAATATGACTACAGCCGATATGAGCACTCTGTTCTTCAATCTTCTGCAGAGGATTAGTTGCTTCTATACTGCCATCTTGCTCAAAATGTCTGCATTTCTATTGGACAGTTAATGAAGTTGTAATCTCCTGCTGTGACCATTAATCTGACAGTTGTTAACTTTTCCATTCTTGTAAGTTGGAAGTTTCCATTCTAACATCAGTAGAACGATAAACTAATCAAACCAGATGTATTGCAGTATCTAATTTTCAGTACCAGTTGATAGTTTCCATTCTGACATCAGTAGAATGATAAGTAATCAAACCAAATGCACTGCAGTATTCGGTTTTCATTCAAAGAATAAAATGTTTTAATAATTTGCATGTACAATCAAAATATTTATTAACTGAGAATTTCCTTCTCGCTAAGTTGAAGTCTTTGTTATTATTTATACCCCCGGAAATTTCTTGAATTTTAAGCCGACTCCTAGAAATTTTTAGTTTTTCTTTAGGTATTAATCTTTTAGTTGAAGATTGTATCAATTTTATTAACTTAATGTTTCATTTTTTGATATTTTCTATTATACTGGGCAGAAAGTAACCAAATGTTAGTTTATGTTAATCTTATTAGAGTTAAACAAAACTGTATAACATAATGCAAAATAGATTTTATCCAGGAGCAGAAGATGTACTGTAGTAAACCAATATGGTTTGGCCTCTCAGTATAAGTCTTTTTATTATACATTATAATCTTACTACTGTATTATATTTAACATTAAGCTCTGATAACTGTGTGATCATATTAAAAATCATAGTATTGTCACTTTTGTCTAAAAATATGAAAGTTTTAATTCGATTGTTTAGTGATCCTAAAATATATGCTGCATATAAAACTTTAAGGTGAAGAAATTTTATGTTTATTATATTTTTTAAATAAATAATTACTATCTTGCCCTAAATACTGAATTTTTGTGGTTTTTGAAATCTGTTTCCTTTTAGTTTTAATTTTACTCAGTCTATGATCAATATTAAACAATTGATTTAGGCTAATAAAGTTTGAGAAAGAATAAGGATTTATCATTTTAAAAATGCACAAGTAGCCATAGCAGTTGGAAACACAATCCATCTGTATCTGTGCTATTTGAGCCGAGCTGGCAGCCGAATGGTTAGCGCTCTTGCCTTCGGTTCAACAGTTCGTGGGTTCGAATCCCACCTTGGGCATGGATGTTTGTAGTGGTTCGAATCCACTTTAAGCCGTAAGTCCCGGTCTAATTAGCCCTCGTGTGCAAAAAATGACCGTTGAGCGACAAACAAACCAAACCAACCTGTGCTATTTGAATTCTTAAAACTTTGTTTTCTTGGAAAAAATACCGCATGTAAATTAAGCTTTATTTTTTTAATTTAGCTTTTATATAAATTAATTGCAATTGATATATGATTACAATTTGAGTTTCTATTAAAAGCAAAATTTGCGTAATAATGAAAAGTCCAAAATGTTACAACAGTTATCTACATCTTAATTAGAGTAATGATTTTATAAATAAAAGTAGTATGCATTTTGTAAACTTTTATAAAATTCTAATTTTTTTATGATTAATTAATCCAGAATTAATATGAATATTAAAACTCAGTTTACAATTTGGAAACACATTCTTTATTAAAGTGTTTTTTATGGCAGATAAGTTGCAGCCACTAATAATCATTTACAGAATATCCTAAATATTTGAATATTTTAAGGAAATGTTTTTAATGGTGTGTAAAAGGTACAGCAGGTTTTTAAGCAAATACGAAAAATATGTTTTCTATGTTTGTTCTGTTCTTTTTATCTCTCTGATTATCTTTTTGTTAATTTTAAATTAATAAAAATATAATAATATTGTATTTCTAAATTCATTGACTTTTATCATTTTATATATTTTAATTTATTGGTTAAAGTGTTATACTGATTTAAATTTGTGTAAGCTACTTTTATTTCTTTTTATTATGGCACATATTTATAAGTAAAAAAGCAAACGAATTGTTTCATTCCAACTAAAAGTTTTGTTGCATATTTTTCTTGGAAGCTGCTGTATAAGGATCTAGTGAATTTTTTGTCACTTCTGTCACATAAATAGAGAAAAATAAAGAGTAAGGTATCCCTGTTGCAGGCTTAATAATATAATAATTTTCAAATCTCTATACAAATGGGAAATTTGAATGTAGTGTACTCAATTAGCTTCAGTATAGTACTTATACTAAGGTTTCTATGTATTTTTAGAAAATGCCACAACAGCGGAATAAATAAAAATTAAAAAAAATATATTACTTAATTGGAAGAGAATTTGAAAATATTTTTAGATGATTCATTAAATAATTTTGATTGTGTCACAATTATTGAAACTAGCTATTTACATGTCTTTCTCTACAAAAGCAGTACAAAATGGCCCTTTTTTTTCGTCTTCTAAATGAACCTATTTCTTAAACTTTTATCAAATTCAACCTTGAAATTTGGTACTTAGTATTTTCTAGTCTAAGAGAATTTTAAGTTCTTTACAAGATCATTAAGCTTTGCCATTGTGATTTCATGGTGTGAACATGTAATTGATGTAGATAGTTTAAAGTTAGAATTTTGATTTGTTTCATCAAAGTGTCTTCTGAATCAACTGTATATGTATATTTAAACTGTTGGTATAGGAACATTTTCAGAATGAGAGGAACTGGTCACATAGCAGAGTATGAGTTTAAGTACGAAATACATTTTTAAGAGAACTCTTTGGCGTCTGTCAAACAAGAATAATAATCCAGTGCATGACTACTCAGTTCACATAAAACCACAAATATTGAAAGATCCATTCAATTACACTTTCCTTGCAATCAGTTTCTTGAATTCCTCTAACTTGAATTATAGCAAATATGTGAAACTCTAGACTTATCCTGGTCCCTGCTAAACTGGCTGATGAATAATTTCTGCTTTGCCTTTCTGTTCAACAGGTAATGTGTTTGGATATGTGTAGTGATTTGGAATCCAATTTAATCTGCAGGTTTAATTATCATGTGCAAAAAATGACCATTGTGCAACAAACTAATCCTATCCTGGTCTCCAACCTTGCATAAAGAGTAGTTTATAAGATATTTTAATTAATGGTGATTAGTTGCATTGTTAAGTCTTTAATTTGAAAATGCCATTATGTAACAAAATAAATCTGGCTTGTTTTTACACTGGCAAAACTTAATGCAGTGTTTATAATATCTTGTTATTATGGTACTTATACACTTCATACTTTATATCATTAAAATTTCCCAATCTGTAGCATCAAACAGTGAGAAGAAATATCTGAAAGTAAGTGAAACATTTTATCTCAGAACTGCTCTCTGTCGGCATAACTTGTATATTGGTTTGGTGAAGAACAAAATAAAATTTGCTTTCACTAAAAAATTTCATTAATGAGTTTTTAAATATCATTCTTTCTAATGCATCTAGAACCCCAAAAAGCTAATTTGTCTTTTGTTGGCAAGGTCAGCAGAAAAGTATTTGTTTGGTGATAATTTTAGTGTCAGTGAGAGTTCTTTTCTTTGCCTACCATTTGTTAAGTTATAGAAGCATACAAATATATAGAAAAAATACATAAACTAAAATTTACTTAATGTGTTAAATGGTGCACAGTAAACAAAAAATAAATTCCTTATTTTCACTCAAGCATAGAGGAAAGAACATATTACTTAACAGGTATTTTATGTTTTAAATTTTAATTAGTGGATAAAATTATGCATTGAAATAAAAAATATTTACTTAAAAATAATTTTTTCTCCTAAAAAATATTTGAATATAAATACATACTGACTAACTTTTTCAAATATTATTCAATTTTAAGAAATTTTATTATTATAAAAAATTTTTTATTTTCAGGTATTTCCTCTCACTCTTCAATGTTATTTTTAAAAAAATATGATCGCATATTTTTTTTTAAAAAAAAAGATAATCTCATTAACAAAGCTAAATAATTTATGACAAAAATCACCTTTTTCTAATCATTTTCTGCATAGCTTCTGTCATAGAATTTTTATTTTTTTGTGATGGAGGATGCACACAATAGCGTAAAATTCATATCAAGGGAGAACTAGTTTAATGAGAGTTTTAAATTATATATATATATATATATATATATATATATATATATATATATATATATATATATATATATATAAATAAGGAAATAGCTTTCATTCATGCTCTCTTATTTTCAGTGATATTTACTTTAACAAGTATTTATTTAAGTATTCTATGAAATTATTATATAAAATGTTAATGTTGCTAAAAAATGCAAGATATTCTTCTAATGTTATATTTTCCAAATATGATACTATTATTTAAATTGTATAAACAATGTAATTAAGTTTTTATATAAAATTTAATGTAAATTTCTATATTGAATAAGTATATAAAAGAGTTTTAATTTAATGTGAAAGGGGATAGATTTTAAACATGCACACACATACATTTTTAAAAAAAACCCAAGCTAGCAATGTAAATATCATTTGTATGTTATCAAATATGTTATTTAGGGAATTATATTGTAGTAAATTTGAGATTTATGTCAATTAACTAATAATATATTGCTACCGATAATAGAAGTACCTAATACTGCCCGTGATAAAAAATAAAATATCAAAAGTGACACAATCCTTAGAATAGTTATAAATAACTCATATTACTTGATTGTCTACTATTTTGTATACTTCAAGTAAAATTCTTCCAGGGATAAATTTCTGAATAATAGTTGAAAAGACTAAAATTCACTATCTCCTTTTCAATTATAAGCTTAAAGGAAATTCTTCATCAATTATTCTATTATTAAATTATTTATAAGAGACAGTATATTAAAAAAAATTTGAAGGATTTCAATACAAAACATCCCTAATGAGTTTTTGTTATAGGTTTGGTAAATCTTAGAAATAATTCCCTCTTTTTAATAGCATTTTGTGTCAAATGACTCTAAACCCATAATATATCATGTAAAGAGAGGTAAATATGTAAAACCTGTTACAACCTTCTTCATCCAAGTATCACATTTTGCCTTATTTTGTTTTAATGAGATTTAACAATGGTTTTCTAATTTGGTGTAGAAAGTTTTCTTAAGGTTCAACAAATTCCTAAATAATTAAAATGTGTTCATTTTCCTAACTGTTTTTCTTTAACATGCATACCAAAGTATTTTAAATTTAGTTGTTTATGCTTATAATTTAAGAAATATATAATTATAATAACAATATAAGTTTACTACCTCTTAGTTTTATAAACAATATCTTTGTTAAAATTATTTGCATTTAAAATGTACTATTAACATTATGAAATTTATTCCCCTCTTTCAGCAATGGACCAGTTCATGGAGATATATTAAAGAAAATAATATTTAAATGTGTGTGACATTTTTCAGTATTTAACAAATAAATCTTGTGGATCTGCTGAAAATAGAGAAGATTTTGAAAAACACAACATTGAAGAAAAGACAGAAACTTCTGAGAATAGAATGGTATTTCCTTTACAAAAGTCCAATTCTGGTATTTCTTCAATAATTTATCCAAGGTAACAATCTCAAAATGAATATATTATGTATAAAAAAGTAGCTAGTTGTGAGGAATTTCTATTCTTTATGAATAATTTAAATTTTATTCTGACCTCCAAAAATGAAATTTGTAAATTCATAAAATTAAACTTTTATGTTCAATTACTTTTTATGAAACTACTTTTTTAATTCATGTATGTCTGAAAACAAACGACTGTGTTCTTTTTTCACTATGCCTTTTAATGAAAAAAATAGCATATAATGTTATTTATTTGTAAGACTGAAAATTTTAGAGCTGAAATTTAATATTTAGAATATGCATCTTTCTATCATTGTTATAACTTTTTGTTTGGGGAAACATTTTTTACTGAAATTTTCACTTTATATCTAGCATTTCAAAGTTCACTTCATGGTTCAAATTATAACTAAATAGCTAATCAATTTAAAGTGTAAATGAAATCATTGAAAGCCAGCAATAAATTAAAAACTGGAAATATAAAATTGGTATATGACAATAGAGTTTTCTTGTTGATAAATTTTTCACCCCAAATTTTAAGCTTAAAAACACTTAATTATTCAATTAAAAATACTGTAATTTTTTTTATAAAATATTGATTATTTGTGTATAATTTGTTCAAAATCTGGACCTGATACTATTATCATGTGCTGTGAAATCAACACATTGCTTCCCATGAAGATCAGCAAAATGAAGCACCATTTCCTACAGGCAGTGATTGAGAGGGTGATCACTCATTCACCCTCACTGTTTTCTAGAGCTCTATGAGTTAGGGACATATCTATGTTAATCTGTGTATGTGTCCAAAGTCCTTCCACTGGTGGGACATAAATATGGAGGCCTGCTCAGGTGTGACCTGTTATTCTTAAGGTCCAGTCCATTGCACGCATGTATCTCTATATATGTATGTATATGAAATCAACATTTTGAATAAACTGACACTATAGAATCTCCATATATGCATCTATTTCTTCAATCTTTTCATTTATGATATATGTATGTCTATGTATGTAATATAGACACTTTGTTATATTTTTTGAAATTGCAAACCAAAATTTTTCAGAATCATTTTAAAATTATCATTCAGGAATGTTATATACATCATCTTTTACTCTACATATTTAAAAAATATCAGTTTTTCATAAATGTATTTTAAACATTTTTTAATTTATGTACCAAAACTTTCTTTCATTTATGATCATATTACTTCTGTATTTCTCCTTTTATAAGTTGCCATCTTAAGTTTCATTGTTAAGTGTTCTAAAATATATGGTTTACATTTGTTACTTAGTATATCATTATTAATCAAATCTTTTAGATTTTTTTATTTACAAAGCTAGCATATTATGAAATATAAATAGAATGATTATAATTAAACTCCTATAGGCAAAATGTAGTTAAAAACAGGAATAAATAATCCTTAATGTAACCCAAATTGCATTTAAGCTAGACACTGTAGTGACATTATTCTTGGTCTATTCAGAAGAGAGAATCAGAAAATTTTAAGGAAATGAAAAACAAAGAATTCTAAAAACAGTTTCAATATGTATTGCCAAATATAGAAACAATGGATGAGGAATCTAAACAATTTATGTCTAGATTTTTTATACTATATGATCGAACCACATAAATAAAGGTTGCAAATTTAATAAGATTTTTGTTTCTGTTGAATGAAAATATTTTGAAGCAAGTATATACTATAGCCAAATGTCAAACATAGAATAGTTATTAGTTTTGAGAACTTCAAAATGAAAGATTTTATAAAGGAGTTTTCGTGGTGCATCTTGGAGCAGTTTATTCAACAGCTGATAGATATTTTATGCATATAACATATTTGATTTATGTCAGTGTTGCAGCATCTGTCCTTTTTTACGCCGAAATATCTATTATAAACTAGATTGCCTTGAATGGCTTCACATTCAGCAATTGCATGTTATCAGATTTGCCAAACTTGACTGTCATATGCTACTAAAGAGACTAATAATGTTTTCATCCATGAAATGCTGGCACAAAATACCTTATGAGTCATGCAATATGTATTCTTTTTACTGAAGATGTTCATATTATGCAATAAACTTTTGTAACATGCCACGATATTGACAGCCTGTAGCAGAATTTGTTACATTATTCCTAATAGTTATTTACTAGAAAAATGGGGCATACCTGAATAATGCTCTATAAATTCTCATCAAATAATCAACTTCGTATGTTGTAGGTGAATTTCATGGTGCTTACACTAATTTTTCTTTACCTAAATTCTACAATTCTATGGGTTGACAGATCATTTAGTTAGAATTGTCATTTTATCAAATATTTCTGAACCCTGTTACATTAATAGACATTCTAATGAGAAAATTAATTGAAAATTTGATACACTAGTTTGTCTTTAAAAAGTGTTTATTGGTTGTGTCATATTTTATATAGTAAGAAATTCAGTGTGTCTTGAAGCATATGCCTTTGTATGTTTTAAGAAAAACCTGTCCCTCTAGATACTGCATGAATGCAGTCTACCATCTCCAGAACCAGATTTGTTTCATTATTCAACAGTATCTTTTTTGATGTCCTTTACAACAACCAATGTATTTTTATTTCTTTTATATTTAGGTAATTTCTCCACCCTCAAATTGTATTATTATGACCTAGATATTTTTACAGACATTGGTGTGAATACTTTATGTGAAGAAATTAAGAAATCATGAGGGAAATACTTTCTTAATATAGCTATAAAGCTATATTAAGTAAGTATTTCCTTTATGGTTCCTGAATTTCTTCATTAACAAGCATATAATAATTCTTTCATCAAAATGGCCTAATATCTTGAAATACAATATGAATACATTTGCTGAAAATTTTGATCCAGACTGCACTAGATTTCTTTCTTTATTTGTATTAAAATCTTTGGATTTTTATCTACACATAATTGACATCTTTAACTATATACTTTAATTGCATTGTGGTTCTTGAAATGGTTAGTAATGAAAATAATTTATATTTTCCAATTGTACTTTAAACATTTAATTTATATTTTCTTCTTGGTTGCAAAAGTATAGTGTTGTATATTATATTTGTAATTCAATTTTTTTCAGACTTTTATTCTATCCTGCAGCCTTTTTTGCTATGGGTTCACCAATTTCTATGTTTTTGGCAACTCGTGGTTTTGATTCTATAAGTGATAAATACTGCTTTCCAACTTGTCAAGCATTTTTTCACATTTTTCATCCTGCAAGTATTTTCAAATTTTATTTTTCTTCATCTTAATATTCTTTATGCTATGATTTTAAAATGAAGTATTTAAATAAATAATTTTCTAATTTCGTTTTCACTCAAATATTTTTTTCATTTAAATGAAAAACTATCTTACCAGTTATTTAAACTATGTAAATTAAAAAATATTGTCATTAGTAAAAATTTTATCAAGTGAATTTTTTTAAATCTTTTTTTTTTCTCGTATCTTTCTTTTGTTGCAATTTATATGATGCAATAGAAAAAAATAATTTTTATATGTGTTACCCTTGTATACTTATTATTAATTTAACTTTTGAGTGGGGTGATTCTTTCAAATGTTGTTTCAACTGAAATAAATATTTTTAATGTTTACTAATGATACTCTATATTCATCAGATTTTTAATCAGAATAATGGTGTTTGAAATCAATTTTTGGGATAGTTATTCAGAGTGAAAATTATTAAATGTTCTATAAAAATAATATACTGTATTCATTTTTTATTAATTCTAAAAACATGTAGTGTAATCAGTATTATTTTAGATTTATCAAGTTTTATTAACTTCATTATTATACATTTTATTCAGTATAATATTATTTTTGATGATTTATTGATAAGTTATACATTATAGTTAATACTTTGTAAATGTAAAATTTTAGCTTCATAATATTAGAATACATTAAAAAAATACTGTAATATAATGAAACTTAAATGTTACTGATATGTTTATAATTGAGTGCGCCTTTTTTTACAATACATTTTTTACAGTTCCTACTACATTTTACCCCATAAAAATATTATAAAATAAAATTCTATAAATGGGAAAGACCTCATGTAATTTTTGGATTTTTCCTATTTGCTTTGAATGTAACATTATACATGTTGCTTAAATAGCAGAACTATCATTTTTGCTGTAAAAGTTATAATTCAGACATGTTTAGTTTCTAGAAAAATAAGGAAATCAGGAATATGATTAAAGGAAATGTGATTAATGATGTATTCTATAGTTTTTATAGTTGTACGTCTTGTAATTTATAATTCACAAATAAAAATTGTAGAACTTTTTTAATTAGTTTATTTTGATTTTTCCTTCTTGAGTAGTACATGGAACATATTTTTTAAAATTGAATTCAATAAGCTTTTGTAAATTCACAGTCTCTGTATTTTAAATAAGCTATTTTTTTGAATGTATCTTAAAATTTTTGTGAAACCTTTATATTTTTAGACTTTTATTACATATTTTTCTATGCATCTTACTTATTGTGGTAAGATGTATCAAAAATATATTAATATGTATGTATATAATTGAAAAAAGGATAAAATTCAATAGCTAATTTCTAATATATAAACCTTACTTTGTAAAATTTTAAATGTTTTATTGTTGGTCTTTGATTTTTAATGTTTTCATTTTACTTTTTTTTCATGACTAAAACTTGAATTGAAATTGCAGTATGACCCTGTTGTAAGTGTGTTTTATTTATTTCCTGTTTTTAATAAAGTTAACTAGAAGAGGTTGAATTACTTGAATAGGAAATTCAACATACTTATAATGTTCATATTTTTAACATTTAGGCATTTAGAATCGAACCAATGATTGATCACAATTTTACAGCAAAACCTGTATTAATTCCTCACCATAAAGGGCGGAAGCGGATGCATTTAGGTGATATTTCTAATTTCAGATACTTTTCTATTTAAATTATATCACAGAAATAGCCTAATAACAGAATAATATAACAGAATTAAAATTAATTTGATTAAAATCAAAAGTTAGAAAGAACATAATAAGAGAAATATATTGTAGAAATAATAATAATCTAAAAGGAGGGGTATATAATTCTTTTTAATTTAAAAATCAAAATTGCTTTTTTAATTAAACTCATTAATGCATTTTTAAATGTTATACTTCAAATATACATTTTTGTGTAGTTAAAATATTTATTAGGTTTATAAACTTAATGTGTCTCAGATGTAAGCAAAGTATTGTATCTGAACAATTTTGAAACTTGAATTAATTCATGCTTTTTTGATAAATGTTCATAAATTTGATATAACTGAAAATTTCAGACAATCTTAAGCTTTCAATGGAAAATAACAATATCATTAAATAAAAGAAATTACTTAAAAAAATTAGATCACCTTTTTTGATTGAGCATCAACTTAACTTAGTTTAGCTACAAAGTTTTTTTTTTTAAATTTTAGTCGAAATTAAAAAATATGCAATTGATGGTTTGTTTTTCACATGCATAAATTTAACCTGGTGCTGCTTTTCTGAATTTTTCCTGAATACATAGTATAATGGTAACAAATTACCAAATTTGTATCTATTATGTATCTGGTCAGAATTTCCCATCCATGAGCAAGTACAACTCTCTCATATATACAAAAGACACTAATAAATAGTTTTAAAAATTGTCAAAAATTCCTACTAACTATTAGAAATCATTAAGAGGGAGTCATTTTGCAAAAGAACAAAAATATTTTATTTAAAGAATCCATAGAAGGTCTTCATTTGATTTTCCATTTTGTTTAATTTTATTCCATAAATTTATTTTCATAAAATATTAGTTTATAATTCTTTATATTTTGTGTTTTATGTTCCAAATTCAGTTAATAAATTTTGCCGTAAGATAAATAACAAATTTTTTGATGTTCTGCAAAATTCCATTGATTTTTTTAGACAAAAAAATTAACAATAACTGATAATAACAGCTTAAATACATTAATAAATCAAAAAATTACTTAGAAATTAATAATTTATATTCTGCTGTACTTGTATTTTCATTTATTTAAATGCCAATGTTTACTTCTCATAGTTATTGATGTATAATTTTACACTAAATTTTCCATACCAAATTCATAAACAAATCCTCACTATTTCATCAGTAAGTTTATCCCTCCAACAGATACAGCTATCAAATTATTTACTATATAATTGTAAATAATAAAACTATTTTGTGTATAAGAATCTTGTAATCCCTGATAGTTTAGAAGAAAAATCAAAAACTTTTTGAATAAGAAAAAGCTTATAAATTTGATTCATGTATGAGTAGTGAGCAGTAACTAATAATTTTCCTTTATTTGTCAAGCTTTATTTGGGTTTTCTTAAGAAAATTGATTATTTGGGTAAAAGAAAATTTGACCTTTGTCATCATTTTCGATTCAATCCTGGATGAGGAAGTGGTTATTAATTTATTTCAGATAGTTATTTTAAGTTAGTGTGAATTTGATCATTACATCTACCAGTATTTACATGAATTGAAACATTTTCTAACTACAAGCCACATTAATTTTCTAAACTCAAATAGAACAATTTCTGAAAAAAAAAAGTAACTATCTTCAGAATTATTTTTATTTACTCCTACTGTTCAACTTACTTTTCCCATTTGGTGGCAGTTTATTGTCCTAAATTTAAACTACTTAAAAGAAATGATGTTGCTTTGTATGAATCTTTGCAAAGAGTCTGGATTAATTATAACAGTGACCCCCAAGCTTTTTGTACTGAAGAGCACATACCAGAATATCGGTGAAATGGCAGGCACTATTTATTATTTCAAGATAAATTTATTGTTGATGCAAAAGTTAATAATGCACACTACATATAATGCAAAAAAATTTTTTCAAAATTTTTTTAAATATAAATACAATTAGTATTAATATCCTTGTATAAAATAAATGATTACTAAATTGCATATTAAAAACATATAAAGTATAAAAATTATTTATCATATATATAAAATATTGTGAATGTGATCTTTGGCATTGCCTTTCTCTGCCCATCTTTTCATAATTGAGAGAATATCATGAAATTCCTGTTTACAAGCAATCATCAAGGTGTTCATTTGTAAGTCATGATTTATATTTTGATTTTATGATATTCATTGTTGAAAAAATGATTTGCACAAGTAGGTGGAACCAAAAAATGGGTTATGCTGCTCTTTTTTAAGAACAGAAATTTATTTCTGCCCACTATATTCTAGAATTTCTCTTATGATATAATAATTTTGAGGTTAATGTCATTCTGAACATCCAAAATTTCTATCTCTACTTTTCGCTTTACATGAAGAAATTATGAAATGTATTTTGTTATTTTTATTGTGTTTATTTGTTTGGTTAGAGAATTTACAAAAAAGGTGAGCATGATATTAAATTGTTGAAAGCGCTTTTCAAATTGATCATGAAGCAATTGGAGGTTGATGACAAAGAATAATAAGTCAATTTCACTGTTGTTTATCATTTTTTTTTTAAGTTTGGAAGATGCACTAGGGACTTCATTTTCAGATGTGATATCCATAAAACTAGTTTAGCTCTAAACAAGTTTATGACCTTTATCATTCTTACTATATGTTTTTCCTGTCCCTGCAGCTCTAAGGTTAAATTATTTAGTTTTACCATTAAATCTGTTTTTCCTTTAGTGACCCAGCTTCTTCTTCTTCGAGTTGGGTTTGTATGTCATGAGCACCTCTATCAGCATTTTGTACTGTTAACTCCAAACCCAATGTTTCTTAGTTCCAGTTGCTCGGATCACCCACTTTATTAATAAAGTCTGATAACCCTTTCATGGAATCTAGGTGTAGCTCTCTAATATCGATGATGCCTAAAGAGGTTAATCTAGGGAGGGCAAGAGCCTCGCATTCATAAATGATATGCTTGGCCGTTTCCTCTTGCATATGACATTTCCTGCAGATAGGGTCTTGCTGAAACAGTCCCATTTTATGGAGATGTTTTCTGAAATAGTAGTGCCCAGTTATGAAGCCTATGATTAAACGTATCTTCTGCCTAGAGCATCTTAGAATTTCATAGGAAATCCTCGCTGATGATCTACAGATCATACTTTTAGCGTGGGTTTGACCAGGAGATTTGAGCCAAGCTTCATACATCTTCCGTTTTTCCCATCTAAGAACATTGGTTTTTGCGGTCTTCAAATTGATCCCACAAAAAGGGTGACCCAGCTTACTTCAGTATGTAAAATGAGGTCAGCATCATTAGGATTTTGTAAATTAAAACATGACAAAATATGGCACATGGTTTACAAAAGTAAATATATTCAACCACAAAAACAAAAGACAAAAGGAACAACAAATGAATTAAAAGTTTATGTAACAAATTTCTGTAAACTGCAGTTGTTTCAATACTCTCAAATGATTGGAAAGAAATTTGGGGCCAAACAAATGGAGATATGCTTAATTTGGTTCTAAAATCCTTTCTGGTACTTATACACAGCCTGCAGTGCAATGAAATGTGTTCAACATCTTCCACGGAATCACCACATGCACAAATTTCACTGGCCATGATATTAAAACAAAATAAATAGCTTAATAATTCACTCTATATTGAAGTCCATATTCATAGTAAATAATCAGAATATTAACTATTTAGATTTTGCATTATTAATTATGAGTTTCGCTTACCAAAATGTTCAAAACATTTTCATTTTATGCAAAATCTTACAAAGAACATTTTTTTTAAATGTAGTGGCCTCTATGTTTCCTCTTTATCTTATTTTTAATTTTTGTACGTTTTGGTTTTCCTTAAAATGACAACATGAGATTTGTTTAAAAAAATATTGCATTTTACATAGCAACAACAGGTTAGTATCAAGGGAAAATGAACAAGTTTTGTTCCTTTTCGTTAGTCATCTAATTCTATTCATTTAGAGTTAAAAATTTGTCGTGGGTTGAGGATTTATATTAAATCAACATTTCAACGTTTTCAAAAATTACAGCAGAAGTACTTGCATTATTTTGCCAATTATAATATTATTTGTAGATGACAAAAGTAAGTTATTTAATAAGGTTATATATAACGCTATTAAATGTATGAATACTGCTCTTGAATGTTCAAGTTCAATAGTAATATTCATACATTTAATAAGTTTTAAGTATAAAAAGTGAATAGTCTTTTGTTAATTTTATTTTAAATTAAGTATTTAAATTATTTTTTTATTTATGATTGACATATGTTGTAATTTTAAAATTTTCCTTTCGCTGTACTACAATTATTTTAATAGCTTACCTGCTTATATATCTATTTTTCAATATTCAGTAATTTTTCATATTTAAAATAAACTACTGTTGAAAATTTCTATTATCTATTTTATATTTTACTAACAAATTGCAATATGGAAATAATTAAACTGTAATTTACAATTTACATAAAATTTCTTTTTATATATTTTGTAGAAATATTTAACTTGAATTATTTATATTTTATGCATTTTCTCCTTTTTCAGAAATAAAAGATAATGTATCTAAGTTTGCCAGTGAGTTACGCCAAAAAGTAATGGATACTCTTCACAAAACATGGAATTCGTTAAATGAAATTACTGGCCTTCACCCATTTCCTTCTTCCATTATGGAAAAGGAAGTTAATTCAATGGTTTCTCAGGAAATTCCAGAAATAACAACATATGATGGTTAGTGAACATAATCTTTATTTATATTAAGCCACATTTAAAAACCTGCATTTGTGTTATAACTTATATGTTGTGAGAAAAAAAAAATTTTTTTTTGCTCTCAAATGTTTTATCTTTGTTTCCAGAAAACATTTTAGCAATAAAATCTGTTTTTTGTGAAAAATATTAATACCAAGTTTGTTTTAAATGCGATGAGATATATTCATTCTCATGTATACTAGAAAACAATGCAAATAATATGTAAAATTTACTAATTATTTTGAAAGAAATTCATTGTGTTCTGATTAGTCTTATGACTAATAAAGAATAAAATTTTCTTTCATTAATGAAATATAAATACAATCTATTTTAGTCTTAATTTCATATTATCAGAGGTATTCCATTCTTTTAAAAATGTAACCTTCTTCATTTGTCCAAGAGATTAGATAAGAATATTAAAGTTCATTGCATAATTTACTGTTCCTTTTAGTAAAATTTTTCATTGGCAAAAATACTTTTTTTGCAGAATTGTATTATTACAGAGGGAATTCACTTTTAGCAACAGTTTAGATTAAATTATATTTTTATAGTTAATTTTTTTTTAATTGTTTGCAGAACTATAAAATATTAAATGCTTAAATAAATTAGTTTAAGTTTTATTTCTTTTATTTCCAATGAATATTTAAAAACTTTTATGCTAATAGAAAATGATAATTGTATTTTAAATTAATAGGGAATTTGTTTCGTTTTTATTTTACAATTTGATACTGAAACTAGTGGAATTTTTTTCATCAAAAAGTGTAATATTGAAGTTTTCAACCAGAAATTCGTAATTATTTTTTATTTTATTTTTACAAAGTTTGTAATTGTTAAGAAAATTTATTATTTAAGTTTGCTTGAAATATTAATCTTTTTCATCTAATTTTGTTCTTAAACTTTTGACTAAGAGAATGAGGAGCTTTATTGTATAACAAAATATTTTCAATTAGAAATTTATTTGAATTACTGCTATGCATACTTATATGGAGTTTATCAAAATCATTCCCATTTCTTCTTTCCAAGCACTACATCCAGTTGAGAGGCCATCTCAGCTCACACCATCTGGATCTATTCAGTGTTATATTTTCCCATCTACTAGCTCCCAAGTCCTTCAACCATTTTTTCCATTCTGTTTATCTACCTAGTTCTCGATTGTGTCATTTTTCTTCCTGGAATTTGGAAAGTTAATTTTTTTAAAGGTTTTCATTGTTATGTCAAAAACATATTTTTAGGAAGACTTGATCGTTTTTACTGTGTTAGGCTCTCTGTATTTTGATTGAAACTCATGGTTGTATCTTATTCTCCTGTTTCTGTTTTCTCTTACTCCACTTAAAATTTTCTTAAGATTTTCTATATCTGTCCACTTCATTACATTTCTCAATGCTTCACTTCTAAAGAGAGTTAATATATTCTAATGTGTCCTATATTCACAGTACCTTTTTCTTTATAAATTGTCTGTCTGAGATCTGTTCAACTTTTTCTTCCCGATGTTTCTGAACTATTTTTTTTTCAATGGTATGTGATTGTTAGCCACATGCTTAACCTTCAACCTGAAGGTCCAGGTCTTGTTTAGTTAACTCATACGACACGCAAGACTGTTGGGACTGTTTTGTCACACCTGGTTACCACATGTGTTTTTATTTTGTTTATTTTTTATATTAGGATTTGTGAGAGTAATCTCTATAAAAAATAAATTACTTTATTCAAACTCTTGATTTTTATAACATGTTATTTTACTATTTCACTTTATTTATCACTCTTACCTTCAGTTCAACAATTCATGGGTTTGAATCCCACTTTAAACTTGTATGTTTGTAGTGGTTTGTAATCTACTTTTAACTGTAGGTCCCAGTCTAATTAGCCCTAGTGTGCAAAAAAATCACTGTTGAGAAACAAATAAATCTTATATAATTATCAAGTATGATTTAAATTATGTGTACATTTATTTTTTGAACTATGTATTTTTTATTCTCTGAAATCGTGTACAATTTCTCAGTCTGAAATCAAGTTTTCATAACATTAATGTTTTTGATTAACAAAATGTTTTACATGTATATTTACAAATATATTTATAAAAATTTTTTAAAAAGTGTTATTCCAACTATGTAATTAAGATTCTATTCAATAATTTGTTAGTGATTCTAAATTTTATTAACTATTTTTATTGATTGCCAATTCATGTTTTATGTTTTAAATTATAATATTTATAGAAGTTAAGATAAAAAAAGTCATTAGAAATACTTTGTTCAACCTTAATGTTTTATAAAGAGCCATGAAAAAAATCTTCCTAGAACATTAAAAAGCCATGTAACTCAAATTTTAATCTTACATTTTTAGCCTAGTTTTTTAAAATTCAATTTTACTGTTGCTTTAATATTCTGTAGAAAAATTTTTGTATTTTTTGTATGCTCCTTTTATTGAAATATATCAGCTATTTGCAGATCACTGCAAACTGCTAATTAATAATTACTACTGTTGAATTTGCTTAAAACTGTTGATCAAAATGTTGCTTTTTTAAATTAATGAAAAGTTCCTTTGCCAAATATTATATTCAAATTTATTTTTTTGATTTATATTTTTTGATTTACAAATTTATATTTTTGGTGACTGAATTATTTCATTGTATTAATAATTAATTTAAATATTTAAACTTTAGTAGTATTGTTATTTCATATATTAATTCTTTTAGATAATAAAGTTATTGGAAACCATAATAAAGCTGTTGGATTTTAAATTTGCTATTTATCATTTGAAAAAGATATAAAAGCTTTTTTGTGTTAAAATAGTTTTTCATGTAGGATAAAGAATAAACTGAAAATCAATATAATAATTTAAAAACTATAAAATATTAAAAAAATTAGGTTAGATTGAACAGATGGGAAATAATCTAGATACTGTGGAATATGAAATAAAAAAATAGCTTGAATAGTTCTGATTGCTAGAGATAGCGAATTCTAAGGCTATCATATTTTGTTAGTTTTTATAAGTATCAATTCGTTTATTTTATAAAATGCATTTCTTTAATAATTAATACTGCAGAAATTATTTGTTTAACATAATAACACATTATATTTGCTAAAAACTTTTTTGTTTTACAACATGAATTAAATATTTTATATTTACACAGATCAAGCTTCTTTAAATGTTTCGATTGGAAATTTGAATGGTGGAAGGAGAATAGATTATGTTCTTCAAGAAAAACCACTTGAAGCATTAAATGACTATGTTTGGGCCTTAACTAGTCATGCCACTTATTGGTTTGTAAAACTTATACTTTTTCAATAGAATTCTAAAATTTTTCAACTCATAAAAGTGATGTATGAATATTATATTCAATAACTTATAACACTTAACTTATGAATAAGAATTTCCTTTCATTTCTTTGAAGTTCTATTTAATAAAAATTTTAAACACTCAGGATATGTTTATTTCTATGCAGTTTTTCTAGATTTATTAAAGTATACTTTACCAAATTATTATCAATTAATTTGGATTGCAGTGCTTGTTTCAACGTCCTTCAACTAGTTCTTATGTGTATCAATAATGGAATATTCTCAATGATTTTTTGAATATTTTATTTGCATTTTTAGTCTACAGATATAACAAATGCTTTAATCTGTAATTTTTGTGTAAATGAAATTGACAAATTATAGATGCATGATAGAATCATTCCAGCTAAAAGTCTACCATAAATTGTGTAAAGATAATTTGCTACCAAGAAAATATTTAATTTCAAAAGTAGTTGATAGTTCTATACGTTTTTCATGAAACTGTTGTTCAGTTAGTTTGAATACCTAAAATCTTAAAAGCTTTGTAATTTTGTCAAATTTTATCATGATTGTACCAAATTTTTAATGTTATATTCAAATATGCGAAATCATTTTTTAAATATTTTTGCTGAAACCAAAGTATCCCAAAAAATTTAAATAACATGTTTCATATCAAAATGTACTTTCTAATTTAAAATTACACTCTGTAAAAAATTAATTTAAGAATAAAATCATGAGATATGAATGTTAAAAATTTATTTTATCTAGATACCTGTAATATCTAGTTTATTTCGTCGCTCAATGGTTATTTTTCTGGACATGTGGTCTAATTGGACCAGGACCAAGAATTTAGTCTATAATTCCTAAAGATAATTTGAACTAATAAAAAACTTGAAAAAAATATTTAGTTTATCACTTCTGGAAAAACTAAAAATATAAGTTTACATTGCTTCACTGTGAAAATATTTAATTTTATCAAACAATAAAAATTAATAGATAACTTTCTGTTTTAAGGAAATTAAACTATCGAAGCTATTAACATTCATAATGTCGTATGGTGAAGATGCTTTCCAAATATGTAAATCACACTTCAAATTATCTTTACTATTTCAATATCAATTGCTGATTGTCAACATTCGTTCAGTAAATTAAAATTAATTCTGACATATTTAAGTTCAACCCTGGGATGAGACTGCTTAAATGGCCTGAATTTTTAAATGTAGAACAAGAAAGTTTTCAAGTAAACACTGTCAAAGTACAATTTGATTCATCAAAGGCAAGGAAATCGTTTGCAGTTTAATTAATATATCAGATTATATTGTTGTTAATAAGTACATTTCCTTGAATTTTTCATTTCTTAAAAGGTGTGTGTTTTTTTTTTAACAATTATATTTATGTGTAAAATAATCTTTTTATCTAATTCTAAATTACTGCTTGTATAATTATTCTATTGACAAGTTTCTGAATGCAAATCTAGTTTTGGTTATTTTAACTAAATTTTTTGTCACAAGTTTAAAAGTATAATCTGAGCCTTTAAAATTATCTCTATACAAGTTTTTCTGGATACTACAACTTTTTATGGGTTAGAGGGAATTTTAACCGTGCGCATGATATGCTGGCTACGCCAATGAGAATATCTGTTTATTTTATTTTTGTCAAAGTAAAATCCTGTAATGCTATAATTTGATGTATAACACTTTAATGAAACACTCTCTTTTGTGCAAAAAATGATCTTTGAGCAACAAACAAATTAACAAACCAAACTTTAGCAAAATACTCAAATATTCTGTAAAATTATGTTTATATTGTCTCTTTTTTTATTTATAAATGTCTTAAGAAATTCGTTTTCTTCATTTTATTGCATTAGCTTAAGTTTTTATAGTTAATTTTTATTTTGATTGTTTCTGTGCTTGTTATATACGAGGGTTACTCTGAAATTTTTGAGATACACGCAGGCGAGAATTTACAAAATAAAAATAACGGTTTAATTTTAAAGTACAAAGTATTTTAACACAGAAGACGATTTTTTACTGACTTCAACTTGTTTAGCGTGGAATGAATTTTAAATAGAAGAGAAAATGGAGTTGACGCGAGAACATTTTCGCGCTATGATTTTCTACTATTTCAAAGCAGGATTAAATCAAGAAGAATGCGTTCAACGGTTGCAATTAGCATTTGGTGATGAATCTCCAGCTCGTGCTACTGTATTCAGATGGATTCTTCAAGATGAAGAACACACAGGAAGGCTACCGTCGGCAGTAATCCCGGATAATGTGTCTGCCATACGGAAAATGTTAATGGATGATAATCGCTGTACCTATGAAATGATACAGAAGGAACTTAACATTGGATCCACAGCCATACACAAAATCATTCATGAAGAATTACATATGAAAAAAGTAGTTTGCCGTTGGGTTCCCCATAATCTAACTGAGCATCAAAAAGAGGAGCATGTCATAGTCAGTAAAGAAACTCTTAATGTGCTGAATGATGGTGGCCACTGCATCATTTCTAAAATTGTAATAGGTGATGTAACGTACATACCGTTTTTTGACGTTCCAACACATCAAAAAAGCAAAGTATGGGTCTTTGAAGATGATCCCACGCCGACAATGGTGAAAAAACAACGCGCACTGAAAAAAGTGATGTATGCCGTTTTCTTCAGAAGTACGGGATTGGTCAAAGCCATCAAGTTGGAAGGACAGAAGACAGTTACAGCAAACTTGTATACCACTAAATGTCTTCTGAAGTGAAATTCTACAAGAACTGAATGTTAGGGGACTAATGCTTCACCATGACAATGCATCTTCACATTACAGCCGGATTAACAGTTGAGTTTCTTAAACAAAAACAAATTAAAGTGATCGAACGTCCGCTGTATTCACCTGATCTAGCTATGAGCGACTTTTGGTTATTCTTTAATCTAAAAAAGAACTTATGTGGACGTCGTTTTCATTCAAAAGAAGAGATTGATGTGGCTATAAATGCATTTTTTTCATCTATACGAAGAAATGAATGGCTTGATGTATTTAATTTGTGGAAAATTCGTCTACAAAAATACATTGATGCTGGAGGAGACTATTTTGAACACACCTAAAATTTTGTAAGTATAACTTTAAAAACCTAGTTGTATCTCAAAAATTTCAGAGTGACACTCATAAAACCATTTTAGATAATTTAATATCACTGTGTATACTTCAGAACTAAATTTACCCAATAATTTAAACAATTTTTTATTTCTTAAATATTAATGAGTTAAGATTTTAATTTTTTCATTTTAATAATTTATCTTTTAAATTATCTGTTGCCTTAAATTTAGAAATGGGCTTGATCTGAAATTAAAATGAATCTATCTTTTGCAGGGATTCAGAGGACACTGTACTAATGATATTACGTGAAATTTATGCTATCCAAGGAATAAAAGTATCACCTGAAAGTGAACATGATACATTTGTTCAAGAAAATTCATCTAATAATGACATTTGTTCTAAAAATAAAGATTATTTACCATTCTCTGAAGAATTTTTACAGAAGACTTTATATTCTCATTTGCCAACTAATGATACTGTACCCATAAGTACTGCTAGCGATTTTTCATCTATACCTACAATGCCTATTATGACTACAACTACTGTAGAAAATGCACCCTTTTCATCTGCAACAACTGGAACATTAGCTTCGATTCCTGGATCTCAGCACATTGGCCCTCCACCTCTTTCAGGATTTGTAAAACGATCCCCTTTTGCAAAATAAAAATTTTAAAAATTAAATTATGAAAATCAATGAATTGCATGTTATTTGCTTATTGTTAATTATAAAATCAAAATTTTATGAATATTTGTTTCATATGTGTATTTTTTGTGCTCTAAAATAAAGTTTTATTATACATAATATTTTAGTTTTTTTATAAGTATGTTGCTTTATTTCTTAACGACGTGAAATTCTTCATGAAATTCTACGTTTTATATAATTTTCAATATTTTAAGCTCTATTACTCTATTTTATTTTTTAAATTATAAAGAGGATTTGATAAAAAAAAATAAATAAAGAGTGAAAAAGTAAGAGGAGAAATAAAAAAATAAAAAAGAGAATTCATTAAAAAGGCGAGAAATGATTTGATGTTAATTTTGGGAAACTATTGTTTAAAAAAAATAAGTACTATACAATTTTAAATAATCAGAAAATCAGATTTTAAAGTAAAAATTTATTTTAAAAGTAACATGAAATATAATTCTTTAATAATTTATAATTTTTCCTATAAAATTGTTGATAGCATTTATTGGAAATAGCAACTAGGGAGTCTTAAAAATAAACCTGTCTGTTCATTGTGTTCTAAACTACATTTATTCAATAATTGGTCATCCATTTAGACGCTTTCAATTTTAACTTATAATTACGTTGAGGAATATCAATTGTATTTGATGCAAAAGTGATAAACTTGGTTTTTGATGCAGTATATTTGGAAACATTTTCTGCAAATGTATTGTGTATTATTCTGTCGAACTTTCATCTCTAAATATGGCCGAGCTGGCAGCCGAATGCCTTCGGTTCAACAGTTCGTGGGTTCGAATCCCACCTTGGACATGGATGTTTGTAGTGGTTCGGAATCCACACTTTAAACCGTAGGTCCCGATCTAATTAGCCCTCGTGTGCAAAAAATGACCGTTGAGTGACAAACAAACCATCTCTAAATATGACACGATTATTTCAATGGTAGAAATATTGTGCATGTAAACTAACTAGTGTGCAAAACTTGAACAATAATGTTAATTTTAAATAGCTATAAAATTACAGAATAGGGATTTTTGCGTTAAGTACAATGAACAAGGAAATGTCATGCATATGCAAATGTCAGAAAAAAATGTCACAGGTAATATGAGCTTATAATCAAATAAGGTTAGAAGAAATCACCTGGACAACTTCAGGCATTGAAGAATAATTAGAAAATCGGAGGAGAGGTTTAGTATGTGACTATAATGTATATGAGAGAAGTTTGAGTTTTCAACAAAAGTGTAGTTTCGCATGCTTGGAAAGCTTATTAACCATAGCTACTGCTATCATAATTATCGTAGTGGACGCCGTAGTAAAACTCCAGTTGAATAATAAATCGTCCTGCAGGTGAAAAAAAAACAGTTAGCAAATGTCATTGCTCAGTAACTGTACATCAACAGGCGACGTGTCGAGGTTTTTTATTATATTTGGAAGCCTTTATATAAAGGTAGCCGTTCTGTACGCTGCATCCTTTAAAAAGTAGACTTCGTGGAATGTCGCAAAGAGCACAAAATCTTTACATTACATCAATGGAGGCGTTCTTTTTACGAACAAGAAATGGGTTCAATGCCACGCATTTTATGATTCCATAATCGAATTAAAAGATCGATTTGGTAATAACGATTTACTTATTCACACACATATGAGCGCAATTTTTTATATGCTACCGCTAAAAAAATTCAAATGACATTTGCATTTTTAGAAAATTTTATGATAATTGCATGACACATTTATGATAATTGATGAAGTTTAGAATCGATAGAATAAAAATCGGAAAATTATGGAAGTGTATTGTACCCTATGCTGCTACAAATAATTTCCCAAGACCTTGTGTTAGAATATAATAAAACTGAAAACGTATAGTCAAATATATAAAAGAGCTTATAAATTTTTCTTTCTAAAACATTTGCAAAGAACACTCAATTCGGATGAAATGTGCATTAAGTGACCTTGGGAATAAAAATCAAACCGATCACAAAATTTCTAGACAAACTAGCGGGCGTCGGTATGAGGAAAGAAATTTCTCCCCCCTCTAGTAGAAAAATTAATATTCATTCGATTCATGAAAAAATATGCACCGGCAGATTTATTTAACTCAGAAATAAAACAAAATAAGAATAATGACGTGTGTTTTGTGAAGAATCACAAGATTCATTGAACAGTAATTTTGCTTAAATTTATTGTTCGAAGAAAAAAAGGATATTTGGGGGGGGGGAAAGATGATGAGCTTGTTTTCGATGTTTAATTGTAAATCATTGGTCGGAACAGTGCTATTCGAAAGTAGTTTACACTGTTTATTCCAAACGACATGCCTCAATAATGAGTTATTTAAATAATGATTTAATAAGTTATAATTCCGATAATTTTTAAAATAACAAACATCATAATAGTGTTTTAACTAATAATTCTTGTAAAAATGAAATTCATTTACTAACTGTTTATGTTAATGGTAAGATTTCTGAACAATTAATAAGAATTTTTGACACTGATAGAGCCAAAAGTGAGCAAATTAATAGCTAGAATAAGAGGTTTAAAATGCGAAGGAGAGGAAACTGTGACGTACAGACTTTTTGGAGGTACTGAAAATATTGTACAACGTAAGCGATATAGTGTTGAGTTAACTAGCCCTGATAAAAAAAAGTATAGCTGCGAATTTGACGTGATGGGCAAAGAGAAAATTAGTGCCCGAGTATCTTCATTAAAGGGCTTGTCTATTCTGAGACTAGAGTTACTCGCCTGCAACATTGGTGTAATATCTATAGAAAATGATTTGAATCTGACGAATGTTGAGACAATATATTGGTCAGATTTAATCAATGCATTATATTGGATAAAGAAAAATTGTCCGTGGGTTGTATTTGTAGCTAACAATGTGAAAGAAATTGATGCTCTATCAGAAGCTAGCCAGTGGAACTATGTACCAAGAATCTAAACAACTGCCGACCAGTCTTCTAGAGGATGTTCGGTGGAAACACTCATCAAAGGAAACTGGTGGAATGGACCGCCATGCCTGAAGGAATCTAAAGACATCTGGCCGAATTATAAGTTGATTCCTGATGAAAAGGTAGTATATTTTGTGATAAAGAAAATTGTGGTATCCTCTTTTAATAAAGGGCGAATGTTATAATCAAATATCATCGTATAAAAAATAATAAGAATAACAGGTTGGATTTTCAGATTTTTCCGAAATGACAAAATACCTGGAGATATAAAATCTGGGCAGTTACGTGCTGAGGAGTTGAGAGAAAAGACGAACTTATAATCATAAAGAATGTCCAAAATGAAGAAATCTTTAATGGAAATTACAATAAAATTTAGTCTCTAAAAATTATAATGGATACAGAAGGACTCCTAAATGTTAAAACCAAAATTATTCTGAGAGTTGATGAAGAAAATTTTTGACTTTTGCTACTTTTACCTTCAAACCATAATGTGGTAAAAAGTTTAATAATTTACAAACATAAAAAGTTAGGACATCTCGGAGTACCATTTTTAATGTCTGCGTTAAGAGAAAAACTATTTGATTTTGAAGAGAAGAGGAAAAATAAAGAAAGATATTAAGACAGGCTTAGTATGCCAAAGATTTAATTCAAGACCAACAAATAATCCACAGGGAACATTACCTGCAGATCGAGTGAATGAAGCTTATATATTTGAGATAGTTGGAGTAGATGCCGCTGCTCCTTTGTACCTTAAAGAAAATCAAAAGGCATGAATGCTCATAATAACTTAAGCAGTTTACTTGGAGATTTTGACTGCTCTATCCATTGACAACTTCTTGTTGGCTCTAAGAAGATTCATATCACGAAGTAGACGACCTTCAATTATCTACTCAGATAATGGAACTAACTTCATTGGATTTGAAAACATGCATAAATATGTTGATCTAGAGGAATTGAAGGAGGAAATCGATCTCATCACTTGGAAGTTCATGCTACCTGAGCTCCATTTTGGGGTGGTTTGTGAGAGTGCTTAGAGGGACAAATGAAAAAGATTTTAAGAAAAGTTTTAGGAAGAAATTATGAAGAAAGTACTACTATTCTATGCGATAGTGAAAGTTCTCTCAACTCAAGACCACTTATCCGTATTTCTGACGATATAAATGACCTGAATCCCATTACACCAGCAATGTTTTTGCTAGAAAACAAAAATAATAATATGTCTGATCTTGATTAAATTGGCCAAGTACATGGGTAAATTTTGAGCAAACGTTTTGCATACAGATTACGAATTTTGAAGGATCTACATTTCAGATTTCGGGTTGAATATTTGGGACAATTACGTGAAAATTTCAAGAAGAATAATAATCTCCTTGTTCCTAAAGAGTCGATTTTGTGCTGGTATGGAGTGATAACATAATTAGAGTTAACTGACCGATGGTTAGAATTTTAGAAACTTATTGAAGTATAGATGAGCTTATTTGTCTAGCTAAAATAAAGACAAAATCGTGTGTTTTTATTAGACTGGTCCAAAAACACTGCCCTATGGAGCTGGATAGTGATGGTGTTTTTGTTTAGACCACTACCCATAATTGTGTTAGCCCAAATCATGCTTGAGAAAACCCAACTGTTGATATCAAAAAAACTGATCCTGTGACAATTCGATCTGGTAGAGTTGGTCGAGTGCCTTATTGCTTTGGATTATAATCTATTGAGTTTTAGTTTGAGTTGAATCTGAAACTTAAGAGGGGAGTGTCGAAAGACCCAAAAGCGAACATTTAATTTTGACTTACTGCAACCGAACTTAACCGAAACTAATAGATAACGAGAAAGATTTGTTTTTGTAAACAGTTGAATGAATGTAACGGAAAGGAGAGGTTGTCTGAGCATTTCATTAGGATTATAAATTTTTTATTTCTTATTAATCTTTTTATTAAAAAAAGGGGTTTATTTTCTTAACAATGAGTCCGATTTATAATTTTAATGACATTTTATTTAAATCAGAGTACCAATCTTTTGCAGACGAAAACTCAAAGTAAACTGATCAGAAATCAAGAAAAAGTTGCAGTAAAAAAAAAGAGAAACGGGTAAGATGATTATACCTTTAATTAAGATTCCAATTTGTATTAGAATAAGAAAAGTACGTAGAAAATATTTATAACTTTCTTGTCACTGAGAGAAGTCTGGATATTGAAATATAGGAAAACCAAATGTGCATTGTTACTCCAACTGCTCTATTACTAATTGATCGTCTCAGAGCGGCATCTGAGCTTAAATTAATTTGAATCGACTTTGCGGGATTGTAATCCAGCAATGAAATCTTGGATTTTAATTTATATTCGTGGTATATTTAGAGCAATTTATTTAGAATTGACCATTTTACTAAACACAGAACAATTTTAGCAGTCATTCCGGAGATTTATAGCATGACGAAGACCGGCAGTGGTCTGCTTGGATCGGATAATCGGACTAACTTTGTTAAAGTAAACAATCTTATCAAAAAAATTAACTGGAACACAATAGAAAAATACAACATTGTCAACAGAATCAAGTGGAAGCTTATTCCACCATCTACACCATGCTGTGGTGAATACTGAGAACTTTTGATAGGAGTAATCAAGAGAATGCTTCAGAAAGAGAGTTTTGGGATAAACATATCTTCATTTTGAAGATTTTTTTTAACGGCGGGCGCTTGGGTGACTAACCCTTCGCCACAACAAGGCCGGAAACTACTACTCATTTGTCGTTACCCAGCGGGCACCTGTGAACCAAGTCACGGAGGGGAGTAGCATTACCCGCGTCATACCACCACAAACCCGTTTATAGGGCGGGCCACATTCATACATCAACGTACAAGAAAGGACAGAGAAACACAGAGAGATAGTAACATCCATGCCCGAGCCGGGATTCGAACCCGGGACCCACAGCTCAGGAGTCAGGAACGCTAACCACTCAGCTATTGGTCGGCTTGAAGAATTTTTGTGCCATCATCCAAATGACTTAGAACCTCATACTCCCAATATGTTTTTGCAGAAAGGCAAAGAATCTGATATACCTGATTTAGACCTCTCGGATGGTAAATTTTAAATAAAAGGTATGTCTGTTAGAGACGGCGACAGGATCTTCAATAACGTTTTCGCTCAGAATAGTGAGGACAACTCAGGCAGTTTGTAAGAAAGGTGTGACGTTCAACACCCATTCAGGTAAGAGCTGTTGATTTAATATCCAGCGACAATATGAAAAGGCCCTTAGAAATAGTGATCGAAAATTTTTACGTCATCAGATGGGAATATTAGATTTTTAAAATTGAAGACAAAATGGAGTAATTCTACTTCCAGTGTTGAGACAATATTTTTTAGAAAAGGGTAAAAAATTAAAAAGTAATGTTCCACGAAAATGAAACACCTGTAGAAAAATTTACTTGCTATGATACTAGTGGAGTTAATAGGGATCCTTTCAAAAAGACTGAGCTTGATGAACGAAACTCTCAGTATGGTAAGAGGTTAAAACAAAAAGACTTATGTTGTAGAATTGCACTTTTCTTTACAGCAAGAACTCTTTATCTTTGGATTTTATATAATATCTTAAGGACTTTATTTCAGAACTTTAAGATTTAATATCAAGAAAAAACTTTACAAATTTAATCCCTAATTGAATAATTTTGTTATTCTTATTATTTGAAGTGTATTGATTTATTTTGAAACTTGATAATTTTTAATGTGATATAGAGAAATTTTAAACTTTAAATTGAATATTGTGTTTGAATTTTCTGAGATTAAAAGTAAGGATGGGAGGAAGTTGCAAATATTGGCGATCATCATAAAAATAATGTAACCCTGTTTGCCAAACAAGAATCAATGACGTCAGGTAGAAATCCCATGCTCCCACGCGAAAAAAAGTATACAGAATACTATTGTGTTTTGATCCGTAAGGAATATACAGGCTTTCGCACCGAAATTAAATCTTGTGAATATATCTGTCATCCTATATTATTTTTTAATAATAAATATAGATATTGGAGAATTTTTCTTTGGCCTTTTATATAGAATGTAGATGGAATTAATCGAATCTGAATCCCGAGACGAAAAAAGGTAAGAGTAAATTTTGGTCTTCCAAATTGATTACTTGGGTAAATAATGTTATTACCAAAACAACAATTTTTTTACGATACCCTATTTGTAACTTAACATTTTATGCGCTGATTATTTCCTTGCTCACAAAAATTGCGTTTATCTAAAAGTTTTCAATATGTATTACTTTCTGTATAAAAGCTATCATAGAAGCACAAAGTGAATGAAACTTGTACGAAGAAAAATCACGAAATGATAAGCTTGAAAACTAATAATTTAAATGTACAGAGAAATATGAATTTTTATGATTATTTTCCCGATTTTCTGGTGATATTAAAAACAACTGCTTAACGAAAACACTCAAAATTCCTTATAAGTTGTATTTTTGCCCGAAAACATTGATTCTGATTTTTATGTAAAATTAAATCTAAAGGTTTAATAACTTTTAATTATATTTCTTTAAAAATTGATATCAAATAACTGAATGTGACGCAGGTAAATGTAAATAATATCCTAAGGAAATTATTCGTTAAAGAAGCTTATCGGAGTAATTTTTCTGTTTTCTGAGGAATACCTGTGTATTTGTATTTAGCTTCTTTTCCTCGATGTTCGGGAGGGAAGCCGAGCTGGCAGCCGAATGGTTAGCGCTCTTGCCTTCGGTTCAACAGTTCGTGGGTTCGAATCCCACCTTGGGCATGGATGTTTGTAGTGGTTCGGAATCCACTTTAAGCCGTAAGTCCCGGTCTAATTAGCCCTCGTGTGCAAAAAATGACCGTTGAGCGACAAACAAAACCAACCAAACAAACAAACCAAACGTTCGGGAGGGAATATTTTTTAATTTTCTGTCAATTAATAGATATTTTAAGTAATTTTAAAATAATTTATTAGGAAATTTAATAATATATTTCAGTTATTATCATCGATTATATTTTGTTATTAAAAATGCTGAAATGTTTAATAAACATAAGTAGTAAAATTATTTTTTACTGAAGAAAATTATTTTGTGTTATATAGTTACCTAAATATTTATTAGTTTATATGAGAAGATTTTTCAAAAATTCAATGGTTCGTGGCTAACTTTTTAATCTTTGCTTGTCATAAAAATTTATGACAAAACAACTTTACCATAACTTCAACTCCAACAAGATATTAAATAATTCCTTAAGAAATAAGGAAAAGTGAATTATTCGTACTTCATTATGCATTTATTAAGAAGAAAAGCGAAAGTATTATAATAAATATCAGTACTGTCTATTCTTTTTTAAGAAAAGATAAAACAGCTTATCAATAATAAAAACTCCCATTTGTGCACTCCAAAACTCTAGTTTTAAAACCAGGTTTTGTATGAAGCGGAGAGAAATGTTTCCTTCCCCTCCAGAAGAAACATCTGCGCTTAGTTTTTTGCTGCCGCTTGCCTTTCAATTTCATGTTTTTATTAGTCTGGAAATTTGAATGCTGATACCAGAAATGATTTGTTAAAAACCTAGTTCTAAGCAAAAACATTTCCATTATAGTTTTCAATTGCTTAATTGAAAGAGAAATGATGCATCATATAATTTGTCAAAATATGTAAAAGTAAGTTTGAAAAATGCATTCTCTTTTTTAGTTTTTTTCTAATTTTCAAATCTGATTTTGGAATTTTATTTCTTTTTGTTAATGTATTTGTATCGAGTCTCTATAAGAAAAAAATTTTTCCTCTGACATATTTTTCAGAGGTGAAGTGATATTGCTGCGTCGAATGAAGTGAATTTTATATTAGGAAGTTGTGGATTTATCTAATCTATGCTTCATTTCCATATTTTGATATTAGCATCAGAAATTAATTTAAATCTTAATTAATAGTGGTTTAAACTTATTGTATAGTTACTTATGCTGTGATCCACACCATTTCAGACTTCTGTTCACTTCAATATAATCCCATCTTGGGTATGGATGGTTGTAGTGGTTCGGATTCCACTTTAAGCCGTAGGTCCCGGTCTAATTAGCCCTCGTGTACAAAAAATGACCGTTGAGCGACAAACAAACAAAACTCTTCAAAATAATAAAATATTTTTCCTCTTTAAAATTCTCATCTCTAGCTGTAGGTAGAAATTATGTACGTCAATCTTTAATTCTGATCTTCGATATAAAAACTCGTGGATTCGGTTCCCCTCTCGGTTAGGGATATTTGTAGCGCTCCAGAGTTCGCTTTAAAAAAATGTTTTGCTTAAATTAATTCTTGAGTGGAAAAAAAAACTGTGTGTAGCGGCAAACATCCACAGGATCCCGCAGTAAAATGAATTTTCCTGTCCGAATTTTGATTTGTATTTAATGGGAAGAATGTATCTTTCTCTAATTTCATTTTTTCTACATCATTATGTAAGTGCAATGTACGATTCTGATTTAGAACTTTATCAAATTTTTAGTTCGAAATAAATGCTATTTTAAAATTATTGATTTAGTGGTATAAATATCTTTATAAATTATGAAACGCATTACTTATAGGGTTTAATATCGAGTTTAGTTTTTGCTGAAAACATTAAATTCAATTATTTTTCCAAATCATTTAAAATATCTAATTGTTCTTATATTTTGCATTTATATCTAATAACATTGCTTTGTAAAATACAATATGCAAATATTTCATAAAGAACTCTCTTCTCGGAAATGTTAATAGTCAACTAATTTTTGAATATTTTTCTGCAAATTTTCAGTAAGGTGAAGGATTTAGCATTTTATAGTGTTCTACTTACATTCATCGAAAATAGTCATTGACATCCATTAATTTTTCTCATGATGAAATCTATCGTATATTACTATTCAACGGCTTACTTTTTTATAATTACAGTTTAATGTTTTATTTTTATCGAAGTTCAAATATAAGGGACATGCATCCCTTATTTCCTTCCATTCCGGCCGAAAATAATCTTAAATTCTGAGAATCAATTTTTTAAAAAATTACTTTTAAATTATTTTTTTCATAAGCTTAAAATAGATTGATGCTGCTGTTTTTAATAAATAAAGTATTGTATTTTACATAGGAGATTATTAAACTGCGTCAATTAAAGTGAATGTAAACACAAATTCTAAAAATACTTTTTAGCAAAAGCAAACGTAATTGTATTGTTACTCCATTAAATTATGTTTTTAATTTTAATGGAAAAAACTTTCTTACTTAACTTTTTTCCATCCCTATACTTCAACAAGATCTTTTTTTTTTCGGTTGAATATTTTCATGGTATGTAATTTTAACTTTCTATTACCAACTTTCTTTAGATAAAGGGTTATTTTAATAATAATTAAAAAATATATTTTAGCGGATCGTCATTTAACAATAACTGGAATTAAAACTTGTTTTCATTTTTAAGAGGGCTGTATAATTACTGGACTAGGGCAATCAAATTAAAATGAGATATTTGATTTTCGATTATTTTAGTAATGCTGGGCACCTAAGATCTTGGAATTTTTTACTCTTCTTTACATCTGTAAAATGACAAGATATTAGAAATTTTATGCCTCATTGCTCAGCAGACAGCTAAAGATATTAGTCTTTTTTAATACCTATCACAAATTTTTTTCCAAAATGATTTTTCTTAAACAGTCATCCGTATTCTTGTGCTATAAGGAAGGTAATTTTGAAAACTCAACCATTCACATTGATAAATGTACGTGTTGAAAACTGAAGTGCAATATCTATTTTCCTATTGTCTCGGATTAAAATGTAATTTTCCTTCGGAAGAGTACGAATATGGCAGGCATGAACTAGGGAAATGGTTATTCGACACCTCGAAGTGTGCAACTTAACAGTCGAAGACAATTGTAAGTAATTTTTACAGCCGCCACCTTTTGTTTATTATTGATAATATGGATCTGTTGTAAATATTCTATCTATGTAGATGCTTGGAATTTTTTTCAATTTCCATTTTAGCAATTCGTTAATTTGACTCACAACTTACGAAAATTATTTCTGATTTTTGCTTCGTTTGTCGTTTAACGATGATTTTTTGCTCACGAAGGCTGATTAAACCGCGACTAAAGTTTAAAGTGGATTTTGTAGCATAACAAACATCCATGCCTAAAGTGGTATTCAAACTCGTAGTATTTAATCGAAGACTAACCATTTGGTGTCACCTCGTTAATTTTTCTAAAAAGGTGTATGCAGGGAATATTCAGATATGTTGAATGCATTTGGTAGATTTTTTATATTTTTTATAATACATTTTTTTGTTAATTAGGGGTCCGTTTACGAAATTTTCTTATATTTATAATATAGACTGTAGACATGGAGTATGTCGATTAAGAGGTTGAAATAGTATGAAGTTAAGAAAAATAGAGATAAATTTTACATTTATAATAAATTTATTATTTGAATTTTATTGAATCTTATCATATTCAAGATAAAGAACGATTTTTTTCACTAATTGCCGCCTTTAAATTATTCTTATATTTCACCGATTATTTTATTATGAATAATTCTGTAATACAGAAATATATGCGATATTGCATTAAATTCAGTTTAATGCATTGTTTGATTTATTAGGCCTCTGTGTTCTGGTAATTTACAGTATTGTAGCATCGTGCAGCTCAATACCGAACGCTATTATTAAACATTTGATATCTGCTTTCCTGGTTTTCATTAAGTTTATTTTATAGATTGTGAGCTGTATTCGCGAAGCACGAAACCCGAAAAACTCCCTAGCACTCACTCACTCACCTAAACAGTCCTACATGCAGAAAATCTAAGTACTATTTCCATTTTTCAACAATATTAAACATCGAATCTAGGACCTTCCATTCCAAATAATGTCATTTTATTGCTAAGTCTCATTGAGCTCAAGTAATATTGTTATAGTAACTAAAACACAACCAGTGTATAAAAACTATCTTATAAATTGATAAATTTCAGTCATTCATAAAACAATTAAATTGACAATATGTCAATCTTTTCTTTAGCTATCCTGTATGTCGTGAGATTCTCAACAAAATTTTAACCAAATATATAGGCAAAAAATTTGGTTAGCGCTATGGCATTCTGTTCCACTGTTAGTGCTTTCGAATCCCACTTTGGGGTTGAATGTTTGTTGTTCAAAATCCACTTTAATCTGATGGTTAAAGTCTTGTTAGTCGTGTACAAAAACTGACCTTTGAGCTACAAACAAACGAAGCCTTAAACAAAAATTGGCATAAGTCCACCAACAGTCTGTAAGTGCTTATCAACGCTTCACTATACTTTTCACATATCTTGAAATATTCTTATTTTTGAATGAGGTTGTGATTTTTTATTTAAAAACACTGTCTGATTTTTTTGTTAAATTATTAGAATCTCTGAAAATTATTTATGCATTGTTATTTATTAATGTTATTTTTATTTCAATATATCTATTTCGATGGCTATTTCAAGAAATCAAAGAAATGAAAGTGATACTTAAAATTTATTCACTAGTATTGTGTTATACGCGTCACTAAATTTGTGAAATACAGACACATTGTGCAATTATTTTAATATGTAAATAAAAATACAATATAGAGGTGATTATCAAATTAACAAAAACACTTTAGATGTATCAAAAATTTCCTCTCCTTGCTTGTAATAGAGCTTAGATTCACTTAGGAATTGATTTATACAAGTGCTGTTTATTGTAGTATGATATTATACCCAATTATGGAAATATTGTGTAATTTCTCGGAGGGATGCCGGGGGATTTCGTATTGAAAACTCTAAAATAATGGATCAATCATACTGAACTTGGTGTTGTAAGCCAAAATATGTTTACTTGTGGGTAATCCTCACGTTCATCAAATATTGATTGGAGCGCTGCATAAATTAGTACATTTATTCTAGAAAATTTCATTTTTTTTTTTTTGCAGAAAATAGTTTGCATCATAGGAGGGATCGTTAAAATTTCTCTATACTTCTTCCCAGGGTTACAATTAGTCGAACAGAAAGCCGCGACACTCCTGCCCATATCATGCTTGTTGGTTGGTGGGATGGGCAACCAACAAGCACATGGAGATAAACCTCCATGCTTGTTGATTGGAGGGAGACATACATGATTATACACTTGAGCAGCAGTATCCCAATGATGCACTCTTTCCATTGCAGGTAAAGACATAGAAGAGGATTTGCTAGACAATATTACTGCCATTTATCAATCTATTAGATTTAGTTAGTGTGACACCATGGTAGACGACGTTTGACTTTAACACCTATAAGTGACTTGGGAAGTACTCTCTGCCGTAAATGTTCTATTCATGATGGTACCTTCTAGTTATAATCACCAACACGGAAGAATACAGGTGTTGATTGAGCTCTGAGATAATTTTTGCTGCAGTTCGCATTTTAGACACTACAATCAGTTTCAATACTTGTATATCTCTTTCACTGTACTTCTCTTTCTGTCCTTAATTTTGCTTTGCAGAGATTGTCTTGCCACGCTCTGCTTATGCTATCATAAGATTAAACACCATTCTCTACAAAAAATTCAGATGTTTCGATAATTTGCTCAAGTAGACGTTCTTTTACAGTATTTGAAAATGAGAGGTCAACATTTCAAACTCTTGAAAAATCTAAGACTTATGCAGAGCTGTAATAAATCTACAGCATTATTATAATTATATTTCTATTTATAAAAAAAAATCTGCAAACTTATGTAATGCTTCGAAAGCACATTCGGAAATGTCATTTACTTACAGGTGTTTGCATTATTTTGATAACCACCTGTATATATATATGTGGATACTTCAAAGATCATAATACTTGGAACATTCAAACCCATTGTTATAGAAATGAATTTTCATTTTAGACATTGGTTTTATTGGCAAGCAAATTTTACTCTGTTGGGATGTTATTAAAATTGTGTGCTATTTGTGTTCATTTATTTCTATATTTCTTTTTAAAGCAGTTTTTATGGAGCTAAATTTCGAATTGAGGATTCATAATACAATTATGACATCAAATTATAGAAATTAATTTGAACTTTGAATTTATCACAAACAAAGCAAAATGATTTTCCATTTTTAATTGATATTTTGCTTTCATATAGAATTACGAAAAGGCCCAAAATATTTTAAAAATTATTTTACGTTTAGGATAAATTTATAAAGATATATCGTAATTTTGATTTCGTGCATCACCAAAAATAGTAACTAAACTTTGAATGAAATAAAAATAAAGAAAATTTTTGAATTTTTTGTATTCAAATTATTATTAGTATTTTTATTGCGTCATGCCACATTTTCCTCTGATTTTAAGTTTCAAAGTTATATTTTTTTTATCAACTCATTTTTAGTTGTTAAAATAGTTAACCGTGTAATACAATGATTAAAAGATTGGTTAAAAATTACATATTTAAGTTACGAGGGTTGCTGCTTATATTTCTGGCCTTGCCAACTGTAAGTGTTGCTAGGGGATCGCCGAAGTTTCTAAATCTGATCTGACAGTTTGTTACTATTAAATATAATTTCATTAGAAAGTTTTGCCATTTCTGCATAATTTTTTTATTTGCATTAAATTGAAAAATTCATCTCGAGCAAATAATGAAAATTGACCGCAGAACATTTTCGTGTGATTACTCTTTCATAAACTTCAACGCAGATTATCATTTCATGAGTTTCGATCAAATTAAACTATACAACGTTAAAACATTATTCTGCAGCATTATCAAAAAAGGGTGAAACGAATTCAATCGTGGTCGACAGTCACTTCAAGTCAAATTCCGTAAAGGACATTCAAAATCTATTTTTGTTCCGGGAAACATCGATGCTGTGCGTGGAGTGATAAAATAAGATAGTTCCGTGAAATATGAGTTAAAATATTAAATAACGTTATACTAAATTATAAATTTCCTAGAAATCTGAGTGAGCATTTTCCACTGGAAGCTAATGCCATCGAAAGTTGGCGCATAAGTCCGTTGGCTTGTCCTGCTAGTCACATGTAATTTTAATTTTTTATTAATAGCATTAATGCTAATCTATTAATTAAATTGAATACGTATAATATCTAGTATTTTTAATAACAAATTGTTCATCGTTGCAATTATGAAAATAACAGTAAAATCATTAGAGGTCACCTTACATAAATCAGAAATTTGAATATTTATTCATATTATTTTCCATTTGAGTAACCTGTAATATTTTTAGAGACTCAAATTTTCGATTCCTACTTCAATTTTTTGTTAAAAATATGCCAACAATGAAACAAATTTAATTGAATAAATCATCTGAAAATATATCATGTAAAAGAATTATTATTGAAACTTAATTTTTATTTTAAAACTTAGATATTTTTTAGAATATCGGGGAGAATTTTTTAAATACTTAAAATGCTAGCTTGCTTTTCAGATTCCGAATTTTCAGCAATTAAAATAATGGTCCTGAAATAAAATTAAGTAATTTTAATTTAATAAGGAATTTTTAAAGATATGCTTCCAATTTTAAAACATTATTCCTTTTTATCTTGTCCATGGGAAAACAATATGCAAATGGAACAATAAGTTCTGATAAAAAGCTTTGTCAATAATATTTGTGTTAATTTTTTTTAATGTAGTGAATACGAGTAAAGTTTTTATCTGAATAAAAAGAGAGACATTTTTTGTTTACTTGTGTATTTATCATCATGTGAAATCTCATCCAAGTTCACGAACTCATTCACTTTTGCGCATTTATTCTTCAGATTACAAGTGCTGTATTTTTATTATTGAATATGTGCATTTATCTAAAACTCATTTTCAATATTTACAGGCTAGTTTTCCAAGACAACAGTTAAAATATATGCATAATTAAAATAAAAATGCGAATAATTTAAAAATCTATATAAATAATTACCAATCAGAATTTTAAATACATATTTAAATTTATTCCGTTACAAATAAACGAGAATAGTACATTTAAGTAGTATTTTAAAAAAAACCAATGGATTTAATTAAAATATTTACATAAATTTCTTTTACAGAATATGAATATTTGTTAATGTACTTACCATTTGCTGAATTTAAAAGGGTAAGTCACTTGATTTTTGCACTAATTGTCTTATTTGTGCAGAGTTAAGTATAGCTTACTTTCACATAAATTAATAATAACAATATTTAGATGATGGAGTATATCGGAAAACTTAGTGTTTATAAATATTTTAAGGCATAAAGACTTGATGTTTTTTAATATGAAGTTTTTTTAAACTTAGATGGAAAATTTGAGAGGTAATTCTAATTATTAGAATACTCTAATAAACTGATAATAGATTTTCATACATTCTTAGAACATATTTTGTTTATATGTAAAATAGAAATTCTTTGAAAATAATTTCTATTTTATAATTTCATGCTTTCTGTATTACGTTTTATATTTCTTACAAGAGTTTGCAATTAATATTTTCACAAAATTTTCCTTAAAAAAGTGATTTACCCAAATTACAAAAGGTATGAAACTATTGATTTGGGCAGGATGGAGAAATATTAGATGTCAAACTGATGCCCTTTCTATAAAATGTTCAAAGAATTTCGTATATTCTACGAGCCTCCATAAATTGAGTTTCTTTATTGAATCTATATACTTTTCATAAAAATCTAAGATGATGCATAATGAAATCTAATGTTTTATTAAAGAAGTACAACAGGAGTAAGAAAGTTGGTTTTTATCCTATTCCATTAATGTAAAAAAAAATATGTATTCAACCCCTTTCTCCCTCATCTGATCTGAAAAATGCAAATAATTTAATTGCATAAGTATTTGATATAATTTTGGTCTTAGTTTATTAGCATGTTATTATTAAAAATTAATTAAGTGTATTAAAATGCATAATACATTTTACTTTAATAAAATTCAAGAATAGTAAACAATGCAATTATGCATCTTCAAAATTATTTAAAGCTTCTATGAAAATTTGCAGCTTTTAAAAATATTACAAAATTGAAAGGCTTGTTTTTATTCATAAAATCATATTCACTCTAAATTGAATTCAACTGTGATTATTTAAATTCATTAAATTCAAAAGTTAATATATTTCTACTACATTGTTTTCATTTAATTGTATTTTTGTGAGGGATTATTAAACATGAAAAAAAATCAAAAAAAAATTGTGAATGAAAATGAAATAGTAAGAAAAGCATACGTTATGTTTGTTATATTCTAAAAAATTGAGAAACGCTTTTGAATGTTTCCAGTAGAAAACTTAAAGCAGCTTTATGCTTTACAGAAAAATATATTAACACCCGATTAAAATTGTAACTTTTACTTATCAAAAATCACAACTTAATAAAGTTTTTTTAAAAAAAACTAACTACATAACAACGTATCTCTAAATTGCTAAATTTAATTGTTGATATCACATTGTAGACTGCCTAATGATCAAGGGCTCTTGAAAGGGATTTTCATTTCGTAAATTGTCTTCCTAGAAAATATTTCATAAATAAAGGGGTTTTTTACCCATGTCGAAATGGAGGAAACCCTGAAATCTCCTAAGTAACCATTCGAGCAGACGTGCATTAAAAAAATTTATCTTACTTTCTTCATTTGCTGGGGTCGAAATCGAGACCTTTCGTTCCAAATTAGAAAATAATGAATCTTACTATGTTTAACCTTAACATTGTTAAATTCTAAATAGAGAAACATAACGTCTCAATAAGTATCTGTATAAATATAATTCTTATTTTCTCTCTTTTCCCGCCGAAGTTTTGTTAGAAATGGAATTGAAAGCTACTTCATGGAATAGAATGAAAATTATATCAGTGTTTGTGTCTGGCTAACACAAAATGAATATTGTGTTTCATTTGGAAATTTTGATTATAACTTTTGTAATTTATTTAAAACATTATTAACTCAGGTTTTAGCTGATTGTAGAATTGATTATACGGTTATTTGGCTTATTTGAACATTTTGCAATAAATTCTCGCTGCAAGAAATAGGACATGCAGTTTTTTAACGTACTTTTAAAGTTCCCATATCCGAACAATTGCTGAAGCTAAGAAAAATATACAAAAATATGCAGTCCTTTCATTCTATATTAAAAAAATTCAAATTTTCTAAAAAATAATGCAAGATATTCTTTTTGTAAAATATTGTTTTTATAAACTGCAACAAACGTATATTGTATTTTAAAATAAAAAGGCAATAGGAAAACAATTGCAATGTGAGTAAAGAGTTACTAATTTGTTGATTAAAACCTAACAAACTTCGAAACACTCAGTACATCATTACATCTGCATTTAACCGATTTATGTATAAAACCTGATTTCATAATAAAAATGAGTTCTTCAACAATACCAAGAAAATACTGACGCAAATTTTCTTAACCACAACTTTTATCCAAAAACTAAGTACAAAATTTCCACTGGAAATTATCCCCCAGTAAAGAAGGGATATTGGCAGTAAATGGTTAGAGTTATTGCCTTTTAAGCAGTTAAAAAGGACCAAATCACACAATTGGTATGCATGGCTACAGTGCCCCGGGATCCACTGTAAAATAGACTCGGAATAGATAGCACTTCTGGGCTTAAGCCTTTGACTTGAATAGATGATCGTAATATGAGGGTAAAAAGAGACAAAACTAAAGAATACAAAATCTCAGCTTAAATATTTAAAAAAAATTGTTTTTATTCAAAACTTATTCCTAGCTACAAAATTAAAAGAATTTACTTGGTAGTTTTTATAAAGATTTTACAATAAAAAGTGTAAGAATATTTTTAAAATTCAACTAAGCAAATCTATTACAAATAACTATATTGTAATCAATTGCTACCTGTCAATTGAATTGTAAAACCCATGGACATTTATAATGTTGTTGCATCTTTAGACACTTATTTAAAAGTATAGGTGTTTAATATATATATATATATATATATATAATTTTAATTAAATAATTCTATATTTCCTATATTCAGAGAGTACTTCCGGTGATGATTAAAAGATTCGCTTGGAAGCTCTTTAAGACATATTATGCAATAAAATAACTAAACTCCATGGCCCGACAGCCCATGTGTTCATAGGCCTACAGTGCCCATAACTGCTTTCCTGACCGAGGGCCCTGGTGTGCGAAGCATATGTCCCAAATAGGTGGTAAACCTAATGTAAGACCCCCAATGTTTAGTTACCAAGCATGCTTGGTACTAAATTAATCGACCCACTGAAGGGATGAAAGACTGAGTCAACCTTGTCCAGCCCGAGGAGAGAACCTCGGACCTGTGTCATGGGAGCGTGCAACGCTGCCTCTAAGCAACCGGGCTTCTTGCAAAAAAATGTTTAAGAATATTCTTATAATTAAAATTAAAGCAAAACTATATTATATATAATTATATTGTATTCATAACTGCTTTTTAGCAGTTGATTTGTAAAACCCATGGGAATTTATAATGTTGTATATTTAGACACTTATTTAAAAGTATAGATATTTTCAACAAAAAAAAGAATATTCTTATGTAAGTATTAAATTTTAAGGAAATAATTCGATATTTCCTATATTCAGAGAGTACTTCCAGCGATGATTAAAAGATTCGCCTGGAAGCTATATAAGAAAGTTGTTGCAATAAAATTAGTAAGAATATTCTTATAATTAAAATTAAAGCAAATCTATATTATATATAACTATATTGTATTCATAACTGCTACTTAGCAGTTGATTTGTAAAACCCATGGGAATTTTAAATGTTGTATCTTTCACCACTTATTTAAATGTATAGATATTTTCAACAAAAAAAGAGAATATTCTTATGTAAGTTATAAATTTTAAGGAAATAATTCTATATTTCTTATATTTAAAGAGTACTTCCAGCGATGATTAAAAGATTCACCTGGAAGCTCTATAAGAAAAATGTTGCAATAAAATTAGTAAGAATATTCTTATAATGAAAATTAAAGCAAATCTATATTATAAATAACTATATTGTGTTCATAACTGCTACTTAGCAGTTGATTTGTAAAACCCATGGGAATTTTATAATGTTGTATATTTAGACACTTATTTAAAAGTATAGATATTTTCAACAAAAAAAAGAATATTCTTATGTAAGTTTTAAATTTTAAGGAAATAATTCGATATTTCCTATATTCAGAGAGTACTTCCAGCGATGATTAAAAGATTCGCCTGGAAGCTATATAAGAAAGTTGTTGCAATAAAATTAGTAAGAATATTCTTATAATTAAAATTAAAGCAAATCTATATTATATATAACTATATTGTATTCATAACTGCTTTTTAGCAGTTGATTTGTAAAACCCATGGGAATTTATAATGTTGTATATTTAGACACTTATTTAAATGTATAGATATTTTCAACAAAAAAAAAGAATATTCTTATGTAAGTTTTAAATTTTAAGGAAATAATTCTATTTCTTATATTTAAAGAATACTTCCAGCGATGATTAAAAGATTCGCCTGGAAGCTCTATAAGAAAAATGTTGCAATAAAATTAGTAAGAATATTCTTATAATGAAAATTAAAGCAAATCTATATTATAAATAACTATATTGTGTTCATAACTGCTACTTAGCAGTTGATTTGTAAAACCCATGGGAATTTTAAATGATGTATCTTTAGACACTTATTTAAAAGTATAGATATTTTCAACAAAAAAAAAAGAATATTCTTATGAAAGTATTAAATTTTAAGGAAATAATTCGATATTTCCTATATTCAGAGAGTACTTCCAGCGATGATTAAAAGATTCGCCTGGAAGCTATATAAGAAAGTTGTTGCAATAAAATTAGTAAGAATATTCTTATAATTAAAATTAAAGCAAATCTATATTATATATAACTATATTGTATTCATAACTGCTACTTAGCAGTTGATTTGTAAAACCCATGGGAATTTATAATGTTGTATATTTAGACACTTATTTAAATGTATAGATATTTTCAACAAAAAAAAAAGAATATTCTTATGTAAGTTTTAAATTTTAAGGAAATAATTCTATATTTCCTATATTCAGAGAGTACTTCCAGCGATGATTAAAAGATTCGCCTGGAAGCTATATAAGAAAGTTGTTGCAATAAAATTAGTAAGAATATTCTTATAATTAAAATTAAAGCAAATCTATATTATATATAACTATATTGTATTCATAACTGCTTTTTAGCAGTTGATTTGTAAAACCCATGGGAATTTATAATGTTGTATATTTAGACACTTATTTAAATGTATAGATATTTTCAACAAAAAAAAAGAATATTCTTATGAAAGTATTAAATTTTAAGGAAATAATTCGATATTTCCTATATTCAGAGAGTACTTCCAGCGATGATTAAAAGATTCGCCTGGAAGCTATATAAGAAAGTTGTTGCAATAAAATTAGTTAGAATGTTCTTATAATTAAAATTAAAGCACATCTATATTATATATAACTATATTGTATTCCTAACTGCTACTTAGCAGTTGATTTGTAAGACCCATGGGAATTTATAATGTTGTATATTTAGACACTTATTTAAATGTATAGATATTTTCAACAAAAAAAAGAATATTTTTATGTAAGTTTTAAATTTTAAGGAAATAATTCTATATTTCCTATATTCAGAGAGTACTTCCAGCGATGATCAAAAGATTCGCCTGGAAGCTCTATAAGAAAGATGTTGCAATAACATTACTAAGAATATTTTTATAATTAAAATTAAAGCAAATCTATATTATGCATAACTATATTGTATTCATAACTGCCACTTAGCAGTTGATTTGTAAAACCCATGGGAATTTATAATGTTGTATATTTAGACACTTATTTAAAAGTATAGATATTTTCAACAAAAAAAAAAGAATATTCTTATGTAAGTTTTAAATTTTAAGGAAATAATTCTATATTTCCTATATTCAGAGAGTACTTCCAGCGATGATTAAAAGATTCGCCTGGAAGCTCTATAAGAAAGGTGTTGCAATAAAATTAGTAAGAATATTCTTTCAAATAAAATTAAAGCAAATCTATATTATATATAACTATATTGTATTCATAACTGCTACTTAGCAGTTGATTTGTAAAACCCATGGGAATTTATAGTGTTGTGTGTTTAGTTTGTATATATACTATATTTATTTCACAAGTGGTTGCTGAGAGCTGCTTTTAAAACCCATGGGAAATTCTTGATGTATCTTTTTCACATTTATATGTTAAAGATATTAACAAAATGAATATTCTTAATTAAGTTTAAATAATAAGAAAATATATCTGTGTATTTCTTGTATTTTAAGAGTACTGCCAGTTGTGATTAAAAGATTCGCTAGGGTGCTCTTTAGGAAAGATGTTGCAATAAAATATCTAAGAATATTCTTATTCAAATAATCAAATATATTATAAATAACTGTATTGGATTCATAACTGCTACCTGGCAGTTGACTTGTATAATCCATGGAAATTTATTATGCTTGTTGTATCTTTATTATACTTGTTTAAAAGTAAACGGTATAATAAAAAATGAATATTCTTATGCTAGATTTATTATTGAGGAAATATTTCTGTGTATTTCCTGAGTTTAAGGAGTCCTTCAAGCGACGATAGATTCGCTTGGTAGCTCTTTAGGAATGATAGATATTTCAATGGAACATATAAGAATGTAATTAAGACTGTGAAACAAAGAAATGGCATTTTAACTTTTTTAGTAGTTCTGAATTCATTTTGCACTATAGGCTCTAGTCAAGTTCACACAATTTGCAAACGATTACGGTTAAACTTCAAAACAAACAAGTTATGCCTTTGCCAGCATTAATGTTTTTCTTTTGAAAGAATATATTTTATTATGTTTGATGAAGAGGAAGTTACTTTATTTCTTCATTAACACACGATATTTCGCGGGCGCAGGGTAAAATTCAATTTATGTATATTTTTTCTTAAGCTTCATCATGTATAAGGTTTTTTTCTATTACACTGTCAGAGTAGGTTTTCTTGCGAAAATATATAATTCTCAGGAAAGTTATATCATAATATTTATGTGAAAATAGTTGTATGATACGATAAATGTTGAAGAATATTATTTCCAAAGAATTTATCCTCAAAGGTATTTTCTAAATGTAGTCTTTCCATGGGAGATATCATTCAGTACTTAATATGTATAGTACTAGAAAATGCTTATTTTAACCCATGAGAACTTTTAAGCTGAATTATATAAATACACTTTATTTAACCAGTGATGAATTTAATTTTAATTTTGAAATTGAGGAAATGCTCTTATATTTCCTTAAAAAATTCTGATGATAAAATGACTCATATGATCTGAATTTTTTTTTAAATTATCAAAAATATTCTTAAATTCTTTTGAAACATGTGAATGCCTCATTTCAAAGATACATACCAACCAGTCTTCCTTATAAAGATTGAGTATGTAAAAACAGCTGTCTAATATTATGTGTGTAAAACGTATTTGAATAGAGCTTTCTTTCTTGCTGAAGCCATATTGCAATCTATGGGTTCTGTCAAACTCTGTGTGATAAAAAGATAATTCATTTTATCATCTAAGAATATTGTTTTAATCTTGATCTAGAAGAAATGTTCGTCCATCTCCTCATTAACAAAATATCTGAATGAAGATTAAAAGATTCCCTGTGAACCTTTTTATTTTTTATAAGATTTGAAAAAACTTGTTCTTAAATTCTAATAACATTGTGATACTCATTAATGATGCACGTACGGAGCTATCTTTCTGGAGCTGATTCCTTTGCAACCACAATTATAATGTTCTTGAAGAATAGTCGATTGTTATGTGAGTGCGTTATTTTTACATATAATTATTTTCTCCTCAAATCTGATAAATAAAATCCTTAGATATTTTAATTCTGTGAGTTATATGAGTGTAATTTATCTAATTGTAGGAAAATATCCTTTTCCTAAGTTTGAAGAAAGGATATCTATAAGTTTATCGTTTTGAAACGAAAGAACCGAGTAATCGTAAAGATTTATCTTAAGTTTTATAGCTTTTTATATCAAATATCTATATTTCTTTTTAAATTTCTAGTCATTTTATTCTGTGTAGCCAGTCTCAATCCAACCACATGCTATTATTTATCAAATGGAAAAAATTAAGTTTTTATTTATATAAATACAATGATAATTAGGTGTTTAACATATATGTAGGATGGCAGTAACTACTTTGGAATGATAAATAAATTTGGGAACATTTTTTCTGCCTCTGAATTTATAAAGACTATTAGAAATAATTATTTGTATCATCTTACGAGCAGTTGTATGTTTCTAGCCATTTGACAACTTAAAAATTATTCTGGTTTTTTATCAACTCTCTCCTTGCGATAATTGAATGTAATATTCAAGTGTATCATTCCGTAGTTTTGAATATGAATGTGGTACAGTCCTTTAATTAATCCCAAGCATTCTACTTAATATTACTTTATTTATGCGAATTTCAGGCATGCATTTACACTTGCTGATTTTATTTATGAACAACGTCATTAAGCTTGTTAAATGTTCCTCATCAATTTATGCACCAAACTAGACTTTATGAATCAGCGTTAAGTATGATAAGCTTTACCTTATATCTAGAAAAAGAACTAAAACGATAAGTATTTCACTTTTAATGTTTTTTTATTGAGTAGAAACGCGTGAGCATACTTTATTGTTATCAATACCTAGATTCGGAAAACCAGGTAGATGGTTTTTTAAAAAAAAAAATATTAAATAACTCAATTTTACCTTGTTTAGCTCATATTAACAGTTTTTACGTTCCGTTTCAAATCGATTGTAATTTTAAATAGACGCATTTAATTCAATTCAAATTTATTCTACTGTATACTTAAACATCATAAGCGATGATTTGAAAGAACATTAATTTATTATAAGAAACAAAAAGTAAGGGAAATGTTTAACTTCATAACAATTTTGATTAAAAAAATAATTTTCAGAGAAAGAAGTAAAAAAGGCTTCTATTTCTCTGAGTTATTATTTCTAATTTATCAGATGATTAATTTGAAAAAAAACTCAGGAAAATGCCGTTTAATTGGTCATTTGACCACTATTCATTATTTAATAAAATGTGACTTTTATAACTTTTTTGGAATTAGTATTTTTGCAATATTGACTTTTTTGGAATTCTTAAGGATATCAATAACTTTTTAACAAATGGAAATTCTTTAGCTTCCACAAAAATAATATACAAAGATTGTTTTTCAAAAATCTCTTAAATATTAATTCACGAGTAAATTAAAAAATTATAAACCACAATGAAATATTAGAAAAAATATATTTAAATTGTCCTTAATGATTTTGAGATTACAATTGAAGAGATATTGATTTAACTTTAAATTTATTTATGATTTTACTGAATAATGTTAGATTTTACAAAGGTTAGAGCCCACAATGTGATGTCGTGACAATGTTTGTGTTAAATTTTACAAATTATTTTCCTAAGTTAATTTGTGTGTAAATATTTGATATAAGCTTTCTAAAATACATACTAAAAATTAAGAAAATGTAAGCAAAAAGTGATCAACAAAAAGTACAAGATTCCAATTCTATTTTTAAGGCTGGAAATCGATTCATTTAATTATTTTTAATAAATAAAATGCAATTGACAAGTTCAAAAAGCTTGTCATTTCTAGATTTTTTTTCCTAATGCGTGGATGATTTTTAGAATTCAATCAGATTCAGCTGTACAAGGGGTTAATGTGATGGCAATTTTTTTATAGTGGGGCAACCAGTGGGTGTGCCATCTCTGCCCCGAAAGCCAAAGGATAGAGAAACACAAGGAGAGAGAAAGGACCCTCAATACCTCAACGTCCGAACTAGGATTTGAACCCGGGACCTATTGCTTCGAAGTCAGAGATGCTAACCATTGTGCCATCTGTCGGCTATTGTTTTTATAATTAACTCAATTAAAAGCTCTGAAAGTCTTAGAATATTAATACAATTGATGGATATTAGCTATAAATAGTAGTGTTTTTCAAAACGATACTAAATAACGAAACGATAATTTTTAATTACATAAATTAAATTCAATTTCATTTGATTTTGTTTCAAGTTGTCGAAAACTTCTTCACACTGCGGTGAAATTATGATGACCTTATGTTTCATATTTTCTTAATGTGTAACTGGTACCACACCAGTAAAACAAATAATTTTTTTTTTTTTGAATATTTAATCTTTCGTGAATTATAATGTAATATTTCTCGCGTGTAAACTTTTATGTACAGCTGCTTTTCCATTACCAAATTAATTTTCGTCATTTTATGAATAGTGTAGACTTTACACCTATACTTAATAGTTGAAAAGGCTTAAATGCTATATTTTGCCACTCTCATTTTTATTTTAAGTTTTTTTTTTTTTTTTTTTGAAATGTATGATTAAGACAATGTTGATATCATGGTCTAAGCAGATTCTTTTAAAGTTGAGAAATGAGAATAGACTAGCCGTTTCAGCTTTTTTTTTATTCAGTTAGCAGTTTTCATAAACATATCGCGCGCGTGCGATTAAATAAACAAATGACTTAATAATTTATTCCAATTTCATTTATTAAAATAGTTTGTTCGATAAGTGTATTTGATTGTCATTAGTGTTTATGTGAAATAAATTTAAAAATTGAAATTAATTCATACTTATTTATTGGACATCAATTTATTTACTACTTGCTTAGTTATGTGTTTTTGTGAATAATACAATAATATCTTCATAATTTTAGAGATGGTAACATTCATGTTTTTAATTTTTTCTTTCCATGTCTCTTTGGATGAGATTTCTGGGTACCACGGAACAACCTTCCTAGAGCTGCTGTAAAAATTAAATCTTGTAAGTGAGGTTACTGCCTTTTTTCCGTTTTGGAATCTAATTTTTATTTGATTTTAAAATTTAAATTAGCATATAATCAATCTGCTACATTCTCTATCTAAGATTGAACATTCTTAAATTTTTTTTTCTATGATAAATCATGAAACTATAAACTTTTTAAAAAAATATCTAATTTGCAATCAAATTTTATATTATCTTTTGATTAAATATTAGCTTTTTTAGTATACATTATTTACAAAGATAAAAAATTATTTTAAGAGGCTTTATTTTTTTATATTTAAATAGATTTAAGAGTTATTCTGGATGAAGTTTTACATCAATAATTTCATTGTTTTTTAAATTGTTAATAAAATTCACTCCAAGTAATTCCATACATGGATACATCTATTGTTAAATCATTTACTTATCTTTCTCAACTTCCTGTTTTGTTAAAATAATATATATTATTTTTTAAAATTCCTTTTTAATTAAAATTTAAAAGTACGATATAAGTCTGTACTACAGCATGATTATCTTTTATCTAGCAACATGTCGAAAGTATAAAACATTTAGCATTTAACAGTGAGAAGGGACCATGTTCTGTACTTATTGGTTATGGATTTGGTTTCCCTCCACCACTCATATTAATTTTAAAAAAAACCACTTATATACAAAGTAGGATGGTTCAGCATCCATCATTAAAGTACATTTCTAAAATAAAAATACATTTTTTTATAACAAGATATCTATCAAAAAGAATGATTCATTAATACATAGTTGAAAATTTTAAGAATGTAATACTTGGTTATAATACTTTTATATACAGATGATTTGGAATAAGTGGAATGCTGTTTTACAACTCGTGATTATCGTTAACGGTATGTATCACTAGTATAGAATCAATAATAAAAATGATGGGAGAATAAATATTCTATATGATTGTAATACATAATCTTGAAATTGTTCATTGTGTCCATAAGTGAATGAGTTTCCTACGTGAAGTCCGAATCCGATGAGCTTAATGTTTACAAATATGCGGCAGATTCTCTTCTGCAGGCAAACATCCAATCCGTGAACAGTAAGCATCACATTATCTGTAATTCTTTTTTCTGAAAAGAGCTTGGACGGCAAAATTTTAGAAAAGCGATGGATGGCATATTAGCAGGTTTCTTTAAATGTAGATGATTCGAGAGGGGACAGCTCAGCACATAGTGGTCAAATGTACCCTGGATACCACACACGCACAGGTTTGTCTTGGATTTTTTTAATTCTATTGAAGTAAATAGGGAAAGGATCAGGGTTCGTTATCCTGTAATTCATGTATGGATTTGTTTGGATAGTATTGTTTGAAACTGTAGGGATTATTTATTTGTGGAATCCACCCTGTTATACAGTGTTCTATTGCTTTTGCCGTAATGTTAAAGTCTGATGCATCAGTTTTAACTATAGAGCAGATTTTGGGTATGGCAAGATAATTATTAGGTCATTATTATCCCTTACTGCCTCCTTTGCTCTTTGATTCGCAAGCTCATTACTCTGAGTTCCTGCGTGGGCATGTATCCAGCCGAGTTGAATTCTTATGTCTTTTGGTACTTCTTGAAGCGGTAGCTATATTTCGTGAATTAAGTTTGATTTATATTGGGGATCACAGGTTGCGATTTAAAACTGATAAGTTGTCACTCCAACTAGTTACTAAGGAGCATTTCATTCCTTTTGCGTGGTTAATGGCTTTCAGGATCGTCAACGCTTTGCCTTGAAATACTGAATTGAAAGCTTGCAGTTTGAGAAGATGGTAGACTTCTTCAATCGAATATATCATAATTGTGAAAGCAGCTCCTGTATATTGGTCATACTTTGAGCCATCTGTATGATAATTTACAACTGATGGAATAAACTTGGGTTGTTTGATTGCCTTCGGTGATTGCGGTAGATTATGCAAGTGAACATACTTAAGTCAGAGTGAGGGTGTCTTTATGTACAGTGACTTCGATGCAACCTGCTGAGAAATATTTATCTCTTAGTGATATATCGGTTTAGAGCTGAACTGCCAATGTTTTTAGCGCTTCTTGCACTAATTTGAGATGTAGTGGTGGTAGTCTGCTGACACAATTGTAGATGTAGTATTGTAGCATTTCGTTATAAGGAGAGTGAAGTAGCATTGCATGCTGGAGAGTTGTGCTATTTTTCTTGCACTGAGTGGAAGTATCCAAAATGAGGAACATTAAGTGACGATTCCTTTTATAATGATGAGGTAGATAAACTTCATTAATTTACTTTTGAGACCCTAGTCTCTACCTGCCATTGCTCTCAGTCTTTATGCAATTGGTACAACTTTCGTTTTGAGATGCCTAATGTAGGGCAAAAATAATAATTTATTATCTATATGAACACCAATATGCATCAGAACTTTCATATACTTCTGGCTGATTTCATCTAATGTTATTTTTGGGTTGCTTTTCATAGGTTTCCTACATTTGCCGATAATTAAGTTTTTGATATTTTTTAAAGAAATGTTTAATTTTTTACAGAACTCTGAGAAAATATGCAAGGTCTAGTTAGAGTTATTTTTAATTGCTTCTCATAGCTCAGGGCCATATAAGAGTACGTCTCATCAGAGAATGCAACAGTCTCTGGATGAGATGGCTAATTATGGGATACAATCTCATAAAAGTAAATATTCCAGAGTCGGACCCCCAACAGAGCCTTTAGAATAATCTCTAGTTTGCTGGATAATGATTGCACCACTATCTGAAGTAATCTGAAGTTTTCCGTCTTCTAAGAAACTGTAAAGAATTCTGGTAATATTCGATGGACAATTCGAGTTTAAAAGTGCCAGTTTCAGACCTGTCCACCAAAGAGAATAAAAGCTTGAATATCGAAACTAAGAAGGTCCAAGTACAGACCATTTTTTCTATTCCTGTTTATAATAATCTTATTTAAGGCATGCTCTGTAGACATGTTGGAACGAAAACCAAATTAACTATTGCTGAGAAAATTAGTCTTGTGCAGATGGTGCTTCAAGCGATTAATTACAATCATTTCTAGTATTTTTTCTAGAGCTGATAGCAAACATGTAGGACTATAGGAGGAAGATAATTTTTGATCTTTGTTACTTTTTAGAAAGAATATCACTTAACTGATCTTATTACACTTCAAAGATCAGCTAAGTGATAAAGTTCAATTTTAAGTACATATTGAAAAAAGAAACAAGGAATCTCGGACAAGCACAGAATGACTAATTTTACCATTGAGTTATCAATGCCATTCACTCCTGGGACTTTTGAATTACTGAAAGTATTTACAGTATACTTAAGCTCAGTTAAGGTAAAAGGTGGATTAGGATCGCTTATAGGACTAACCTGAATGGCTCTAAGGTTAGTATGAAAAGTCAAATCATCCTGGGTTGTATATGGAGGGAAAGCTTGAGCTAGAAGTTCCTGATGAATTACGTTTGCAGATTTGAAATTATTTGGAGTATTCTACAGAGGTTGATATTTAGTTGGTTTAAAGATTTTATCAGCTGCAATTTTTTGCAATATACCAAAATCGCTATTATTATTTGTGCAAACCACCCGGATAATTTTGACTTCAAAATTTCTTTCTTGTAAAAAGCTAGTTTATTTTTGTATTCTATGTATAACCTGTGCGTTCTGCTTTTCTGAAATGCTTTTCAATCTTCTAAGAGCATTAGTTTTTAATTTCATTGTCCGTAATGATGAGTTCCACTAATTATCTTTGTTTCATTTGGGCTGCGAATTTTAAAATTCTGTTCAGTCGTTGCAGGAATAATAGAAACAAATGCTATATTTTATAAAGCATTACTGAGTTGGTTCAATTCCTAAATTCATTATTTATTTGCTGGATTGAGCATTTTATTTGGAATACAAAATGTTTCTGATTGCCAAACGTGTTGAATCGTCTATTGAAAGACCTGTTGATATTTTGCATAAAGTTATAAGAGCTGGAATGTAGAAGACAAAATAACATTTGAGCAATTATTACTATAAATTTTTCGTATTTACCCAAGTAAATTCCGTTGGCAACTGAACGAAATTATTCATTCAAATTCAATCTACAGGAATTTTTTTGTAAAATTATGTTTCATTTAAGATTTTATAGAGTAAAAACTAATCTTCTGTTACAGATGTATGATGCTACGAATAGTACTTGGTTTAAATTGATTTATCATCATAAATGTCTTTTTCGTTTGCCTTATTTGTGCTTCCGTCTTATCAATTTGCCTTTTAATTTTTTAACAGGATGAATAAATTTCAACAAGTACATTATATTTTTTCCTTTGATCATAGTTTTGCCTGTTGTATGCTAAAAAGGCTGGTCTACATTTTTCAGTCTCAGTGATCTGATTACTATTTTCTTATACTAATGGAATTCTGTATGCTCGTCACAGTCATATGTGAATTGTTAGTGAGATGTGGTTTCAACTTTTCAAACTTGGCCAACAGAAAAGTAACAGTTATAGGGACACCAGCAAACAGTCTGAAAATGCATTGGAGGAAAAGGTCGTAATGAAGAAGTCCAATGATACGTCATTTGAACAGTATAAAATAGTACTTGCTTTTTAAGGGTTTTGATAATGTATCAATCACTTGGCAGGGAAATATTCTGATTTATTTGGTTGCGTTTCGATGATAGTAAATTGTGAATCAACTTGTAAGCCTCTATGTCCACTTTTAGATTTCATTTAGTTCGACTTGTATTTTTGTACTTTGAAGTAATTTCAATAAAATCAAAACAGTTTTAATATTTCTATTTTATCCAGAATATAAGTTTTGATACGTTATTATTAATTTTTACAATTTTTAGCACATTTATTCACTCCTAAGCGTGAAGAAATTTTCCAAGACCCTTGAGATCATTTAATTTCCGGCCAAAAGAACATGTGACTAATATTGTTATTAAAATCAGGGCATCCAAAATTGTAAACACAGTTTTCGCGTATGGTAGTCCATTTTGGAAAAGGCAAGTAGTTTTTCAAAGTCAAAAGAAAATGGAAAAAATTTGATGTTGCCATCTTATCTGCAACCATACAAATACGTCTTTACTCTTCAACCTTTTGCAAGTGTTCAACGTTTCCGAATTTGGCGCTCCTAATTCGCCATAAATACAAAGGCCTAATTTTTTTTAATCCCGAATCACAAATATTTCATACATCTTTGAACGATTGATTGAAAATATCTAGTAATAATTTTCTTTCATTTGCGTTATATTATCTTCCTCACACTCTGCGTGATATTATTGTTGCCCTAGCATATTTCTCTGTACCCAGCCCTGAATTGAGATGTACCAGATAAATGGAAATTGCTGTGTTAAAATCTTTGTCATTTAAAAGTAGGTACTAGGCAAATGATCCATTACTTGATGTTCAACCCCTAGAGGTATGATTTCATTTGGAGGACACTGCAACCAAGAATTATTTAACGTACCCCAGTGCCTTACTCGTACATATAGAATTCGTACATTTTCTAAATATTTAAGTCCTCGTGTAAATAATTTTTGCTTGGATTATGTGCTCTTGTGTATTTACTTGTGTTCACGAAAATTAAATTCATTTATTTTGAAGTATATGCCTAATCAATTTTATTATATACTTTTGGAGCACACACATGACGACCAGGATAATCAATCCGCAATAAAACTTGTTCTTTTTACAATAAAAGTCGCATAGTTGTCCATAACTTACCTGATAACTACCCTTAATGTTATTTTTTGCAAGCCCAATTGTAATCTTTTACGCTTCTCTTTGAAAATAATACATAAGAGAACATGATCTTGGGAATTTTAATGTTATCCTTTAGATCTATTCTTTTTATTTTTACAATTTAATGTACTCTATTTGAGGAATAATTTTCTGAAATTGAGTCACTAATTGATAAAATTCCTTCATGGTGCCTTCTTTTTATTCGAAATGATTTTGTCGCACTTCTGACGACATCAATATGGCAGATTTACAATTTTTTTTTTAAATTAATTGCCTGATTTTATTTCTGCTTCTTAAATTTTTTTTATTCTTTTGGAAATTCCAATCTAATTCAGCATGATTACAGTTTTTTTTCTTTCCAATCAAATTATTGGGTGGAATGTTTTCGTAGTTATTAGTTGATTAATCCTAATAAATACAAAATAATTTTCTGGAGCCCATTTTTTGCCAATTAATTAATTAATTACTTATTTTCCTTATTTGAATAATTCTTATTAACAGCATCCATTTTAATATTATGACGATTTAATGTCTCTTAAAAAAGAATGATACTAATTGAAATTTATAAGTTACTTACTTTTGTGGCAGTTCCAATACAATAGATAATTTATTTTTCAAATTTGGTTTGAGGGATAATTTACGTCAGATGGTGATAAAAAATTAAAAGGAAAACTTTAGATTTCTCTATAACAGAGAGAAAAGTAGATTGGGTTAACTAGATTTTTATTTATGATTTTAATACTATATAGGGTGATGTTTTGTCAAATGTAGGTAATTAAATTGTATAAATAATTATTAGATAAATTTGTTTTGAATATATTCAATTTAGAGTCACTGAGTTTTTTTTATATAAATTTTAATCAAATTTAGAAAATGAAATTAAGTGAATCATTCCTATTATGTTGTGTTTTCTAAAGTCTGGATTATGCTGTAATGCTTAAATGAAGTTAATTTCAAAAAATTTTAAATCAGTAATTTTTAATTGAAAAATGGCGTTGTTATTGTTATTACATATATTTCCTGATATTTCTACACTTTCTGATACTCACTTGAGAAGGTGAAATTAATTGGTTTTTTCCATAATTAAAAAAATTCGTCAATAAAATTACGATTTCTTTTTAACCACCACATATTCAGTTTTATTCAAATGGCAACTGGAATTAAAAATGATAATATTAGAGAAACGAATACTAACGAAATACAATGTTGCACGAGAGTGTCTTTTCATACAAATATATAGAGTGTATCTTAAAAAGTTGTTTCATTTATTAATAAAAATTTACTTTTAAGTAAGAGTTCACTGGTGGGATCTCTTAATACCAAAAACAAGTAGAGAGATGAAATTGTGCATCAATATTGTATAGGTAATGTATTTAAATGCTTACTTTCATTTCTGAGACAGGCGGAATAAGATTCAATACACTTGTAAAATGCTGGTACATCTATAAATGGTATATCCCCACCAGAATGTTGAATATAAGTATAAAAACGTACAGACATGGATCTCGCACAGGTGCCAGATGTCATTTTGTTGAATGCAGCTCCAAGGATGGTGCAGTTGGTAAATCAGTATAAGGAGGTTTAATCTTAAATGTGTGTGACACTCGGGTTATCGTCCAATGATATTTCACAAGTCCTCGATTGGTGATCCATCAGGCCAAGGCAATGTTACCACTCTATATAGCGTGTTGGAGTACAACAGCGATAATAAATCTTATTTCATCCTGTTGTAAAAACACTCTGAAATGCTAAACATTAATCGTCATTATTTCAAACAATAATTACTGATCAAGGAGACACTTATTAGAGACTTTATCGTCTTCATCATCTTATAGAATTCTGGCGCAGCATGTCCATTTTTGGACCTTGTGCCATAAAACCCAACCAACCAACCAACCATCTTATAGAAGACCGTGTTCCATTTAATACTTAATTAGATACTTAGCTTCAATTAAAAAGATTATATTTCAGTTAGAATTTATAATGTAATTATGATTTTAAAATATTATGGTCTAATATAATAAAATTAGTGCTTCTGCTTAACACACATTATAAGTTTGTGCTATTTTTTCCCTTTAAATTCTAAGAGGACTCATATTTGTAGAAAAGAAATTTTGCAGCTTAAAATGCATATAAATTAATATAAGTTGTTTCGCACCTTTAGATTGCTACGAATGGGAAATTTTTTACTGCTAAGGGGCAAATATGTATATATATATGATAGACAAACTTTGTCACTTTTCTGGCGTGACAGTGGAACACTACAGAGGATCCAAATCGGTGATGCAGTGTTTCAACTGTCAAAAATTTTATCACTCGGCCAATACGTGCCATCTTAAATCTAAATGTGTAAAGTGGACAGGAGCACACAACACGAGGGACTGCCCTCATGAGTAGAAATTCCCAAATGCTCCAATTGCCAGGGTAATCACCCTGCCAATTATAAAGGTTGTCCAAAATTCCCTAAGATAAAGACAGCAAAAGTCATCAAAGCTAATTTGAAAACAAATCAAACAAAATCAAATATAATAAAACCTGGCGTCTCGTACGCGAGAGTTACCTCTCCCACCCCCACTCAAGATAAAGAACAAACTCCTTTATTGAGCTCTCCAGGATTACCTGATGACTTTTTAGATTTAATCTTTCTAATGAACGAAATTAAAGCTATCTTTAAAGGTATACCAATTAAAGAGCTTATTGAAGAACTTAAAGAAAATAAGTCCCCTATGGACAAGCTTTTCAAACTGACCCAATATTTTCAAGATATAGAATAACTTACTTTTATTTATGTAATTAAAAATATCTTTCCATTACTTTTACTTAATTAAATCACTCTTGTATTAATCTTACTATCCTTATTTTATTTATAATTATCACTATAATTCAAAAAAATTCCAACAACTTAAATTTTTAACTAAGCTCCTCCCACTCAAGTTTTTCAACCAATAATATGCCAGTCAGTTACAGCTATAGTTCACCAGATCATTTCCAGCTCCAGATGAGGGTGAGGTCCTTCGAACCAAGGTACCTCGTGAATCCGGCATAGCCAGCCGAAATTGTTATTATAAGCATTTGCTATTTAAAAATATTGTTTCCTAATCATGATTGTAATTCTTATACATTTGGATTTTAAATAATTCTATTGTTAATTAACTGTTTATCATTTCAGGTTACTACTCCCAAGCAACATATGTTTCAATTATCGCTAATGCAGTTGCTTGTCAAACTTTCCAACTACACTTACAGAAGATTCAAAGAAATGTATTCATTTTACGGATTAGTTGACATCGTACTAGTGGACATCATTTTGAGAATCTGTAATTTGTTAGGTGATTTTGAAATGTTATTTACTGTTAAAGATATGCGTTCTTGTTGTCATGTTTAAAAAGTTTTAGGGATTTATAAAATTATCTTCACTAAATTATTTTACTTAAATGTTAACTATTAATATTTAAATATTGATTGAATAATTTATATTTTCTTTCATTTTTTAGAATAATTTTAAGAGTAAAATATAATGTCATTGGATGATAAAGCTAAACTAAAAAGAAAATGTATTTATATACTTTTTTAGCTATAGTAAACTTCTCTTTGGTGTGGTGTCTTTATTTCTCACACATAACATAAAAACATGGTTATTTCTATCAAATGTGTGTTCGATACTTTTTTCCTTAGCAGATTGGTAAATACTTTTCCATTGAAATAAGATAAAAAAGATAAAGGTACAGTCAAGTATAAATTATATAATCGTGATGGAAATATATCATCAGATAAAAATTAGTTTATCATTAATAACATTAATGTATCAAGCTTAAAATACTGTTTGATTATCAGTATCATAAATTGAAAGCGTATATAAAAGCAGTTATACTCCTACACATGTTTTTTTTTTCATATTATTTCATAAATCTTAAAAATTTGGTTTAAAAATGAGTTCGATTTGCTCATTTATTGCTAATACAGTTCTTCAGAGTAGAAATCGGAATTTTCTGCAGTAATCTCTTAATTAGCGTAGAATGATATGACTAGGGAAAGAGTATCAGCTCAGGTTGACCTCACCATTTTGTACTTGCTTAATTTCATAATATGAGTGGATGATTTAAAAAAAACTTTTGGCGATGTAAAGGCAGTCTGAAACACCGCAATAACCTAATAAGCAACTCACTCTTGTGCTTTTTAATGACTCATTTTTAAATGTTCCTATAAATTGACATTTATTGAAATTTTGATTTTAAAACGAATTTATTTGTTAAAAATATAAACATGAATTTATTTGTTAAAAATATGAAATGATTTTTTTTTTCGGTTTTCATATGCATTGCCAAATGTTATAGCAAATAACTTAATGAAGTTTACAGTGGGCTTGTGAAATATTAAATTATACTAAATTAACTGAACCGTTATTTGTTATTTTCTATATATTGTCCATCAAAATAGAAAATTAAGCATACAAGAATACCTAATTAAATCAAATTTGTTGATTAAATTTTAAAATGACACGAGTTTCGTATATGAATGTTAATTCATTGCCATTATTTATAATTTTATGCGAGTTAACATTTTTTCATGTTTATTAAGTTCCGCAGCCGCCATTACAAAACACAACTTTTTTTCTGAGTAAGGTATAGTTCATTCCAGAGAAAGACAATAACGGCCACAAGTATATTAATATATTCTTAGTTAAAATATTGTATAGAAAATGTATACAATGTCCGTATGGATATATGCTCTAATTTTAAGAAAACTAGTAATTGCTTCTATTTGATACTCATATTTCCAGTTCAAAGGTTCGAGTCAAATCTTCGGCATTTAAGTAGATCCTTATGTGCATAAAGTAAACATAGGATGAGACACAAATTAAATGCAGGTTCATCATTTACTTGCGAGAGTTTTCAGTTCGTGATAGTCTGGGGGGTAGATTTTCACTGGTTTAACACCTTTTTAATGATAAATCCTGGTTGTAAAGATTTTTGCTGCACACTGAGGCTGGTTTGGCAAAGGAATTAGTTTAAAGGGATGACAAGTCAGGAGAAACGGAATCCAAGAAGGGTGTGGGAAACTGAAAGTCTAAGCATTAGGCTACTATTTCTTCAATGATAATTTTTAAAAATTAATTTACTGAAAAATATTATATAAGCTTCAGAAACATTGAAAAAACAATTCTAGTAAACTTTTTTGATAGCAACAGAAAAGCATGAATATAATGACAGTACTCGTGATACATATCAAAATCCAGTATTTCATGATTATTAGCTTAATACTTTTGTTTAAAATACTGGGTGAGATTCACTAAATGAGTGACTTAGGTAGTATTTATATTTCCATATAATTTAAATGAATTTTTATCTAAATATTAATATTTTCATATGATTGAAAATAAAATTTTTTGCTTTATTAAGTTGGTAATTTTGTTTGAGATGTAATAAGATTTGATTTAATATAATCTTCGATGTTCAAAAAGATTTGAAATCAGTATTAAACGAAATCTTTTATGGTGTGTACAAATGTATGTAATTACCTTGAAGGGACAAAAGAAAAATCTAATTTTTAAAAAATGTATATTTTCATTTATTTACTTCATTATTTTAAGACCTTGCGTATTGAAAGGTAGCGGGATGTGCAAATTTGAGGAAGAATAATAACGCGTGCTAAAATATATTCACAAAATTCAAATTCCAATTTTTATTAATTTTACTTTACGTTATTGGAGTTAGATTAAAATGCATAATCTTATTTGTAAATTATTTTGTTGAATATTTAATTATTTTAATCCATTAAATAATTATGCTTGTTATTGCGATATGTTCAGTTGCCTATCGGCTGAGTGAAACCACTTTCTTGAATATCGCTTAAGTGTTCAATTTCATAAGAGTGGTAGAATCCTCCACTTTTTTTTCATGTCACAGAAGGGAAATATTTAATTAATTCAAATTGTTTTAACTTTGACATTCATTGGTGTTTTCGTTTATGTGTGTTTAATTTTTGATGGATTTGTTTAGTATACCCAGCTTGGTATATAGCTAAGAAAACAAAGTGACGAGATCGACACCTACACTGAAGTTCCTTTCTCTAATTATAGTTATAACTTGAGCAAGAAAGGATATTCTAAGAAACTTAATAGGCTCGTGGCCACGCAATACGAAAGCAAGCGTAGGTGAGGTAGCTAGCATCTAGATATAATAGAAAATGTTTTCTTTATTAGGGATTCGCAACCTTAGGTATAATATTGAAATTTGAGTAGATTATATTTTTGCATACTTATCTGAATGCAGCTTATGATTTGGTAATGTTGTGTAATGGCACTTTTTTTAGCATATACAATAAGATAGAGGCTATACTTGTGTTAACTTAAAAATTTATTCTTGATAGTCAGGTATCGAACTCATAACGTCAAACTCGAAACTAGTTTACCGTGGACTACACAACGTTTCGCACGTGAAAAATCTAGTTTTTTATGAAATTTGATTTTTGTTTAAATGTACACATTTCAAATTTATGTTATAGGTTTCTGGGAGTCAATTTTTTAATGAGATTTCTAAACATTCGCTATTTAATCTGGATAATGAATAATAACCATATGTCGTGGTTGACCCACGAGCAGACACCTAATATCCAAGATTCACCCTCTACAGAAATATGCGGAACAAAGAGGTATCTTTTAAAGGATAATTTTTTTCAATTTTATTTTTATGTACCGCATATTTTGAAAACTTTAAATACTTCAACTCGAAAATGTGAATAATCCCAGTGACACGATTGCACCAGGGAAAGTGTTAATTTTTTTATACTAAATACATTTTAGAAAATGGGGAAGCACGTATAATGTTAAAGAAATAGAAAGGCACATTCATGTCAGATACGACTTGCATCGTTATTCTTTCTGATCGATAACCACTTATTTATTTTATTCGTAGTTGTGCCGCCCAACTTTTCTAGTGGTAGCGTGCCTGACTGCGGATAAGGAGGTCCTGTGTTCGAATTCCGGTTCGGGTTACTTTCTCTCTCTATCCTGTCTTTGTCCTTTCCTTGTATGAATGAGGTGTGAATGGTTGCCTACCCTATAAACGGGTACCTTATAGCATGAGTGTAGAGCAAAGTCGTACTTACACCTTCATGGTGCTCTGATTAAAACGAAAGACGTTCCCAATTGACTTAAATTCGCATAGCCAAGGCATAGCGAGCTTGGCTTGTCCAAGAGTGTCATTAGTAACATCATTCGTAATTGTAGAATGTATAAATTTGACAAAATCCTCTTGTTTTTCAGTCTTTCACGTGTAGATTTAGCAGCCGAATGTTCTTATTTTCGGTTTAACAGCCATGGGTTTAAATTCCTACCTCAGGTTTGAATATTTACAGTAGCTCGGAATGGACACAATTCATCACCAGATGATGCCTCTACAGTTAGGTATTCGCAAGGGCGAATTCCACAAATGTCAATTATTTTCATTATATATGTATGTATATATAAATATATCATCTTGTAAAAGTATCCCAATATAATTTTATCTAACAAATTGATGGGGCTATACTTTTTGATTTATAAACTGTCACGGTTAAAAAATGAAAAATACTCAAAGGTTCTTTTATAACTGAAGCCCGTCTGCTTAAGAATGACCTGAATTAATTTCACAAATAAATAAAAAATAAGTATTTTGCCGAAAAAAATTTTCGTCAGAATTGCTTTTTGTGAAATGGGGGAAGGTATGAAGCAGTTTGTTTTGTATCATCGACTGCTGACAAAACTACGTAGCTCAAATGTAGGAGCCATTTTATACTTTACCATAGTCAATATAGAGTGTCTGAGAGTAACGCTTTTAATTTCAATGAAATGTTTGTGTAATCTATTACATGCAAATTTAATATGAATTTACGCATCTAACAAGCAAAAAAAAAATGTCGCCTACCCATATTTAACATGCGACTTTGACGTCACAAGAAATGGGTCAATTTTTACTTTACAATTATTTTTGCGCATGAGGGCTAACCAGATTGAAACTTAAAATTTAGAGTGCCAAATAAACTTTCTTTTCACCTTGAAAAGCAGATATTAAAAAGTTGATTGAAAGAGGAACCTATCATGTCATTATTCCAATAAATATTTAATGGGTAATAAATCTCGATTAATAGATAAGTTAATGACATTTTGTTCGCAATATGTGGAGGCTTATTTCTATCGACAAAAAAAATATATATAAATTGTTTAAAATTTGCTATCATGCGATGAGTTCAATCTGTGAATTGACACTTTTCTCCACGACTCTCCACTGGAGAGACGTAGGATACCATGAAACCATTGAGTGTATATAAGCCACCTCAGTACAAATGATCTTCTGCAAGGTCAAATACAAATTTAACTACCTATAATTGTGTAGCCTTTTCCCATCAGATAATTTTGCCTTCACTTACTTCTAGTAACAAAAGAGGAAGATACAAATGATTGTATCACGTTATTGAGTAAAAAATTTGTTCAAATTTTCTATTTTAATTTGGTTTTTTGCTTCTAACGTCATGTGCATTAAACAAAAACGATGTTCCCATTGTTTCGATTTCAACTTTTAATTATTGCCGGCGTAACTGTAAAAGTAATGTTCTGGTCTTCGGTTTAAAAATTCAGTTATTTCAATGTCAAGTCGGACATATATGTTTATAGTGTTTCAAGTTTAAATTGAAATTAGATTTATGTCTAATTAGTAATCCCGAGACCAAGAAAACGACTGATAAACCAATGTAAAAAAAAATGTTTAAATATTTTTATCGGTGTGATATACGATATTTAATTTTCAAGGTATATTTCCTTCAAATCTCTTGATGTCACATTAGTGAGTATCAACCATTCGTTTCGAATACAGGCACAAGTAATCGATTAAAAAAATTTATATGTTGGCATCTTTTGATAACATAATTAGTATTGAAGTCTTTAAGTTATATATCTAAATTGGTACTCTCTCTTTTTGTCAATGTATTTAGAAATTTTTAAAAATCATTCCGCTGCTCATTGTAGTTTTGTTTCATGGTTTATTTGTAAATATATCGATTCCTTAATTATTTTAACTGAATTTAAAACACAGCATTGCTTCTAATAGAATTGAAAAAGTATAAAAACTATTTAAAATCATTTAGCTATTTTTCTTATCTTCATTAAAATGAACTGATACGTTAATATGAGGTATCCTTAATTTTTTGAACGTTTGAAATTCAAGCGGCGGGCTGACTTCTGAGAAAGTTAAACAATCACTACATAGTATCCAGACAAATCGAACAATAGATTCCGTTTGTCTTGGTGGTGTTGTTGTTACTAACGACACTTGGACAAGCCAAGCTCGCTGTGCGAATTTAAGTCAATTGGGAGCGTCTTTCGTTTTAATCAGAGAACCATGAAGGTGAAAGTGCGACTTTGCTCTACACACATGCCATAGGCAACCGTTTATAGGGTAGGTAACCATTCGCACCTCATTCATACAAGGAAAGGACAAATACAGGATAGATAAAGTACAGCCATGCCCGAACCGGGATTCGAACCCAGATGTCTTGGTGTGGTATATGAGAGTAGCTGAAGGATATAGGAAACTCACAGTAATAAATATTAAGTCCTTAGCATCCTCATATTTAATAGCTTTTAAATTGGCTCAATATATATGTGTATGAATAATTTTCTAGTCTAATTTTGCCAACTAAAAATTCACTAAGCAATGATGATCTTATAATTTTAAATCGCGGTCAAATAACTAAGACTCCTTCCTCTTTACACCACTGTAAAATTTATGTGACCACGACATGTTACCAGTCACCATGATTGAACATAATGGATATTTTCGGGTGGACTCTCAATTAAGTTACTACTATTAAACATATTTTTTGAAATTATTCTCTGCAGAAAAATGATTCTTATTTCTTCTTAAAGGTATTATAAATTTAGATTTTTCCTGACAGATCTTTTTGATGTGTATTGTACGGTGCAGAAATGTCTAATATTGGACCTTGCATCAGTAAACCTCACAAAATCAATCATTTTGATGTGTAACTGTCAAGTATATTGGCTGATAGTAGTTTGGATTGGTTCAGTAGTTGCTATACCCACACCACTGTCATCTTGTGTTCACTAGAGTTAATTTGATCGGACCTATAGTTTAAATTAGATTTCGAGCTAAACAAAGATGAGAATCTAAAATTAAAATCAGAACAAAATAAATGTAGATCTTTTTTATTGCTCTCTGTTCATCGCACACGAGAGCTAATTAGACCGCAACTTATAAATTATTGCGAGTTCCAAATCATTGCAAGCATCTGTATCCGAAATATTAATCGAACTCACAAACGACCTACAATTCACTAACCATTCAGCAACTCTGAAATGTTCAGTGATTAACTTAGATCCAGGGTTTATGATAAATTTGTAAAAGTTAAAATTGATTTTTTCCGTAATTTCAAATGGTCAGTATTTTACAAAGATTATTCTTCTATTGATTGTATGTCAAATTCCATTTTATAAATTCTCTTATATAGTTTGAGAATGGAGTATTTACAATCGGTATGTGTTTAAAAGTCAATACAAAAATATTTTGCATTCTTTTATGATACTCAAATGTGGGAAGTAAAATATACTAAATACATTTTTAGGGTAACGTCTTAAAGGCAGTTTCGTAAGTTTAATGAATCAAATCAAAACAAATCTTTTCGACTTGTTAGTTACTACACTGAATTTCAGGTGGCTGTCAGTAGTCGTCTTTGAAAAGACGTCGTTAAAGGAAGGTAGCCGGTTTTATGCTCTTCTCAAAGAACCATCCCATTCATTGATAGACATTGGGGGAAATAGATCGAGATACATCTGGGAGGGGGCAACCAAATTTGTTGATCTTCAAGGTTCCACATTGGATGTGGATGCTTATAGTGGCTCGGAATCTACTTTAAATTGTAGGTACCAGTCTAATTAACAATCGTGTTTATAAATTGACGATTGTGAGAGAGAATAGCTCGACAGACAAGTATAGCCCAGAAAAAATTAACAGTATAGGAATGATTTTTAATCAAAATTTATTAATAATGCATTCATTTAAAATACTCGTGCTGACCTTATTTGATGCATCTTTCCCATCATTAGTTATGAAATGAAAAAATACTAGTTTACAATTCAATTAAATAATTTGAGTTCAGAATTGAAAAAACATTACTAAAATTTTTTTTACACATTTAAGTAACGTTTTATTTTTTTTTTTATTTATTACATTATATATATTCAGACTTGTGTGTATGCTTGATTCTTGAGATCCGCTAGTAAGTCTTCGTCGATAATAGGACAAATAGCACAATGACAGATGTACAACCACTAAAGATAACGAAGAAAACACCCAGGGCCACGGTGGGAATCGAACCCACACTCCTACGCTCTCAAGCGATTAGCGGAGTGATGCTTTGACCACTCAGCCACGGTGCGCCCTAGTAATGTTTTTAAGTATTATATTTATCATAGTTATGTTCATATGTATAGCATTTTTTCAAGTATAACCAAAATCTGGATTGATATTCATTTAATAAGGAGTACATACTTTTCTGACAAACTAGTTTTACTCTTGGAACATTTATTCATTAACAATTAAAATTAATGAAAATAATTGGATATTAATATGAGAATAAAAGTAAACTTAAAAATTTTTCAAAAGTTTCATTTAATAAAATAAAACGTACCCCAAATAGTTTTCATTACTATTTATGTTTTTGATTAAGATTTTTTCTTAAATTTCAGCATAGTTGTATAAAATTAGAAGAATCGGACTAAAAATTATTCAGTAAATTCAATTTTTAAATAGTAAGCATTAACTCTTCTTTATCGTGAGCTCATTCAAAATGAATAAAATTTGCCAAAGATAAACGTTTGCCTAAGAAACCCTTAATACAGTAAATCTTTTATTTCTGTCGCGGCACTCTTTTATTGACTTTAAAATTTGGTGGCAAACAAAGAAAAAGATGAGTTTAAAGTTGTTTTCTTACCTATAAGTCTGTGTAAAATAATTTATGATAGAGTAATTTTGAACGTAAAACAATATAATATGTACTACAAAACAACAGTAAATTTATTATTTAAATCGTGATTAAAAAAAAGTATTTTTACTATATTCATTTCAAATATTTGGCGACACACAAAAGTACCGCATCACAATGGGTGAGAATTATTGCTCTACTGCAATCATACACAGTATCGAAGATCATGCAGTTTACTACAACCCGTTCATGTCCTTTTTTAAAAAAAATATTTACTGAATTAAAATAACTCTCATTTTCTTGCACCTGATGTGGCTTCAATGGCATAATTCGATAGCGCTGTAGATTCAAACAATTTAGAATAAGCATTTGTAAATAAAACATATTTCTCTTCAGATCTTCATTAAAAAATGAAAGTCTTCCAAATTAAAGAAAATTCTTCATTTAAAGGTGTCATGTGATTACATAACAAATCCATACGTATTATGATTTAATGCAGAAAGAGAGACTATTCAAAAGCCGTATTTTTGAAAATAACTTTTAAAACTGCAAATCAAAGAAGTAATTAATATTCATTATTTCATTATCGCTAGCGTCTTTTGCAATCCTCGTTAGTAGAGCGGAATGTATCCCTGCTTGTCACGCGGAAGACTGAGGTTCAATTAACCACCACGGAGATATGAAAAATGGAATCTATAGTTCTGCTTTTCGGGTTAAAAGTAACTTATTACAGAAGTTACTTTTAACTCATGAATGTAATAATTTTAATAACTTCTTACATTCATTAACAATATAAATGATAATTTGTTTTATTATGAAACCTTGATTTAAATATTCATTGAAGATAGTATTCACTGAATTAATATAATGTTGGTTATATCGCAGCTGATGCAACCTTTTTGGCTCAATCGATTAGCATGTTCGGCTGTTAAACGAAAAGTTGGTGTTCGAGTCCACCCGGGAGCGTGTTAATTTTTCGAATAATTTTCAGTTGCGAAGTATGTGACTGTAAAAATTCTAAAAATGTAGGAGGAAAAATGTTAAAGTTCATATTTTCTTTTTCACAAATGGATTAAGTAAGTTTTGAGATTCGTAGTAATAAGTTGGTTGGGAAATTCATGTGCACTAGAAAGTTTCCGAATTAAAATAATTCTTTTTAAATATTCTCAGAGTAAACAGTATTCGTGTTCTGATAATTCAAACAATGGTGATTAATCATTTGATAATAAGGAGTCGTATCATTCAGATCTAAGTGAAAAGAGAAAATTCTTTCAAAATACTAGTGTCTTCACTTAAATGTTATGTGTGGAAGAAATCGATACGTGATAAGGTTTAATGCGGAATTAGACCATCCAAAACCGATAAATTAAACATTACTGTTAAAAACTCCAAATCAAAAGCGTAATTGATGTGCCTTATTATTAGACCTAGGTATTACAGTAATTCTTAACTTTCTTTGTCGCGTTGTACACTATTTTAAAATTTGACAGCACACAAAGAAAAGGATAAATTAAAATTTTATATATATATATATATATATATATATATATATATATATATATATATATATATATATATATATATATATATATATATAAATAACAGGTTATGATAATAATTTTGAATGTGCAAAATGGTAAAATATATATACTACAAAGAATAACAGTACGCGTTTATTACTTTACTGGTAATAAAAACAATTTATAATTTTTATTAAATACATTTCAAAAATTTGTACACAAAATTGCCGTGACACAGTGGTTGAAAATCTCTGCCTCAATATATTGGCTAATATAAGAGGCTTGTTGGATTGTGGAGTGGTATTGTCTGAATCTAACTTGCTTAGGGCACAAGGCCAGTTAGTCTAAAAATCATCTTCTTTGCCATAATTTTCTTCAAATCACTAGTCAATTCAGTAGTTCGGTAGCTTTTAATACTATTTACACGCTTACCGCTTTTCAATATACTGATTATAAGGGCCTTTTCTCCTCATAATGGGTACATAAGAATTCCAACTTTGATTAAAAACTAATGAAAGATTCGTTTGAGCATTATATATAATAGATATTTAGTAAAAACTCGATGTGTGTCATCTAGGCCTAGACTTTGTTTCATTTTTAGAAAAACAATAGCTGCTTTTAGTTCCAAAAAGTAAAATTCTTTATTAAAAATCATTTGTCCAGTTCCCATAGCTCTATGGGAGTTCCTGATCAATTTCTTCATCAACTTTTCCGTTTTCTCTTCAATTCACGACTCAAACGCTTATTAAGAGCAAAAGATATAAAAGAATTAAACATCCTTGTCATAGGTCAAATACTTTCCCTTCAAAGTAATTACTTTTGAAGAAGGAGAATCATCATATTTCATTTTATTTTCAAATTTAAAAACCTTAGCTTTTTATCTTTACAGAAGTCAAAGTTTTTACAAAAATATTAAAATTGAACTTTGTTAAATTAAGGATAACAATGTCGTTTCTCCAATTTCTACTATCTGGTTTTTATGGAATTTTCAATTTTGTAATGAATCTTTCTTTAACAGTAAACTTGAATTGTTTACCTTTAGGTATCCAAAGTTTGGGCACCGAAAAATTTGAGGTACAAAAATTTTACAAGGAAAGATTCTAAATTTTTTCTCTATAATTTATTAGAATACACAAAAAAAAAATTATGCTGATAACCTTCCACAATTTGGCTTTCTTCAAAATTCCAGTTATTGAAATAGTATTGTTTAGGTTTTCTCCCGAACATTTAAGGAAGTAATAATACGGTTTTCATATAGCCAGAATCACACATATAAATTTTATTTATCTGCTCGCTTCATCGCGAATTTCACATGAAGCAGAAGTCTAAGATTTGTTATGCTTCCGTTAGAGTACAAGCAAGAAAGCGTGTCAGAACTTTTATGCATTAATTCAAGAGTATTGAAATGCAAAAGGTCCTCTATAACTACACTGCCCGCAAAATTCCATAGTAGATTATGAGCATTGAAGTCTCCACATAAAATTGTTTTATTTAAAAAGTGGATGTTATCAAAATTTAACCAAGTATTATCAAATGAGCTGTAACATACATAAATTTTTTTAATGATTCTGGTGAATCCAAATATCGACGCAAACCATTTCAGTTCTATTACAGGATGAAAGGTTACAAATATTACGCACTGATGTCAACTAAAATACCACTAGTATTACGTCTAGATTTAGGTAATAGTTTCAATAGCCAGCGAAGTCAAATCTAACTAAATCATAAACGTGGTTTGCTTCAACAATTATAAAAAATGTGACCCTAAAATAGCCGGAAGTTGTGTTCGTTTTTCTTGAGTGATTCCATCGGTATTCCATTGAAGAATTCTAAAACTTTGAATGTTATTAAAAGGGTAGATTGTATAATTTTTGATACCATCACCAAAAAAAAGGCAGAGAAGAGCGGCTGAATTATAGTAGATTTAGCATGACCCACAGGATGCATCACGAGGAAACTTTCTATGTTACATTTTTTTAAAAATAAAATTCCAATTTACATAACGAATTTATTTAAAAGCCAACTAAATTTAACTCAAGAAACCCATAAAATATAAGATTTGAAAATTCACTTCCCTATTAAATTTTATTAATTCTCAAAATTTTTTTTTCATATTCTGGCTAATGCAGCACAATCAATTTGTAGTCTATAAAGACATCCACTATGTAAATAAGATTATATGATACATATGAACTAAAGTGTGAATTTGTTTTTTAAAAAAGTATACATTATATATAAAATATTGTTTGTGTGTGTGTGAATAAAATGTTTTCTGCGAATTTGTAACAAGAAAAAGATTTTCTGGCGTAAGTTAATCTATTATATATATATATATATATATATATATATATATATATATATATATATATATATATATATATATATATATATATATAGTATTTATTCAATGTTTAGTATTTAATAATAATGAAAATCGCATGTCGAAGCATAATCTTTATACAGAATTTTGAAATCTTTCTTTCAATAATTCCGAAAAGTAGTATCCGCCTAACCCTACATTTGTAAGTAAGCAAATCTTTCGCAAACATTATGCATACTGTCTCCCTAACTCCAGCCTGCGAACCGAGTTGGTAGCCGAGTGGTTAGCGCTCTTGTCTTTGTTTCAACAATTCTTGGTTCAAATCCCAATTTAAGTATCGATGTTTGTAGCTCTTCGGAATCTCATTTTAAGCTATAGCTCCTGGTCTAATTAGTCCACATGTGCAAAAAATGATCGTTGAGCGACAAACCTACAACTCTTTGCAATGGCTCTTTATCGAATCACTCCTATACTTCTAAGTTCCTCTACGACAATCAACCTTCTGATTGGGGGTCTTCCTTTTCAATGTTTTTCTTCTAAAAGTGAAATGTGGAAAATGACATCTAAATATACAGCCCAGTCCCCTAATGCGAGATGCTTATGCCACCTTTAGGATGCCCATGTTTATACAGGTACTTATATTTTTGGTGATAAGTCTGTCTCAGTCTTGTTTTGCAATATTGGTACAAAAATCTTTCTTACATTTTTTTCTATCAAAAATCAATGCAAGTTATCAAAATTTATATGTAAATGAATAATGATTATAAATGAATAATGAATGAAAATTTCAATGTAAATGAATAATAATATGATTAAAATATTTATATAATTTGCGATGTTGAGTTTTTTGAAAAAATTAAAATTTTAAGAGTTAAAATATCAAACTAAAAAGTTGAAAAATAACGAGATTAAAATAACAAAAATTATCTCTCTACGTAAATATTAAGTGATGTAATTTACTTGTGACATTATACAATAGTCTTGCAATACTTCAACTCTAGGAGTTCATTGTTTTATGCAGAAATTAGAGTCCTTTGGGGTGCCTTCAAAAAATTATTCATATCTCTGAATAATTTTTTGAAGGCACCCCAAAGATTTGTAATGAAGAATCAATTGTATTCCGTGCTTGTGTGTCTTCGATTATCTTTCTTCTCCTGGTTGGAGAAATGCACGTCAGAATTTCAAAGTCGATCCATTGAAAATCCAGCAGCCGACTAATAATGAATATTTGAAGAAGCTTTCGTGGCTTTTAAGAAATACAGAAACTTTGAAAAGTTAACTTACATCAAACGGTTAAATTTTTTCCAACTTTTCACAGACAAACTTCAAACATTTATGATCGTAAAAAACATTTTATTCTGTTCATTTTTGAGACTCCAATTCATAAATATCCACTGTTATTTATTATTTTTAAGTGTTTTATTACGAAACCTGTTATTTCCAACGAAAGACACCCTGATAAGAGAAATATACCAACAAAACAATAATTGGTTTTTCTTCTTTGGAACAAAATATCTAAATTCCCTTCATCTGTTTCTGCGTTTATTTCGAATGACTACTGAATGATTTGGGAAGCTATATTGTACATGCCATATGCCATGCACATATTACGTAAAGAAATACCTTGTAGTATACTTCAGATATGTCTAGATATTTTATATCAATACGTATTAGTTCATAGTAGTTCACTTAGCCACATGGCGTCTTTATCTGCAGAATTAAATCTAGAAATTCATCAGTTTCATGTAGCAAAGGCATATTTAAATGGCGAGCTAAAAGAAAAGATTTATATGGAATGCCCAGATTATTTTGAAGAAATACTTGAACATTTAGTTATAAATGAAAATAATAATGGTATGTATAAAATGGCCAATAAAATGTTTGAATCTTTAAGAAAAAGAGATAAAGTACTACTTTTAAAGAAATCTCTTTACGGTTTAAAACAGGCCGGCAGATGCTGGAATTTTAAGTTAAATGAAATTTTGCCTAGTTTCGGAGCGAAACAAACCAATGCCGATCCTTTTATATATATTATATTAAAGATAAAAAAGGATTAACCATAATTTTAGTGTATGTTGATGATATATTCACGTCAACATCCGAATAAAATTGAAAAATTTAAACTTATCTTAATAAAGAATTAGAAATAAAATATGTAGAATTATATAGTTATATAATTATTGCTTAGGAATAAATTTTAAGCGAGGAAATGGATTTGTTACTATGAGCCAACAGGGTTATATTCGCGAACTTTTAAATCAATTTGATATGTCAGGATGTTAGTGTTCGAAGGCTGAAAAAATGTAATGTAGGAAAGCTACCCTATCGCGAATTAATTGGTGGTCTGATGTATTTATGTGTTTCAACTAGACCTGTGACATTTCAAATGCCGTCAGTCCGTTGAGTCAATTTTTAATTGTTAATATAAAACTCATTGGATTGCAGAGAAACGTGTACTACGACCCTTGAAAAAGACAATCATGGATTAGTTTTTAAACTTACAGGTGAGCCCCTATTTAGGTATACTGATTCCGATTGGGGTAATTGCCCTGATGATCGCAAGTCATATACCGGGTATTGCTTTATGCTAAATGGAAGCTTAATTAGCTGGGAAAGCCGTAAACAAAGTACCGTAGCTCTTTCCTCTACTGAGGCGGAATATATGGCATTATCGGAAATTAAGAAAGAGACTATTTACCTTTGTAATTTAATTAATGAGTTACGTGATTGTAATTTGGAAAAAATGAGCATATTTTCTGATAATACAGGAGCCTTTAAATTAGCAGAAAATCCAGTTTTCCATAAGAGAACGAAGCATATAGATGTTAGACATTTTGTAAGGGAAGCTCTTAAAAACGGGTGAATAAACATACAGCATACACCAACAGAAGATATGGGAGCAGATGTATTAACAAAAACTTTACCTGTGCTATTAAGCATTCCAAATGCTTAGATACACTAGGAATAGAATATACTAACTTTCATTTCGGATAAATGCTTCAACATTTTGGGAGGGTGTTAGGATATTAAAGTATCACACTGTCTCTGCTTTTTTTTTACCCTCACTACATAATAGATCCTACTGACTAGAGTAAAGGCACGCCCTCTGTGGATCAAATGGTGCATATTCTGGTTAGATGTCTTTCTGCCTTGCTTGAGAGTAGATGTGTTGACTTTCTTATGTATCATTGGAAATGTTATTGTAATTACTGTATGTTGTAATTGTCTATTGTCATTAAACATGTCTGTGTGTGTACCACTGCCTTCTCTCTACTTCCTTTTATACCTAAAACCAAACAGGGATCAAATGTGGATATGGCTATAGTTAATTTTACAAATAGTATATCAATAACAGGAAAAATTAGTTCCATAAGCTGGTAACCTATATCGGAATTTTGAAGACACCCTCCAACCCTGATGACACCATTTGTATCACAGAAAGGATTTAAGGAATTTAAAGAACTTTTCTGGAAGAAATTTTCTTCCCTTTAAGGCCTTATAATCCTCCCTAAATTCTTCCAATTGAACCATGGACATTAAATTCCTTTCTGAAAAATGAAATTCTTCACTGGAGATCGGTCCATGATGCTTGTCATCCCTTGTTCTAATATTATGAAGAAATCTGAGAACTTAATTCTAATTAGTCTAACATAGTTATTAGTAACCTTAAGAATATGACCTAAAACTGAATTTTCTATTGTGAGAGATTTTTTCCAATGGTGGACACAAGAGGGTTTAACCCTATGCCACAACAAGGCCCGAGACTGCTACTCATTTGTCGTTACCCAGCAGGCACCTATGAACCAAGTCACGGAGGCGAGTAGCGCTACCCGCGCCATACCACCACAAACCCATTTATAGGGCGGGCCACATTTATACAACATCACAGAAGAAAGAACAGAGACACACAGAAGGAAAGAAACATCCATGCCCGAACCGGGATTCGAACCCGGGACCATTAGCTCAGGAGTCAGGAACGCTAACCACTCAGCCAATCGGTCGGCCTATTGTGATATAGTTAAATTAATGTTCTTGGGTTGTTTCAGTTTCCGCGAGTACTCATTGTCCACAACAGATTCTGGAATACTAGTCTCTTGTAATTGAGCGGATTCTTTAAGAAATACTGGTCCAGTCGACCACAGGTCTGTATTTATGATGTTATCTGGAGCTTAGCCTCTGGATATAAGATCTGCTGGGTTTTCCCTTGATGTCCCCACATGTCGCCACTGATAGTTCGCTGTGAGCTCTTGTATGGCTGCTACTCGGTTGCTAACAAATGTTTTCAGTTCAAGAGCCAATTTTTTTTTATCCAAGCCAAAACGATATTAGAGTCGGAACACAAAATTGTGGCACAATCCTTGTGATGGCTAAGGCTTTATTAACCTTCTGCGCGAGTTCAGCCAGCAGCAATGCTGCACGAAGTTCCAATCTAGGAACAGTGATCTGTTTTGCCGAAGCAATTCTAGATTTATTGCACAGAAGGTTAACCGAAATAGTTCTATCTGGTAATATGCACTGCGCATGAACAACTGCACCATAAGTAGCAGTAGAAGCGTCTGGATGCCCGTGAATCGTAATATTTCCATCATTCTAACAGTGTCTTGCAATAAATAAGATTTCTAGTTTTGGGAGAAGTGACACAAATTCTATCCACCGTTCTAAAAGAGCAACTGGAAGCTTAGCATCCCAATCTACATTTAAGAGCCAGTTCTTTCATGAACAATTTTGCTTTTGTCCCAACAGGATCAATAAATCCTTGAGGATCGAATATCCTCACAATGTCTGACAATACAGAGCGTTTAGTTTAGTATAAGTGTCTCTATGTTGAAATGTAACTCTGTAGGAAAGGCAATCAAGTTGAGGTTTCCACAATACTCCTATAACTTTAACCGAACTATTTTTCTCAATCCTCGAAGGAATGCTGTTCATTACTAGTGATGCCTTCGAGAAGACTGTCATCGTTAGAATTCCATTTGTGAAGGGACATACCTGCCCGTGTAAGTAACTGGACAAGCTGGAGTAGTAATTGTCTTGTTCATTCCCGATCACTTAATCCCGTTAATATGTCATCTATATAAAAATCATCCCGTCCAACCCTAGCAGCATCTCAGAACGAAATTTCTTCATCATCACATAACTGTTTAAACACTCTCGTGGCAAGAAAGGGTGCAGTGACAGTTCCATATGTCACAGTATTAAGCCTGAATGTTTTAACTGAAATGTCTGAACCCTCCCGCCAAAGAATTTTTTGTAAATCTCTTTGCGATGGAGGGACTAAGATTTGTCTATACATCTTGCATATATCTGCCGAAAAAACAAACTTATGCTTCCTAAACCGAAGCATTTTAGAAAAAAGATCTTTCTGCAGAATTCTACCTAACTTTTGCAGCTGATTGAAAGATGTACCTGTAGCTGTAGGAACTGAGGCATTAAAAACTGCCCTCAACTTTGTTGATTTGCTTTCAGGGCGCAAGATTCCATGATGAGGTATGTAATATACAATGTTTGGGGTTCGATCCTCTGATACCTTCTCCATATGATTTAGATCTTTATATTTTCGCTAGAAGTTTTCATATAATGATTTCATTTGAGAATTGCGCTCTAACCTTTTGCATAAGGATTCTAATTGCTTAGATGCCAGTAATTTTTATTCTCCTAACACATGGTCAGTTTTAAGGGAGATTTTCACAATATATCGGCCATCAGGTGCTCTAGAATGCGTTTTAATGAAGTGTTCTTCACACTCCACTTCTTCTGGACTTAAAATTACTTGTATTTTTAATTGATTCAAGTTCAAAAAATTCGCGAAGAGTTTTATCAATGTTAATTGATTCCTGGTCGTGTTGGAAATGTTATTTGAGCCACTAGCAATAAAACCAAAAACACTATCTTGAAGAATTAAGCGAGGGTCCTTAAGCTTTGATTTTTCGGAATTTAATAAATCAAAAAAATAACTCTGCCCCAAGTAGACCGTCGATTTTGCTAGGTCTAGGAAAAATTCGGGATCTGCCAGTTTTATACCGTTAGGCAAATTCCTAAAATTAATATTCAACTGTCGTGTGGGGGTTATGTTTGTGATTTTCGGAACACAATTCCAAATTCCAAAACTAATAAATTCTTTAGATGAATTAGAAAGATACATTTTAGATTTTACATTTATCAACGAGCCACTTAATCTTCTCTAATTGGCACACTTACTTGGCTATCCTTTAACCGCAACAAACCTGCAGCCTCGCGACTTATGGCACTTATCATGGAGCCACTATCAAGCAAGAAACGCAACACATGTGACTTTCCAAAAGCATCTCGCACTAAAACACGAGCAGTAGTTAACACTACTGTTTGAGATTTATGTCCGTAATAATTGGCGCTTGCACATGTACTTTCCGAAAGCTCTGAGGGGAGAATGTTGACCGCAGGGTTAACTCCTTGCTCTTGAGTGTTGTTGGGTGGCTGCTCGAAACTTTAAATAAAAAATTAAATTCGACGCATTTAAAAAAACTCCATTTGAAGATTTTTCTTTTATTTTTCAATAATTGTGAAAATAACAGGAAAAAACTTTCAATAACAGAAAATAACTTTTCATTTTATTACCCATGTTCGGCTTTAACTGAGATGTGCATTAACTGAGAAAAGGACAATTGACATCATCCTTTTAAAAATTCAATAAATTCATCCCACTTGGGTAATTCGGATGTTTTAAGTGACATTTCGTAGAGCCTTCTTGATTCTTTACCTTTTGTAAAACATTAATCAAAATAACAGCACTTAAATAATTTAATTCCAAATTTAAAGATTTAAGAGCTCTAACGTGTTTAATCACTTTGTCTAATAAACATCTTAATTCGATTACTGATTCATGGTTAATTTTTTCTAAATTTATTAATCCCGAATTATTTGAATTAACTGTAAGCCTTTTATTATCGTAGCGCTCCTGTAACTCCTGAAAAAGCGAAGAAAAACTATCTTCTGTTTGAATTTGTCTCGCATTTCCAGTGAAACATTGCAAAGACGATTGCAAGTAAAATAATTTGTGAGCTTCATCTAAATGCTCATTAGAAGAAATCAACGTTTCACACAAGCTGTGTTTTAAAACTATACCATTCCCCATAATTTTCCGAAAACTTTGGAAGAGGAATCCAATTAACTGTATACCACTAAAGTTCCTTTCATTAGCAAATGAATCTACGCAATGTTTTACTTTTTAAGGAGGATTTTAATTTTAAAAAGCTTACCTCCAATTCTTCGATTTCTTCTTCCATTTGATCAAGAAATTTTTCATTGTCCTCTACATCTTTTTCTTCTAAGATAGCATGGTACTGTAGACGCAATTCAATTAAATCATTTTTTGCTTCTTGAACTACAATTCTGAATGAAATTTTTCAGAGAGAAGAGCGTAGGAGTTTGCCATAATTAGTGCACTTTATCACCTGATGAATGAATTTCAAGGCGGCAATAACGTCACTAAAAATTGTAAGGTTAAGGATATTAATGTGTACAGCGTAAATACTTACAAGCCTAACCTAGGTATTAAGATGCATTGGAAAAGGAAAGGCTGCAGAAAAAATATATTCTTGTGCTATGAACTTGTCTCCTTCATCACATAAGTTCAATGAAGGGTGTAATGGATTAAATCCTGGGGGTTGAGCAGCTACCAGGCGCGTCGGCAGGTGGTGAGTAGCCGAATGTCCTGTACAAATGACAGGATAGCCTTGAATATAGAATCAGAGGCCATGAACCAGCTCCCGTAAACCCTAGTGTTATGCGACCCACGCCTAGGGTTATTTGGCACCGCGGTAATGGTGTCTTAACGGAGCCTCTAGTTGTCTGGAGAACTTCTAGAGTAATTTGCCTTGCCCTGTAACTCGGGCAATGCTGGGTGGACTGTGTTATTACCTGAGCTTATTAATTGTTATCTTGTGGCTGAAAAGACACAAGAAATAACAAACCTTTCTGCATTTACAGGTGAAGCCTCTGAAGTAAATCTTGCTGAAAAAGACAAGGGAACTCAGAGGCAATCTAGTGAAGGGGCAGCAATGAATCCTTCACAGGAGATAGAAGTGACCTCCAAACCATATTCTTCTGGTGAAAGTCAGGAAGCTATCGCTAGAATGACTGACTCTCTGACCAGAATCATCAGCGAGGATTGCCTCTGAAATTCTAAGATGCTCTAGGCAGAAGACACGTTTAATCGTAGGCTTCATAACTGGGCACTACTATTTCAGAAAACACCTCCATAAAATGGGACTGTTTCAGCAAGACCCTGTCTGCAGGAAATGTCATACGCAAGAGGAAACGGCCAAGCATATCATTTACGGATGCGAGGCTCTTACCTTCCCTAGATTAACTTCTTTAGGCATCATCCACATACTAGAGAGTTACACCTAGACTCCATTAAAGTCCGTTATTAATAAAGTGGGTGACCCAAGCAACTGGAACTAGGAAACATTGGGTTTGGAGTTAGTTGTACAAAATGCTGATAAAAGCAGAGGTGCCAATGACATACAAACCCAACCTTAAGAATTAGAAGTTTAGAAGAAGAAGAAGAAAATTAGAAGAAGAAGAATGGATTAAATTCTGCAATTAGAAATATTTCAGAAGAAAGTATCGTCTAAAACTAGTTGCCTATGTGATGGATAAAATGCGCCAATCGGGTGATAAAGTTTGGCAAACGGGCTTAACGGTTCGGAATGCATCTGCATGACGTAAGGTGATCGTAAAATGAAAAGCACGAAATTCGTTTTGAGTGCAATCCTTGAAGCATTTAATTAAATTTATTTGGTTAAAATTTAAGAATTTGTTAAGTTAATATTCTCGTTATTGGTAAATAGCAACAATTATATATGTTAATGTAAAGTGAAAAAACCAAGCATGTGCAGTTCGTAAATAATCCATTTCTTTCATTATTAACGAAACAAAAATATTTTATTTTTAAAATGTCTAACTTTGATTTAAAAGTTATTAAAATCTAAAAATCGTTTAGTTTTAAAATTTAAAAATCTTTAATCTAAAAAACCCTAAATTTTACCAGAATCTTTTCGGATCTTGATCGATGTCGTGCTTTCATCTCAGTTTATCGCACTTTGCGTTGAGGTGGATCCAAATAGATATTTTTCATTGTTATTTTTCAGCACAATGTATTATATTTTTAATCATACTGTGTATTTTATTTGGCACAAATCATCAGCAGTATATTTTTTTGACTATTTGTGTGTGTCGGTAAAATTGACGCGGATTATGCTTCGCATTTTTTCCCCTTTTACTCGAAAAAAAGGTCTTGCGGAAAATATGGTAATTAAACAAGTTAAAACTTAGCATATTTACCAAATATGTTATTTCACATATTTTAACCAAGGATTTTTTTTCTATATAATATTTTCTTTAAATTTTATAATTTAAAATGTTTGAAAATTTTAAAGATATAAAAAATATATACGTGTTAGTATAGTTATTCTACTGCTTCTCCAGATCTGGAACTTACATACTCAGAACTATGCTCTGCTTGTAAAAATGCTATTTCAAATACTTCGCAGCATCCCCCTGCTCATGCTTGGTACTGCCGTAGGCAGCCATTGACTTTGTGGGTTCCAAAGCTGATCAGACTGCGATCAGTAGATTTATTAGTGGACACATCAATTGCCTATCCTTTGACCATCGTACTAAACATTTCCCTATCCATAAAAAGTGCAATTCCAACGAGGCTAGTCCTCAACACTTACTTGAGTGCACTCAATTCTCGATGGAGGAGCTCCTTGGAGACCTCCTTTTTCTTGATTTTTTGAGAGTGCATGGGCTCACATGGATCTGGTGTCGCTCCGCTATTCTGGATGGGATTTGTAACAACAGTTACAAATCCCATCCAGTAGTTACTTATTTTTTAAAAAAAGAAATAAACGGTAAAATAAAAGCTGCGGTTAATTTATGTAAAAATATGTATTTAATCACGAAAAAAATCAAACAATTTTTTAAGTTATTTTCTTAATGTTCCCTAAACAGAAGAAGTTTTAACATTATAAGTAAAAATCTACCCCCTTAGAAAGCATTTAAATTTCATGATAAAATACGTTAAAGACAACAGTAATGAAAGCATATATATATATATAAAAATTTGAAACATCTCCGTTTCAATTGTTTAAGAAATGACCACTAAAATAAGACAACAAAAGACCAATGTTTTCTTCCAACCAGTGAAAATTTCGGCTGGCTGCGCCGGCTTCTCGAGGTACCTAGGTCCGAAGGACCTCACCCTCATCTGGAGCTGGAAATGATCTGGTGAGCTATAGCTGTAACTGACCGGCATATGATTGGTTGAAAAAAATAAAGTGGGAGGAGCTTAATGAAAAACTTCAAAATTTTGTTATTCTTTGCATTTTTTAATAAATATAGTAGTTATTATGAATAAATTAAGGATAGAAAGATAAATGTGATATGATAAAAGTAAGATAAATGAGTAAGATAAAAGATAAGAGTGATTTAAATGTATAATAGTAGTAAAGAGGTGTTTTTATTATTTACATATTTGAAATTAGGTTATTCTATATCTTGAAAATATTGGGTCAGTTTGAAAAGCTTGTCCATAGGGGACTTAATTTCTTTGAGTTCTTTAATAAGCGTTTTTATTGGAATTCCTTTAAAGATAACTTTAATTTCGTTCATAAGAAAGATTAGGTCAGAGAAGTCATCACAGGTAATCCTGAAGAGCTCAACAGAGGAGTTTGTTCTTTATCTTGAGTGGGTGTGGGAGAGGTAACTCTCGCATACGAGACACCAGATCTTATTAAGTTTGATCTTGTTTGGTTTTTTGCTTCCAATTTAATTTTGTTGGTTATTGCTGACATGTTTTGGGGGAATTTAGGGCATCCTTTATAATTGGCTGGGTGATTACCCTGGCAAGTGGAGCATTTTGGTGTTTCTATTTTATCGTGAGGGCAGTCCCTCGTATTGTGTGCTCCTGCACACTTTACGCATTTAGCTTTAAGATGGCACGTTTCGGTCGAATGGTAAAATTGTTGAGAGTTGAAACACTGCATTACCGATTTGGGTCCTCTGTACTGTTCCACTGTTACGCCAGAGATATGACAAAGTTTATCTATCATGTACATATTTGCCCCTTCGGGCTCGGAGAAAATTGTGGTGAGAAAAAGAAACATTGGCTTAGAACTTTTTGGGCTTATCATTTGGCTAACTTTGGCCACTTGAAAACCAATGAGTTTATTATTTTCAATGTCTTGGGTTTTAGTAGCTAGTGGGAGGCCCCGAATGACATATTTCCTGTGCTTTTGATTTTTGTTTTTAATGAGTATATACTTAATGCCTTTATCGTCAAAAAGTTTTGTTAAATTTCTATGAGCTTCTGGGGTTTTTACGAAGATTTTGAGATTACGCCCAGCAGTTTTTGTCTCAAATTCGAATTTGAAGTTGGCTTTTAAATTGCGAATGAATTCAATTGGATCATCTCCGTATCTTGCTAGAACTGGAGGAATTTTCTCCTCAACTGGGGAGGGGGTGCTGTAGCGGGGGTCGGCTCGGTCTCCTGGGTGGAGACAAGTTGAGCAAAGGAGTTTGCTGTAGTTACTGGAACAGATAGTTCCTGTAATGTAACTTTAGCAGTTTTTTTCGGTTGCACAAACTTATCTGTTGGCTTTTTTAAGGACCGCTTTTTTTAAGTTTTAGTAGTATTAGCTGAATTAACATTAACTTTAGTAATGGAATTGTATCGCTAACTGAAAGAGGGGGGGATGCGAGATCAGAAACAGTATAGCTACCTTCACTAGTAGGCTTTAGAGTTTCTCTGGAGTTGGTCTGAGCTTCTTCTATACTATGTTGCAGTAGTTGGATCAATTCATCCCACATGATGATGCGTTTCTTATTTTCATCAGAGTTGGGCTGACGTTGGAGTATAGCTTCGTCAGCTGCCTAATGATCCATACTTTGACGCAGGGATTCCTGCAGTTTTTCAAGCAGCATATTGGAGCTTGCCATTCTGTATGAGATTTGAATTTTGAAACCTATCGGTCGTTTGATAGCAGTGAAATCTGCTATTTTTTTTTTCCAGAGGGAATGTTCACTACGAGAGCAGCACCAGAACAGGAGAGCTGAGGAGCGTGGCTAGACACGTCTTGTCATGGCGGAGTCCGAGACCCGGATTTCGAGTGAGCCAACCAGTCAAGTGTGTTTAGTGGATCAGCCAGAGCCATCATGTTCAAAATAGTTTTTCATCTGACATTTATTATAAATAATTTAATGTATGTAAGGGAAATAATGTATATATACACAAACTATACTTAATTTTCTTTTATATAGTTTTATATTTCATTCCCTTCAATTCAAATTTTTATTTGAGTACAGTAGTTTATTTTGTTTAATCCGTATTTTCATTAATTTGTAGACGACCTAGGTCCCCTATTGGTCCGGATTAATGAAGTTCTACTGTACAATCAAACTAAACTTGTGATTTTTACATGAGAACATTAGAAATAAAAATTTCCACAGACATAATAAAATTGATTTGGTTACTTGCTATGTTTAGTATAATTGTTTAAAATTATGGGAATTTATCATGTGCGCATAGACACACGTCCATAAATTAAGGATAATGCAGGAATCGGCAATAAAAAGTGCTGAAATAAACGTGCGATTTTTTCATAAAAATCATAAACAAAGAGGAAAAACAAGAGATAGTGTATGTATATCATGCATATAAGCCACGATTACAGTTCCCTGGAGCACTTACTCCGTACATAGCCCGTATAACTGAACAGTGCGTTGCAAATATGATGGCCGCACACTAAGGCATAGCAGACAAGTAGTACATCACGCGGTAAAAACTGGTTTTTCCTGTGCTGCGCACGCATATTGGAGCAGTATTTATCGCCAACTATCGTTGCATGTGTATTTCTGTGTGTTCGATTTCATTTCTTCAAAAGTGAATTTCTATTGTATACAAATGCGAGAATATGCTGAATTTAACCAGTTTCATTAATTTTGTAAAAAAAATATTCCCTTCATTATATGTTTTTAGTAAAGAATGATCTAATGAAAATAATGTCAAAATAGCTTTGATGAAAATATCTATTGAAATGAAATTTCCCGGTAATTTTTATTCTAATTTTTTAATGATTTGTAGTTTACTTACATGTAAAAATTTAAACAATGTAATTAAAAAATTTTACGACATTTAGATAAAACTAATAAAATTCGCGTGTAAAACATTTCTAATCGATAATCATTTGCAGTTGAAATATATAAATTATTTCATAAAATGATATGTTTTTCTAAATTTCTTGTTTTAAACGCATAGATAATTCTAAATTTAAAGAAATTATCAAATTAAAATAATCTTTTTAAAAAGTTACATTAAAATAATCTTTTTTAGTTTAAATACTATAGTACAACTAAGAACCTCTATCCTTAAGAGTTGCTATGGACTTTAATATTCACATATCTTCTTGTACATTATTATAATATTGTTCAAACTAATTTTTAACTAACATGAACAATTATAAAATTAACTATTTGTATTGTTCAGTTATTTTACATTAAAATATTCTTAGTATAATTTTTTAATAATTTCCATCGACATACATTGTTAATTATTTTTAGTTTTTACTGATTTATATTGTTATAACACAAGTACATAAATATGCATTAATTTATACTTAGGTTACATAACAAATTTTAAATATTTTTTATTTTATTTAATGTTATATAAAAAAGTGAAAGTTGTTTCAATTATACTTTTAAATCAAACAATAAATTGATCGCATTAACAAATTAACCAATTTTTTATATAAAAAAATTCCAATTTGCGTATTTATGCAACTTTATAGTCAGGGGCATAAACTTATATAAAATAGTGTAAATTTACTGTTACTTTAATAAATTGGAAGAAATTGCCTTTGTTTTGAAAGTACAGTGAATAACATTCAATAGAAATCAGTTGTGTTTTGAAATAACAATCCCACATTTTTTAAAGTTTTATACCTTGCGTATTGAGACAATTTTTTTTCAAATGTGAGACCAAATGAAATTATATTTTGTGTATAAAATGTAAGTCATATTAATTTCATTTTGTAATAGAGTATATCTTTTGGGATTTTTCTTCGTTTTTCAAACTTCTAATATTTAATAACAATGTCAACGATTTAGAGGCAACATAAGCTCTCAGACAACGAAACAGACAGAAGTAAACTCAAAAACCGAGTAGAAATGTAAACAATATTCGCTCCGATGTACTGCGCATGCGTAAGATATTACTTCTATTGCTTCAGTGTGTGGTGCTTTTCGACATGTCGCTCGCGTGAAGCAGCCTTATCGGGAAGCAATAAGTGCGCGTTGGAAAGTGTGCGGCCTGCCTAATACACTACATGTCTCCCATACGAAGAGATATAGCCCACACAACGCCGATGATTTCCTTAATGGGATGCAGTTGGGGCAGAAAACTCCACTCAGCAAGCAATGGTCTCCTAAGGTTCGGTACAGATGAGGAGGTGGTTGAAAGGCGGCAATTCGTCGGCTAAGCATGTCCCACACATGCTCTATTGGATTCAAGTCTGGTGATAATGCTGGCCATTCCCTACTGTTGATATCCTCCGATTGAAGACAGTCGTTGACTATGTTCGAACGGTGATGACGGTTATTGTCATCCATAAACAAATTCAGCTGTTATGGCATTCCTAAACAAATTGACATGTCCAAGAATGCCGTTCCGATGAATTTGGCTTATGATTCCGCTTTGAGCATGTAGACTTGCTCTGGAACCTAAGTACGCCAATCCAAACGAGCACTTTTACATTACCGTCACGTTGTTGTGCAACGATATCTTGGTGTTACTGGGTCCGACGTGAATCGGACTGCAAGTTAAATCTCGACTCGTCATCTTCAGGTAAACCCCTAGCGACAGTCACACTGCCGTGAGCGGACTACATCTGAGATAGGCCTCTGAGAATACAAATCATACTGTCCCAAACGTCTATACACGGTTTGCGATGAAACGGTGGTAGCAGTGACTACAGGTTGCTGCTGTGTTCTCCGCCTGTTTCTTTTAACTTTTACTGCAAAATACCGTTCCTCATTGTCACTCGTAGGCGATTTATACTGTATAATCTCTACTGACATTTCCATTATCTTGGAACCGTTGCCACAGCCTAGAGATGACACTATGGGCACTTGGCTACACAGCCACCTGTGTTCACGTCAAACATCACCTACAGGTGTCCTGTCATACCTATGGTGTCATAGCACTGAGCGCCGTACGCGCGCGCGCGGACCACGGAGAAAAAATATACGAAGAGTAGTACTAACTACGAAAATTCATTCAAGCCGGTGAAGTACCTAGCAGACGAGATCACGTCCACCCTGTCTTCCAAAACAAGCAGTACTTTCATATTAGGGACACTATATCGGCAAGCATTATTTTCATTTAAATTGCACACACCGAAATAAAAATGGCCTAAATTACTTAATCTATTTCTAATAAATAACTAATTCTAATAAATAACTCTATTTCTAATAACATATAGTTAAATGCTTTTTTCATAATTTTGTTTATTACTATTATGTATTTAAATAAAGAAATTTTAGGCATGTTATTCACCTTATTGACTTTGAGATAAACACTTGAATATTATGAACTAAATTAAATGCTATCCTATTGTTATATTTAGAGTTATGAAAAATGTTAATTTTTTTTTCTTTATTGATATTCATAGGCAAAGTTCATTAACCATGTCACTTTATTTGAGCATGCAATATCTTGCTATATATTTCCATATAATTCCTTTTGTAAGAAAGAAGTATGCTTTTGCTTATAAATTGGATTATATATTATCAATAATTTGTAAGTGAATTTCGCTGATTGATGCAAAGTAAAAATATATAAATAATTTAAAATATTTAATTTACTTTTATATAAAATTGAATTTCAATAAATTTTGATCGAAAAGATTAGCATATATTTAGGAAGAATTATACAAGATAAAAATATACTCAATAAGTGTGATTTTAATTTTGTTTATATTAAATTCATTACTTTTGTATAAAAAAATTGGAATTTTTTTATTCATTAGAAAAGTAAAAATATTCCTAAACTTATAAAATTAATTTCATTTAAAATTATTTTTTCCCAGATAAGTTTCCTAATGCAATATGAAATTTTTCTTTTTTGATGATTATTCATTAAAATATTTTCTTTCATTTTATATTTATATTATTTCTGTTTAAACATTGAAAATTAAATTCTGTATTTTTTAAATTCCTAGAAATTTAGAGAGACCACAATCAGTAGAAAATAATTTTTCTTCTAACAAATAGTAAAAACATCTGATCTTTAAATTCCTAAGGTTTTAAAAGATTAGTTTAATATTTAGATTTGCTTACTTATTTGTTGTTTCAATTTTCTTTTTAGTATGCACATGTGAAAGCATTTTTAAAGTTGAACATGGTAATGTTTAATATTATGTACACAATGTGAAGAAATGGAAATTAAGTAAACTTATTTTTTTTCAAACATTTCTTCAAAATATTTTGGCAATAACAGTATAGTATTATTATACAGGTACATTTTTTTATATTATTGCAGATTGGTAAGTTGCAGTATTTGAATTTTCCATTTGTGTGTGTGAATTAATAACCTTTTTTCAGAAACCATCAAATCAACCATGTTCTCTTAAACTATTATATTATGATTTATGTTTTAAAATTTATAAACTTTATTTTTCTTTCATGTTCAGTATACTTTAAATTTAAAAAAGTGAGAAATTTAAAATATGTGACTAATACAAAGAGGTATTCTACCATGAAGACTTATTCCAATTTTTAATAAACATCAATTTCAAGAATAGCTTTTGCAATAAGGTCATATTTTTTTCCTTTTGCAGCTTTAGGCATGTAAAACTGAACAATAAGATGCACATGCAACAGGATTAGATACATTTAACTTTAGTCATAAAAAAAGTGAAATTAATGAAATTACCTATTACTCCAGGAAATTGTTTTGAAGGTCTAGTTGTACATCCAAGCACAGCAAGCACGCATAATTATTTAGAATTAAGGGTTTTAAAATAGCAAATTTGACAAGATGCTTAATAGCAAACAGGTTTTAGTATAATATTTTGGAAGACAGAGGGTGTGTGGCACATGCTTCAAGCACTGACCAACAGAGCAGCTCCACTTATGTCCTTTCTTCCATTTTATGGACTGGTTGTGAAAATTTTCCTTCTTTGCCACAAATCCTTATATACTCTTATGCTATCATAATTGTAACATAAGTTCTGCTTCATCAGGTTACTTGTAATTTGCATATAACGCAAATTACCACGTGTGATATTTCTACAGGTGGTGTTTTTAATTTCGCGTTCGATTTTCGTGTGTTTCTGGATTATCTTATATTTGTGGAAACTTATGTATATCGCCTACAAATTACATTGGAAGTAATCTTAAATGCTACAATTTTCATGAACTATTCAAAATATAAACAAAACTACATCGAAGTATGATTTATTCAAACATTAAAAGCAGCCATTACACAAATATGTTCAATTGAAAATGATAACAATACATTATAATAAAATGAAAGCTAACAAAAGGATAGTAATGAGTTTTTTTTTTTTTTTTTTGGACAATATGGAATACCTTGCAATAAAGAGATGCTTTCTACACACTACATAAAATGTTATACTTCATTTCCTGCACACTTTAGAAGCTCGAGCAGGCATCTTCCAGTTGTTCTATATATAAAGTGGATATGATTTGAAGGTCATTTTCCGGCTGAAAACAATTTTTAATTTTAATAAATCAGAAGTATAATCATAAAATGGAGAATTTGTTTTTCATTATTTGTATCATTACAGTAAATTTTCATAGCAAATTTAATATCTACAATTTTGATGTAATTGTGCTTGTTAGGTTCATGATCTTAATTATCAAATAAAATTTTACCCATGCTCAAAGTAGATAAGATTTTACATACAATGCAGCATTTTAGCTGTAGAACTTTTAAATAGAATTATTTTTGATAACAATTCAGTCAAATAAGATTATGCACATGATAATAAACAGGACCTTTCAGGTGACACACATTATAAACAGGTTTGATTGTCACTCTTTTTTTTTTATCACCAGGGCTAATTAGACCGGGATCTACAGTTTAAAGTGGATTAAACATTCCATTCAGTGTTAACCATTCAGCTACTAGCTTGGCACATAAAATAACAGAATCTACAATTTTTTAACCATACTATACATTTCTCAAGAACCTAATGATATAAATATTAATATAGTTTAAAAACCTTTAATAATATTTCTTGTATGTATAAAGGAATAGCGCTAAATATTTATGAAGTGCATCAGGGCACTCCACACTAATATGAATCTTAAACTAAAATAAAATTTGTGTTTAAAATTATCATGGTTTGGTTTTGGTTTGTTTGTCGCTCAACGGTCATTTTTTGCACACAAGGGCTAATTAGACCAGGACCTACGGTTTAAAGTGGATTCCAAACCACTGCAAACATCCAAGGTAGGATTCGAACCCACAAACTGTTGAACTGAAGGCAAGAGCGCTAACCATTCGGCTAAAATTTTCATGATGGTTTAATTAAATTAAAACACAAAATGAGCTAACTTCACCAAATTTTAGTTTGATGAAATCAAGATAGTTACTTTCAATTGATTTTTAACTTTAGTTCAACATTAATGGTATAAATTTATCATTTTAGTTTATCTAGTTAAAATATTATGTCTTAAGAAATTTTAAACAGAGTAAAATACATAAAATTATAAGAAACTTACATCTTTATATAATATAATTTTGATTCAAATTGCTATGTTGCTAGTAACAGTGTAATTGAACTATATTGCTGGTGAATAACTTTTTAATATGAAATGAAAACTTTAAACCACACAAAATGAAAATTTCAAATTCTTTTAATACTTGACATCTAACCATCCTTGAAGCTTTAAAGGACACAGGGCTGAATTACAATTTATATAAATTGAGACTCTGCTTTCAAACAGAATCATCCAAATTAAAATCTTTGAAGAATCATTTGAAAGAAAAGACTACAAGGGGTTATCCATAAAGTATCATCACCATTCTGTGGAACCTAAAAGCACAAATTAGCACCTTATTACTTATTTGAATAATATAGGTTATAATATTGAATGCATTTTGCACTGAAAAAGGGATGAGACAAGGTGTTGCCCTTGCTTGCTTGTTTAACATCATCCTTAAAAATGTTAGTAGAGATGCTGGGATTGATTGTATCTAGATGCACCATTTTTCAGAAATCCATACAAATATTGGCATATGCTGAAGGCATTGTCATTATTTACAGAAGTTAACAGACAGATGTAATTATTTTATTTCTCTGGAGTTTCCAGCCAGACATTGGATTAACCATAAGTGAGAATAAAAATTCAAGACATCATAAGTCAACCACTTAATCCCCCTTTCACTGCAGGTAAAATCTAATACTTTTTGAGAGTGATGATCAGATTGCATTTTTTTTTTTTGTTAATTTCAAATGATGAAATTGATAGATCACTTAGGGCTAATAAATGATATTATAGTTTTAAAAATCTACTTACTTAAGTTCATAAATTTCATGACAAAAATTATTCTTTTTAGAACTTTCGTAAGATATATTATATGGTAGTGAATTGGTCATTAACAAAACAGATGAGGAAAGGATAAATTTTTAAAAGAAAAATACTATGGAATTTTTTTGGCCCAACTAGAGAAAATGATATAGAATTTTGTTTAACCATGAAACATATAGAAAATATATAAACAACCTAAAATTGTCATTAAATCGTCTTGCACCAGATGGCTTGGGTGTATTTTATTTAACTTGGACACTGTTAAAAAGGTGATATTAGCAAACGTAGAGGGTACCAGAAAAAAGACTTTAATCTAGACAGATTGCGTAGCAGATCATAGCGGTTGATCACGTCAATTGGAAGAAGCTTGTACTGATGGCTTTGGCTTATAGCAGGCTATAGTGCAATTAAAGAAAGAATGGAAGATAAAATGAAACATTGAGAGAGATGGCAGATATTTCAGCTGTGAGATTTAAAATATAAAATTAAATATTAAATTTGAATCAAAATATACTGGTAGCAAAAATAATCTACACACTATTGAATACGGAAATATTTAATCAAAATAAGTAAAGGATTGTTTGAAAACTTCAATATTTTATTTATGAATAGTAATAAGTGTGATAAAGAGTGAGCTGAAAATTAGATTCAGAAAATTAATTAAAAATATAATTTTAATCAATATACCAGTAAACATAAATCTTTTATGTAATAAATTAAATGAAATATGCATAATTTAGAAGCCTGATTATAAAAATAAAAGTAACTGATGGTGAAACTGTTTTCAGCACAAATGGTGAAATTTACTTTCAAACTATGAACTTGGAATTTTTTCAGTATCACAAGATGTGTAACATGAGTCTCACATCATCTTGCAAAAGCCCAACACCAGAATAAATTATCAAAGCTAGTTGATTTATTAATTATTTAGTTGCATAATTCATTAGAATAATGCTCCAAAATGATAGGTCCACTTTGAAGGAAACTTGATTTTTTTCAGCGGGAAACAGTGATAATATTTGCAGAGATACAAAGAATAACCTTTTTGATGCAGAGGTGTTACTATAGTGCGGATCATCTAGATTAGTCATAAAAAAATCCTTTTTTTTTTGCACTAATTCTTTTTATATTCAATATTTTGTTTTGCTGAGCTTGTTTTGGTACACTGTATTTATGCTGTCAAGACTTGGAACACCATATACTCTAGGGATGTAACTGTCACACTTATTCCAGCTAGCTAAATGAGCTTCAACAGACTAAGATTTTGAAAAATTCAAAACTTACAGAACTTCCATAAAGCTACCATTTACTCTCTCAGAATATATACATTTTAACTTATAAAAAACTGGCAGTTATTATACTTTAATGCTTACAAAGCACATTAAAAATGTCATTTTTAATCACAGGTGTTTCTATTATTTAGAAAATGACCTGCATATAAAGTTTCAATTCAAATACTTAATGTTTATGAAGATTTGCAATATAATTTGTATTATAAAGTAGATTTTTTAAATATTATAATCTTTTGAGACAAATTAATATCCTTCACACAACTATAAATTTTATCATTATCAAACTCAAAATTTGACTTTCTTTCTCCTTATATTTTAGTGTTCCCAGATAATTTAAGGTCTAAAATTAAGAACAGCAACATTAAAACATGTGACAGGAAAAGTGATTTTATAATCTTCACAGTAAAATTTTGATTAGTTTTCTTCTAAAGAATTTTCGATTTATGTTAGTGCTTTTTAAGCTTTGTTGACACAAATAACATTGGTTTACACAAACACTGTTTTTTAATTTAACATTTTTCTATCATTGGAAAGAACATCCATAATATTGAAAGAAGAGACCTTCACAACCTAATGTTTTGAAAATACAATACAGTTTTCACAAAAAAAAAGAGTTAAGCATCTGCACATTTTAATATGCTAACTTGAATAGTTTAAATACATGAGACAACTATTTTAAATTCATTTGGGCTGTTTCAATTCAAAAGTATAATTTCATATTTATTTCATCTTTCATATACTGTTTAAGTTTTTACTTTTTTTAAATAAATAGCTTAATTTTTAAGCTTAATAATTAAGGAAAGAGTTCAGCAAAATACAAAAAATCCAGCAAGCTTATATATTTGTTTCATTTTAAATCTAAAGCAAAAAAATAAAATAAACATTTATAAACCCAAGATAAGTTTTTCACGTTTGTAGTTGTTTCTTGACATGCTCTAATTATATGTAAAACAAACAAAATTTTATAACTGGTGACAAGTTACAACATAGCATTATTCTGGGGGATTGCAAAAATCTAGGAATTGGTCACAGGTTTTTGGACAACTGTTTCTCTGGATTGTTAAAGTAAAATCTGTATCTATCCAACATCAATACTTCTAACAATAATAGAGCCAAAATCAAGACGAATGTTTCGAAAATAAATTGTACTAAAGTTAGAGCATCTTTTACCTGTACTTACATAACTTCTGGAACCATAGCTTATCTGACTGCTTTTTCCATGTCTCTTGAAACAAAATTGTAACTTGAGATATTTGATAATAAACAAACATATTTCAACTGATTCTTAAGTAACATATTTGCATACTATCATCTACCTCTAGCTCTCTATTTTACATTAGTTTCCAAAAAAAAATAAATAAATAAAACTTTAACATGCTTAACTTTAGACATTGCAATTTGTTCTGTATTCATTTCTTTTAAAACTTAATGTGACAAAAATATGTCCACAGAAATTAAGCGTACCATAAATGCAATAGTCAACAATTAGAGCTATTATTGCATTTTTTTAAAACAGTGAATACTAAACTTTTGTCATGAATGGAAATTTTGTAAACAAAATTTGTAACAGATATATAACTTTCAACCACTAAACGATAATTAAATGCTTTATAAAAATACATGGCAAATCAAAATGTAAGTGAACAGATAAATATTTAAAAATTTAACTAATTTTAAAAAGAAATTCTTAATATTTGAAAAACACATGAAAATTTAAGGTAATAACTAAATACAATAAATGTTTAATATTAATTACAAACAGTGACAAATGCAGTTTCTGAAACTGGGGTAAACTTAATTTTTTAAAAGAAAAAATTAATCACAATGAACTAAGTCGTTGAAAAGATTTCTTTCTTTCTTTCTTTTTTTTCATATCCAAATAAACTATGGAGGTTTTAATAGCAAAAGATAAAATTTATTGATTATATATTCTTTTGCAATAAAAATCTCCATATATTTAACACACAATTAGTAACCAACAAACAAACATTTTAAATATAAGTAAACAAAGCTTTGAAAATTTTTGTTAAATTTTAACATACATATCTTTTCCAAGAGTCGATCCACGATTTCCATCAACTTCAGACCAACCATCTGGAAGTGACTCAAACCACATATTTTTATTTGTTTCTCCCACAATTTCAACACGCTTCTTTCTATTTAAACTAAAATAAAAATTGTTTATTAAACACTTGAACACTGTTCAAATGATTTCAAAACAGCATCCATACTAACCTAAAGAATATTAATTAAGGTATATTCAATAAATTTTGAAGAAATAACTAAGAGAATACATATTTTTATTTTATAAATAAAATCAATAGGATTAATGTTTGGATAGAATAAATACATGTAATTTAAAGCAATGAACCTAAATTTTTGAATTAAAAAACCTTAATTTTTTGCACTTTCATACTATCAGAAAAAACTTTCATACTATCAGAAGAAATTTCCTTGAAAAAACTTTTCACTGCTTTTGATTAAAATAAACTTAAAAATATCATATGCAAGAATAGAGAAATATTTAAATCAACTTTTAAATGTTTGAAATTATTAGGCTAGAATATTTTAATAAATAGGAAAAATAATTTCCTAGATGAAAAATTAAAATTTTAAGCTTTTTGTGATCAAGAAATAATTAAGTTATCAATTTTAAAAATTGGAGCACTTAAGCATAGAATCATGCGAAACAATTTTTAACAAATAACTAACTTTTTATTAATTTTATACCTTCAGCATAAAAAAACTCAAAATCATAGGCTATAATGATGCTAAAATTAATGTTAAAAAATATAACAATTTTGTATTGAAACACAATTATGACTGATTTATGATTTAATTCCTTTAATTATAAAAGCAATTATAATTATAGAAGAATCATATTACACATTTAAATTAAATGGAAATTTTTTTTTACATGATTTAGTAATAATTTGTAACCTTATTTGAGGTCAATAAATGTTGCAGGTTTTATGTAAAAACTGTTGACTATTGATGTTTTAAATTACATTTATGAAAACAATCTTACTGATACATTTCTAAATATTGCAATAGCTTTACGGATTTCTCAGCCAGTTTCTGTGGCTACTGGAGATCAAAGTTTTTCAAAACTTAAAATTATAAAAAATAACATGCAATCTATCATGACGCAGGAAAGATTATGGGAATTATTTATTACATCCATAGAAAGCAAAATTTTTAATAAATTAAATGGGTAAATTAAATTGGAACTGATAAGAGCATTTGTAGCTGCTAAAGCTAGGAGAATTAATATTTGATGATTATTTGTTTTTAAAACTTATGAAATAAAAAATGATAAGACAAACTTGATTAATATTATAATTTTGAAGCTTTTCAGTTTGAAAGTTAAATTTTGAATACTATAAAAGATAGTTTCACATATAATTTGCAGCGCTTTTATAAGAGAGCATCAGAACCTCATAAAGGGGCGCCAAATTTCAACAAGGGTGCTTAATACTCACATTGCAGCCCTAAATTAAACTTTTAAAATATAAATATATACAATAAATAAATCAATCCAACTCACAACAGAAAGCAAATCTGTTCTACTTTTCACACCAAACTTAGCTTCTTATTTAAAAAAGATAGATGAATCAAAGTTACAAATCTTTTTAGAAGGATGAATATCAAATATTAGTCAAACATGATCAAAGAATGATAAAAAATCAATTTTTCCAGAGCATACCTTCAACATTTTCATATTTTTTATTTGCATTCAAATTAATTCATACATACTGTGTCTCATTGGCTCTCCTTTTTTTCTCAGGATCAGGACCCATCAATTCACCATTTGTACGCTGTAGTCCATTTTTCATCAGCAGTGACACCTAAAATATTAAAGTATTTTTTAATAAAGTAAGAATTTAAAAAGAAAGTATTTGTGTATAATGCAATAGTTTTTGTATGTAATGCTATTGTTTTTGCACCATGAAAAACACTAATTGGCGTATTTTGAATCCTTACTTCAATATGTTATTAACGACAAACTAAAGACTTATGAATGCATATGCCTGTATGACTTCAAACACAAGACAACAACTTTGATAGAAATGTCCTAGAATACTTTAAGAAACCCTATAAGGTGCACTACTGTCATAGGAATAATTTTGTTTTCTTGTATGATTTGGTCTATATTTTAAAAGTAAATCTACATTCATATGATGTGTTGTAAATTCTAAAAAATTTCAAACAATTTTTAATAGGTTATTTGTCAAGTTTTGTAACTGTTTATTGACACTTAATAGAATCATATTGCCAGTGAAATCTTCTATAATTGTTATCAAATGAGTCATTTAGGAAACACAGGAGGGGAAGAAAGTATTTCCCATGCAATACATTGAATTAGTTAATACACATTATACAGAATAAATTTCTTTCTTCCCATAAAAGTGCTGTATATAGACAATAAGATGTTTGTTTGTTTGTTTTGTTTGTCGCTCAACGGTCATTTTTTGCACACGAGGGCTAATTAGACCGGGACTTACGGTTTAAAGTGGATTCCGAACCACTACAAACATCCATGCCCAAGGTGGGATTCGAACCCACGAACTGTTGAACCGAAGGCAAGAGCGCTAACCATTCGGCTGCCAGCTCGGCATAGACAATAAGATTGCTGTTCAGCAAAGCCTTCTAGAAAATTGAAATTTCGTGGAATTTTCCAACAGGAATTTTTTTTTAAACTACAACAGGTTCAAAGAAAAATATTTTGAACTTGACAGACACTTAAATAATAAAAAATTTTGGAACTAGTCATAAGATTCAACATTCTGGTATAAAAAAAACCCCACTAAACCCAGAAATTCTTAATGAGAAGAGTTCTAAATATCCATACTGCTAAAGAGCACAATTGCAGAACACGAGATAGCAATTAGAAATATCTTTGGCCTTCACACACTTGTCATTCTCTTTTATAGGGAAGATAATATTAAAATTTCAGTGGATTAGTAAAACAAAGTTTATTATCCTTAATGATAAAAATACTTAGAAAAATCCTTTCTTCCATTTGCTTTAAAATGTTGATTCAAAATTTAGCACATGAAAGCTAATTTAAAGCTAAATCTACAATTTGAAGTAGATCCCTAACCATTACAAAGATCTTGGTCAGAGAGGAACTTAACTCAAAAACAAAACTAAAATCAAAACATTAACCATTCAACTGAAATTTAAGCTTTTTTTTCTTTAAAAGGAATTAGAACATAATCCTTCACTTATAATTTTTTAATATATTTTTATCAATATACCATATTTTCCAGTATATATTCCGCAGTGGTTTTCAGTATTCGCAAAACCTTTTTTCAGATAAAAGAAAAAATGAAGCACACATGCACATGCATCAATTTAATAAAAAAATATGCATTATGATTACAAATACAATAAACTGTACAGAAAAAAAATTTATGATGAAAAACATCAGATTGGGATCATATTTGGATCCATCTCATCACAAAATTCAATAAACTGAAATAAAAGCACCAGATTATCAAGAACAATAATTACAAGAAGAACTCAGTAAAACATTGATGTTTAGTAAATTAACGTTAATGTATTCATGTTTAGTTTTCAATAATTTTTTAAATGAGGTTAAGACAGATTTTAAAAATAAAATATTTGTTTCATTAATAAAGAAATTGACTGTTTTTAAATTGTGCATTTGATATATTTTCTCTTTTTGTACTTGGCATGATTTGTTTCTCACCATACATTAACACTTCGCTTTTTTTATTTGCCTTCCATATATAGCTTTTAGTTTAAACTCTGCTGTGTAATTTATATGCTTTTGCTACAAGACATAAAACAAATTTAAGCATTTTCTGAACAAAACTATTTCAAGATGGCAGCCAATTGTAACTGTAATATCTTTCTGAGGAATAAAATTCACTCATGAATGTAACTGGACAAAACTGATATTAGTTGAAATACATCATATCAGAGTCATAGCACCACCTGTTATTTACTGTACAAAACCTAAATGGTATTTCTTTCAAAACTTTATAGTTAACTTTTCTGATGAAAAATGTTGATTAGATTATCCATAGTAACATATAATAATAAGCACAACAAAATTTGAATTTTTTTAACATATAATTTGCAGATTATATACAAAAAACACATCATTTAAAATGTTAGCTAGCACATATATACTAACAATAAATTGTCTGTTGGACTATAATAACACCTTATAAATAGGGGCAAATTAGTTCACCAATTACAGATATCAATAAAAGTAATTTGAAGGTGTCTATACATTCCAATATAGTAATTTAATGTCCACAAAAAAGAAAAAATAGAAATGTCTACAGATCGGGTGAATTTTGAAATTATAAACTGTTTAACAAAAAATCAGAACAATTATTTAACCATTCCCTCAGCACATAAGATAGATGGGTTTGTACTAACAAATCTGATTCAGTATTAATACAAATATGTATGAGAATCAACATCATTCAATGGTAAATTTAAAATACAATAAATTACACAAGATACAAAGGCTTCATCAAAATTATACACACATAAATTATAACAGGTTAAGCTGATTATGAAATTAAATGATAATAACAAATACCTAAAATTCAAGTTATCTTCAAACTAAATTATTAGCCAAAGAAATAACACAATATGAAACTAGTATACTTACTACATGTAGATAATATACACTTTTAGTAACATGTAATGCTTTTCCAAGTTAAATTATTTATTGTTTTTTATTTTTACTTTTTAAACATTAACTGTTAATTTACTTATTTTTTAGTTATAAGCACTTGGTTTCACACATAAAAATGAATATTGGATGAAGTTGTTTTTCCAGCTCTAAAGTATGTTAATAAAAATATTTATAAAATATAAAATCTATCCTTACTTTGGCATTGTAATCTTTCAGGAAATGATTTATAATATCATACATCCGCTTAAATTCAAGATGTATTAATTCTCTGTATTGCTGGAAAATAAAATTTTTATTTTTTATAAAATATAGTATACATTTTTAATAGATAATTTAATCATCACAACTCAACATATTCAGTTTGCATATTAAACTAGTTATTTTATAAACAGCATTTAAATCTCTTTAATAACACTTTAGAAACTATAATTTCAAGTTATTCAAAATCATTTTTGCACAATTCTTGATAATATAATTTTTCCTTCATGTGCCTTTAAGTCAGAATTGATAACAAAATAGAATGCCATTTTAATGAACAGATAATATGGGCTATAACATTTAAGATTAAAATCATTGCTAAAAAATATTAAGAACATGAGCTTATTAAAATTGATATCATAATAACAATCAATTATATATATATATATATATATATATATATATAGTGTTAAATATCTTAAGTAATATTTATTAATAACATTTATATTAGTAGGTATACCAACCATTTAATAAAGATTTTCACAAAAATTGTTTTTGTTAAGGATAAGATTTTAGACTAAACATATTATACATAAATGTATGATTATTAATCTAAACAGAATTTTCTATCAAATATGAATGCAAATTTATAGATAAATCTTATTTAGTTTCATAAAAGAAATAATTTAGTGAAACTAAAAATATAAACTCTCAAATTTACAGTCACACTTAGCCCACTTATCACTTATGATTTATTTTCTGAGACTTTAATCTGAGATTTATCTCACATTCAAAACTTTAGAGAACATTAAGAGTTATCATTACATTAAATTGTTACTGATAAATATTACCTTAACTTATCAGTTTAAATAATCTTATGTTATTAAGTAAAATGTGAAGATTTTTCATCATATCATAAATTGGTACTTAGCATTTTTGAATAGTTGTTCAGATAGAATTTATAATAAAATGAAAATTCAATAAAAATTTTCAAACAAGAAAAAAATAATAAGCATCAGTAAGTTTATTTTGGAAAAATTGAGATAGAAAAAAATTTATACTAAAAATATTGAACCTAACATGCTACACTGACCAATGATATTCAGTTCCCTATATTTCAACTCTTCATTCTTTTAATATACTATTCAATTTAGTTAAATGCATTTCACAAAGCTTAGATAGATTTATAGCCATAAACTGAGTCTGATATGACAACAAAAACTTCTAAAAATATTTCTAATCTCATCCCAAGAATATTTTAAGGAAGGTATTTTAATATTTTCCAACATTGGTCATTATTTTGAAAGTATTAATAAAAACCACAAAAACTGATAAATTTAAGACAATGAGAACATTTGAGTTTGTGGAAAATCAGATTAACATCAGTTCCAGTAAAAATAAACGCAATGTATAATTACTTACATTAATTATTATCCTTGTAACAGTTTCCACCTTCATTTTCAAGTCTGGAGTAATTGCAGAAAATTTCTTAATTCCATCCAAATGATTCAATGTAACCAAAAAAACATCTTCTGGAACCATACAGTTTAGCATTTGGTATTTGAAAGCCATGAACATCAAATCAAACATCTGTTTAGAAAAAAAGTAGTACAAGATATATATTACAATTATATGCTACAATGGTGATTATGGTTGAAATAAGTCAGCTGATATGTGGCGCCATCTCTAATTTATTTTATGAAACATACAGTATTTCTTTAAAAACTTTATTGTAAGCTTTTCTGATGAAGAATGCTTTTTTTTTTTTTATCAGATTATCATTAGTGGCATATAACATGCATGGCAAAAAATTCGAAACATTCAAAAACAATCTATAGATTATATACAAAAAATAAAGTACGTAATTTGATATAAAATGTTTTACATTGCTTTCATAATAAAATATTAATAGTTTTTTTAGAATATTTTTAATACTTAATATACTCCATTTTTTAAACATTTAATATTTTGATCAGAGAATATTGACTGAAAAGTTATTTACAATAGTTCAATATCAGTTATAAATGTTTGAAGTAGATAGATAAAAAATAGTATTGTTCCTCTTACATTCTACATAAATATTTCAAAATGCATAGTAAAATTATTTATAAATTTATATTTTATTACAGCAACTGTAATATCCTTCTAAAGAAATGAATTTGTTCTTGAATGTAATTGAACAAAATTGATTATAGCTGAAATATATCAAAAAAGTCAAACTTTTTCAATGCCATCTGCTACTTATTTTAATATTTAAAATTTTTACCTTATATTTACATTTTTAATTGCTTTTAAATAAATATTTTATATATTTGCATCAGTTGGCAAGTACCAAAATCAACTAGATTTATCTTACAGTGCAAACATACCAAATATAATACAGTAGGTGATTGGTTAATGAACAATTCGGAAGCAAACACTTTCACAAAAGATTTTTGTGTTTGGACAATGAACACATATTCAGATAACGAACTAAAACAAATTTTTACGAACACTTCTAGTCTCTTGGAGCATAATGTGCTGGGTTACCAAACCCAACAGAAAAAAATTGTTTTTCATCTATTTTAAATTATCCTGCTTGCCTATTAAACTTCAAAGTTCTATAGTGGAATTTTTTTTTCTAATAGAATATTTATATCCAAAGTAGACTATCACTTTAGGTTTTGATTACATTCAAAATTGAAAATGATGATATTAGTAAGGTTAGGAATATTAATAACAATGCTATTAATCACTTCCAAAAAGTCTCAAAAATTGAGAAAAGTAATTGACATTGGACATGTTCTTTAATGCCCCATAAACAAAAAATGAAAAGGACTGATTAATTACAATATTATGTGCATGTATTATTTTTTTAATAAGCTTACTAAGAAATTACACATATTTTTTTTATTTAATTTTTACGATCCCCAAAAGGAATTAATCGATTTCACAAAAAAATCTATGGTAAATTGATGATCAGTCAACGAACAATTCGGATAGCGAACAGCTTGTAACGGATTATGTTTTTTAACCTATAAACCATTATGATTATCAGAACTAAAATATTCAAAATTAATATGAATTATAATCAAATATGAATTAGTAACCAACTTATAGATCAGAGAAATTGTTTAAAAAAACTCAGCTTTTTCTATAATTAAAAATATGCAAAAAATTACAAATTTATAAAAATTTCCAAAATATGTATATATTGCTTTTTTTTTTTTTAGCAAAATGATAGTTCTAATTAAAATTGGACAACTGTTGTAAACATTTAATTTGTCTATTACTGTGTGTGTAATACCAATTTTAAATATCTATATAAGTCCTATGTTACACATGCATCAATTCTAAAAAATATTTCTGAACATTTGTAAAATAAAAGCTAACTGTTAGACAACAATTTTTATACAGTAATATTTTCAATAAAATGAAATTTCATGAATGTAGACAGATTGCATTTCCAACATGCATAGCCACTTGTGAACTTTTGAAAAAAGAAATTTTTCTTTAAATAATCCTTTACTAAAATATATTAACATAAATCAACTATTTAATAATCATTTTAGACAAAATCGAACTAGGTAATTAAGATCATATAGAAATGGATTTTAAGATACTATGCAATTAATAGGAGTCAAGTCTTTCCTAAAATTAAAATATATTCCCTGCACAGGTAAGTTCACAACAAAACTTAGAAAATTAACCTTAGGCAATTAATCATTTACATGCAACTACACACTTCTACTTGAACATAAAGATATGACTTCCAAGCTCACTATTCTTTTTTTACTTTAATAATTTGAATAAACATAATTAATAGCATAGACTGTGATAAATTTTTATTAATATTAATGAATTTAAAGATGTAATAGGATCATTATATTTAGCTATCTAGGGTTAAAATAAAATTGTAAAAGAATATAATAAAAAACATTTAAGCACTTCAAAATTTATTTTGAAAAACAAAGCATTTCATTTAAAATTCAAGAATACTGGGACAATTCTAACTCCTGGATTCAGTTCTAAATTAATATCCAGTATATAATTGTAAGTTCTCCTATCTCTACCAAAACATCTTGAAATGCTTTTAGTTAGTTTTTTTACTCAGTGATTTTTTGTTCAAACTTAATATAATTTATTCTATCTTATTCATTAATATAAATATCAAATTTTGATTTTAATAAATTGATTCTTGTCTCTCTAATTATTCCTTGTTCAACCATTTTGATTTAAAAAATTTTGCTTAAATATTTTACATTTGAAACAACCATAACAAGAATATTAATGCTCTAAATACATTTATAGCAGGAAATTATTAAGCAATTAAGTAACACCACAGCAATGATGAAGCATAGGTGAAAATTCATACTTTCAAAATTAACATAATATCTCAAATGAGTTAATTGCATTAATATATAATACTGTAAAGCAAGAAATATAAAGAATCAACTTTTTAATATTTAACGTGTTAAAATAAGAAAATGTTACTTTCATGAGAATGAACCACACAAACTTTTAGTGAATGTTTTAAGGCATTTCAATATTTTTCCCCATTTAATGTTATTTCAAATAGAGATCTAACCAATTTAATAAATATATTTATGAAAAAGTTAGTTTTTCAAAAAGAAATATTTTAAAATTTTAGACAAGTATTTACTTTAATTTTAAAAGGTATTTATTCTAAATAATTAATATAAACCATACCTTGTGCATACTGAAGCGATTTAATCGCAATATCGATGAATGTGCCAATTTCTCAAAAACAGCCTGCATTGCTTCTACAGTAAAAACATTTTGAGGCCTAAAGATTTCTTCCATCAAAACATCTTTAAACATCATATTGAGAATGTCTAGTAAAACTATAAAAACAAAATTTATATAGAAGTGACAATGATTTTATTCTGCATATAAGTTTAGCTGCTTAAAGAAATAATATTAAAGTAATAAGTGTCAAAGTTATATATAAAGGACTTATCTCTCCTATTTATAAATATCACATTCCTTTCATAAAAGAAAATGAAACAACTTTAAAAATGATGATTTACTTTGATACAGAATATTTTTGTACTAAATTCAATCCTCATATTTCACAGTTGAATTGGCAATTGCAGAAAAAGCAATAGATATTCAAAGTAAAAAACATTTATAGGTACAAAAAGTACAAATAATTTATCATTAGAAATATGTTTATGAAAAAAGTACATAATGAATATTTAACTTTCTAGTTCATTTTACACCATCATATATGAACATTATAGCGTCATATAGTGGACAGTGATGCTTTAGCCTACCTACATGTTTTTAAAATATTGCTTTATGATTGTTAAATATTACACAGAAATGGTTATCAGAATTAGGACTATTACCCCTTTAATCACAAATTAGGAAATATAACATTAATATAATAAATAACTTAGAAGCTATCAAATTAATAAGGAAAATAATTTACAAAATACATTTTATTTAGATTTTTAAGAATTAGACAAGATTATGGTGCAAATATATTTCAATTTGTAAAACAGAATAAATTTATATGATCATCATATTAAACTAAATAACTATCCATAATAAAAAATAACTAAGCACTGAGATTTCAACAAGTGGAATGCATTTTATACAACTAAAATAATTTAACCCTTTTAGTCGCACTACCCTTTAAAGTTGAAATATTAACAAAAAAATTTGTAGGTTGTCTATTTAGGCTTTTATGAGTACACAGAGAAAACTTTGTAAGCCATTTTGATTTTATGGGTTTTCCATCGCATGGAACACTGCGCTGCAAAGGTTGTAAAAAGCAAGCATTGCAGTGAACCCTATACATGTGTAAATGTTTTGCATATGAATGAAAAAAAAGGCATTACACCTGCGTAGCAGATTCATTGTGGTCCAGGGTGTATCACAAGACCTGCTACTCTACACCAGAAATAAATCAATAAATAAAGTAAAGATTTCTGAAAAAATTTTTTTTATTTATCCAAGAAAGGTTTTGGGGCTACATAGAAGAGCCTGGTTGAGAGAAATCGGCATCATTTTCACTGGCATCCGACACAACATTACCAGACTGAAACTGATCAAATAGTTTAGGAACATATCTCTTTGTCTAACTAAGCTGGCAGCCGAATGGTTAGTGCTCTTGCCTTCGGTTCAACAGTTCGTGGGTTCGAATCCCACCTTGGGCATGGATGTTTGTAGTGGTTCGGAATCCACTTTAAACCGTAAGTCCCGGTCTAATTAGCCCTCGTGTGCAAAAAATGACCGTTGAGCGAAAAACAAACCAAACCGTTGTCTAACTATGCATGGAAAATCAAGAGCATATAATGCTTCTCAAACTAGAGAGGATTCGAACTAACTGATATAATCCTATACCACACTGAAGCTTCTCAATTTAAGAGGCCAATAGGGGTGTAGAAATATTATCCATATAAGTAATCTTTCCTTGTACATTCCTCAACAGTAGTTTATTCCACCCCAAAAAAGAGAAAAAACAGTAAAAAATAAACACAGCTGTTCCCCTCAGCATTTAGTTCGGGGCTAATCGTGCTCTAAATGGCGTAAAAGAAAAGTTCCGTTGTGGTGCAATGTTCCAGGTGATGGAACACCTTGTTTTATCAGATAATTCTGTGTATACTTTATGCATAAAAAATTTACAGTAATATAGAATCAATAGTTTAAGGTACAGACAACAAAATAACATAGATATTTCTTTTCAAACAATTATTTTTGTATAAGAAATAAAATTCAGAAATATTCCTTCAAATTAAAGGGATTTAAATAATTTGCTATAATTGAAAATTATTAGTTGCCTTACATAGTGCTGCCATCTATTACCAAAAAAGAGAATTTAAAGAACATTTTAAGCTTAATTTCATCTTTTTATCATGAAATGCAATGATTAGGTAACAATTCAAAGTTTGGTGTTCCATCACCTAAAACACTGAACTGCAAAGAGTTAAACATAATCATATTCGATTAAAATATACTAGGAAGTTTTTTTAAAAATTCTTAACATTTTTTTAAAACAATTCATTTAGTAAATATTTAAGAAAATTTTAGAAACTAAAATTAAATAATTTTTTCACCCAGAACACTATTTTAAGAAAATTAGTATCTATATATTTTTATATAGTTATTTATACATTGGTTTTATTATATTTTCCAAAATATATTCTTCTAAATGGTACAAATTGGATTTTCTAGTATTATGGGACATTCTAAAAGTTCTATTTATAATTTATAAAAGAGCTATTTGAAATTGTAATATTTATGATCTAAAATTACATAAAGTTGTATAATTTCAGTTCAAATCATGAAAACAAGTATTTAAAGTCATTATACTTATTATAAGACTTTTGTTAAAAGTCTAGAGTCATGTATTGTTAATACATAATAGAGAAGAATCAATGTAATGATGATCGCACATTTGGGAGGCGGGAAAACAAATAAGAATCATTTCACTATAATGACAAAAAATTAGAATTCCTTTCTCATAAGTTTTTTACTTTTAGAAAATTTTTTTCTTTGGCCTTTTTTAGTTTTCTGATAACCTGGACACAGATCACCTAAGAATGACCAAGAATCTGAAGAATTTATACTTTTATTCAGATTATCTTGTATTTTTATCATTGGAAAATATTTGTAAACACTATTTTCAATTTATAATTTTCATATTCTTATACTTGACCTTATGTGGTCATTCAAAACTAACTTTTTATGCTCTTTAATTTAAAAATTTGAAGACTTTTTATGCATATATTTTAGTCATTATTAATTTGCTTATTTGGGAGTTTACTGACATTTTTGGAAATAAGATTTATGTTATGTACTACTATTTTTAGAAATGTTTTATTTATCACAGATAAAATTTTATTGTAGTGATTACACAGCACTGGTATAATGACATATAAAAATTAAGTATGTACTTTTATCAATATAAATATTACAACCATGCAGTGATAGTTTTTAACTTCTTGTTTCACATTAATAAAATAAACACATATTAGAAAGAATTAGGTTGAAAAATTCTGTAAATTGAAACAGCTGTTTCACAAAAGCTTACATAAATACATTAAATATCAAAGTGTGAAGTGAAAGTCAGTTGTAAAATTAAAACATTAAAAGATCTACATGTGAACTCTCTCACAACCGTAAGTATCCATGTGATATCCAGATAAAGTCCAATTCATATCCTGATATCTATTCAATCTACATCACATTCATAAGATATCCAAAATTCCAATATAAATGAATATCCACTAGATATAAAAAATAACATCAGATTGACATTAACATTTGGAAATTGTAATGTATTTCATATAGATATTTAAAACTCCATATTTTGTAAGAGCTAAGTTATTTGACAGATTCAACAATACATTCATAGAAAGCTTACTTTCATACACAAAGTGAATGAATTCTAAAAGCAATATTACTACATATTAATTTTCAATTAAAATTAACTTGCATAGTTAAGGCCACTTTATCTTAATTTTTTGGTGTTTATTATTACAGTAAATACATAAATTTTTTTAAATGTTTTCTAAGTTTTTCAGTATTTGAATATTCTATTCCCTTTTGATTATATTTACTAATTAAATAGATTTTTTTCTTTTACTTCAAAATGATTTATTATTAAGAACAAAATATTTATTGATTAACACAGTAAAATACAAGCGATGATATCAGTATAGTTCCTAAAACAATTTGCTTCATTATTAAAACTAAAATAAGTACTATATAAATATTAAACTAGAACTTTTCTGTAAAAGAGAGACAACTTTTCCGAATTAGTTTAAGTTCCTAAATAGTTTGTTGGTTTGTTAATTGCTCAATGGTCATTTTTTGCACACAAGGGCTAATTAGACCGGGACCTATGGCTTAAAGTGGATTCCGAACCACCACAACCATCCACGTCCAATGTGGGATTCGACCTAAGTTCCTAAATAGAAAAAGTGTTTCTTTTACACAAAAGTAGTAATTTTTATTGTGTTAGTTTTTGTAAGCATTATATGCTATTACTAATACTGCATAGTGCATGTTTTTTCCAAGTTTATTTCTTTGGTCATCATAAATAATTTTTTGTTTATTATATATATATATATATATTTCTTAGTTTTAAAATCAATATCTAAATATATCTCAAAATATAATGAATTATAAGTTTAAAAAATTATTTTAATGAATAATCATAGTGCCATTCGTAACCACATGTAGTGGCATGCGGCCATTGATCATGATGCCGGACCACACCATGACACTGCACATCGAATATCGGTCCCTTTCCTGGATATTTTCTGGACGATAAGCAGTACCACTCTCGCGCCAGATCAGTCGGCGTCTACAGTCCGATGACAGATTGAACCTACTCTCATCTGAGAATAGTATGCATACCTAGTCCTGTTCAGTCCAATTGCGATGCTCACGACACCATTACAAACGGGCAGTACGGTGCTGTCTGGTGAATGGGACACACACAACAGGTCTAAGGATGTATAGTCCTCCTCCCCTCAAATGTCTGGCAACAGTTTTTCTGGGAGATCTGCTTTCCCGAGGCAGCAAGAAACTGATTTGTCACCTGCTGAGCTGTGATGTGCCTTTCCCATTTTGCTTATAGGACAATATATCTGTCTTCTGCAGGCATCGTATTTCTAACATGATCTCCCCCGTGCCACCTACTACACATTCCAGTAGTTTTAAATGACTTCCACTGCCGTGAAATAACGCTGTGAGCGATGTCGAACTCCCTGGTAGCATCTGTTATTTTTCGCCCTTCTTCGATCTTTCTAATAATTCGGCCACGCATAAAATCATCTAAGTGATGTCGGGAAGACATGCCAAAAATTTGACTTGAAACAATAACTGTCCACATGAGTCAAAACCTTTAAAGCTCTTATGAACGCTATCACGTGATGAACAGACGTGGAAAAAAAATTTTCAATTGCATACTTCTTCTTACTATATCCCGCACATATTCTAATTTTCTGCATTTTGATTCCTTTCAATTTTTGGTTGCTATGGATGATAGTGTTATCCATCCTTAGCAATTGTCCAGCAGTGTAGTATATTTTTATCAAATGATCCCTAAAATGATTTTATTTGTACTTTTATTATAAAAAATATAAATAACATATATTGTTTTTACTCATGTAAATATTTTATTTTTATTTTTTGGTTAACTAATGCTGAGGCTTCAGAGAAGTGGATTTTTTAGTTGGAATGGAAGGCATATATTGTGTTTTTCAAGTTTTACTGCTTAGTCTTTAAAAATTTGTATAGTTAAAATTTTTATATTAAAAAAATTTTTGTAGTAATTTTTTTAGAGGTACAAAAACAGAAGTTAATTGAAACTCAGAAATAAATTATAAAAAATATATACACATATGTATTATAAACTGAAATTGAAAAACAAACTATATATTTTTATTACCAGCACTAAATAAATCCTTGATCATTATGTACCTATTGTAAAACTAAGAAGTCCTCAAAATCAATAATTTAATTAAAAATTTAAGAATGCGTATTAAAAAATAAATTCTCAACTGCTGACCCCATATATTCTGTTTTTACATTAAAAACTAAATCAATCGTAATTTTTTTTTTTTTTTTTTTTACGAAAACACTTTCAGAATATTAATTTTTAACAAATCAGAAAAAAACAGCCTTTATCATTGACAGAAGCCCCTAAATTATACATACAGAATTTAATTTTGATGTTTGCTCTATTTCAGTAGTTATTTTTAAAGTTAATAAAATAAAATTTTATATGATTTTATTTTTAATGATTCAAAAAGTTATGAGTAACTGTGTGTGAATGCATTTATAAATTCTTAATATTTTATAAAATTAAAGTCACATTGCATAGTTTAAATATTAGAAAAGTTATATTAAAAAGACTATTTTCCTTTGAAATTAAGTATTTAGTCAATAAAGTAATAAATGAGTAACCTAAATAATATTTTTTTCCACAATTGTGTGTGCTTTGCAAAGTTTTAAAATAGCTCAGTAAATAGCTGCCAAAAATTATAAGGAAACTACTTAAATTAATAAAACAAATTTTATTGGAAATGTTTTTAAGCTTTTGATGAAATCCTGGTATATTTAAAATATATCCAATTAGATTCAATTTGGATATCTCATGGAACAAGATGTCATAATATCCAAATATCCATTTACTGTGACTCTTTGGATAATTGGTGGATAAATCATAGATATTTGGATATTGTGTGGATATTTAAGAGACAAAGCAATATCCAGATAAATATTTAAGAGATCTCTAGAATGTCATATGGAGCTTTGTAGTTGTTTCAGCTAAAATTTGTAATTTAATAGCTATGAAAAATAATTAATGTATAAACATGAAACTAAAAATAAGATATTAATTTAAAGTTAAAGCATTTAAACAAAAATATTAATTTATAATCGTTAGTAAGCTAATAGTAGCTTTCAAAAATTTGTATCAAATGTAGAATAAACTTGTGAATTGAATTTAAATTTTTTATAAATTTCAATATTATAATCATTAAAGAGATAAATGTAACTTGATAGCCTTTTTTTAAAATGGATTAAAAAATAACTAATGGGTAAAATAATTTTCAGCTCATACACTTGCTCACAAAAGTATGCAACTCATAGCTTAAGTGAAAAAGATCTAGTTCTCAAATAAATATAAGAAAAATATTATTTTGGAGAGTGTTGTTTATAGCTTCTGATTCAAGACATAAAGTAATGAAAAATAAACCAAATCATTACATTTTAAAAAACTTTAAGAGTAATTTTGTTAACTAGTATTAGAAATTTAAATCATAAAAGTAATAAATTTAGATGTTCTGCTACAAAGCTTGTAAGTTTGAGCTTTAAGTACATCAACAATTCACAAATGCCTCCATGTGGAAAAGAATTATCAAAAGATCTAAAGAATGCAATAATAAATCTCTATAAGGAAAGCAAGTCCCAAAGCACAGATAAAATCTTAGGCATAAGTCCTGTAACAGTGCAAAACATCATTGAAAAGTTCCAGGCTGAAGGAAATACTCTAAACAAGCCAAGAACAAGACGACCGGCCATTTTCACGGATCAAAAAAGGCCAATTATTGTTGGAAATGTGAAAAAAAATCCGAAGATTAGCACACCAAAATTGACAACTGATGTGAAAAACAATTTTGCAATGTCATGCAATCTTGAAACAATTCGCCGTGTGTTAAGGAAGGCAGGATACCATGGTCCAAATATGCGAAGAAAACCATTTGTTAGCAAAGTGAATCGCAAAAAGAGAATAGATTTTGCAAAATAAAATGTAAAGGACAGAAATTTTTGGAATTCCGTGATTTTTTCGGATGAAAGTAAATTTAAAATCTACGGGTCAGATTGACGCCAAAAAGTTTGGAGGAAAGTAAATGCAGCTCTAGAACCCAAGAACATGAGAACTGTAACACATGGTGGTGGTTTGATTATGGTTTGGAGTTACATGAAAGCAACTGGAGAATGAAATTTAGTTATAATTCACAGAATAATGAATCATTTGGCTATATATTAATAAAAAATTAAAAATACAAAACTTTTAATAGATTAAAATTGGAAAAGTTGTTAGAAAATAATACAAGAAATCAAAGCAAAAATAACAATTCAAAAGCACAGAACTTTTAAAAATTCAAAAATTTTACCTCGATTAGCTTTATCTTTAGGAACCTTTTGATGAGCAAGTCGATCTTCAAGAACATAAAACATTTCACCACCCAAGTTAAAATATATGATAGGAACTACCATTTTTGCCATTTTGATGTGTAATTCCACAATCACTTACTGTGAAAAAATGAAAAAACTCTAAATTGAAATAAACTTATTGAAAACAATAGGAGCTTCTTGAGAAGACGCAACAAGCAGAACTATCCAATTGAAAATGGCTATTTCGCAACCGTTAAAAAAAACGCAAAGTTCTAGAATTTATTGATTTTTGAGCTAGTGCTGCCTCCTATTCTCAACATTAATATCTATGGATTAATATATTTATATGTACTAAAATTTCTAAAAAAAAGTAATTGTTAATTGAATTTTATGACTTAAAAAATTTCAAAATTCAAATTATCTTATATAAAATTTATTACCATTATTTGGTTATGCTTAAGTTTTGTCCATTTTAAAGAAATCGGGCCCGTAGACTAAGACCGACTTTCGTGACATTAGAGTATTAAAGTGCGGCAAAACGTACTCATCGTTAATGATATTTTAGAATCTTTACTAAATGCGCAGTTGAAATTTGTGCAATAGTTTAAATTCTCCATTATTCATTATGCTAAAAACAAATATTGGTGCAACTTTCTAGTGCCGTGTTCGGCAACCCGCCGCTCGCGAGCCGCATGCGGTTCTTTTCTCTTCGGCTACGGCTCTTTTCCAAAATGTTTAGTCCAGGCAAGGAATATTACCTTAGCTTCACTTGTAAGAGACGACTAAATATTTTTGAAACGCAAGGCTATTAAGAAGGTGTACATTTATAAAAAGCAAAAATAGCACAAAATCTAGAAAAATGGCGCAAAAGATTTTCGCAATTTTCCTTTAAAAAAACGATGGTTTTGATGGTGACGCCGTTTCTCCATCAGTCTATTCGAAATAGTTTTCAGTAATTGATTTAAAAAGTAAAGAATTATGGAGCTCAAAATTCGAGCATCTTTGTGCCGATTTAGAGCTATTGAAAACAAATAAATGTGAACTAAGTTTACAACACAACTGGTGCGCTTTAAGAGATCTAAAGAGGGAAGATATGGTGATTTTTAACACTTGAAATAGTATTCCTGACTGCATATGATCAAATGAAAAAAGTAATATTTGCTATTCTTTCCTCATTGGGGTCTACATATTCATGTGAACAATATCATAACCAAAGTAGCAAAATAGTTTGGCTCTATAATGGCTAATCGTGGCTTTGTCTAGGTTCAGTATTGGTGGTCTATATCGGGCCAATCCTGGATGGTCTACATTTCGTTATATAGGACTAATTTGGGTTGCCTAGATAGGGCCAAGCTTGGCAACCTATATTGGACCAATCTGGGTGCCCAAGATAGGCCTAAGGTTGGCTGCCAAAATTGTTCCAATTTAAGCAGCCAAGATAGGACCAAGCTATGATACCGAAATTGGTCCAATTGTGGCAGCTAAGATAGAACCTATATGCAAAATGTATTATTTCGCATTCTATTTTGAAAATAAACACAAGTGCTAAATTTGTTATTCTTTTGAGCAATATCTAAATAATTTAGCAAAATTTACAAATTATATGAAGAAAATTGTATTATGTTAAAATTAATATTAAGACAGAGAAGTGAAGTAAATTAATAAAAGATAAGACAGAGAAGTAAAATTAATAAAAAAACAGAGAAGTGAAGTAAAAATCAAGTAAATATTTACTTCTTACCTATTGTGAATATATGAACGATTTAACATATAAATCTAATTATCATGCATGCAATATTTTAAATAATCATATTAGCAATATATTAATTTGATTTCTTTAATATTAAAAGGGAATCACGTTTCTGGATTGTTAAAGACTCATTAACTCTGTCAATTTTTTGTATAATACATTTTTATATATTAAACTATTTTTATTTCACAAAACCAATGGTTATTTTCCATTAAGTAAGTTCTAATTAAAATGTAAATTTTATTTTCTCCAAGAAACTAATTAAAACTGATAATTTATACACTTAAAATCTTTCTACTTATGTCTCTAATGAAGGAAAAAAAACATTTTATATTTCTAACTTTAAATGAATTGCTACACATCTCACAGAAGAGTATCAACATTTGTATTATACTAATTTAAAAATACTCAGTTAAATGCTATCTGCTGTTTCTGAATATTTTAACATTAGTTTACATCCCGCTGTCAGACATTCAAATATTTTTTTCAACAGTATTTTTTACCATAAAAATTATTATTCAAATGAACAGTTGAAAGAAACGCATTCTACGATGAAGACTTTTGAACGATTATAGCATTATTCTAGAAATGGTCACTAATCTTTGTCCAACTTAAGTATAAGAATTTCTTTTGCTATTTTATTTTGACTTAAAAGCTGGCATAAATATCGTGAAGGATCTATATTAATGTTTCACAAGCTCCATAGTGTAAAGCTAGTGTTCTTTTATTGTGTAATTAAACATAAAATAAAAACGTGCAATTTTTCATATAAACAACATTTAATAGGATATAACTTTATGATATGTTATTAGAGAAATACAAAATTAACATTAGTCATACCTTTAAGTAATAATTAATCATAATAAATAAATTACATAACTGATATATTGATGTACTTTTAGGCAAAGAGTACTGTGAGATTCATACCATATCAGAAACATTTGATACTGTTTGGAAAAAAACAATTTACACTGTGTTTTACATTTTCAACAGAAATTTGAAGCCAAACAATTCTAATATTTGTTTTTGATTTTTCAAAAGAACTAATAATTAAAAATTAATGATTAATATAGCTTCAGATATTTGGTAGTTATTTTGAATTTTTCGTAGTAATTTATAAATCAGACTAAAACTTCTATTTCAATATTAATATTACTAACAGTTTGAATGTTAAATAAGTTTTATTAATTCATTATTCTTTATTAAATAAAAGTCTAGTACAATTCAAAGATCATCCAGTACAAGAAATAAAATTTAATTACTATTAAAATTAATGCGACGAGAAATAAATTAAAATTTATGCAACTCACCTTGGATTTACAAATGTAAGCTGCATTCTGAAAACAATTACTAATTAATACCCTAAATGAATGTCAGATGTAAGAAGTTTATTGTTAAATATTTTACTTTGATTGGGTTAAAATTTGATATAAATGTGAAAAAGTATGTGTTTAAATTATGAACTCTGTAATATGCAAAGCAAGAGTTAATTTAATGTGACACTAACATAAAACAAACACTTTTGCAGTTTTCAAGTAGGAGCATTAAATAGGATACTTTGTGTTATATGCATTAGGATCCTAATAGTTACATACCAGTTGCTTTGACCTGCATCTCGTGCAAGCTTATGGAAAGGATAGTTTTTCGTAGACTTACCTATTATTTGGACCAAAGTAGCTTACTTCCTCCGGAACAGTATGGTTTCAGGAAGGGTCATTGCACTATGGACTAGGTCTTATATTTCAGTCAAAATGTCAGAGATGCACAGAATCTCAGACCAACAAACCATACAGTGGCCGCATTCCTTGATATGTCAAAGGGCTTTGATAGAGCTTGGAAAAATAAATTTGCAAGCTTTACAGCAAGTTTGGGATTGGGGGGAAAATGCTTCCATGGATTGCTGATTTCTTAAAAGCTAGATATATTAGGGTAAAAATGGGAGATAGCATCTCTATGAATTACAGGATGAGTCAGGGTATACCAAAAGGTTCTGTGCTTAGCCCCACTTTGTTTTCTCTCTTTGTTGCTGGTGTCGTGAATGGCAGCGCTTCACCCATCAATCATGTGCCGTGCGCATCTCGCACGAGCTGACGTTATATGTTGATATTTTTTTCTCTTCTGTAGACCTTGTAACCTTTGTCCATGTAGTTTGTAGTGTTCAGTGTGCTTCATTAAATGTTAGTTTCGTTTCACATTCTGAGTTTTATTCAGTAAAATTAATTTATCTGTCGAAATACGACATCGGGTAGATGTCAGCCCTGCTTCAATTTTTTGAGTTGTTTCGTTACAGAGAGTAACGTTACAGCTGGAATAGAGACTGGTGCTGGCTCTAATACCTGCATAGGTTTATATGCAGATGATATGGTTATATGGAGCCACAACGCAAGTGTAACTTGTGCTCAAGAAGCAGTTAATTCCTCCCTCCTTAATTTCGAGAGTTTTGCTATGAGCCACAAAATAATTTTTAACCCCTCAAAATCTGTGTCCACTCTTTTTACAACCAACAGACACCTGTACAATTTGGAACCTGAGATCTTTCTTTTGGGTAGGAGATTAAATTGTGAGAGGCATCCCAAATACTTGGGGTTTATTTTGAATCAGGAAGTGCTTGGTAGGTCTCATATTGACAACTTAGTTTTGAGAGGTAGGCAAAGGTTAAAGATTTTGAAGTACATATCAGGTAGGAGTTGGGGAGCAGACGCTCAAACTTTGAGAAACACCTACATAGCCCTTATCCGTCCAATACTTGAATATGGTGTACAGGTGTATCAATCTGCCTCTGCTAGTAATCTCGATTAGCTCGAAAGAGTGCAGTTATCTGCTGCCAGAATCATCATCGGCCTCCGAAATAGCTGTCCAAGAGACATTGTTCTTTATGAAGCTAATCTACTCCCCCTTGGATTACGAAGAAAATGTTTATTAACAAACTATTTTGCCAGATTTGCCAGTTACGGTGACAAGAACCGAACATCTAGTTTTGTAGGTGCCTGGAGATCTAACCAACGACTAAAGCGTGATAGCCTACTGATTAAGGTGCAGAGAGAAGGTTGTTTGCTGGAGAACGTGGAGCCCGTTTCCTTGGCCTGCCGTACGGGGGCAAAGTCGACCTTTCATGGTCGAGTCTTTTATAGGACCGAACTATGTTCTCACTCTAACAAGAGAACTCAACACCCAGAATATCTCAGATAGCTAGCTTTGGAAGTAATCCACCAGATTCCCCTTAATGCTCTGCAGATTTACACGAATGGCAGTAGGGATGAAGGTGCTGAGTCGGGTAGTGGAGTGTTTGTTCAACAGGGAGATGGCAAAAAAATATGTAGAAGAAATCCAAATTACTGTCCTGTTTTTCGAGCTGAGCTTTTGGCAATTGAAGAGGCTTTAAATTTCTGTATTAATGAGGGTATAGTCTCTGATATCTGGATCCTCAGTGATAGCTGAAGCTCCATACAACATCTGGCACAGTGGAGGCGGCATGGTCACATAACAACTAAAATAGTACAACATCTTATTAATTTGAAAGTCAGTACCAAAGTTTTCCAGTGGATGCTATCTCATGCTAATGTGTATGGGAACGAAGTTGCGGATCAGTTAGCCAAGGATGGAAGCCTACAGAATATCATCATTGGAGACTGCTTGTCGTCCTCAGAGCTGACCTCTAGAGTTAGGATGGCTATCAATGCTACTTTTAGGGATACCATTCCTACTTACGAATGGTTCACATGCAAACATCTTGGTTCCACACTAGTGGGTAAACACAAGAGATGCAGCCAAGGTACTGTCATGCCAGTCGGGGATAAGCAACAACAACATATACATTATGAGGATAATGCTAATCACCTCCATGACTTGGTTCACAGGTGCCTGCTTGGTAACGACAAATGAGTAGCAGTTTCCGGTCTTGTTGTGGCGAAGGTTTAGTCTACCCGCCATTATCTAAAAAAAGTTATATTATAAAAGAAATGTAAAATTACCACAATAATCACAAACTTTTAATAAATCCTTAATTTTTTAAATAAATTGTATTAATGCATGTTTGGAGATATGGACATTGAAGCTGCATTAGAAATATTTTACATTATTAAAAAAAGGGAATTATTTTTAAACAGTAAGTTTGGACTATTTATTTGATAATTAAGTGTGAAATTAATTATATTGTGAAAAATATAGGGAAAAATCATTCTAAAATAAGGATTTAAATTTTTATGTTTTTTAAGTTATGAGTGATATTTTAGGGCCAATATTTTAAAAATTAAAGCATTCAGGTTTTTAAAAATGAATTAAATAATATTTCTGGGAAACTCAGAATTATGAAATAACTAAATTCATTTACTTAGAAAATGCATGAGCAACATGAATGAATATTAAGATAAAAAATACAAAAAAGAAACAAAAACAATTGAGTTATGAGCACCTTTTTTCATGGCAACGCTATAATCTAGAATATTTTTATTTAGTTTAGGATGATTATGCTTAATAAACTACTTTTATAAATCTTAATTATCTATTAGTAAAAATGATTTCATTTGCTATTCAGTTAAAAATTAGCATTATGTTATTCAAGCAATTTATTCATTTAAATGACTATTGCATTTTTAAAGCATTAAAAATTATCAGGAATTGAGTTCATCAGTAAATGATGAATTAAGAATTTATAAAGGTAGCAGGACCACTATAAAAAGAAAAAGCTACTACATTATTTCCTTGCCCCTGCAATAAAAACGAAGCCATGATTGTAATCAAAATATAAACACTGGCTAATGGTTTGTCGTTTCTGTAAATTTGTACTTGCTTTAATTTGGCATAAAAGCCCTAGTCTTTGGATTTTCATCACATTTATTCCACAAGATACAATTCTATATGATGGCCAGCCATACTTCGAATATTTTTGTGGTCTATTGGTCAACAATATAAAAAGCAACAATGATCTACATCTTACTCACAACACAAATGAGAAAAAAAAATTAAACTTTTTGTTTATCCATTGAAATTTTTAGTACAATATATAGATAAAATTTAGTAAGTTATAATTATTACATATATTCTTCAATACTTAAATTTGATTTAAATAATTTAATTTAATTTCCCTACATTATGAAACAAGTTTAAAATTTAATTTTACTTTTTAATATATACAAGAAACAGATAATTGTTGCCTATAGATTAAAATATAAATCCATAGTACCAAAATATATATAATAGGTAATTTACCAATAACTAACTCAGCAATAAAATAATACATGAAGCCAAATAAATCGAAACAATAGTTCTTTCCGAACAATATTTTGTAAATACATTTATCAGAATATAAATATGTGAATAAATAAATATATGTGAATAAATAAAAGTAGATAAATACTCGTACAGAGTTAATTTATAAATATGTATAACAATTTCATCGGATTTTGGGCTTTGGGATAGTTTCGCGGTTAATAATGTGCAAAACAATAGCAAGTAAATATAATATATCATAAAAATATGAAGTACTTTGATTTCCATTATAATTTTAAGTTCAAATAGATTAAATATTCTCTTGGCAATCAAAATTTGTTACTACAAATATAAGAAAAATCAAACTTACCAACACGGCGACTTTTCTGAAAACTTCTTCATTAATAAATAAAACGGTCGCAATTTAACTTCAACAATAGAAGTTTTAAATGATTGAAGTTCGGGAACATTGCTCTTAATTAGTAAGAAACTCTTAGTAAACAAAAATGCAACAAAGCAGCTCAGAAAAGTAGACATCTATACTGGATTTAACTCTACATATGATATATTTTGGCAAAATCTTGGAATACCCTAGATTGGTAGTAACTTGACTAACTTTCTAGGACCAATAACGGCTTATCATGGTAGACTGCTGAAAACTTAGCCCCATGATAGGACCAACCTTGACTTATTTTGGCATGATGTATAATGGGGAAATCTTAGCCCCCATGATGAGACCAACCTTGGCATGCCCAATATTGGGGAAAACTTGGCGCTCATCATTGCTCCATTATTGGGGTTGTCTTGGCAAGATTGCCAATATTGGACCAAGCAATTTTGCTACTTTTGAAGTAAATTAAGAAATCGACTTATCGATGAGAACTTAGAATCGTGTCTCAAATTAAAAACTACATCAAACAAAACTGGCTTTTCCTTACTTTCCAAGGAAATGCATGGCCAATGTTCACATTAGTGGAGCATTTGAATTATTTTTAAGAATACTTTTTATACCATTTTACTAGTGATATTTTTAAATAAATATTATTTTTATATAAGTATGATACCAAGTTTTATTTAGTTTACTGTTGGTAAAACTATGATTTATTTAGCAAAGGCAAGTTTGAGGGTATATTTTTAATTCTAATTAATTCCGTAATAATGTCTCCTATTAAATCAAAGCTTATGCTAAAAAATGGGTTTTTGGAATAAATTTCAATTGTAAATTATTTACATTTGGCTCTTTTCAATGGCAAGGTTGCCGACCACTGTTCTAGTGCATGCACTATAATAAAACTATGCACTAAGAACTGATATATTCGTGTATGCTTAAAAATGTTATTTTTTTTCAAGAAGTTTATATCTTTCAATAAGTTTTAAAAGAGGAACAAGTTTTGGGTTTCTTCCGCCAAGTAAAACTAACTTGTTCATGGTATTGTTGTCATTACTTACGACCGTATTTACCGTCAACCTCGACCGCTAGGTACGAGCAAAATCCCGGGTCAAAGATGAAACGGTATTCACCATCAACTTCAAGATGAGTAACCGACGCGAAAATCTGGCTCTACATTCAAGAACCGTACCTTCCTATAAAGCAAGGTTAAACCTGACTGCGCATGTCCAATTTATATATGCGATAACTTATCATGAGCATTTCTTTTCAACTCTATGTACTTTTTGATGTTTACTATTTACGAAATAAATTTCAAATGTGTCGTAATTTAACGATAATTATTTTATAAGCTAATTTATATTATAATATATATTACAGCGCTTAGAGTTTCTTGAGAAAAAAACGTTGTAAACAGAACATTACACCTAAAAAGAAACCTGAAAGAGGATGAAATGGAAATCTTCAAACGATATCTCTTGACGAAAATCTTGGTCAGATCTGGATACAAGAATATCTAGATTTGATTTAGAACAAAACTGTTATTTCAAATGGAGGTATTCTTCTAGAGGTGTTCTGACAAATCTATCGCCACTTCTCTCTGGCTTATAATTGGTGATATTGCCGAGGTAAGCCAATCAACAATTTCCAAAGTGAACTCAAATTCAATATGTAAGCAAAGCTATTGCTTTTTTGCGACCGCATTATATTAAAATTTTACCGATAGCATTGTCTTCTATTGTTAAGATGTTGGTAAAACTGAGTATTACGGTCTCACCTTGGCGAACTTGGCGAATTTTTTTTTGCGAAGCACATGAGGCAAGCGTTTTGGAAATTGATTGGCAACCCAAAAAGGGTGCTAATCGGGGAGGAATTGGTCAGAAAAAACGGTGGGAGTTTCACCCGACTTGAAATTTTCCCTCCCACCTTAACACTCAATCAATTCTTATAACTATTACTGTTTTCTTGCATGCGGTTAGGCTTAGCAATTCGAAATCTGTGGGAAACCTCACTTTCTGTACTATTTTGAATGATCAAAAAAACAGTTTTAATTGAATTTTATAAATTTATAATGTATGCAAATTTTGATTTCTTCATGATTTTTGGAAAAAATAGTGTTTATTGAATTTGATTTATTGCATAACAAACTATTCTTAAGTTACACCTAAGACCATATTTGAAATAATTCCTACATGTAGTTTTAAAGTATACTGTATTTTAATGCTTATTTAAGCAAGAATAATACAAAGTATTTGGTATGCAAAATTATTTCCTGTAAAAAAAAATTAATGGGTATAAAAATATAGTAAAATAACACATAGCAATTATTTTAATAGAAAAATATAAATAAAATTTAATTGTATTGGAAAAATTAGTTCTTGTTGAGAATAGTAAAGTATATCAAAGTTTGTGCATCAGTATATCTATCCAGAATTATATTAGTGTTAAGATGTTTAAAATAAATAATAGGGTAAAAAATGAGTAATAAATTTTGTAATTCTGGAATCATGTCTGTAATAATAAGTGAAATAAATATTTAAAAAGAAAAAAATTTCGAGATTTTTTTTTTTATGTAGCATACGATATATACTTTATTTTTACTATTTTAAGATATAAAATGATTTATATGAATTCGTTAAAACATAAAATTGTTAAAATATTTCTAATTAATATTTACAAGCATTTTAGGTACTGCAATGAAGAAATTTTTTTACAATGAATTAAAAAAATAATAAAGCAAGGGCAACTATTATTATTTGCAACTATAAAAGAGAAAAAAAACGAAAATTTTGAGAATTCGTCAACATGTTTACCAATTACGAATGCAATTTGGTACTATTCTGCATGACATTTTCGTAAATATTTAATCACGTGACTAATTTGACCAATGAGCGATCTCATTTGACTCATGGGTTGAACAACCAGTTGTTCAACTATTATCGCTATCAGGTTAACGGTGAATACCACTTTCTAATTCTTCGGTTCAGGTTGCTACCTTATGGTGTTTGAACTCCCGGTTAACCTCGTGGTCAAGGTTAATGGTGAATACGGGGGTTAGTGTTACCGAACACAGCATCCTTAATTTTAAAATGGCAAATTTAGGTTTAGAGTGACCCACAAAAACTAAAACAGAAATAAATAAATTTAAAACATAATCTATGGGGTGTTTCTGACCCAATATACAAATTAAGTACATTTAAATATTACACCCATGATGACCGTATATAATTCTTAAGGATCATATAACCACATATCAAAGACCTGTTTACTCGGTAAGAATTTCCATCATCCGTCAATACTATGTTGTTAAAATGCATCCCTCGGGTAAAGCTGTAACCTCAAGAGTGGCGCGTTCGGTGGGTGGTGGTTAGGGGAATGCTTTCATTGGATTTCCGTTGGATGATAGGAGTCAAATAAAATACCAACCATAGACCAAAAGGTAGATACCCAGACTTTCAGAGCTCTGGCAACCATTTTTGCATGAAAAGTTAATTATTTTCCATTGTCCAGCCTTACTAGCATCTCTCCAGAATATCGGAGAATACCCAACCCATTTGATGACGATCTCTACACGGAGAATATAGTGAAGCTGGTTAAAACCGTCACTGGCAGTCTTCATATCCGTTTGATTTCTGGGACACGACACCAACCACACAACTAACAATGCACTTTGAGAAGTTTTACGAAGCGCAAGGATGCCACAGGACTGAAAAAAGTAAACAAACTACCGCATTTGGGGCATTTTGGTTATTGTTTTAATCCAACACAAACCTTAAGTGTTTCTGAAACAGGGGCGTGATCAATGACGTTAAAAGATAGGGCCAATCTTAGAGTGTGAACAAATGTTTAAAACCAAACTGAAACACAGAAATATTTTATAAGTATAAAGACAAAAGAAAGCAATATCCAAAATCGCTTATTATAACGAAATAATTTAATTTTTTTCATTTTTAATAATTACGCTTAAATATCCTTAATCGATAAATTATTCATGTAGTTCACAAATATAATATATAATTACGAATAATAAATGTTTTGAATAAAATTGATAATTCTTATCAAATTATATAGAATTTGTATGAATTAAATATGAAATCAAAGAAACGCAGGTTTCTAAAAACTTCTAAAATTATGACATTTTTATTCTTATATTTCATTATTTTGCTGTATTTCAAATCATGCTAATAGTTTGTATAAAATATTTTTATATCGATATCATCTCTATTTGTAAGATTTACATGTTACAATAATTTTTAAAATTTCAGTTGATAAAACAAATTTAAATTCATTATTTATTTTTATATCATTAAAAGGAGTTTTATTTTATAAAAATTTTATATCGATAAAATTTTTATTTAAAGTAAATATTTAAAAATTTAATCTCATACCAAAGCATGACATTTTTTTTGATAATTATTTTATTGATCTTAAATAAATAGAGTTTTATATTTTATTATTCCACCAATTGCAGAAGTATCATTGTAATATTATCAATAATTATTAAATTATTCTAAACATTAATTTGCAAGCTCTTTGTTTTCAAATATTCTTTGTCTTTCAAATATTCAAATATTTTATACAATTTTTTTCATGTATAAATTGTATATTTATCCTAAGTATCAAATCATGTATAAAGTAGCACTGCAAGTGGAATATCATCTGTAATCATCGTACAAAATGTTTTCTCTAAAAATAAAAACTCAATTTGATGTTGAGTCTAGAAAGCATTACATTACCTTTTATGTATAAAGATATTACTGAATACTATAAATTGTCATTTCCAGGGTGATATTATGAATTTTAAAATTTTCTCCAAAAAATAATTTTGCCAGGTATAAGTTAAATTTTTCAGTCTTAATTTGATGTAATATATTTAAAAATTATTCATGATCTTAGTCTATACAAAAGATTTCTGCTGTTAATGTTAAATTCATATAATTTAAGCACATATGCTAGATGTAGCTAATAATTAAGAAAAGTAGGCATAGCTTATAGAATTTATATCTTCAGGAAATAGAGGATTGTAAATTTTTTATATCTCAAAATTAAAATTCTATTTTCAATAAGCAATATTTTTATTTTATTTCAAATAATAATTATTTTATTAAAAGAAAAGATTTACTTAAAATTAGAAATCAATTTTAACTGAAAGAAAATTATTAAAAAAAGTATATTTTATATAAATATTTAATTTATTCCCCCTCATTAGCCAAAAACATTAACCATCATTACCAAAAACAGTTGAAATACAAATGGGAAATGAATCCCAAACACAGATTTACTGCCCAATTTTCAGTAAATTAAAGTTATTTTTTTCATTTAATAGATGTGATAAACTTGTTTGAAATTTATTATGCATTTTGTATTTTATAAAATCATTGCTAATTTTCATTGTACATCTAACTTCATCCAATACTAAATTTTCTGATTTTTGGATTAAAACACTTTGATTGATCATATGACAGTTTAAAACATATGCTACTATTCACAAAAATTCATATATTCACTATAAAAGTTTTTCTTAATGAAAATGTTGGCCCTTTTCTTATAAACTTATATAGTATGTAACATGAAATTGAACAATATATGCAATTGTACTTTAAGTAAATTTAGATGCTGCAAATTCTTCTGTATTGATACCATTTTAAAAATTATTCAAATAGATATTAAACTGGTTTTATTAATTCCAACAATTAATTATTCACTCGATTAACTATTAATTCCAAGAATAAATTTAGAGATCAATTAATATTATAATTTTCAGTACTTATTTCACAACATTTTGATTCAAAAATTTTCACAACATAACCGCAATATTTATATATTTTAATGAATTTCAACAACCTAAATAAATTCAATAATTATTAACAAATGGTAAATTTCGATTTTGAATATCAAAACATTGAATATTTCATTTTATTTACTTACTACAGAAATACTACAAAACTAAATAATATAAACTTAATTTTTCTTATATTTGACAAGCCTTACATACAAGAAATTTAAAATAACTCATCAATACTGCTATTCATACTTGATCAATAAAGTATCTGAAAAAAACATCAATTTTGAAGGATATTTCAATATTTTTTATGTTGCATACGATATATACTTTTTTTTTACTATTTTAAGATATAAAATGATTTATATGAATTCGTTAAAACATAAAATTGTTAAAATATTTCTAATTAATATTTACAAGCATTTTAGGTACTGCAATGAAGAAATTTTTTTACAATGAATTAAAAAAATAATAAAGCAAGGGCAACTATTATTATTTGCAACTATAAAAGAGAAAAAAAACGAAAATTTTGAGAATTCGTCAACATGTTTACCAATTACGAATGCAATTTGGTACTATTCTGCATGACATTTTCGTAAATATTTAATCACGTGACTAATTTGACCAATGAGCGATCTCATTTGACTCATGGGTTGAACAACCAGTTGTTCAACTATTATCGCTATCAGGTTAACGGTGAATACCACTTTCTAATTCTTCGGTTCAGGTTGCTACCTTATGGTGTTTGAACTCCCGGTTAACCTCGTGGTCAAGGTTAATGGTGAATACGGGGGTTAGTGTTACCGAACACAGCATCCTTAATTTTAAAATGGCAAATTTAGGTTTAGAGTGACCCACAAAAACTAAAACAGAAATAAATAAATTTAAAACATAATCTATGGGGTGTTTCTGACCCAATATACAAATTAAGTACATTTAAATATTACACCCATGATGACCGTATATAATTCTTAAGGATCATATAACCACATATCAAAGACCTGTTTACTCGGTAAGAATTTCCATCATCCGTCAATACTATGTTGTTAAAATGCATCCCTCGGGTAAAGCTGTAACCTCAAGAGTGGCGCGTTCGGTGGGTGGTGGTTAGGGGAATGCTTTCATTGGATTTCCGTTGGATGATAGGAGTCAAATAAAATACCAACCATAGACCAAAAGGTAGATACCCAGACTTTCAGAGCTCTGGCAACCATTTTTGCATGAAAAGTTAATTATTTTCCATTGTCCAGCCTTACTAGCATCTCTCCAGAATATCGGAGAATACCCAACCCATTTGATGACGATCTCTACACGGAGAATATAGTGAAGCTGGTTAAAACCGTCACTGGCAGTCTTCATATCCGTTTGATTTCTGGGACACGACACCAACCACACAACTAACAATGCACTTTGAGAAGTTTTACGAAGCGCAAGGATGCCACAGGACTGAAAAAAGTAAACAAACTACCGCATTTGGGGCATTTTGGTTATTGTTTTAATCCAACACAAACCTTAAGTGTTTCTGAAACAGGGGCGTGATCAATGACGTTAAAAGATAGGGCCAATCTTAGAGTGTGAACAAATGTTTAAAACCAAACTGAAACACAGAAATATTTTATAAGTATAAAGACAAAAGAAAGCAATATCCAAAATCGCTTATTATAACGAAATAATTTAATTTTTTTCATTTTTAATAATTACGCTTAAATATCCTTAATCGATAAATTATTCATGTAGTTCACAAATATAATATATAATTACGAATAATAAATGTTTTGAATAAAATTGATAATTCTTATCAAATTATATAGAATTTGTATGAATTAAATATGAAATCAAAGAAACGCAGGTTTCTAAAAACTTCTAAAATTATGACATTTTTATTCTTATATTTCATTATTTTGCTGTATTTCAAATCATGCTAATAGTTTGTATAAAATATTTTTATATCGATATCATCTCTATTTGTAAGATTTACATGTTACAATAATTTTTAAAATTTCAGTTGATAAAACAAATTTAAATTCATTATTTATTTTTATATCATTAAAAGGAGTTTTATTTTATAAAAATTTTATATCGATAAAATTTTTATTTAAAGTAAATATTTAAAAATTTAATCTCATACCAAAGCATGACATTTTTTTTGATAATTATTTTATTGATCTTAAATAAATAGAGTTTTATATTTTATTATTCCACCAATTGCAGAAGTATCATTGTAATATTATCAATAATTATTAAATTATTCTAAACATTAATTTGCAAGCTCTTTGTTTTCAAATATTCTTTGTCTTTCAAATATTCAAATATTTTATACAATTTTTTTCATGTATAAATTGTATATTTATCCTAAGTATCAAATCATGTATAAAGTAGCACTGCAAGTGGAATATCATCTGTAATCATCGTACAAAATGTTTTCTCTAAAAATAAAAACTCAATTTGATGTTGAGTCTAGAAAGCATTACATTACCTTTTATGTATAAAGATATTACTGAATACTATAAATTGTCATTTCCAGGGTGATATTATGAATTTTAAAATTTTCTCCAAAAAATAATTTTGCCAGGTATAAGTTAAATTTTTCAGTCTTAATTTGATGTAATATATTTAAAAATTATTCATGATCTTAGTCTATACAAAAGATTTCTGCTGTTAATGTTAAATTCATATAATTTAAGCACATATGCTAGATGTAGCTAATAATTAAGAAAAGTAGGCATAGCTTATAGAATTTATATCTTCAGGAAATAGAGGATTGTAAATTTTTTATATCTCAAAATTAAAATTCTATTTTCAATAAGCAATATTTTTATTTTATTTCAAATAATAATTATTTTATTAAAAGAAAAGATTTACTTAAAATTAGAAATCAATTTTAACTGAAAGAAAATTATTAAAAAAAGTATATTTTATATAAATATTTAATTTATTCCCCCTCATTAGCCAAAAACATTAACCATCATTACCAAAAACAGTTGAAATACAAATGGGAAATGAATCCCAAACACAGATTTACTGCCCAATTTTCAGTAAATTAAAGTTATTTTTTTCATTTAATAGATGTGATAAACTTGTTTGAAATTTATTATGCATTTTGTATTTTATAAAATCATTGCTAATTTTCATTGTACATCTAACTTCATCCAATACTAAATTTTCTGATTTTTGGATTAAAACACTTTGATTGATCATATGACAGTTTAAAACATATGCTACTATTCACAAAAATTCATATATTCACTATAAAAGTTTTTCTTAATGAAAATGTTGGCCCTTTTCTTATAAACTTATATAGTATGTAACATGAAATTGAACAATATATGCAATTGTACTTTAAGTAAATTTAGATGCTGCAAATTCTTCTGTATTGATACCATTTTAAAAATTATTCAAATAGATATTAAACTGGTTTTATTAATTCCAACAATTAATTATTCACTCGATTAACTATTAATTCCAAGAATAAATTTAGAGATCAATTAATATTATAATTTTCAGTACTTATTTCACAACATTTTGATTCAAAAATTTTCACAACATAACCGCAATATTTATATATTTTAATGAATTTCAACAACCTAAATAAATTCAATAATTATTAACAAATGGTAAATTTCGATTTTGAATATCAAAACATTGAATATTTCATTTTATTTACTTACTACAGAAATACTACAAAACTAAATAATATAAACTTAATTTTTCTTATATTTGACAAGCCTTACATACAAGAAATTTAAAATAACTCATCAATACTGCTATTCATACTTGATCAATAAAGTATCTGAAAAAAACATCAATTTTGAAGGATATTTCAATATTTTTTATGTTGCATACGATATATACTTTTTTTTTACTATTTTAAGATATAAAATGATTTATATGAATTCGTTAAAACATAAAATTGTTAAAATATTTCTAATTAATATTTACAAGCATTTTAGGTACTGCAATGAAGAAATTTTTTTACAATGAATTAAAAAAATAATAAAGCAAGGGCAACTATTATTATTTGCAACTATAAAAGAGGAAAAAAACGAAAATTTTGAGAATTCGTCAACATGTTTACCAATTACGAATGCAATTTGGTACTATTCTGCATGACATTTTCGTAAATATTTAATCACGTGACTAATTTGACCAATGAGCAATCTCATTTGACTCATGGGTTGAACAACCAGTTGTTCAACTATTATCGCTATCAGGTTAACGGTGAATACCACTTTCTAATTCTTCAGTTCAGGTTGCTACCTTATGGTGTTTGAACTCCCGGTTAACCTCGTGGTCAAGGTTAATGGTGAATACGGGGGTTAGTGTTACCGAACACAGCATCCTTAATTTTAAAATGGCAAATTTAGGTTTAGAGTGACCCACAAAAACTAAAACAGAAATAAATAAATTTAAAACATAATCTATGGGGTGTTTCTGACCCAATATACAAATTAAGTACATTTAAATATTACACCCATGATGACCGTATATAATTCTTAAGGATCATATAACCACATATCAAAGACCTGTTTACTCGGTAAGAATTTCCATCATCCGTCAATACTATGTTGTTAAAATGCATCCCTCGGGTAAAGCTGTAACCTCAAGAGTGGCGCGTTCGGTGGGTGGTGGTTAGGGGAATGCTTTCATTGGATTTCCGTTGGATGAGAGGAGTCAAATAAAATACCAACCATAGACCAAAAGGTAGATACCCAGACTTTCAGAGCTCTGGCAACCATTTTTGCATGAAAAGTTAATTATTTTCCATTGTCCAGCCTTACTAGCATCTCTCCAGAATATCGGAGAATACCCAACCCATTTGATGACGATCTCTACACGGAGAATATAGTGAAGCTGGTTAAAACCGTCACTGGCAGTCTTCATATCCGTTTGATTTCTGGGACACGACACCAACCACACAACTAACAATGCACTTTGAGAAGTTTTACGAAGCGCAAGGATGCCACAGGACTGAAAAAAGTAAACAAACTACCGCATTTGGGGCATTTTGGTTATTGTTTTAATCCAACACAAACCTTAAGTGTTTCTGAAACAGGGGCGTGATCAATGACGTTAAAAGATAGGGCCAATCTTAGAGTGTGAACAAATGTTTAAAACCAAACTGAAACACAGAAATATTTTATAAGTATAAAGACAAAAGAAAGCAATATCCAAAATCGCTTATTATAACGAAATAATTTAATTTTTTTCATTTTTAATAATTACGCTTAAATATCCTTAATCGATAAATTATTCATGTAGTTCACAAATATAATATATAATTACGAATAATAAATGTTTTGAATAAAATTGATAATTCTTATCAAATTATATAGAATTTGTATGAATTAAATATGAAATCAAAGAAACGCAGGTTTCTAGAAACTTCTAAAATTATGACATTTTTATTCTTATATTTCATTATTTTGCTGTATTTCAAATCATGCTAATAGTTTGTATAAAATATTTTTATATCGATATCATCTCTATTTGTAAGATTTACATGTTACAATAATTTTTAAAATTTCAGTTGATAAAACAAATTTAAATTCATTATTTATTTTTATATCATTAAAAGGAGTTTTATTTTATAAAAATTTTATATCAATAAAATTTTTATTTAAAGTAAATATTTAAAAATTTAATCTCATACCAAAGCATGACATTTTTTTTGATAATTATTTTATTGATCTTAAATAAATAGAGTTTTATATTTTATTATTCCACCAATTGCAGAAGTATCATTGTAATATTATCAATAATTATTAAATTATTCTAAACATTAATTTGCAAGCTCTTTGTTTTCAAATATTCTTTGTCTTTCAAATATTCAAATATTCTATACAATTTTTTTCATGTATAAATTGTATATTTATCCTAAGTATCAAATCATGTATAAAGTAGCACTGCAAGTGGAATATCATCTGTAATCATCGTACAAAATGTTTTCTCTAAAAATAAAAACTCAATTTGATGTTGAGTCTAGAAAGCATTACATTACCTTTTATGTATAAAGATATTACTGAATACTATAAATTGTCATTTCCAGGGTGATATTATGAATTTTAAAATTTTCTCCAAAAAATAATTTTGCCAGGTATAAGTTAAATTTTTCAGTCTTAATTTGATGTAATATATTTAAAAATTATTCATGATCTTAGTCTATACAAAAGATTTCTGCTGTTAATGTTAAATTCATATAATTTAAGCACATATGCTAGATGTAGCTAATAATTAAGAAAAGTAGGCATAGCTTATAGAATTTATATCTTCAGGAAATAGAGGATTGTAAATTTTTTATATCTCAAAATTAAAATTCTATTTTCAATAAGCAATATTTTTATTTTATTTCAAATAATAATTATTTTATTAAAAGAAAAGATTTACTTAAAATTAGAAATCAATTTTAACTGAAAGAAAATTATTAAAAAAAGTATATTTTATATAAATATTTAATTTATTCCCCCTCATTAGCCAAAAACATTAACCATCATTACCAAAAACAGTTGAAATACAAATGGGAAATGAATCCCAAACACAGATTTACTGCCCAATTTTCAGTAAATTAAAGTTATTTTTTTCATTTAATAGATGTGATAAACTTGTTTGAAATTTATTATGCATTTTGTATTTTATAAAATCATTGCTAATTTTCATTGTACATCTAACTTCATCCAATACTAAATTTTCTGATTTTTGGATTAAAACACTTTGATTGATCATATGACAGTTTAAAACATATGCTACTATTCACAAAAATTCATATATTCACTATAAAAGTTTTTCTTAATGAAAATGTTGGCCCTTTTCTTATAAACCTATATAGTATGTAACATGAAATTGAACAATATATGCAATTGTACTTTAAGTAAATTTAGATGCTGCAAATTCTTCTGTATTGATACCATTTTAAAAATTACTCAAATAGATATTAAACTGGTTTTATTAATTCCAACAATTAATTATTCACTCGATTAACTATTAATTCCAAGAATAAATTTAGAGATCAATTAATATTATAATTTTCAGTACTTATTTCACAACATTTTGATTAAAAAATTTTCACAACATAACCGCAATATTTATATATTTTAATGAATTTCAACAACCTAAATAAATTCAATAATTATTAACAAATGGTAAAATTTCGATTTTGAATATCAAAACATTGAATATTTCATTTTATTTACTTTCTACAGAAATACTACAAAACTAAATAATATAAACTTAATTTTTCTTATATTTGACAAGCCTTACATACAAGAAATTTAAAATAACTCATCAATACTGCTATTCATACTTGATCAATAAAGTATCTGAAAAAAACATCAATTTTGAAGGATATTTCAATATTTTTTATGTTGCATACGATATATACTTTTTTTTTACTATTTTAAGATATAAAATGATTTATATGAATTCGTTAAAACATAAAATTGTTAAAATATTTCTAATTAATATTTACAAGCATTTTAGGTACTGCAATGAAGAAATTTTTTTACAATGAATTTAAAAAATAATAAAGCAAGGGCAACTATTATTATTTGCAACTCAAAAAGAGAAAAAAAATTAAAAGAAATATATCAAAATAATTAATATATAAGAAAAAACTAATTTTTTCCTTATATATTTTTAGTAAAATTTTCTGAATGAAAATAAATTTTGATGAAATATTTGTGCACAAATTTACTGGCAAATCAATGCACATGTTAATTCTGATGAAATAATAAAAATATATCATTCAAATTCAGTGGCTTAAGAAATAAGCTTGTATTTATAATAAAACTACATTTAAGGTCATGCAGTTTTTTTTTCTTTTCTTTTTAAATAAATGTCTGTATGAGCAATGAAAATTTAATAAAAAGCCATGAATTACGATTATTAAAATACTAAATAGATAATACGATTATTAAAAGTAAAATACTTGAGAATTTTAATTCAATAATATTTTAACAAATGACAAAGAAAGAACTAAATTCATACTAACACAATCTTACTTCACGGGAAAGTTAAGCCGGATTGCGCAAGCGCCAGTTTCCATTTGCGATAGTTGATCATGCGCAGTTCTTTACTACTTTTATTTACTTTTTGTGTTTATTGATTTGCGAATTCTCTGCAATCTGTATTGACAAAATCTAAATTATTTGTTTAATAAAACTTTTTATATAATGTTTAATTATTTTTATAATCTCTAGTGTTCAGAATACAAGATTGGAAGGAGAAAAAAAAATAAAATAAAAATAAAAAAACATGACATTAGACATAAAAAAAAAAAATTGGAAGATGAAGTTGTCATTTTGATGAAACTGCATATTATAGTCTAACTTGGCGAAAGATTTTTTGTCAAGTGGAGGAGACGAGGTATTGGAGTTTGATTAGCAACCCATAATGGGAGCCAATTGGCTTAAGAAATCGTGATTTCCCCCTCCCCCACCTAACACTAAATAAGTTTGGTTTGGTTTGTTTGTCGCTCAACGGTCATTTTTTGCACACGAGGGCTAATTAGACCGGGAACTACGGTTTAAAGTGGATTCCAAACCACTACAATCATCCATGCCCAAGGTGGGATTCGAACCCACGAACTGTTGAACAGAAGGCAAGAGCGCTAACCATTCGGCTGCCAGCTCGGCACACTAAATAAGAAAACAATAATAACAACCATGTAAATAAAGAGGGCAAAGATGTGCCAAATGGTTATTTTTCAATAACCTGTTATTACTGTTATATTTTGAGCTGATAGCAGTTATCAAAAACTGTTAAAAAATAACGAAGGAAATTGGCAATTTCTGATTGGCTTAAAAATAGAGGAAAATTCAACATTTTTATGTAGGAACACGTCAATATCGCCAATAATGAACTGTTATTAGCGATTTCTTTTTCTTCTTTTTCACGAAAATTGTAGAATTCTCCTTCTGGAGAGGAGGTTTTCTTAGAAGAATTACTAAATCATATTTAGCCGATATTTTTGAAGTATATTTCCGAAAAAAAATTTTTTCAGTGGGAAATATTGCAACTTTTTCCCCCATTTCAGTAAAGGAAATAAATCTTACGGGATTCCCCCAATAACTTGATGAGTTTCTTTTACCCTCTGAAAATATTTTGCTATTAATTGATCTGTTGAAAATATAATGATTTGTTAAAATTTCTTCAAAAATAATTTAAATTTATTAAAGTTAAATAGTTTTTATTGGGGAAATAATTTCGAAACCTCTTCTTCATCTCAGCTTAATTTAAAATGTGTAATATATGCATGTGTGGGAGAGAAGCATGTAGTAAATTGTTAAAATGACTATTTTTCGTATAACTGTATGCGATAATATTATAGAGTCTGGCTATAATTGCAGACATATTTATTTTTTTATTAATTTCTGACTTTCTAAATTACCTTAATTAAAACAATGCTTAGTCCTTTAATTTATTTCTTAAAATTTTTAAACTTTAAGTAACGATGAGTTTCATTAAAATAATTTTTAAAATATTATTCAACAAATGCAACATTAAGTATATATGTTAAATTAGGATACATAGTACTTTGATAAAATGTATTTTTATATAGCATGTATTTTTAATGTAATCCAAATTATTGCAATTGTTTTGCTAAAATCGCTTAATAAAATTTTAAAAATGTTTTCACTCACACACACAAGCTATTTTATTTTTATGATTCAATTTTTCATTGTTTTTTCTTTTTTCTAGAAAGTATATATCACAGCAATTTTCAGTTTTTCTATTTTCCTTAAAAAAAACATTCAAAATAATCATTTCATCAAAAGGCAAGCATGTAATTCAAATATATAACTACACTATTAATGAAATATATTCAGATTAAAGCATTGCAAAATTATTATTAATTTTAATGGACTATCAAGCATGCATTATGGACACAAGTTTTAATTTTAAAATTCTATGAATAAAAATTAATATTTTAACTTAGATCATTTAATCAACTTATTGAAAGTTATTATTCTGTTGTTTTGAAAATTTTGAGTTCTTTAGAAAGTGTTATACTTTTATAAAAGGATACAAAAATACTTTGTTCACTTGAAAATCTAATATATATATATATATATATATATATATATATATATATATATATATATATATATATATATATATATATATAATTTGCATTCTACTATTTCCTATAACTCTAACTCTGATTAGTTAATTATTTAATATCGAACATCATTGCGGATAACCTACTTGACATTTACAAAGGATACATTTTTTGAAGAAATTTTTTCTATGTTTTAATCTTATTCATCTGTTTAAAAAAGAATATTCGAAAAAACTCTCATAGGCACATTTCGACAGATTTTCATTCAAGTTGGAAAAAAAATTCACAGTTTGTTTTTCAATAGGGGGCAGTATCGAACCTAAGACCGTCCATTTCGAGATAACGGTGCTATACTTAGACATTAATATTCGTATGATTAAAAGTATAAAAAAGCCTTAAATGGGTAAATTTATAAAAATAGGTAATTAGTTCAAATCAAAAATTTCAATTTATGTGATTATCCTTTTACAATTTATATCAGTAACTTTTAGACTGCTTCATGGAAAAATAATTGTTATACTTAATTTTTTGATGTTATATGACTTGGAGGAACAAAAATATTTTCAAAGTGTATTAAAAGCAATGGGGAGTTGCGATTGTTTAAGTTTTATTTTTAATACAAAAAATTATTACTTATTATTTATTAGGTAGAGCCAAAAGAAGAAACTCGCTAAATATTTTCTTATTGCTAAAATATTTGATGTACACAATTTCCTCAGTAAGTTTTACATTTAATCAAATGCAAAAGACCATAAAACAAGTAAAAGAAAATGAACTGCGCAGATGAATGAAAGAATGGTGTAAACACACTAAAATAAAATTTAATAAGGTCTTAATAAAAAGGGAATAAAATAAATAAATATATATATATATATAAATATATATAAATATATATATATATATATATATATATATATATATATATATATATATATATATATATATATATATATATATATATATATATTTATATATATATATGTATATATATATATATATTTGTACTCGAGCATGTACATTTATATACTCATTAAGTTCAGCTTGGTTTAGTGGCAAAACGTAATCTACGAATCGAAAGGTTCTGGATTCGATATCAGCCATTGCTGAACAATTGGAAATGTGTATTGCCCTTCAGTCCCTGTATTTATGTTTGTTATTGTGAATGACTACACGCTCACTTTCTCTTGTTTGAAATGTTAATATATTCCACTATCAGTGAAAAGTTTTTCCGCAAGTCTATATTTGGTTTAGTCGTATTTAAGTACATGATTTTTAAATTTATGGACTTTTGTTATTATAAAATAATATTTTACATTGTGTTGATAAATGGATGTTTATATAAGATGCAGAAATTCATTTCATAAGCAAGTCGCAAAGGATATAGTATACGTTATTCATATATTTTATTCATATATTTGATAAATTTGCAATTTTAATGTATTATTATATTTGATTACATCTGTAGAAACAATTAAAATAATTATTGTATTTGGAGTGATCACAATAATTATTTACTACATTTTGAAAATAAAATATCTTAAAAAGATAGAACAAATACAGCTTTTTCATACTAACTTGATTACTTATCAGCTTAAAATATTATTTTTATTACGCTTAAAAAATGCGTAAATTTTTTTTTATTTTATGAAAATACCATATAAAAGATAGTAAAATAAAACAATAAATATATTTTATATATTTATATATTTGGTCTCTGAATTTATCTAAACATTTATTAAAAGGAAATAAAATGTTATATTACTTTAATAAACGTTATGATAAAATGTAATGAAAATAACATTGTAATAAATAAAATTTAAATCATAAAAAAATAAATATTTAATAATTAATATATATATAATATATTAATTAATAAATAATTTAAATTATAAAAATTAATAAATTTTAAAAATTTATATAAAAATTATAAATTAATGATGAAAAATATATAATTATATTTAGGAACTTTATTAAAATATTTCCTGTTGTCATGATTTTTCAACAAACAATAGTTTTTAATATTTAAAGAATGAATAAAATCTTTACTTTTAAAAATTTATAATAATTGTAACGGAATTTCCGTAATTAGACGTTATTTCCAATGTATCGATCATTTTTTTTAAATATTGCTACTTATATCGATCGAGAATATTTTATTTGAAAAAAAATTCATACTAAAAAAAAAAAGCACACAATTCTCATTTTTAAAACAAATACATTTTTTATCCTATTTCAAATCAATTTGTGAGCCGCGAGCTTCGCGTGAAGAGAACAGATGCGAAGGATCTCAAAAATAAAGAGAGACCTCCCTTACTAAATCAACATGTGAAATACGGATTTCAAAGTAACAAAATGTTGTCCAGCAACATAACGAAAATCAACATTCTTGAAAGAACGAAAACAAGCTGTTATCAAATAACATTTCGTTACTCCATAACAGGCGTTCTTAAAATAACGAGCTGTTCTCGAATAATATTTCGTTACTGAAGAACGAACACTGTTGTCAAACATTTTGTTCTTGTATAACAGTCAGTTCTTTGAAAAACGAACTTTCTTCTGCTAACACTTCGTTCCCTCATAACTGTACCAGTCAACGAGCTATTACTGACATTAAAAGTTAAAATGTCAACTAAAGCAATAATTCGCCAACTCTGTATAGCTGCGCTTAGATATTTAAAGATCTGTTATGAAATAGCACCATTTTACAATTAAAGGTTACTTTAATAATTTTAATAAGTAGATAATTGCTATAGAATAACAGTTACGTTAAATAACGAACATCTTTAAAGAGGGGTTCCCCCCTCCGGATTTCAAATAAATTGCTAGGTCTAACGGTATACAAGAAACAGTAATCGTAATAAGAATTGATTAAAGATTCTATTTAAAAATATTTCAGAATAAAATGAAAGGAAATAAAGTATCAAAAATAATAACATTTAATAACATCTAGTTCATAATAAATAAAATAAAGAATTTCAGTGATTTAAGATAGAATGTTACTAATCATTACTACATAAAAGTAGACAAATCTAATTGTTCAACTCTAATAAACATAAACATAATACTCTCTACATAAACATAAACATAATACTAACTACAACTCTAATAAACATAATACTACATAAAACAAGACAAATCTAATTCTAAAGTTGAATAATTTTAAAAAATAGAACGATTCCATAATTTCGTTCATTATCGGAAATTTGAATACTTAACATACAATTCTAGGGATTATATGCTTACAGAAAATAATTAAAATAAAATCCTTACCTTCATTTTTCGTCCGGTGCTCTACTAACACAGCAAAATCCTAAATGAATAAAAGTCAGATTTTAATTTCCGGCACGATATCCAAAGGGAAATACGAAACGAACAACTAAGACAGTTTTAAAATTCTGACACTATATCCACAGCGAAATAAAAAATATGAATACAAAAGATAATATTTATAATACGCCATAAAATGAATATGAAAAGCATTTCCGGGATGTGTGGCGGCGAGACACTTCGACGCTGTATTTGGTGACACATTAGGTAACTAATTTTACCAGATTTGGTTTGGCGACATGTGGATTTCATTGACCAAATTAACTATCGTGTTGTCGTCCAGTAGACATCAATATGACATAATTAATAAGATCCAGTAAATGTTTCTTTTTGGTCCATTTTAGATCCATGGCAAGTCAAACAGCCGGTTATATTACGTCTACAATATATCGGCATTGGACGATTCATGGACGAAATTTGGATGTATTCATACGCACTAGGTACTAGGTACTTTTTATGGGTGTATTTTAGATGAGGCTTATCTATTGAATGTTTTCTCTAGTGGCTCAGTTTTTATCCACTAGACAAGGTGAAATCTTAGTTTTTATAAATCAATTTAATCTTTTTTATGCATTTGTTGTGTTAAATTTTTCTTTACTTTTGCTACAAAGTGGCTCAAATCTTTGTGTCTACTAGAAAGTTAATTTTTTTATTTATACCTTATATTAAATATTATGGAAAATTTTCTCATTCTAATTAAATTAGTACTTTTTAATACACATTATTTTACAGGTAATATTTTGAAATTTGTGCTTTATATTGTTTAAAGTAAAACTAAATTTTTTTCCTTTTCTTTGAAAAATATTAGTTTATTCAAAGAATTTTTTTAGGAAGAGTATAAGATTTAAATAATAAACTGTAATGAGTGTAACTAAGTTTATATAAATGTAAATTAATACATACTAATGCAATAAAGTTTGTTTATTTTTGTTCATTTATACATTAATAAAGAAACAGTTTATTTTATTTACACATTAATAAGTTTATACATTTTTTTGACATTTTTTTTAAATCTTTCACTTGAAAACTTTTCTTCAGCATGGTGCAGTCAGTTCTCTATTACAGCATTTACCATTTAGGGGACTGCTTGTGAAAACATCAAAATTATATTTGCAAATCAGCAACCTGAAAAAAAATGGAATAAATAATTTTTAAAATATGGGAAACTATTTTCAGCAACACTATAATTACATTAATTCAACTTGATCGGTAAAACTGATTAGAGTAAATTTCATATCAGTAAAAAATTTTAGAATAAACTCAGCCAAAAAAAACTCAAATTTTCTTTATTCATTACTGACTTTCATCATTTCATAATATCAATTTTAGAAATTTTTATATTTTTAATAACATATAAGCTCCACCTGATGGACTATATATATGATTTCATGGAAATATATACTATTTAATCTTTTATTTTTTTTTGGAACTGATTGTAAAACTGAAATTACAAAATGCTTAAAATTTTGAATGAATCTTGAAACGATCAAAACAAGAGTTTGATTAATAGGTAAAATTTAACCTTACCATTAAAGAAACAGAACTTAAATAATCAAATAGCGAATCGAATTTACATATTAGTGCTCAATATAAACGCAAATATTATTTACTAAGGGATACATTAGCCGAACAGGCAGCCGAATGGTTAGCGCTCTTACCTTCGGTCCAACAGTTCGTGGGTTCGAATCCCACCTTTAGCATGGATGTTTGTAGTGGTTTGGAATCCACTTTAAACCGTAGATCCCGGTCTAATTAGCCCTCGTGTGCAAAAAATAACCGTTGAGAAACAAACCAAGGGATACATTAAATTTTTTGATTAAACATTTTTATCATTTTTACAACAGTAAATTCTTAATAAAATTTAATACATGAAATGCTTATAACAGTTTGCACTCAGTAGAAACAAATCGCCATTTTTATAATTCTTTAAAGGATTTATTTTCTCTTGCTCTATATTAGTTCCAAATAAACTTAAATAATAATACAGAAAAATTTAAAAATTATGAAGAATGTGAAAACACAATATATAAAAGCTTTTCTGATGAGATTAAATTTAAAATAATTTGCTTATTTTAAATTTAATTTCATCCTCAGGCATTTAAATTTGTTATCTAACTGAAAACGAAAATAAATTTTGAATTTATAAATGAGATACTTTTTTTATCTCTTAAAATACAATTAATTCAACTTTATTGCCCAAAGTAATTAAAGCGTAACACAATAAAAATACTTAAAATTATAAATATTAAAAGCTAACATTTATAAATAAATAACTTTTTTCAACGCCGACCGATGTCTGAGTGCTTAGCGTTCCTGACTCCTGAGCTGTGGGTCCCGGGTTCGAATCTCGGCTCGGGTATGGATGTTACTTTCTTTTTGTGTTTCTCTGTTCTTTCTTCTGTGATAATATATGAATATGGCCCACACTATAAACAAGTTTGTGGTGGTATGGCGCGGGCAACGCTACTCGTCTCCGTGACTTGGTGCTCGTTGGGTAACGACAAATAGTGGCATTTTCTGGCCTTGTAGTGGCTAGGGTTCGTCACCCAAGTGCCCGCCTTTGAAAAAAAATTTTTTTTTCAATATATTTGAAACTAAGTTCAGCCCATTCATAAGCAATTTTTTATGTACAGCAGAACTTCATATGAAACGTTTACTATAGAAAAAATAAATTTCCCCAATCAACATTTAATAGTAAATAAATGATACTTACTGTGATGAAATGGGTACATCTTTTTTAATAATATTCAAATTTGATCCATAAAGAAGTCAGATATTTAAAACAACTAAATATCAGGTTAATGGGTGAAACATAGATCCCATTCAGTTTATTTTTGCTCTTTAAAGTCTCTGAAGACAATGTTATTTCTATTTAAAACTAAATGAGAGCATCATTTATTAAATCAAATTAATCAACGAAATTTGAATGGAAATACACATATAATATTCATTCCGAAACTGCGTTCGTCGTTCTGTTTATGTATGCATTTTGATTTTAATTTTATTAAGAGCGTGCTTCTCAATTTCCTTTCAGGGTGTACACATACAAGCAAAAGGTTTGAATTTCAGAAATAAAATTTTTTCCTGTGATTTCAAGAGACTAATATATTTTAAATAATTTCATACCTCAATCTTCAAACAAATATTTCTTATGTTTTTATGTCTAACAATAAAAGTAAAATTAAAATTAAGAAATATATCAAAGGTTTTTTTTAAAAACCTATATACATATTAATATAGTTTGTTTAAATGCACTATACTAAGGAAAAACATATTATTTCAGTTAATTACTAATTTCATTTTTTACTATGAACTAAATTTTTCTCTTACAAAAAGGTTGTAATTATATTGTTTAAAAATAACATTAGTAGAAATCAAATCACTGTATTACGATTTTCATTTGCTCTTATAATTAATGATTTTTCCCTCAAAGTGAGCATTCTTATGTTATTTGCTTAGAGATATATAAAGTGCAATAAAAATATTTGTTTTGAATATATTATGATCAGATGGTTTTTGTAAGAGTATTAAACAAAAATAAATAATACAATATAAGAATATACAAAATGTCCAGCATTACAAGTATCATTATGAAAGTAAGAAATTTTGTTTACAAATTAAGTGAACACAAATCTTACAGAAAATCAGATTCCCAAAGAATTCAAAAACCTAAATCATCAAAGATGCACACAATTCATACTAAATCATTTTATAAAATGTTAATCATCTATTTTCATATAAAATAAAAAGTGCTTACTATGAATTCCTACTGCAACTTCTAGAATTTTTAGTAGACAACTAATTGAAAATTTGAATCTTCTAGAAGATTTTCCAGGAAAGTAAGAATTCCAAATCTGGTATAGGAAATAAACACATCCTTCTTTAACCTTCAAAATATAAAAATGAATTTTCCAGTAAACATTTTGATAGATTTTGATAGAAAAATGAATTTTATGGTAGAACATTATGAAAAAACATATGATAAAATGATAGAACATTTGATAGAAAAATGAATTTTCAAGTATACATTTTGATAGATTTTCAGTTGAAATATTGTACCAGCATACATTGAAACAATGGAGTGATATAGTTTTTTCTTGCTAAGAAGCAAAATCTTGAATTATGGATTCAAAATTTAATGCTCAATATAAATAAATAAATAAAAAAACTCAGATTTTTAATTCAACTGTAAAAAGTATTTTGCTTAAACATTAAATATTAAAATTAGGATTATCCCAAAAATAAATTTTATAAATTTGAATCAAATCTTAATAATGTGATTAATCTTTATCTTGTTGAAATCAAGAGATAAATATATAAGTCTTTGACACAATAATAAATAAAAAAAAGCTTTGGAGAGAAAAATATTTTAAATTGAAAGACACAGAAATTTAATGGTTTTTTATTTAAGAAAATTATTTTGCAGTATTTAAATTTTCTTCCAGCAATTTTTATTGTATTCCCAATGTTTGCATTTTTTCAGTCTGAAATTAACTGGAAAATTTAATGATCTAAAAAAGTTGTTACAGTCTGTATTAAGGCACATTTTTTTAACTAAGAGCAATATATATCTTTTAAATAATTACATTTGTAAATATTTTAAATCAAAGTAAAAATGCACTTAAACATGGTTGGTTTTCTACACTTAAATAATAGTATTCAGTTTTTAAACTTTATTTTTATTATGATTTTTTTGGAATAAAAATATTTGAAAAATTCTTAAATAGGAATCGATAAAAAAGGCAGTTTATATATATATATATATATATATATATATAAAGGTGTGAGGCAAACAATAATTTAAAATTATAAAAGTAATAAGCAAAAGAATCCCAGTTGCAAATAATTACCTACTTTTAATATATGTCCAGCCAGATAACATCCATTATGAATGTTTTAATTACATCCACTATGGACGTCTAAATTACATCTATCATGGAAGTATAAATTACTTCTATTACAGCATTTTTCAATACTTTTTAAAAAATTATCAAATGAAGAAATACATCTTTTTATTTGCAACTTCTGAGACTTGTTTTATCATTAAATGTAAGATACTAGAGTGATAAAAAATCCCTTTTTTTGTATACAATTTTACAATTATTTCTTTATATTTTAAGGGCACTTTTTTGCATGAATATTCCAAAGTTACTTGATTATATATTTCTTATGATTACTATTTCTTTAGGGCTTATGTTTCAAAAATTTACAGTTAATACTAGCATCTGCATTTGAACATATATACACTTCCAATGCTTTCATTAGAACAATATCAGCTTTTAAACAGAACATAATGAGAAATTTTTTGAAGACAATCTTAAATTTTACTTTATATACTGTGAAAATATTAAACAGATAACATCCAAAAGAAAATTATTTATTTTAAACATAGTTCGAACAGTCATGGCAGATTTTTTTGGTGCCAAAGCCGAGTATTCTTTTGTATCAAAAATTCACAAAATCTAACACTTCAAACAAGTTTTTAACTTTCATATTAAACATATTTAACGGTATTTTGTTTGTTTTTAATAAAAATTATTACAAAAGCTCATTTATACAGCTAATTTTAGATCCATATTTACTATCCTATGATAAATAAAAAATTGAAATATTTACAAATCTAAAACATTCAAATGTTTTTAGATCTACTAACTTTATTTTTAAACAATACTGCTGTGTGATTTTATGAAGACTGCATTTTTACATGTGAAGGAATATCATTTTTAAATATGCAATGTTTTACAAATTAAAAATATTAAATTAGATAATTCATGATAAAGTGGGTTATTTTTGTTGTTAAAAATGTTCATTGTGGGAAGTGAAACATTTTTTTCATTGCAATTTCAATAAAATAATTCATAAGTTTAAATATGCATATGAATTTGATATATAAATGGCACATAGAAAGAAGAAATAAGTTGATATTTGATCAGGACCCCCAATTTATAACTTTACTAGATGTGCAATGCAACCAGAAACTATGTTTGATAAAATGTTATCAATTGAACTGTGTATAAATATACATTCTAGAAAAGTATTTGGGGATATTTACCATAATTGGAAATAATATTTCAACTGTTGTAACATACAAGAGAATCCTTATTTGCTGATCAAATATTATTTCATATTATCAGTACAACCGAAGGAGAATAAATATTAGACACATTTGAATCTAAAAATTACAAATTTAATAACTAAATGCAGTATTTTGCTTATATTTCTTATTTTTAATCACAATTTATCTTGAAAATATCAAATTTTGTGTTCAATTCTGACATTTTATAAGAGTACTATTGTAATAAAGTTAAATATTCATTTTAACTTTATTCCCATCATTCAAATAAAAAATGAGTTCATAATTTTTTTATGAAATAAAAGAAAATATGTACTTGATGGAAAAAATCTCTACTATTGAAATTTCTTTTTTTTTATATTAAATATAAATTTAACAAGTAAATTTTAACATTTTTCAAGCAGTTATGAAACATACATTAATTAGAATATTAAATTATTTCTTTTTATGTAGTTGTAATAAATGGATCGTTCAGTGAAAGGCACAGCAAAAAGTTTATTATTTAGATAGCTGTAACGAAGAAACTCACTAAATCACTCTTCTCTTTTGACCTTTTATTTAATTTAAAAATTATCATTATATCATAACTAGTGCATTAAATATCAATCAAATCAATAGTAATTAGAAAAAAATATTCAAGCAATCTTATTGATCAATATTAAGTTACAGCATTTTATATTATCAATTATAGTTGAATATCTTATAAATGCATATTTATTAATGATTTAAAATATTCCACTTAGTTAATAAATTTCTACTACACAGATTAATTAATATCATGTAATTTTCTTGTATACAATATTATAATACAAGTTCAACGAAACCCGTATCACGATCATCAAGTAAGTAGTATGACCAAGAAAAAACACCATGTGTCAGTTGATGTCTTTCTGCATGTCGAGTTCCCCCACGTAAAGGCAGATAATCAAGCAGGAATGGGGGGGAAAGTAGTATCTGAGGGGCTAGACGCTTGTCTGGTGCCTTCATCTCCCAAGTATAAAAAAAGGCCGGAAGTGTATTTCCCGTCATAACGGCGAGTCTGCACCTCAGACTAGTGCCTCAAGACCGAGCCCTAAACATCGGCCCCAGATGGGAATTCTAACTCATGCGCCCTTGAAGAAAGTAGTTGCAATAATATGACGATATAAAATGTGAATGTTGTTCAGATTTAAATTTAGAAACCCTTTGTTTATTTACATTCCTATTATTTTTTGTGCGCGAGCGAAAAACGATAAAAATAAAAGAGAATTGGTGTTTATGTATTATTTCATCGACCTTTTTCGCCTTAAGAATAAGTCGTAGTATTTGGGTAAATTTTAATAATTATTTTTCGAAATATGAAGGAAAAGCAGAATAGTTTTATTATATCTTAGAACCATATAAAATACAAATAGGTAAAAACTTTATCTGTATTTTATATGGTGCTAAATCGCATCATTTACGACATTTAATTTTTCGCAGATATGGTCGACGGGATAATGCAAAAGTGCCAAAGAAGGATGAATTGCAATTATCACATTTTCTTCTGATTTCTGTATTTTAATAAAAATAAACATAAGGGGGAGGGGAATAAAATGCCATGGTAAAATTAATTTTACTAAATAAATTGTTCTTTACACTTTATAATGGTTTAATTATAAACTAATATCACAAGTTATTCTTTTATCCAAAGGTAAAATTAAAATTTTTGTCTATTCAAATTAAAAATTGTTTAAAAATTTTTTTGCACACATGAATTATTTTAATAAGCTCTGGATGTAATTTAAATTTCAATTAAAAAAACTGCGGAATTAAAAATTTTATTATTTAGTGTGTAGATTGTCTAGTTTTTAAATTAAAATTTATAAATATATTTAATTTGTGATTTATCTTATAAGATAAATCACAAGCTGTAAATATTGAACATTTGTAGTTCAGTTTAAGAGTACAACTTATTTATTTGAAAAAAATAAGATTTTTAATTTTTAATTATTAAAAATGAGAAAATTTATAAATAATTTACAAATTTCCTCACTAACATGTATAAAAGATTTAAAGCCACTCAGTGTCACATTTCCTTCTGATTTCTGTGTTTTAATAAATATTATTGGGGAATATAATATTTATAATCAAAATAAATATTTTTCACTAAAAATATAGCAAACAAAATATTTATAAATTGTCACTATACTGATTGTCACACTTACATGACAAATGCCTGGTATCATTATAAATTCTTTTTATTTCAAGTAATTTTTTTTCTATTTTTTCACTTTATCATGCTCAAATCACAAAACTATATTTTACCTTTGGTTTAATCATTAATTTACTAGCTCGTTTTTTTTTAAATTTAATTGAAATTTGCGTCATGCATAAATAAAAATTATTCAGTTTTTTATAGTTTACATGCATGAGTTGTTTTAAAAAGCTTCAATTAAAAAACTGCAGAATTAAAATATTTCTGTATTTAGTACATATAGATTGTCTATCTTTTAAATTAAAAAGTTTACTAAGATAAATAGTAAGCTGCTAATATAATAAATATCTGTAATATTATTCAAAGTATAACTCATTTATTTGAAAAAATAAGGTTTTAGTTTTCATAAATGAGGAAATTTATAAATAGTATAGAATTTAATAAATTTTCTCAGTTATATGTACAAAAGATTTTAGAAGAAAGTAGTATTTTATACGAGAATTTTAAGTTTTAAAAAGGTAAGTTAAAAAAATGAGTAAAAATATTCAATAAGATAAACTTGCTAACCAGATAAATTTATCGCGTTATTTACATCGCCAAGTCAGCGAATCATAGCCAAAATCTTCTGGAGCTGACGATCGGAGCTCTATCTCGAGACACTAGTGTACCACAGAGTGTGGGAAAGGATCACTATATATATATATATATATATATATATATATATATATATATATATATATATATATATATATATATATATATATATATATATATATACTGTTTAGTAAAAATGATTATTATAGAACTATGGATTTAATCAAGAATTTAAAAGTAAACTGAGCATTAAGGTAACATCGCCAATTGGCGAAAATGTTTTCGCCATGAAGAGGAGACGTAGGTATTGGAATTTGATTAGTAAACCACAATGGGCGTCAATCGGCATAAGAAATCGTTGTTTTTTTAAGATTTTAAATTGCAGAGCTTAACACTAAATGAGAAAACAGTAATAACAACTATCTAAATTATCGGGGTTTTCCCCGATTTCAAATTTCTAAGCTTAACAGTAAGTAAGAAAACAGTGTAATAGTATTAAGAATTAATTAAAAGTTTCTATTTAAAATATATTTCAAAATAAAAATTGAAGGAAATAAAGCAGCAAAAATAATAAAAAATAAATAAAAATATTTAATTAAAATTACATTTAATGATACCTATTTAAAATTAAATAAAATGAAGAATTTCAGAATAAATAATTTTTTATATGTATTTAATAAAATAATTTTGGTAAATCCAGTGATTTTAAATAGAATGCTACAAATCATTAGGACGTAAAAGTAAAAAAAATTTCAAATTTCGCTTAACAATTTTTCAATCGACCTTACGGTCGAACACACAAAAATTAAACTTTAATTTATTCAAATATTATAGTTTATATAAAAAAATAGTTTCATGCAATTACCTAAATTTAAGAATTTCTGCGATAACTATTAAATTAAGAAAACAAATCTAGAATATAATTTGAAAAATAGACCGTAGTTTTTTGCATTACTGAAAATTCAAATACTTAATATATAATTCTAGGAATTTGGTAAACAGAAGAATTATGTAGTTCCTTTTTTTATTGAAAATTTAATGCTTAAAATACTATTCTAGCGATTTTGAAAACACAACCATTCTTTACTTTCGTTTATTATTGAAAGTTTAAAAACTTAAAACACAATTCAAGGAATTCTATGCCTGAAAAAAAAAATAAATAATTAGATTATAATTCTTCCATTCATTTTTCTTCTGTGGCTGCATCGTGATTCTGAAGAGGATATATTTAAATTATCGATGCAATTTAAAATCTTTAAAAATAAATACATAAAAAAATAAAATCTTTTCTTCTCGTAAGATTATAGATTCCATTTCATCCCACAATATTCAGGTGTGCTAAAATTACAAAAATATATATAAAAGGAAGATTTATCTTTCCCGTACTATTACATCCAATGCAAAATCCAAAATAAATATGGCGAAAATTCGAATTGTGTGTATACGCGTTTCACGCATGTGCGAGATATTCCATCGCTACATTTGTTGAATAATCGCTTTTAGTGAATTAATTTGGTGAGGGAGAAAAAATCACTAAAATTTTCCACATTTGGCGATTTTTTGCTCTTGGTGAGCTGTGACCGTAATGCTCAATTTAGCCAAAAAGTTGAATTACAAACAGAAGCAATGTATGCCATATATGAACTATCTGTTTTCCGTTACGAAATTTTTATAAATATAGCCGATACTATGCTTTTTACTTTATTCTCTATACTTGAAAATAAAAACGATTAAAATTTTTTAGATATGCAAATGAAAGGGAAGATAGTTAAGGGGACGGTTAGTGTTGCTATTTCAAAATCGAAAATAAGTATTTTTGACAAATACATTCACTATTCTTTTTCATGGGGTTTGCATCACCCAATGCTGGAGATATTTTGATATGATGATAAAAGTATTTTTTCAAATATGATTCATTAAGGAAAACAAAGAATTTAGCGACAAACACAAAAGCACAACTTTATTACAGCATTTTTACTTTTATACTACTCTACAAAGGAACACGCATGTGCGACAAACAGCGAAACATGAGTTGACAAACAGCGCCGCTTAGCATCCAGGCACAGTTCCTTTCACTTTCTAACATCCCCCCCCCCTTTGAGATTCGGATTGAATCTGAATCAAATAACATACATTATTGAACAGATCAAGTCTTTTTGCTGTTTTCACACATCTACCAGACGAAGTAAATTTTTTTAAAATAACATTTTCAGGTCTCATTTGACCTCCAGAAGAAGTGACATCAACAGGAATATGTTCCTCATCAATTCGTTCCTTATCAACATTAATATTATCTCTTTTGCCTGTATCTCCATTGGAAAGATACGTTGTATCGGTCACAAAACTGTTGCATGTTGGGTTTTAAGCCTTACGGTACGAATCTTATTATCGTGACCGGGAATTAATTCTGCAATTTTTGCAAATGGCCAAAATAAGCGTTTTTTGTTATCATCTCCTATTAATACAATTTCTCCTACTTTAGGAATGCGAGATCGCTTTTCATTCTGTTTTTGAACCAATTAACTTAAATATGCTTTTCTAGAACGTTGTCTCAAATCACTTAAAAGCTTACTTCTATATTTTATTCGTTTTACAAGACTCTGTCTGCTTACTTGTGGTCAATATCCTGAACATCGAAGCTCCGATTCTCGATAAGAAACATTGCAGGTGTCAAAGGAACCAATTCCCGTGGATTTTTAGATACGTAACTTAGTTGTCTACAATTAATTATAGATTCACAATGACAAATAATGGCATACAATTCTTCATACGTTAACACAGACTTATCCAAAGTGCGTTTTAACAGCTCTTTTACAGTGCGAACCAGCCTTTCCCACCAGCCACACCACCAAGCGGCGGTGGGAGGAATAAATTTCCAAAGTATTTTATAAGAATTTGTTTCATTCAATATTTTGTTCCAATTGAATTTTGAGAGATCATTGAAAGCTCCACGAAAATTTGTTCCATTGTCACAATAAATTATTCGTGGCCGTCCGTGTATAGCAGGGATGCACAACCTATGGCCCGCGGGTGAAAATTGGCCCGCGTCGCCTTTAAAGTTGGCCCGCGAATGTTGTTAATGAAATAAGACTAATTTAAAAAGAAATGAGACTCTTTCAAATAAACAAAAGAAAAAATCTGATAGGAAAACGATTCTACATCAGAATAAATATTTTACATTTGTGAGCAAACTTTTTCTTTAATGAATTTAAACAAATCAAAAATAAGAAATAGGATAGCAAATAAGAACCTATCTTCTGTTTTAGTATTACCACAACGAATCTTAAGCCCAACATAAAATCAATAACTTCAAATATTCAGTCATAGTCATCACATTAAATTTTACTAATTTTTTTCAAAACTTAAATTGTGTTCTTTGTATAATTACCAAAAAGTTTTCTCCAGTTATTCAATTTCAAGTTTTTTTCTGGAAATAAAGTATTTTAAGCATATCTATAATGTTTGTGTTTTATTACTTTATTGTATAATGTTTGCATGTGTAAATAAGTAAATTAACAATTACAATTCATGCGTATTACCACAAAAAACAGTGTTTTCACGTTTATAACATGTTTTAACGTTTACGTACTGCTTTGGCCCTCGACATGCCTCGAAATGCATGACCCTCGAAATGCATCAGAAGAGAGGGAACTAACAAGCTCGAGGTGGATAGCACGGTATACTGCGCAAGTAAACAGTGCAATCCAAACTTGTCCTCCATTTTTCAAAAATAGAGGTCCGGCTAAGTCAATGCCAACAATTTCAAATGTCGTGCTATCCTTTACTCTATCTGGTGGCAATGGTGCTGATTCGCTTGACATAGCTTTCGTTTTAAATCTTTTACAAACAACGCAGTTATATAAAACATATTGTAAGGCTTTTCTATCTCTAATGATCCAATAATATTATCGTAAAAGGCATTGCATCATTTGAATATCCACCTGACTATTATTTACATGAACATTTTTGATAAGCAGTTTAGTGAATTCACATTTCTCTGGTTACAAGATTGGATACAGGAAAGATTTTGAATCATCTCTGTAAACTATTCTTGTTCTAACTCTTAAAATACCCTTATCATCTACAACAGTTTCAATAAAATTTGAAGATTTTACCATACGCAAGTAATACTTTTGAACAAGACAAATAAATTTTTCTTTGAAATTCTCTATTTCTGATAAGGTAAGTTCATGATCTTTGCATTTGTTTGGACCAATTTTACAATTATTTACAAACCTCAATAGCCATGCAAATATTGTAATCATTTTATTATAATCTGATACATTATTCAAAATCCAAGGGTCCAAAGTCTTTCGAGAGATCAATATTCATTACTTTAATCTTTTTTTCCAAATCTACTTGTTCAATTGCTTGATTCAATCTACTTGAAAACTGGCCTGTTGGAGAGAGTTTCTCCAACAGGCCAGTTTTCAGAACATTCTCGTGGCCACAAAGGGCCTTCCAACCATTTGGAAAAATACATTTGTTTCGCAGAACAACCACGCGATAATACATCAGCGATATCGCTTTAATGATAATACATCAGCGATATTTAACATTTCCTGGAATATATCTCCACAACTGACCTTTAGTCAATTCACGAATCTCTTTAATTCGGTTTTGCACAAAAATAGACCAGTTTCCTTGCTTTTTTTTTCCACCAAAGAGCCGTAGTAGAATCGGACCAAAAGGTAATTTTTATACCTGGTAAATCAAGCGCTTTAATAATAGAATTTATAAGTCTAGAATCTATGCAGCAAGCCATTAATTCTAAACGCGGAATACTTAAAGATTTTAAGGGTGCGACTTTAGATTTTGCTCGTACGAGAGTTACCTTAACTTCAGAATCGAATATCGATCGAACAAAGACTCACGCTGCTATGCCCCCTTGAAAAACATGTAATTCAGAAAAACATGTAATTCAGAAGCTGAATTAATTGCCATACATTGAGACAAAGATACATCTTTTAAAATAAGATAAATTTTTAAAACATTTTAAGAATTCACTTTAATTATTTTGAGACAATTCTTCATCCCAAGAAATTTTTATTTTCAAGAAATTTTGCAATAACATTTTAGGAAGCAATGTAACTGGTGTTAATAATCCAATAGAGGATCGAAAATTCTTTGTATTATTGATAAAATTACTCTTTTTATAATTTTAGTATTAGAAGTCAAAGCATTCAAATTTGTGCAACATTTTAATGTATCGTTATTCAAATTCCATATTACTCCTAACACAGAAATATCTCTCCTGAATGCTTATCAACATTTACACCAGCGACATTACTTTCAAAATTACGCAAATTAAAACATCTATTCATCATAATTAATTTAACATGTTTTATAAATTGCTCTTGTTCATAGCTATTACATACACCCGACACATAATTATCAATATAGAAGGAACGCTTAAGCTCCTGAGTTACATCTTAATATTCAGGTTTACAGTTTTGTAATAAATGCATTATGGAAGCATTAAGTAGAAACGGGCTTGAAGAGACTCCAAAAACAGCTCTACAATGTCTATAAACTAGTTGACCTTTATTGGATGGGGAAAAAATCTAAGAAAATCTCTGTGATGTGGTGCTATAGACAACACTATAAAAACTTTTCCAATATCAGCACTAATACCAATAGGATACATTCTAAATCTATCAAGAATACCAGGTATTAACTCAATAAGATTAATTCCTTTATATTGACATTCATTTAAAGAAGGCTTCCCTTTCTCCGAAGCAGAAGCATCAAATACAGGGCGGATTTTAATGGTTTGGCTTGCTAATTTAATTACTGGTCTGTGAGACAGATAATGACATTGATTATTTATCTCAAAATCTGGCACGCGTTCAATAATTTTTAATTTTTCCCAATCCTGAAAAACACGCTGATAATCAACAAAAAATTCGCTGCATCCTAATTCGCTAATAATTCGCGTATGTCTTTTCCAAACTAGTTCTTTATTATTCGATAGATTCATATTATTATTTTTCCATGGGAGTTCTACTTCATTCTTTCCATCAGGAAGAATTTTCATTTTATTACTGAAATCATCTAAATCAAAATCACCATTTTCTTTTTCGACTGGGGTTGGATCGGAAATTCCTAGAAGTACAAGTTCCCATAATTTACTTAAGGGTATCTTCATAGAATGCATCGATAGAGTTTTTGAAATATTATTCCCCTCACATGAATTAAATGTTCCAAATACAGTCCAACCGAGTTTCGTTTCAATGGCTGTTAGACCAGATTTTAATTCGAAAGAATTTCCAGTTAATAATTTTCTTATAACATCTGCACCAATTAAAAGATTAATTTCTGTTTCCTTTCGAAAAGAGAATCTGTAAAATCTATTTTATTTTCTATTAATTCATTCAAAATCTCTTTATTCTCAATAGTAGGAATAAATCCACAAATCTGTTCTTCAGAAAGAACCTCAAACGAGAAAGTAAAACTTCCTTTCAAATTCCATCTCCTTCCTAAGAGGGGGCCCCTATCTGGGTCATCGACCTTTCGCTTATGTAGCTACTCTGATCGGGGTCATCCGGGGCCATCACGAACTTGTTTCTCTCACCGGGCCTCATGTTGACCTGATCACGGCCAACTAGACACACTGTGTGTCTAGTTGGCCGTGGCCTGATACAAGTTTCTGTGACGTCACAGACGAGAGCTGATGAATCGAAAGTCTCGTTTCAACTCATTTTCAAACTATTGCTTAGTTTATGATTCTTATGCATGTTTGTCATTTAATATGAAATTCTGATACAATTATTAACCTTATAACTGTTAAAAATTAAAAAAATAATCATTGAACTTTAACAAAATAAACAATGTCATGATTTCTATGATTTTGTAATGTTATTATAACAGTGTATAAATAAACAATAATTAAGAATTTCACGCAAAATATTTCTCGTCAGATGATAGAATTATTGTCGAAATATATATATATATGTAACATTATATATAATATATAACTAACACAGCATTATTATTTAACTCATTAAAACTATTATTAACATTTTTAAACCAGTTAAAACTCAACAAAATTATCTCCATATAAATAATATCTGCAGCATACACTTTATAATTGTCTATGATGTGTTTATTATTTAACAAATTTCAAAAAAACATTAATCTCTTATTGATGACCATTATTTTAAAAATTAATACAAAATTATACTTAAGAAAATAAATTAGATGATTCATAAAATAATTATCAAAACATTTATTGTAAATATTGAGTAAAAGTATTATTAATTTTATAAAAGCAATTATACAAAACATACTTTATTTTTACTGTGGAAATTATAAAAGGTGATTATTTAAAAAATTGAAAAGTAAATTATTTTTCATTTTAATAAGCATACATAGTGAAAGAAAGAGCCATGAATTTATTTACATAAATACAATTGGTACAAAAACACGTACATTTTATAAAATAATTTTGTCATACTTTCTGAAATCTTGTAACATTTTCTATATTTATATCTAATGATCCTTTTTATATGTATATCAAAACTTTCAAAATGAATTTTTATTTAAAAAAATTTGGTGATAAGTAATGTGATACATATGTAAACACAAATATGTAAAAATTTTATAATATTAAAAATCTTTTAAAACAAAGTCTCATGAGACTTAAATTTAAAAAGTAATTGATCACTTATTAGAAAATTTATCTTGCATGTTTCATATTATAATTATACATATCTAATACTAAAACACAGATATAAGATATAAAACTTAATATATCCTTACAAATTTTTAATAATACAATTTATATAAATCAGACGCTTTTAACATAAACTAAATAAGTTAAAATACAATTCTAAACAAAGAGATGTTTTAAATTTATAAGAAGAATTCTATTAACTGCAAAATTAAAATTTGCAGTTGTATTTATTTACAATATTTCATAAATTTAATACACATTTTGCAAAAGATATAAAATATTTTGAATTCAAAATATACATCGAAATTGATTCTTTAACTTTATGCACTTAAAATAATACTGTTAAAATAGTCAACAATTGTTACAAGCACATTTTAAAATTCCATGTAATTGCATTTCATAACAATAAATAAAATTTAAAAATATTGATAAAATATGAACCATTAGTTTTGCAGGAGTGATACACCAAATATCCAATTAAATGTGTACGTTTAAAAAAATCAAATAAAAATTTATTTTACAGTGAAATACTAGAAGTAAATAGCAAAATTAAAAATTATCGATATTAAAAATCTCTTTTTTTATTTAATTTTTGATCAACTATTTAATAATGTAGAAATTTTTCATTTTAGACTTTTGGTGGTAGCTTAGCATAATTATTGTGAAATATATTAGGTAAACCAGATAAGCACTTTTTTACAATATTAATTTGCTCAACTCCACAAATGCATTTATTTTTGGTGGAACACCAATTAATTCTTAATAATAATGCTTTTTAATAATATAATGAATAAATAATGCTTTTTGATTAGGATAATAAATAAAAGAATTTTCGTAAGTTTTATCTATTAAATTCTGAAATATTTGAAAGGTATTAAAAGTAATAAATATTAAATATTCTTGGGGCCATTTAAGTGCACCCTTGTCAATTAAACTTAAATATTTAAAAATCTCATTTGAACATTCAAGAATTAATGTTTTATCTATTACAAGTTTGAAATGCATGCTGTACAACTTAATTTGAGAGATATCTTATAAGCAACATAGCCTGCAATATAAATGAGAACTGGCATTACTTCTTCTGTGATATGAGCATCTGAAGTATTTAAAGCACCATAGAATTGCTCAGGTATTTCACAATTTTCTAAAACTTGGCATACAAAATTTAAATCTTCTAACTGAAACTTACCTTCTCTTTGGGAATATAAAGTAATCGGATTAAGCACTTTTAATTTTTTTTCAGATTCAAAAATCTGCATTCAAGATACATTATAATTCCCGCCACTCATTTGGCGGTATTGACCAAAACGAGCTACTAAATTATCAGTTTGAAATTTTCCAAGTAAAACATAAGAAAGACCAAGCGTTTCAAATGCATAATGAACAATTTCAATTGCAGTTTGTATTGTAAATTTAAAAGCACAAAATGTTTATTTTGACAACATACCTCCTTTGCCCGGAATACCAAGAGCTTTTTTATCTTCTGCATTTAAAGTGCTAAGTTCAATCCATTTTGTCAACCAAATGTTAAATTCATTTAAAAATAAAATTTTTTTTATCATTTACACTTTTAATTGGTGCTGCTAGATCATGCAAACAACGGTGACTGCTGAAAGGATGTTTTACATTCATAATTTCCCACCATGTAGAAATATATTGAATAAACAGTTTAGTGTCCATTGCATCTGGGCTCAATTTTTCCTTATTTAAGGTTAACGCAACACAGTTTGTTTCATGAAACCAAAAGAATTCTTTTCTAACTCGTGCAATTCCTTCAAGTCAGCTAAATTTCCACGACACAACTTTTTCTCTGTAGGGCTTGGGAAAAATAAAAATTGTTTTGTGAAAGTTTGATTTAGCCAGTTATTTCTAACTGCTTTTATTATATGTACACTGTCAAACATGAAAAAAAGTTTTTTCTCGGGACGAAAGGGATGTGGAATGGATGATTTTAATTCACCTCCACAGAACTGTGTAAACATATTTCGATTTATACGGTTGTTCTCAGAAATTACAGCTAACACCGTAAAATCAAATTTGTGAACACATTCCAGCACTTGGTGCGTATATTTTAGCAAATCTTCAGCAGTGAAATTACGCACTTGAAAAAGAGCTACAACCTTGTTTTTTGACAAAACTGAAGACAGCATAAAAGCTAAAACAGTTGTTGCTTCAGAATTAGAATTATTTGAAGCACCAATAAATTTTCCAGATTTATATGACATCATTGGATTCACGTAAATTTCATCTAATAGTAAGTTTACTGTTTTTTATGGTCTTCTAACAAGATTGATTTCTTGAAAAGATACTCAATATTGCAGTTTTTTGTATAATTCGAAACAGAGACTGATGACAGTTTTTTAAGATGACATGGATAAGGCAGTGTCATGATTTGCGAATTCCTAAGTAAACAATATCCTGCTGGATAAGTATAATACATTTTGCCAGACCATAAAATAATAAATGTGGAATATCTTATCTGTTTTTGTGTTATTAATGAAATTTGTTCCATTATGAATTTTATCTTCATTTTGATTATTTCTTCACTGACAAACTTTAAAGAAATTTCTAAAAAATAAAATGCACAAGTTAAATTTATTTCAAAGGTTGAACATTCTTCATATGAGGATAAGTGACTAACAAGCGAATCAAAATTTATCCACCTTTATGTTCGAAACCTAAAAGCCATTCAAATGCTTGCATGTTAATAACAGCATTTTTATACCATATTTTAACAGAAAGATCTGTTAATATTTTAAAGGCCACAATAATTTTCGGAATATCACTATCTTCAATTAAATAAAATCCAACAAAATTACTTTTCTTTGACACTATCCATTTTTCATTGATCTTGCTGTTGCAATTACTTAAAAAATTTGAAAATGAGAGAGCTTCATCATCTTTACACCATTGGGAAAATTTTCCTTCATCTATTTTTCCATTTCTTGTCGTCTTGAAGATGGTGATTTCCTCTCAACAGGTAGCTTTTTCGATAAATATGAAGGCTGGTTTTCAAATTTTGTAGGCAAAGCATCATCTGTAAGTGAAAGTTTTTTTCGTTGCACTGTTAAAATTGTACCATCATCACGAACAGCAGTCTTCCCGAATTATAAATCTCTCTTCAAAATGTTTGATGCATACCACAGTAAAAGAGCTTGGTTCATAATCTACACGGTTTATGTTTTTAATCTACTTCTACCTTCTGTGGGGATCTGAAGGAAACTTGAAAACTGTTTTATAAGAACCTTCGGATTCATAATATGAACGACATAAAGGCACACAACATTTCCGTCCCATATTGATCTGAAATTAAAAAAAATATCTTTAATGTAATTGATTTTTTAAACTACAATATTTACTTAAATGTCCAGCCTTTTTTAAACAAGAAAACATTCACCTTTTTTTAATAATAATTACTTTTTATCAACTGATATCATTTTCTTCGCGGTAAAACATTTCTCGCTAGGGTGCGATTTATCGCAAAAAATACAAGTATTAATGGTCTTACCTGAATTGTCTAAACTTACGAGTACCTGTTCAGCTGGTTTTACCAGTTCAATTTTCCGCTGATTTTGACGGGGGCCGAATCCAGAGCCAGCCAGTGTAGTACCATTTCTTCACCCATTACCTCCTGACGAAGGAAGTCCATTAAAAGTTCTCATGATCTTGTTTTTGAAGAGTCATGGTTACGGCTCCTTTCGCAGGCGACCAATACCTCTTCGGGAAGGCAATTCTCAACTCTAAGTGTCAGAAAATCTCCGTATTTTTCTGAGTTCTTCCAAGACTTTCTAATGCGCATAATTTACGTTCTAGCTCATCATAAAGATATAGTAAATCAGTTCTCACTCTTCCTGTAGAGGCATTCTTCATGACCATCGACAATAAATCTCATACATAAATCTGGACTAGTAAATCTTCACGCCCGAAACACTCCTTAACTGTTCAATTGCCTTCGGATAGTTATCTGCAGTAGCTAGGTAGCGAAGCACTAAACGTTCTGCTTTAGAGCCCGGCTCCATAGAATGCAACAAATATTGAATTTTGTCTTCATTGGAAATGGTTCTGTCATCATGGATATTTTGAAACTGACTCCAAAATGTGAGGTATTCTTTTGCCTCGCCATTGTTTTTTTTAATTTCAATTTTCGGTAATTTGAACTTCCTCGATTCCTTATCACATGGAAGGGACAGTTCTTTTAATTTCAAATTAATTAGTGAAGAAATTTCAATCACTTGATCTCTGTAATTTTCAGCCTTAACAAAATCACTATTAAATAATTGTTCAACATTTTCAGACTGCAAATGTTTCTCAGAAATTTCAGTCTGACAAACATCCAGTCTCTGAAATTTATCATTTAACTGACATTTCAAAATTGAAAGCGTTTTTATATCACTTATTTCGATAATTCTAGCTCAATTTTCTTCAGAGTAAAAGAGAATGATGTTCGTAGTCCTCTTTTCTTTGAGTTTTAAAAGCGCCAAAATACATCTCGAATTTCGAAGTTCAGTCAAAAATCATAACAAAATACTACGTCCCAGCCAGGGTACCAAAAGTTAGAAATCTTCAGAATAAATCAGATAGTAAAGTGAGAATATATATATATATATATATATATATATATATATATATATATATATATATATATGTGTGTGTGTGTGTGTGTGTGTGTGTGTGTGTGTGTAATAAAAAAAAACATGAATCAATTTTAACCAACAGATATGAAGAAATACGGAAAAATCAGGAATTAATTTAACTAGAATTAAAACAAATTTTTTGTAACATGGAGTTAAATAATTGATCATAAATAATATACAATTTTTAGTTTTTTTTCCTTTGAAGTAAAATATAACTTCAGCTTGAATTTTATTACTATCGCAACATTCAATAGATGGCGCCATGAGCTTGAATCACCTCCAAAGCTGAAGAGCTAATGCTTTTCTTTGCATTAAATTTGCTAATACATATTACGATACTCTAAATTAATATTTATTTAGTGAGTTCAGACGATTAATGTCATTTGTGTACTTTATTTCTCAAATGGAATTTCTTTTCAAAAATTCAATCTATTGTTAAATTTTTATATAATAAAATAGGAATGGGTTATATATATAATCTTTCAAATAATATATAAGAATATTTCCTAAAATTTTTTGACAAAGGAAAATCTATATATATTGACTGAGAAAATTTGGTGTAAAAATTTTTCAATTTTTATGTTCAGAAAAGAAATATATTTATAGTGTAAAATGAATGTAACTGCCACTCGCATTAGTTGAAAAATCTATGCATGCGAGAAGAATTGTGCATGTTAGCTTTGCTTTTTATTTTTCCCTTTATAAAAAATTAAAACTAGAAAACATTGGATTTTCTCAGAAAAAAAATTAGATTTGTTTTTCAGGTAAACATTTTCTTAAGTTGAATAAATAAACTAAGAAAATTCATTCTTTTGTTTACTTTAATAATACTTTGATAAATGAAAGAAAATACATTATGAGACTGAAATTTGAATTCAATAAAAAAATTTTTAAAATTGTTTCCACTATTTTATTTAATTCATTTAAAGTTTATAAATGATTATATCATATTTTGTTTTTGTGTGTTAATATTTTAGATTCATTTTTTTTAAAATTAGATTTTCATCATTTCATTCATCTGATAACAGTTAGCCTGCATATAATTTATGAAATAACAATTCATCTGATAACATTTAGGTTGATTGAATTTATGAAATAATGTTTCAAATTCTTTTATATATTCGTTTCGATTATATAGAAAAATTTGAAATGTTTGGAAAATAGTTATTTAATTTGGATATTCACTCTGAAGTTTATTGAAATCTCTGAAAATTTTGTTTTTTTATGTCATCAATTTCAAAAGCAACTCACCAACTTTGCTTGGTTTGAGAATTGTGAAAAATATTTGAAATTTAAACATTCAGGAAAAATATTAAATTCTATATTTTCTTGAAGGTTCATTAGTGAAAGTTCATTAGAAATAACACATTAATTTAAATTTTTCAAAAGTATATTCCATATTTGGCTAAATTCATTATTAAAATTTAGGGAGCAAAAAGTTTTCAAAATATTTATTGTAGTTTCAAGAATTGATGAAAACATTGAAGTTTTCCGTAGGACAACTGTGTCTGAATTTTATTAAAAATTCTGCAGTGTTAAGGTCTGAATAATCGTTGTACTAATTTAATTAAATTGGTGCATTAATTTAATTAAATTGATTGAAACATATACTAGTAGGTGATTTACTTTGTCTTCGTGAATAATAAAGGTTTTGTTTGATCATGGGACACACACACTTATACAGAATAATTCTCGATCGTCAGTTACGGAAAGACATTAATTCTAGACATTAATCCAAGTTAGTAGATAAGTATCAGATATTCTCTCTTTTATCTTGCATTTGTTCCTATAAACTAGACAAAACACTGAAGTATTTTCATTGTAAGAAATTTTCAGTATGCATGAAAACATAAATATTCAGATAATAACTAAACAAATCAATCATGCATGTACTGATATAAATTTTAGGAAAGTTATATATTGGGTTGTTCGGTAAGTAATTTCGTTTTTTATGAAACTGGAATACGTATAACTAACAAAAATTTTATAGAATTGAATATTGTCTATTTTAATCCAATACTTTCTGCCATCTTTTCGGTGGTAGCATGATTCCACACTCCTAAAATGTTTGGTTTTTACTCGCAAAAAACTTATCCAGGTGAGTAAAACGATATTACTTTCCGAACAACACAATGTTATATATATATGTGTGTTAAATTAAGTTACATTTAAATTGCTTTAACATTTATAGATAGCAACTATGTAAAGATGACAGATAAATATAAAAATGTGGATAAACTTTGCTTTGTGGACAATATTTTCGCAATTGAAGATTAGAAATTTATTTGAAATAGAATTTCATGAAATACTAAAAGTTGCACAGTAAGAAATTCTAGCAATAGAGATACAACAATGTTTTCTTTTTTAAAATGAAAATATAGTATAATATTTTCATCATTCTCCAATTTCTTTAGATTTTACGTTATATCAGAAATCACACATTTCAACTAGTAATGCAAAGATACGTATTAAAAGATGAAATGACAGAAAATGAAGCAAATGATATGTTATTGTGATTCTTTCTGATATTGGAATCGTAAACTGAAAAAGCAAATCTGAGATAGTGATAAATTTTAGATGTCTGTATGTTTGTCGCATTATGAATAAAAAACAAGACATTTTTCGAAACAAATAAAACATTTTTTTAAATTTCATAGCTAATGTTTCTGTAAAAAATAAGGATATTAGACATTTTTGAAAATATTGATTACAAACATTTTTTCATAAAAATGTGAACTGTGAATGTGCTAATTATGTATTTAGAAATAAAGACTTATGACAGAACTATCTCCTCTGATATATCAGATCAGAAAAACATCAGCTGAACACTGCATTGATGGTATACATTTAGCCTTAATGACATGAACTAACCATGCTAAAATAAACAGTCCAGTCACATTAATGTCAATAACCTGTCAAAAGCCAGAATAACTACCTTTCGGCAAGGACTGCAGGGGGAAGAGAGTCAATTAGGTTCCTGAAGGTGTTTACTGGATGTTGAGTCATGTCGACTTCAGTACCGTGGCCAGTTGCATTAGATTACGCTAGTGAGGATTCATATGCTGTGAGCAACCCGATCGATATGGTTCCACAGATTCTCGATTAGGTTTAAGTGATGTGAATTTGCTATACACGGGAGAATGGTAAACTCATCCTGGAGCTCTTCGAACTCCGCATGTACACAGCCAGTTGTATTATATCTTACATAGCTGGAAAATCCCCTCATTCTGAGGAAAAACAATGCCCATATAGGGGTGGACATGAACAACTACAAATACGTACTTGTAGTGATTCATTGTGCTTTCCACAATGATGAGTAAACTCAGAGATTGACAGGTAAATATTCCCCAGACCATAATGCTCTCGCCACCAGCCTGCACCGTTCCGGCAAGGGTTGCAATGTGTTTGCTTTCATTGGTTTCGCGTCACATACACTAACGTCTATCCGATGGAGCATAAAACGGGATTCATCGGAAAGTGATACCTATCTCTACTCAGTGCAGGTTCAGTTGTGGTGGTCGCGTGCAAATTCCTTCATTCGTCACCGATGAACAGCAGTTAGCATAGGTGCATGAACCAGGCTTCTGCATCAGAGGCCAAGACTCAGCAATGCTTACAGTAGTTTGGGAGACACGGTTGGTGGACTTTTGGTTCACCTGGCCTGTCAATTGCTCAATGGTAGCATGCCTATTCGACCGAACGCATCTCAGCAGCCGTAGTTCATCTCTGTCATCTATGGATCGTGGTATAACACATTTGCAACGTCACTGATTTTGAACAGTTCTATTTGCCCTGCACTATATACTTTTAAAACGGCGGCACGAGATCAGTTCATAAACTTAGCCGTTTCGGAAATGTTTCCACCCTTGGCTCGAAAGTCAATGATCCTGCCCTTTTTGACGTCGGAAAAATCGCTCTGTTTCTCCAATACACCAACGATTGTAATGTTTTCTGAATGCCCTTACAAACCCTTTAAATACACTCAACTGCAATGTACTACCACCTGCCTTTTATGAGGGCCGAGTTTGGTTAGGGCGTCATTCTCATTATCCGATGGTAGTGAGTTCAAATTCTGAGTTAACAGAAGATACATTGTGTTTACTAAAGGTGGCTTGGGCATGATAAAACAGGGCGGATAGCGATTCCCTCCAAGTGTAATGATACCTCTAGGAGTGGGAGGTCAAGGGCTGGGAATCTTGTACTTGGTCCTTTCTTCAAAATCACGATCGAAGATTCCACCCGGCTACTTCTATCAAACTGGCAGAGCCCAATTCAGGGCTAGGTACAGGGAAGCATGCTGGTGCAACAACAACAGCAGCAACTTGTACGTGGTAGTTTTATTAGTGCAATTAGTTTGTGTGCTTGCAAATGGTTTAATGTCTCCTCGTTGTTACTGAAGTTGATTAATATTCTTATGCTTATCAGTAATTTACCGATAATATAAATATGAATTATGTTTTCTTGCGTGATATTATATTAGTAATTTTTTCTTTAGAGAAATAAACTTTTATTTCTACAGACATTTTATCATTAAATGATTTTATCCATTGTAGGTTTGATATTTATATCTATTCATCAGTATTATGATGAGAATCTTGTCAAAATTCCTCTGCGATGATCTTAAGAAATCATTTTTAATTCAATTTTTTTTTTGAAAATATTTTTTTAATCGGAAATTGATTCAATAGTATATGCCTTAGGAAGAAATAAGAATTTCATGCTGAAGCTTTCTATATTTAACTTTTCTTTAACTGATTATTTAAATACTTCATCAGATCATTTGAATACTTATTCATTGTTCATAAAAATCGTAAGTTCTAAGCGATATTGCGACAAGAAACTTCTAAGAAAGGTCGCATTAGCCTAGTGGGTTGAAAGGTGCCATTCTCTTTTATTCTGGTAATTAACAGACCTCGTTTAAGTAATGTGTCTCATACGGGTAAGTAACAGATTCTGAATTTGACTACGCTGAAAAACCGTATGCACACTACAAGTTACTCAACGTCCAACATACTTCCGTGTGGAGAGGAGGTGGCATCTCAGGTGTCAATCTTGTCACTTGATCAATCTTCGGAATTAGAATTCAGTGGGATGTGTTTAACGATTTTCCAGTGGAAAAAGGCAGCGGAAAACGCATTGCAAACAATTTTTTAAGAAACGTCAGTGATCATCTTCTTTTTCTGATTCATGGTTTACATATAAGACAATTATTCATTTTTGAGAATATTTTTTACCTCAGGTTTCAAAAGTTTAATTTTTTTAAGAAAAAATTAGGCATACAATTTTCAGAAATAGACAAAAAAATGTATATAAGATTAAAATTTATTTATTAACTTTCTGCGCTGTGTGTGTGTATTTGTAATACATTTAAAAAATTCCATCGATATATACTCCAACACGAAGTAAAGTTAAAAACACTGCCAGTACAAACATTTTTTTAGACATTCCTGTTATGTAAGGATGAAAAATTGTAAAGCTCAAAGGCAATGAGAAAATTTATTATGTAAACTTGCTATATCGTCAATTTTTTGTTGTTGAAGAAATTGAAATTTTAATCATTTTCTCTGAATTTAGCAGAAAAATGAAAATTTTGTGATGACATTGGTCTAGCAATTCATGTACAGAATAAAGTTCTTTTAATATTCAACATGAAATTTCAGTTAAATGTTTCATAAGTCATGTGTTCACATGTTGAATTGAAGGTAATCTATGAAAACCTCAGTCGGCGAATTCCTATCTAGAAAACAAAAACGTAACGTTGTTTAATAAGAGCTAACATTGAATTCTTCTGATCACCTAGCTAGGGATAGTTTTTAAAAGACAAAATGTAAAATTTACAATTCCCGACTTTCTGATTAAAATTATTTATGTTAGTTATATAGTGTAAATTAAAATGATTTTAAAATATCATTATTTTTCTAATTTTCCTAATACATGATAATACTTTCAATGTTGTTTTACTTTCACAATTAGGTAAAAAAAGAATTAAGTATTTTCACATATTTTATAGTTACAGAAAAGCGAAATTTTGATTACTTAAATTGATAAAAATTGCTAACATAAAATAAGCAAACATATTAACTCAGTACCTCCGTAAAAATTATTTAGGAAAACAAAAGGCTAAGGAATTTTTTTGTGATTCTGATTTTTTTAATCACATCTTAAAAAATAACATCATACGCACGTCTTTTTGTAATTCTAATTTATCTTTTTAAGTATTGCAAATAACTGTACAGTTTTCTCTATTCTATTAATGAATATGGCAAAAATTATAAGTTCACTTTTGATTTCATATAATCTCTAAATAATTTTTGTTTGCAAACTTATCGAATGTCTTAAAAGTTCCAGTAAATTTTAGTTTTTCTTTATTTTTTGAAATTTTTCATTTGCTTACAATTTCATTGAATAAGTAATCTGTATTGTCTTCATTTTTATGCCTTAAAAACGGTGAATTAAAAAGTGCACAACTTTTTGTTTCTCATTACAGAATAAATTTGGCTGGCATTGAGAAATTTTTTTAATTTGAAGCTTATTTTGAAGAAATTTAAAGCAGCAATTTTTTTAAAAATATTTATTGAGATTAATCTACAACAAGAATATTTTAGCCCAAAAATTTTTTTTTGATATGGTGTCATTTGAATGATTATGAAGTCATTCAAGTGATTATGAGGTCATTCAAGGGAGTATAAGGACACGAAAAAATTATAAATTTAAATTATTACACATATTCTTTCATATTTTGAGGAACCGTTACATACTCAAAAACATCCGAGCTCTGATGCTTAGATGTTTTTAGGAATGTTATCAATTAGCATTTCTGAAGTTTCTTCAAGGAGTTAATGAAAATAATCTTCAAAGAAACGATTGAAAATTTGAGGTCCACACAAGTCACTTACTTGATTCTAAAAGAGTGTTGAGTCAATTTTGCCTGCAAGAAAATTGTAGAGTTTTCTACAGGTTGTATTAAATTAGAGTTCTACTTTTTTGTAAATAAAATGTATTTCTTAAAATGACGAAAAATAATCAACTTATTTATATTAAAAAATTTTGAGAATCATCACTTCTAAATAGTACGGCGTAAAGTCTGCAAGTACTACAGTGACATAGTAATAATAAAAAGTTAACAATTTTTAAGTTCTAAATTTTTGAGATAGATTTCTGTATTTATGCTTAAGAAGTATGTCAAATATTAAGGGCTTATTTATTTGATTCAATAATTAAAGCATGAATTATTATCTTAAGTATTTTTGAGTGAGCATTCAACAGTTAAAGTCATGAAGATATCACATAGTTTTTCTTAAGGTATAAATACTATGTATAAATAAAAGACAGTCTGATAATTTTACTTGCCCAACTAATTGGGTTATTTAATATAATTTAAAACATATATAACTATCAAATTAACTTCGATCATTCTGAAAGGTAGTTTCCTTGAGATATTTCAAAAACTACTTTTTTTCCAAGCATATTTCAGCATTTCAAGAAACGATTATAAGCTTCGTATGTTTTGATCCAAATACTTTAAGCTGCAAAAATTCTACTATTTTTTGCAGATGTCGAAAATTTAAAAATGATTACAGGAAGTGTAAGGAATAAAAAAATTAAAAATAAAATTTACTTTTTAACTTCTATAATTTACTTTTAAATTTTTATAATTTACGATTCAAAATTCAAAACTAAATGTAGATTTTGAATCGTAAATTATAGAACAAATAGGAAAGAAAATACTTATCAGTTGTTTTTCTATGAATTCACGGTTTGTTTCAAATAAATGTATATATTTTTGCTTGAACTTACCAGCTGAGATAAATGGTTAAAAAAACCCATTAATCTTATTTAAGTTTACATTTTATTTTTTGTTGAAAAAAACTTTTAATAACATATATATCTTTTATTAAAAAAAGAGAAGAAAGGATACTTCCATTTCTTTTTAAAAATAATACTTCATGCTTATTTTCATCTTTAGCTAGTAGTGCCATCTTCTTGAAGAATGTTAAACTATTATTTGTGGAGAGCAGAAATAAATTGTTGCGTGTATCGTTACTAGATGGCAGCTGTAGTCTTACAGAATTTAGAAAGTTAAAAACCATGGGAAGTTTAATTCTTTAAAAACTGTTTTTGCGTTTTAAAGAGATTCTTCTTGAAAGAATTTTTTCGGTTAATTAGTATCATATATTTTAAACGGAGAGGGATGCAGTTTCATTACATCATAGAAAAAAATTAAAGTTTATAAATTATTCAATAAAATAATTATAAAATAAATTCAATAAAATAATAAACCATGGGAAATTTAATTCTTTAAAAACTATTTTTGCGTTTTAAAGAGATTCTTCTTGAAAGAATTTTTTCGGTTAGTTAGTATCATATATTTTAAACGGAGAGGGATGCAGTTTCATCACATCATAGAAAAAAATTAAAGTTTATAAATTATTCAATAAAATAATTAATTGCTTCATTTTTACTTAGCTTGAAGCTGCGATTAACTTACACATTTTCTGTCTTTATTTTGAAGCTATAATTTAAAATTTTTTTTTATATAAATAGAAAAATTTCTTAAAAATAATAAGCAAATTGTATAATATTTTCTTAAAGCTTCAATTCAATTCCATATGGATTTAAGAATTAAACTGTTTCCAAATTAAATTAAATTTATATAAAAATAATTCATGATAAATAATAGATTCTAACAACTTTTAGACAGCCACCTTCACAAATTTTATCCTAGAGATAAATGAAAAATGATAAAGGGTAAAAGTTTCGGAGAAATAAATTTCATTTTGCTTGCTAAATTTTAAAAGTATTTTTACAATTTTAGAGTTATAAGAATTTGAGCAATGATGTTAAATATCTTACATGTGTAAAACCAAAAGCAGAAATTAAAGAAATCTGTCAAGTTTAGTGCTTTATGAACATTTCAATTACATTGAAAAGATATTTATTATTTTTCTTTGAATTATGAGTCACAGAAGAAGAGGAATATGTAATTTCTCTCCTTTTTTCTTTATTTTTTAATGGCTATAAAACCCAAGTACTTCATAACAATAAAAAAAAAGTAAATTTATCCTCACAATACATCATTTTGTGCACTTTTTTCACAAGCATTAGACTGGAAAAATTTAACATAAAGTAGTATATAATCAATCAATTTATAAAATGAGATTAAAACGATTAAAATTAAACGATAAAGATGAACTTAGCATATATTTAAATTATGCTTCGAGAATGTTATGTCAATTGATTTATAACCCATGCTAATATTGAAATATTATTCAGGCTATATATAGATTGCAATAGTTAGTTTCAACATGTTACTTATTAAGTTATAGCTTGTATAAAATAAAAAAAATGCTTTATAAATACAATTGATGAATGTCATTAAAATACTATTACAAAACATTATCTATAAATTGAATTTTATATACTTTATCTAAAACGTTCTAGGTTCATGAGTTATTATACACATATTGGAACATATTGGAAGCATTTTTTTTATTTAATTTATTATAAAGTCCTAATTTGTATTTCAAACCTCACGATAAACGTGGCAGGAATTATTTTCGTTAAAATTTTTATGCTTTTATGTATTATTTTTCTTAATTAAAATTATTAGAGTTAAAATAATACAAGTTTCTTATTAGTTTGCCGTTTGATTTTGCAAAAGTATCAGCTTCTAATGCCTCATCTTCAAGTCTCATGGATTTTGAAAGCCTAGTTGGTAGTTGAATGAGTCTCAGTCCAAAAGTTTGTGGTTTGGACTCAGATCTCGAGTGGATATGTTTCACACCGCAGAGTGGAAAGCCAAACAGTCTAAGGCTATTCTAGTATTTCAATATCCATTGTGTAAGCTATCTTCAGGGTTGACTTTTCAAAGATAATAGGCCTCACACCACTATCTATAACAAAAAAGGCAGTTTATTTTATTTTTATAGATAATGGTATCACAAGGAGGGAAAAAGCAAAAAATAAACTCCAAACACCCCCACTCCAAAAGGCGTGCTTGGAGAAGTGTAACATCCATCTCTCGCTGTTCAACAGTGCTTGAATCGAATTCGGGGCCTTTCGATTTGAAGAATGCTTTCCTATCACTAAGCCACTGTGAGTCCAAAGATTGAATATTTTGTAGTGATCTGGAATTCTCTTTCAACGGTTGATCCTCTGGTCGCACTAAAGGTAAAAGTAACATTAAAATAGTGAATAACCCACATTATGAGATTTGAATCCATTTTTACATAAAAAAGTTATAGGTAAATTTTAAGACAATATTTAAGGTTGCAGTTGAAGGATAAGTTAGAATTTAATAAACTTTTTTATAAGAATATAATTTCAAAGCCTATATTAAGTAGATGAAAAGGAAAACCAAGCACATGTTTAAAAATAATTAGTTTTAAGAGATATGATTTAATAATGATTAAAATTAGTGTAAATTATAAATTAGTTTTAACACATTCAATTCCAATGAAGAAAAAAAAAATCTTAAATTCCCATATAGGCAATGCAAAACATAGAGCCATTCCGAGGTAATCAATATTATAAGTTATTTATTAATTAAATTAATATTTCCCTAATTTTCTCTGTTGATTAATATATTAAAACTGTCTATTTTTTTGATAAACTCACTGTCTATTTATTATAAATTATATTTCTAAACAACAGTTTTGTTAAATATCCTAACTGCACTCACTAAAATTTGAATTAAAATGTTTATGGTTTATATATTTTCATTTGATCTTGTGTGTGAAAAATTGAAATTAAAAAGAAAATTGGTTCAGATTTAAATTTTCCAATCTTTTTCAGATGTGCAGCACACAAACATTCGATTTCTGAAAGAAATAAAAAGTAGAATTTTACCCCATTTTATATTTTATGCTCTTTAACAAACAGTACAACAATCCTAATATTGCAAAGTATCTTCCACATCGAAATATTACTTTCCAGGCATTGAAGTTTTACGGTGCAGTAGTATTGAAATAATATTTCATATAATTTCACAGAGTTGAGTAACATACACTCTGAAATTCCATAAAAGCTTGAGATTCTGCCTGGAGGGTTGTATGCCATGCTTCTCCTTCAGCGGATATACCTTTCTGTAAAGTGGAAAAAAATTTTTTCTCACGTGATTCAAGTTAAACACGGAAATGCACTCGAGGGATTTAACTGTACCAGATCAGATGAAATATTCGACGAGGCTCTTGTTCCAAAAGCTCCCCTTTGCTTAAGAAGAAAAAATCTTCCTGACATTTATGCTCTCTTTCTTCAGAAATGAAAACAAATAGCTCCTTGTTTGGTACATTTAATACAAGAAATGTTTTGAACTTTATTCAAATCGAAATATTTGACCACCAGAGCGGAAACCCTTTGAAAACTGATCTCTTCACATAACTGACAGTCCATATGACGAAATTAATTTTAGAAGTTTCGTTGACAAGCACGAATAGATGTGCTGTGCAAAGAATTTTCAAGAGAAAAGCGAAATAATTCTGAACAAGCAAAGGTAAAATTTGACATTTTTAATTTTTATCAGTGAACCCATGCGGATTGCAATCCAACATTCCGTTTGCATAGTTGTAATGGGCGGAAGTATTCTTTTTTCATTTATTTATTTTACGGGGATTATTGTAGTGATAAATGGAGCTGGATTTCAAGAGTAATATTTTTTTGTTGCGAACCTTCTATTTCTATGAATATAATAGCTTATTTCTTTTATAATTTTAAGTGGTTTGATATTTTTCTTATTTGATGTCTAAATGGATGGGGGGTACTTCTTTATGATAAAATACCAATGACAACACACACACACACACACACACACACACACACACACACACACACACACACACACACACACACACACACACACACACACACACACACACACACACACACACACACACACACACACACACACACACACACACACACACACACACACACACACACACACAGTAATTTGAAATTATTTTATTATTGCAATAGATATTGCATTGTTTGAAATTTTCTTATTTTGATTCCCATATTTCAAAGTTTCTAAAATTTTTTTCCTCGAATTATTGTGTATCAATACTTGTTTAAAAGAAAAATAAAATTAATTTTGATGATATGAGGTACTAAGAATACTGAAAATGTCTTTCAAAAAGGTGTATTAAAGAAAAACGCTTAATTCATCGCCGTTAAATTTGAAACACGCAAAGAATGTAAAACACATTTTAAAAAGCTCATTTTTAATGTTTTCAACTAAATATTATTGCAATGGGAAAAATATTTTTGTTTTCACGTAGGAAAAGAGAGAGAGAGAGAGAGAGAGAGAGAAAACTGTTTTGACTTTTAGAATTTTTTAATTCAATAAAGCTACTAAAATGTTAATATTTTTTACAATTCTACATTTTCAAATGTAATCTTTTTAAACTTGTATGAATCCTCAGTAATACAGAGAGAAAAACAAGTAAAAAAGCATTACAATAAACACCCGCAATAATCAAAGTTTTGCAATATCTTAGCAAAAACAAAACATTCTTGTAAAAATTGCTAATATATAAATTGCTTATATATATCATTGTGTGCTTATATAAACTAGAAGCTTTATCCTGACCAGAAGGTATCGAGCTTGATCTTCAATTCAAATAAATTATTTTGTGAATATATATATATATATATATATATATATATATATATATATATATATATATATATATATATATATATATATATATATATATATATATATATATATATATATATATAGGTTCCAGGATATTATAAAATTCATATTAAATTGATATAGTGATATTTCCCTATTGGTGAGTAAATTTAAGATGAACGTACTACATAATCCGTTTTAAGGTCAAATTAGCCGTTTGATCATTTTTCAACAAAATGATATATTCAAATAAATGTCGTAGATTGGGTGTTTGACTGTATTCAAAGTTAATGTTTTCCGTTGAAAAAATGATACAAATGCAATCTTAGAAACATATTACATTGTTTTAAAATATCTATTTATTATATATTTTTAATAAGTTAAATTTTATATATTTTAAGATATATATGTCTATTTTTAATATCAAGACATCAACTATAAAGTATTCCTAATAATAACATAAATACATTTTCGATTGAAAGATATTTTCAAAATAAAAATTGATTTATCATTTGAGATCTTTATGGCAAATATTTTGCAGAATGTCCACGCATGTATTTTCATTTGTTTTATAAAAATAAATGATGCTTTCCGAGAAAAAATATAAACGAAAAACATTTTACACTTTTGATTTAATATTACAAATCTTAATTTAGAATTATTTAACGTCATATTATTTTTGTTAAAAGGATTTCTTTCTTTGTTTTTTTTTATGTATTTTTGCATTATACTTAATTTGGATCTGGGAACTCTAATGTACGATACAAGATTAACAGCAAAATAATCTATTTAACTTTCGTAGCTTCAAATGATTTCATTGACATTGTTAAAATATTAGGTTGAGTTGTTTATATTGATTTAGAAGAATTTAAAAGAAATTGACCGTAACAGAAAATGTCTTAGTGTAGTAATATTGTCATGCATAAACGGTAGCATTTGATTGCCATTTGTAAGTTATCATTTAGAATTTGTTTTTTATATCCTGAAATTCTAACTCTAAATAGGTTCTGATACATGAAGCATGTTCCCTTTAAAGTATTTTTTAAATCGATTGCTTATATTCTTGAATAAAATGCTTTTTCATAAATCTATTCTAAATTTGCGTTTTTAAGTTTCTTTTTTATTTATAAAGGGGCACATCAGTTCAAGTGAGTCTATTTTTCAGGAAAGAGGTTGTATTAAGAAATTATTAAAACAGCTAAAACTATGACAATTTTTGTCTATCATGTTTTTCGAACTGGACTGCTTAATACGTAAAATAATATAAATTTTGAGAATAAAGGTTAATCCTCAAAAATAGTATTTAAAACTATACGAAGTTTCTAAAATTCGGTGGAAAATGTTTGAATTTCGATGCTTAATGATAATTAGAAAGTTGTACTTATTTCATGCTGATGAGTATTAATAATTTAATTTACTTCACTTTCAATTTTAATTTTAATTTTATTCGATGTTAAATTCTGTAGCCGTCTAAATAAAAGCGATATATTGAAATGAAATATCCTGATTTAATCCTCTTTTAGGTATGAAAATTTTGTTATAGAAAATTTTATGTCTACACTTGGGAATGATAACTAAAACCCTTCTTATAGGCATCCAGACTTTATTACATATTCCACAGTTGCATATCATTAACTATATGAGCCATCATCATGCTAATGTAATTAATTATGTTAATTAACGTAGTTAACGCAAATTTAATCGTATACATTTGACCTAACTGAATACTGACACAGTATTATAACATATTGAATTACGCAAATTTGATATTATTTATATTTATTATATATATGACGCCTGAGTTGTAATTTATGAAAATCATTTAGAGTTATGTTATTATTATTATTATTTTGAAGCATATGAATAATTTTATAGACGATGAATGGAGAGATTTCCATAAAAACTTCCTTAAAATAATCTTGCATTTGTTTCAGAAAAAGTTTTTATTAAATTAATTGATTTGAGTAATATTTATACTCATCATTTTCAATATTATTCAATAAATTGAGTTTTTTTTTTAAAACAGAAATAATATTTAGATGTTATTAATTTATTTAACATTATATTTATGTAAAAAGTATCACAATATGTAAAAAGATATTCTTTTTATATTAGAGCTAATATGTGTGATGTTGTATATAAATTTATTTAAAAAAGAAGTCTTTTCTCTATCTTTTTTATGATATTAAATTAAAGTGCATATTTTTTTTAAAAGAATGTATGTTAAGCGAAAATTATTTACTTTTGTAATTCATTACTAAACCCTCGTAGAATAAAAGTTTTAGAGTAAATGTTTTTAAATAACATTTATGCAAATGATTTAACATATCTACAGAAAACTGGAATTCTAAAATATATTTATAATCCCATAGAAGGATATCTGAAAACAAAATATATAAATTCAAAGCAGTTTCTGACAATTATATATTTTAATTATCATAATATGTTCAATGGAGTGATGACTCACACAAATTTTGAAAAAAGGTAATTATACAAAATTATTTTATTGTATGAGAATAGAAAAACCGCAACAGAGATTGAGTAGATGTATCTGAAAAATTAGAAACAGAATTTTCAAAAACACAGTAATATTTCAGAAACATTGTAGGTACAAGTAATTTATATTCCTTAGGTGCTGAAGTCTTGAATCGTTTTGTTTTATTGTCTTGTTACACAGATTTTTTTTAAAAAATTAAAAACTGTGAAACTCATTATTTTAAATATTTATCCAGAGAAATTTTTATTCATCATAAAATTTTTTTTTACTGAAACTGCAGTCACAGTTAAAAACTGAGAGCAGGGTGCTGCGTTCTTTTGCTTTTCTGTCTGGTGGATACTTGGGAATTTTCGAGGTTTCCTCCCTTTTTGCCACTATATATGGACCACTATTCATAAAAACTAATTATAGAAGGCAGAACGTGGTGGATGTTATAAAAAGTCTCAGTGCACCTTTCAGTTGCTAAGCTATCCTCTATCAGTGTCAAAGTTTGTTCGATTGCGATTGAAATCTTAAGGCTATCAGAGGCTTAAATGCTATAACTACTTATGAAGCAGGCGAAAGCAAAATGGCTAATTAACACTTCATAATTAATGTTTTACGACAAGAAATGTCAACCTGATGACACCTAGAGGACTATTTCACATAGTCAAGTATTATATTCTATTTCAGTAGGATTGAAACTTTAAAACAGAACATTTTAATCTGTATGAATATTTTTCCTGCGTTGTTGGAGAAATTTTACGTTTTTAGTTTTCTTTACTCAAAGAGGAAGAGGTAGACCATGATTATATTTTCCTCAGATTCCATTTTCAAATTAATAAGTGTGAGTAATGCCACAATAATTTTTGACCATGGCTAAATTGCTTTGCTTGGCATGCACATGATCCTGTATATTTGAATCATTTCTGAACGTTCTCAAGTTTTCTAGTAAAATTTTATTTAGAGTATTCAAACTGTTCCAATAACCGCTCTGGAACAAGAAGGCCACAATGACTTGGTTGGTTAGGGCACGGATTTCTTTGTTGGAAGGTAAAGAATTTTAAATCTGACACAACCAAAGATCCATCCTATTCACTAAATTCGGATGGGGCATATTAAATGAGTCGTGTTCGTAATTTCCTCCAAGTGAAATGATTTGCTTATACACTGCTGGACAATTGTTAAGGACGGATCACAAATAACATTAACATTAAGCGAGACATGAGGCCTAGTAAGATAAAATATAGTTGCAACACTGTTCAGACATTAGAATAAAAAATTATTGTTCTGGAAAGTACAAAAGCTGGGAAACATCTGAAAGAAAAAAAAATGTTCATTTGATGCTGCATACGGAAAAATGGAACAATGCATCTGAAAGTCAGCAGGAACCATGAAGAAAGGTATCAGTATGGGATATGTCCACCGTGGAGTGTGATGCAACATTCCACACGTCGTATCATACTTTGCACAATATTATCCAGCAACTATTGAGGCAATTTATCCCATTCCTCTGGGAGTGCACGGATGAGGGTGTTCTTGTTTGTCGGAGGATAGTCTCGACCAGCAACTTGCCTCCCCAAAGCATCCCACACATTTTCAATGGGTCAATGGTTTTTAGATTTGGAGAACGTGATGGCCATACGAGGCGTTGAATACCCTCGCTGTCTAGACAATCCTGAACAGCGAGTGTTCGATGACATGTTGCGTTGTCGTCCATAAAAACAAATTTATCACCGACAGCATCACGAAAAAGACGAACATGAGGTAGAACTTCATTAATGTATTGTTGGCCCGTCATAGTCCCATTCGCAACCACATGTAGGGGCATGTGGCCATTGGTCATGATGCCGGCCCACACCATGACACTACATGTCGGATATCGGTCCCTTTCCTGGATATTTTCTGGACGATAAGCAGTACCAGATCGCGACAGATCAGTTGGCGTCTACAATCCGATAACAGACTGAACTTACTCTCATCTGAGAATAGTATGCATGCCCAGTCCTGTTCAGTCCAATTGCGATGCTCACGACACCATTGCAAACGGGCATTACGGTGCTGTCTGGTCAATGGGACACACACAACAGGTCTGCGGGCGTATAGTCCTCCTTCCCTCAAACGTCTGGCAATAGTTTTTTGGGAGATCTGCTTTCCTGAGGCAGCAAGAAACTGATTTGTCACCTGCTGAGCTGTGGTGTGCCTGTTCGTTTTTGCTGATAGGACGATATATCTGTCTTCTGCAGGCATCGTACTTCTAACACGATTTCCCCTGTGCCACCTACTACACATTTCAGTAGTTTTAAATGACTTCCACAGCCGTGAAACAACGCTGTGAGCGATGTCAAACTCCCTGGCAACATCTGTTATTTTTCGCCCTTCTTCGATCTTTCCAATAATTCGGTCACACATAAAATCATCTAAGTGATGTCAGGAAGACATGCCAAAAATTTCAAGTTCGTCTCTTAAATCTTTCCTGTAAAACTTTGACTTGAAACAACAACTGTCCACACGCGTCAAAACATTTAAAACTCTTTTGAACGCTATCACGTGATGAACAAACGTGGAAAAAAATTTGCATACGCATACTTCTTCTTACTGTAACCCGCACTTATTCTAATTTTCCACATTTTGCTTCCTTTCATTTTGTGGTTGCTATGGATGATAGTGTTATCCGTCCTTAGCAACTGTCCAGCAGTGTATTATTCAAGTAGAAAGTAGTAGATCAATTTTAGAGGTCTTCCGCTAGGTACCTGCTCCTAAATTACAAAGAACCTCCTCCAGCAAGGATGTATGCTAAGGTTCATTCACACACTCATAGCTCTTATATAATGTTGTATTTAAATATGTGGAGCACGAATAATAATTTTAATACATATAATTTCTAAACACCTTCTAACATTAAAATGAATTTAATTGCAGGAACAAGATAAATGAAGACTATTAAAAACCAGTTTATTAGAGAAATACTAATCTAAGAAAACTGTTCATGAAAAATATTTTCCTTTAAAAAAAGGCAGGTGACTCTTCAAAGGTTTTTTTACACATTTAGGTTAAAAAAGAATATCTATATTATTCACGAGAATGAATTCGCAACTTAATTTTCTTGCTTGCAATTAATAAATTGGACTCTTTTACTACATTATTATAATTATAGTGTCTTCGGGGAAGCATTCTACGATTTTTAATTTACTTTTTTACGACACATTGTTCAACACTAATTACCAAAAAACAGTTTAACTTATTAATATAGGGTAATTAATGAGTATTAAATTTATTTGTTTTATGTTTCAAAGAAATTTTACACAAATTATTTCAGTATTTTTCCAGCAATACTTTTTCGTTGATTTATCTATATACCATCCAAATAGCAAAAAATTAAAACTTTTATAATTTTTTAATACTAAAATAGTTCTATATATATATAAACTGAATAGATCTGCCTTTTATATTAATTGTACTTCTCTTGTGGTTAATTATGGAAATCATAATGTATGAAAGTTTTCAAATTAAATAAAGATTCTAAAATAGGAAACCAATTCCTTTTTTATTTCAGGCAAGCTTATTTAGAACATGTTCATTGTGCCTGTTGTTGTTGCACCAAAGCATGCTTCTTTGTACAAAGCCCTGAGTTGGGCTCTACCTGTTCGATAGAAGCAGCAGGGTGGAGTCAGTGATTATAAAGCAGGAACAAAGCAGAAGACCCCCAACTTGATCTACCGCTCCAGTGGTATCATTTCACTTGGAAGATATTGCAACCACGCCTAGTTTTAACATATCCTAGCCATATTTAGTGTACGATGGATCTTCTGTTAAGCCGAGATTTGAACTCTCAACCTTCTGATGAGAACTACACTCTAATCAGCCAGACCAACCCGGTCCTCATTGTGGCTGTAGTAGGACAGCGCACTTCGCAGTTGTATGTCCTGAGTTCAATCCCAGCCGCTGCTGAACAACAAGAGATAAGTGTTACGCTTTTATTTTATACATGCACAACTACTGGGGGGGGGTTGGTTGGTTGGGTTTAATGGTACAAGTTCCAAAGAAGGACAAGCTGCGCCAATCACAGGATATTGGATATGAGTTTGTTTTCTTCAACCCTTTAAAATTTCAAAATAAAAGTAATAGATATGTACACTAAAATCTTTATACATACAATATACAGATGTATAAAATTAAAAACATGAAATTTTTATAAAATATTTCTAAATCAGATAAAATTCATGAATCCTATGACTTTTAAAAACGCAAAGAGATTACGATGGGGTGGTTCCCCAAGCAGGTCTTCTAATGTTAAAATATCACTATTAAAATATCTAAAACGATGATGGTTAAGATCTGGACACACAATTAAAATATGATATACTGTGAATGGTTCATCACACTTTTCACACCATGGTTGGAGATCACTTAAGATCAAATGTTTGTGGATGAAACGTGTGTGACCAATTCGAAGGCGAGTCAATCTTACGTCTGCACTTCGTGGAGATAAAACAGATAATGGAATGATATATGAAAAGATGGAATGGAGTTTGTTGCTGACTTGCAAGTTCCAGAATTCCTGCCAAAGAGAATATATAAAACGTTTGAATCCTTTTCTCAAATCCATTGATGGTACTGAAGGTAAAATGGAAGTAGATGCAGACTTAGCAGCCGCATAGGCCTTCTCATTGCCATCTATTCCTATGTGACTTGGTATCCAGCAAAACAGTATCTCAGATCCATTGCTGGTAAGAGAATCAAGCAATTTGAAAATTTTGGACACAACTAGATGGCAGTTAAATTTCCTATTTTTCAAAGCTTCTAAGAACTAATGGGGGATACTTGTTAGTTTTCCAGGTTTTCTCCCTTGTGACCTGTGAATATAGCCCAGCGTTTATGAAAAGTATTCCAAGGATCCAGTACTACTCGGTTGATTTTAGAAAATCTAAAAACGGGCTTCCACTGTTAAATTTCCCCCTATTCGATATCAAAATTTATTTTCCAGATATCATAAAATTTAGAATTATTTTATTGTCATGCATATTTTTTAACTACTATACGAAAATAAAGAACGGTAAAATGTAAGAACTAAAAAAGATGTCAAGTGCAAATTCATTTCAGAAATTACATACTGTATGAAACTTTATTCAAGTTTGATTGAAAATACAACTTTTTGTGGTATGAAGGAGTAGATCAAAGCAGCAATGAATGCCACTTCCCTGACAAGTAAATGCTGTTGCTAAGCATCGAAGTATTAAATGAAAGAGTATTTGAATGTGTGTTGGAGACTGACAGCCACTACATGCAGCCAAAATTTCATCTAGACCACAATATGTATGACGTATTTGCTAGTGATGCATTCTCTTAAAGTTATCCTTCTACTAATAATTATAGGGGCTCAAAGGAGGATAAGTCAAGAAAACTACTAGGTCAGAGAAATTGTGCAGCTTGGTGGACTAACAGGAAACTGGCAATAGCAAAGAATACAGGTCTTATTGTTCTTTGATAGGTGGGCGCAGATAAGTCTTAAAAGTAAGATGGTGCAAAATTTCAGCGATATAGTGCAAGCTGGTCACGATATTCGTAACGTATATTAGAAGTGCAAAAGTGAAATCTAATATATCTACCTAAGTCATCATAAATGGTAAAGAACCAATGTGGTGATAAATAAAATATAACTAGTAACTGTTATGCACAGTGTCTCCAAACTCTACCACATTGAAGTTGTTGACTTAAATGTGATAAACCATTCAGATGACCGTAGCTGCAGTCTAATGCAATTGCATAACATCTATGAACTATTGTAAATATAAATACCTAATAAAGGTAAGAGAAACAATTGATGCCTTGCTGATATTTCCTTTGTACTGCAATCAATACAGAATAGTTCGTTGGGACACTAAATATTCCGCTCCTGTCTGTATGCACTGTGATAAATATGGATTCTCGTGTTGTATTATGATGATATGCTTATAACTGCTTCCTTCAGTCAGTTGTTCCCTTTGCCTTCACAGATCATACATTTGCATGAATGTTGTTGATTACGTCCAATAAGATGACCGGTCACTCAAAAGGATAATCCTTTCAAGGAATAGGTTATCACATCGCATCAATACTAGGTAATAATTTCTTCTCGGTTGAACACAAACTCAGATGACACTTGTTTAATTTCACTAGTTCTTGTGAAGCCGTGCATTCAAATACTCACTAGGGAAAGTAATTCATAACTTTTTCATAAATGCCCATACATTTTCACTTTATGCACAAGTTTTCTAGTAGCTGGATTCTGTGGATTTGAAAAATTAACCTGCGGCTGCGCTGAATTACTAATTATTACAATTCTCACCTCAGTTTAAGTACTTTTCATTTCCAGAAAAGTATATCGTCTTTATTTTTTTTCCAGATATTAAGGTACAGTACATTATGAAGTAACAGTAGCCGGTTAAATGAAGTTACTGGAGGAGTGAGTAATGAAGATTTTTATAAAAAAATATTACATCTTTTCCGCTGACGTAATGGTATAGTGATGAAGATTTTGTCTTTCTTTTTTAGTGAATCTCAGAATCTGAGGGGAAAAGTGGGATTATTAGCTGGTAGAGCATTTATCCTGAGCTTTTTTAAAAATAGTTTCCGATTGTGTTTTTTAGATTTAAAATAGAGAAGAGGAAAAGGATAGATAAATTCTGGTTGAAAAAGAGGATCATTGTAGACTACAACAAATCCCATGAGATAGTTGGTGCGCGTTTATGATTAACATGCAAATTCAGTGTCGAGGGAAATATGTTTATTTATAGTGGATTTGAAACTACGATAATACGACAGAAAATGCACATAAATTCCTTTAAATATATAATGACTATTATGAGTTATTCATTTAGTGAGGACAATTTTGAGAATAGCAGATTTAAATCAAAACTTCAATATTTATCATCCATTATATATTACGTGTAATAGAACCAATGTACTTTAGATATTGAAGTTTATCATAGCAATTTAATCTCTCGTTTTTTTTTCTAACTGATGATATTATGAAGTTATATTATAAATAAACAATGATTACTATTTAATAATAATTATATTATTTTGCCTAAAAAGTACTTTTTATGATTCAATAATTCATTATTTTTTAAAGAAAAGTATGATAATATTTTCCAGTATTTTTTTTAAGTATTATGTTTTAATAAGATTTATTGTATTTTCATAGACTATTATTATTAGGTTTTATAAAATTTGGAAAATATTTGAAGTAAGAGAAATGAAAATGTCTAGGTATAGTCTAAAGAAAAATATTTTAAAAAACGTTTAATTATACTAGATTTTTGTGCTAATTTTTCTAAAAATATTTGTATTTAAAACTGTTACTTTTAGAGACTATAAACCTTATGAGAGAAACACAGTGATAGCTCAAGGTAAAGAATACTTGAAAAAATGTAAGAACAATTGTTTTTAATCTGTCACTAAAAGTCCTTTTTTTTGATGAAAATATTAAATAAAATTATTTCAAATGCTGTAATAAAATTTGCAGAAAATTTTACAGAAAAGTTTTCCCGTATTGAATTTTAATAATTGTGCTTCAGTTACAGATGTTATAGTTGATAGTTTAATTATTAAGGAATAAAAAAGTTTTTTACTTTACTAATATGTAAAATAAATTAAAACAGCTGTTAGAAATTATTTTATAGTTATTAATATTATGCTGTCATACATTGTCGGTTATAAATATAACATTAATATTGAGTTATAAATATACAAATTTAATGGCAGCAGTAATATAATAAGGGACATATATTTGAATTTCATTGGATTTTACAATAACTATTCTGATTTATGTTCTCCAAAGTTTTTCTCAAGGGCACCAACATACACACCGAGGGCATTTACTTAAAACAAGGTAAGCTGTATATTACGATTATTTTTCCAAGTATATTGCAGTAATAACACGAAATCATGCAACTGTTGTGCAAACCCATTGAGCAGAAATATGTTTTAGCATTTTTTCCGTGCAAACATATAGAAAGAAATACGATGAATGTAGAATGTGTTATATGTAAAACACCATTTAGTTTTGTGAAATTCGATAGATTAGAATGATAACTTTTTGCATCAAAAGAATTATGTTAATGCTATTTTAAGTATTAAAATTGAGATAAAAATGTATTTTTTGCTAATAGTTATTTGATTGCTAATTGCTATTTATTTGCTAATTTTTATATTTTAAAGTTATAAAAAAATGTAATGCACAGAAATTTTTAAGAAATAAACGGCAACAAAATAGTTTTTTTTTCTGGTATGCAATGAACAGTTTATTAATGAAACTAAGACTATGCTTATGTAAAGGAAAATATAACTTGAAATTTTACAAGTTCAAGTATGTTAACCAATTTTTATGCTTTTACTTTAATTGCGTACTAGAAAACTGTAAGATTCATTCACCTTAAATTTAAAATATATTTCACACTCATAATAAAAAAATGCATTCGCATTTAAGCGTGCAAGAAAATAGGCTTACTTTTTAAACTGCTCACAAAATCATCTCTTTTTCGTATTTTATAAAGCATCTCAAAAAGAATTTTTTTGTCAATTCCTAAATGACCTATTTACTGATTCGAGAATATCTCGAGATGACGCAAAAAATCTCTTGGCAACTAATCAATTAAGTGAAGTGGATCGTGGAAAATGATGGAAATTTTTACTGAAGTGAGTGTTTTTAAGGAAGATATAATCCCTTAGGTGAAATAGAGGGCAATGTAAGCATTCAAAATGTCGTCTCACAACGTTTTTCTAATTCTGAATCACGTGTTGCACTAGATGTTTAATTAATTAGTGATTGAATTGGTGCTCCAAGAGCTCCACTGAGATGATCCGAGTGTAAAGAATAATGAAAGTGCTCTGCATACATTTTGTTAAAACTAAAAAAAAATCATCAAAGGATTGTAAAAGTATTTCATGAAGAACATTTAAGGTAACATGCTTAGAATGTGGTAAAACTAGCAAATGCATGACATAACTTGTTATTGAGATTATAGTTAAAATAATTTTGCTTTTTTTTGAAAAGTTGTTTCTAAAAGGTTTTGCTGATATTGGAATTTTATATGTAAAACTATTTTGGAGTCACACATTAATACAGAAAAATTGAAACAGAATGTGTCTGACACACATCTGTAATGATACTCTGTGGTTGGAAAATATAAGATTATTTTCGGATAATATTTAAAATATAGGAAATTTGAAAATAGTTTACATTTAAATACTTTTATCAACCATAATTATATTAATGAAATTATATTTTTTAAAATGTATTTATTTAAAACTAAATATATGTAAGTTTTTGAGGAATAATGTAGAAATATTTGAATTAATAAATAATTATATTTATAATATTTTTATAATGTAAATGATTATATTAATAGATGATTATATAAATGACATATTTATTTAAAACTGAATGTATGTAAGTTTTTGAGTAACGTTGTAGAAATATTTTGAATAAATAAATGATTATGTCACAAACTGTCGTATCACAAAAAGAAAAGAACATTTTGATTGTGTAGTCAAATGTATAAGTATTTAGGCAATATGATTACAGATGTAATAAGAGTTCATATAGTTGAAGGGTTTTTCTTAACAATAACCATGTTTTAATTTTTTTTTAAGTCAAGCTACAGTAACAAATAATCAACAACTGCGTAAAAGAGATAACAACTTCAGATAATTTAAAAGTGTCTAAATCTTGATGAGTCTTACTCCTCATTGCAAACTCTAAATTTTTGTTCAAAAAACGTCTGATATTGAAAATTGAAAAACGAAATTATATTTGAAAAAAAGTATAAAAAAATGAATAATGAGAAAAAGAAATTAAATCAGAAAAATTTTTTGAATTCTTCATAAATGAGAAAATTAAATAAAAGAACTTAGTGATATTATATGGGAAGAACATTTGTTATACTATTTGAAAATATAAACTAAAACTTAGTCAGTGGCACAACAGCCCATTTGTGGGCCAAGGCCTATTTCTGTTTTCTTGTTCGATGGACCCTGGAGTGCGAAGGATATGCCCCGGTTAGGTAGTCAGCCTAATGTGAAACCCCTAGTGCTTAGTTCCCAAGCGTACTTGGTACTCAATTTATGGACCCACTGAAGGGATGGAAGGCTGAGTTGACCTTGCCCAACCCGAGGATCGAGCTTCAGACTTGCACATTGGAAACGCGAAGCTTTACCACTAAGCCACTGGGTTTCCCATGAAAATATATTAATCTAAAGTATTTCTTACTTTGGAAAGAGCATTTTATTTTTTTGTTTATTGTGTTGGAAGCATGAAAACGATTCAAGTTAAAAGTGATTAGCAACTCTTATAATTTTTGATCTTAAGCCCTAAATTATTTTACATTTATATAAATGAACTTTTGTAAAAAATTATTTTCTGGTAAATTCAGTGGGAAATGAATTCATAAAAAAGACAAATTTTTATAACATAAAATATAATAATTTATTATTCTCTAGTTTCCTTTTAACTATCAAACTTTAAAAAGGTTAAATATGGGTAATGGAAATTGATCTTTTTTCTCTTTTTAAAACTAACCCAAAATGAAAATTTTAAAGTTATTTACAGAACTTTTAATTTAAATGCTAATTTTTAAAATAAAATTATATTAATAAGAAGAAATTTATTCTCGAATAACTTTTTTAAAATAAAGCAGTTTTCCCGCAGTTTTTTTTCAGTGACACATTTTAGTAGCTTATTGTAGTTTAGATTGTTTTTTTCAGTTTCAAGTTATTTAAGGGATGATAAATTACTTCAAAAAAAAAAAAAACTACGCTAAAGAGTCTATGAAATCTGTAGATGGTTTACAAAACAATAGAAAACATCTCCAGAGGTACCTTCTTGTAGAAATATAAATAAAAAGGACAATGTAAATTTAAAAATTAAAACTGTTGATGTAGACAAATATATTTATTATGCATTTAAGTGTTTTATTCATTGATTTTTTGGTTTAAAAATTAAACTTTAAAAAACGTATTAAAATTAAAACTTGGAGAGTCTTTCTATTGTATTTAGCTATATGAATCATTGACCAGCTGGTAAAACAAAAGCATCGAGTGTATACCAACATAAAAAGAAACAATTTTCGGCAAGAATGAGTGTAGAAGAAAGGCTGCCGATAACTACGAAAAAGCGTTATAGAGTGATATCCAAAAATAATGGAACTAATGTCAAATAGGGTACAAAACTTATTAATTCAGTATCAACGATAACAGTTAAAAAGGAAAAAAAAAAACTGTAGGAGTGAAAAAAGTAACAATTTCTGAATCATTTTTAATTCATATCAGTGAAAAATATCTTGTTGATGAGTACAATAAAATGCAATAACAATAAAAATTTAGTGCACCACGCTAATTCTCTTTTCTGTGTTTAATACATAAATTTATTAGGTGTCCTTACAAGCGTAGTGTCCAAATTGTTTTCTTGAACTGTAAATCATGGAAACAAGCCTTATTAGGATTTATGCACATATGATCATTATAATAGAAGGATTTGTAAATGGAAGTGACATTTGAATATGGAAAGACACTTTAAAGTGATACGCTATCCTTGAAGATGACAATTCTTGCACACTTAGACTTGTCTGGTCATTGTAGCATACTACTCTTGGATGGTTCAAAAATTTAATGCCACTGAAGTACATACTGAGATCGGATTTGGAGAATGGAGATAGCAGATTAAGTGAGAAAATGAGCATCACTAAAATTGAGTTTTTTACTTAAATATTTTGAAATTCGTTCTCTGCTCAGTGATAAAAATAATTAACAAGAATGTAGCTAATATACTTGTCTTATCAGTAAAATTTTACTACGGTGATAATAAAAAATGGTGTTTATTTTCCATTGAATCTAAAATATAACTTAATTAGCATTTCTACCCGAAAGTTACAAATTGTATATAATTAGATAAGATAAATCATTAAAAAGTTGTTTCAATGAAACGCATATATAATTCAACATTTGAAAGAAACCATATTTAAATCCTATCATTGACACATTTAAACAATAACAATTAATAATAAGTTTAATATAATAATTTGTATCGAATTTAATTTTTATTTTATTATACTATATATGATGGGAAATATACTTTAACTCGGTTAAAATTTTAGGTTTTAAAAGTTTTATTTTGTTACTAATTTTAGAGCATCTCAATGACATCAAGGGAAAGACTAGAAAACCTACTATAACATCATTATTCGCTAAAAAAAAAGAAAACTAGGTTTGAAGGAATTAAGAAAATTTTATGTTTGACTACTGATGATCGGAAAATGTTGTATTTTTTCCTATGAATCTCTCTAAATTTTTAAAAATCAGCTAGTCAAAATTTATAATTAAAATCATATTTTACAAACTGGGAATTTTCTCTTATTTTATGGAAGGAGAATTTTGATAGGAGTTGGGAAAATAATATTAATATAGAATTGTCAATGAATACAAGGATATTCATACGTATAAAAATCTATTTTAAAGCCTTCTGAGATATAAACATAACCAATTTTTCAAGACTACAATGGTCCGTGATATAAAATCGAAGAATTGATGCATGATATAAAATAGAAAAATTATTTTTATATAAATTACATGCGTTAATACTCAAGAACATTAATAATATGATTAAGAATACAAAAAAAATTAATTTAATTGAGGTATTCCATTACATCTGTTTTGATAAAATATATTTATTATATGCTAATTTTTCATGTTAACATTTTACTTAGATTGAACATATTCCACACAAAAAATGGATATTAATATACTTATCCTCATTATAGAAGTATTTTGAGAATAAAATGAGAATATTGTATGTTATGTTGAAATGTTTTCTATTTATATAAGCATGATATCAGCAAAAGAAATTCCAAAAGAAATTTTGGTCTTATTATAATTTCCCCTTAGAATATTTTAGAAGAAATCAGAAAACAATATTTTCAATAGCTTCTATAATTTTATATCATAATTTAATAATATTGTCATCAAATTTATGAGAATTTTACCAGTTTTATTTGTATTATGTTATTGTTCTCTAACTATGTTCATTTTCCATTAATTTTTTTAAATAGTTTATTAGGTAGTTATGTAGTTAATTTGTTAAATTGTTGCTTTTTAATAATAAAAAATTATAGATTATAACTCATAATTGAAATGTTTTGAAACATTTTATAATTCTGAAAAATGTAAGCACAAGCAAACAACTACAAATATCCGCCTTTTAACCATTGGTGATAAATTTCTCTTTGCATTCGCTGTCAGGAGAAATAGAAGTTATTCATTTTGCAAAGAATAAGTTATTGAATAAAATTTGTCAAACGCAAACCTTTTGGGTATTGTTCTTAAAACATTTAGAAACACTCGTTAACCTCATTTTATGCATAAATATACATCAATCAAGGCATTTCTGTAGATAAAACCATAATTTATGAATTTTAATAACAGAGTAAGCATTAGGAAAATAGAAACATTATAATCATTAAATATGAAAATAAAAAAAGAAACATTTCTAATTATGAGATATGAATAGGTTAGTGTAGAAATGTTTTGTCAGCTAAGGATTATGAAGGTTATTTTTAAATTTAGGAAAAAGAGAATTATTAAAGCTCTTTTTAACAAGATGGCTTATTTTCTTTCACAGAATACGGAAAATTATATTACTAAGTAAGCGCAATTATGAGAAAAATATTTCATGGAACGTTATTTTCAATTTTTTTAAATTTTTTTAAAATATTATTTAGTGATTAAGTCTGAAGTGCTCCAATAAATTATATCAAAATTGACGAAGGCTTCAAGAAATTCTGCTCATAAACTTCACATTAGAAAAAAAAATACTAGAACGAACACATTTTCGAAATTTCTATTAATATTCTTTCAGTTGTAAAGTATGTTTGTATGCATTATTGAGAGAAGAATAAAAAAATTTCATATATTCTATCACCTTTTTTAAATTTTTCAACAAAAAAAAAATTGAAATTTTCTTAAAAAATGTTTTTGGTGAGATTTTGCTCCATTTCCTTATATTCATAAAATTTAAAATGCAAAACTTGTCTCCTTAAGAGCATAAAAAGCTTATATATGCAAATAGAGTTTTTCTTCGTATATAAAATTTCTATATGATGAAAATATAGTACAAATTGCCTGGTTTAATTAATTTTGATTACTGTGATATAACAGCACAGTAATCAAAATTAAATAGTAGATGAATTTACCTCTCTGTGACAAAAAACTATTGGGAATTAGCCAAAATTCTATTTATGATGACCTAAGCATTCGGTTTTCATTTATAAGAAAAGACTAATTTTTTTTCCACTAGCAGATGAGGGAATGACCCTATTGTGAAACAACTTATACATAGAAAATAACTTACTGTAATTGTAAAGATAATGCAAAAAATCTTCATTGAGATAAAATGTGTAAGTATAATATATATAAGTATATATATATATATATATATATATATATATATATATATATATATATATATATATATATATATATATATATATATATATATATATATATATATATATATATATATATTAGTATAAAATAAATAATGAATAATGTACAAAAATTGATTGCACTCTAACATGATTAAAAGATAGCAGTAACTTTAATCTAAGAAAAATTTATTAGTACTAAATAAAGCTAAGTTTTTGTCTATACAATTTGATATACTTTTATTCATCTTGATTTAAAAGCTATATTTGATGTTAAAACCTAACAGAAATTTTTTTGTGAAAACTTTAAAACAAGCCGTTAAATTTTGGTCATTGAACCAATTAAATTCTTTTAAAACATTTCTTTTAAAATAAGTATGAACCTTTCATAGTCCACTGGAAACCATTTCAGATCCGGCAATTCGGATTTTGCAATCAAGTCATCCGAGTTATTGGAAATGATTTGTCACTGCATTGAGTAAAATTTTGACGGAGTAGGTTTTACGTAAGTAAAGATATGAGAGAAGATTCCTGTTTTGTATAACAATTTAGTTTAAAAAAATCTTATGTTCAAAAGAAGAGAATCCTAAAGTTCTGGAGTCATTAGTACAAAATAGAGTTATTTATAAAATATATTACTGCCATGTTGTAATTTCTTCAAAGAAATGACGACTAATTAAGTTCTCCTTTCTAACTAATGACCGATAACTAAAAGAAATAAAGATTAATGTCCTCAGTTTTATAATTAAGAATGACTACAAGAACAGTTAATTTCCTAATGCGATTCCAGCGAAACAATGATATTAGCCAAAATTAGAAAATTGTTTTTTGAACTATGATATAAAATTTCTTGTCAAATATGAGGATTCGTTTCAGATTAAATTCGACATTTATATATAATCACAGAATCACTCCAATAGAAATGAGTTTCTTTCTTTCACATAATATGAAAAAGACATGCCTCATCCTATATTATTCAAGCGCTAATAAGTGAATGTTTCAAGCACAATCCCGTCAGAAGAAAGCGAGTCGTGATTAAGAGATCTCCTATAGAAACAAAACTTTCAGACATTCCTTAGAATTATTCCCATTCTCAAATATTTCATGTGCACTACTACTTCTTTTTGACTTTTTAGCTACTTTTTCTATAACTACTCATGACCTGTCTATTCTAAATTCTAGATCATTTATTGCAGACTTATTCGCTTGAAGCAACCTCTTAAAAATCATAAGTTATGCCGATGCATTATTCTGTTGATAAAAAAAATATAAAATATTACTCAAAAATTTTTACAGAGTTCCATAATCACTAGAAAAATACCCAATAAGCCTCCTTCTTTAGTTATATTTATAAATTTTTAGACAGAAAGTTTTATTTTATATTTGATATTCTGTAAATAAGCGTACTGAAAGGGACCACTTACCTCTTCAAGGGCAAATGAAATCAAAATCTTATACTCCTGAAACATCGAGTAAAAAATAAAAGTAGTTGATTTTTGTATAATTTATTTTTAATTAGTAAGTTATAATCTTATTTAAGCACCTTTGCTTAATTTTGATTATTTTGCAGTCTTAAATAGATAATTGTAATATGCTAATGCAAAGTAGAATAAGCATTTCGAAATTACTGGAGAAACAAAAACTAGTCTTGCGATTACTATACATTATTCAAAAATTGTTGTCTTTACACCAATAAACCATTTAGCTCAAAAACTGCAATGTAATATTAGCATAAAATTGCTTATATATTGTAAAGCAGATATTGATTTACATTCTGAAAAATCAATAAGTGTTCCCGCTTTTTTTTCCTTTTCTCTTTGAAAAAATATTTAAATTAGATGGTTAATTTGAACTCTATTATTACTATGAAAAGCAATTGTCTTGATTCACAAATTGTAAAAGTTTTCTTATGCATTTATACAAACTCATTTCCAAATAGCAAATAAATCCATCACGCAACAGTTAAACGTGAAAAACATCGAAAAATACTGGTTTTATTAGAGCGTCACGCGGGAAGAGATTAATCAAATATGTTTATTCAAAAAACGCAGCAAAGAAATACATTCCTAGATAAAAATAATGTTTAATGTTTTCCTAGTCATAAAAGATGCCGTCATTGTGAAACTAATAATGGAAAGAAAACTAAAGTCTAAACAAAAAAGGAAATTAAAAGGATTAAGAGTATCTTTCTTGAGCATAATTGTTTTTACAATTTGATCATGTCTTCTATGAGGTGTTGTTATTGTTGTCTCACCAGCATCCTTCCCTGTACCTTGCCCTCAGTTGGGCTCTACCAGTTAGATGGAAGTAAATGGGTGGAGTCTTCGTGATTTTGAAGTAGAGACCAAGTAGAAGATCCCGGATAATTGGTCTGCCACCCCCAGAGGTACCATTTAACTTGGAGGACATTGCGACGAAGACTTATTTAACATGCCCCAGCCACCTTTAGCCAACACGACGAATCTTAGATTAAGACGGAATTGGAATTCACCATCTTCCGATAATGAGAATGGTGCCCTCTACAACCAGGCCACCGCAGTGCTTTTCTATGAGCTGTAATCAATCAAAATGAAGTAATCACATTCCTCTTGTAAAGCAATTTTCAAGTTTGCAGTAGTGGTTTGGGATGGAAAACAAGGCACACCCAACAAGGCCGACGTCTTCTTAACAATTTATCGGACTCAGGATAAACGTACAGGCTGTCTATTCCACTTATTCAATCCCATCTCTCTTTGCAGGTAGATGCCGACTAGTGACACACTTGCATATCATCAATTAAGAAGAAATAAGAAACAGCTGCTCAGAGTACAATATTACACTATGGTTTCGGATTTCATCTCGATACGTTGCAGTATATATATATATATATATATATATATATATATATATATATATATATATATATATATATATATATATATATATATATATATATATATATATATATATATATATATATATATATATATATATATATATATATATATATATATATATATATATATATATATATGTATGTATGTATATATATATATATATATATATATATATATATATATATATATATATATATATATATATATATATATATATATATATATATATATATATATATATAAAATATGTATATATAATATATATATATGTACGTGATACAATGTGTTTATAAACAATGAGAGGAAACAAAAAAGATATATTTAAAGCTTTTTGAATTTTCTGATAAAAAGCAATATTTTAATTACTAAAATATAGAATTGCAATTTTTGTTTAAAATGTTATGTTCAGTTCACTAATTTATTTATTCTGATGTCAGATATTAGTGGTTTACATTTAAAATAAAAGTGTGACGAGGTTTAAAGTAATTGTGGGATTATCTATCACAAAAGGAACTGATCACCTGCGATAAGTCTTATTTTGGTTAAAAAATGGAAAAAAAGAAAAGAATAGCAAATGTCAAAGACTAAATATAATGATAATCAAAAAGGAAAACTTTCATTAAATTGTTAATTTTCTTAAAGTTTTATGTGATAATGCATTTTAGGATGTTTGCATTACACTTCAGATAAAAAAGGATCGCCTATTCTGACAAGAGTTTTTTAAAGGGATGATTTGCGAAATTTTAAAACGTGTTAGGAAATTGAAGTGTCATGGAACATCATAAATGGTAAAACAATTCAGCAGCAGCTGAATGAAATAGGAATAATATATCAAGAAATGTTTGATAAAATTCAGTTATTTTCACAAAACGTGAAGCATACAAAGATATAAAAAGGCTAAGAAATACATAATGTTGCATCTTGAAGACTTGCTCCATAATGTTAATTAATTTCGTTGGGCATGATAAATATTAACAAGTGAAGACAGAGAGAAAAATAATTCTAAAATGAAAATTATAAATTAGGTACAGTGAAACTTTTTATTATTATTATGGTACATGAATAACTAATTTCTCAAACACTAGGACCATTTTTAATACTGGAATGATTGATAAATAATAAGCATAAACAAATTTAATAAAAAAGCCACATATTCCTCTATAATAAAAAAACCTGAGGAAGATTTTATAGTCAAAGTTTTAAGATAACACTATTACTCTTTTTCATACAGCTGTTGAAGAAATTTTAACTCTTATTATTATTTTGCAATTCCTATGTTCATTAGAGTGTTTATTTATATTATTGGTTTTGATTTTTGATTAAAAATTATAAAGTAAAGCCATGGTACTCAGCCATTTATTTTTAATATTTTAGATTCAAATTTTACTTATAATGTATGAGTTCAAAGGAAATGTCAATCGAGGAATTTAAAGAATATTTTATAATAAAATTAAGGGACATCATACACAATGCACGCATACACACCAGAAAACTACATCTAATTTATGTTTTAAAGTGAGAATGAATAAAATCTATTACTACAGAATAAGGGAAAATCGTTTGAATATTTCTTTTTCATTGTTATCCTAATCAATTTAAATTTTCTTTTTTCTGCACAATCGTATATGTAAAATGATCTTTTCCATCACGATATTTTCTTCGTAAATTTTCTTTTTTTAATTCAGCACAATTTACGTGTCAATAGTACTTATTTCATTGTTAGGTGCAATATTTACTATTAAAATGTAAATAAGGTTCTCAAAACATGTAACAATCTCAAGAATAGAATAAAAGCGAGTTAATATATTCTAGTGTAGATATTTTAAAAATATTTTGCTTCGAAAATATTCTTTATTAAATACTAAAAAAGTAATTTCTTATCTTTACGGCTCTTCTCTTGTCTCTCATTGCTTATGCATTTCTTTGAATTCAAAAGTAATGTGTGTGAAATGAAGATTCAGTAAGTAAAAAATAATGAAAAATTTTTGCGGCAACTTTTTGAAAGCATTTCAATGGCATTTTACCTCGGTTTATTTGCCTTGGTAGCAAAGAGGATTATGGAAAATGTTATTTAAATTATCTGGCCATTCGTTGTCTTTTTTGCTTATTTGTGCACATTATTTGATATTTGTAAAAGTTACAACTTGAGAATTTCGAAAAATTAATTAAACTTAATTTTTTGAAATTAAGAGTGAGGGGATATTCTTACAAAATTATTTATTTCAGTTTTATAGATTAGTTTAAAGTTTTATATTAATAGCAATTTGTTTACTTTTTTATTATTACTAAACTTTATTTATAGAATTATAGTAAATCTATAATTTCAATCAGATCATTGGTCATTAATCTATTTCCTTTATTCTTTGGATTATTCATTTCTTGTTTTTTTTTAAATATTTTTAAAATTCATCTTCTGTAAAATTTAATAATCTGTGTGTATAGTGAGTCACGTATATTTTTATTTGTTAAAAGTGATATATAATATTTGCAGTCATCTTTTTTAGTATTAATTGTACAAGAAATTGATAGTAAACTTATGGTATAGATGTCTAAGATGACATGTAACCACTCAAATATTATTTTATAGTTTCAATTAAAATTCTTATAGAAGAAGGTGTTATTTTTCTCATTAGAAAAACTTTCAAAATCCAATTTCTTTTACGTAAAGCCTAATCAGTTAGTTCATTCGTTCAGTGTTAATAAAATTTTTAAATATTAATATTAAAATCAAAATAAATTTTAGTTTTTCTTCAAAATAACTTAACTTTGTAATAGGCAATCAAACTATTACAAAGTTAAAATATGTAGATGGTGGATAATCTCATCTTTGAGACACAAATTTAAACCCAGGTTGTTTCTGTAGAGTAGTGACTGGAATTCAAAGGTATGCAAGTTGATCTTGAGCATTTTGAACAGAAGGGTTAGTGCCAATAACCATTTGAAATTGATATTTTAATAGATTAACATTCCACGTGTAAACTTTTCTAGATGTGAAAGTTAAGTTAACGCTGTTTATATTAAATATTGGTCTTTGATAAGTAATATTTGATATTGATATTCTCATATTTGAAAAGTACATAGCTATATGTTCGGTTAAAGTTTCAGTTTTTGGGGACTGATTTCATTATCAGGAAGGATGCTCCAAACACTTCTACTAGAATTGGTTGACTTTATATCGCATCTAAACGACTGATGATCCTATAGACTTTATTTTACCCGTTGTTGAGATACTGTATTTATTTTACAGGAACTTCAACACATATATAACTTTTTTCCAATCTTCTATAACAGAAAAGGGTCTATCTACTTTCACTCCTTACAGAAAACTAGTAGTTTTTAATGATACAAAATTTGTTTACTCAGAGGCTTATTGACTTTATAATTTTTTAACATATTTTATTGCATTTTTTAAAAGTAGCCACTTATATGGTCGTTCTCTCTCTGCCGTAATCATAATACCATTTAATTTTTTATGTAACGCATTTAAAAACATACTTTTTTGTTTCTGTGGTGAAAATTTAATGATTTTATTTGTATTCTTTTTTCAATAATATTTATCATATATTTAAGTAACTCAATATAGTTAGATTTGCAAGTTTTTAAGTTGTGAACAGAAAACAGGATTTACTTTCATAAATTCAAATCTAATGATTTAATGAGAGTCATACAGATGTGAATAATTTTCAAAACATTTCATTGAAAAAAATTAATTTTACTAATGAATCATAATTTGCATACAATTGACAGGAAATGGTGTTGTAAATGATTTCAAAGAGGTGAAGGTTAGCTTATTTATGAAATTTTAACTCATGTAAGTGAATATATATTTTTTAAATCTTCTATAAATTTACTGAGCAATATTGAACATTTCTTAGATAAATATGAAACAAAAGTAGTGATTTGTTTCTTGTTTCTAAACGTTAAACCTATTTTTATGCAATATTCTATTGCATAAAAATAGGTTTAATGTTTAGATGTTGTTGCTAGGTTTAAAATAGATTTAATGTTTAGCTTATGTTGCTCAGAGATTATTTCTGTATGTTTAAAAACTAAAAATAGTGCACGTTCACGTGCTATTCTCTCTTTTCATTACTAAATTAAAATTGATATCGAATCTTCTGAGAGTCGTACTAGTCGGAATGTCATTGTATTTTTCTCTTATACATTTTTGGTCTTTCTATAATAAACATCGCTTTTAGTCATAAGTGACTTGGTGATCATGGTGGCCATATATAAAATGAATAACATGTTGACCAATAATCATAACTGTTATAGAATGGTAGGTTTCTTACATTTTATCTGGAATCATACCATATATTAAATCACGTTTTAAATGTTTATATAGAATGGGACATATTTACAGAAATTTGCCGGTGTTAATATAAATTTTTAAGCTAATGTCACCTTAGAGGTGACTTTCGTTGTTAATATATTTTATGAAAGCTAACAGGAATTAATCTTTTAATAAATATTTTTTTTGCTGTATTATCAAGTTTGATTTTTTTATTGTTCTACTATCACTTTTTAGCCAAGAAAACAAATTGTTTTACGATATATAATTTAAAAGTGATTAGTAACGACTACATCTATTCACAGGCAAGAGAGAGGTAAAAGACGAACCGGCGAACTATATTCTTAAACTTCAACTTCTAAGGTGCTAAGTAAGCTGTAAGCTTATTTTACAGAGATTTCAAATTGTAATTTTATAATCAGTAATCACTTGTTTAAAATAATAAATAGTGTATTGCGTGTATATTTTACAGAAAATAAAATACAAATCCGCAGTCTTATCAACATGCAATGATTCTGAGTTTTGTTAAATCAGAATTGTAAGATGTGATATCATTTTTTACCAACATATGTCACCATATTTTCTTCGATGACATACATTCTGTTTTGTGAATTTCAGTTCTAAATTAAAAATGTGAATTTTAGAGTTATCCATTTTTTTTATTTCCTAATAATATATGATATTACTTAGCAAGAATAAGGTACTTGTTGTAGTAGAATTAAATTCATTCAGTTTTTTCAGTACAGATCGGCCATTAACAACACTGTCTTTTTCTACTATGTGACATTGTACTCCCTTAGATCGGACAAATCCTTCAAACTAGATAAAACGAGGAACATTATTTTTTATGAGACTCTTAAGAATTGAATTAAAGGGCAAAAAATTGCTTTCTGTATTTTTCTACTCTTATTTATTGATGGTATTGAGAATTTCTGTACAGTTTTCTAGGGCTTCTCTCCTTTATCACGTACATATAACTGAACTAAAAAAAGCATAAAAAGACAGAATCAAGATGAGGAGGAAAATCCTTACATAAAATCTTACCTTCTAGCAATCCCTGTCCCACGAGGGGATTAGGATGTCGCTGGTGCAGGTGGCGCTCAGAGTACGGTCAAATCGTCCCTGTGGTGCATCCCATCTTGGTCATGGCGCGTGACAAGGAAGCCCCAGGATGCCAGGATCAGTGTAATAAACGCATTAAGCAGAAATGGGATGATAAATAAATAAATAATAAAAGCTATATTTGGAGATTTATTGAAGACTCCAGAGATCATTTCATTGGTCAAGTGCCACTTCTTGATTCAAAATGCGACTTTGAAACAACATTTTTAACGGATAGTTTTGGCTTTTTACGAAAATTCAAAGTTTTACCAAAATGAAATGAAAACTAATATTGGAATGTATTATCATTTCATATTAATATATTGCTCGAATTTTTTTAATACACTTAAAAACTGCAAGGGAATGATCAAAATATTTTAAGATTTCATCGTACGTCAGCATTTCTCCTTTGAAGGCTTCTTATTACCTTCAAGCTAAAAAATATGTAATCATTAAATGTATATAGCTTAAGCATAAATAATTTTTTATTTTTAAATTATAAATTTTTTTTAGGATAATTTATTTATTTTACACAGATGTGATGAATAATTTTACTGAAATGTAATTTATATACATTATGAAAAGAGTCTGAAAAGTAAAAAAATGTTTCCGATTGAACTAAGGAACAATAAATAGTAGAAAGTGACTTTGATTTATCAGTTTTATTTATACATTAAAACTCAACTGCAATAACAATTTTTTGTTATGTTTTTATAAATATAATTAATAGGTATATGATTATTGTATTTTAATATTGTCTATAATTATAAAATTATTATATACATAATATTATATACATTTTCTTTTAAAAATTTGAAGTTTGTTACACTTTTAGATGTTTATTTCTAGCTTAGAGATGAAATATAGTCAAATATTATCATAGTAAAATATTTCCATCTTAAGCAAATTTGAAAATATTTGACATCTCCATATTTTTATGCATTCTCTTCAACTTAACTTCAACCTCTTCAACTTAACACCTTACTTAATACTTGATGTTTCCTAATTAATTAATAGGATTTTTAACAATTTTGATCCAATGAAAGATTTATATTTTTTTAAAATACCTCAGAAATCTTTATTTTATTTAAAATTCTTATTTTTAAAATTATAAAAATGTTAATAGTTTATTAGCGAAATTCTATATGAAACAAGTTATTTAATTTTAGTGATTCGTGTCATTCTTTTACTGGATTACAAGTTAGTTTGATATTGGGAAATTTTTAAAAGATTTATGGTCAACTAGTGTTATGTAATGTTTGCCATTATATATATATATATATATATATATATATATATATATACATATATATATATATATATATATATATATATATATATATATATATATATATATATATATAAATATATATATATATATATATATATATATATATATATATATATATATATATATATATATATATATATATATATATATATATATATATATATATATATATATATATATATATATATATATATATATATATATACTCATATGACTAGAACATATTAATCAAATGTCCTTTATATTATTCAATGAAATAAAAAACATTGGAGATCTATGTAATTAGTTTGGAAGAAAGTAGTTTTTACTTAAGAAATATGTAATCAAAAATAGTAAGTTTTCATGCTAATATTTTTACAGTAAAAATTCCAAGTACCACAGTCTTATTAAGCAATGCAGAGAAACTATATCAATTCACCAATAAATGTTAAATGCATTATATATATATATATATATATATATATATATATATATATATATATATATATATATATATATATATATATATATATATATATATATATATATATATATATATATATATACATATATATATATATATATATATATATATATATATATATATATATATATATATACATATATATATATATATATATATATATATATATATATATATATACATATATATATATATATATATATATATATATATATATATATATATATATATATAACCATTATTTAGAAATCACGCAAACCAATCTTTTAGGCACAAATCTAAAAGAGGAATCTTGAGGAAGTAAGAATCATTCGTGAATAAGTATCCAAAAAGTAGGTGGGAAAACCTCTTTTGTTCTTGTTTCAGCTAGAGCATTTATGCGGTAAAATCTGTTCAGTTGTTTTGAACTGTTTTTTCTTCACAAAACCCTTTCTTTTATCTCCTGCGGGAATCCAGTTGGAAAATTCTTCAATGTATGGGAAGAGAGAGTGCTTTCTTTCTAATTGCATGATTTATGCAATCTTCCAGACGGTGGGGTATGAATGGGAACCCCACTTATTAATTAAAACAACTTAATTTCTTCGGGTGCGGGCACAAAAGGAGCGTTTCCTGGGTGTATAGATTGCGAATCCGGATAACGCCAGAGTGACTTCACACTTCTCGTTAACCTGCAAATCAATGCTAAGACAAAGCTCTTTGGCGAATAAAATGGTGTGTCAGTGTGGCTTTGGCAAAGAGTTATTTAACCTTTTTTAGCAAAAGCACTAGAACACAGAATTCTTACTTTCGTGCTTCAATCTTAGAGTGTTAATTACTCTCTTTGCTTATTGATGAGTTCTGTATTCAGTTGGGATCAAGAAGTATAAAGAACATGCAGACATAAACCACGTTACTACTTAAGATGTATTGGCGAAGCTATTCAAATCAAGTGTTGATGAAAAAATATAAATGAAGTGCTTAGGGAATTACACGATTTTGAGACGCCAGATATAAGTAGGTCTGAAAGATAAATGGAATCAATTTTCGGTTTAAAATGGATCTTTAAGAATTTGTAGTGAAATATAACTGCTTAAATATGCGCATTAATTATTTAGAAGTAGATTGAATCGCGCGATTTCCTTTCATTTTCGAAGTATAAGTGAAACTGATTAAATTATACCATTTACTTCTTTTTAAATGTCATATTTACTATAATGGTACTTTGAATGTGAAAGACATAAAGATGTTATGCCTTTCTGATAGAAGGTTGCTTTGCTACATACATCCAATAACTACTATTCGCTATATTATTGAATAAATCAAAATGATCTCTCTTATGAGTTGTATAAAAACTTTTTTAATTTAATTTGTCACTAAAATATTTATTTTACAAATATGCTCCAAACTTGATTTTTTTTGTATGCTAATAAATATTTTTAATAATATAACTTGTGAGACAATTTCTTTGCAATTGTTGTTGCCCTAAGCGTTTATTTTAAATCATGCATTTACTTAAAATTTCTCTTCCTTGAAAAATCTCTTAATAATTTAAATAATCTCTCGATTAAATAATTATCGATAGTTCTTAATATTATTTAAAAAATTTTAGGGATTAAACGAGCCAAATTGCTTGAATTTTACAATATATAATTATATTATCAAGTATCGTTACTATATTGTTATGTTAAATATCTAATAATGTGGCATAATTTTAATTTTTACATCTATTCATGAATTTTATTATTAAAAATATCGCACATAAACATTTTCCAAATTTTTATAAATGATTTTGATACTGCTATATTTGAATAATGAAATCTTCTCTCACAACTAAGTTATATTTACGTTTTATTACAATCTTTATATTATGAATCATTAAAATTTTTAAGAATTATTTATGATCTAATAATTGAATCTAAAAGTAAATTTTAAACAATATTTTTATTTCTTAAAATAATTATCATGTTTTGGAAATGACGGATATTACTTTTAGGAAACAGATCTCTTTTAAAAGATTAATTTTAAATTAGTTTATTAGTTAATATATTGATTTTACACAAAATTGAAAAGATAAAAATATGTAAATTTGTCTGTGCAAAAAAACTATTCATAGTGATATATTTTAAAATTTTGTCCCAAATTTAAAATAAATTTATTCATTATTATTATCATTTTTATAAGAGTCTCTTAAAATCAGAATAACTTAAAAATGAATCAAACATAAAAGTAAATGAGTTGGTTATTATACATATGTAACGGGACAATATCATAAAACATTTTCATATCTATTGAAGATTACAGATGATTATATTATTTTTGTTACTGTGATATTGTTTTAATTTATTCATTCTATGGATTTTAAATATAATGGAATAAATTTTATAATAAATTTTTTTGATAAGAAAAGAAATAAACTGATAAATCAAATTGATGGAACAAATGAAGTTACATTAATATAATTTACAAAATTAAAATATGCTTAAAAACAATGGTTATTTATAAGATAAACACATAGAAAAAAATAAAAATAAAATACATCAGTTAAAATTTTCTTTGGGTGATCTTTATTTTTGAATCACCGAATAAAAGCTCCTATTCAATTCGTTTTTTAAATTAAAGTTACCTAATAGAATACTGTTTCGCAACGGAGCCTCTCCTTAAAATGTTATTTCTCTTTTCTGTTATTCAGCAGACTTTGGAATCCTTTATTTACTTAAGGAACAGATAAAGGAAATGCACATCTGTTAAATGTGATTTATACATAGTTAAAATAAAGAATTACGGTTGACATTACATTATATCTTGGAATAGTTTTCAAATATGTTTTAATTAAATCAGACCTCCTGTCTTGGATGTTTCCTTTTTAATTATTCATTAACTAATTACTCAAATAAAAATTAACAAGCTTAAATAAATTAATAAGTGAAGTTAGAATAAAAAATTTGTAAGATTCATTATTCTCTCAACTTTTCTATATATATATATATATATATATATATATATATATATATATATATATATATATATATATATATATATATATATATATATATATATATATATATATATATATATATATATATATATATATATATATATATATAGCTCATCTCACTGTTCTCATTTTTATAATTTCTGTTACACATTTTTTTTATAATTTTACTTCCTTATTCCGAATATTTTCCTCATTTGTTAAGTTCTCTCCAAATACATTTCAAAAAGTATCTCCCTATATTATCTGTTAAATTTATACTTAAAAGCCTACTTTTAAATGATTTGATAAGTTTGAAAATTATACATAAATTTTTTTATACAAATTATGCTTTGTTTTTTTATATAAAGTTATAAAAAATAAAATCTTTCCTATGTATAACATAATTTTTCACTTTGTTGTTACCTTATTTTTTTACAATAAATATATTAAATAAACTTTAATATTAAGAAATCATAAACTTTAGCTCATTTCCCATAAATGACACATTTTTAATTTAATAGTATATCAGATATTTAATATGCATAGATTTAGCAGATATTTTAATGTTTTATCATTTAATTTTGTGCATTTTATTTACTAGATATTTTATAGCTATTATTAAGATACTTCACAATTTTCAACTTAAAGTGCTCCATATTTTATATTAATAATTTTAAATTTTCATAGGTAATTGTATTTATGTTTTCATATATATATATATATATATATATATATATATATATATATATATATATATATATATATATATATATATATATATATATATATATATATATATATATATATATATATATATATATGTATATATATATATATATATATATATATATATATGTATGTATGTATATATATATATATATTTGATGTCACAGAGCAATTAGAATGCAAATAATTACAAAAGAGCTCTTTTTTCATATGTTTCTATAATTCACAAAATAATTTACTAATGAGTATCATCAAAAGATCCTAAATAAATCGGTATATAGATAGAACTCCTGAATTTTTTTATATTTTACTGCTGGTACACCTACTGAATATGAATATAATTATTGAATTCTGTTACTTAAAATATATTCATATACTTTAAATTTTAAATTATGTTTTATATTCATATATGGATAATTAAGCTATTTATGTAAATTATTAATAATTAAGATGTAAATTTGATTGACACCAGGGGAACCTATCAAATAATTGCCCCTCACGTCCCTGATATGCTCGACGATAGACAAATTTCGCTTCTTTACTGATTTGGAAAGTATTTAAATATTTTGTAGTGCTCATTCGCTAGAAATTACTATGAGCTATATCTTGTTAAAAAATAGTATTCTAACGCACCATTAAAGCTTATACATTTCCCCCTGAAGCCAAGAAAAACAAAACCCGATACATTTAAATTTTGAACACTCATTATTTTGTGGTTTGAAACAAAGAAACTTGCTGTTAATTGTGTAATGACAACTCATATTAAGTGTTACGCTATAAAACGATAAAGCGATTGTTATAACAATCATTGCAAAATGGACCTATTTCATGAATGCGTACATTTTCTTGTTTCATATTTATTTCGAATGGAAGATAAATGAAACTTTTTTCTGCTCTTGATTACTTATCATTTAGTCATTAAAGTATTCCTGGCCTACACCATTACTCGCTTATAAATATCAGTGTTCATAAATTAGGATTAGACTTTGTATGTCTAATCCTTCTTAATGTCTTGCAGAGAAAGCTTCCTTACCACAGACCATTACATCTTTCAAGATTTTGGCACTGATACATTGGATAATATAATAATATTATATAAAAGGCTTTCAATATCAAAAGAACTTTAGACCTGTAGTTTGTAGTTTCCAGGATCTCGATTCTATTAAAATACATGATTTATGTTAAGCTTTATTTTTATTTAAAGAGAATAATTTCAGAGAAATCCCTTTCTTTCAACAAATTAGCTCGTAAATGTAAGCCAACCAAGGAACAAATTGAAACTATAAAAGAAAGGAAAACACTTGATTCTTCAATATTTTTCTGATATTTAAGTACCCTGGTTTCATGCTCGTCGTATTTAAATCAAAAGAAAAATATTTGGCATTTTATAGCATAAAAGAATTTTGCTAACACGTTGACTAACAATTTTGTTGCAGAGATTCATAGAATTATTTAAGATGTGAGGACGAATTTAAATTTCACTTATACTCGTATATAAAAACACTTTTTGATAATATGCTATTCTAGATTTTCCAACTCATTTAAAACTATGTCATTTGATTAATCATTAATTTAAATTAAAATTTATTTATTCACGGGGTTTTAAGTTTTCTGTGCAAGATAGCACTTTTTTTGATTTAAAATTTTAAGTACAAAAATAAATTAAAAATTATTGACTTTCAAAAACTTAAAGTAGTTTATTAAAATTTCTGACTACAGTATTTTGTCTCAAAAATAATAAAAATATTTACATTTTTTTAGAACTTTATTAATCCAGTATTAATATAAAGAGGTTTTTCATCCTCAAATAATAATTTAATGTAATCGTTACTTGGTTTTTGATAAACTCTTTCATTAACATTAAATGCATTTTCTTCCATAAAGTTTAATGTTAATATTTTATAGGATATTAGTTGACTATTTTCATTTGTCGAAATCCCATGACTGTCAGCTGAATATGGAGTTGATGCCTTCATAACAGGCATGCTGAATAAACTGCAGGATTTTAGCTGAATCCAGTTACTTACAGCAGAGAATACAGTTATGTTGTTTTCAGAATTAAAGGAATGTACAAAACGTCACATGGACTTTGAGGGAAAAAATAGAGTCTTGTTTACAAGGTAACAAATGTCTGTAAAATTTGTTCAACTTCATTTGTAAAAACATGGACTGTCAATGCAGTGGCTGTGGATATCGATATCCTTAATGGTACAACACAAATAAAAATACCTCCAGTTTTGTGAGAAACGATGAACTTGGACATAGTAATAGTGCTATGTTGTATTTTCAGTCAAAGTTTGGTTTTGTATACATCATCGTGATGACTGGATTAGTATATGCTAGCACTGTGGAAAAAACCCATCGTCACATTACTTTAATTGCTGTCATAGTGGATTATCACCTGAAGGGAATGTCAGTGGGGACATCTCGATTAAATCTTATACACACTGCTAGTACTTCGAATAGCAACGTTATTTTCCTTCCAGTGAGTCTGCAATGTTTTTGAAGCTTTTGTATGTTACGTTTTTGTTGGAAAATCCGCGATCATATATTGCCAGTACTGAATAGACCTTCCATGATATAGAACATGACCGCCTTTTAATCTGACCTGTTTGCTCTCTTAATCTCTTTCTAAATAAATGCGTTAGGTAAATGGTTGATAAGCCACTGGGATGTCACTATTATCAGTTATTGTAATCGATCTACTGTTGCATAGAGTAGATACTGCATTGATTGTTGCGTCTGTATATGTCATTAGATCCATATGAAGCGGATAAATAAGGCTTTTGCTGGATGGATGCATTTGGTACTAATTTCTCACAATCAACTACAAATCTTATGAAATTTAAGTCAGTTCTTACTGTAATGCATGTGACTAACAAGCATGTTTCTTATATTTGCACTCTTTCGTGGTATAGCAATTTTAATGACGTCTAAAGTAAATTACACACACACATACATGAAATCTAACAATTATTACTTTTTATGATCTCTGAGTACGACTATACGTCTACAAAGTACAGAGGGTATTAACACATTTTTAGAACGATTTCGGGGCTCTTTAATTAATATTTAAAATTTAAAGACTATTTTCTTAAATGTTCGATCTGATAGCCTTTTTTCTGGACTCTAAGTCTGCATCGTGATTTCCATGACAGAAGAGCTTTTCGTAAAATTTCAGGGGTATTGCTTTCCATTCCTCTTCTACTACTTTCCAGAGACCATCTATCGTGGTGAGTTTGCGTTTAAAAGGAGCTCTTTTTAACAGACCAAAGGCACAATAGTCCATAGGTGAAACGTCAGGGGACTTCACAGGAATATGTTGAAAAGGTATATATGCAATACCTGTATTAGTCTTCATTTTTCCAAGGAATGCAGTGGTAGTTTTCGAAGTATGACTTGTAGCTTTGTCTTGATGAAGTTTTACTCTTCGAAAGTCTTTGGGATAAAGAAATAGAATTTCTTCTGTAAATATTGGACGTAAAATCCTCTCCTGATAGTATGATGAGTTGATTTTAACATTTTTTTCTACTCTTTTTATTCTTAATTTCCCGTTGTAGGAGAAACCTGCGACTATCATAAACCCCTTACTGAAACTTTCATTACATTAACGGAACCAGGTTTGTACATTTTTTCCTCCTCGTTTTCTATAGTAAATAGACCTTTTTTGTTTCACTCATTTAGGTAAACCCATGCTTCATAAAGGGTCACAATGTATTTCCATTTATATCGTACTAAATGGTTTTCATACAGGATTTTCAATCAAGATTTACAAAATGTTTTGCGTTGAGCCACATGCCTCGGAAAAAGCTGGTGAACATTATGTTTTTTAGCTTTTTTAAGTTGTAAATCTTGATTTATTATTTTATTTATTGTTGCTACAGATGTATCTAAAGACCTTGCAATTGATTTCTGTGTTGGCGGATTTTCTCTTGTTACCAGGGATTTCACTTTAGAAACATGTGAAACAGTACGTACTTTTTTCAGATATTCGTTTGGAGTTTTCTTTCCATGTAGAAATAATGATTGATGGTTTTGCCTGTCCGATTAATAATGTTGCTTATTTTGCACTTACAAATTTTAATACCATGCATTTCACGACGTTTTTGAATCCTGGAATAAGAATATTTCTCTTCGGAAAGCGCAAAAACATATCCTTCAATCCACAGCTTGTTTACATGCGAGATTTTGAAAGAAGAATAAATTTAAAAGTAGCAGACGATGTTTCTCATTTCAAATAATAAGCTGTTGAAAAACATTTTTGTTCTAAAACATTTACTTTTTTAAAGTTCTTAGTCGAAATCGTTCTAAAAATGTGTTAATATACCCTCTGTATATAACTCTTAACACAAATCATCTTATAGTTTTAAACTATTATAAAGATAACATATAAAAATATATTTATTTGCAGTTCAAACCAAATATTTTTAAACATCACTAAGCTATTGTCTTTTTAAGAAATGTTATGTAAATTGTTTTACATTTGGAAGACAAAATAAATATATTATATAAATTGGCTTACAGGTTTCATTTAGAAATTTTTGACATGTATCCAAAGCTAGTTTGTTATCTGACTTAATTCATAACTTAGTTCATTAGTGGGGAAAATTGACAATTTAAAATATCGAAATAATTTTTTTGAAGAGCTGTAAACACATTTAATTATTTGAAATATGGATCTAATTTCGCATTAATTTTTATTCATTTCTTTGCATAATTCTGCCAAAATAGTAGCCGAATGGTTAGCGCCCTTGCCTTCAGATTAACAGCTAGTGGGTTCGAGCACCATCTTTGAATTGGGTGTCCACATTAGTTTTGAATTTATTTAAATCGCAGGTTTCGTTCTAATTAACCCTCAAGTGCAAAAGTACCACTGAGCGACAGCCATACTAAACCCTGTTATTTCCGGTTCTAACAATGTCTCTAAATCATTGATTTCAAAGTCTTCTGTGAAGTCAAATAATTTCTTATTTCAGGTTAAGCTAATCTGAAATAAAAATATTGAAAATAATTTTCCCGCCTGGCTTCATGTAGTTGAGTCAAGTTACTGGGGTATCAATTTTGGCACGCGTGCCAAGAAGATTTGACTTAATATCAAAGTTCAACAACCAGAGCGAATAGTTTTAAAATCGAAAAAAGAATTAATTCTGGGTCAAAATATTTTGCTCTACAATGCTGTCTTCCACTTTGTTTTGAAGAAAATAAAGCGATTTCTTATTTTTACAAAACTTTATCTGTTTTAAATGTACCTTTAAATACCTATTTTCAGATTTTGAAAAATGAAAGTAAATTGATACAGTTTAATAATTATATGAATGATACTATTGTATAGATTTGAGATTCAATGGAAGTTATAAAATTGTGTAATGGTATTAATGTGAGACTTAGTCTTAGTAAACCATGTCATACATTTATTGCACTTTAGTAAATTTTATACTTAGCATTGATTAGTAAGACTGAAAGGATCATGATAATGTGGTGCGCTAAGAGAACTGCTCCGAAAGGGTAATAACTTACCTTTATAGATATGCTGCACCTAATACTCTGAGACGTTTTCTGAGTAATAAAGTGCCTCCTTCTTTCTTCGAGCAAGAGTCGATAAAAAGAAACCATGGATCATGGTTGTTATTTATGAGCGTTTTGGTTTGCTAGTGACACGTTTTGTGAGTAATCGCTTTTCTGTCCCTTTTTTGTTAAAAAGCCATTATTTACAATATGATTGCTCTAATTATTTCGTGCGCAAGGTAGGAAGCAACCTTTGGGAACATAATTAATTATTACTTAAATAAGTAGTGAAATTTGAAGTTTAACACAAATTGTAATATAATTTGAATTGTTAGTTCTTCATAGGAAAAAGCATGTTTTTAATTCCAAAATATTATAAAAATGCAATAAAATTTTAGTTTGTTAGTATGTTTTGTTCATTTTAATTTGTAATTAAGCAAGAACTTATGAGGCTTTATAAATCTTATACTAAAATTTAATTAGACTTTTAAGATTTTTTAAGGTAAGAGTAAAACAATAAAAAATAGGTTTCTTCATGAACACTCAGTATTTGTGTGTTCTATTACACTTATAATATATTTAGAAATAATTTTCCACAAGTGTTACTTAACTCTCATAAAGAATTATTAAATTTAACCTCTTCATAATTGGAATTATTATTAACTAATAATGACTAAAATGGAAAAGTTTGAGAAATTAGTTTGTTAGTGGCTCAACGGTCATTTTTTTGCACACGAGGGCTAGTTACACCGGGACCTATGGTTTAAAGTGGATTCCGAACCACTACAAACTTCCATGCCTAAGGTGGGATTCCAACCCACGAACTGTTGAACCGAAGACAAGACGGCTAACCATTTGGCTGCCTGCTTGTCAAAGTTTGAGAAAAGTCAACGGGAAATATAAGTTAACTTTATTTTCAAGCTTCATTTATTAATATTTCTCTTGTAAATCAGTAAATAAATTACTACATTAATATATTTTCACACGAGTATATTTTTACTAGTTAAAATCAATATTTAAAACTTACTTGGAAAAATTACTTGTCGAATTATTAAAAAGTGTACTTAATTTGAATGAAGAGGGATTGAATAATGACGTAGATAGAAATTTAAGAAACAGTTAAAGTAAAAGTATTGTGTAATTTTATTAATAATTTTAAAGTTGAATGATTAACTACCTATTTTCTTTGAGATGATCACATTATTAACTTATTATGCAAAAATGGAATACATAATGCACAAAAAGTAATTCTTTGCTTAAAGAACGATACGAAGTAATATTTTTTCTCCCCAGAATCAGAATAATATAAACAGGAATTAATGTGATAACACTCTCATTATAATTGCCTTTCGGAATATAACTTATATTCGAAAAATTTTTGTTTGCGTTTACTAACAAAGAAACTAAAAACATTTTAATTTATTCTAACTTGTTTAATAAATCTCAGTACTTGATCATATTAAGACAATAAAAAAGTTTCTGCTTTATGTTACGATTATAAATAAAATTTACCTTTTAATATATTATAGATAGTTTTGTTTGCATATTCATTAAATACTTTCTTTTTACACTTGTCACACAATCAAATCACTTCTATAAAATACCAGCAAGTGATATTTTGAATTTAACAAAAGCATTCTATATTTGATATAGTTACAATATATACAATTTCAACACTTTCAATAAATGTTTAAAAATAATGAAAATAGCGTACTTTTATTTGCATTTATAAAATTCAAAACAAATAAGAGCCACGTTTATTGAAAAGTCTTAAAAGTTTCTTAAGCCCATTAAGTTTTTGCTGCGAAACAACATAATAATGGAAAATATTACTTTGCGATTATGTTAATAAAGTAGTTCAGAAATGAATAAAAATTATTGATTGCTAATATATGAATAAAATCTTAAAAACCTTACGTAAATCAATAATTGAGTAATTTAAAAAAATAAATTTTTACTTTCCTTGGCAAAAAATCAGCAGAAAATATTAAGTTAATTAGTTACCAATAAATGAATAATTCAAATGAATGAAAACAGTTTTTAATTAAATGTAATAAATTCAAATATTAATTAAAACTAATAAGCTTAATATTCGTTTTTATTAATTTACCTATACAATGTTACTAGTTAATTGAAATAATTCTTACAAAAATATCTCACACTCATATACACATACACCCATGGACATGTATAATAAACAGAGAATTTTGAAGATTTTTCTCAAATATCTGCAGTTAAAGACGTCTTTCAAATTAAAAATCTAAAAAAATAGCATTTAATCATTTTCAATCTTCTTTAAGACTCATTGTGTTACTTAATGTAAATGCAGACACATAGAAGCTAAACTTTAATTAAAAAGAAAGATAACTATATTTATTATTATTGAAATATCTAGTGTATAAATTAATTAAATTCTTCTTTACATCAATTAATTTAATAGAAAACAATGTGTTTTTGAACACATTGATACTTTTAATACTCGGAAAGGCAAATTAAACTATTCATATTTGTTCCACATTTCAAAATCTTTTCATAAGCATTTTTTAAATTTGAATGGTAGAATTATTAAATGCAAGTGCTTTTACGGAGAAAATTAATTTTATATGCTCATACAACATTCTTAAATATTTGCATTTTACTCTTGGCTTATTTCTTATTTCCATTTTTTATTTTTATTTTTACAAATGAAAACTATATTGTTTTTCTAAAAAAGTCCAAGGAGTTTCTCTCTTTGTTCAGAAAAAATAAACTAAATAAACTTAGATTATTTATCTAGTCTAACAGAACATTGCTTAAAAGTAAATATTGATTTCTCGTAAAAAAGCTTGCTGTTTAAAGCTATGTCACTGTTTCATTACTCAAATAAAGATGTTGACTTTTGCCTTTGAAAAATTGCTTTTATCCTATTTTCTAATATTTTGGGAAAATTTGGTTATATTTGTTATTTGTGTATAACGCTATTTGTAGAAAATTTGTTATTGCGAAATATTTCAAATAATTCATCGTTGTTAAATTATTATTAGAACTCAAGTAAAAAAGCTCAAATAAAGATTCGTGCAAAAGGTTTTTATTTGTTTTTATTTGCCTCCAATCTTATTGCAAAAGTAAACTGATGTTAGTTTTTTTTAAAATTAGAGACATTTCTACTTATTATGTATAAATTTGATTATTAACTATGTTTAATAAACATATTCAATTTAATAAAATAAATAAAAATGTCTTGCAAAACTTCGCTCTTCTATTATATAAAATATTTCACTACTTATAAATATAAGGTTGACATTTTTATTTTTATTCATTCTAAAAAATCACAATTCAAAAAATATACTACGATATTATTTATAAAAAAAAGCGTAGGAAAATGAACAATTTCTCAATCATAAACTGAAAATCAAATTATTGTTTTCCTAGTAATTTTTTTCAAAGGAAAGTTTGAGAAGAAATGTTAAAAAAAGAACAATAATTGTCGCCAAGTAATTTTTATCTTGTTGACTATCAGTGTAAGAACATTGATAGTTCATAAATCCTAATTCTCGCGGGTGGTCAAATTATATTTTTGCACAAGTAGCAAGCAATGTTCATTATTGTTAGACTTAAGATTTTTTAAAGCAATGGTGGCCATATATCTTGCCAGCTATTTTCCCATTCAAAGTTTTGCGAAACATTAAAATTTTATTGAGATTTTTTAATTTACTGAATGTTTATATTTTTGATTTTTTGAATACTTTCAGAGTAAAATAGCTTAAATTTATTTGAAGTTCTTATCTTGTGAGTTAATTTTTCACTTTTCTTTTTTTATATTACGCATTTTACTGTCATTACATATACAGATGCGATGTAAATATGATTACTCTAAGTTAATAACCAAAAGAATATCTTAATTATTACCGATATATTTATATATTAGTTATCACAAGTTATCACAATTTGTATATTAGTTATCACAAGTTTCTGTTTATAAATACCAGACAGTTATAATGAATAATAATTGGTTATTATAAGTAATTTTCATCTAATCAAATTGACTGTAACATGACCGCATGCACAAACGCGCATTTTTCTACACACAATCTCTCATCTTCATTTTATACACACATATGTTACTACTAATGCTTCATTGCATAATAAAGCCTTTTTCTAGAAACACTTTCCTAAACCATTTGTTATTCAAACTAGTTGTTTCCTAAAACTGAAAAAAATGGAGAGGTTTTATTATTAGATTAAATTTAAATTAAGTGCATACTATTTCTTGTATGGTTTGTTAGTTGAGCAATATGAATAGAGAAATTTTACAATGAAAAGAAAATATTACTATTCTATTCAAGATATTACAGGATATCACAGTGTTTCTATAAGAACAGAAAAACACATGCGAAAGCTATATTGTTTAGATGGAAACGAACAATAAGCCTTTTTAACAAATAATATCCACTCACACATATTGTAATGCTTAGACATAAATACAAATGTGAAAAAATATGCTTAAAAGAACTGGTGCAATCGAAATGATTTGATGACTGAATCTGTTCTCGAAATAAGAGAGTGTCATTACTTTTCTTTTGTAGTTAAAAGAAAAGTTAGATAACTCTGGGATAAGTGTTTTATTATTTAATTATTTGTAATTAAAAGATTATTTGTAATTTTTTATTGATTATTTGATTATTTGTAATTTATTATTTTTTGTAATTAAAATAATTTATTGATTATTTGTAATTAAAAGTAATTATTAGAATTGAAAAAAGCTTCAGTTATTTTAAATTATTACTCTAGAAAATCTGGCAAGAACACACACATTCCATTCTTGATCTTCATTTATATACTCGTGATTGTGATTTTTCTCTGAATTTTTCAAGTTACATTTTATTGGTTTTATTTTTTATTGTTTTTGTTGGTTATTTAGTTTTTCTTTTTCGATGAACATTTGGCAAAAGTAGACACTGCATATTTAATAATGAAAATTTTGACTGCTGCTTAGTCTATTTCCTAAATTATTCATATTGATAATTATAATCTTTACATAACTGTAAAATTTTTATTAAAATTTTATTTATGATGTTTTTCGTGAGTTTTTTTTACAATATTTTACATAAAATTACCATAAATTGGGATAAAAGAAATTAAAGTAGAATTTAATGGCCATGTTTAGTTGCTTTAACCTATAATACAATTTTTAAAGTATATAAAATCACTTTAAAATCAATTTTGGAAAATTTCGTTTTCAAAGGTATACTGGTACCATAACATTTAACAAAGAACTTTAGATTGCGAAGTTATAGACCTAATTTAATTCACTAACACGAGGCCCGTCCTTATGTAGGAATGTCCTTATGAAGGCTGTAGGTTAAGACAAGAAGTCTTTTATCCACATAAAGCTCAACAACAGAGTCAATGGTTTCAGACACCACCACCTGAAAGTAAAAAATGTTTCATGAGAATTGAGTTAGAAGCAATTTCCTTCCAATATTTTTATGTAAGTTGGGCATTACGTATAAAAACAAATTTTGATCTTGGATGCCTATATATACAACTGGATTTCAGCTATTATCTTCACACTCATACCCTGCCATCACAAGAACACGTTATATTTTCCTTGTAATATGAGTTCAGATAAAATATTTTAAGTGTTCTTCCTGTGGTATTCCTATAAATTACTCTACAGTTTGTAATATTTGATTCTATAATCACTCGAAGTATTAATTGCAGAATATAATAATTTCATACTTCAAATTGTGATTTGTAAAGCTATTTTTGCATTGTAAACTTAATCATATATAGCAGTCTTAGAAAACATTTGAGTGATAAAGTTGATATAAATATAATAAGAAAAGTACCCAGTCAAATTATTTTAAAAAAAGAGTTTATAAAATTAATTATTCATTTGTTAATATTAAAATTATTATTTAACATCATAACTGTGTTTACTCTCCCATATTTAGATAGATAAGTGATTTCTCTTAATAAAATTAAATTTGTTGTTAACTGTGCTTTTTTCACCCGCAAACATTTTTAGAAATTATTTTTCAGAAACTTCAAGGGTTAGGGAGTTTCTAACATCTTTTCTACATTTTGAACAAACCTGTAGCATCCTCTATACAAGGAGTATTCGAAAACGAAATGAAGAGCACAGGATATCTAGCTAAGATGATGTTCTTATGTATGCTAATGATGGACAGTTTCAACTATTTGCTAAATAAATTGGTTCTTGGAAATAACATTTCATATTTCTTTGGCAACACGAATTGCCAACAAGTATAATAAATGAAAGTAATATTTATGAAAGTATTTATAAACCGGGAACTAAAAACGTTTTCTTATATATATGTATGCCATATATTTTAAAATATGCATTAAATGTATTTGGTAACATGAATTGCCGAGATATATCTAAGCATAGAATGTATTTTTTTATGAAACTATTTAAAAACAAGAGATACAATTTTGTTTGAAAATTATCTTTGCTTTGCATTGCTTTTCCATATTTAATTTATGAGAGCAATTCAATTGTAATGCGAAATAATATTTTTATAATGTATAATCAATAATAACTTAAATTATACTAATATTTATGTGAAATTATAAACACAGTAATTTATATTATCAACATGTTTCTAACTTATTTTTTCATAAATTACAAGAGTGAGAAATTTATCATTACTTTGTAGTTTTAAGAATGGACATTAGCTGTTTTTGTAGCTCATTGTGATTCAAACAAACTTTAATTTTGATATTCAGAATTTATCAATTCAAAATTATACTATTAGACCACGCAAAATCATCTATTAATTTGTAAATAGATCAATTGTAGGGGTTATGTCATAACTAATTTGTTCTTTATTGTTTTCTGGTGTTTAATGTTTCTCAAGAGATTTATTATAGTTCGTAAAATATTAGTTATATATTACGATAGAAGTCTCTTTTGATGTCCTATTTATCACTCATAAGTTATAACTAAATTTACAGTTGTCTGTTAAAAAGAGAGTTTGCTTTTAAATCATGAACTTTTTTTATGATATAATCTATATGATTGTATCATTGAATGCAAACTTAGGGTTTCAATAGGTTGCAATAGTAAATTATTACTTGCAACCTATAAACTAATTATTATAATTTGAAATTCAAATATACTTAAAAAGAAATGAATAAATGTTATTTATTAAAATTTATAATTATTGTCATATATTGTAATTTATTTTGCTTATATATTTTCAAATATTATATATACTTTAACTTGGTTATGAAGAAAAGATTCTAAAGAGAGAAGATTAAGAAAGATTATGAAGAATAAAAGTAAGCCTAATTGGTCTTTTATTCTAGATATTATCTTTCATTACGTAGTAAATTTTAACTATTTATATATTACACACTCGTCATTCTCATATATTTTGTCTTAAAGCAGTGTATTCTTGCATATTGTTAAATTTTTATTTTCTTGTGTTTTTCTTTGAAATTAACCCTCTCTCCTTGACAGTTTCCACACATGTTTTGGGAGGGACATGTGGAATATTAAAATAACAGTGTAAGTTTTCTGTTAAATATAATCTATTTAATGCAATACTAAATTTCCTCATTTTCCCCATATACTAAAGTCAATTGCTGTTTTAAATGGTCAAGTATCAGCAAATTCCTAAGATCTTTTCTATAGTTTGAACAACTGTGCAGCATCCACGATATACCGGACATTTAATGCGAAATAGAACAGAAGACTTCTAACAACTATGAGGTTTACTTTATGCTAATAATAGACATTTTCAACTATTTGTTAAATAAGTTGTTTATTGGAAATCATCTTTGTCTCTTATTGCCGCCTACTCTATTGAAGACAGTTTTTCAATTAAGTTACACATTACTGAATTCAAAAATAATCTATGTAATCTAATATATGTATGTGCATATATAAGTTCGTATAAGTAAAAATTTTTGTTTTAAAATAATGTTTAGCACTTTCGAACTTGTTATAGATTGCAATTTTTCTTAAGTATAATTTATTCAATTTTACTATATATGTATTCATCTAGAATGAAACAAAATAATTTAAAAAAGCTTTTTAATTTTTATTAATAATTATAAGAAAATTAAAGAATGTATACTTTTTCAGAAATCAAATCTTGTAACTGAACAATCAAACAGATTGTTTGTTCACTGATAATAATGAAGTAAATGTGTAAATTTTTTTATGAAAACTGTTATGTTTTATCTATGATGATATTCATTTTTTGAGGATATAGCATCATTTAAACTTGAATTTTAAATTATTATATGCTATTTCATAGCATGATAAAGTTGCAAATTCACTGTAAATGCGAAAAGGAGTAAGTCACTAATGAGTATATTTCACGTACAACTAGTTAGAATGGAGAACCATAAATATAATATAAAGCAGCAACTACTATAAGAATTGTTTCGTAAAAATGGCTACACCCTTGATGCTAATGCCTAAAGAATGTTTCTTAACACACTTTGAAATATGGAAAAGCCAAAACAGCATATTTGCACACATTTTTTTTGTTAATTATATATTTTCAAACTTTTATCTTTTATTTACTGCTTTTGAAATTAAATGCAGGCTTCTCCATCAAACAGTAATTAATGGAATTGTCAGCCAGTCATATAGTAAACACATATTGTCTAATCAGATGTAGCCAGAATTACTGTAAACAGGTATCGGTTTTTCATATTTATATTCTATGGGACATTCTTGATTCTTTCCTAACTTACCTCATCTACCAATAGTTTGAATTAAATTTTCTGTATTTTTTACATGCAAACATCCATAATTTGTCTGTTTAAATTCATAACCACCAAATAGTTGAAATCTAAGCATTTTCGAAGCATCAATTTCAGATTCCTTATAAAATTGACCATTTGAAGGCTTCTTGATATCTTCTTGTTACGTTTAGGTACTTCTTTTCACCACTGAACTGGAATCTGGAAAATCATTGACTGATATTTTATTTAATTCGCTGACAGATGGTGGAGTGCTTAGCCACCCTAACTTAGCAGCAGTAGGTCTCAGGTTCAAACCCTGGTTTGAGCATGGATGTTTCTTTCTCTCTGTGTGCACACACACAAGGGTTTCCTATCCTTTCACTTTCTGGGTAAAGGTGGGCATACCAACTGGGTGCTCCACTATATAAATTGCCAGTACCTTCGCCCTCTTAGCGTTGAATGAATTAATCCTAAATCGGCATTGAAAAAAAGATAATATTTTATTTAATTCAATTCAATGATTTATTAGCTATTTCCCATTTTATTCTAAATATTTATGTATAATGTCTCTAACTTTAAGTGGTAAAATTATATTCCATTTTACTATGCAAACTTTTATATGTAACAAATATAATGTTTAGAAGTTTCATATGTCAATTAAAATCAAATATATATATATATATATATATATATATATATATATATATATATATATATATATATATATATATATATATATATATATATATATATATATATATATATATATATATATATATATATATATATATATATATATATATATATATATTATATACATATTATATACATACATGGAAATGTTTAATAAGCCAGTTTGATTAATGAATGTAATCAATCGAATAAGGCCTTAATTGCAAATGCCAATGAATGCTTTATTCAAATTTTAATTTTTACGTTTGTTTTTATTTTTAAATTCAGTTGCTCTCTGATAGAAATGTTTCAAAGAAGACATATTTTCAGATATAACACAACTTGGAAAGTGATATTTTTTCATAAAAGAGCAACTTGTACTGCAGAATCTCAAAAGTAGAGCTATTCCCTTATTCTTTTAGTCACCAATTGCTGTTTATAATACGATTTGAGCTTAATAGAGTTCTGGAGGTAAGAAAAATAATTCTATTAGATTAGTGTTTTCGAAACCAAACTCTATAAAAGATTAAACAGTCCCTAAATTAGAGAGTGCGGTTGGAAAAGCAGCAGAAGCAGTGTCAGACTGCACCGTGTGACGCTCTGTCAAGTTGTCGGCTGAAACACTTCTTTCTGGAGAACTAACTAGAATATCCGAGATTTCTTTTTTCCAGCTGTTCCACGACACTAGGTGGATTAACAGGAGTAGCCGAAACATCATTAGTCTTCCCGGCCCTAGGTGGTTTCATTTCATTTATATTCTGAGTCACTCTCGGTACGAAAAGGATTTCGCATCGAAGACCCTTTCTCCAGGGAATAGGAATCAACTTTTAAATTGCTCAAAGAAAATTAAGAAAAAGCAGGAGGGAAAAACTAATATCCAGGTTTTCCTTTGGCTTGATACACCGAAAACAGCCTTATTAACTTCATACCTTCCTAACTCCCTTCATTGAAGCTTCTCTCCGAAGACTTAGAGGAAAATAATTGCTCTATATATTTCGAAGGTACAATAGGAAATAAATTCATTGTTATTTTAAAATAAGGCATATCTAAGGTAAAAAGCATGAAATGAAGAAGGAATTCCAGGGATGAAATGTGATTAATATAGAATCTACCTTTATTTTATTTTCGAACAGATTATAAGAATTTTGAAACCAATTAAAAAGTTATTATTTATATTTATTTTGTATTGTAAATTTTATTTTGTACATTATTAAAAATTCTAACAGTTTAAGTATTCATAAAATATCAATATTTCATATAATAATGCATAAAATATTTTATTTTCTAAATATTCTTCTTTGACACTGTTTTTTTAATAGTTTTTGTTGACATATTAATTATTATTTTATAAAAAATTAGTTTAAGTAATTAAAATACTTCAGTCTTATATCTAATTTCAATTAATCTTTTAAATAGTTGGAGAGCTAGTATGATATGTCATTAACATTATTCGTTATTTAGAATTATTGTTTTGAGACTTAAAATAGAAAATAAAATAAATAAAAAAATCTTTTACAGATATAAATAACAGAAAGTATTAGTCTGCTTTTATTAGTATCATCATTTGTGAAACATGACTTAGTTTACTATTTAATAATCCTATTTATTAGTTAAGCATGATATCTAAGAAATCGTTTTTCATAAGATTCTAATCTAGTTAGTGCAAACTACTTTTGATAAAGTTACACGCATTAAGAATCCCTTGCACTTAAAAATCAATCATTTGATATATTACTCATTAATTTTCTATTATATTATTTCTTATAAGCTCTCTTTATAATAAATTTTACTAAAATTTATTCCATTATAAATGGGTCTGCTCATATGAAAAAAAAATTGCAAAGTAGATGTAAAACAAGTGCTGATAATTTCACAGTCAAGAAAATAAGAAATATATTTTAAACGAGAAATATTTTTTATTCAGATAGAATTAATTATGTCCAAAACGAATAATGTTTAGTAAAAGTATATAATTTCTTCTGAAATCAAAACTTTTTAGTTTATATTGTAGTTTTTGTCAAAGACATACTAATTTTAGTTTTCTAAGCACTTATCCATATATTAGTAATCATTTTAACAACAAAACAAGAAAATCAAGCTAGCAAATGCTTAACTAGCTAGCAACAATTAGCATTTAATTCAAGAGCTTGCGGATTCGATACCAAGAGGGCTAGGATGTTTGCAGCAATTCAAAATACACTTTTAACAATAGGTCCTGTGGGAGTTCACCACTATACGCTAAAAGTAACGATAAAGCGAACAATAAAATGCTTAAATTTTAAGTAAAATATTTATTAACTCTTTGTATTTTATAATTGTGGTTGAAAGAAATACACTGCTCAAAACAATTAAAGGATATTGTAAGTCTTTTATAAAAGAACGATATAAGCAAATTCTTTTCCATGTAATGAAAGAAAGGAATCACATATGCAAATTTCTTATCATTTTTAAACTTCGAAAAATGCACATTTTGAGTTTGACATCGAAGATCACGTTTTAACTTCAGCGAATGGGATTTAGCTTTCAAGTTACTGTAAGACAAAGTAGAAAAAAATTATCTATTTTCATTAAATGCACTGTTTTGATGAGTATAATATCTCAACAAAGTCATTTCACGGAATCAAAAGATTAAAGAGATGTTGGCTGGTTAGAGAAGGGTCAAACACAATATGAAGTAGCAGAAACCATTACAGTTTCCCAAAGTATGATATTCAGAATCTGGAACAGTTTTTTGGAGATTGGAAATGCAAGCCAAAGATCAGGGAAAAGTTGCAGACGTTCAATAACATTCAATAAAGACTGTTATTTAATGTTAACAGCTCAGAGACATCAAAATGTCACTCTTCTTCAACACCTTCACTTGGCTACTGGTACCATAGTTTCGACACAAACTGTTTGAAAACACTTTTACTCTGTAAGGCTATGTACTGGCCAACGAATAATGTGTGTCAGGTTAACATAAAAATACCATAGGGCCTTTAGGGAATGAACAAGGAAGAAACGAGTGGCGCAATATTTTTTCTGTGATGAGTCCCGTTTTTCTCTTCATCCTGATAACAGGCGTATTTTCATCTGTAGGGTACGTGACACTAGAAATATACTTGCGTTCGTTCGCAGAAGTGTTAGATTTGGCAGTGGGGGAGTATGCTGGCATTTCCTTTGATGGGTGGAATGACCTCCAAATCATTAGAAATGGAATTCTGACCGGTCTCCGATATATGGAGGAGAACTTTATACCTGTTGTAGTCCCTTACACTGCCGCAATTAGAGATGATTTTATGTTAATGGACGACAGTTACAGGCCACATCGTTCTAACTTGGCGAATTATTTCCTTTTTGAGGAAGGAATAATACATATCTGGACATGGATGTTTGGGACATTATAGGCAGACTAGCTGCCGGATGCCTACCACCTCCACAAACTTTCCATGAACTTTAAAGAGCTCTTCTGAAGGAGTTGGATAGAATACCCTAGCCTCTCATTAACTCGATGTCCCAAATGTTTTCATCGTTGCTGTCCGTCTTGGAAAACCATATCCTCTTCAAAAAACGAGTTTCTTTTAAGGAAAATACCATTTTTATTTGTTTTTCTCATATGCACAAACTGTGATTCTTTCCTTTTGTTCCCAAATGTACAATAAAAAACACTTTTTTCTGACAAAGAAATGTCACTTTTATCTCATACAGCTTACTATGTAATGTAGTCAGTAATGTATCTATCAACCAAACAATTCTCTAGGTGCAGAATCAACCCACACCCTCAACACCCTTTAATTGTTTTGAGCAGTGTATTTCACTTAAAAAAATAAGACAAAATTCTGTTAATTGGAAGAATGAGTGACTGTTAATGATAAACTGAAACATTTTTTTACTGAATACTCTAATGAAATTCAAAAAAGCTTGCACAGTTTTGAATAAGTTACTATACTTCTTTCGAAAGCACATCACAGTAGGCTGGAATCATATTACTTCAAATTGCGTATCAATATCACTTTAAATGTGAGCATGTATTACATGCTCGCATTATTAAGAGGCTTATGATCTTAAAACATTTGTTCTTAAGATCATAATCATCACGGATGATTATGATCTTCAAGGCTGATAATTGAAGATGATAAGATCAAGGACGTATTATGTACGAAAAAAAAAAACCAGTAATAGTCATATTTTAAAATGATTATTTTAAGGTTAATTTCAATATTCTTTATAGCTCTAAACTAAAATACCTGTCAAAGGAGTAAAAAAAAGTAAAAATTAAATATACAATTTCTTTTGAATATTATTAGTAAGCTGACAAATTTTACAATTTGCTTTATTTTTAAAATAATCCTAGTAAATTATTATTTTTCGGCTCAGGCAATCTGGTAAATCAAGATTAGTGCTCTGTCCTTAAAATCAATATTTGTAGCTTCAATTCCCATATTTGTAGTAGATGTTTGTAGGTTTGCAGTGATTTAGAAACCTCTTCCCACTAAGTAATATATATGCAAATAATATAAGTCACATATTAGTATAAGTCATTTTTAGTCTTTGTATGGAAAAAGTGTTCTTATATTGATAAATATACCAAACCAAAAATGTCTTTCTCCATAAAATTTTCAAGATGGCAATTATTCCAATTAAATGGTTCATGGGATTGTTGAAATTAGTGAAACGGTGTATTTTAACTCCTCCCTTCTCATTCCTGTCAAAATCAGGGGTGAATTCCTCCCCCCCCCGTATTTCTTGTACCCGTGATATTTGCGGGCTTGAGTGTTCGAATGTAATGCACAAAAAAGAGTACAACTACCTATTTCTTATGCCCTGATTTTTTTTATTTTTCACACCAGATGGCAGTAATTATTTATTATTTATAATGAAACACTATTTATAGAAATTCGAGATAGTTTATTTTATACTAGATGTTTGCAATATTCAAATTTTCTTAAACAAAAGAATAGGCATATTTATGACCGTTTTCTAGAAAATTATATGATCGTTAAGGGATTAATCCTATCACTAATGCATTATAGAAACTTGTAAACATAATTACAATTGAGATACAGATATACCTCGCAAAATAAAAAGAATACCTTATTAATTTGATAAAACTAACTCAAGATTCAATAGATTACTGTTAATAGGAAAGTGAAAAAAGGAAAAAGTAATTTTATTGAATAGGTATCACAAAAACAAAAAAAGCTCCTATCTTACATTTCAAAATATTAATAAATTTGCATAAACTTTATACTTATTTCTTTAAATTTTCTTTCTATTCGTATTACTTAAAATGTAATGTTTAACTATTCTAATAAATATGAAAGAACGTTGCAGGAATTTTAAAATAACATTCAATTATGTATCATTCATCTTATGTTTCCTATAATGTAATATTGCATGCCTTGTTCATTCATTCATATTTGTTTCTAGAAATATAATTTAGTTTAAATTACATTTAAAAATAATTTCTAGAACACACAAGCAATTAAATTTAGTGGTTTCTAGAATTGAGTTATAAAAACGTTCAGGGGTGCTAAGAAAATACATTATATTCTTCTGAGATTCTGGAAATTACGTATTTAAATGTGTGTAATTAAAGAAAAATTGGATTTTCAGAATGCATTCTTTAACATTTGCATAGATATGAAATAAAATTTTGATTATGTAATTAAAACTTGGCACCAAACACGCTTCGATAAATGCTTCACGCTCGCTGCATCCAAATTAAGTAAATTTATTTCAACTGCTATTCTTTTTTAAATGAAAGTAACGACACATTTATTCTCAGATTCACACATAAATCTTCGCTTATTCTAGAGAATGATATAAAAACTGCAGTTAAAATAGGCAAGTGTCATATATTTCCAAGAAAAATGCTTATGAAAATATGAAAAGTTGATATGAGGCTTTGCGTATCCAATTTTCATTAAGACAGAAAAATGTTTCGATGTAACTTTTTCATTTAAAGACGGAATTTAGTATTTTATACGGAGCCATATTAGCTCACACAACCAGAATTGTTTTTGAAAAAAAATCAGCGCTTTTATAAAATATGTGTGTATGTGGGTGCAGTATATTAAGATATTATTAAAGAGATTGTTTAAGAATAAGCAAAACATTTTTAATAATATTTTAATTAGTTTGTTTTTCAATGTGTCCAAAAATAGCGTTATAAACGTAAAGCAAAGTAAATTTTGAAATGAACTCTTTCACATAGAAAAAGGAATGTAAAGTAATTTTATTACACATGTTCTTTTACTGACATGTTTTTTGGAAATTCGCTTAAAAATGTAGTATATTTTCATAAATTATTTTCGTATTTTTTATTATAATTATATTACAAAATATATAAATAAGAGTATTTTATTTAAATAAATTAATGAAATGGTCTAGTTTTATTAGTTACTTTGACTATAGTGCAAGATAAATTAGAATATAACATTTGAATAAAATTCTATTAGAAATATCTGTTTAACATAGCATATACATAAAGATAACTTTTTGCATACGAGAGTTAATTGGATCGAAATCTACAGTTTAAAGCTACTTCTTTATTAGTTAAGCACTACATTCACTTTCGAGGTGGGAATCAAGCTCATGAACTTCAGAACTGAAAAACAGAGCGCTGACGATTCAGCTGTCAACTCGTTAATAAAGAATGGAAATATGATGCAGCAAGGAATACAAAGCAATTTTGTAATATTAAAAGTTTTTAATTTAATAAATATTAGTTCTAAAAATGTTTTTTATTTTAATGATTCAATCCTATTTTCAATGTTATAATTACACGAATAACTGATAATTTTATGTACTTATACTCTAAAAAACTGGAAACAATGTTTTGAAAAGTATTTTATTTATATAAGAAAAACTTTACGAAGGGGAATATTTACTTCCCTAAGAATTAGAGAATAATTTGAATATTAATAATCAATCATACCATTCTTATTATTACAGGCTTTCGAAATTAACAACATGCTCGTACTACAACAATGAATTCACTAACAGGAAATATAAAATGGCTTTTTATAGTTGGACCTATCTAATCTAATGAATAAACTTCAATACTATATCTTATCACGATGATAAAAATTTCATTTTACTATCATGGCTATAAATAGACTTTTATAAATTACATAATTTTGTTTGTATACCTAACAATTTACTTCACACATGTCATACAGTCAAAGTTTTCTTCTGCAAAATTTACAGATAATTTGTACATTTGATAAAGTTATCCTTAAGTGAGAAATAATCACTGTACGTAATTATTTTACGTACGTAATTAACGTATAATTTCTGTACTTTCCCTAAGTTTTTATCAGAAATAATAAAAATGATAATATGTTCTTCGATCTTCATTTGCAAAAAGTAGCACAAATAAGTCACGTTTGTTAAGAAAATATTTAAACATGTGTTCATATAAGTGCTACATACACGTATGATTTTATTATTATAAAAACTTAATATGAAACATCAAGCTACCATACATACACATGAATTTTTGTTTATGTATGAAATTGAGCTTAGTATAAATTCATTAATATAACTTTATTTTTTTAAATGATTAAATAATGATTTTTTTAAAAAAGTTTTTGGTGTTTAAGAAAATATTCTAAAAAATACAATTTTATATTAAAGAATTAATTTGGTTGTGTTAAAAAGAGAAAATATAGTAAACGTAAGCAAATACATTAAACAAAATAAAAAAACCTAGTTTGAATATTTATTACGAAATCGATTACCGATAAATACACATAATTATTTTATTCAGTCGTTTCTATCAATTTTAAATCTAACTAAAATAAGCTATTTATTACTATTTTCTTTTGATAAAATTTCTTTAACAAATATTCTCCTTATAGAGTGGGCATCGTGGTGATTGTTTCACAGGTCCAGTGCTGACTATTCTCACAGATAAATTTCCTTTGGCTATAGCATCAATACTTAATCAGAAGATTTGATCAGTGTCTTTGAAGAGTAACTTTCTCACCCGTAGTGTTCCAACGGTAAAGATGCATTTGAAATGTGAAGAACGACAGATGGAGAGAATAGTGTGCCTGAAGCAAAAATCGGATATTGGAGACAATCCAAATTGTCTGCCCGATATAACCTGGAAGAATATCAAGTAGCTTCCGGAATATTGCAGACATGGAAAGGAGTTCTTGCTCAAATCTAGCGTAAACAGAAAAGCAATCGGATTCAGCGAGTGGTCGGTGTTTGTCGTGTTGTGAGGCCTCCGAGCAGAAACGAGCCCCTGATCATACATAGGCGGCTCCTCTAGACAGGGCTTATTGGTGAAATCATTCTAAGCGGATCTTTTCTACCGCTTATTGATGTTATTGTTCTCGGCGTATAATGATGACGCATTTCCGGTCCGCTAAGTAATCGCTCAGATTTCAGGATTTGTTGGATCAGCTCGGCCCCAGAAGGTGATAAAGAAAAAGATCTCGCAGTCAAACAATGGCGCTCTGTTTTGGACTTTATGTTGCGAAACGGAATGGCGAGATTTAGAAATGTGCTTACTCAGAAAATAAAGACCACTTACTCACCTTAGAAAACGCAAAGTCGGTTTATAATAATAGAAATTAATTTGTAAGATCCATCGTTAAAAGGGCAACCACATGTTTTTTAAGGATTTTAAATATTTCAAACTAATTTAATCGAAAATATAAAAAATATTCCTATTTATAAAATCAAGCTGTGTATATGAAGAAATTAGATAATGTGCAATAATTTTATACAAAATTTGATATTAAAAGGTTTTTAAATTAACATTTTTATTCAAAATTAAAACACCTTAAAAAATCATTATTTTTTCCATCAACATATACACAGCTTTACAATCGAAATTTAAATTATTGACTTGATAAATAACAATGATAATTTTATTATTTTAATTTAAAAAGAAATTAAATGAAAATTTTGATTTTTTGAAATAATTCAGTTACATTTTATTTTCATATTCATTCAGATTAATCTGAATGAATATGAAAATGAATGAACTGTGGATATTATCTTTACTAAGGAATCGGTCCCTCTGGATAAATGAAACAAATCAGGTCGAATTTCAATGCATATTTGCATCTCACTTAGTTTTAAAATCCACCGATTTTTAAAAGTTTTCTTCCAAAATAGTATAGATGGATATCAAATATGACACATATAGTAGGCTAAAATACACATTTTCTAACGCTAATCAAGTATCAAAAAAAGAAGTAATTAAAATTGTATAATGTTAGAATATTTTTAAAATTGATTATACCTTTCAAGTAGCTATTTTAATGGAATATTTTATTTGTAGCTGTAAAAATAACATAGCCTATTTTATTTAATAATGATTTTTATTGTATTGAAGTCCTACAATTAATCATTCAAAGTAATTTTACTTGTTTAGAATATTATACAATAAAAATTAATAAAATATTAAATAAAATAAAGAAAATATGATTTTTAAATGAAAAAATTAATAGTCAGTTTTAATTAAAACTTTACCGAAAGACTTGATTAATTGAACTCAGCACAATATTTTTAATTAATTTTGTTTTAAGTTTTCAAATTATGAAAAATGATTTTATAAATTTAGCTAACGAGTTTGTTTTTGCAAGTATTTAGGATTTAGTAAAATAGGGATGCTGTTTCTAAAGTGAAGAGAAATAACTATTCTTGAAAATACTAATGGCGATAAAATTGTTTTGTTTTGAAACGAGTTTTTATGAATTTGTGGTACAAGAGAAAAATAATACGATCTTTTTAAGAAATATAATAGTTATCTAGACGCTTTAAAGCTTTTATAAAATATATCCAGCATTTGTACTACTGCAATCGTTTATTTGCGATTTTTTACCAGTATATTTTCTCTAGAAATGTGAGGTATAACTGTTAATACAATCCCAATTTCGTTTAGTAATTTAACTGTGATTGTTAATGAAATATTTTTAAACTTAAAAGGAGGTGCAGTAGTAAACTTTAAAATTTTGAGAATTTCATGTGTTAATGTATTGATTCATTAAAGTTCTGTTCATTGCTATATTTTAAAGACTTTGGTACGAATCTTTTATAATTATATATGTTACCAAGGTGACAAACAAGATGTGAATATTTTGGCTTTCACTTCTGAAATAAGTAGATTAGATTCTCACTTTGTCTGTGATTGCTTGCAGTTGTTCCATTTCCAGTTTAATTTGTTACTCTAATTAGAGTCTATGTAAGAAAATGGTTCTAACTGGCAAAATCATGTTTTATATATATATATATATATATATATATATATATATATATATATATATATATATATATATATATATATATATATATATATATATATATATATATATATATACAAACATATATATATAATGAAAAAAATAGTTTACTGACGAAATATAAAAAGCGCACACAAGGGAAAAAAAGGAAAAAAATACTTATTACAATATAGGTTCCGGTCTAATTAGACCTCGTGTACAAAATATGATCATTAAGCGACAAGAAAACTAAATCAAACCAAGAATATTATAGTTTTTATATATTGTTTTTAAAAAGTAGAGAGAAAAATTTTGTTATGGTTTGTTTATCGTTCTATATATATCTGCATATGAGGACTAATTCAACAGAGAACTCAAAGAAAAAAAATTGCTAACGTATGGAAACTTCATTATTAAAAAAAGTGTACTAAGTTTTATTACTATATATATTAATATTTACTTGAAAATCGTATATAGCATTCCAATACACATTTACACTCATATTTATGATATAAAGAGCCACGGACTGTACCTTTGGCTAATGAGTTTAGAACACTCGCCTATACCCAAGCACCTAGTAACTTTGAACCATTGTCAGGTGATTAGGTAACACGTCCTCTTCCTCTCCACATCCACGACCTACCAGTGGAATGAATTTATACGTCACAAATTAACATGAAGATGTCCACAATCCAACAAGCAACCCGGTGAGGGACAATTCTATCACCCTCCTAGTCTCTGCCCACGGCACAAGAGATGCTTATTTATTTACTTCAAATGCCCTGACAATTTGCTATGACAATATTATGTCCCAAGGGGCAGAAATGATGACACTTTTATTTTGTGGGGCACTCAATGAGTGTGCCATTGTGATCCCGAAAATGAGTGGATCTTCACAATTTAGAAGCAGGCACCAACTGGAAAAACTAAAGACCTGGCCTAGCGTCCCTAAAGGTATCATTTCACATGGATGACATTGAGACCATGTCATGGCCATCTTACATGCTCCAGTCTCTATTACTGAACACAAAGGGTCTTCGATTGTGTTGAGATTCAAACTTACTAGCTTCTTTCGATATCATAGCGAACGGTCTGAACAACCAGGCCACAGAGGCCCTAGCGTTCCTTCATTTTACTAATCTTACAGGAAATGACATATGAAGCTGAGTCATATATATATATATATATATATATATATATATATATATATATATATATATATATATATATATATATATATATATATATATATATATATATATATATATATATATATATATATAATGAGTTTATGTGCATAATACTTTAAAAGTAACTTATTGCAAGGAACACATACTTAGTTTATAATTTGAATTTGTATTTGTTACGATAAAAATGTTAATAAAAACTCTTCAACATTAGAAAAACGTTGTTCAATGTCTTCAACCCTTTTGAAAAATAGCAATTACAATTTATTGTTATTAGTATAAATTGGAATAATTTACATATATTTTAATTCCTATAAAAGCATAAAAATTAACTTAGGTGAAAATTGCTTAGCCAAATGAGTAGAGTAGAATAAGCGTTTCCGGCTGCATCTCAATAAAGTTGATTCACCACAAATCTTTTTTCAAACTTTATTAGGAAAGTGACGTTCACCTAATGAAACAAGTAAATAGATCCTTTCCAAAATCCATTCTAAGAAATTTAAAGCTTGATTATTCTATTTGATCTAGTAATATCTCAGCAGAAGTGTCACCTTATCTCAGAACATTCAAGAGGCACATTTTATAAAATTGTCCGTTCAAGAAATCAGTAGACAAATAATGAATAGAATGCGCTCCTTAAATTAAGAAAAGAAACCTTTTAATCCCTATTTATTCATATGCACACGACAAAGCTACCAATGAAAAACACAAAAATACAGTACATTTTATTTTTGAGAAAACAAAGTTTGCACAAATGAAAAAAAAATACAATGTTATTTGCAGAATAGTAAGTGGAAAATTTTGAAACTTTTCTTACAACGGTTTCAAACTTGAATAATAATATAATAGGAATTCTGAAATTTATGTCAATTGTAATACAAGCATTTAATAAATAATTCAATAATTTCAAATGTCAAGTATTTAATGTTTTGAAACCTAGCAAGAATAATAAAACTTTTATGTACATCATTTATTTTAATTCTAATTTTTATATATTTTATATTTTTATAATGCTTAATATTTTTTATACACCTCTGACTATTTCGACAGTACATAAAGGTGTTATAAAAATCTTTAGGTGCAAAACTTATTATTATGTAAAATATGTTTATATTTTAACGAGATTAATTGTCTTTGTCTTATATGAACAACTAAAAAACTGAAACAAAATGTTCTAAAACCATAGAAAATCTTCATTTGAAAATGCTTGAAACTGAGATAATTTATAAACAATTAAAGAACTGGAAAACAAAAAAATATTATTTTACTATGCGTTAAATGTTTTTAAAATTGTAATTTTTGATGAATATACGTTCTCTTATTTTTAATTTAAATTTTGCCTCTCGTATTTAAAATATATTACGTTCTTAATCCGTTTTCCACATGTAATGCATTTCTCATCCTTCAATAAATAATTATCTGTATACTCATTTAAATATTTGGTATAGAAAGAACATTCATTGTTTAAGTTTTGCTTATACTTGGTTTCTTATATATGAAAGTAAACATTTTCATGGCTAACTAGGAATAAAAGTATTTGCCTTTCTGTTTGGATGAAACCTGGATTTTAAAAGTAATTCTTTTATTTCAAGATCACAGCAGTTACTACTAGAATGAATCACATTTTTTTCACAAAATATGCGCTAAATATAGATGATTAAATTGCGCATATTGTTTTTATTGCAATTAAAATTTAATAAGAAGGAAATTAGTATTTTCTAATGAAAGATTTCGTATAAATTTTAATATAATTGAACAATATTTATTTTCAAACAATTACATCTGCGATTATAAAAGTCATTCTCTCAAAGTTTGAGCTAACATTTTCATAAAACCACCCAAAAGGTATCTTAAATGAAATGTAATTGGTGGTAGTATTTGAGAAAAAAAATTCGTAAAATTAATTTTATAACTTTTATCAAAAAAGGACATTTTTAAACAAAAATAATGAAAATTGCTTAAAAGTTTGTACTTTGTTCTTCAATACCTAATCCTGCTTTCTTTAAAGTTAAATAAATTTTCGCTTTTGGTAACTTAAATTTATAGTATATAATAATCTATACGAAAACAGTTTACATTTTAATCACTTATCTGGTTTTCCTTTTGCTGATTTCATTAAGACTTTTCTTCTATTATAATGCCAAAACATATTTTACTTCGGATGAATATTATTTACACTGCTCTTGTACTATTATATAAAAAAGAAATCAGTCTCCTCTAACATATCCAATTCGAAAGGTAATTTTCAAAATAATTTTATAACTCCATTTCAAATAATTATTGATTTAATGTCTTAAAAAAGGGATAGTACTTTCACTATGCTTTTAATTACTTTAAATTTTAATTACTGTTAATTACTTTACATTTTTCCTGTTAATTACTTTAAATTTTCTGGTTTTCTTCTTTAAATTAAGTTTTCATTCAAAAAAATAATCAATTATTACAGTTTATTTCTGATACATTTTTATAGTTCTGTTTTTTAATATAAATGTATAATATATAAATTTTCATACACTTATTTTAAGTGTAAGAAAATTTTTTAACGTCTTTATTTTGAATGCTGCAACTAAGGTTAAATAATTGTTAAATAAATTACATATTAATTTTCTAAGATATTTCTTTTAGATTAAACGTATTAATTAATGGAACATATAAAATGTGCTTAAAACATTAATTTACAGAGGGAAAAATTTCATTTTACTTATTTTTTTTCCAACGGCGGGTACTTGAGGGTTGAACCCTATGCCATAACAAGGCCAGAAACTGCTACTCATTTGTCGTTACCCAGCAGGCACCTGAGAAGCAAGTCACGGAGGCGCGTAGCGTTGCCCGCGCCATACCATCACAAACCTGTTTATAGGGTGGGCCATATTCATACATCATCATGGAAGAAAGGATAGAGAAACACAGAGAGAACAGAGAAAGAAAGTAACATCCATACCCAAACCGGGATTCGAACCCAGGACCCACAGCTCAGGAATCAGGAGCGCTAACCACTCAGCCATCGGTCGGCAGAGAAAAATTTTATAAATCCTTATATTTTCCTTGACTTGAATCATTTTTAGATAAAATTCTTATGTCGTGATAAGAATATCTGTCAAAGTAGAAATAAGCTTTGAATTTTGAGTTAAGCAGGAGGTTTGGTTTAAAGCAGAAAAATTTCCAAAAAATAAGGATTTAATGAAGTAATTTCAGACATCTTCAACTTATTTTTGAGTCGGTTTACTTTTTAGTTTTCTTCTGAGATGATAGTTTATAGAATCTCTAAGGCACATTTTGCTAAACAAATCTATTGAGTGAAAAAAATGTTCTATTAAATTTACTTATGAAAATTTTTATTTTGTTGTTGTATTCATTGTGTTAATTTTCATTTTCTGTTAATTCACATAAATAACACTTAATCAAACTATTTATATTCAATTAGAGTAACTTAACATCATTTTCTTTTAATACTCATTTATATTTTGGGAAAACTTGAATTTAAAAATTATTGACAATCAACGTATAGAACTTCACCTTTTTTATCATACAGCATTCTATTATTTCACCCTCTAAAATTATTTAACATTATTTATTGTTAGTGATTTCTTTACAATAACACAAAGCTGATAAATCAATATTTGATTGAAACATGATTTTTTGTTGAAATTTACAAGATTAAAAGAATGTGAGTATAGAGATTTTATTCTAAATTTGGTATTATTTTTTCAATTATTTTATGTGTCCAATTGTAGTTTTATAAAAATTTTGTATATATTTTTGATTAAATTTTTTATTTAATGGTTTGAAGCTTTTCTTTAAAGACCGTTACCTGAATGTTTGCATTATATAGTTGTAATCACAGTTACATTCCGTTATATAAAAGAGCAATTATTGTAACACATTTACATACAAAATTCTACAGATTCATAAAGATATTTTTCAAATATTTCTAAGCAAATAGAATTTTACAAATTATTTTCATAATTTTTAATTGTAAAATATTAATATATTCTTATTATACTTCTCTCTTCATGATTTCCTTATATTAGATAATAGTTAAAACTTATATATTCCTTATGTTTTTCTTATATTAGATAATAGTTAAACTATAATATTTTTTGCTTGGTAATTCTATTTAGGTATTAGTATATAAGAAATAAGCGACAAAAGATTTGCGATTATAACAAACTTTCTAAACAAGACAGAATTTTTCCACTCTAAATATATGACTGTTAAGGAATAGTTAAATAAGAAGTTCAAAATGAGATTACTTAATTGGCATTCATCAGTTTTACTTTTATCAAATCCCATTTGATAAAAGTAATTTATCATATTACTTCTAAGGTAGATCATATTTTCAAAAAAAGAACTTAATTTATCTTGATAAACATAATACTTACTAATTCATGTATTTATAAAAGGTGTCATTAACATAAACATGTAAAATCTGTATATATGAAAAGGAATATAATATTTAAATTTAGGAAATAAATATTCTTAATATTTAAAATTCTTTTTATACTATTTATTCTCTTCGATACATATTATCTCTTTTAGAATTGGTATTTAACAACAGATTTAAAAATGTTTCATTAATAAAAAGAATTTATATATAAACATTATATAATCATCTGAATTTTTTCTATATTTTATATTATCTTTAATATTTTCCTTTATGATGTTTTAAATCTCTTGCAAGAACAAATCGAAAAGATTAATGAAATCAATGATGAAAATCAGACTTTAAGTGATGCTTCATCTTCCCACTAACTCTAACACACGGAATTTAATAATTTGCAATGTACATGCTCACACAATAATAATATTGATTTTTACTTTACAACAAATAAGTGATTGAAAATAAAAATATTTTATTTTAAGAGTTTTTACTACTTTTTTACATAAAGAAAAGCTGCTTCCAACTGAAAAAAAATTATGCAATTTTAATGTAATTTTGACTGACAGAAGACAAATAAGATCTGTGCTATTGTAATCTTATAAACAAAACTAATAAAACAATAATAGAATTAAAGACTAATTGAGCAAATGAAGTAAACTTTTTTACTTGTAAAATATTCATAAAATTTCGTGGCAAATCCCATTAATATTTTCGATAAACAATAAAAAAATTTTCATTCAAATATTATTCAAATAAATATGAATATCAAATTGTAAAATTTTATTTAAGCGTCATCAGTAAGAATTATTTTATATATTATCACATTCACACTCATAAAATATAATGCAATGATTATTTGTTATATTTGTTAATTTTTAGCAATTTATTCTATTGAAAGTTTAGTATCGTAAAGGCTATTCTCATACAAAAATAAGATATGGTTTTTAAAAATTAATTCGTATTTAAATTCACGTAAAATATATTAATATTACTAGACACAGATTATCATTTTGATAGGGAAATGAACATTTTCTTTGCTTTTAATGCTTCTATTGTGAGAGTATAATTATTAAGTAATATGTTGAGAAAGAAATTGCTTTATTTTGCTTAATTCCTATCTGAAAAACCAAAAATATAATTCCCGTTTAAAAAGAAGCTTAATTGCGATCATATATAAAGCGGAGAATTTTGGTAAAATTAATTGAATATCCATAATTTAAACTTAGCTCACTTTCCTTTAAAAATAATCTAAAAAATAGACTACAGTCTATTATTTTTAGTTAATCAAATGGTCGAAATAAAAATTCATGAACAAGTAACATTTATCAAGAAATTTAGACCAATACTATTCGTATACAAATAAAGAATGCAATTTAAATATTAAGCATATTGTTGAATTGTATTATTTTTAATATAAGAAAAATGACTACACTTGCATTGATTAATGAATTTCTTCGGAAATACTGTTTAATAGCAAGTTAATATAGCAAGTTTTTGTTTTTTAGGACTTTAAGTATGGAGTATTTCATTGATTTTAAGACCTCAAGCAATTGATCTGCAATTTAAACTCATCCACTTAAGTAACTAATCAGATTCTTTCTATTAGTTAGCTATATCATTTTGCTTGAGATTTGTAAAACTTTAAGTAAAAAATCATTCTGAATGTACTCAATAAGGTTTGATTCCTAAATTTTTGAAGGCCCATCTTTATTTATATGTTTATTGAAAAATATGCACAGTTGAAGGACCTGTTGTTCTAGGTTCTTTATTACGAAAAATTTCAAAAGAGCATGCATTATTATCAAATATTCCGTATTTGATATTTTTGTTCATATGAAGTAAACATGAGATTGTTCTTATGTAAGCAATTTACTGTAGTGTTGATTACAAACTTTCTTCAATGACATGCATTTAGATATGCATATTGTATCTTAGAATGCATTAACTATTTTGTAAATTTCCAAGTGCATTGATTGTTAAATGCTTTTTTCCTTGTTAAAGAATATGTTATTGTTCACGAATTACAGAAAGTTCAATTTTAGAAATTCCTCTTTCTTTCATAGAACTTCTTTCAAAGTTGCTAAAATATTTTCGCTTAATTCTTTTTTTAAAATACGCACTTGCATTTGTTCAATTACAAAAGTTAAAAAATTATGCGAAAGTTAAAATTCAATTCAAAATTGTTGCTCTATTGGGATAAGGAGTTGTCTAATAACCATAAAAACTAATGAATAAGAGTTAAAAACTCAGTAATATTTTGAAAGGTTCCGCAGTAAATTATTTTTAAATAATATTTAAAATTTCTGAATTAAATACTGTCAGGAAAACAGTTTTAGTTCAGAATATGAAACAAGGACAAATTATTGAAATTGCATAGATTTCACATTGTTATAGCAAAAGAACAACATCCCAAGATAAAAATTTATCACTAATAAAACGATAATTACTAATTAGTTTGAACCAATATCAAGCAAAAAATTTAATACCTACATTCAATACCTAAAGTAATTTTTATCCACTTATTGATTATAAGCAGATTGTGCTAAACTTAAATGTGATGATTCTCTGAGCATAAATTGATAGCTAGTTTAATTAATATTTCATTGAAAGTGTGGTATATCCTATGGATATCATCGTTAGATTTTCGATATCATCTTTATCCAAAACTACCAGAGTAATGAATATGAATATCTTGTCGATATATTATATTTTCACATAATTAGGCTTAAAATGTTTCATGTATATTTTTTCTTGAAAAAGATAAAACTATTTCCTATTTAATTAATGAGATAGAGTTTCATGAATTTTGATCAAATAATTATTTTTAAACATTTAATTGTAAAAATAAGAAAGTAGATAAGTGAGATTTTAACAAATTGAAACCATTATTAGAAATAGTATAATTCCACTAGCTTACATCATATTAAAAAGTAGATGAAGAGCTAGTAGGAAAGATTTTTATGAACTCATTTATGCTCTCTTTATAAACATTGATGAATAAGTCAAATTATCTTCATGAAAGATTGTAACTTTAATAGGCACAAAATCCCCTTTTGATGTTGATCAGTAATGTATCTCTACCATCAAAGTTATCACTTGAAGGATCCTTTATTGAAGACTTTTGCTTTTCCGTTTGACATTAAATATTTCTGGGAATCGAAACTTTAATTTTCTGTCCAATATTTCTCTTTGATTTCAAGTTTATACTTGATCCTTGTCTCAAGTATTTTCGTAGTTTATTTTAATTAGTGGAAGATATATTTCATTTAAATTGTATCTTCAGAAAATATTGTTTAATAATTTTCTTTTAAAAATTTTATTAATTAGAAAAATCTTCTTTTCTTTTCTTTTAATTTATATTTTCTGTAAATTTGTTAATATTTTATAAATATACATTTAAAATTTGAACAATTGCGTTGCTTAAAATTTACATAGGAAGTGAAATATATTTTCATTTTTTCATAAAAATTAAAGGGCATGTTTAATTAATTTTTGCAACTGTTGCTGTTGTATGTTGCGATTTTATCCACTTTTAATCACCTTTGACTAAAAGTTTACTTTAGTCTTTTGTACGTAGTCTATGAAGCTATTTGCTCTTAGTATGCACTTATCAGTTTCATATATGCTTAATAACGGTATAGTTCAGCAATACAACAAAATGAAAAAACTATTACAAAATTACGTGGTATAATTTTTGTTTCTAATTAACTAAATTACATTTTGGATAGTCTACTAACTCTCTAAATTTCTGTATCGTATAAAATATATATTCAGAAACACTTATGCTTTTCCTTCACTTTGGAATAATATATGCGTCTAATATATCACACTGTTACATTTTTTCCAACACCCGAATTTTTCTGGCATTTTACCTAAGTCTTATGGCACTACAAGCGGCAATACCTTTGTAACATTCTAATATAATTGGATACTTCATTTTTTTTGGAGATGATGTTGATATTTACCAAAAAAATTAAATTTAAATTCATTGTTCTAGTTTTCTTATATTTGGGTGAAATACTTGACAAGTACTCGTTAGCATTTTTGAGGAAAACTTTGCTTCATCTATAAATATAAAGATATTCGACCAACTTATTTAATAATGGATCATAAATTTCTCTAAACGCACTCTTAATCGAACATGGAAAATTTTTCTGGTTGTTTTAAGATGGGTCTTAGCAAAATAATTTGCACATCTATTACGTCTTTATTGATAAATACTGAATTTTAATTAAAGTTTCTAAAATTTCACTAAGACTCTGAAATATCAAATTATGATAAGGACTACAAATTCTGCAAATTTTCATAGAGTCCTGAAAAGGCTTTTAGTGCAATAGAAATACATGTTGTTTTGATGTTTTAGGGGAAGATATAGTGAATTAGGCTGTCTAAGTATTTTTTTATTAGATACATGTAAATATTGGCTTGTGAAGATTTTATTTTCAATTAGAGACGTTAAATAAAGGTCTCTTTTTGAAAAAAATTGAAAAAAAAATGATAGCTTAATATCAATATATATTTTGATATTATCATATGCTTTTTAGTCAAAAAATATACTCTGAATATACTAATCAGTTTATAACCATAGGAAAAGTTATTAAACTACCAAAAGAAATACATGGTATGTGAATGAAATATATTCTACATAAATACATACCTATTATTTCTCGAAACATTCCATGGATATTTTTGGCATAAAGTTAAGTATTCTATTGAACATATATATATTCTCCAATTAACCTTTTATTAATATTGAATTTGTTTTTAGCATTTTTTAAATCTATTATAAATTGTTTTCATCTGTGATATGGTATTTAAGAATTCTATTTAAATATTAATTCAGATTAATTTAAATTATAAGAACTTGTACAAGCATATCTTATAATAAATTCCCAGAAGTTATAGATGGGTTGCTGTGAAGCTTATTATTTAAAATGTAAATGAAAGGTTACGAAAAGTTATTTTGCTACTTATCTCTTAAAGTTTTTGGTTATTTGTAAAAGCATTATTTCCAAAATATTCAACATTATAAATGGCAGACCAATCAAATAAGATGATTAAGTAGTGTAATGTTCAGAAAATTCACTTTAACGTATATATGCAAATAAAAGTATTTATCTGTTACTGAGGTAACTCTTGGAGGAAATATACATATTTGTGCTTAAATCTAAATCAGAATTGTGGCTTAAATGGTTGAGTCGGATTTTTGAAAAGAATGTTATTTATATTATTTAAAAAGAACTGACAAATTTATCAATCAAGTGCAGTTGTCACTCCATTAAAAGATAAGCTCTGGATAAAACATAAAAATTTTAAGGATAAAAATATAAGGAAACAATCAATATTGCGGTCGATTTCTGAAACAGTGACAAGTTGTGACACGTTTTGACAGCTCGTAAGATTTTCAATGTTATTAACAACAAAATCTCGTTATGTCAAAATTTATTAACTTGAGTATTTTCATAACTTCAAGCACGTGTTTTTTCTTATAAGTTTAAAACAAAATTTATGATGTCTTGAATTTTTTTACATTTGCTTTAAATTGGAAATATTTTGATTTGATTTTACGAGTGAAATCAATTTAATAAAAATTAATATTCATAATTTAATATTACAAATTTTTATTTTTTTCAGAAAGTATGAGGAATTCTTTTAATTCAATAGTTATGTGAATGTGATGAATCTGGAAGTAATTCATGTTATTTCCAGATTTTTTCTTTCATTATTTACTGATTCGAAACACAAAGTAAAAAAGATAATTTAAATGTGTTTAGTATCTCCAAAAATTCAACCTTAAACATATTATGTAATTTTAAAATTGATAGTTTAACTTTTGAATTTGATAAAAATTTGAATAGAACTTCTCAGTAAATATTCAACATATCTTGAATATACATTTATATTTAATATGAGCTAAGTCTATGTATAAAATTTTGAGTTCCTAAATGTTTCGTATTATGTTTCAAAAAATACGTTTGATACGTCATGATGAATACGTTATGATGTAAAGCAATATATAATAAAATAAACAAAAATGATTTATTCTTGAGAATGTATCCAACATGTTTAAGAAATAACAGATTAGTTTGCAAATTTTGTAAGAGTTTCTCTCCATTTTTTATGTGCTTTAGATTTTTATTTACTATCTTGATAATTTTTGTTAGCTTTTGTGTAAGTAGACATGCATTTATAATGCCATAGTTGTCTGTTTTTAAAGTATAAAAATTATTGTATTACTAAAATATTACACTCAAATTGTATTAGTGTTATAAATCTCTCAGTACAAAATCATAGAAAATTAACTTGAAAATGTTTAAAATTTGCTAACATTTCACAATGCGATACAAACCAAGTCGGAGCAAAAAAAATGTACTGAATGCATAAAATGGAGTGAAGATGCATCAATGATTTTTCTACAATTTTGTTTCTTTTTATGTAATTATTTATTGTTACTGATCTGCTTTACGAAAAATTAAAACATTTAAAAGTCCTACCAATGTTTGTTAAAAAAATGCAGAACCTGAAGTTTCCAATTATAAATAAAAAAATAAAATAATTTTCAATAATACATTCATTATGAATTGCGAGTGTAAAAGACAAATTCTGTAATTTTGAGTGACAAATTAATAATATAGTTAATAAATTAGTTAAGAGAATTAAAATTTATTACTGATTAGTTAGCTGATCTTCAATATTCATTATTTATAATGTTTTCAAAGAACAGTTAATTTTTCAAAATAAATTTTAAAATATCTTTTAAATTCAATTTGTTCTTCAGAATTTTAAAAACTAACAACTGATGAAATAGAAAACATATTCTTATTGAGTTTTTATTTCATGAAGGAATAAAATAAGAAATCGAAGAGTATATTTTAAAAATAATTATTCCTTGATTATTCATTTGAAAATAAAAAAACTATGCCATTAAATAACTATTAAAGAATAATAAGAATAATACCATTAAATATATATATATATATATATATATATATATATATATATATATATATATATATATATATATATATATATATATATATATATATATATATATATATATATATATATATATATATATATATATATATATATATATATATATATATATATATGAAAGAAATATTCGACAAAATTTGCAAGACTAGATTCAATAAAAGTTTATTTTTCACCTCCATTTTATGTAAATTTTTTAGATATTAAATTTAAAAGAAATGAACATTTTTCAATATATGAGAAATTTTATTCAGATTCTTTCCTTTTGTTCGAACATAATCTTACAAGGCGATATAAGGATAAAAAACATAAATAAATCGCTCTTATTTCTCCGAATTTTAACTTACTTTGATCATCGATCATCGTTTCTTGCTCTTTATGTGTCAGTCTTCCACCGGGGCAGCTCCCTGCAATGATGATGGAAGGGATAGAGCAGCTATTTAACGCTAAAAAATCTTCAGCACATAAATTCCAAGTCAGTTGCTGGCTCATGCCAGACCAAAGAAAAAGTAAAAAAGGATAACTTTGAAAGTAAAAAGTTATTTCTTTTGAATCCTTGTCCATTTGGAGGGCATCTGTATGTGTCGGTTCTTTTCCAACCACAAACAGAGGGAGGTTTTTGTTGCTATGGTAACTGAGTTGGAAGTACGAGAAAGCACAGATAGAGTTTCGTCATCTTTCTTCGGTTTTCATAAAGAAAAGAAATATTGTCCGGTCTTCGAAGGTGAAAGAAAAGTCTCAACTAAAGTCATTTTCCCCAGAGCATCCCACTTAAATAATTTTTTTCCCTTCTTATCTAACTTATTGTGTCTTAAGCGGCCACACAAATAAGCATGTAACTGTGGAAGTTATTTATAAAATGTCAGATTTTGCCATTTCGATTAATGGTTTTCTTGATTACTTTTCTTATTTACGGTATACGCAGAAGAAATTTTTATTATTAATTATGTTTAAAAATTGACAATATGTATTTGTAAATGACGAGATAAGCGTGAATGCAGTATTAGGACATTATTTTATTTCATATTTAATACGACGAATACATAAATTGCATATTTCTAATGTAGACTATTATTTTATAAAGGTTAAAATATTAATTATATATCATATTTAATGATATTATTGTACTTCGGGCTAAAATATTAATGTATATATATATTAATATTTATACATATATATATAATATATATAAAGAAAATTATTAGAGAAATACAAATATGCATACACAACATATTTATATTCAATTTCCTAAAAAATTATTAACCTTATAACTATATATATAAACTTATATAACAATATATATCAGCTAATATAAAAAGTATGAAAACAAAATATATATTTATATGATGATTTGAATCGATTCTATAAGTAGCTCCCTTGTATTAACTGTACTAGTGTCACAAGTACTATATACAAAAATACTTAAAATTATTGGACTTTGATTAAAATAATCATATTCTTTTTATTGACACTGTTATTTCGTATTATTTCATAAATGCAATAAAATTTTTTAAAATTTATACACAAACTATTACAAGATAAACTAATAATTTTTAAGTATTTGAAATTGACATATTTTACAAGAAATTTGACCAGTTCTTTAAAAAAATAATGCAAAATTTATACTTAAAACATACCGATTCAATTATATTAAAACACATTAATGTTTCTGTTCACCTTGTTGGTGTTTTTATAGAAGATAAAAAGTCATAAAATAATCAGTTTACTATTTTGTGCTTACATATTTAAACATTAGCAGTTGTAAATAGTACTAAGAAATAATTGAGAAATTCAAAAAACATTTATATATATATATTAAAAATTGCGTAGTTATTGTATAGGATAACAAATAGTTGGTTTCTTTCAAATAGAAACTTTCTCCTTGAAACTTTAAAATAATATTTTATTTTAATTTTAAAGTTGTTAACCATACATTTTAAAAATAACTTTTGTTAAAATAAATTAATATATAAGAAGTAGAAAAAAATTAAAAAAAAATGTTTCTTAGTCCATGACTTCAAAGTCTATTTCACCTTTAATATAATTAGTTTGATAAACTCTCAACTTCCTCTGCTCGAAAATCCGTTGTTTCGGAGCTATGTACAGGTTGCCAACATTCGCTCTGTTGTGCTTAGTTAATTTCTGTAGCAAATACCATTTTCTTTATTTGCAAGTCAGATAAATTTGGAGAAGTTACTTATAAATCACCATAAAAGCGTTATTTTGATAAAAATGAGGATACACAATCAAGTATACACTTTGATTCATCAAATGCATTAGCTTAAATGTTTATTCATGATATATTACCTGATATATTCAAAGAACTATAGTTGTACTTCATGTTAGAGATTTCTGTTTACGTTAAGCGAATGAGGAAATTACTAAAGCTTGTGTAAGTAGTCAAAAGCTCACCTCAAAATGTGTGAAGGCTACTAAATGATAATTTAAGGATGAAACATAAATACGCCTTACCTCTTTAGAAATATAATAAAACATTTCATTTTGAAAAGATTTGTTCACTGTATGGTTACAATGTCTAACATTATGAATGAATGATTAGTTTTATCTTATCGTATCAATGACCTATAGTTGACTAATAATCCGTCATATTAATGGTTATAGATAATTGATTACATGATAAATATTATCTACACTATTAAATATTCAATTTCGTCAAGATACGTTATGGCTAACTATTAAATGATAGGACTCTGTATAGTCATGTCGTTAATATTATTAATTGTAGTTAATATAAATTAAAGGAAATTTTATTTAAAAAATAATTTTCATTAATAAGTTTATATTGTACTTTAATACCACGAAATCTTAAGTTGTTTTGCCCCTTTTTTATATGAGTGTAGCATTTTAATTAGTAGTTTTGAGAGAATCAACACTTTAAATTATAGTCTAAGAATTTATAAAAAAAATTATAAATAACTCTTATTTTTATTTCTTGAAGTAAAAACTCGATTTATTTATAAATTGATAACTTTTTGTAGATTTTCAGCCACTTAAGATGGTTTGGAAACCAAGAATATTTTAAAAATTGTTATTGTAGGTTTTATCTTAAGCATTTTTATTTAAACAGAGAAATGAAATGTTGCAATGTATTATGTATTTTTTACTTAAAGACATGGAATGAAGAATCTATTTATGTTAAGTATGCTAGCTTGGTAATTAGGCCAATTGAAATAGCATTACGCTTCAGGGAAACATATTTCAATTAAACTTTTTTCAGATTGTTAAAAAATTTATATCCATTATTCTTTATTGTTTATTCATTTTTATTTCTTTGAAATAAAGCTTTCATTGATGACTCTAATATGCAGTTATTATTTTACAACCAAGAATAAGTTGTGTTTTAAATTTTCGTGTAAATAATTTGCTTAAAAGTTTGTAGAATTAGTAATTTTTAGAAAAACCCATTTTTTTTATTAAACTTCGTTTGAACATAAAAAGACGTCTATTTCACGAGTATAATGTTTGTAACTATGTGTTTTATATTTTTATTCAACTTTGTTGTTATATTCTTTTATGTAAAGAAGAAGAAGGATGTGTACTTCATTAATAAAAAAAAGTAGCATTATATCTCAAAGAAATATATGAACTAAATCAAAAATGCAGTTTTTCTATAGAATTTGAAAATATCTTTATTCAATGTCCAGGAATACCAAATATTGCATTACATTTTCGAAGCAAATCTCATTTTAAATTTGTATGTGTTTTGCATAATATTGATTTAAAATGGAATAACAGATTTATTTTGATGCCTAAAGAGGAATTTATGATTTTGTATGTAGAAATGGCTTCAATTTTATCTGATACGGATGTGTGAATTATTGCAATAAAATTTGTATTTTATGTTTTATCAATAGAAATTCTAACTTTATGTTAAATAAACTGCAAAAATTTAGTTCTTAAATACAAGTTACATGAAATTTAATCCTTAATTTATATTATTTAAGAATTAAATATCTTTGCTATAGTTTTTTACTCTATGATGGTTATTTCCCATTATTTTGATCAAAGTATTAGATCTCTAGTTGAATTTTTAATTACAGAATTTTTATTATATGAAGTATCTCACACATGTAAATAAGTTTAATGATTTCCATATCTCGATCTTTTCGTAAGCGTTCGGCCTGGTTGTTGATCTTAGAAGAGATGTAAGACAGTTATTATTTTGCGAATAACTTCAAAGCTGTTCCATATCTTGACCTTGAAGATGAAGTATCAAATTTTAAAAACGGTAGTACTAAAGTTGCTTTATATGTGTTCATAATAAAGAGGTATAGAATGTGAAAAGTTAACACTCGAGAGAGTTTAAGGGCAAACTGAAGTAAAAAATTTCAAAAGTAGCTGACTTAAATCTTTGAAATATGATACATTTAACATATGGTTTTGACCAGAAAAAATACTTTTCTCCCACCCTTGGGAAGAAAGAATTCCACTCTTTTCAAGAATTTTATTTTAGTTTCATACATTTTATTTTTTTATCTGGTGATATCATTGGCGTAAAAGATATCTCTTTTAATAAATAATTTTCTAAATCATAGAAGTGCTGAAAAAACTTTCGCTCCATATCTCTCATGCTGTATTGTTTCAAAAATCGCAGTCATTAGTTTACTTACTGTATCTTTATTATTGGCATTGGACATTATTAAAATTGAGTACATCATTTTATAAGACCATCCACGAGAAAATATTTTTAAATTTTTAGATTATTAAAGATGAAAAGAAATATTCTCATTTCTCAGAGACATAAATCTATGTATGTAAATCTTTAATTATTAATAAGAGATAATTGGGAAAATTAAAAACTGAATTATTGAGAAAAATTAAGTCAGTTAATTTACACACACACACACACACACACACACACACACACACACACACACACACACACACACACACACACACACACACACACACACACACACACACACACACACACACACACACACACACACACACACACACACACACACACACACACACATACGCACACACACACACACACACACACACACACACACACACACACACACACACACACACACACACACACACATGCATATAGTCATGCATAGACTTGTTTAAATGCTAAGGAATTGATAGAATTATGAAACACAATATAGAGTTTTACGCCATCATGAAATGAGATTAAAATTTGGTAAACAAAATAGTGTGTAGGAGCATAATGGTAAATACTTACTCACTATTATCAATCAACTTTTAAATACTTAATACACTTATATTTCTTCGTGGAATATATTAATAACTTAGATTTTTACAAAAATACTTAAAACATTGTGGCGTAGTCAAGAGTTAACAACTGCATCATAATATTCATATCATATATGTGCATCACTACTTTTAATCATGCTGAATGTATAACGTATTTTCATTTTATGTTTAAATAAATCAATGAATCATGAGCTATAAGGGAATTTTAAGGTTTTAATTCTGCAATTAATTAACAACAATAAACATTAGTTAAATAATTACTTTTCAAGACTAAAATAATTGAAACTATTATATGGTTTAATTTTTCACAATTACTCTAATTATTTTAGTCTATATTCCCTTTTAATAAATCGTTACACTGATTTACAGATTATTTTATATGAAATAAAATTTTAAAGACTTTGTTGCACTAATGTGTAGCTCAGTAATTTGTATTTAATGATGTTTGCGCAAGAAATGTCAGTTTCCCACATTAAGTGTAATGACGCTAAAATTAATAGTGAAAAACTGTACTTAAATGCATTGTGAGCAAATTTCAAGCGATTAATGTAGAGCCCATCATAATAACTAATTAAATAAAGCCAACAGAGATAGATTAATGATTTTTACTGAAAGAATTTGAGCCTGCAGTACCTTGATGCCACGATAATAGTTTTTTCTCTTACATCAAACATTATTAAAGCAAAAAAAAAAAAAAAAATTGCCTTTTTCTGAAAATATTTTCATTTTTTTAAATACATAGCTATATATCTCGATGTTTTTTCTGTGTTTTAATCAAAATAAAATTTCACATGGTATTATTTTTAAAAAAAATAAATTTTGCTTCACAAATGAACAGCTTTATAAAAATATTTATATAAGCACAAGGGCAGTTCATAAAGTGATTATTACATTTTATTGTATTTGCAAAAATTATTTCATTGTATTAAGAATGCTCGTCTGGCTTATTTTAAAATTTCAAATTAAAAGTATATTCTGGAAAAACACTATATATTTAATTATTTGCGAGCAGAAATTATTATAAAAACAAAAATAATATGCAATTTTTTTAAATTCATTCATAATAATTAAAAATTTGAAAACTATTGAAGCAAGTCAAATACAAAAAGCAAAATAAAAAATAACAGAAAAAATAAATGATAACCCTAAATTTAATTATATGTTTATTACAGAAAATGTTGCATTTCTGTAAAATAATGATTAGTATTTTAAGAAGCATAATTTATTTCATAAAAATATATATGTGTGTTTCACTTGTTTCTGTAGCAAATTATGTTTTCTTGCAACTTGAATCACATGCATTTATTATATAATACATTAAATTTCACGAATAATATTTTATTATATTATATTACATACATTATTATTTTATATATTTGAATGTGTTTTGGTATATTGTTCCTTCATAAACATAAATAAGTTTTCATACATTTTCAATGAGGTACTTATAACAATATTATTTATAAAATATTATAAATTTAACAATTTACTTAAATTTTTTATATCAGGAATTGCATTTTTTACATTTTATTCCTTTTTGTATGACTTTATTTACCTTTGTTTCATTTTCAGTTTCTAATTATTTACATATTATATATTTATTGTTTTAAATAACCATTTAAAATAAGAATTATACGTTTCATATGAAGAAATAATAATTCAGGATTATGAATATCGTAACATAATAATTATGTGTTGGTATATATTGAATGTTTACTAATGGTTTTTATATTTAACATATTCTGATTAAATTTATTAATTAATAAAATTTCTTTTTGATTTAATTTTAGCTTCAATTAATATGCTGCATAGTATTTTCAGACTGGTATTTAAAAATAACTATACAATGCTTATTATTTCAGAAATGTTCAATAGAAATTTACTTTTAAGTAAACAAACATTGGAATGGTACTAATGAAATTTGACATGCATGGAAAAATGTTTGTTTATTCTAAATGGCTATCGTCTTGATAAAACTTGAACTGATCATATATTGAAAGTGGTAAAACCTTTGAATATATACAGTTTCCATACAATTATGCTTCCTGAATAGAATAATAAAATTCAAAATATATAATATTGACCGTGATATTCAGTAGCCCTATTTATATGACTTTCAAAAAATATATTCAAAGTAAGTTTGCTTGTTTACGTCTCGATAAATATGTGTCTAAATTTCGTCATAAAAAAACTATATTATAGTTGTAGAAATTGTAAAAAACCTGATTCTTTAGATTGCTTGAATGTATTCATCAATGTGCTTATTACAGAGTAAGTGATTGTGTTTTATTCTTATAATAATTAAAAAAAGTAATTTAGAAAAACTATAGGAAGCTATACTTTAAAAAGACTAGTTGAATATACGTCAACAAACATAGTAGGCAAAAAATGACACATTTATAACCATGCCCAATAGAAGTCACTATCCAACGTGATTTAGCCTTTTCAACACAAAATCGTGTAGTGGGTCTTGAAAACTGCTCTTCATATAACATTTATTTCCCATATATGTATTATTATTATTATCATTGCTATGTTCCATAAGCAATCTTTATGCATTCCTGATTTAGACATAAGTTGAAAAAATCTAGCTTTATACTTATAACTTGTTATTTGTATGTTGGTCAATTGTCAGAAAGCTTAATGATTGCTTTTTAAAAATGTCTCACAAGGAAAGATTATTTTAAAATAAATACCTTTCCTCTTATATTTTAAGAATAAATGTTCAGTGATTTCTTTTATATACAGTAAACAAAAAAGTTTATTAAGCATAAATGTGAAAGATCACTTTACAAAACTAATATTTAATGATTTTAGTTCTTCATTTTTTTAATCTTTAATTTTTCATTTTTCTCAACTCTGATCAATTGTCATATACCTTTCGGAGAATTGTAAAGCTTATGGAAAACTGTACGTAATGATAATAATGCAGAAATAAAAATTATCCATTTAATTCATTAACTTGCAGTAATGAAATCATTCTAGAGTAAATACAAAGCTTAAGAAAACATTTTTATTTATATCCGCAAAAAAACAAATTTTAAAAATTTCTTAATTTAGCACACAATAATTTGTGCAATTTTCATACATATTCTTAGCTAAATGAATATACTAAACGTTTCCGACACTTACAAAAGTAAAAATATTTTTTTAAAAGCAAATAATTATCAATATTATCAATTTCTTCAGTGTTTAGATTCGTGTTTAAATTTTTTCATTGTAAGAAGTGTTATTTAAATGATGAAAATCTAAAGGCCTTACAATTGATAAAACGTTTTTTTCACTTTACTTGAAAGGAATTGCTTTATTTTCACTTTTATTTCTTAATATGGCTTATATATTACAGAAAAAATTCCTTTACAAAATGCTTACGTTTAAAAATCAATTACATATACCTTATATCAGTGTTTCTCAACTGAATTTACTCCAAGGACCGGTAAAATATTTCGGCACGTTCGCGCGGACCGGTTATATTAATAATTTGACCCCATGCACAACTTTTCACAAAGATAAATCATGAAGACATACATAATTTTTAAAGCATTTTGTTTGTTATAATTTACATTTGTATATTCAACTTACTTATATAATATTGCATCGAGAATAAAAGCACCAAAACTTAATTAAAACTCCAAGAAAATTCCAACGTGAATGATATATTTATTTTTTTTAATCAATATATTAGCCAAAACAACAATGAGTCTAAATGTGAACAACGTAAGTAGATACCAAATAAGTAAAAAATAATTTACCAAAATAAAGGATATATAAAAACTAAAATTAATGAGATTGTCAATCCTTGGCTTTAAACCAGTTACAGCAATACGTAAAGTAGGTGCAAGAGCAAGTCGATTTCTATGTTTCGTCTTAATAACAGTCATAGCCGAAAATGTAGTTTCACACAAATAAGTTGAGGAAAAAGGCAATAAAATCTTCAACGCATTTGCATGAAAATTGAGGTATTCTGTTGCAGTCTTTATCCAGAATTGATATATATTTGTTGATTTGAACTGTTATTTAAGTCCTAGATCTGAAGACAGTTCAATAAGTTCTGTTTCCTGGACTGTAGTGAGATTGTTATCATAATTATCAATAAATGGATTGATTATCCACAGATTACCTGAACGTACATCTTCTTCTGGGGGATAATACTGATCAAAAGTTATTGATAGTTCTTTTAAATGCTCCAAAATAACGCTGATAACGCTCTTCTGATCCATTTCATTAGTATTAATGTAATCAAAGAAAGAAGCAAACATATCAAAAGTGTTTTCTTCCGCACGTTTATACCAGAGTTTCAATTTCTTTTTGAAAGCATCAATCTTATTGTTGAAGTTGAAAACGGTATTAGTTTTACCTTGAAGAATTAAATTTAGTTCATTTACCAGTGAAAATATATCTGATAGGTACGAAAGCAAGGCTACCCATTCTTTGTTCTGAAAATGTCTGCTCAAGAATGATCCCTTTTGATTTAAAAACAATTCTACCTCCTTTCTTAATTCATAGAACCGCTTAAGGACTTTTCCTCTGGATAGCCAGCGTACTTCGGCGTGTAACAATAGTTGTACATGATCTGATCCCATTTCTTGACATAAAGTTGTAAACAATCTTGAATTAAGGGCTTTACTTCTGATAAAATTAACAATTTTTACCGATTCCAGAAGAATGTCATTCAGTTGTGGGAACAATTTCTTTGCTGCAAAATGTTCGCGATGAATAATGCAGTGTGTGACTACTAATCCTTCTGATGCTACGTCTGTTATTCTCTTTGCAACATTTGTATGTCTTCCAGTCATAGCAGCAGCGTCATCAGTACACAAAACAATGAATTTTTTCCAGGCAATGGAGTTAGTTTCAATATAATTATTAACTGCCTTAAATATTTCAGCACTTGTTGTTTGGGATGGTAGTTCGATACAGCACATCAATTCTTCTCTAATATCATTGGTTGCATAGTCAATGTAACGAACATAATAATAATATGGCATTATTTGGGACGTCAATTGACTCATCCATTTGGACACCAAACCATTTCGATTTACGTATATCTTGGAGTAGCTGACTTTCTATGTCGTATGATAACTCACATATTCTTCGTCCAATGGTATCATTGGACAGAGGCAAAGCTTTCATTTTATCTGCAGCAGATTGGCCTAACACTTCAGAACACACGTCTATCAAACACGGTTTGACAAGATCTTCAGCAACTGAGTATGGTTTTTTAGATTTGGCAATACGCAGAGCAACTAAATACGATGCTTTTAAAAGCGATTTATCAACCGAGAAACATTTTTTAAAAGCATCCTTTTGAATTTTCATCTCCAAACTTTTTCTCCTGAAAAAGTCCAGGGGTTTGCTTTCCAGTTGTGGGTGCTTTATTTGTAAATGCCGCATGAGCTTGAAAGGTTTCATGCTTTCATTGGAGAGAACATCTCTACAAACAACACATTTAGGTTTTGGACAATTTTCTTCTGATTGAGGCCAGAGGATAAAACCATATTTCAAATAATCTGCGATGTAGTGCCTTACAAAGCTTTTTCTTTTTTTTGGAAGATTGTGGACTATATTCACCTTCATCTGTATTCGAAGGGGCGAACGAAGTACTTGGTTTTTGAAAATCCTTTCTTTGCACGAAATTTAGTAATGTGCGTTTCGTTTCCTTCTTACTCATTCTGGTTATTGATTTTATGTACCTAAAGTTACAGAAATAATAGTTATAGCATAATATTAAATTCAGAAGTTATTAAAAACTTACGCTGATAAATAATTTTCAAGAATTGCCCAAGTGTTCAGAGTAATCAAAATCAAAAACAAAACGTAATCAAGACGCCAGGCGCCTTGAACACTGCGATACTGGGATAGTCAGCGTTCAAGTAATCAGGGATACGCAAGGCACCAAGGCAGACAGGCGCACCCTAACTGGTGTTCTAAGCAGTGTTGCCAGAACAATTTGATTAAAAGGAATAAGTGGACAGTTCAAAATGTAATAGATTTCATAGAATAGTAAAAAAGAGTGCCGAGGTACCGGCAGTTTGTTTTTTTAAATTTAGGTAAAGGGTAATTTTGTAAATTTCATAAAAACTCAAAATAGCAACAGATTTGGTGAGTAACGTAAAAGGACTGCTGAATAATAATAGATCTATTATAATTATAATAGACTGGCAACGCTGGTGGTACGGCAATTTATGAAACGCGTTCAGGTACATAGTTGCCAGTTTGTTGTATTTTTCATCAAAGATTACATTATTTTTTGAACTAGTAAACTATTATTATTGTAATGTAGGTACTGTATCGGTGGTCGGCCTATAAAAGCTGGATATTTCGCGGACCGGCGGTTAAGAAACACTGCCTTATATCACTTAAAAACGGTACTATGAAGATTTGACTATGTGAGTATATAAATTTCGAAGTATACACACCTGAGCAAAATATGCAGACGATCTAAAATCCAAGTTATTTCTGGTTAAACGAAGAAAACAATAAATTGTGTATATTTAAATGATAAGGATGTAGAAGTTTTAATAAATACATTTTTCATAAAAGTTTATATCAATTTCATTTCTTCGATTTCAATGTAATTAATTTTTTATAAAGTTATAATATTTTAAAATAATTTTTACACAAAACCAAAAAGAAAATTACCTATTTTCAAGAAGCCTTATTGAGACAAGTTCATATTTGCATTTTTAAATTAGCCACCCAAATATGAAGGTTAAATAAATTATAAATTGAGAACACATTGAATACTTTGTACACATGCATTCAGGAATAGCTAAGTTACAAAAAAAATTAAAACTCTACAACAAACATTGTTCTTCCTACTTGATACTTTAAAATAAATCAAAAATATTAAAAGTTTTAGTTATAAATTTAAAAATAATAAAGGTAAAACATTAAACATTGAAAATATGTAAAATATAAAAATATTAAACACTTCAGAATTATTAAAAATACTTTTTTAAAGCTAGAAGCAATTTATCTTTTAAGATTATACAGACCTTGTGTATACGCCAACATATTTTATGAATACTCTCAAATACATTTATACATGCACATCTAAATATATCCGTATCCATACATGTGATGCAGCATAAAGAAGAGTCAAACGGCTTTATGCTCTTCTATTTAAAAAGTATTTTTTAATATTTACTGTATGAATTGCCTTTCGAGAGGCTTTTCTTGAATAATGAGTTATATTTACGTGTCACAAGATAGGAAACCTGAAAAATTCGGAAGCTGCTACCCCGGAAGACCTGCTTATAGAAAGCAGAAGCACAGCAATCAACTATTGCTGGAATCGAACGCCTGACTATTCACTCTTACGAAATTTCTCTTACCCCAAAGCCACGAGGAGTATTATATATGTATTTATGCAAAAAATATGCATACATATTTATGTATATATGTTCAAAAAAGTGCATATATTCTTCTTTTGTTGTTTTAGCAACTAATTTAATTTCAAAATTCAAATCATTTATGATTATCTAACTTATATATTACAAACATAATATTCCAATATACATTATTATTACGTTTATAATGTGACTGTCATTGCTCATGCAAAGCATAAAATGTTGTGTAGTAAAATTTTGGTGCAAATTTTCTACAACTGTGTTATTTCAATTACTTAATAAACATAAATATAACGCTTGCAGAGCTTAAGCTATAAGATTATAATAGGAAATGCTTAATAGACGAAAGCATTTGAAAATTTTTTGATTACATATTTTTTCTGTAATATTTGTTGGAAAAATCAACAAAATTAATTAATATTCAAATGTTATTTGGATAATTTCAACTCCTGATGAACAATCCGCGACCAACCTTATATTTTCCACTTTTGCATGTGTTTTATCGACATGGGTGCTTTTGAATTTTCTATCTTTCTTTCTATCTAAAAAGGAAACCGCCACGAAAATCAGCATTTGGCGAAATTCTAACTGTTGCACAGCACTTTTTCGTCAGGCTAATTTCTAAGTAATGTTTTGAGATGTAGAATGGAAAGTATTCCCAAAATGAGATTCTGCGTTCAATTTAATTGGTACACTTAATATTTTGACTTACACAGACCATTTCTGTAGATTTTAACTCTAAGCGCAGTCATTGATGAAAGCTCAGAATGCAATATCTGAGCTAGTCTCTTCACCACGCGCGCGAATTTCCAAATCATCTGAAAAATATTTGCTCTTAATCTGAACGACAATTTTTATAACGTGAAATAAAACATCTTTAGAAAATTCCTGTGTTCTTCTTCAAAATAAAAGATATACATATATATGAAAATAAAAATTTCATAATTAATATATAGTTTAATTTATTTTCCATAAAATACGCTAAATTTTATTAGGAAAAAAGAGAAATTATTTAACTCTTTTCTAGTGAATTAAGCACGTTTGAAGATACCTTGTTTTCCTTTTACAAAAGGAAGGTATTTAAGAAATATATCACAAAATGTGATAGTGCTAAACATGTAAAATTATAATTTCAGTTGAAACATTTTTTTCAATGTTTCTCACATTTTTTTGATATATAACGCGAGAATTGAATTTTAAAATTTCAAAGAATAAGTTTTTGTTTATTATATAGAAACTCTGTAATAACGATCAATATTTTCTGTTTCGTAATAAATATCTAAGCAAAAATGTTCTTGCTCTAAATTTTAATTTTTTTTACCTAAAATAATCTTTTGTGTGGTTTGATATTTATTTAATTTTCTTCAAAACGACTGGATTTTCTTCATTAACTAAAGACATTTTTCATACAATATTAGCTGTAAATATCTGAAAAGAAAAATTAATGGCTTAATTAACTCTATCAAAGTGATAAATTTTATTGTTTTTGACACAAGATAATATATTTGAAAGATTTGTCTTTTTTACTGTTTCTTTTCTATGTAGGTAATTAATGTTTTAAAGGGGAATTTTCTTTCAATGGTTAAAAGCTAATCTTTTATTGCCTGGGGTATTCGAAATTAGTTTACATAAAGTGATCAAACAAATCTACCACAAAATGACATACTCATGATATTATATTAAATCTAAAATTAACAGAATGAAAATTTCCTCTGGTGTCAATTTTAGGAACTTTTATCCATTCTTCTAAATAAGGAGAATTCTATACAGCATTTTTTCTGAAAATATGAATTATATTTAAACCATGTTGTGAGAATGAACAACCTTTAGAGCTACAGGCATTATATTATTTATCATGTAATTGCTTTTAGGAAGCACTTTTCATAGTAGGCCTTATTTATGTGTCTCTGGGGAGAAAACCTTGAAAACTTCCAACAGATATATTTTGCAAAAAGCAGAAGTACAAAATTGTTCAACAGTAACTGGGAATGAACTCGGAATCTTTGCTTTGAATTGCCATTAAATTATCATTAATGTATCATTTAAATTATTATCACTATCATCAAGATCATTAAATTTTTATTGATTATATTAAGAATATAAGAAATTTTTAATGATAAACAAATTGATTTCATTTGATAAAACGAGAATATTTTGAATCATTATATATACGTAGTATTAAAAGGAGTAGCATATTCTCTTCAAACAGATATATCTGATTCATACCCCTCATGAACTACACTACTGGTCATTAAAATTGCTACACCAGGAAAGCGGCACACCACACACGTGAAATTTGCATGACAGGTAGAACTTGCTGTGATATGCAAATGATTAGATTTTCAGCGCATTCATACAAAGCAGGCGACAGTAGCGACATCTACAATGTGTATAAAACCAAAGATTTGACAGCAGTTTTCTCATACTCAATTTCCGTTTCAACGTTGTTTTCGGCAAAGAAAGTTGTTGTAATGCCTCGTGTAAGAAGAAGAAATGCCTATCAGCACGTGTCTGACTTTGATCGAGGAAGGATTATAGCCTACCGGGATTGCGGTTTATCGTACCGCAATATTGCTGCTCGCGTCGGTCGAGACCCCATGACTGTTAGCAGAATATGGAATCGATGGGTTCAGGACAATCATACTGAACGTCATGCAGGATCTCAGCGACCCCCATCACTAACAGCAGAGAAGACAGACATCTTATCCGCATGGTCACAAGGGATCGTACAGCCACGTCACGAACCCTGAGTCGAGAAATGGAGTCATTTGCAAGGCAACAAGTTTCTGCTCGAACAGTTTGACGACGTTTGCAGCAGCATGGACTGTCTGCACGGTGACCATGGTTTCAGCTACCATTGACGCTGCGTCACAGACAGGAGCGCCTTCAATGGTGTGATCAGCGACGAACCTGGACGCGGGAATGGCATCACGTCATCTTTACAGATGAATCTCGGTTCTGTATATAGGACCATGATGGCCGCATCCATGTTTGGAGGCATCGTGGAGAACGCGCATTGCCAACTTGCACTGGACATCACCATACTGGCCCATGTGCTGGAATGATGGTATGGAGTGCCATTGGATACACGTCTCGATCACCTCTTGTTCCCATTACCGGCACTTTGAACAGCAACCGTTACATTTTCGATGTGTTAAGGCCCGTGGCTCTGCCCTATCTTCGAGGCCTCCCTAATGCTTTGTTTCAACAGGGTAATGCACGACCGCATGTTGTCCGTACTGTTCTGAACTACCTTGATACAGAACAGGTTCGAATGTTACCCTGGCCAGCACGTTCTCTTGATCTGTCACCAATTGAGAAAGTGTGGTCAATGGTTGCCGAGTGATTGGCAAGCCATCACTCACCATCTACTACTGTCGATGAACTGTGGCATAGTGTTGAAGCTGCATAGACTGAGATCCCCTACATGCCATACAATCTCTGTTTGACTCCATGCCTAAGCGGATAAATGCTGTTATTGCAGTCAGAGGTGGCTGCTCTGGGTACTGATTTCTCAAGATTTATACATCCTAATTTCCTGTAAATCTAATCACTTGTTCTTCCCACTATATTGTATGTGTCCAATAAATATCGTTCTGTTATTTGCATTCCTTTTTGGTGTAGCAATTTTAATGGCCAGTAGTGTATTATGATGACCCAACAACTGATATATCAGGTAAAATTAATTTAAAAATATCATGCGTTATTAAATATTTTCTGAGTTACAAAAATGTATACAATAAACTGCTTAGTGTTTGTTGACAGTTTATTGCTAGTATTGTAGATGCATAAAGATATGAGCTATGGGCACCATTACTCCAATTTCCCTTAGTATTCTTAGTAAGACAAGGAAATTTAATCGAGCGTTTCCTAGTTATGTACCCTGTCAACGTAATGATTTTTAATTGAGAGGAATATCGTTATCATTATGTTCCTCTTACAAAAGTGGTTTTATTTGGCAATCAAGATAATACGACTTTTATCAATAAATATTTTTATCTCTTTAAATATAATGTTGCCCTGTAACTCATCATTTATGTAGAACAGAATTCTGAAAACATCAAGAGACATATTTTGACTCTATCGGAAGAATTTCAGAGTCAATTTACTTACGATTGCCTGAGAGATTTAAATGCAGGCTGACAGGTAGATAAGGCAGAAAGATAGGACAGAACTATTGGCCTTTTGTAGTTAAAAGTTTTAGGAATAAAATTTAGTATCAAGATACATTTCTATGATAGTGTAAGTCTGTAACTTAAAAAAAGGTTAATTGTAAATATTACGTTTGTTTTAAATTTTTAGATTCTCAGTGATTTCATATTATGAATTTTAACCATTGTGACAGTATAAATTTTACACGTAGGATACTTGTACTACAGTAGTGGTAGGGCTTGTAATGTTCAACACAAAGAACAAATTTCTTCATGAAAGCATTTTCTCATGATAAATTTATAAAGCAATGATTGAAATTTATTGAATAAAATTACATGTATGATGCTTGTACTACAGTAGCGATAGGGCTTGTAATGTTCAACACAAAGAACAAATTTCTTCATGAAAGTATTTTCTCATGATAAATGGTGAAGAATGATGGAAATATATTATTAAATACATTTTGAACAGTGCTCTTAATTTGTACACTAGTAAACAGGACATCCTGCATCAATAAAACAATTGGGTCAAACTTAAATATCTTAATTAATAATAAATTAATTGTGGGGTTTGAAATTTTATTTTAAAAAATTACAAAAACTGGGAGGTGAGTAGAATACACGAAAACAATGGTAATTTAAAATATCAATTTTATTTCCTTAGACCATAATAAAAATATTTTTGTGCAACATATTATTATTTAATAATAAACAAAAGTGCATATGTTGATATGATTTTATCTCACTAAAAATAATAACGCCTTCCAAAAATTTTTAAATTAAATTTTAATTTTGAAAAACAAATATAACATTCGAATTTTTTTAACAAAAGATTTTAAAAATACTTGAATTAAATCAGAGCTAGAATTAAACAATGTAATATGTATGATTTTGCCTTTTTTTATCTGATTTACTATTCTTCATTCCATAAAGAGGAATTTTAATTTATATCTATTACTTTTAAATGCAACGCATATATCTTCGTCTAAAATTTCTTCAGTAATAAAAGTTAAAGTTAGCTATATAACAAATTAAAGTTATGATAATTTTTTCTATAAAAATGTGAATTCAATATATTAATTTCTTTTTATTTAAATATTTATATAAAATTAAATTATTTTATACGAGTTTTCAAAGAAACAAGGCTTTTGTGGACTGATATGAGAACATTATGGTGATCGGGTATAACAATTTGACGCCCTGAATATGAGCACAGGTATTAGATTAATTTTGCCCCACAGGATCATTGTTACATGATGTTATATGACAATATTAAACTAATTATATTATTGGTCACTTTGAATTAAATCAGCTTTAGTTAACACACACATTTGCCGAATAATTATTTAGTCATCATTATTAAAACACAATATTTAGAATTTTAATTTATAAAATCAATACATATATTTCAGTTGTAATGAATTAATTTATATCAATTTAAACTAATAAAAAAATTACAAAGTTTAAAAATTTTGAAATTTTCAAAGTTTTATTCAGAAATTTTTGCCTTTTGAAATCTGTTTATATGAGAGTATTTTTTCTTTTAAATCTAACAGCTTTAGTTTGTTAATATATGCCAATATTTGATAAATTGAAAAAAGAGAATTATTTATTGAAATATATATTTCAATTTCTTAAATAATTTTCTATACCTTTTATAACGAAATTTTTTGAAACAATCCATAAATAACAATTTAATACAGCACTTAATTTTTAATTAGAATGTTATTATTAATTAATTATACATAATTAATAGATTTGAAATCTATTACTATATGATTGTCATATGAATAGAAATTTTAATATTTTTCACTTGGAAAGAAAAGCCACCTAAACAATATAGAAAATATCATGTTTAATTTCCTGTTTCTATCAGGGAGAATTTAATGTAATGCATTTTCTTTCATCTAGATGATAATATGTTGCCTATTTTTCTGGGTATATATACACATATTTATGTATATATGCATGCGAATGTATAAATTAGTTTTCTTTACTATGTATGTGCTTTTCCATTAATCAGGTAAAAAAATTTATCCAAATTTTAAATATCACCATTTGTAGAAGTAATCAATTGCTGTATTGTATATTTTCAGAATAATTTTCTAAAGTAATTAGATGTATTTTGTTTGTCAAAAAGTCGATACATAATTTCGTACCTGACATGTGATATCGACTGTATTATAGAAAAAGAATGCAACGAATGTCAAATTATAACTTGTTTCAAAATTATAATGGACGTTTTCGTTTTTCATGTTAAGTTTAGGCAATTCTCATTTTTACTGTAAAAGAAGAATTATGATTATTATTGTAAAAACTTTTAGCTCCAAAGTTATCTATGTTCCTGCATTTAAGGTACACTTTTTATAATTAATTTTGTTTAAATAACTTTCTAATGTAAATTTTATTGATTTTTATTAATATTTAATAAAAACTTATTACTAATAGTTAACTTCTTTATATATTGATCAAATCTGTAATGAGATATAATATAAAAAATATATATCGTGATTAAAATCAGTTTTTAATTTTGGATTAGGTAAGTTGTGTCACCACTAAAATACTTTATTTTATTTTATAATAGATGTCTTTTAGCCATTAAATTGGCATTTAAAACGGCACGTATTAGTTTCATCATATTTTATAAGCGCAATTTTCTTTGATTGATTTATTCCTTTTTACGATATTAATGTAAAACTAAAATACTATATTTTACCTTATACTAATTAAATTATATTTTCTTTTCCATGATTCAGAGCTTGATTATTTAGAGCGGGTAAGTGAAAATCGTGTATTAGAACAACAAAATTAAATAAAAATATCGCTACTAAATGCATGAAAAGTGTTTGACATCATTGGCTTAGAAAATTCAAGCCTAAAAATTGTCGAAATTAATGTAAAGCTTATATCAGAATACACGGATAGGAATTATGCTACCAATTTTAATGTAGGTTATGGCAATTTGTTTCCTGCTGTCTATTTCTGCAAAGGGCAAAACCATTAATTACAATTAATCCTTTTGTAATTTTGAACCTGCATCCATTAAAGTCGTTATTAGATTTGTACTACCCTTTGCAGATTTCCATACCTTACTAATGAAGAAACACTTAATGAAAGGATAACGTACATAAACCATGCAGGTCGTGTGAATAGCATGACGGTTTTCTTTAACATTAGGTTTTAAGAACAACTGAACTACACCTTTTATCACCAGGCTATCATGGTCCTTTCAGTCTCTATATACATCACCAGCGGCAGCATCGGCATTTACAAGCTATATATAAAGCTGAACATAAAAACTGAAAATTTGAAAAACTTGAATTGTTTTTCATGGATAATTGCAGTGTATATTTTGAAAAAAATGAATGTCATTGGAACATGTTTCTAGGGTAGAGATTATTGGCAGATGAGAAGGAGACACACATTACTGATTTGATAGTTTTTCACACTTGCGAGAAGACTATTTTTCTGATTATATTTTGAATAATTTTTTAAGTGTAATCGGTTTGGTATTTTTATTTTCCTTGGCGCTAATGATGTACGGTCAACTTTTTTAGGAGTAAAAGGATGTGATCCGCAAGTATTAATGTGAAATGAATTTATATTCCTGATTGAACATTAGTGCATCTTTTGGATTGAAATATAGTTTTATAAGTATATTAAATCATAACATGTCAAACAATGTAACTTAAAATTATATTTGTTTAGTAAACAAATATAAGCTTTTAACAAACAGGTTTTTTATTGCTATATATTTAACTAAATGATGTCTTCAAACTGAATAGTCAAATAACTAATGAAAAGAGATTTATTTTATAAATTAAAAACAAATATTGAATGAAAGTCGCAAAAAAGTATTTCATAAAAATAAAATATATAAACAAAAATTGCATTAGTAGGTTACATAGTAACTTATAGAAAGGATGTTATAAATGTTTTAGTTATATAAAAACCCTCTAATTAATATTGAGCTAACATAGTTAAGTCAAAATAGTTTGTTTTTAATAATTAGAGTTAAGTAATTTCCTTCACAATTTTAAAATTTACCATACAAAAATTTATGAAATGAAGTAAAAAAAGAAAGTTGATAAATAAATTATGTGAATAATGAAAATTTTTAATTATTCTAATTTATTAAAGCATATATGAGATGCCTTAAAATTTAAATGTATATTATTATTTAGTGCTTTAAATCAGATATTAAAATAGTTACAAGAATTATGAAGAAAAAATGATTGGAATCATTAACTAATTTTCTTGCTCCTTTTAATGAAGAAAATATTAAAATTAGGATCACATATTTCCATTATACCATGAAATTTTTTGTCAAATTATTTTTTTCATCTAAAACGTTTATGGTACATTTTAATTGTATTATCAATGTTCAATTTCATTGGAATATGTATATAAATATTAATAAATATATTTAATTGCAAATGTATTTTTTTAACTTTATGATTAATAATATTAAGGAAACAAATTAAACTTTAAACAAAATGTAAAATTCTTTATACATTTCAAATTTCACTTTCATTGTTTTAAATTTAATAAAACAAATTGGGAAAACTAAATTTAGTAAAATGAGCATAATATGATATTGTATTCGGATTAAAAAATTTAAAGAAAAAAAAACAATATTTTTCACTCCATTTGAAAGAAGAATTATATTTTAATATTCAAATAAAATTGAAAACTAGTTTATTAAGCTTCCCAAAATATAGCATTTATTTTTAACGTGGTTTCAAATATGAATGTGTGAAAATTTAGTAGGAATAGTTTTACTGCTCAAATATCTTATGTGTGACTTGATACTCAATTTTATGATTTTTATCTTTTATACTTTTTAAACGCTGCCATTATTTTTAGTTAACAAAAAAGAATGATATTTCAAACCTTTCGCAACCGTAATCTACTTGCGAAGCACATTAAGGAGGAGAATGTGTTGGCACCAATGAAGAAATCTATTCCCCTCCACTCACTATGAAATACAAAAATTTCATATAAAGTCTTAAGCATTTGCGGTATATCTGACTAGCAAAGAGCAGTGAAAACTTTAAGATTAAATGGAGGGAAAGAGAAGAAGCCCTTGAAATAGAACTTCGCATTTTCTCTTGAAAGCTCATAATAAAGAAGATGAGAATCGTTGATGCAATCATGAGTCAACATAAATGAAAATACAAATCTGCATTTTTCGAAATAGAAATTTTGTAGTCTATAGGTTTTCACAAGTTCATAACAGCCATTTCTGCTTTGGTGAATGATGAAACCGTAATTCGTATTGTTGCATTTTAAGGAATGTGTTTAAAGTTGTAACTATAAACTGAGTATAAAGTTGCCAACCTACTTTCTTAATCTAAATTAAAGATACCATATGTGGAACCTACTAAAATGATCCGTTGCAGCAATAATCTAGGCTTCTTATGATTTTTAGATAAGTTAAAGGAAGATTGGGGGAATAATCACGTGCATTTTATTCCTTAATATTATCATTTTAATGCTATAGTAAAAGATTATTTTTGTCAGCAAACATTCAGTTAATATTGTGTCATTGCATTATATATATATATATATATATATATATATATATATATATATATATATATATATATATATATATATATATATATATATATATATATATATATATATATCGGATTAAAAGCCGTAGAGGGATAAATGGTTCAACATCAAATATACGGTGAAGTTTAGAGATAAAAAGTCTTTATATGGATAAACGTTTCATTGAAAACATTGAATATTGAATAATATGATGGATTTGAAGACCCAACGTTTCTTCTTCAAACACATGGATCGAAAACACCGAATCTGTGAAATATCACACAATTTTTAATTCCTGTCACTATATCGGTTACAAACATAATTCGAGAAATTATTCTGGGAACATGAATTAAACAAAAAACTTTAGTAAATGAATAAAAAATAATCATCACATAAAGCAAAATTATTTTACAATATATGCCTATCTTTTCATTAAATTTGTGGCACTTTTAGTTGCCAAAATGATGTCAGGTAATCTGAAGAATACACTAGTTTCTTGTGGCGAACTTAAAATTATAAACAAAATATATAGATGCAGCTTTAAAGCATGAAAGAGTTTTTTAGGAGATTCTGAGCTACTGAGATATGACACATGTAAGATAAATATTTTTCTTTAAAAATGTTTTGTAAGTAATAAAATTTAAAAAATAATAAATATTCTGAATTTTCTTTCAGGCTTTTATAAATTTATTGGACATTTATCAATAAATTTGTAAATTTGTAGTCGTTGTCAGTGCCATTTATGTAAACCTCACACTTTTTAACAATAAATGGTTAAAATCAAACCATTATAATATCAAAATACTGATTCTAGAAATTTAGAGTTATGTACCGGAATGATCTAAAATGTGTCAAATTTGTATTTTTTACTTTTAACACACCTAAAATGAAATTTCTTGAAGATTTTTGATTTTCGGAATTTATTTGAAACAAAAATCAATAATTCAAAAAGTAAAAACCGATTTTCTTTAAGTATTCATAATTGTTAAAATATATTAAAATATGAACAATTTCATATTCTCAAAAACCTTTGACATTCATAAATTGATTATTCAATTACTGGAAGGCATTGTTCAGGGGCATTTGTGTAACCAGAATATATCGGAGAATGAAGTTATCGGAGAGTGGGGTATTTTGAATATTTTTTGGCACTTTGTCTGCATGAACGTCTTGTCATGACAAATATAGATCCCTGAGGCATCATAGCGACCTTTTACTTTCTCGAACAATATCGCAAGGGAGGATGTCTTTTGGAATAATGAAATCAAATACATCTTATTAGATCAGTTATTATGATGATTATATCGTATTATTAATATAGGTTGGTTATTAGTATGGTATCCTCACTTAAGCCTCATTGATGTAGTAAGGATAAAGCTTAAATTTACTTCTTTCTCCTTTCATTTTTTTCCCCGCAAAACTGACCTTGCAGTAATGAATGGGAAGAGAGACATCACAAAATTTCCCTCAACTTGAGACATAAAAGAGAAGATCCTTTTCATTTCCTGACCCTTTTCTTGAATGTATGGCTTGTAAGTGCCAAGCTGCTATTGTCGCTAAGAGGTTCCCCACCAAGTATTGAAACTATTTACTATTTTGTAAGGCTGGGATTTTATGTGTCAAATAAACTTCAATTTATTAATCAATAAACTTCTTTAATATTAACTATATTTCTACTTTTCAATTATTGTTTGTGTTTTTAAAATGAAATAGAAAGTTTTTGATATTTCAATTTTGTATTGCCTTTTTTGAGGAGTTTGAATTATTTGTCATCACCAAGCTAACAACAAAATGTACATTTTTAAGGGACTGTTCTAGTAATATGTTGTAGTGTTAGTCTTGTTTTGATGAGTCATTTTTGTATCACAAGGAATGAGGAATTTGTTCTTTGGACATTTATTTCTTTTCAAAAGGGGAGCATTGTTAGGTTGAATTGCTGTCAATCATGTTTTTTCTTTTGCAGAAGAAAAAATGTGAGAAAAATGCATGATTTCCAGGTCCATGTTTTTCCACATGTTTCTTGGTAAAAACCCTTTAAGCCCGAATTATGCCACTTATTTTAACCAATAGAATCAAAATCTAATAATTTAACTCTTTTTTTACTATACTATAAAATGTACAGTGTTAAAAATAAAAATGGCGCTGAATATGTTAACGTTTTTATAAAGATAATTGTTTTACAATTATTGTGTTTCAAAAAACACAAATTATTTAACGAATGATATTTATTCAAAGCTATTTTCTTTTAAATAAAGTGCTATCGCTGGGAAATATATGTAAAGTAAAACTGGAATTTTTCGTGACCTTATTATATAATATTTATTGGGTTTTGCAAGTATAATGGATAAATTTTAGAATAAAACTGACAAGAACACTCAATAAAAATGAAATTTTAAGTGCTTACAGTATCAGCATTTTACAATCGACCTATAATTATAGACAAGAATTAAGAAGTTCTCAATATAGCCAATTATTTAATATATTTATATATACACAACTACATAATATATTTATATAAAAATAATTTCATAACTATAACAAACTGTTACTAAATATATATTTATATTATCAAAAAGTTCAAACACACATATTTTAAATAGTAATTAAATTTGGTTAAAATTTATGATTAAAAGTATATTAGCATTAATATATATTGTTCATTACCCAAATATTCGGAAGTAGAAAGTTTAATTTTAAAATTAAATGCACAGTTGTAAAATTTAAAGTGCACTAAATACATACACTGCCCGGCATTGAAAAGGCAACACCAAGTAGGAGTTGCCAGAAATGACGAAACTTGGTAAACAGAGAGAAATAGCAACGAACAGTAATTGTTCTGTATTTCGAAATAATATGAATAATTCAGAGTGAGAACAGAGTCGGGTCAGTAGGTTGTAGAACCACCATGGAGGGTGATACACGAAGCAACAAGTCTAGGCACAGAGTCAATGAGAGTACGGATGGCGTACTGAGGAATGGCTCTCCATTTCCTGTCAAATATTTGCCAAAGTGCGTCTTCTAAAGGAGGTAGTGGCTGGGTCAGCAAATGACGTTCAATCGTATCCCAAACGTGTTCAGTTTGGTGAGAGCTTTGGCGAGCATGGTAGCCAACGAAGCAGCTGTACACCTTGCAGGACATGTTGGATGATGCGAGCAATGTGTGGTCAGGCATAATCTTGCGGATAAAGGGCACTGGGCGCCCCTAAAGGCAGGAGAATGTCACCGGCCATAGCACATCATTAATGTAAAGTTAAGCTGTTACAGCGACGTTAATACGAACTAGAGTTGACCTGGAATCGTACGCAATAGCTCCCAAAACCATGATGCTACGTTGTCATGTGGTGGGGCGTTCCACAATTGCTGCTAGATTGGACCTGTATCCATGTCGACCCCAACTTGCACGCGGCTATTATCACTGAAGAAACAGAAGCGTGACTCATCTGAGAAAATAATCCTGTGCCACTTCGTCGTCCATATCTCTTCTCTCTAATCCTGCACCATTTCAGACGTTGGCTTCTAAGCTGTGGGGTCAATGGCAGTCTTCTTAATGGACGCCATGAGCACAAGCCACTAGCAACCAATCGAAGGTAAATGGTTCTGCTCGATATGGGAGAATTCAGGGTGTCTTGTAGATGCTGCAGAATTTGGTGCTTTGTTTGTCCCCAACCGATCCACGCATGTTGACGTCACTGTGACTCACCGGCACCCCGCAAACGTTGCAGAGTTCATTGTGCCAACCAACTTCACCACAGCGGATGTACTGTGGACGTGTCCAGTTGTCCATCAGCCGCGATTTGCCGTTAGGACCAACCTGCTCTTATTAGTCGGATCACCATGCCCCTTGTAAACTAGTCCACGTATGCTGAAACTGGCTCCGTCGAGGATGGCCTGGAATTCTCTGCAATTACATGCATCTTATTTGATAAGAACAAACTTTCAACGATTATTTTCCAAGCAGCAATGACGGCCCAAATATTACCCACTCTGCCGATTCCTCACATTATAAATTATCTTACATGCACTGGAGAGCTGAGCATTTCACATCATTTGCATAAATCGGTAAGGTGCGCCTACCTTGAAATTTGCATAATTTTCTCTCCACTCCTTCTTTTGTGGCATTTTCAATGTCGGGCAGTGTATTTAATAATTTACTTCAAGTAAATTTCGTAAAATCATAACTATAGGTCTATATACAATTTGATCAGTTAGAAAGTATAGAGAATTTGGAAGCAATTTTTTCCCCATTTGATAGATTAATAGATCTTGTAACAAAAAAGCACGAAATTATCTTGATTGAAAAGATTGCAAATTGTTTCAACATAAAAAAATTCTTCTTTACAATTAATTTTTATTTATACAAAACCTACTACAAACAATATAGGTTCATTTCTTTAAACACAATGATGGTGTGGCAAATATTTCTTACAAGTATTTTTTTTTGTTTTGATTTGCTAAGTAATTTGAATTTGCAAGATTCAGTGTAAGAATTTAGATGCGTGATTGGTTGTAAATAATGCATTGCAGTTAGATTTTTTTTACCAAATCAAGAAAAATGCTCTATTTATAATCTTTCTGCCGTTTTCTTAAACGAAAGCCAAAATGGATGTCAAATGGAGGTGCATCAAAACGATTTCCGTGAATATCTCTAGTGAATCAGCACTTTTGTTTACCCATGATGCAAAGAACATGTTTTTCATTCCATTCGATTTGGTTGTTACTGTTAAAAATTACTAACCTGATTCTTTTATAGATTTCCATGTGGAAAGTATATAAAATATTTCTTTTCTCTCCTAGTTAACTATATAATCATTTTCAAGAATTACGAATTTGGAAAAAATATTTTAAAGAGTTTTACTATCCAGTTTCTAAGTTGTTTACTATTATATTTTTTATCACGTGCTGTTTGAAGTTGTAAATAAGTTTCTATTTTAGAGAAGAAGGTTGTTGCTTTCCTATTTTCTGCATTTATATCTGTTAAGGTGACGAGATCTGATGGATTGCAATACGCTGTGGATGTTCAAATAAATTCCACTGCTAGGCTGTCAACTAAGAGCTATCAATTTGTTTCTCAAAACATATTTTGATTAACTTATATGGCTTGTCATATATTATGTGAGTCACTTTAATAAAATAACATTATTATATATTTATTATCAGAACATGCTCTAATGCAAGTTTCAGCAATTGGGTTTATGTGGCTATTTTTATTCATATTCAGAAAATAAATAAATATTTGTAATGTATGAATTGAGTTGTGAGTTTTGAGCTTTAGCTGAAGAGGTCATGTATTAATAATAATAAACATAAATGGAGAAATTAAGATTCAACCATTGCATTTATTTTAAGGGAATTAGATTGCATCATTTGTTCAAAGAATGAGAGATACAACCTATTCAACAATGAAACAAAGAATATCTTAAGAATTTGCCGTAAAATGACATGTTATGTTAATCCTTTCATTAGAGATAGCACCCGTATTGTTTTTCCATAAATAAGATTTTGATGGAACATAAATCATTTGAACAGAGATCTGTGAAGAAGGATTTTGAAAACACCTAGATATTTCTTATGTAAGGAGGACAAATGTCTTCATTTAGTAAACGCAGTGAGTTGTGCTGGCTACAGTGGATAAAATTTTCATCATTAAAATGTAGAAATTATTAACTCTTGCAAATATTCCTTGAAACTCACCATGGATATCATTATGGAAAGAAGTTTGATGAGAATATCGAAAAAAAGTGAAAATATTTTGAAAGCGTTATTTTATGCGTCAATTTAAATCAAGTTCCAGAAACTTTCGCTCTTAATAAATCATAGAAGAGAATCCTGTTACAGTGCAAGAGAAAGGGTGAAGTTTTGACGTTTTTTAAATTCAAAAATGTTTGCTGTCATGTTGTATCCGATATGTTAAAAGAATATAGAAGTGAACATAAAGTACTAAACATTTTGTTATCATATTTTCATTTCGATTTCTTACTTTCTGTGTCAACATTATTATAAGTATCCTAATTACAGATTACATAAGTTACTATACAGTATTAATCTTCAAATTTTAATACGATGTAGGTTTCTATACAGAATAGCTCTATAAATTTAATCTTTTATTCGTTTAAAAACATCCATTCTTTTGACTTTTTATAACAAAATATTCATGAAATTTTTTTTATAAACTATGGCAAAATGTTTCTAAAATAAAAATATTAATTGAGAATTAAATTAATTATCAATCACACATTATCTATGTATCTTTCAAAGTAATAAATATACCTTCTGCGGTATCAGGTAATTCTTTGAAAGGACAATAAAATCTGATTGGAATAATTTTCTAATACACATATAATTTACTTACGATTTGTAGGCGTTAAATAGATCGAAACTTTCCATTTTGAAGATGGCTATGTTGGCATTTTATTCCATCCTCCATTTCTTCCTTCCTATTAATTTGTATCTTTGTATCAGTATTGGATGTTTTCCTTTTAATGTTTATTTTAAGTGCAAAAAATTTCTATTATATATATATATATATATATATATATATATATATATATATATATATATATATATATATATATATATATATATATATATATATATATATATATATATATATATATATATATATATATATATATATATATATATAATATATATATTTATATATATATATGTTCCCATAATTGTTGCACCTTGCTTGATACGAAAGTGGCTGCATGGCGGGGATTCATAGCTTCATTCATTCTCTAGGACCATACTTTTTTGAACTAATGACCCTTCAAGGATTTACCACCTAAACTGTAAACGGGCTGCGGTATCGTGACATGTTAGAGACCTACGTAATTCCCACTCTTCAGCATCGAGGCTGCTATCAAGAAACCGTAGTCATGCAAAATGGAGTCTCACCTCACATCAAAACTCAAGCTCAACAGTTGTTGAAGCGTACATTTACAGACGCACGGGTGAACATCGATGCTTCCCAACAATTTGGATTCCGGTTCATCCGATTTGCGACTTCTTGTTATGAGGAATTTTAAAGGACTTAGTTTACCGAGAACCTTTGACAACTGTGTTCGATTTAAGGGATAGTGTTCATTGCCATATTTAGAACATCTATGTCGAGTCACTCCAGTCAGAAGTAGAAAGCACAATTTTTAAAATAGAGTGCGTTATCCAACAAGATGGTTCACATATTGAACATCTTTTAAAGAACTGATTTGGTGCTTAGTAACGCCATTTACAAAGACGTTTTGCTGTTTAATAAATTCCTACTGCGATATCGTAATTATGTAATGCTCTTATTTCTTTCCTTTCCTCTAAGACGATTAATCTTTCATTGTTCTGGATCTCTACTTGATCTTTCTTCACACAATAACTCTTGTGGTATAATAACTCTTCACACAATAATTGCGCCATCTAGTGGTGACTATTTGAACAAATGTTTTATTTTAGAAATCATGAGCGCATTTTTAGAAGTGTGTGTTGGCCAAATACTTTTTGTCCGCATAGATAGATTGGTTTCCAAGGCCTTTTGAGAGGCGAAAATTTAACTTAGATAACCCTATATATATCTAATTCTGATGATGATTCGTCTAATCATAACATTTTTAATTTAATTATACTGCTAAAGAATTATTTATTCATCATGTTAGTGTCAAGCAGGGACGATTTAAGGCAAATTCTTAAAAAATTATCCAGAAATACTTTTTGTATTGGTAATCCTATTATTTCTTACAGATCTTAAATTTGAGAGATAAATATGTTCTATACCTCTTGAATAGCAGCTTATACGATAGAAAATTTTGTTTCTTGTTCTTATACGATAGAAAATTTGAAAAACCTGCATAATTTTGATTTTTTTAAAAATTACTCAGATTGAAACACAAATTTAAAATGCAAGATGGTGGAAATTTTGTGTCATCTATTTCGTCTAACACAAGAATTCTAATGAGTTAACAATTAAAAAAAATACGAATATATATTGTGTTCGCTTATAATAATTAAAACTTATGAAAAAGATGAAACTAAATGTAGTACATATGAGAGAAATTTGAAGCAAAAAAACAGAGTAGATTAAAAAATCTGGTAAATTTGGTTTTTGATTGCAGTAATGTAGAAAATGAAACTGGCATTCAAAATACCCAAGAAATTTGAATAATTTAATAAGTAGAAATTTAATCTTAAATGTGTCATCTAAAATAGGTAAATATCAAGAAAAATTGTTCTGAAAGAGGAGATATTTTATGAAAGGAATACTGAAAGAGGACCTGGATTTTATTATTACATTTCCTTCTTACTTAGAAACACGTGAGAGAGGAAGTTTTGTAAAAATTTATAATTTCATTTTTTTAAAGTTTTAAAATTGTTTATAAATTTTTATCTCTCTTTCTAATAAGTACTTAACATTAGGAAAATCATTTATGTTTGTTAAATCTGTAAATATTTCTACAGTCTCAATTTCGTTTATTTATTCAAAATGTTTTCCTTCTGCACTGATATTTTTATCTTTCTCACTTTATTTTACTTTCTCTTAACCATCACCCAAACCAATTTCATGCAAGTTCTTTGCTTTCAAAGCCTCACCCTAGTTTGACATTTCTTTTCCCAATACAAAACGTTCAAAACATTCCTTCCATACAAACCCCAACTCTCCACTCTCTCTTTTTGTTCAGAAATGAGAGAGAATAGCTAGAGCCTCTTTTCCCTTATTCAAGGCCCCTGAAGAGCACACTAACATTCTACCATTTTTCTGTCAATAACGTCCAGCGAAATCTTTCCCGAAAGCTTTGACAGTACCGGAGGAAGGGACATTAGCTCGACAGTTTCCAAAATGGAAACCAGTCAGCCAAGTTGAATTCCCTCGCACTGTAAACAAAGAATTTTACGGAGCCAAATTTAAAAAAAGCGTTACTTCAAAAGTAAGAAATCTTTTTCAAGTAAGATCTATATAGATCCTTTTCTTCAGATTCCATTTCTTTCTTTCGTCTCTAACTGTGACAAAGATATCCACTTAGTGAAATATATATCTTCAGCATATCGAATTCCTTAGACGACCAACATAAAGTGAAAAATGAAATAACTATCTTGAAAATGGTATCACAGAAATCATTATACTTTTTACGACTTTGTTTCACGGCTCATTCATTTCTTTAATTTCTTTTCACTTTCAATGAAACTTTCTCGAAAATAGAATTTAACAAAATTAAATTTATCTACGTCCCCCAAAATAAGACTTCATTTATTTTACTAACTTTTTAATATACATAGGTGTGATACACATGCATACATTATATGTATGTGTATATATATACACAGATACACACACACACACACACACACACACACACACACACACACACACACACACACACACACACACACACACACACACACACACACACACACACACACACACACACACATATATATATATATATATGTATATCATACATACATATATATATATATATGTATATGATTTGTTTAAAAATTTGGATTTCTTGATTCTCTAATTATTAATTTATTATTAATTAATTTGAAATTTCTAAGAATTCACTCATTTGCTTAACATTTATATTGACTCATTCACTTTCTAGCTAAATTAAAAGTAAAATGTTTATTTAGAGTAAGAGTTTGTATTCAAAAATCAACGAAATTAAATTATTCGTAAATTGGTCCTTAGTCAAAAAGTTTACGATTTTGTTTTAAAATTTTGTAGCTATATGTGTGTCCATTAATTAATGTTTTTAAAAGACAACTAATGCTTAAGTCCAACAATTATGGAGTTCGATATCCATTTCAAGGATGGATGCTTTTAATTGCTTGAATTTTGTTTTAAATCTTAAGTCTCGGTATAATCAGACTTCGATTATGGGTAGTTGAATGGCAAATTATCAAACTGATAAAATGTACTTTCAAGTAACAATACTTCACTAATGAACATTTATATTGACTTTAAAAATATCAAACATATATGGAGAAAATAATTATCTCAAATAATTCAACATCCATTTACCAATCTGTCAACGGTTTTTACAAGTTTTCATCTGATTCTAAATATTTCAAATAAAATTGTCCTTTAAAAGTTATAGAAACTTAAAATATTATTTCATCTTGACTATTTTTAGTGAATAATTATGTATTTAGTATGTCCACTAAAGTCCCTTGCCACCCTTTTAACTTCGGAACGGCTGCTACTATATTTATAAAAGTGGAGTCTAGGTATAGTAAAGTAGCCATGCGCTACTGAATGAAACAGACTACTGCACCACCTGGTAAAAAACTGCGGAGTTAGCCTTCCTATCTCGAAATCGGAACGAGATAGAGAAAAAAAGTAATATACAAAGTTGTAGAGCATCCTCGATTTAATACGAAAAGATACCTTGTAGGCATTAATGTGAAGAATACAACGGTTAAAAAGCGCATTTGTTGTTTCGTGCTGTGACGTGACAAAACGATCTAAGAAAGGAAAAAAACAAATAGTTATAACAATATACTTTATTTAAGATGTTCAAACTTCTCACCGTCAGCTGCAATGCACATTTGGAACCTCGCTTGAAGATCACGTTGCACACGTTGGAACACCCGACCGTAATGTGTCGTTTAAGATCCTGCAATTTTTGTGGAGGAGTCGCATACACCTGCTGTTTCAAGTATCCCCACAGGAAAAAATCCAGTGGAGTCAGATCAGGAGAACGTCGAGGTCACTCTTCGAAACAGCCATACCCAAGTATTTGGTTGCCAAATTCCTTGACAAGGTACTGCTTCACTGGAGATGTCTAATGAGCAATCATGTTGAAACCATAGATTCTTAAGATTAAACAACGGCAGGCTCTCCACAAAATCGGGTATTACCAAGAAGATGTCTCTTTTATAGCTGTTTCAGGTGAACAGGCATGACGTTTCTTACGTATTTGCATACTGCATAAAAATTGTTGGAATTATTTTTAATACTTCGGTTCTTCCCATTTCGAAATAAAAGTGAAAAATGTAAATCGTTTTCTTTCACGGCTAGCGGTGAAAGAAAACGATTTTTTGTTTTTTCAAATATGCACACGTACGATGTGCCACATCACAGCATGAAACAACAAATGCGCGTTTTAATCGTTGTATTCTTCAAATTAATGCCTACAATGTATCTTTTCGTACTAAATCGAGGATACTCTACAACTTTGTTTTACACTTTTTTAACCTATCTCGTTCCGTTTTCAGGATACGAAGCTAACTCCACAGTTTTCCACCAGGTGACGCGGTAGGAGGTTTCATTCAGTAGCGCATGGCTACTTTACTATACCTAGACATCATTTTTATGAATATAGCAGCAGCCGTTCCGAAGTTAAAAGGGTGGCAAGGGACTTTAGTGGACATACCGTACATATATATATATATATATATATATATATATATATATATATTGATGGTATTATATTTAATTTTGAATTGTCTCTAGAATTTCATATCATAAGCATATTGAGTTCAGTGGCTTCATTATTTTTCATGTATTTCAAAAGATTTCAAGATAAAGATATCACGTTTTCAGAACTTATAATTTATGTTGTATGTACTGATTAAAATGTTTTTGGAGGAGATCTTCGAGAGTAAATTGATCAAACTGAAACCATCATATAGGAGAGATAAATGATTTAATTAGGACAATAGAAATGGAAATTATGATAAAAATGCAAGAAATATAATATATATTTAAACTACTTATGTAATATTAAGTTAGTTGATTGCTTAAAATATGAAATCAAGTTGAAGATCTTAAAAGGTAAAGATAAACGTTGCACAAAGTGCTCCTTGAAGATCATGCCGAATAAACGTTGCATGATATGGTGAAAAACAGTGATTTATTTTTTATCGAAAATCCTTTTTCAACTAATCCATAACTATTGAATTACACTTTAAGTATAATCTACACAATATTTCAGAGTCATATCGACAAAGCAATCAATCCTAATAGTTTATAACTTAAAAGAAGGAAAGCGAAAAAGTTGTGAGATTATCGCATGTGGAGAAAGCCAATTTTGAAAAGCTAAATTCACCATTTCTTTAGTTTTGTTATGCATGTGTCCATGGTAACCGGAAAGAAATAGAATTTCATGCGTGCAAAATTGTAATATACCTGAAAATATATTTTCCAGAAAAGAAAGGTGCTACTTTGACTTAGTCAAAGTGGAGCAGGATTTCAAAATTTTCGACATATTTGATTTGTAGACGATTTAAAGATTCTTTTGTTGTTGCAGCAGAAAAGTTCAAATTTTCAGGTAGGAAGACCACTGCTAGTAAAATGACAAAATGGTATTAGAAAGCGCTTACTTGAATTCATTTGCAAATAATTCATATTTGTTAGGCATGAATGATGTGTGGAGTGCTAATTATACACTAAAATTGTCAAAAACGAAATAATCTCGCAGTTCAATTGAGAATTTTTTTATCTAGTGGTTACTCATTTCAACTAATTTTGCATATTGGAATCTGGGACATAAATAAAATTTGAATAATTTAGTTGGAATAAAATTCGCTTATTTGGTATGTTTGACATTCAAAGGTTATTTCTGGCACACTTGGTCTGATTAAACTGGAATCTAAGTTAAATATGGATTCCAAACCACTACACAAGCATCCAAATCTGAGATGGGTGCAAGAAGCATAAAGTATTGAACCAAATAACTAACCATTCGGCTACCTGATCAGCTTAGAGGGAAAATAAATTTCAGCTTAAAATAATTGCACCCGAAACATGTCTAAGAAAATGCATGAATAAATTTTTTAAAATTTGACATGTTAGTAAAATACGATTTGTAAAAAAATAATGTTTTTTTGAGGATAAAGTATATTGTTTTGTGCATCGTATTAATAAAAGAAGTTTGCTTTAAACTAATATAAAGTTGCTTATCACTTTAGTAACGTAATGCAATTGGAAGTATTTAGAAAAGACATAGTTGCTTGAAATGAAAGTGTCATTACAGATGTAGAAATTTCTTTGTAAACTTTTTATAGTGATAAACCAAAATTTGGGTGACACACAGCACAGAACGAAATTTTTCACATTTTATTCGTAAAGAAACTTTTAAACTGAATCACTTCTAAATTAAAAATCTTTGAAATGCATTTCAAAAATTTAATACAATTTCCAATTCATGCATGCATTTGAATAAAAGAATTATGAAAACTACTTAATTCGTGGGTATGCATAGATTAATTATTTCATAAAAGTTTTCAAAGGAGAAACCAGTTTCTCATTTTCCTTCCTAATTATCAGTATCCTTGAAATGAAATTTTAGATTTAATCATAATGAAAATCCCAGTTCCATTAAATTGATTTCTCTTCCTTTTTCAAACTGTATAAAAATAATTAGCGCGCATTAATGAATGAAAATTTTACCTGTTTTTAAAACTATTAATTTTATCATTCTGTAAAATCGTGTTGAAAGAAGATTTTATGATACTTATACATCATTCATTCCAATGATATTTAAGAATTTTCTTTTCTAATCAAAAACTTGATCTAATCAACACATACAAATAAAAAATATAAAAGATCTCACAGTTTGTATGATGGATGTTTTCATTGAACTGATATCACTTTACTGAGCCCCAATTCCTCATCAACAGCTTCATACCATCAGTAAGAATGGATCGTATTACATTAATTTCTTGTTTGAGAGCCACATCATTTCCTGTGAGTAATAGGTTTCCCATGCCATTAAGATTTGTTGTCAAAATGTGTATCACATTGCGACAGTTATTTTCTGTTTTAAATGAGAATCTGAGGTTTTTTTCAGAAACTATTTTTTGTAATAGAATCAACTATTATACATTAAGTAATATTGAATTTTTTTCAGCTGTATACTTTATGTTTTGTGTGTTTGTAAAGATTTACTATTTTGACATGAATTTTCTTTTTAGGAAAACAACACACATATGTATATAATTACGTGAATTACTAAAATGATTTACTGTATGTGCCTCAGATTGTACAGTACGAATTGTGTAATATATACAGTACATCTTATAATAATTTCCTTCCAACTTCCTATTTAACATATCTCAAAATGTAATTAAGAGAAGCTATATTTTCTTATCATAAAATTTCAAACTCGCAAAATTTAGTTTGATTCAAAGATTTTACTTTTAAGTAGTTATTATTTAAGTAGTTATTATAAGATTACAATAGATGAGAAACCATATAAAATATTGTAATTGTGGTCGTAAAATCTAAATATTTTATATTTATAAAAGCAAAGATATAGAAATTGTGCTACAGGTTGCTCAATCAATACAATAAAAAAGAGAAAAAAATTAAGCAGTGTATCTTTTAAAGTTATATTTATAACAATGAAGAAAGTTGATAAAACAACAATAAATTTTAAATTCCTAATCTGTGATTATATATATATATATATATATATATATATATATATATATATATATATATATATATATATATATATATATATATATATAATATATGATACAAAAATAAAACTAGAAAGATAAAATTTGAAAATCACTATCAAGAATGAAACCAATTACTCTTGGCAACTATATCTTTATCCCATTTTATAAATAGGTTCTGATTTGCTGGTATTGATATTTTTAGTGTGAATATCTCTTGTTCCTTTTACTATGGGTTTGTTTAGTTTGCTTTGATATACTTTTTACTTTAATTCTTGATATAAATATATTTATGCTTTTCCCTTAATACACTCTTCAGGGGAATTGCTCGAAGATCTTTAGACATATGTCCTTCGTGCAGCTAAGAAAAAAGAGTGTTTAGTTTGTATAGCTGACCACCTTATGACGTGGTCCTTACGCTTTCCTCCTATTCTTTATATTGTTTATTTTGTTTGTTGTTTCATTCTTATCAGTGATTTTAAAATTTTGTCTTACTAGTTTTATTGTTCTTCATGTTGCATCTTATTTATACTAGCCTATGTCTCTTTAGTTCTTTTCCACTGGCTAGATTGCCAGTAATATATATTGTGTTGGTATTGTATTTTTTGATTTTATGTGCTGTATTTTATATACTGTATTTATTGCTTTTTTACTACTTATATATAATATATATATATATATATATATATATATATATATATATATATATATATATTTAAGACATTCAATAAAGAATTTACTCATAGGGTAGATACTTTTATTTAATCTGTTTTATCTAAATCATATTTCATTGATTTATGAAGTCTAATATGGATTTAAGCCTAGTATTATACTTGAGCTTATATTTAAAAATTGAGACTAATAAAAATTTATTTTATCCCTGTTATTCTAATAAATTAAAGAACATTTCTATTTTAATGGTATTTTAAACAAATGATAAATGTATAGTGAAATGATTGAGTATATAGTGACTTTTACATGCTTAACTCTTTATTCTTCTAAAAATTTCCACTTTGTCCTGAATAGGTAACTTTCTGAAATTTTTAGGTAGTAATAATTGCACATGTGTATGTGCTGTCATGTCCTTTAATGCTGGCATGTCTTTATTAATTTCTTAACATATTTCTTGTAGCGAAACTTCTTAGAATTATGTAAATTTCAAGTGAGGAAACTAAGAGCATATTTCTTATCCAGAAAGTGATCTTCAGAATTTTTTATGGAAAAGAAAATTTATTCAATTTTCTTCCCCACAGGAGATAAAGTCTCGAATTAAGTAAAACAGTTCAACAACTTTAGAGTTAAAACATAGTTAAGCTAGTAAAGCTAAGAAATATTTCATCAGAACCGAGCAAGTCAATCTCGTTATAAATTCTGAAAAAGCATTTCTTATACCGCTTTGTTTACGATGAATCTTTGCATATACATTATCTTCATGTGAACACGTCAGACATCATGGTTTAAAATCTTTTCCAGTTTACTTTATGTATGAATTTGGCTTAAATGCGTGACAAAAGTTTTGACTTTCTGGTGTAGCTCAAACATAAATAAATGTCTCGATAAAAAAGCCATTTTCTCAAAAACGCATTAGATGCTTCCTGACAACAGCTAGAAAATGGAATTTACAGCTCTTTTTATTCTATAAAAGATTTAGTTTATTTTACGTCGCATAATTAATGGAGGTGGGTCCTCAGAAACCTTGATTTATGAGGTACTAAATGAAAGAATGTTTTTCACAGTAAGATATGGACTTTCACTCAAGCACGCAATTCACTCTTCGATTTCTCTTTCTCGCACACATTCAGCAAAAATGAAAGCACGAATAACGATTGCATTCAGAAATATTTTTTTTCTGTGTTGTCTTTACCATTTTCCGTAAAGATCCCACGTATAAATATATTTATCACATTTAAAATTCCCTTAGAATTTCTGTATTTACTCAAGATGATTAAATATGCAGATAACTAAATGATTATAAAGTATGCAGATTGCTAAACACTCACTGGAATTCCATAGAATGCAGTTCCGGTGAGTACTTTTAGAATGGAATGAGTGATTCGAATTGAATAATTTCAGAAACATTCTATGAAGTCATATAGCGCAATATACAGTTAATATATATAATTTAGGAATGAAAAATAAACTAGTCGCAGACAAATTGTTAAAGATGACTACGTTTAGTCTCTAGCACCTAGTTTAATAGCCGCAATCAAAACTTAAGTTGCACATTTAAATAATGGTCCGTTTTCTCCATATAATTTAATAATTCAAATTATTTCCGATGAAAAATATGCTTGAAATAAACTCAACTAATCATCTTCATTGATTCTGCACTGAGTTTTATATTTTAATGGCAATTATTTATTTACGGTTATTTTAGCAATTATATCCATAGCAACTACAATAGAAATAATAGCAATTATGTTTGCACTTTCAAATAAATGAAGAAATTTTTAAATTGCCTCTTATATTGGAAGTGTCCTGTTCCGATGATCATTATATTTAAGAATTGCTTAAGATTAATAATGTAATTTTAATATATCGACACTGATGTAAAAATGAAAACTATTAGGGATATTTTTGCTCCAAGATTCACTGAGATTGGGGTTCTCAATCTTTTCTATTGTGAAGTCTTTATTAGGCAAAAACTCTGATAATCCGATATCTATTATTCAAATAGATATGGCAATTGCAAAGTATGGTTGCAAATTTTGAATGCATTAGATTTTTAATATATTTTTATTAGCAATATAGGGGGTACAGTAGTAATGAAAATGTGCAAATTGCATTTTACCGTATGCTTGATTTGTTATTGCGTAAATATATGATTGAAAATTAATAAACATTCATAACTATTTATGTTTCAAATGATGAAATTTCAGATTCCTATGCGATATTAGTTAGTTTTCATCACTGATTGCTGATAATGTTCTACCAATCCATTTCCTTTGATAAACAAAAACCTCTCTCCTCTTCAAAGAAATAACAGTAACTTATCTCTTTTAGCGTTTGCAAATATATATTCAATAAGTTATACAGAAAAAGAAATGAGTGCAAAAAAGGCAGAAATTAAAATAGTATTAATATAAAACTTCTTTATAGAATCACATTAAAAGATTTATTATCGTGCATTGAAATAAAATGTTATAATTGAAATCATTTCGAAACTCATCGAAGATTGAAATTCGAGTTTTGAAAATCCACACTTTGAATGCCCCTGATTAGAAAACTAAAATGAATTAAAAAATAAGACACAAGGAATTGATTGAAGGGTTATTTCACATGATCAGATTTCTGGAGTTAACTGAATATAGAAATAGCGAAACTTATATTCCAAAAATACCTAATAATCAAGGAACCTCGTTAACCTATTTTTATATGGAAATATAGATTGTAGTTGTATGTATCTTTTCAGGAAACAAGAATTAAATTAGTGATATATTTACTGTAAGTCTCATTGGAAATTATTTTATAATTGATTTCTTCATAAAGCTTTCCATAAAACAATATGTATCTACAAAAAATAGGCTTTTCTGTATACTTTTCTGTGGACATCTCATAAAAATGTAAACTACATATCAGAATTTGAGATTATACTGTATTTTGTACTTTAAATACTGATACTTATGAGATTTGATTTTGAATTCCTAGATTGTAAATATTATAGTATCCACAAATTTAAGGAAACATCATTTTTATGTTAAATATTATCATTATTGTTAGCAATGAAATATCTATTTAATTTTAAAAATAAATAATAGTTTAAATATTGTTTAACTGTTGAAGAAATAAATAAATGAAGTTAATGAGTTTGATATTAAATAAATATTACTATTAATTGCAAAATAAAATTTTTAAATATAATATTTTATTATTTTTCAACATGTAAGTTTAATGTAAGTCTTAAAAATATTTATGTCTTAATGTAATTAAGTAATGTTTCGAGTAACAAATAGATGTTACAAGCAATTTTACATACATTACGAATATCAGTTTAATTCGATGCCGATTTCTTTTACAACTCAACTACTGTACTATAGGGGGGGAGTTGAAAAGAAAAGGGCATGGAATTAATCAGAAATTTTTAGCAAGTATTATACATGCATACAGTTATACATATATTCATACATACACAAATACACTCACATATCTGCACATGCACATATACATACATGCATCTATACATAAATACAGAATGCTTGCATACATACATACATATATGTACATATAAATGTGCATATTTAAATGCATACATAAATGCATACATGTATACATTTCTCTTAAAATCAACTATATAAAATAAATATGAGAGAGAGAGTGGCTTTTTTCATAAGTCATTTATTTAGGAGAAGATATTTATATAGGTAAAGGTGTTTTATATTTTGTTGTTTCACTTTTTATTTTTCTCAGAAACGTTTTTTTGATATATATAATTATTCTATTGATTGATAATAGTAAATGAAATTAATCTATCACCTTTCTGAACTCTAATATATACATCAAATACATTTTTTCTTTATATACATCAAATGCATCGTTTATCGTGCTAATAAAGCAACTTTAACTTAATTTTGAAATAATGTATTCCTTTATTTTTTATAACGCTCATTTACTCTTGAAAACAAACTAATATTACATGTATTATAAAGTAAAATTTTATCTTTTTGACACTAAGTTGCAGTTTTTTTTAGTTTTCGTCCTTAACCACTTTAAGTACAATCTAATTTGTTATAAATTCATTTTACACTTGATTATCAATTAGTATTTTTTTTATTCAAGAATTACAATTCTTGTAGATTTGTATAGGTTTCTGTCAGCTTAAAATATTCAATAATTTCGAATCATAAATATATTTTTTTGTAATATAATATTTTGTTATTATTTGATTTGTATAATATAGTCATATGCTTAATAATACATTTTCCACTTATCTTTTATGAGAAAACTTTAATCATGTAATTAATTTGATTTTATAATCCATTCACAGTAGCAACTTCTATTTTGATGTAATAAATCTCATAGTCTGCACTGGTTGAGTTAATTCTCGTGAAAACTATTATTTAGGATTTTACATACTCCTCGAGATTCAAAAACAACAAATTGCAGTAATTGTCTGAGAAACAAAATTTCTCAACTTTATTCAAATACTAAGAGTATTAAAAATGATCCTTTAAAAGCTTTTAAAGGAATCATTTCTGGGTGAAAATACAAAACTTTCATAATTCTGAAATGAATCTTACGATTCTTATGGGCATTATGACAAAAACTCGCATTATATTTCATTCGCTCATATTCCCATTTAGTATTCCTGTCTACTTTTATAAGATGTATTTTGCTGTTTCTCCAAAAATAAATGGGCTTCCTTTGCGCTCGAAGCATTTGAAGAATCGGGGAGGGGAAAATGTTAAGTACGGGAGAAAAAAAAAGAATCAAAATCCTTCTGATCTAATTTATGTCCTCATATATGTCACCATAAAATCCTACCTCTAATAGCCATTGCTTGGGTCTCCGCGCTTAACGCAAATCGCTCTTTCAGTGTACAAAAACTCTAAGGAATTTAGAATTTTCAAAAATGGAATTTTTAATCATTTGGATCAAATCAATTTGTGTTTTTATTTTTCAATAAATTTAATAACTTTAAATTTAATAATTTTTCAGTAACTTTAAAGTACTCAATTAGCTAAAAAGTATCAAAATAATTTATTTACATCACAAATGCAATGTTTTCAGATAGTACGCGTTTTATTTATAAATAGAATTGAAATGCTCTAATTTATAATGTTATTCATAAAGCGAATATATATATTCCATAAATAAAACCCTCTTTATAGAGTATTTTTTCAATGCTGTTTCACAAACAAGTACTCTATAAATAAAATCAATATTATATATGTAAACAAAATATTATAAAAATATATTTTCGGGTAGAAATGAAATAATAGGAATTGTATAAATATAAAAATGGTGTAAGCTTTACTGCGCACAAAAGTTGGTTAACTAATTTCACTATATTATTATTAGTGGTATAGTATTTTACTGAAAAGTTAATTTACAATTTTACAACGAATGTAAGTCTATTTTTATAACCTGAATTACATTTGAAACTATGGAAAATGAAGTAAGTATGGTATTCAGTGAATTGAGAAACATCAATCAAAAATCTTTGGTTGATATGCACATTTATTTTAATGAAACTTAAATAAAGGAATTAATTTTTATAACAAGCTCAGCTTCTTTTGACATTTTAAAGCAAACAATATAATAATAAAATTTCTACTATTAGATATCTATCTCCCTCTTTAAATTTATAAAGCCAAAAAAATTTTAAAGCTATTAAATTAGCAAAAAAATTTTAAAGAAAAAAATTACATTATTTTATAATCACGGAAATTAAATTACTTTTCAAGAAACAAATATTTATAAATAAATAAATAAATAAATAAGAATGAAATTTACTTGTTTCGCGAAAAATCCCATTAAACATTTTAGAAGAGTTTTTATGTCAAAATAAAGATTAATCAAATTGTATTGGAATCATTACAAAAGATAATTGTCCTTTCAAAGAAGACAAGAATTGCAACATTTATTAAAAATTACCTGTATGGGGGGAGGAATTTTAAATTGATTTTCATGTTGATACTAAATAGCACAGTTAAAAATGAACGACAAATATTTTAAAACCATATTTATTCTATTTAGAGATTTTTAATTCCATTAACATATTTAAAAAAATATATATATACATATACATACATATATATATATATATATTTATATATATATATATATATATATATATATATATATATATATATATATATATATATATATATATATATATATATATATATATATATATATATATATATATATATATTGTAATGTACTTAGAAGTAAATGTTTTTAAATGTTCTATGCATATAAAAGTATTAAAATCTCTGTAAACTTTAAATACAGATTTACAATATGAAAAAAGTATTTGTTGAGTAAATTGTCGTACAATTTTAAGCACTACTAAAAACTAGTTCTCTTTAAATCAAATATAAATCCGCTGGACTCTTTTTATTACTATATTTACTAATTAATCTTGCGGGGATGCGGGTACTATAAATTGTCTTGCATGCCCGAACATTCAACAAACTGTTAAAAGGAAACTCTTCCTAAGTATCCGGTTAAATAAGGCAGATAGAGTATCTTTATTTTCTCGACGCAAGCAATTGAGAAAATTGTATCCATATATTGAATTCCTTCTTTAATAGATTCAGCGATGACAGAGCAAGCCACGTGTCACAAACAAAATTTCGTGCCACGCTGCTCCTTCCGGTTTGTATCCCTGGCGAAGATATTGCAGGACTTCAAGCAGAAAACGAGTGAAAAGCGAGTTTTCTCGGTAAGCATTTTCCATATTGGATCACTATTCTTTCTTTATCGAAATTGAGAATTCATTGCTCCGTTAAATATGAATAAGATTAGGTGATTGGTTTTAAACATAAAAATAAACGAACGGCATTTTTAATCACGGAGCACTTCACCGGAATATTAAAGAGCATGACAGCAAGATAGAGAAAGAGATTTTTCTCGTTGTTTTGGTGGATTAAATTTATAGTTTTGTCTCTCACGAATTGGATTTTAAGAAAATTAAATTCTTCAGAACAATCTAAGCTTAACAATATTTTAAATAGTTTGATCCTTTTTGAGAACTTTCATAAAAATCGAGTCTTTATGAAATTAATTAACTTTCATTCCAATTATTTATTATTGTTATAATTAAACATATATTTTCTATTTGTATTGCTCAAGTAAAATTTATATATTGAGAGGATCAGTTAATAAAACGCAATTAAAATCATTTCCAATGAAAATTGTAAAAATTGTGCTATTAATATGAAGTGAAAAATTTTTTGGAAATTTTCGAGTAAATGAATTTAAAATTATTTTCGATACATTTCTTGCGATTAATTTTTTATATATTATACACATTGCAGAAATGTGTATCATTATGCAATTGTAAAAATATTTAAGTGTGTTTAACTAAGTACTTAAACTTTTTATTTAACCTGTTTAAACATACAAATATTGTTACACAAATGAATAATAATAACAATAATAATAATCATATTAATTTGTAGTAATAACAACATTTGGTGACAACAAAAATGGCATTTCAAAAGCAGAAAATATGTTGAAAAAAATACATCGAATTTCTTTCTTTGGAAGTGAATGTTATTCATAAATGTTGTATAAAATATCCTACTTTCTAAAAATGGATGTTCACTATCACCAAATTAAGAAGAGAGAAATTTTCCAATTAATTTTTCCAAGAAACTTCATAATAAGTTTACAAAATAATGCAACATTTTATTAAGATTATTTTTCAATAAATTTAGTACTTATTTGATTCCTAAGCTCAATATTTTTCTTTAAAAATAACAATATAGTTTTTGGTAAAACTTACTTTAAGGCATTTTTAGTTTTTATTAATGTAACAAATTTAAGTGCAAATATAAATCTCAACTTCATTAATGCATTTTTATTTAAGTCCTGAATGTTGAACTAAAATTTAATTTGGAAAGATACATATAAGTTCTATATGATAAAATGACTTGTTTGAAACAATACATCTTTTTAAATTTCATCTTATGAACAATATGCAGATATCATAATCCATTTAGATCTGCAATTATCTTTAAGATTCAACATTAACTGTATTTTAACATATCCTTATTCAAAGTCAAATCATCGAACTTTTTTCTAAAGATGAAAGAATAAAAATAGTGATAATTATTTAAAGTGCATTAGTTTTGTAATGGTGCATAAATAGTACGTATTTGGAGATTAAGTTGAAATAAAAGATTCTCCTTGAGAAGTCGCTGGACTTAAAGCTCATTTGGCCGCTTTTCAACTTTCATACAAAGCTCAGTTCCTTCCAAAACACTCAAATGACTCCTGTCTCTCCGGAAAGTTACATTCATAAATCAGTTTATCTAACACTGATTCCTACTTTTTTATGTCTTGAAGGAGGTAAAGTACACAAAAATATAAAGACGTCAAAAAGGGACTAACATAAGTAAAGTAGCTCAAGGAATAAAATTTTGTCACGAAACTGGATGTTTGCCATCTTTTAACTAAAAGAATTTATTCCAAAATTGATGTACAAGTCAAAAAGCTAGGGGGTGTCTTTCTTTGAATAACTTTTACATGAATTTACATTTTTACATGCAAATGCCAATTTTTTTTGGATTCATTTAAGGATCTTAATAACATTTTGGGAACTGAATATTTTCGTCATACTGCTGTGGAATTGCACTGCAAGCTTGAAATATACTTAAAAAATTGTAGAAATAGATAACAACGCTTGTGGGATGTCAAGCAAAAGTACGAAGAATATTTCATTGACGTTTGAGGAAAACATGGGAAACTTTGATAAAAAGCAATGATAGATTTTATTGTGCTAAGTAATATAATCTTTGATATTTTATTTTAACATATATTAGTCTGAAATCTTATTTACATATGTTTACACAGAAAGCATGTGAATATCATGAACCCTGTCAGCAGCTGAAAAATATTCATCAGATGAGCTGCAGCTATGGACATCAAATTTAACACTGTACAGAAAAATTTCAATACAGTTTAAAGTAAGAAATTGATCGTTTTTTAATTGAATTTTCAGATATTTTCTTGTTTTATCTAATATCATATTTGATCTAGAAATAATAAAATAAATGATAAATTATATAATATGCCATATGAAGACAATATTTTTATATTTAAGTTTAATAAAAACATCCATTTATTTTGTGGTTTTATTAAGAGAACCAAATGTGTTCGAAAACGTGTATTTAAGAAAACATTGTCTGTTGACTTTTGGATTTCACGTTTTTAAAAAGCAAGTGAAAAGAGTTATTTGTCATTTTCTTGAACTTTTGTGAAAATAAAAGTTGTATTCCTACCTTTTTATTAATTATGATTCTTTATGCAAAATAAATAATTGTTGGAAAAAGACTTTTTTTTCTAGTTTACACCAAATACATACTTAACACAAAAATGGTACACTGTTTCAAATCAAAAACAGTAAAACTTTACGTTTTTGATTTACAAAACTAGAACAAAAACATAATTTGTAAAAGAAGATGTGATTTTTCAATCGAAATTCATTTTGTATCTCAATAATATTAATCATTACACTAATATTTCATATTTGTTAGCATCAGAAAGAAATCCCGTTGTATGCTATATATTTCCAATATTTAATTATTTTAAAGCTCAAATATTTATAATTTTATCTATAAGAATTATAGCTCATTTTCTGTATTTTAATAAGCACATTTTCCTCTGATGTCTAGATTGAATAAGTAGGAATATCTTCAAGGAAATATTAATTTATAGTGTTTCATAAAAGTTATATTATTTAAACTAACAATTCCTACTCTTACTACTTCAAGATTATCCCAACTACAACTGATTTAATTGTTAAATATTTTTCATTTTGACAATCTCACAAAATGTTATTATAATATTTTATGTCAAATTAATTTTGATTAATAAAAGTAATTTTACAACTGAGTGTAAAATTTTGATCAAAATAATAAATGTATAAAGTTAGTTAATCATAAGCTTTTAAAATAAGTTCGATAACTTCGGAAAAAAAAGATTGCATAGAGAGTAAAATACTCTTATATATTGCGACAGTAAAAATAAATTAAAAATTTAATAATTATTTATTTATTAAAGATACATTAGTAAGAACTTTCACCGAATGATTATGGCCAGTTGTATAAAAATACTTTGCATTCATTGGTTTTATTGCATTTGACTTTAATATCACTGTTTACATAATCTTACTACCAATATTTCTGAAGCAAAATATTCAGATAATTTAAATTCAAGCAACTGATGTATTTTGCTTCATATACCAATTTCAGTGCAGATATGTTTATTATGATATTCATGCCCAAAATACGAATTTCAAAAATATTTAAATCTTTAAATATATTTTGATGGTTTATATAATTTATAAAATAAGTATAAATGTTATAAACAAAATACTAAATTTTTATACATCAGCACAGAAGTTTTAGCTTGGCATTTATTTGCAAATGCCAAGCTAAAACAAGTTTTATTTTATTTTTATTTGCATGACATACGACTTATTAATATATTTATAAATATTTACAGAAGTTTTATGTTATATCAAAATTCTCATGTTTCATTACAGAGAAAATTGTAATGTCAAGGGATTATAAGAGTCATTTATAATGGATAGCATGAGTTTATTTGAATATATCAAGTTTAATTAATTATAACTTTAACTATGCTTTGCATAATCTCCCAGAAATATAAAATTTTGATTTGACAGGATTTGTCAATTATACTATCACAACATGCAAAATAATTATTATATAGCCATTTAAAATAGGCGAGTTTAAATCTATTGTAATTGTATCTGTTTTATTTCATAGATTATTTCTATCGAAATTGTTTTTCTACAAATATGCACCATGTGCTTTTTGATTTTAATTTGAACATATTTAACGAAATGTAAGCAAAAATTTGAATGAAATGTGTTCATATTTATGAAATTTCTATTAATTTAAATTATGAAAAGTGAAAGACATACATTCTATAAATATTTAATAAGAATTTATATCAGTCAAAATAAATACTTTAAATAAAATTTTTTCTCGGAAATTTATAGACAAATGCTATTTTAGAACAGATTAATTTAGCGAATTATTGAATTATTTTTACTTTACTTATTATACTATAATACTTCGATTATGTATCTCCAATTTCATCACAAAGTAGCTAAATAGTTAAATTACATTGAAATATCGAATGGAAGTTATCTTATTTTGATGAAATGCTATGCTTATAGAAATTACGAAATCGAATACTTCTACTATTCAAAAAAGTAAATAGAATAATCTTCATTCCAATGTATTATGCAAAAAATACTCAAAAATTAAAAGAATAAACGAAAAGATATTGTTCCTAAAACAGATTAACGTTCATGTTCCGAATATCACAAACATAACTTTAAATCAATATTTTAAATCGAGAATAATTTCTAAGACTTCTTTTTATCGATATTTTAAATCGACAACAATTTCCCAAATTCTTTGCTTGATTCTTTCCTATTATTTGGAGAAAAGTGATTACTTTCAAAAAACAGAAATCTTATGGATTAGAAGGGCAAAAGTTGGATCACTCACGAAATAGATTTGTCGCAATTCTCTCCCACGTTTCGATCTACTTCATAAGTTAATCCTGATTTATTCGCCTACTTTGTTAATGATTTGCGTGCCCTGTGTAGAAATTTTATGCAAATACTGTTGTCAAGAAGGATTTCACGTAGAACTAATTAATGCCCTGTCGTTCTTTTGGTTGTTCTTCTTCTTAAAGGAGGGCTTGAAGATTATGTGTTCTTATAGAGTAGTTTCCAATTGCCATAATCATCAGTTTTAAATGAAAAACTCTTTTTGGATAACTTAGAGGATAGTTGCACTTTGAAATGCTAATCCGATAATTTAAGTGAGTTTTCTTTTCTATACCATCTCAGGAAAAGTCTTTTACAAAATAAAACCATTAAAATTAATTTATATCATTCTTTTGTCTGTAAAGTGTGAATGATTATACTATAATTAATAATGTTATAATTAAGATTAATAAATATGGATGTTATATATCTCTTTGATTTTGTATATTTACAAAGATAATTGATAATTTAAAACGAGAAATTACTTTTTAATTTATTCATGAAAAGTGAAATCGTAAGAGCCCATTAACTGGATTAACATGATTAGTTGCAGAAAATCAATATTTTACTAATTTTATCTCATTAAATAATTTTAAAAGTAGACTTAATATCTGATAATTAGCCCAGAAAATTATAAAAGTGTCTTATTAAAAGAACTTGAATATTGTTATAACAATGTTTAATAAGTAATTATTATTTTCTTTGTGAATTCTTATGATTAAATTAGTTTTAGTGGCTTAATGGTAGCGTTTCAAACTCCCAAGGAACAGGTTTGATATTTGGGCTGGGCAAGGTCGACTCAGCCTTTCATCCCTTCAGTGGGTTGATAAACTGAGTACCAAGCATGCTTGGAAACTAAACACTATGGGTTTCGCGTTAGGCTAATCAGGCCCATCTCAGTCAGGAAAACAGAGATGGGCACTGTAGGCCTTAGCCCACATTAGCTGTCGTGCCACTGGGTTTTGTATAGTATTTCATCTGTCATGAAAACAAAATTTAATATATAGATTTGAAGAGCTTTCAAAAAGACATTTTTTAATTACAGAAATTATTATTTCTCAAAAGTTTTAAAAATTGATTGTTTTATATAACATTTTTTTTTATAATTCGCATAAAAAAACATAATGATAGAAGATACAGTTGAGTGGTTAGAGAACTCTGAGTTTCAAATCAGCAGTTTATGTGTTCCATTTCCATCTAAGGCATGGATGTTTGCAATGATTAGTTCTTAAACTGAATGTCGGTGTCAAATTTTAAACTTGGTCAACTGTATAACAACAACCAAATCAATAACTATTGATTTAAAAATGATGATGTATTCCAGTTTTTAAAAATATATATATTTTTTACTATTTAATTACATATTCACTTTGATTTATTTCTTGTGAATTATTTTCATTATTGAAAAATGTGCATAGATTGTCTTTAATCACACGGAAATACAAATCTGTATCGCATATTAAGAAATAATTGACAAATTCCTAATAAACTAAATGTAAAAATACATGAAAGTCTTATTTACCTTAGTCGTTCATGTTATTTACGTCAGAAATTCAGGAAAATATCTTTGTAAAGTTGGTTAATATGCTTAAAAATAAACTCCAATAAAAAAATTGCAATTACCTTTTGTGTACTAGTACTTAAAGGGTTTTAATACGTTTTCTCATGCATCATTTTAGATTTAAGACATTTAACTTTATTATATTATTAATTATATGGTATTTATACCTGAGAACACATTTTTATAATTTGAATGAATAACAAATTTTAATAATTTGAATGAATAACACATTCTAATAATTTAAATGAATGCATTTTAAGACACTTTTATGTATTTTTATAAAAAAGATATTACTTAAATTAATCAATTAAAAACTTATAATTAAAATAATGCAATATGCTTTTCTTATAAGCAGTTATCATTAAAACTTTCTATACATTTCAAGTTTTTTAATTTTATTAAGAAATTAGCAGTTTTACTTATAACGCAATCAAAAATATTAGTGATCACTGTAACTGATAAAAACTGTAATGCTACTCAGTAAATAAGACGTATCAGTCCAAATCGTAAAACACACGCAAATAGTAAATATTGCTATAAATAAATTTAATTTTTAAAATTAAAAATTACTTAATATGGATCAAAGTTTTACTTAATATCTGTTATGACGTGAAAAATAATGTACATATAGAAATAGAAAATTTAGAAACCAAGCAATTTATGGAAGAATCACTTAAAAAGGAAATATTTTCTAAAATTTATCCATAACAATTGATTTTAGCAAGAATGCAAAAATGCAAATATTGTTTAGCCAAAGGTATCAAAGTAATAAATTGGATATATATATATATATATATATATATATATATATATATATATATATATATATATATATATATATATATATATATATATATATATATATATATATATATATATATATATATATATATATATATATATTATTTCTTCATTGAAATTGTTAATTTATGATTTGTTTTCATAACTGGGAGGTACAAATTGTTTTAAAATAAAATTAGCACAGAAATAATAAGCAGTTGAATAACGATAAATTTTTCTTAGGATTTTAATTTTAGCGTATTTAACAATTTAGATTTACATTTAAATCTTCGCTTATTCTTGCTATATTTGACTAATTTAACACTACGTTTTTCCAAGTTGAAGGTTTTCAACATGATTTTCGTATCCTTCAAATACATTTTCAGCAAATTTCATCTAGACTGAAATTTTTGTACATCGTCAAAGGAATTAGATAATAATGTCTGAAGTAAATCGTTTGTAAGTCAGCTTATAACAAGCCTCACGTTAAATTAATTAGCCTGGATGAGATAACTTGAATCTGACAATTGTATTGTGGTGATAAATGGTGGTATTGCTTAATATCATGTACTCCATAGTATTATAAAAATTAAAACATTGCAACATGAACTCGGATTTGTACATCAAACTCCTTTGCGGTTCATACATATAAAAGAAATATATTAATAGTAAACACACGGAATAACGTTCCAAGACCTTAATAGATTCGATGAATAAAATGCTTTACTATTTGAAATTTTTTATTATAACTTTCCCGATAATCTAAATTTCATCTATTCATGATAATTTTCTACTAATATATTCTAGCAAAAAGGTTTCTATAGAATTATATCAAAGAAAAATTTATGCTATAATAATCTTTGAGTTAAATAAATTCATTTATATTTGGATAGTTTTTGAAGCAAAATGCATTTAATTTCAATGATCGAATTTTTAGAAATTACAAGCTAATAATTAATCATCGTTTTTAAATAAAGGCAGAAATGTTTATTGGTATTTTGAGTAAATAACTGATCATTAGCATTTTATTTACTTAAACATCAGACTTTATAGTTATTGAGAACACCATCAATCTCCTACATTTGATGTAAATAAAATTCATTATTAAATATAAATTCTAAAGAGCGTATGGTTAAAAGTTATTACACTTTTGATATTAGTTTTGTTAATTAAGTATTTAGGATAATAGAGCATAGGATAAGATATTATAGCAATTGTCTTCAAAAGTAAACGGTTAAATGCATAGAATTCCTTATTAAGTCAATTTTTTTTGTAAAAACAAAAAAAAATTTTTTTCTAATTTTCTCCAAAGATAGAGCAAATAAAGTTTAATTTGTAACCACATGGTCATTTTTTGCTGAAGAATTTCTGTTTAACCAATCAGGTATAATGAATTCCGAATTACTAAAATCTACTTCAGAAAAACGTATTTAGTAATGGAATGAACAAAGATTACGAACATAATCTCTGAGAAATAATTAAAGGGTATTTTAAATGACTTCTCTCTCTTCTCAAAATAAATTCAGAAAATTCGAAAGTGATTTCTCAAGAGAATAAAACAAATGTCTTTTCAAAATAAAATGGTAGGATTTAAATTAGATTATAAATTACAATAATTTTAATCAATGATTCTAATACACAGAACTATAATAAGACTAAAAATACTACTTTTATTTATTACTATAATACTTCTTTATATGCATTATGTCTTCATGTATTATAATTCTCAATTATAAAAATTCCTTAAATCACGTAACAGATTTCTTCATTTAAACTAATTACTGATCCATGTAGATATTACTTTCTTGCAAAAATTAAATTTTATCTTCAAATATTAAGTAAAATTCAAGATAATTTTGCATCAATATATTCTATTCTATACTGCAATTCAATTCCTTCCAATATAAGTGATAAGTGACAGGATAACGACATGTTTTCTAATAATTCAGTTCAAGTGACGGAATGAGTAGCGAATGGCGGGCCATAATAAGATGTAACCTATTGTTTAAAAAGAATTGTTACCCCAGCAAAATGCTATAAAAATTTATTGCCTTTCCAGTAACTGTGTACTTGACCAGAATTAATGTAAATTTCACACTGTCACTTGGATCCATGTAACCCAAATGGGCATACTTTATTTTAAATGTAATTATTTTCGGTTTTTAAAACAAAATAAAATTTTTTCTTAATATAATAGTTTTGCAACATTACAGTATATATTAATAATTTCTGCCTTTTAAATCAATCCAATAAAATCTAAAATATCAGTATTTTCTTTTTTCGTCTTATTTTTTATGAATTTAAGAAAATCTACGTGACAGAAAAATTGAAAATCTAGTATTAATATATCTAATTTAATTCATGTTTTAAAATATATAAGCAGTTTTTGTACAGCATTTATATTGTTGTATCACTTTAATAATAAAGGATGGATCATTTGCAATGATTTGAAAAGTGCATCCAAGGGCAGCTCATCATAAGTTTGAGCAATGTTCAAATGAATCTCGGTTGGTATCCAAACTGGAACCTTGATCTGTAACCAACATACTTCACTCGTCAAACTAATATCTCGATAATCTTGATCGAACTATTCAGATTAACACAATTAGTGGATTCGAGTCTCTCTTCCAATGTAGATGTTTGTTGTGTTCTCGTCCCTGTCGAATTAGCACTTGAGTGCAAATGGTGTGATTCTTCAAACCACCAAACTAAAACTAATAAATTATAGTTTCGGCTTTCGAATCCGGTATTAATGAGAGCAATTATGTACTTTATATCGAAATACCAGATTAAATTAGTTACCCTCTGCAAAAGGGAGAATAGAGCAAAAAGGCAACTGTTTCATCAGACAGGAGAGGGAGATGAATTTTTGCACAGTAAACCTGATGGATTTCTTCTTTGATAAGACTTTGATTCAGTCAAAATCAAGCACTTCACGAGATTAAAGCCTATACTAACATATTCTCAAAGTAAAATCTAAATTATAAGACGCGCATGAGTGAAGTAAGGAATTGAACACAACAATCTTTTTAAGTTGAAGTTGAAAATACAAATATCACAGTATTTGGTTTCATAAAAATTTTATTATGTTAACAACTTGCATGATGTATCAATAGTATGTTCATGATTACGACTTTTTGATTTTATAATTTAATTTCAATTATTTTTCTTTATGGAATTAAAATAAGAAACCCAATTGAAATATACCTTTTGTAATATTATCAATTTTGTATTTTTTTAACTGTGCAATTTTAATAATATTAATTTTATAAATTTTACATAACTTCAACTAATAATTCTTTTATGAAAGTTTTAATGAAGTTTATATAATTGATACAGAGAGCACAGAGCTTATATAGAAAATCATTCCTAATACTTTTCATATAAGAAATCGGACAATGCTAGTTTTGTTTTACTAAACATACTTCGTATATGTTCGATACAATTTGAAGCCGAAATAAATTGGGTTAGAGAAATTCCGTTGGTATATTTGATGGTTAAATGACACATCCAAATTCCATGATCTCCTAACATTATCCCAAAATGATTTTTTCACGCTTCACAAGATGTTTTGGCTGAAGGAATAGGGAACGGAAATAAATGTTTACAAGAAGGCTTCTTAAATTGACCCATGTTAAAGGAAATGATAAGATTTTTGACAATTGAATATCTGCAAAAGATGGAATTATTATCTGTGCCAGAAAAGAAGATGCTCTTTTGTCATAATGAGTCACGGATTTTCCAGGTAATTTCCTTGATAGGATTTTTCTACTATCAGCGTTAATCTTAGACTTTCAAATACATTTTCTTGCCTTCTGCAGAAAACACCCCATCAAATGCAAAACTGTCCATTACTTTTTTACGGCAACAAATCAAAACTTAAAGACCTATTGGAATATGTTTTCAACAGCCGTACTTTAGATTATTTACGCATATTTTTAAGATTTCTTCATGGTATGAAATTCTTAAAACATGAGAGCAGTCTCATTGATATGCTTATGGGTTTTATGATATAGGTTTTTTAGTGATATCTTAGTTTATTATAAAAGAAATTAAGTCTAATCTCTTAAAAATCCTCTCTAGATCCTATTTTTCCTTTTCGACGTAAACATAATTTAAAATTTCCTTAATGTCTAAAAAAGTTTTTAGATTTAAAAATAAAATATTTGGGAAACCGAGAAATAATACTAAATGCTGCTTGGTCTAATTTTGGAATTCAAACAATTTTAAGATTTTAAGCTCATTTTTAAGAAATGTTTTTGAATTTTTTTGAACTATTATTTTAATTTTACACGAAACTTGTACTATTTCCACATTTCTTAACATATTTTTACTAAATATGTATTGCACGATACTCCAAAAGACACTTTTTTGCTGTGTCGTGCCAATCATATAAGATTATTTTCAGCTATAAAGCAGCTTAGAGAGACGAACAATCACTGCAATCATATTATTACTATCAAATTTGTAGGTCAGTTATCAGATAAGTTTTTACCCTTTATTTGCCTATATCTAGCATTTAACAGTCTGTTGTAACATAATACATATATGATAGTTTAATACATAACCGAAACAAAATAAAATAATGTCTTATATTCTAATAACTTGCAATAGAAATGAAACTTTGTAATTTTAGTATGAATGCATACTTGTGTTACAAAATTTCCTTTCGATTGCAAACCATATCCAGTGATATGAGTGACAGCATAATGATAAAACATAGTAATCTGTAACCCAGAATTATCAATATTACACTGTTAGTCCTATATGATGTTCATATTGTCAAAGTTGTATATTCAAATGCAAAATTTCTAATTGTAGTGTTTTATCGTGATCTTTACTGTCATTTATCTCTCTTTTGCATGCACAACTAAACTTACCTTTTAAATTTATGAAGTAATTTGTATTTAAAACTTGATTTGAATCAATATCTTGCTTATTATATTGCTTCATCGCATGATAGTTTCACCATTTCAGTGATTTAGCTAATTTAACTTATAAATTATTATAAGCTAGGAGTGGAATTTTAAGTAATTAGAGAATAATTTGATTGTTTCAATTTCAGAATCAAGTAAATATATAAATTTGGTTACTGCCAAGAAATTAGCTTAAAGAAATTTGTTGAATATGTAAATATCTTTTTATATTAAATTTTTACTTTAACTGAATTAAATTTTTACTCTTTTTTTAGAATACCAGAATTTTTTAAAATATATTCAGACAATTTCAATTAATTGCTTACATTAGGAGCAGAAAATTAATTTTTATCATAGTTATTTTACGTTAATTTTGTTTCAAATAATTAATTTTATTAAAAAGAAGTGCAAATGTTTTTAAATGCAATATAAATAGTAATAAAACATAACGGCCATTTTTTGCACACTAGAGCTAATTAGACCGGGACCTACGGTTTAAAGTGGATTCCGAACCACTACAACCATTCATGCCCAAGGGGGGATTCAAACCCATTAACTGTTGAACCGAAGGAAAGAGCGCTAACCATTCGGCTGCCAGCTTGGCTTGGCTTACTAGAGTAAAACTTTACACATATAACTCCTTAAAACTCTAATATTAATGGGCTCTCTCTCTCTCTCTCTATATATATATATATATATATATATATAATATATATATATATATATAATATATATATATATATATATGTATATATATATATATATATATATATATATATATATATATATATATATATATATATATATATATATATATATATATATATATATATATAATTCTGAGTATTCATTTTAACGCATGAAATTTTACAATAATTTGAAAATTTAATGCAGGAATAAAGTGTCTGAAATTAATGCATATTTATCTTAAGATAAATTTTAAAGTTTTTATATGCTGAAATTTATTTTATAAATTCCAAATATCAAGGCGAAAAGAATTTTAATCTTTAGTGAAATAATATATTAAAGATCAAACTCCCATTGTCTTTATAAAACAGAACAAATACAGTTTTCCTTCTAATGTGGTAAGTGAGTTAAAGATTTGTTCAATTATGATCTGGCCCAAAGGTTCAAACGTTTATAAACTATTTCCTTAAAATGTCAGTGAGCACAGCTTTATGAGTTTTCTAACTACCAACTGCGTACAGCCATGATTTGGACGTTGTGTTCAATGGATCCCTTATCTGCTAAGGGAGTGCGATTGAGGAAATGTGATTCTCGAAAACAACACGTAGCAGCCAGAGAGTCGGAAATTGCTCCAGCTATGAATCAGGAGAACTGCAGATATGGAGGCTGCTCATTTAAAGGTAGACATCTTCCAGTGAAAATAGATTCGAACCGAGGGAAATATTTGAGGCGAAAATCTATTAAAGCCAGGACATCCTTTGTATCTGAAAGACACCACATAACAACTCACTTTATAAGATATATGAATTGAACGACAAAAAAGTGGGTAAATTATCATAATTATCTGATGCATTGTTTCCTTCATAATAAGCAGTTTCACAAATCATTATTGCAAATTTTAATGGTATGAAATTGTTCATCGCGAATAATGAAGATTGTTTCATTTAACTTATAGAGATTAATGATGATTCTTATGACTTCAAATTAATTTATTAATTATAATTTTTTATAATATTATCACGAGAAACATTTAAGCAATATTGCAGTTTCCAAATGAGTAGAAATTGTATATATTAATATTATTTTCATTTTTATTGCAGTTGCTGCATAAATCAATCATGAATAATATATATTCAGTAATTATAAATTTTTGGTTTTTTCACTTAATAGTCAATTTTGCATGATAGGGCTACTTAGACCGGGACCTGCTTCTTAAAGTGGAACCCACTCTAGTACAAACATCCAAGCCTAAGGTTGGATTCAAACCCACGAAAATAAGAGTGCTAACCATTCGGCTATTAGATCGGTGCAAATGGAAAGTGTCATGGCATACATGAGTTAAGTTTACAGTAGTACTTTAAGCACTTTAAGTTAAGTTTAAGCACTTTTAAGTTTGAAAAATATTTTTGTATATTATAATGCTTAATCTACTTACAAAGGCTTCACAACCAAATTATTTTAATTTTAAAAAAACAATATTTTATTTTGTGGCATAGGTATCTATATTACAGTTGACATTTTTTAGTTCAATTACTTATTTTTTTCCATTGATATTGAGACGAAATTTAAGAGCCACCAACTTCAAAAGAGAGATATTTGTCAAATCTCATTCGCTTATAATAGTTTTTACTTAGTCATTCATTTTATCGAAAGTATATCTGTTTTTTTTTGTATAGAAACGTATGAAAACCACAAAAATAGTTGAAAAAAGGATAGATAACTAAATTAAATATTAAAAGTTTGGTCTTAGATGTGCATCAAGTTGTTAAATAAAACATAAATTAAAATCATTATAATTTGCGGATGTGTAAATACAAAATTCTAGACCAACCATTCATATAGTGTGTATATATAAAAATTGCACTATGGATAAAGGTTATTATTTTTTATGAATAAAACATCATGTTATGTATAGTTGAAGTATATTCCTACCTAATTCATAATTTCTGACGTCCACATTTTAGGAACTATTGCGTACGCTTAACATTATTAGTCAACTGTTGTTGATTTGAAGAATCATAATTGTATTTTTGGATTTAGCGTAAGAGTCAGCATTTTAATCTTTAAAAATAAATTTACTCTACTGAAATCAACTTAAAATTTTTTGATTTAACTGAAATATTAAAAGAAAAATTACTGCATAAATATATGGCGATTACTTAAAAAATGTATATATAGTAAACATTTACGTCAAAGTATAATCGAAGATATAATCTTAATAATTAAATTTAATAAAATGGGATTTAACCATATGCCTCAAAGGTAAGTATCTAGAAATTTCCATGATATATCAGTACCTAATATCTGCTGTGTTAAGCCACTTTTAAAAATTAATAAGTGTTACAGCTTACTTATGGGATTTTATTTGAGATCTATAATGATAGGTAATAATTTAGTATGTATGATTTAAAAAAGTAACTTTTACTCGAAAGACATCTGAATTTTCTATACCAAATGTAGTAGAAAACCGTAAACAGAATTGAAATGCTTGCTGTAAATAGAAAAGTAGGTGACTTAGGATGAAGGCAGAGAATAGTATGACAATGTTGACAGGTAGATCCAGCCGTAATGACACACATTGAATTTGTGATTTACTAATATTAGAGAGACAGCACAAATACCAGTTTCATAGTATTACGTGTTAAACGATTTTGGTGACATATCTTTAAAAAGCAGTTATGAACATTGCTTTTTCGTCAATTATATGTCTACAAGAGACAGTGGATATTTAAGAACTTATTACCTAAGCATGCAAAACACTATGAATACAATTTGCTTTTGCTTTCAAAAATTCAATTAAATGCAATCCTTTTTTTAGTTAGTTTATATTACGAAAGGACGGTGCACACGCAGAAAAATTGAAAACACGTATTAAATAATTCACTGATCTGAGTATGGAAAAGTGGCTGTTTAAATTCATTTAACAATGCATTAAACGATTATCATATGAAAATTTCGAAATGCATTTCCGAGCTTCGGATATATCAAAACGCAAGATTTAATTTACTTTCCAACTTAAATGTCTGTTCTCTTGAATTGTGATTGTCTTCATATGAACTCCAAAATGCCCACAAATTGCAATCCCGAGTCCAAGAAAGGGAAGTTAATTTTGCGTGCACATTCATCCTCAAATATCAGGAATGCATCGTTTATTTCTACGTGCTTTACGACAACACAATTTCACAGACTTTTTTTTCTAATTAGAAAAATAAACAGGAAGACATTATTTTTGAATAACAAAAAAATGCTTGATTCAACAATTTGTTCCTCACATGAGATCACCCTGGTATGTTATTATGGATGTTTATTTGTATTTGCAGTTTGAGAGAAAGCATGAAAAAGTTAATTGACTTGCTTGGATGTGATAGTAATTACGACATTTGGAAATTTCAGCAGAAAATGCTCTAAGCAATGTAAAATTGTAATGTAAAATTGCAATGTAAAATCTAAGCAATGGCGCCACTGATGCAAAATTCCATTTTATCGTTAGGTATATGGGTTTGTTGAAAATTATTTTAGTAATCCATTACAACTCTCATTTTGTTTCAAAATCTTATTTTGTTGCCTTGCACTATTGCTAGATGCATTATCACTATGAACAGCACAATCAGGAGATATTGATTTAAAATTTTAGATTCTAAAGATATATTTTATCTCTGGAAATTATTCTAGCTCAGAAGTAAAACTTGTGACATTTCTTTAACTTGAAAGGCATCATTACACTTCGAATGACTCATGAAATGTGATGATCACAATTCGTCGTTTATCATCGTTTGTAAAGAATTATAGTAAGGAGAAGGATTGGTGATGTGCACAGAAATCAGCACAAATGAACGACATGAACTTGCAATTGGTTAAGAATGCCAATTCAGTGGTTCAACAATGTTGACAAGATTTTGAGAATTTATACCAACCTAGCTGTAGTCATTGGAGATTCTACTTTTTATAGAACAGCAAAGAAAGACATAAAATTTGACTGTTTAAGAAAAGGCTTGAAGCAGAAACAATGCTGCATATGAAAGAGCTAATAAGCTTTCTTTAATCTGATATATAATATTAGATATACGCTCTGAGATGATGCGGGGCAATTTTAGTGATTATCAGTGATACGAAGTGAAACTGCCTAAGCTGTAGATCAGGGTACCCATTATATAAAAATTCAGCATTCTCTTTAAATAATAATTTTTTTACTTACTTGGAACAAAACTTCTGACTTACACATAGAACAAAGCATAGATTTGCAGAATGTATTTTTATTCTCCACACTGCTTCAAACACTAAAGCAAAATCACGAAATTTTTGTACAATGTTTTCTAATTATTCTACACATGTACATTTTTCATTTCCTATCCCCATGACTTTTGAATTTTTTCTTCCCATTTTGTTTGCTGGGCCGTGGTGCCCTGGTTAGTTAGGGCCTTGTTATTATTAGCGGACGGTAGTAAGTTCGAATCCCGGATTAACCGAAGATTAATCTTGTTGGCTAAAGGCGGTTGGGGCGCGTTAAATATGTAGTAGTTACAATGTCTTCCAAGTGAAATGATACCTCTAGGAGGGAAAGGCCAAGCATTGGAGGTCTTCTGATTGGTATATACTTAAAAATCTCGAAGACTCCACCTGGCTGATTCTATCTAACTGGTAGAGTACTAAGGGCTAGGTTCAGGGAAGTTTGCTGGTACAACACAACATTTTGTTTACTTCTCTAATGTTTTGAAGAATTGCATGTTTTTCTTTAAAACTGCATTTTAAGTTTATTTACATTAAAAACAATTTAATTTTAATACTATTTAACTACACCTTAGAAAATATAATTATTTCACTTTTTTACATCCTGATTTCATATATTTAATATAAATTTTTACATCTAAATGTTGACATGTTATTAATATAATTTATATTTGAAATCAATATGCAAATATAACTATATTTCAAACAAATTTAGAATTGTTTTCTTCATAACTGCTTAATTTTTCAATATAATTGATGTATTATTTTCTCGTAAATATGTTTTTTTGCAATTTTGAGAGATTAAGTTTAAATACTTCTTATTAGTTACAGTCAGGAAATTCTTAGAATTTAAATATGAATTTTGTATAAATTTAAACTGAAGCTTATATTGTTATCCCTTGAAATCTAAGCTTTGAAGTACTGATAAATAGTTTTGCGACTAGTTGTTTTCGAAGAAGATTGTTATAAACATTTTTTTTTATGAAAAATGATATTATTGGTTTTAATCAAGAAACTAGTTACATTATTCTAACATCTTCATCCCCATAAATTCTTCTTATTTTTCGATTTTGTGTTTATTTCCTAAGAATTTTTAAATTTTCTTAGGAAAATTTAAAATTAAAAAATAACTACAAAGGGCTTGATTTATTTACTCCTGAACATTTTTCCATTAAAATGAAACTGCTATGAAGGTTCTAATCTAATACAGATGCAAAAAATATGTTTCAGCTTATTTTATCTGAGATAATTGAAGTTGCCAACATTTCGTGAAGGGAAAAAGTTACTTTATTCTAAGTTATTCTTTAACACACACACACAACATATTTCATCTCAGACTTCTGGTTATTATTAAATCATTCTACTTGTATTTTATTGGATTTTAGGAAAGTATCTTTTATTTTTGGATTAATATTTAGAAAATGATATATTTTAAAATTTTTAATAAATATGTTCTATCTGATTAATTTTAGGAATTTTGAAATTGTATTTAATATTTCATGTAATGGCAATGCACAAAAATATTCATGCATTGTAAAAAATTATCAAATATTTACTGAATTTTTTTATTTTATAATTTCAATATTAATGATTTAAATCTGTATGATTGATTAATCGGGAATTAAATGTTTATGTCATACACTATTCATCGTTTTAGCTAGATTTAATAGAAAAAAGGAAAAGCTGAAAATATTTGAAAAAAGCTCTTAAAAAATTCATTAGTTCGCTAAAGTTACTTAAAAGTTTAATTATTGTTAAGATTACTTAAACTACCCAGGTGAATATTTACTTAAGAAATAGCTTAGTTCATTGGCTTATATTTAAATGAAAAAGTTATTTGAATCTATATGAAGAAGTTGAGCTTTTAAAAAGTTTTAAAAGATCAGTTTAGTTAAAAATTGTTAAACTATAATTAAATTCAAAAGTTATTTTTCACTTGCATAATTGTTACTAATGCTAATTGTTTAAGGTTAAACATATAATTTTACAGAAAAAACAGAGGATTTTAGTGTACACTGTAATTCATGATAACATGATTAAAAATATTATTGAGTATACTTTTTGAAATATTTTTAAGAGAATTCTTTTTATTTAACAATTTATTAAAAAAGAAAGATTTTTAAAATTAAAACACTTTTAACTTTCAACCCTGTGTTTTTGTCATAAAATAAGCTTTTGATAATTTTAATAAAAATGTTTTGCTTATGAAATATAATAAAATATTACAAATCTTATTAAAAACTCAAAAAAATAGGGATTATATTTCTTTATATAAAAACTTGAATCATTTTGTAAACTAAGGTGGTTAGAATTTTCCTTCTTATAGTCATATCACGTTATAATTTATGATATTTTATTTAACATTAATATTTTTAAATGTTGATTTGATATAGAAATTTAAAAGTGATACAAAAATTATTTCTATAATATATATAAATTATTAAATATATTATAGGAATATTTTCTGTGTCACATTTATAAATATATAAGTGATATATATATATAAATAACATATGTAATCATATATTGATATAAATAAATACTGATTTATATAAGTAACAAATATATGAATGGTTAAAAAAATTTTATAAAGAAAATTGCAATCATTTTCAAATTTGTATGGTTATTTGTTTGTGAAACTACGTTTTGATGGCGCAATATCTCTTTTTCATTAAAAAGGAAAATTTTATTAATATAAATACATTCAGATAATTTTGATATAGCAAATTGGAGTATAACCGTTACCAAAGTGTTGCGGATACTGATAAACTTACAATAAAAGTATCGTAAAAAATTTGAGGTAAGCGAAAACGTGATAATGTTACGATTTATAAATCGAATCGGTGTTAAGAAAACGAGGCAAAAAGTACCATACCCCTATTGGAAAACAGGACAAATGTACTATAAAAGCATTTATTGTATATTGTAGAAAAAAAAGCTCTAAGATTAAAGCTGAACTTCAGTTAAATGTGGTTCTTATGATAGATTTAATAGTTATTGAATCTCATTATGTGCACATGAAAGGACCAAGACTAATAATTCAAAGTTAATTTTTAACTACATACTAGCGGTTGAATTTATTTTTAGTTCTCTTGTTTAAAAAGTGACTCTAAAATTTAGAGTATATTGAATAGAAATTTTTTTGGAACTTTTTGTATATTCTTCTCTTTTCGGTAGTTTTAAAAGCTTGACTACATCTGAGCAAGCAAAATGTTGTCCATACAATGGGAAATGCATAATTAACTATCAAACAAATTAAAAGATTGAAACTCATTCTGAAATGTGTAATCGCAATATTCGAACTGTTTAATAAGATCAAAAGATATCGGTTCTTTTACCGATTTTACTTCTATGACTTCAAGTCAAGAGCAGCAGAGTAAAAGAGCAGTGGTTCTCTCTACCAAATACAGTATGCTGCTGAAGATATTTGATTTTGTTTTGGCAAAACCGACATGAAGTCACACATAGTATCTCTCACTAATAATATTTATTTATATTTCTATAGAGCTACTTATAATGGAGGAATGAATTAATAAACAAACAAACTAATAAAAATGTTTGATATGTTGTCATCACTGTCTCTCTGTTTTGACAATTTCAACATTTTTTATTTAGAAATTTAAGAGAACTAATCCATAATAAAATTGTGGGGAATATGCTCGTATACAAAAAGTATAAAAAGCTTGAAATGTGTATTGTACCATTGCTGTTGAAAGGTTTCGTTAATGCAAAATATTTCCAAAACATACAGTACAAAATAAATTTATAAAATCAGTAGTAAATAGTCAAGCGTTAGCTCTCATAATGAGGCTGGTAACTGAAGTTGGGAAAATTTTGGGTTATTTGAAATGGGAAAAAAGTACAGCAAAATTTACTAATATTTAAATTATAAAACTAATTGAAAAATACGTAAAGGCTATTAAATAATAAATGATTAAATGTAAATAAAAATTCTCATTGTTATTAAACTTGTTAAATGCTTTTATTAACACATTAACTGCTTATGTTAAACTATTACTTTTTAGAACAGGCAGAAAAATCTTAAATTGAGAAACTGTAACTAATTTAATTACTTAGAAGAATTACTGAATTGAGTTATTTAAATTAAATTAATTAATTGAATTAACTCCGTTCAGTTCAGTAATTCTTGTGTGTTCCTTTTGAAGAACTTAGTACCTCATTTTCTTTATGTAAAAATGCGCGTACTTTGTAAAATGTACTTTATGTAAAAAAGTACGAAATCCAATGTAAAACTCATTTTAGGAGAAAACAATATGTCTTTAGCCGAATGTATTTAAATAATTTATTTAGTTAATGCTTATTATGCGTATTATTAAAATTGGCAATCAATAGGCACATAACAATCATTTCAAATATCTCATTCATAATCTTGCCTACTCTTTTTAGGTCTGTTTCTTTCATGAAAGAATATGAGTTTATTTACGTAAAAGCATGCAAGAATTTCATAAGATTGTTTAATGTGTTTTTTTTTTATCAAAACCAATGTTAACCAGTCTTAATTTTGTTCTCAAGTAAACTTTTATTGACGAAACATTTTGATTATTGTTGTACTCTGTAACTTCATACTTAATGTCAATTTGCTTATCAAAAACATTTTCCTCATTTAGATGAAGGTATTATAAAATAAATCAATATGTGGATTTTACATGTGAATTCAAACACATGAGAATATTTAGAGAGATTTTAATGACAGTTGATTGCTCAAAATACTGCGGTAACTATCTATAAAAAGAAAGAAAAAACAAATTTGCACTGATGTTTCTCTAAAGTTGATATAATTTTCAGTTGAAAAAATGCTTGCAATTATTTCTTGTGATGTATTCTCGTACAGATTTCTCATCTTTATTTTCAGATTTAGGAATCATGTTTCTCCCTCCTTACCAAAAAATGTTTCTTCTGTTCGTATTATAAGTATAAATAAGTTATGTTTTTAAAATTAAAAGTTGCTTTATCAATTATTCCATTTGTTTATCATTTTATGAGTAATAGAAACATTTTTAAAAATTTGCTTTATTTTTGAATATTGGCCCAGTCAAATCAAAAGTGGTTTTATACGTCAAATACTGGTTCCGGTGAGGCCGGTTACTAAGTATCACTTTACTATTTTAATAAGTAACAATAAAATTTTTTTAATATATGAAACGTGGATCTAAACAGATTATTTACTAAGAAGAGAAATGAGTCAATGATTTGAATCTTATGTAGTTTTTCTGCGAAAGATTTTTCATCACTCCAGAAATATTTTAATATTAAAATGTAACAAAAATAATAGAAAAACTAAAAAAACATTTTAATTTTCTACATTTAAATTATAGCTCTGATTAATTTTTTACATGTTAAATACTAAAATAATGAAACTTTCTTTACATGAGATTTTTAAGTATAAATAATTCTTAACTACAGTGACAGCAAAAGAATGTTCATACAATTTTCCTCATAGATTACAAATAACTTAATCAGAAATATAAAATTTGTTAGTCTAAAATAATTTTAGACATTAAACTAAAAAATTAATAATTATAAAGACAATTGACTGTAAAACAAAACAGTATGCTCATATTTCTATGTGATTTGAAATCAACAGCTTTATGTATATCAAGTTTACATTATAAAATATATTTATTATAAAGTATGTTAAAACAAGTAAAATTTATTAATATGTTTTTATATTTATATAATTAATACTACTGTAATATAAATATTTTACATTATTTATAATTTTACATTCTTTGAGTGAATTAAATTTTCTGTAAAAATAAAAGCATTTGGCCAAATCCTCTCTCTCAATATATGTTTTTTTAAAATTCAGGTTTAATTGAAAAATCTCCCTTTTTTATATTTAAATAGGTAAAAATTTTAAGTTTTCCACTATCCATATTAATTGATGATGGAGTAAGCAAGTCTTCTTGGTATACGACAAAAGGATAAAATTGCTGTTATAGCAACAGTATATCATAGAAAAGTTATTCTGCTGAATATAGTATGTATTATTAATAATAAATATTAATGAAATTTATGGCAATTTATTTCAAATGAAATCAATATAAGTATGAGCTAACACGTTTCATTAAAAAAACTCAAATCACACGCATTCTTTTCTAAGCCACGCACTATCAAATCATCACAACAACTTTTCCATATTAAATGATAGGTAGTAATTGCTTAAAAAGAAGAGTATTGGGAAGTTTTTGCTTAGAAATGTTTCTCATACTCATTTGAAACTACATGCTTTTGTCAGAAAATGAGTTTTCCTAAAATTTGTTTTAATTAGAATTAATGTTAAATTGATTTGGCTCAAAGATTTAGGGATTTACATAGGAACTGTGCTTAAATTTTGCTTTGTGTAGAGTATATTAGAAGCATTTAGGACTTATGCTTGAGTTCTAAGAGTTAATAGGACATCATTAGCTAATGTCAATAATTTTTTGCTATATCTCATGCAGGTTTTCGTTTCATTCACTTTGGATATCCCAAACATGGATTTAAAAAGCTAAACGCTTAGATTTAAAAAGCTAATCTGAATGTTCTTTAATATCATAAGAATAACAAATAAATTGATAACAACTTTCTAACTTATTTCTTACAACAGAAATTGTTTTCAAGAAACAAAAATAGTTTTTGCCCTTAAAGAAATATGCAAATTTACGTTTTTTTTTTGGTGTGATTGCAAAATAAATGCATCAATCCTATAGTGTTGCATATATTATTTACTATCTATAAATATGAACTAAATTTTATATATATATATATATATATATATATATATATATATATATATATATATATATATATATATATATATATATATATATATATATATATATATATATATATATATATATATATATATATATATATATATATATGTATATATATATATATATATATATATATATATATATATATATATATGTATGTATATATAAGCAGTTATAAAACATATGTTATCATCGGTTTCGTTATATCACGTCAGCATATAATATGCGAAATTATAAGCAAAACTATTGCTTTTTATAATCACTATGCTTCCTTTTTTACATATATAATTACTTATATAAAGCAAGCTATTTATGTATAATTATTTTGCCTTCGATGCTTGATTAAGTGATTCATAATTTTAAGGACTTATATATTTTCATAAACATACAAGGTTAGCATAAGTGATTCATTCGTCTTGAAAAGGTATATTCATTCATCTTGAAAATGCACATATGAGAAATATAGGAAAAGAGACATTAGCTCACCAAGATCGTATTTTGTATTCCAAGTAGTAGAAGTCCATTATTTTTTTGATTGGATGAAGAAGTACAAGGTTAATACCATGGTGTGGGGAGGGGGAAGAAAGGAAGAAAAAAGTTTTTGTGTCACTGAATATGCTAGCTGTTTGTATACTGTAATTGTATCATGCGCTTACAGAAAAGAGTATAAAAAAACACCTTGAAAAGAAAGCATATTGTGTTGGTATCGACAATTCAAGGATACTAATTGTTTGCTTCAAAATGCGTGGAATATGAGTTCAATAACAATTTTGACTGTCGTATTATTAAAGAGGGACATAATGAATATTTGTAGAAGGTATATAAACATAATGAATTCGCGGGGTTCTTTTCATGTTTTTATGTTCATATGTGTAATGTTCTTGAAAATATAATGTTTTTAAAATGAATGAATCATTTATTCTAAACCTGTTTTTAATTTTTATATATATTTACAGCACATATTCGAACATAAAATCAGCCTCATAAGAAATGAATTCTTTGAACAAAGTTTTAAATTTATGATGCTTATATTGTTGGCATGCTTACTTTTTCTTACTGAAAAAACTCAAATTTAAATAAAAAATATCACTAAAAATAAGAATTAAGTTTCTATGAATATATGAGGTGTAGGCTTACTGATTCTTTTTTAGACATACCATCCCCTAATATCTTTTATACAAATGCGTCACAAAAGTCAAGCTCGTGAATTCGAAAACTCTTTCCTTTTATATTGAGAAAAAATCTAATGCACAAGGCATGGAATTGATAACGAAATGTATTTTTGGATAAAACGCTTAAACAAATGTCGTATGTTTTTCCGCTTATACTATATATTTGCAAAAACAACCTCTCAAACATGGCGCCTAACTTGGCGATATTTTCTTTATTTTACATAAAAATACCGTTTAGTCAAATCCCACGTTTCGGCTGAGAAAATCCTTGTATGCACTTGCGAGGGACAAGATTCGTGAGGGAAGGAAAGAAACTTCTGAAATCATAATAGAGAATTGAATAATTTGCCACTTAGATAACTGTGTCTGACCCTTTTTTATCATTTCCCCGGGTCGCGTTTCGAAATTCTATTCTTTCGTAAACGACGTCAAAAATTCTTCGAAGCCATCCTTTTCAATAAAAAAACCTGTGAAAAAGGGGTGGATCGTAAAATAAATAAAAGAAAGAAAACTAAATGTGAGAAATTGTAGGTATTTCTAAACAGCTTGATTCGCTTGCCAGAGATTTATAGCAGTCATCAGTGCATGGATTCTTTTCACAAGCACTTCGCTATTCTGACATTTCAATTGACAGTCTTCTCAACGATTTATAGACAGTCCTTCAAAAATGTTTTGTAAGTAGAAGAGCTTTCTCTGATATTTCATGGTGCAGAAAAAAGGCGATTGAATTTAGATGAATTCCGGTTTTTGTAAGATTCTCTGGTGTTCCACCTATTCTGGGAAGAAATACAAAGAAGGTACTACTGTAGTCGGTAGGGGTATTCCTCCTTTCATATGGAAGCTGAACTTTTTTTCTGCTCAGATTACTTTTATTCCCCTCAAAGTAATTCAAAGCCAACGAATGTATGAATATATAACAACGAGTGAAATAATTTAGAGAGAATTTTCTAAATTTTCAAAGAAAAAACTTTTTTATGCTTCATAACGTCAAAAACTGGTGATGTATTTATAAATGAAGTTTGTAATTTTTTTTATTTTAAACTACAATCGTTATAATTTTCAAAAGTAAAATAAATACACTGTTTTTGACTTTCCAAATATTCCTTAAGTTTTAAGTATTTTCATAAAACATCATTGTAATTATTCATGTGCCCTACATTTTAGAACTTCTCGATGTCAATTTCAAATAATTTTATGAAATATAAACTTTTTAAAAAAAAACGTATTTAACTTAATTGATATTTGTATTTGGGAACTTACAATAGAAATTTAAAGAAATAAAATGGTCTTGTGTTAGTTAAATATGCAATACTATATGCACATGAATATAGAGTCACGATTAGTAAAATTCACAACTACAACCTGCATACTATATCACTGTAGGATTACAAAATCTAACAAGTTTAGCGTACGTAAGATCTATCAACAAAATCATCTTAGAAGTATAATGGTTAATGATATAACCCATTATCTTCCTGTTAAAAAAGAAGTTTTTCCGACTGACTAATCAGTGCCCCATCACATAAAAATAAAACATAAAGGCAACTGTAATAGTAATCTACAGTTATAGAGCCTTAAAATTACTATTAATGAAGTTATAAAGCTTTACAAAGAATTTTAGACAACAATTTGGGATAATATCCTTAGAAAAAATCCTGAGGTAATTCTTAGACACAATCGGAAAGTGTGCAATACCCAACAATACTCATGCCATTGATTTAGAAATAGAACCCACATTTAACGAATGAGAAAGAGAAACGCTAGTCTCTATGCGTCTTTAATAACGTATAATAAAGTATATATCTTGAAATATTATTACTTTATTTATGTACATAAAGTTTGTACATGAGTGGTTAACATTTCGTTTTTCCAATGAGTGATATTAAGTTCAAATGCATTAAAGAAAAGTTAACTCATAGATTAGTATTACTCTTTTTATCTATTATAAGTAAAAATGCTTTTTTCAGGATTTTATCCTTTGCCAAATACAAACTGTGCAATTACACAGTTAGAGTTAGATTTATACTAACAAATGTGCTTCTTTATCAAGAATTTCGATGATAATCTTGAAATAAGTATTTATTCCTAAATTTAAAAAGAAAAAACTTAAGTGTTATTTCATAGTGTATTAATAAGACAGTTCTGCCGTGATTAATGACAGAAGTACTGAATTTTTATTGTTTCCGACCCTGAAATAAAAAATTAGATTTGTCTATAGGAATATTAAATTAAGGTTTTAATTTTATGGAAATTATGTCTCCTTATTCTATAGTAATGAATATGTTGTTATTTTCATACAATGAAATTTTTATTTCTTATGAGAAAGCCATTAAAATTAAAAGAAAATTGTTTTAAATTTTCATTAATTGTTGGATGAAAGGTAGCGATGTAACTATATAGGGAATATAAAAAGTATTAAAAATTTCCTAATTTTATAATTTTATTAGTTCAAATTATCAGCGTTTAATGGCCAGTGAATTAAAAACATTTAAACATTTGAGATTTCTATTTAAATGCTTACTAGGAATAAAGTATGCAATTTTTTATGAGATGGGTTACACGTCGTTAGAATGCAAATATAAATAAGGTGTAAGAGTACACATTTGACGATGAATGAAGTAAAATACGAAAATTACAAGATATTTGACTTTAAGAAAACTTTAATGATGATGCCGTTTAGGAGCTCCACGAAGCCATGAATCCATCTTGTCTCACTCTCACTGTGAAATATAATGATATGGGTCTGGTGCAAATATGTTATGGAATATGTTCAGCTGACGTGGAAGTGGTGCCCTATTATTCTTGTAAAGTGAACGAACAGCCATGAGATGCCTAGATATATTGGCAGATCAGGTGCACTCCTTGCATCACTATTCTGTACGGCAATGCCGTTACTCACACGGGCAATTTTTTTTAATCTTTACTCTGATGGAGACAGATTCTTCATGGATGATATTGCAACTATACATTGTACAAATGTGTTGAGAATTGGCCAACTGAATATTAATCTGATTTCTAGCATTTTATTTAGCCAATGATGAGCCCGGATCTTAACATCATAGAAAATGTGTGAGATATGATGGATTAATACATGCAGCCCAACACTCTCTTCTTCCGTATAGTTTTCAAAATCCAAAAAACTGTATGCCCTTATATGGTATTCTCTTGACGTAAATGGACTCCAGAAGCAGTAAACGTGATGCCAAAACGTATAAAAGCTGTTATCAGTATCAAAGGTGGCCCAATAAACTATTTATCTTAAGTTTCTAATTTATTGGTTTGTATGTGTATAAAATACAGAAAAATATATTATTCACATTTTTTAGTATTTTTCTTTTATGAAAGTTTGATTATCACTGAAAAATTTATTCAATTTCTTGTATGTTCTCTGTAAAAGGAGTTATGTAACATTTTTTGTATTGGTTTTTTAATGTTTCAACAGTTAAATTTGTCAAATTATACATTTAAAGTTATAAAATTAATGTTAAGGTTACTCATTTCTTTTGAGAAAAATCTTAAGCGTGTGCAATAAATTGCAATACTAATTTAGAAGTTACTAATTAGTTGCAATACTAATTATATGACTTCAAGCTGGAAAAAATAATTAACTTTTGAAAAATTAACAATCGACCAGATGTGATGATTTACAAAATTAATAAAGCAACGCATTTTCAATATCGCTTTTGTACAAATGCAGTATCTTCAACCGTATTTGCTTGCTATGATAATCTATTAATACATAGGTAAAAGGTTATCTGAACTACTTATTTTTAAACTTCTGAAGACAAAAAGCATTGAAAATTCAAGTGAATGGGTTTTTGTGTGTTATAATTGTGTTGAGAAAAATTACTACAGTTAGTATAACCACAAGAAACATAAAATATGGACTTTGTGCAATCCTAACACGTTAAAAGAAAGCATTTTGGATAGTTAAAATGTATTCTATATAAAAACTAACATTATGGAAAAACGATAAAAATTGTAAAGTCATAATCTTGTCTGCTTTGTTTTAGGCTGATACAGCATGATCGGTGTAATATGATAATCTACAATCGAAGACGTTTATATCTCATAAAACTCCGATTTTAATAAAATTCATAATCAGAATTTCCGATAGTCCTTTAGAAAATTAATTAATGAATGTTATTGATTTGAGGTATAGAAATCCTCACCTAGTACTTTCCAGCCGCATAAACTAAGTTTATGAGCAAACAACAGAGCATATTATAGCAATAAATTATTTTTTTCCAAGCACAAAACAATTACAACCCTATAACATATTATTTCTATAGAAACATAGAAAGTTTTGAACTAAGCAATTTGCCTTAGATGCATGTTATTTTTAAGTGAGTGTGTAGTGCAAAATATAGATATTTGGTGTACTCATATTACGATGTTAAATAATAAAAGATAAACTTCAATATTTAAACTCAACTAAACTGGGGATTAAAAAAGGAAAATAATGTTATTATTTTCCCTTTTTAATCCCAAATATAGCTGAATTCTTTCATAATTATAATGCTAAAATTTTCTTAAAGTATTAATCTCTTCTGCAAATTCTCAATGTGTTTGTACCAAAAAACCCCCTTTAAAAAATAATGTAACAGTATTATTGCTATTTTTATATTTCGTTGGCTTAAGCAGAACAAAAAATCAAGAAAATAATTCTGAATGTATTCTGATATTAAAAACTAATCAAACATTTCTCAAACATCATTATCTTTTTAAATAATTTTTACTACAGTAATCTTTAATTATTTTATATAAAGATATACGACAATGTACAACAAATCTTCAGTAGTTAAAATACAGATTTAATTCTAATTAAATCTTACTTTAATTACTAAGTAATTAAAATAAGCTTTTAAGTAACTTAAAATAAATAGTATCAAGTATATCTATCCACAGAGAAGTATTCAAAATAAATGGAAATATATTCAAGAATGACTGCAAGGAGCTAACCATTAACAAATCCAGCATATAAATTTCAATAAAAACTGAAAAAATAATACCAAAATAAAATAAAATGACTTATTTAGCAAATACTTTAAATTTGTCTACTCACTAGTCAATATATTTGTAATTAATAAGTATGTAATAAAAAAAATAAGTTCATAAAAAGTATAAGATTTACAAAAAGAATTAGCATTTTTCATTTTAAAAATCATTATTTTTCAAATAAACACTGAATAAGAAGTTCATAAATTAAATTTAACTTAAAAAGAATAATCATGACATATCAAAAATGGAAACTTATTATTTGGCAGAAAATTTCACCTAAGTAAGATACTTAATAAGTTTAATAAATCTCTTTCAAATGACTGACTTAACGTAAAACATTTTTTCGCATTCTTCTAATCTAATTCTGATTTTCTCTGCTTCTGAGGGCTAGTTCCACGAAATTATACTTTCTCAATAAAAGGAATATAGATGCCAAATGAAAAATATTTTCATTGAAATGTGTATCACTGTCTCTCCTAAAAATATACATTTTCCCTTTTTTGCAAATATATTTCCTTTAAAAATTTCTTTTTATGAGAAATAGTTCTAAACGAGTATTTATTATATCGAAATATTTCTTTTCCTACACAAAGCCACTTAATAAGATCCTTTATGGCATAAAATAGAACAGGAAAAAATCTCTCTAGTTTCAACGGAAATGAAAAAAAATCGGGTGAAAATCGAAGCGAATGAATATTGGTTACAGAGATCCTTAGAAGACCCTTTTTCGATGAAAATATTAGATTATCTTTCTTCCAAGAGAAGTTAGCCAAAGAACAAAAATAAAGTACTCCTTTGTATCAGTCTACAATCACCGTTGTTTCACTTTATTGGCATTTCCCTTTCTCTATGGAAACCTATATAATGTACAGATCACTTTCCCTAGAACATCGTAGCAAAACAAGAGAAGAAATCGAATTTCTGGAAAAGAGAAAAGGATGAGTAAAATTTCTTTTCTTTTTATTCTCATTATTTTTCTTTCCTACCTTCGCATATGCTCCGGGATTTTCTCGCCAGTATTAATTTGTTTGAAAATCAATTGATGCGAAAATATAGAGGAAAAAATGTACGATAAATGAACATCCTCACCTGACGATGCATCTTCAAAAGAAGGTGCATAAAATGGTGATCTAATTCTCAAATAAAACTTTCTTAAAGAAAAATCGGTTTTTATTCTTATAATATTTCTTTATAGTTATACAATAAATATATTTTCGCTGAGCAATAAATAATTTCCAATGAAACATAACACAGTTAAATGATATTACGAAATTCTAATTTTGTAGAAAAATAATGCCTATAAACTCTTTGATTATAAATTACTTTAATTTAAACATTAGTTTTATTTCATTTTATGAAGATCCTAAGTAGTCAAAATTGTTTAAGTTCCCAAACTTCACAAACCTTATGAAAATATCTGACATTAGTATTATTTTAAGTTTGGAAAAAAGCTTTTATAAATAAAAAGTAAAAATAGTAGAAGTATAGTATTTAAAATTAAGCATTATATTGATTTCATTAAAAGATCGAAATATTGTTACGATGATCATCCAAATATTAAAGCCGTTTAGTTATAAAAATATAAAAAGAGTGATATTTATTAAAAAAAAATTCTGTTTCATGCATGGGAATTTCTTCACTCTTCTAAGCAATCACGTATTATATCTAAACATATCTTGGGATGAGATTCATAATTCACTTGTTATAGTCTATTAATAGTTTATTATGCTAAGTAATCATTGAATTTCATGCGAAAAGATCCAAACAAATCCTTAGAATCCAGTTTCTTAAGATTAAGAGGAGCCATACAAAATAGAAGGTGAGGAATTGGGCTTCTTCACGAATTCTGCCCACCCTTACATTGTCCCTGCAATTTAAGAATTCCTGAATTGATTCGGAAGGGAAACTTTTGATTGTTCGGGACTTGTTTCTAGGAGTTCCTAAGCAGGGAAAGTTTCTGAGCGATAAATGTTTTTACAATGAAGATGAGTTGAAAAATGCAATGATCATACTGTTAAATGAATGACAGCAAAGAGTACAATGTAATATTCTGAAGCTAGGGATGAATGTTTAAATATAGGTTTAGTTTGCTAGCCGCTCAACAATTGTTTTATACACATGAAGGCTACTTTGTCTGTGATCTACAGTTTAAAGTATATTCTAAATTACTACAAACATCTAAGCACAAGAAAGGATTCAAACTTTCGAACTGTTGAACCAAAGGTAAGTGCGCCAACCATTCGATTGCCAGCTCAGTGTTTAAATATAAGACGTGATTATATAGAGAAGTGAAGAAAACTTCATGAGTGTTACAAAATAGTTTTCCTTTCAATATATTTTGCATTTTTCATTTTTCTAAGTAAAAGGGTTTTTATTTTTTGGTTGACTATCACACAACTAATTTAGTATTTGACTGTCAATATTTTATTGCCTGATAGTCGATAATTTTCATGATTAGAAATAAGAAATAGATATCTTAAAAACTAACATTCAATTTCTGATTTATTTAGAATTTATTCAATATAAATATTGTGTAAAAAGTAAGACACACAGGTCAATGAGATCTGTAACCTTCCTTAATTTTTTTTCAGACGAAGAATTCTGAAAAAAATTCTGTTCACATTTACTAAGTAACATTCATTTCACAATAGTATCATGGAAGAAGGATTATTTATATAGTAACAAAATTATGAAAATAATCGAAGCAAAGTCATCATTCAACAAGCATGTCATTCAGAGTTTGGAAAGAAAAAAGCATCTAATGAGGTGGTAAACGTGCGGTAATAGATCCAATTTTTACTTATGGTATGACGACAGAACTGATGTATCGAGAGCTGCAAGAGCGGGACTTCGGACTGAGGTGACTAGTCTCAACATAATAAGCCAGTATTTGTTCATTCGGGATGAGTCAAATCAACATAGAGCAAATGACGTCTTCAAGTGTCTTGGAATGAAATTTGCTTAGAGTTTGATTGCAATGGTTGCAGACATCAAGGTTTGAATCCATAATTTCCAATAAGACCTGAAATCAGCCATCAGATATAACATTTATTGCATTATCCCACTTCTAAGTGTAATGACAGTTTCCAAACTGATGTTATAGCTTTATAGTCTGGAACAGTTGACATTTCAAGAGTAATAGACCCCTTGTGGTTTAAATGTCAATCATACCTTTATTCAAAAAAATACATTTCATGTTATCGCATGTAATCTTTTTTCCTCAAAGATAACTTACTTTTTCATCATGCTTTTTACACCACTCTGTAAAATGGAAATAAATTCATTTATTTTAGTTGTCTTCAATATGATATGAAAAAACAAAAAAATTTTTCAATTAGTTTTTACATAACTGTAAAGTATTTATAATAGATTAGTGCATTTTGTATGGATAGTAAAAACAGGATTATAATTGTTTTTTAATAATATTAGCATATTGTAAATAACTGATATTTGTAAGTTTTTTGAGAATCTAATACTTGCACTTAATTTTTTGTCTAATCAAAAGTTAAAATCTTACGAAATTCCTATTATTGATAATTTTTTCTTTTTGTTTGCTATCAAATATGCAAAGAGAAACTATAAAAGTTTTTTTCGAAATCACTTAATTAATTCTGAAAATTTAAATAACAAATATGCAAAATATAAATTATGCAAAATGGTAACAAAACTTTTTTGAATTTTATAAACACAATAAACAATAAATAAACAAAAAAATTTTTTTTTTAATTTTTCAAACTTTTTTGGGTTTAAAACTAATTGATTGCATAATAATAGCTTAGTTTAAGATATACTTTATATAAAATGAATTCAAATTATTAAATAATTAATTTAAAATATAATAATAGATATAGATTGAGATATTTCTCTTCTCTATACGATACATTTTAAGCTTTCATTAGAAGTAAAAGACTTTATTTTTCATTCGTTTAGTTAACGAATGCAAACGTGCTTTAATTAAACCCCTTTATCTCCATTCCAACCTTTTTTAAAAAATTTTGTGAAAATAGAAACGATGAATATTTATTTGACTTGATGCATGCTCTTGATGTACAAAGCACTCAAATAATTCTTGAAAATACTTGACGTACCTTTAATGAATCTGCTCGTTTATACCTAGCAGAAAATGTCACAAGGTTATAATGACAAGGAAGAAGTTGAAATGAAAAATTCATTAGATAATTGGATAAAGTTAGAAATAAAATCTTCTGAAAATTTTGTAAAGAGCCTCGTTAGTGGGAGAAATTGTAATGAAGTCAAAGGACTTATCCAAAAAGCTTACAATTTGTTTGTAGGTTATTCAAAGAAGTTTGTGTTTGGGACAAAATAAAGCGTTGATGTCAATAAGGAACTCACGTCACTGAGAGTACACATAATTAGAACAAATCATCATTTTGCCGTATTAAAAGGTCTAAGTAAATAAATGCATTGACCAGATGGGAAAGCTGCTTAATGAAGTGAATAAGAAACAGTGGGAAACTTCTCAAATTAAGGGTCATTACCCTAATGTAGTAACTAAGATTGACAAACTCGCAAAGTGATGGACATTAAGGATGCAACTAAATGGTTTCTTTCTATAGCTAAAAGGGGAACAAATTTCCCTGATTATGTAACCATTTAAAGTCATTACTATTCCGCTCGACTGGATTTTTATTTTTTACTTGAAAGAACTACCTCAATTTTTAAAGTATGCGAGCAATTGAGCGTGCATGTTTTCTGACTTCATTGGACAAACATTTTACTTTGAAACAACGAAAATTCTTGCAGCATATTTCTCATCCACGAGTTAACACGTATATTATTGAAATTTTTCTACCCTTCGTTAAAAATGTTTCCAATTTTTTAAAATGATGAATGGATTAATATATTCTTAGTCGTTAATAAAGATCATTTGATAGAAAATATTATAAAATTTTGAATTTTTTTAGCAATAGGATGTATAATCTAATTCGTTCATACAGTGATTTCTTCATAAACTAAAATATAAAAAGGAACTCTAATATTGTGTCCAGAAGATAATAGAATCAATCTTCTAAATATCATACGAACAAAACGTCAATAAATAAATATTAAGTAGTCTAGATGTAATATAAATTACTAGATTAATTTACTGGATCATATTAAAATTTATATTTGGTTCTAACTAAGACTTAGACAATGCTTTTAATCCTTATTTTACCAATATATTACTGTAATACTACGTAAATGCAGAAATACTATCTCAAATAATATAGTGTTACACAAGTTATCTTGAACTAAAAGTATACACAAAAGAAAATGAAATTATTAAAGTATTTTTAACTTATTAAGTATATTGACGAGAAGTAAGTATTTATAAAATATTCAAAATTAAGAGAACTATGTGCAAATTCTATAATATTTAAAAGCCATGTAATATGGTAATATTATGTGCAATAAATTTGTAATCCAATTCAATATGATTTTCAGATCGATTTCATTATATTTATTTTCTTTTAGGATTAAAAAAATAATACGCTTTTCAAAAGGTTTTGTTTAATTTGTTTATTAATACTTCTTGCATATCTAATTCATAAAATTAGGGATAAAATTCTTCCAGATTTTATGAGTTGCATGTCAATCATTTTGGATTTTTTTGAAAATTTATCGTAATATAGTGCTAAAAAGATGTGGAATAAATTTATGTTAAAATAAAAGAGCTTATATGTTCTAAAATAGGTTGCGCTCTGAAAATAAAAACAAATATGGTTCACATAATAATTTGAAATCAATTAGTTTCAATGGAATTTTTAAAATTAGTTTTTTTGTTATTGTGAGAATTATAATCTAAGAGCTTTTGCAGATTATTTCTTTACATGAAACCAGGAAAATTTACGAAATTAAAATATAAAAAAATTATTTTTATCTGTCCTTTTAATTATTTCTAGTTAATACTTGTCAAGTCTATATGAAACAACTGTTAGAGTAAAGTACGAGATTCCGAGAATCATAAATTTTTTGATATTTTTAAACTAGTTCTCATTTTTTAAATAGTTCATCTAAGAACATAAAAAGAAGTGATCAAAACAAAAACCGTATAAGTCCTTCCACAAACAAACTAGCTTTCCTATCAGTAAAAATTTTTTGCTTGAAGCTGGATACTGCTGTTTTATCTTTAAGAATCGGATTATTGAGAGGAACTTCACAAAGTTTGATCCAAGTCTTCGTTTAGCTTTGATTAATAAGAGTCCGTTCTCTTAATCCTCTTATGTATTACTGCAATGGTTGAGAGTGGCAAACATGTCTTTCGAAGGACATTTTTATCGGACATAAGTTCAGCCTAATTTTAAATAAATATAGAAAATGAAATGAATAAACTGGTTTGCTCTGAGCAATTACTTTCATCTGAATCCACTTGAAACTTTCCTGCAGATTTTCCCAATTAAGCTTTCAAAATTCGACTGAGTAAGAAAAAACTAAATATCAAATAGCTGCCTTAAAATAGTAAATTTAATTATACATATGAAATATATCACTTTTCTTTCATATCATGAACATAGATCTTGCACAAGTTAGGTGAATTAAGTGTGGTTTCATCTCAAGATATAAATAATTATATATATGACCGCGAGAAGGCTGTAAATGAGTTTCTGCTCTTAAAGTTTATTTGGCAGTTTGTGCTATTGAGTTAAAAAAAAGAAATGATATGAGACAGTTATTCATTAATTAAGAATAAGCTTTGTACAAAAACTAATACAAATGTTGGCCAGATGCACATATATTTAGATAATCTATTTTCGTTAAAGTATTGTCTTATTTAATCAAAAAAAAACAATTGATTTTTTAAAACAAAACATGCAATAATGAAATGCAAATAACATCTAAAAATATATTTCAAATTTAACTGTTGAAAAGAAATGACTTCAAACTTGGTTGCGGTCCCTTTCTTATTTTAAAAGCCATTTCAGTTAATGACTGAGTTATTATTAAAACTTTACACTTTAATTGAATGACTTTAATTGAACTTTAATTGAATGACGTTTCTAGTAGTGAAAATATCCAAATTAAGTTAACAATAAAGAAATCAATAAAAATATGCAAAATTTTTGAGACTAAATGCGCCTTTTTAAAAGACTAAAAAATTATTAATTAATTGCAAAATAATTAGCCAGAACTGAAACAATTAGTGTAAGATGGTGTCCAGATTCTATGAAATTTGATAACAGCAAACTGAATTCGAATTTTTAAACGAATCCCTAATTTCAATTTTGAAACATATACGAATGCATGTTTTAAAAGTAAGAAAAAAGGTTAAACTTCATAAGATTCATCTGGTCATTTTGTTTGAAAAAGCAGATTTGTCAAAACCAACTACGAAAAGTTTATTAAAAAAATAGAAGTTTCTCTAAATAAATTCGACTGTGTTTTTCTTATTTATTGCGCGTACGCTTCTCTCTCTCTCTAATACCAATATAATTCATTATTTATGCATTGAAAGTTTGTATTCATCCTTGTTTCCTGAGAAATAAAATATTTTTAGAAATATTATCTTCATTTCATTCCATTAAAAGAAAAAAAAACACGTAAATAAATACATTCATGAAAGTAAAACAAAAATATTTGGGAAATTATTTAGATTAAAATATTAAGGAATATTCCCAAGAAAAGAAAACTTTGTGATAACTATAAAATTTTCTATCCTTAATTTCAGGCTCTTTTATATATAATATAATCAGTTGCGCTTAAATTAAATTTACTTATAAAAATACAGCATTATATTATATATTGTATGCATATGAACTAAAAACAAAGTATTAAAATCCAAGCTTTATTTGGACATTTTTTATTTATTTTGAATAAATTAAGTAGTATGTAACAAATCTTCTTGAATATTAAATTGTCTTCTTCAAAATATGTATATAATTTACATTACTAAAACATTATATTTATCTAGATTAAAATCTTTATAAACGCGATGTAACATAAAGAAATTCCTGTTAAAACATTTTAATGATTGCATTTATTTTGAGATGATGGATTTAAATTAAGTATATTTATTAAATATGAAAGAACCTTATTTTATTTCGATATAATATTCAGGAAACAAATTTTCCATATTTCATACAACATGGAAAATAAAATTTAATGTAAGTATATGAGCTCTTGTGAGTGTGTGTGTGTGTGTGTGAACATAATTCCTATTTTATAAAAACCCTAAGAGCTACTTCTAATAATATATATATATATATATATATATATATATATATATATATATATATATATATATATATATATATATATATATATATATATATATATATATATATATATATATATATATCTTTAGGAACTAAACCTTAATTTTATTTGTAGCTTTTTCGGTAATTTATTATTTTAATTTAGATTTAAATTTAGGTATAAATCTTACAATATTTCGAAGATATATTTATTTTTCTTCCATTTTGAAAATTATTCTTTTTATCATTATTTTACGATACAACAAATAGGAATTATTTTACGGTATTTAAATTATACAAACGGATACATATAACTTATTTTGTTTTTGACCAATTTATAATGAGATAAATATAACAATGTAGAAAATTTACATACTATAATTATTAAACTTCCTTTCTTGTGAAATTTGTGCTCCCTTTTTCTATTCTTCATTTCTGGTAGCTTTCACTTGTTTGGTTAAAGATCAATTAACAAACTTGACAAACGACGTAAATTAAACCAATGAAATACCATTACTTTTGAATGGAACTTTTCCTGACAGGAAATACAAAAATTGCAATTATAATTTTATTTAGTTGAACCAGTTCCTTAGAATAAAATACATACAATTAATGCAGTATTTCTCCAGTTTCTGTTGTTTCTGTTTTTATAGATGCAGTGATGAGCCGGGTGTCGAAAGAAGAAGAGCAGAAGTGATTTTAAACACCGTCTCTGTGTCACGTGTCAATGGTCAGGTAGTAAAAGAGCAGCGGAGGATGGAGAGCGAAAAAGATCAACAAAGTGATGAGGAGAAACACGGGCAACAAAATGATGTAAACTTTGAGTGTGCGTGACGTGGAACAACTTTCTTCCTTTCCGATCAAGACGCTCTAATAAAAGGAATGTTTTTGCTCGTACATTCCTTTTCTCTCGGTTAATTAGAGTTCTTATATTAAGAAAGATTCAGAATTGCTCGTCGCTGATAAAAAGCAAAAGAATGTTTTCAGGATTTATAATTACTTTTTATTATTTTCATTTCTTTTGTCAAGCGTAATTCCTCACTTTTTTGAAATCCATAGAGCGTACAAAAATTATTCAAAGAGCTTTCTTATTGCCTATTTTTTGAGTAATTAAATATGTCAATGTTTGAACTAAAAAATATTAAAAAAATTAAGAGATTAAACTCAAATAATTAAAAAACAATTATCCTCAATTTTTTAATTAAATATAAAAAAATAATTTTTATTTTTTATATTTGAAACTTCTTAAACTTATTCCATTTAAAAAATTCAATTCATTAAAAATAAAATTTTTTTAAAATTTATACTGAAAATTCTATTGAATTATTTAAATATTAATGAAATTTTTATTTAGATGATTAATTTTTAATTAGGAAACACAATTTGTTAGATGTGCACAAAACAAAATATGTTTAGAAAATGAGTTTTAGTCAAGAAATAATCATTGACATAAATATAGAACTAAGAAGTTCAGTTAACAGAAATATTAATGTAGATGGGGAAAAAAAGCGTCGCAGACAAAACTAGACAATGGAAGCATTTTTTCCCTACGAGAACAGACATCTAACATACCTTACGAAGAACTTAATAGAAAATGAGCAGTAGCCCCCGCAACTTTTCAGCCCCTTGTATATTGCACTCCCTTTTTTTCTTTCACTGTCACCCAAGAAATTAAATGGTTCTTACTTCACTCGTAAATTTCGTTTTACTCATCTGGAAATTCCTCAATTTTTTCATCAAATTCTTCCTTTCCAACGTATTATTTTGAATCGGCATATTTTCAAGTTATTTTATTTTTTCTCTCTAAGAAGGAATCGTAAAAATATTATACGGAACCAAAAAAAAAAAAAGATTCTTATGGTGTTTTTGAAATTCAAATAACTGAAACAGTGCTTTTAATTGTACGATATCATAAAGAGATTAAATTGTGTACATAAACAGGATGAATATTTCTTTCATGCATGTCATTCTAATGAAATTATTTATTGTTGTAGGAAAATAAAATTCTTAATTTTGATACTGGGGTGTATGAACTAATCCATGTGATAGGCAGAATACTTGAATGTGTCTGTATGCAAATGTATTTTTTACACATAATATTTTTACAGGATATTTTTTACACATTGTTCATAGAATCTATAATTCATTTATAACATGGTATTAAGATAAAAAAGGAATGAATGGTTAGTAGTATAAACCTGGAAAAATCATATAAATGTTTTGTTGCACCAAAGCATGGTACTTAGCACTGAGTTGAGCTCTACCAGTTATACAGAAGCAGCCGTGTAAATGTTTTGTTTAATTCACATTTCAAATATTAAGGATTACTTGTTTTGACGCCAAAATAAAAAAGTTCGATGCACAATAAAGAAGTGAAAGTTCTTATGCATACAATGTAAGATGCAAAAAAGATTCAGTCTCTGTAAAACAAATTTTTGGACCAATATTTATTAAGAAATATTTGAGTATTGCGTAGTTCACTTGCGTAGTTCATAAAGTAGTTTAATACAATGCACACTGATTATAAAAAAATAAGATATTCCCTAATATAAAATTCAGCAATTTGAACATTTAGTTAATAAATTGAAAGATTTCTTAATAAAGAATGAAATTTTCACTTGCTGGGTTCAGAACTAAGCTATTGAGCTAATATATTGATAGTTCAAATCTAATCTATTGAAAGTTCAGAACTACTCTATTGAAATCACTTTACTCTATGAACTAAGATTAGTTGAAATTGTTTTCCACTTCTTTATTGCACTTATTTAGTTTTCTATGATTTTATACTTTTTTTTCTCATTCATCATGTTTTCTATCATTTTATACCTTTATATTACTTGTATATGCATGCAAAAATCTCTCATTTTAATTTTGTTCAATTGCCAAGAAATGTGTATGTGTAATATTTGCAATATTTGCATATTTTGCGATATTATTTCTTTATTTTTGAATGAATTGCAATATTTGCATTATTATTCCTTATTTTTGTATCCTTATATTAATTACAACAACTTTACGTTTAAACACTTATAATGCAATGTATGTCATATTATTTACAAAATTATACATAATTTAATAATTACTTTATTTTTTGTATTGTCAGAATGAAAATTTTAATTTATTTCAGTACATTTATGCAACCCTTATTGATATTATTCCCACTAACTGCCTTCCTTATAATTACTTTAATTTATTGCAAACAAATTTTTCTTTGTTTCCTTTGTTTCGTATTATGTGATATATGATTCTATGCATAATTTCAATATGTAATTATCATTTTAATATGAAATTATGATTTCAATATGACATAATTATCATTTTAATATGACATTATATAACTTGCACCATTTACTACCATTGTTATATGATATCTTACAATTTTTTGAAACTTATTGTGTGTGTTATGTGTTTCATTTCTTTAATCTACTTTCAATTTTATTTAAAACTTATCATTCCAATTATTCAATTAATTTCTACCAGAAAATTGTAAATTAAATTTTTCCTCCTGTAATTTCACTCCATCCGATGGCTTCAATTAAAGTTAGGTGCTGGGAAACTTACTGCTGCCTACGAATTCAGTATTAAGAGGTACTCACATATCTGAGTATTCCTGAGTACATGCGTAAATTGTTGTTTCATGAATTCATAGAATTCAAGCAAAAGATTGGTGTCTGTTACTTGGATTGTTGTAAGCGTAATATATAAATCGTGATTAGTTTTATATTATCCCTTATATGACACTATTATCTAAAATACTTTATATAATACTTCTATCTAACAATTTTCTTAGCTATGCACTATATATTATTTGCATATTAAAAGAAAACCTTTTTGGGAAATAGCTATTACATGAAAATAAAAATATAAGAGAGACATAATTTGTTGAGTGATTTTGGTGACAAAATTGTAGCATAAATGATAAATACAATTAATGTGTGTGTGTATGTAACAAGATATTCCAAAATCAAACCGCCAATTTATCAACTGATACGTTTATTAATATTCTTAGAGAACTGAGAACAATCACCAAAAATATAATATTTTACAAATTCTTAATCCAAAAACACTCTCCAATATCTCTCATCGATCAATAGAATAGCAATCAAATTGCATAAGATAATATAAAGTTTTGTAAATAAACATTTAACTTTTATATTTTATATTTTTTCGAATATTTTTATAATATAGTTTAAATATTTAAAAGCTATATCTAAAATTAATTTCAAATATTATTTAAAATGTTTTTTTTGTATATAATTAGTTTTAGCTGAAATGTTTCTTAATGTGGTTGCTGAAACTAAAAACGACAAACAACATTCCCATTATAACACTCTCTCCCTTCATTAATTTCCCATTAATTATTCACAAAAAGTATTTAAAAAGTTTTACTTTAAAATAGCATTTTTATACGTTTAGTTTTAAGTTAATACTTTAAAATGACTAAGTTTACTGTCTGACAAGCTCTTTTTAGAGTTGGAAGAAAAATATACGAATAAATATATGCATAATACAGCAAAAAAATAATTCCCATATTTCAATAAATTATGCTGAATTTTAGGGAAATTATGTAAGAAAAAACTAAAACATGTTGAGACAAATAATATTATGAACTAGAAAATAATTTTAGGGTCTTTCCATGAATTTAACTTCATCATAATTTTATAAACGAATAAGTAAATTTAGTTATAAGTAATCTAAAAATACATGCAAAATTATATTAATTATTATCAGTCTCAACTTTTTATGGGATGAAAATGAAACTTATGATAACAAAAGTAAATTTTGGTATTTTTGATAAAATTTATTGTTAAATACAATAAGAAAAAGTTTATAATTAAATTTAATAGAATGACAATTCATCCACAAATTATTTATTAAAAATGCTATAAACAACAGATTTCTGATATAAATAGTGACATAATTTTACGTGTAAAAAGACATTATACTAATATAGTTTCATTTTAAGGATACAATATAAAGTATTTACTTACATAAATTCATTTTTAGGCGTTCCATCTTCACAAGTGGTTGAGTAGAACGTATCTGTTATTAAGTAAAATGTCTTGTTCTCTATCATGAGTATATTCTGCAAATCGAGAAAATAAATACATTGCAATATGCTGGGAACAACTTCTGCTTTTATGATCGCTGGGAAGCCGTAATAGCTTAAGTGACTTGTCCTGTTACCCTGTTTATTTTACTTTGATCTGGTCGGGTAAGAGCTCAGTGACGTAATAGCAATGACGAGACAGACCTTAACAAACATTGCTCAATACCATGTATGCTGTAAATTTCTCTCCCCGGCCAGCATTTTGCAGTTACTTTTTATAGTTACATCACCTTTTATATAATTAAGATGATGGGGAAATTTAAAAAGTAGGAATGATCATAGGATGCCTTTAAAGATTAATTTATTTTTCATGAAAAATAATAAAGTAAACAAATGCTAAAAATTTGCAGAACTACCTGATTTGACATAATTTGATTAATTTCTATAAATAAATGCATGCATATATATATATATATATATATATATATATATATATATATATATAACGAGAAATTAGCATCTATTAGGATAAACAAATTTATCAATAGTAAACACAAATTTTTATAATGTGGAGATGGAAAATTTTATTATTTAAAATTTATACACACACAGTAGATTTCAAATTATAAATAAAGATATCTATCCAATAGGTTTCAGCCAGAGGTAAAATATTTACATTTTATAAGGTCAAAAGTGTAAATTCTAATAAAAGTGAGATGTTATAAAGGAAAATTATTAGAATTTTTATTTAAAATTATTTCTAATATATGGGAAGAAAAGATTTTTTTTATTTGCTCAAATATAAATTTCTTCTCATTAATCGCAATGTTTTATCATTAAATGTAATTTTTCTCATGAATAGTATTTGCACTATTATTCCCAGGTTTGATTTGTGCTTATAGACAATTAATGTGTTTAATTAATTTAAAAACTGTTTTTAATGCTCAGAATGAAATTTAACGTTAGGATTAAAATTTAATAGTCAAAACTCATAAAAATCAAAACAAGTTTAACTACTGTTTAATTAAATTTCAACTAATAGTTTATAATTTAATTTTTATCCAAAAATCAAAGCATTTTCAATTAGTGATATCAAAAATATTCAATAGTAAAATTGAAGAATTTATTGCTAAGAATAAATTTTTTATTTAATAAGCGAATTTACAATCAAAACGCAAGTTATATAGACATATTATTGTGAGAACTTAAATTAGTTAAAAGTTTATTTTTGTGAAAAATTAGTATTTTATCTGAAATATTTTCAAATATAAATAAATTGAAGTTCCCATATAAGCCAAATTAATTTTCTTACAAGTATGATATTTTCTATTTTATTATCTTTTCTTATCGTACTAAAGCTCTTAAGGAGTGCAGCAGAAATTTTTACAGCATGCAGATTGTTAAGATACGTAAAACTGCCAAACATAGAAGATTCTAAGGCAGTTAATTAGGAAGGTTTTCAAGAAAAACTGATATTGATAACAACATTTTTGTAGCATGGATTGGGGTAATTCTTTGTGTGTCAAACGTTTCAGAAATTTATGTAGCTGTGCAATTCTAGTGAATGTTTTGAATATTTTAAATCACTAATTCAAATTTAATTTTCCAAAGACGTTGGATTGATGTTTTTTTTATAAGCACTCCAATGAAAGATTTAATATTTCTTGATACGTGTCTGTTATTTATAATACAACATATTATAAATTTAATTTTAATACAATAATAAAAAGTGCATATGAGCTACTTTCATTTAAAGTAATTTATTTTACCATAACTATTCATTGGAATTTACTCAATGGCATCTAAATATCTTCTGCTTGAAAGATTACTTAATAGTTGAAAATATCCCAAAATATTCATTTAAAAATTAAATCTGAATATTAAACATTTAATTTCAAAAACTGTTTAAATAATCTTTTGTGGATTTAACCACTGTAATTAATGATTGTCATCTTAACAATTTTTCATAAACAGAAGAATGAATTACAAAAAATATACATCCTATCATTTTTGTGTTGATTTTCTAAAAGTTTTAAGAATATTTTATTTCTATATTTGATTGTGTACCTATTTATATAGCTTTCACTTTGGTGTATGTGATTTGGAAATTTATTTCACAAAGGATCATGGATGTAAGATTTTGTGTTATTTCAATGGTACAATTTTTCTTAATCAATGTACTTGATTCTATCTTATCTTGAAGCATTTTTTAAACATAAATTCTCTTAACATTTCAGTATATTCATAAGCATTTACAATATTTGGTTGCCAGATTTTTTAGTTAGCTTTGTGTTTAGATGTTAAATTAATTTTTTATACACAGGGATTTAGAAAGCAATAAATTTTCACACAAATGTGAGTTTTTTTAAAAACAAAAGGATATTAATCTTAATACTATGTTCTTTAATTTCAACCCAATTAAATTTAACTTAATAATTTTGACGAAATTGTCTTATGCTAAATATTTAAGGTAGCTGGTTAAAATCTGAAAATATTCGTTGGGAGATAATCATGGGAAAGAAAATTTAAATACAAAAGAAAGAACGTAAAATTGTCTGTAAATATTTTAACTCTTTATAATAATGTATGAAAAAATACAGCGCAGCAATTTGATTTCACATAAATAACAAAAATATTGCTTAGAAGTCATGTAATTTCCTTAATACGACGAAAATCTAAGATACGTTCAGATAAAACTAATACAGATCTATTTTGCATGGATTTGAAATTATCAATTAGTTTTTAGGCTATACTGTTCCATCACTAAGAAATATAAGATGATATTTATGAGATTTGGCATTATCATGCATTAAAATAAAAGCAACACCAATGGCTATAGCGTAAGTATCACACGAGATATTAATACCGTGTATCTTTAGTGTTGCTATTAGAAATAAAATGTTAGTGCGTCTAAGCTATACTAATTTCAACTCATATCATTAATGAAATGTTAGACGATATTTATGAGATTTAGCATTATCATGCATTAAAATAAAAGCAACACCAATGGCTATAGCGTAAGGTATCTCACGAGATATTAATACCGTGTATCTTTAGTGTGGCTATTAGAAATAAAATGTTAGTGCGTCTAAGCTATACTAATTTCAACTCATATCATTAATCAACTTTATCAGTAATATGATCTTTCTGAAAGAATGTGGAGATATTTCTACTACCAGGTTTCGTTCTCCAAAGTGTATTGACGCCCCACAGTAAACATCACAGCATCCAATCAAAACAATGGAGTTCACCCCACAGAATCATGGAGCTGTGAACACAGAACACACACACTCACACGTACCACAGAATACTTTGATGAAGCATTCTTCGGTATATTTTGCGTAAGAACCTCTATCTTCTTGACAAAAGAAATGCTCTTTGTTAATGAATATTATTTTGTCTCGACGAATTGTTAATGGTCTGATAGAGGTCTTGATAGAAGTCTAACATTTTGTAATTCTTGACTTAATTTCTATTTCTTGATTGTTAAACAGACTTGAAAGGAAACTCGTTTTTATTCACAACGAATTCATTGTTCCTCTTTGTGTTTTCTCTTACGTAGGTCTTCCGACAGTTTACTGTACAATGGATTCCGGTAAGTTACATTTCTCGTGACAATTTCTTGTAGGGAAAGCTGAATAGTTGAATTTCACAGAAGTGGTATTGGAAAAAGGCAGAATTACGATTTGTGTTCATATGCCCCTTTTTTAATATTTGACGTTGTTCTTGATTAGTTTATGATGCTTCTCCTTTTGATGTTTTTATTTAGGCCTTATATTATAGTTTAATTTAACACTAGTTTTCTTTGTATTAAAAAAATTGTATATATATATACATATACATATATATATATATATATATATATATATATATATATATATATATATATATATATATATATATATATATATATATATATATATATATATATATATATATATATATATATATATATATATATATATATATAATTACATTAAAATAATTCGCACCTTTAGTTTTTAGTGATGCAGCTTGAATAACAAGAACACAATTTATCCTTTGATAATATAACAATATCAGTGTTCTAATCAATCAAAGATCAGTTATCATGCATATGCTTGATATGGTGTTAAATTTCTAAAATAATCTATGGTGCTGTCTTAGAATATTTCAGAAATTTGGTAAAATATAAGTAGTGATATCTTGAAGCTAAGATACACGACTAATAAAAGCTCATTTTACACTGGTTGACTGTTCATTGTCAAATCTATTATAAAACTAGACAATTTATAAGTAGTGCGATCACATTTCTAACTAAAATTTCCACAGAAAGCATTTTATTTAACAAATGTTGAAAACTTGTTTTGAACTGCATAGAATGCAAATTTTACTACATTTCGAAAAATTGATTACCTTCATCATTCATCAGCAAATAGAAAGAAAAAACTTAACTCTAATGAACTTGTTCTATAGCTAATTTATTGAATTAATGCTTCGATGGTAGATTTGTTTGTTTGTATAATCAGAGTTATATTCAAATATTCTTGAAATATCGTGAAATAAATCATGGCTAAATGAAAAAAGTTTCTGGAAAAGATAAATTACCTACAAGGAAAAAAGTCATGGATGGTAAATCTTAGAAATATTTTCACTTATGTCAAAACTAGTGAATCACCTTAATTGATGGTATATATGTGACATTAGCTTTTTTATAAGTTTTACAGTTCTTTCTATACACGATAAAACTCTAGAGCTATAGAAGAAATTCCATACATTTTGATAAAAAAATGCTTCTTTCAATTAAATAGGGAAAAAAGTCTTAAACAGAATATATTTTTGGCATAAATTTATAAACATTTAAGAGCAGAGAAAATAATTTTTATTTTGATACTTGCTCTTTATTTAGAATATTGCTCTTTATTCTTGAATATACTAACTCTTTTTTCAGAAATAGTTTATTTAAATCATACAGTAAATCTTTTCATTATTGTGTACTTAAAATATATATGCGGAGTTATAAATATATATATTTTCTTATAAAAATATCCTCTAATTAGAATGCATCTGTGTTGATAGGCAAGTAATAAAATGTAAAATATAATAAGTTTGAAACTTAAGTAAAAGTTAAAAATATCAGAAACTTTAAATAATAACATAATTCAACGCTTCTTAAAATTGTTATATTCTATGCGGTTTATATCTTAGAATCCATTATTGATATAAAACAAGAAGTGTCACCCTAAATATTCTCAATTTTATTAAAATTAAAAACAACATATTGATTTATGCACAAGATGTGAAATTTTATGGAAAAATTTAGATTGTATACGCATTAGAAACTTTTTATTGTCAAATGTGATATTTTCGCCTTGAAAAGAAATATAAATCTTCTAAAAATGTCATATTTTTCTTTCATTTCAAGATTGCTGTGCAGATAAGACGAAATATTCCTCTCAAGATGTAAAAATTGGGGGAAAGTGCTTGGCTCAGATATCGACATCTTAGCTATCGACTGTGTTTATTGACTTCAAGTTTACAGAAATGTGTATTCGAAGCGTAACTGCACACATCGCAAGCACAAAATAAATTAAATCGAGAACATTTTTGTAGATACTCATTTAATAATGAGCATATATAAAAATATTTTTGATTTCACTTTGCTGATTATCATATTTTTATTAATGTATAATTATAAAACATCTGACTGTGGAAAAGTTTGACAATGCTATTATTTTCTGAAAAATATTTGCTATTTATACAAAATCTTACTATTTCTATTATTTTTTTATGAAAAATAAACAAATGAACCATTTGTCATGAAAACTATTCCTTACCGGACAAAAAACTAGATAAAAAATTATTATAAGATAAGTAAAGTTATTTCATGTATCATATAGCTACGGAAGACATTTTAGTCAACTTTCACTGTGAGGAAGGAGATCATTTCAGTCTTTAAAAGGAAGAGATTTGAGTTTTAAAGATGGCTTATTTTTAGCAAAATAAAGAGAGAGAGGTAAAATTTCAGACTGAATGAGCTGAATTCCGAAGATAATATTTTTTAAAAGTTATTTGATCAAAGTACAAACACTTTTAATGTATTAAGCAATAATGTAATATAAAATTATAAAATTACACTTATATTTCAAAGTAAGACACAACTATTATCTAAATTTTATTTTATTAAGAAATATTTATCGTCGCACAGATGAGGAAACACCGTTTCTAATATTTTAGATTTTTTGTCAAAAGTCGTAAATTTCAAAATTTCTTAGTTTTATTTGTAAACATTTAATAAATGTATACAAGATATGCTGTATGATATTACATAACTTATTAATATAATAAAAATATAAAAGTTTATAAGTCTCATTTATTATGTACTTTTTCATTGTACAAGACAGTTTAAGAGAAAGTTGATCAGAAAGAGAGAGAAAATACTACGAAAAGGAAAAATTCATTCAGAAATTTGAAAATTTAAGAACAGCTTATTAAAGTTAAATTCTATTTATCTTATATATATTATCCTGAGATCAATAGAGCTCTTTTGGAAGGCATAAAGAGATTAAGGCAGCAATTCCAACTCTATTCAGGTAACTAAAATCATTAAAATTGCTCCTGATTCCCCTCGAAGAAAGAGATAGAAACGATTGTAAACTGTGTTTGAAGTTGTTTAAGAAATGAAAATCACGAATGTTAAAGCTGCTAAATAATGATCTTGAATGTAAAAATAAAATATATTCTTCATCGCGTTTTTCAAACATTAAAGAGAGGAAAATGTAAAAATCTTTCTTAACGACCATGATGGTCACGAGTTTGTTTTTTTAAAGAATTATTTTTTACATAATAACAGTTATATAACTTACATAAAATGATTAATCTTGGTCAGGAGTTTGAAATGCTCTTTAAACAAATTCTTTGTCTTGGTTTTAGAAATCTTTTCAGTGAAACTCTGAAAATGATTTTTAAAACAATGAAATTTCATTATTTTTTATTGAGAAAATATTTTAAACCTATATTTATATTTAAATTTTACTTTTAATTCTCGGTCTTTATTCATAATAATATAAAATATATAATTACATAAATAAACTTCATAAATATAAAAGATATAAATTGTTTTCGTATGGTTGAAGATAAAAAAATATGAATAAAGTAAAATATTAGTTTAGATATAACTTGTTGACTTTTCAATAAAATGTTTTTTGCTTGCTAGCTTTTTAGATATTTATCCTCTCTTTTTAAGTTATTTTTTATGAGAATAACCTGTAAAAATTTAAAGAATATCACCATATTAAAAAAATATGAATAATTGTTTCTTAAAATACCCGAAAAGTTTTACGTATTTAATAAATCAATTTTTGTAAGAGAATAATATTATTGTAAGTATTATTCTCTTACAATTAATACTAAATTAACTAAATGCATACAAGTCAACCTCTTATTTATTATAAGAGATTGACTTGTATAGAACCATTTAATTCAGTAATTCTCGTAACATTTTTTTTTTAAAAAGCCAAGTAAAACATTGATTAAGAAGGCTCAGAAAAAAAGATCCCTGAATCACATAATAACTTTTTATTACCAAAATATTACTTAACTGCCCACAAAGTAAGTTCCTTAAGAATGCCTATAGTTACTCCACTCCGTTTTTGCCCTTTCTGGAAACAACCAGGAAAATTTTGTTTTTACGTTTTCTGAAGTTTAACTGCCACATTTATTTTGATATCTTTTGTGGGGTCCAATCAGTTATCATTAAAGATCATTTTTGTGCTTGTAAAGGTTCAGTCATCTAACGGTGCTAAATCGAGTGCACAGTGTAGTTGATGTAGGAGTGAGATGTTCTTTCCTGATGTTACCCAATCTTTACATGAAATCAGTGCTTACTCTTTGCTCCAATTTCTTCCTCATGTCAGCTGATCATGACTCCCTCTTATCTTCAGTTACACTACTGTTACACTGTATGTTATGAATCCCTCTTTATATAGAATAAATGTTAAAAGTAACATAATGATAATTATTTGGATAGCAGAAATAATTTGATTGCCCATTGAAAATGTTTTTTAGGACATGTTTCCGTATTTGAATATTTACTTGTTATTATATATTATATATCTGCGTATTATATATTAGTATTTTAAAATTCGACAAACAAGTATAATGGGATGACAGAAAGCATCAAGAAAATAATGAAAACTTACATAGGACATAGGGTTGCAAAATACTCTGAAAGGGTAGAAATTGCAATAAAAATGCTAGTTTTGCTGTCACGCTGGAACGACCTAGTTACAAAAACATTTATTTGACTAATTATTACCAGATTTGTTGATTAATTACTATCCACTGACATCACTGCTCAATCTGCAACGACACTTGAATATGCCAGATGCGTTTTGATATCTGCTTTAGAGCGATGATAGTCCATGATATTGAGATACTGCAATGTGTCCACATGTTTCATTTTCTCAAGTGTTTTAAGAGGACTTCATAAAAAATACACGTATTGAGGAGAATGTGAATGCCATGATACTGCTGTTCCGATTCACCTCCTTGGGTATGTTTCGTGAAAGTAGTTACGAAACTGGAGGGCCACCATCATAAATAAATCACATGCTTTGCTGCAATGTGGTCGGCATACTTTGCAGCAATTCAAGAGAAATTATTGCAAATAATTTAGACAAGTTTCTGTACTCAAGCAAATCTAAATAATTGTCACCAAGGATATGAACAGTAATTGAAAAGTTTCATGCCCACACGTTGGCATTAAACTCCTATAGAGATTTCCACGAATAAATGGTAAATTATGAGGATTATCCATCATAGATTAGTATGCAGATCATGCTGAATACTTCTATGGATTATTATTCAATAGTTTTAAATGAACACCAATTCACATAAGCAGTTCAGTTAAAACATTATTAAGTTAAAAAAAAACATTTCAACATTATCTTTCAAATTTTTTCCCAACTATATTGTGTATATAGGTTCAAAAACAAAAATCGTCTTCATTATTCTTATCAAACGCATCTTTTACTCGCACCCTTTACAAAATAAGTTACAACAAAAATATTAATATTTTTGAAACTACGACTAGAAAATTACAATGTTTTAGTTCAAATACTCACAAAAGGTAAGGCTTTTTTCAAAAAGAAAATTTGTTAATATAATAAATATCTGGAAAATAAGCTTTTTAGACAAACGAACAATATATAATGCATATCTTATTATCTGTCATAAGACGTGGCGGCATCATTGATAAGCCATTCATTAATATAAATTATGCGATGGAAATGGAAAGAAATTCCCGGTAGTATTGCTTTTGTTTGAAGAAATTCGATTAGAATATGGAAATCCATCTGATCTGAATGTGGAATCAATTATTTCTATTAATAAACTTGAAAATTATCAGCCATTGTAAGAAAGTTGTTTATTTGTACAACTACATTGAGAAAAATTTTCTTTTAAGAACAAGTAATGCAAAATCTAATTACATTTTACCTTAACAATATTACTTTTGTAAAATTATCTCATTTCTTACTGAAACGATTGAAATCCATACAAAGAAGCTCACTCTTTTTACATTTGATCTTTTTAAAATTTTCAGCAAAATGTACATTTCTATTTATTAGAAATCTGATTTATAATAAAAACTGAATTTTTCATGGTATTTATACTTCCTGATGAGGTGTATTTTACTTGGTCTCGAAATTCAGCACAGATGTTTCCACGCATGTTTTTTATACAGTTGCAAATCCGTATTTTTTATACTTTTTTCTTAACTAACATTGCGAAAAGGAAATTTTAAGCAAAACACACACACAAATATATATATATATATATATATATATACCAAATAACGAGAAAACTTAATTTCTTAGATGATTCTGTAAAATTTAATAATTATTAATTTATTTAAATTTTTAACATGATAATTTTATTTTACGTTTTAATGAAATATAAACACAATATTATTGAAATCCTTTTTTGTTAGACTTCTCAAAAATTCCCATATGTTTACTTGAAAAGTAGACTTTTCATACAGATAAGATATAATCGCTTTTGCTTAATTTTAATTTTCACACCTTAAATTATATGGAAGCAAATTTTAAAAATGATTTTTCAAGAAACACTTTTTTTCGAAAACAAACAAACAATATATTAAAATTGAAATGCGTGTGTGATAGATTTATAATTAAATATATGAGAAATACATTTATAAATATATATTATTGTTAAATTTAATAAAAATATATTGAAATAATTAAAAAATATAGGCATAAAATATCAACAATGTATAGCCAATTGCACGATGAATGTTCGTATTAGTAATTAAAAGAATTTCTGGTATACTCCTATGTAAGAAGATTCAAATTAATAGTTTCTTCTTGGGGTTGATTCTACCAAGCAATTATTATTTGTTGTTTAGAGGTGTGATTTTTACAAGCTACCATATCTCCTTACATGCTCTAGAAATAATATCATTTTGTTGAAATATAACACCAGGATGAAATATATTTTAACGCTATTGGTCATCGAATATCATCATCAGCATAATGCTTAATCTTAACGATGTACGTAAGGGAAGCAAAAAGGAATATATATTATAAGAGACAGATATGAAAACAATCAGTTAGGATCATTAGAATTAGCTTTAATAAAAGAAAGCTGGGTTGTAACCACTGGTATTTTATAGGTATATTTTGTGCTTCTTTTACCATGAAAGAAATAGAATTTGCCACTGAATATTTTGAGAAGCAAGTGTCTAGGCAGGCAAAGATTTCTTGGATGAAGTCCCTTTAAATTTCCCCCGATGGACCATGTAAATAAAGGCAGATGTCTTTCAAATTGTTGTGAGCATAGGTCACTTTAGCCAATTTTTGTGAAATTTTGATAGGTACCATAGACTATTGTATAATGCTCCAAAAGTATCAAAATATGTATGTCGGCAATTAATTTTTAAGTAGTAAAAATTATTGAAATGTGTGTATTATGTTATTGTTTTTAATTTAATTTATTGTATTAATACTTTACAGCAACTCTCAAAAATTCACATAGACCATAATGTTTTTAACATTTTCAAATCAAGTAAGTCTTTTTCAGAAAATTCGCTTTTTCATAATAATCTCGACAATTGAGCAGTTTCTGATAGAAGAAAAATAATTTAAAAACGCGTTCTAAAACAAAAATTTCAATTTTTGTAATAAAGCAAATATTTGAAAAAAGTAATTATTCGTGCTTAAATTGGTATAATCAAAAATTTTCTTTGATAATTTTAGTCTTTACATATGATTCAATTTTATAATTTATTTCTTAATATAAAATTCAGTATTTCTGGATATATATTTCAGTTTCAATATAAAAATATTATTTTGATAAATCTTTGATGACTTTAAAATTATGATTGTTTTAGTGTTTTGTTTTCATCTCCATAACTATTCAAAATTACATAACCTTAGGAATTTTATGTTTTGGCCCAAATCTTCAAAATTATTTCCTTTGAAATATAATGCATCTCCCCTTTGCAATCCAAAATCATGTTTTTGAAATTTTTCATTTGCTTCTTTAGCAACTCAATTTTAGAGCCACTTTCTTTAGAATAAAAAGCTTTTCTTTTGCTTTTTAATAGAATATTTTGCAAATATACTATTTTGATTTAAATTTTCATTATCATTTCAACTGCTTTGGAAGATAAGGAATACTTACATATTTGTATTTCACATACAATTACCGTAATGAATTAAGCTTAACAGTAATTCTTTTCTAAGGAAACTTTAAAAAAATTAAATAGCTAATAAGTGAAACATATTTAAAGTTAAGAACTTCATTTCAAAATGAAATTAATTCCAAATTAATAATTATAAAGTTATTTTAATAATTTAAATGCACATTTATATTAAGCATCGAGAAGAGCATATTCCTTTAATTTTTTTTTGTTTGATAAAATTCAAAATATTATTCTTGTAGATTACTTTCTTATCTGACCTTTACGATAATTTATTTAAAATGAATGGAACAGATGCTTCAGTTTTATAAAGTTTATTTTACTTTTTATTATGAATAAGTACTACTTATTAGAAAAACTCTAATTATATAATATTACAGCGTGTTAGTTTGCTTAACTAGAAATTAGTGTATACTGTGCACCACACTCTTACACACACATACAAACATAAATAACCACTAGATCTGCACTTTGTACTCTAGGAAACAGGCAAGAGTCAAAAAGCATCTTATGTCAACTGCTTTATTTACAAAATACATTGCAGTTAAAAAAGGTGATAAATGCTCCATTATGATGCTAAGTCTTTCCAACTGAACAAGAAGGGTAAGTCATTGATCACGCAAATTTAAAAATATTGAGTTGAAAAGTTCAGAAAAATAAGCTTGAATATATGCTTATTTTATTGGATATTTAATGATGTAGCATAAAAATTAGGCTTCTTTTATTTCAAAATGTATTTTTCATTGTATAATTGATTCAAATTTTCAATCAAAAGTTTTAGATTTTTAATTTAGCTATTAATTTGATATTTAACATTATATATTATCTTTTTGTTACTCGAATAACAAAAATTAAATAAGGATGTTAAGCAATTTATAGGATGTTGTTATCTATCTATATATATAATATATATATATATATATATATATATATATATATATATATATATATATATATATATATATATATATATATATATATATATATATATATATATATATATATATATATATATATATATATATATATATATATAAGTAATACTTATAGAGTTATTTCTATAGAGGGTGGATCAGGTTAGTGTAAATTCAAAATTATTTTATTCACTCTTTTTATTTTATCACAATTTTGTAGTCTGGATGCTTAAGTAAAATCTATTGTTCTTGATTTCGTTATTAGGATGGGCAATTTACTGAATCTCCGACCTTTAGCATTCCTATGGAGTTCCTAATCCCAAGTCAGAAGGAAACGTGAGTAATCCAGCAGTATTCCCAAAAAGGATTATCAAGGAGGATTACAGAGTCTGAATAAAGTGCGTGTCATTCTGAAATCTCGAAGGACAATTGCTATTGGACTGTGCAATACCTAAATCTGTAACATGGGATTCAAACCTGCTTAAGTAACTATCTGAGTTACTAAACAATTGTAATTGAAAGGATGATGAATTAAATGACGTCTTACTGTAAATAGCTATATTTTCGAAAGGAAATAATATTATTACAAAAACAATGTTTCCCAGTTACAATGAATTGAATTATGATATAGGTTTTCAAAGATTTTTTATAGTAAAAACAATTTGTAAGGAATACAACATTTAGAAATTGTTAACTGAGTAAAATAAATTAACTCCACTTTTAAAAGGATTTAAAGATTATATATAAGGAATGATAACAAAAATAATATCAAAATTAACTATCTTTGTTAATCCTAATATTGATCATTTCCATTTTATATGGTTTTAACATCAGGGTGAATTCCAACTGTATTATTTGACCGTTGAGCAAAATCAATGTAAACTTAGGTATATTTACTAAATGACATGTTTTAAGAAAAGGCAAATAATGAGAAATGCGGAAATTGTTGTGACCTGATGAAATCTTGTGTAAAAATTAAATACCTATTATAAAAAGTGTCTCCTGTTAAAATTAATTTTATGATCCCTATTAAATACACTAAATATTCTATCGTTTAAAAATTTATCAGAAAATATTGAACATGAAATGTCAACTAGTCTAGTCATTTACTCTGTATTAAAGGCGAATGAGTCAAAATAATTCTTTTTTTCTAAACTTCAAGAAAAATTTGTGTGTAGTCAAATTAATAATGTAAGATAAAAAAAAATCTTTAACAATAAAACTTGATTAAGTAAAGCAAGATTACAGAAGGAAAGGAAGACAAAAGTCCATTACATTTTAAATATAAGAAAATTTGTATAAAATCTAAATATGCTTTTAAATAAAATGGATTAAATTAAGTAGCAGTAGGAACACAATTATTTGAAACGAGAAAAAAAAAATACATGTTATAAACAGTGTTTTGAATTTAGATTTTCTTTTTGGAAGTGAATGTGAGTTAGCCTATTCATAACATTGGTATCAGTTCATCAACTATATGAATAACAGGAAATGAGAGTTATTGGGAGAAGCGAAATATTTCCCTCTAAGACAAATATGCCCAGATGATTAAATACTGTTCCTTTGTTATTCAGGAATTTTGGAAAAGATTTGATTTCGGATTACATGCTTGGAATCAAAAAATTTAATCAACCGTGATCTAACCCTAGGACGATGTCCATCAATTACTAGAAGCGTTTATTCAAGAACATTTAAACCATTCCTTGATGCAGCAACTGGAAGTGTCTACAAAGGGTAGGATGTTTCATTTAGTTTGTTACACGAAGCAATCGATTTTTTTGTGTGAAACTCTCATCAAGCCACATTGAAATGTGTTTCACATGAACTCATTTACTTCTAGACTGGATGCATTTCACCGCAGAGAATTCTTTTTCAAAGAAGCCCATGTTTATATATTCAGTTAAAGGAGTTAGTTAATGGAAGTCGCTATTTGTTTTTAAATAACCACAGGCTGTATTAACATTAATCACACATCCTTAAAAAAAAGATATAGAGGATAAGAAGTGAATGTGAACATAATGGGAACCTCTTACGTGTACATAAAATCATTCATGGGCTCCAGGTGAAACCATGAAAACTTAGATTTACATATATGAAGATTTCTTTTGTATTTGGTTTTATATTGGTGATATAATATTCTATTATTTTATTCAAATGAATTTAATCACACAGACCACGTCATTTGGAAAATTATAGTCAGCAATCAGCAGTTTGGGGAGTGATCAGCTTGAATATCTAAATTTTTATGCCTCTGAACATGCTTGAGATGAATTAGAAATTAGAACAGTTTTGTTTTTCCTTCAGACATCTGCCACTTTCATTGTTGTTTCACAAGAACCATTGCCTTCATTTACACTCAAGCTATAAACAACATAGTTTATTAAGCAAATATTGTAGTATGTTTTTTTTCTCGGAATGGCAATATACTTCATTGAAAATAATTTTCATATACAAAGTTGAGACATTTTATTTATTAATCTTACACTCGCTAATATCTGAAATACCATAACTGTCTAATAACTCTTTTACTGTTATTTTATAACCAAGCATGTATTTACTGCATGATGCGGCTCACTTTCATTAATATATTTACAAAAAAACATATCACACTTACTATTTAAACTATATCACTTATTAACTTTTTCTTTTTTCTTTGGAAACTTGTATATTAACCATCAAACTTAAGGAAAGGGAATTATATTTGTATACGAATGGTAAGACTTTCTCATAAACGTTTCTTATGTTTTATAAATTAACATTAAAATATGCAATTAGTAAAAATTCTGATAACTTAGATGATATCAGTCAATTAAAAATATATATTTAAGAAAAATTATTAAAAAAATATTTTCAGAAGCTATTTTTTTTTCAATGGCGGGCACAAGAGGGTTGAATCCTATGCCACAACAAGGCCAGAGAGTGCTACTCATTTGTTGTTACCCAGCGGGCACCTGTGAACCAAGTCACGGAGGCGAGTAGCGTTACCCGCGCCATACCACCACAAACCCGTTTACAGGGCGGGCCACATTCATACAACATAATTGAAGATAGGACAGAGAAACACACAGAGAAGGAAAGAAACATCTATGCCCACCCCGAGATTCGAACCCGGGACCAACAGCTTAGGAGTCAGAAACGCTAACCACTCAGCCAATCAGTCGGCTCAGAAGCAATATTAGAGTGATTCATTTGGCATTCTGACTTTGGTGCTATTGTAATTAACTTAAAATTTCTAAGAACAATTTTAATGTATTACACTTAATCTTTCATTTCCGAATAAAAATATTGCGCTTACAGTCTTCATGTTTGATATTATTTTTTAAAAAGTATGTTTTTAGGTGGTTTAATCAACTGAAATTTTTTTTAGCTTGGTACAATTTACATCTCATTTTGCAAACAGCAGGTTTTTCAAAACTAAAGATGCAATTAAATCAAGAGTTGAGACGAATCTAATATCTTTATACTTTAAGAAAGATTTAAGATTACTTGCCAACGCAATTGATGTAGCATTAAATAAAAAATAAATTACATTTTTGGTTAACAGCAACTGTCATCATTCAGTTAATGCTTAATATCATAATACCATTTATTTCTACTTTTTGTTCCTTATAATAATATAATTTGAGATGCTTCTATAGAGTTGAAGTTTTATTCCGTCTTTTTCTGCAGAGCCAATCTCCCTTTTGTTCAGAAAAAAATAATTAATTATTTTCTACTCACCCATTGTGATTCAAAAAGACATTGCTGCTTTTCTTCAAAACAACTTCATCCAAACAAAAAGGAAATAATGAGGCAAATTAAAAATTTTTTATTTATAATCGAAAAAGACAAAATCACAATTCAAATGCTATAATTTGCACTCTACATTAAAATATTTGTATCTCTTGATCACTCGAGCCAAGCCATTGATATTTTTATAAGATAAATGTATTAAATGCAATATTATATTCGAATGTAAATTCTTATTCTGAAGATAAAATTTTCTCTCTGTAACATAGGCAAACCTGTTCAACCACGGAAGTTATTTCGATGTAAGTTTGCTATTCTTCAACACAAGAATGCTAATCTATTAGAAATCTTGTTAATAATTGTTTAAAACACTTAATAGTGATAATAATAACACTTTCCTTCTTTGTAATAAAATTTAGTTAAATTTAAATATTCTCTGAAATTAGCGAAACTTTAAACTCTCTAGCAAGTTTATTATTCTCGCCATCTTGTTTTTAACGAAATTTTCGATGATTTGACTAAAAATAGCAAACTAATGTGGTTTCATTTTTTGTCATGGTAATTGCAGCAAAAATGCTCATACAGAGATTTTATTTTTATTGTTTTATAAATACTATACTAAATTATTCCCTTACGAAAATTTTAACATTTTCTTGAAAATTTTGAAATTATCATTAGAATTTACTGCATTTTTCCATTAATAAACTAAGACATGAAAATACAACTTAGCTTTGGGTATTAGCTTTAGATATTCATGTAATTGGGAAAGTGATCATGATTATTAAGTTAAAAAAAATTACTTCAAAACATGTATTGATATGACTTCAACATAATTTTTTATGGTAGGAAATTGCTTTGAATTAGTAAAAGTACAGATTGCTTATATGAAACTAGTTACTTTTATGACTTGATACAATTTATATTAGATTTGTAGCTTTAACTTGAATTAGTAAATTGCTTAATATTTATAGTATTAATTGTTAGTATAGTGAACAGGTTTTTTTAATTTTTCATGTAACTATATTTAAATCTCTTTTTTTTAACTAAAACTATTACATTTTAATAGTTTATTGCTTTTATCTGTTTTATTAATCATTAAAACTTTGAAATTGTTAAAATAAAGAAAATTTTTAACTCTTCCAAGTATTTGGTATTTGTATTGAATATTTGACATACTGGTTTTATTTTAAAAAATCAGATGGATAATTGCAATATTATTTGTTCATTTTCTTTCAACTAAAGCAGTCCAATCTACAGTTTGAGATTTCTGTTATATTATATTGTATATAATTCCACACGGTTATATGTAATGCTCATCATGCTGGTATAGTCGTGGTTGTATAAACGACTGGAGTAATATTTTTTATGGATATTCTTTCAAAATTAACTGAGGCTCTGTCTCGGCTATTTTCAAAGTTGAATTTAATCTCAAGATGAAAACGAGACAACACTTTAGCAAAGTTCCGTATGTGAAGGAAATGACGGATTTATTTCCTTTTAATTATTTGTTCTATAATAACGTGAAGGATGTTATTTACAGCAAGATAAACAAATCTAAAAGGCCCATTAGCACGACTCTTTATAAAATGCTCGTAAAATATTTCATAAAAAGGCTACGTAACTTTTAAAACACTTATGAACTCACGTTGCATAGGTGTCACTCATATATGAGTGTAATTTGAAATGCCTCGTCTGAAGTTTATGAGCAATTCAATGTTTTTTGTTATGTAACAATTTGTTCAACACTACTTTCACTTACTGCATTTTCATGTTTTTATCCCTATTTACCACTTACTGATACTATTTCTCCCCAACCTTTTCCATGTGATTATGTTTATTAAAGGTATCTTCTTCTTCTTCTGAAACAAATAATTTTCATCCTTCCTGCCATCTTACATACTGCATGAATGCATATCTGTATGTGTGCTATTTCATATATTCTAAATGCATAGGAAATAAATTTTTAACTTCTCTAGTTTCTTAACAACGTCCTTAAATTTATATTATATTCTATTGAGGAAATAGTTGGCTTAGTTATACTTAAATGTTGCTTAAAAATCATAATAGTATTTCGTTTACTTGCATGCAATGTTTGTCATCTTTTAATAAGGAAATTTACATGTAATTTAACTCTACACACAAGTACAACACTTCTTGCATACATTTAAAACATAAACTCAGTTGCAAAAATTATTTAACAAACTAAAACAAACTTTGATTATAATAAATATAAATAAATACAACTATATATATTTTATATTTTCCTATTTCTTAAATAAGCGGTGTTTTGATTTTCGTGTAAAATGTTATTTAAAAAAGAATAGCAGAATTTTCACTTTGTCTAAAATAATAGAAATATTATATATATATATATATATATATATATATATATATATATATATATATATATATATATGTATATATATATATATATATATATATATATATATATATATATATATATATATATATATATATATATATATATATATATATATATATATATATATATATATATATATATATATATATATATATATATATATATATATATATATATATAATGGAAATATTATTATATTGAGTTTATCTTCTTAATTTTATTATTTTTACATGTAGTAAATATTTTCTTGCTTATGTAGAAACTAATTTGTATATATTGTAAACTCTATATTAATTTGCTTATTTTATGTATTTCTGACATAAATGATAGGAGAAAATGATTATTTATAGAAATCCAAGAAACAGTTTCATATTTAAAAAAAAAGTACAAGTATTAAAATACAAGATAAATTTTTAGGGTTAAAACGCAAGAGTAATACTGCTTTTGGTAACATAAAATTTTTCAGATGTCATAAGAAATTCACTGAAGTCAAGTAAACATATTACAAGCTTTTATCGCCAAGCTATTAAAACTGCATTTAGAGATTGAATTTTTTATGTAAGCGTTTGAAATGGAGAAACTTATTGGTGAATAAGTATTTTTACTGTTTTATATCATATATTACGAATAATCTATCTGATCTAAAAATTTATGTCTATTACATGTAGGAAGATAAACATATCATTTTAATTATTTTACATTTTGATTTATTGCAAGGAAATATTATATAAATGAAAGAAGTTATGTATTCAATTTTGAACATTCGTTTATTTTAATTTTTGAAGATAATACTTGAAATTAATAAAAATTTACATTCTTTAATAAAATTTATGTGCTTAGTTTCGAGTTAACTCATAATTTTGAAAGAAAATTTGACAAGCTAACAGTTAAGGACTTTACTAAGGACAATTTGAGATAACTGATTTTTTATCAATAGTTTCATCTTAAATATACAGATATTTGATATTAAATACTTTGAAAATGAAAAATATTTTATTTACAAAACGTAACATTTCAAAAAGTTTTTTTTTAATTTTCAGTATTTCTTTTAATTTAAAATTTTTATTTTATATTTAGGTATCAAATTAACAATAAATAAGTAGTGAAAGCATAACAAATGAAAATTCTTAGAATATTTGCATATACAAATTTTGTTCTCTTATTTTTACAAACAAAAATTGTGGTAATTGTAAAGTGTATGTCCTTTATTTAAATAGGTATGACAGTATTGCTTGCATACATTTTTACATCGTTACTTTAATCATTTATTTTTATCTTACGAATAGAGTTACATATTCGTTAACAGAAATTTAATCTAAAGTAAAGGACGTAAATTTGAAATTTGACAGTAAATTATTGTCACATACTTTTTCACTAAAAAGAATTTCATGTTTAGGCCAAATTTAAATGAGTGGCAAAATCATCAAAAAAATTTATTTCAATGTTTTAGAAAGTAAAATCTTAAAACTATATTATTTTGTGATAAATGAGTAATTAAAATTTCTACTATTGATGATGCATATTAATTTAAATAAATAGCTCAAATCATCTGTTATAGTTGTTCAGAGTTCATCATTTAAAACGACAGATTTTAAAATACGATATAGTTTCATATTTAAATTATTGGAGATAAATGGAATTTTTTGAAAACGCTATTTAAAGTTCACCATTTAAAATATCATTTAAAAAGCAATTTAATTTCCTGTAAATTGCTGAAGAAGCGCAAATGTTTTGAAACATTATTCAATACTAAACATTGCATAAGAACATTTCATGAGTTAGCATGTCATTCTTGTTTTATCATTTAAGGATTTGTTCTTTTGCCACCAAAAAGTTAAAGAAGCTTTATAAGCATGACATTGCGAAATTCAGTCCATTATTTCTACAGACTTAACAAGACAGATATTGTCGAAAGTTTTCTTCCTTTCACGGATCTATTCACCAGGCTTTTAGTCAACAATCAGTCTAACAAGAAAAATATTCCTATAAACTTTGTTTCCGATGGGTGAAGCAGAAGAATATATTAGGCGGATGAGTTGATGTAATAAAAAAGTGCATTCCACCAACTGCAAATGAAGAAAAAAGCAATTTGACGGCAGGATTGAAACAAGGAGTGGGACGTCGAAAAGAAGCTATTAAGCAACGTATTACTCTAATGGGTATGGATGGAAAATTTCTTGGACCAGCCTGTCAACAACGGCATTCACTCCGCCTTCCTAGACCCCCTTAATCAATATCGATTACATAACGATCCCTTTTATGTTGGGTACTCTATTTTTACTGTACTTTTCTCTTCTTAGGCATCCTCCAGTTTTAAAACGAGACTCTTTCACCTATATGAGGATCATTGTTTTATTTTTTAGTATGCTTCTGATTTTACATTTGTTTTATTTAAACGTGTTAAAGGGATTCCAAGGAATTCAATCATTTATAGTGGGCTTAATTAAACCCAAAGTCTACATTTTTGAATTTGTATTTAATTATTTCCTACTATGCGAATATATTAGTAATGTGTATTTCTATTGTATATAAACATTAAGTATCTATTTGTAAAATTAACCAAACAAAAATATTTCTTTCTTCATTTCTAATAGGTAATTCATTTTTCATAGAATATTAATTAGTAAAATATATTTGTTTCGTATATGCTTTGAATTTTCAAGATTACTATCCTTTTAGCACTCTCCTATATTTATTTACATTAGCTATATAATGCACTGTTGCTAATAGAAGGTAATAAGTTTTATCTTAGTACGATTTTATCTGCAGATTGTTAACTTATTTTATTATTAACAAATTAAGTATTTTCATTGTATAATATTTGCCTTTTGTGCTCTGACGGAAAAACTTCCATATGAAGATAATTAGGGAATGTAATTAAGCAATAAATTGGCAGTAAATTTAAGAGACTTCCACAAATCGAAAGGAATTGAATATACTCATATTAGGCTTAAAATTTGTATTCAGTGATTATTTCTTCCAGATCAATTAGTGAGACTTTTATGAGCTGAAGTTGGATTCAAAACTCTGAACGTAGATCAAAGGTTTATCCCTCAGGATAAAATCAATGAAACTTTCCAAACAAATTTTAATAGGGAACACACTGCTTAAAATTTATCCGAATCATTATTTCAAATAAAGAACTTCGTTAGATTATATATCAAATGTAATATTTATACATAATTTTGACTTAAAATTGAAAGAAATTTTTCAAATTTTTTTTGCTTGATTTTAAGAATGATTTTTTTTTGTTATAAAACTTTACAATTATAACACACCGCAGGGTATTTCATATATAGGTTATTAAAACACAATTAAATTACCAAACTCTTATACTATATATATAAGAAAAATATAATTATTTTTCATTTTCTAATGAAGATAGTGCTACAATTGTCAGTGATTAGCTTTTAAATGTCAACTTGCTATCTGATGACTAAAATGTTCTAGTTATTTCAAGACAAAATGCTTATAATTTAATTTAAAAAGTAATTGTTAGACCATTATTAGGAATATAAATTTTCCTACAAGATAATTTTCATATAATGCAGTTTCTTCTTCTATTACTTTATTTAGTTTCTTCTTATATTTGTATAATATTTACTTTACATAATATTGTATATAATTTAAAATTCTAAGCCATGAATATGTTTTTAGTTTCATAATTTTTATAATTACCCGATAATATACTAACACATTTTAATTTTTATTTTAAAATCAAATCTACTTTTTTTACCTTAAAATCTCCTTTTTTAACTAACGTTTGTTAAAATTTTAAAATTTATTCTTTATTCCATTTTATTAAAAATAATGAATTTCCCGTAGAGAGTTTCAAATAATTCTATTAAAATATGCAAGTTTTATTTTATTTCTCAGTTGTATGATATTAGATAAAAAAAAACAGAGAAAATGTAGGAATTTTTTTATATATTTCAGTGAACACATTCAATTAATTTTAATAAATTTGTATATTATTTGTCAAAATTGTAATATATTGTATAATGAATGAAACTGAAAATCTCAATTACTAATTACAAAATCTTTTCATATAAAATTTTAATACAGTTTGTGTATATATATTGATAGCGTATGTGTAGGAATTGTTGATGCAGTTTGTGCATATATGAATCAATATTCATAGAAATAAAATTAGTTTCAGATGTGGATCATAATTACATAACCTGTTTGATTAAATTTTTAACTAAGATAGAAAATTGGATAATGTAATATATGTTTTAAAATTGCTACTAAGAATTAGCTAAAACTTTATTGGATTTGTTAAAATGATTGGATGAGTTTTTTTTAACATTTCTGAAAATATCAATGGTTTTTTAAATGCATAAGTTTTTAAATAAAAAACTATAATGTTATAATATTATTTACTAGAGATCTAAGAATCAGTTTTCTTTAAAAAATCATTACTAATTTAATTCATAAAGTTTAAAATTCGCTTAAGAAAGTTGTATGTCAAAAATTTTTATGAATGACTTTTAAATTAAATTTCAAAATAATATTTCACACTTATAAGTTTATTTTAAGCTTTTAAAAAGTTATTCTTGTTGAAATTCTACTCCAGTTGATTAAGAAAGAGAACCTTTCTAAGTTTGAGGATAATCCCAAAAGTAAATTTAGAAATTTCATGGGATGTGCTTCTTCAACTATCCTGTAGTAGGTGGACACCAATCATTTGATCGGTACGCCCTTTGGCTTTTCATGGCACCAAACTGAAATCTCTGGAGTTGAACCCCAAACGAAAAAGCCTTTACTGTAGTTTACGACCCCCTTCATACTTTCCACTCACAACGTGGTGTACTTTCAATCTGATCCTCATATGTAAATACATGGGACTAAATTGGGTTTCCTGGTTTTACAAGATCCATGGGAGAGACATGTTTGCCGCTCCTTCTTGGAATAAAACTCCTTTTAGCTTTTCAGAAGAAAAAGATTTTACAACACTCAATATAAAATTACTCGAGCAGACAGATTTCATTTCGTTTCAACTTTTCTTTTTCAGCAGTTTTTTTAGCTCTTAGCTCTATCTGCAATTTTCTAAATATGGTTTTTATTGATTGGTAAAGAATATGTCCTTCGGAGATCCCAGTGTAAATGGAAATTTAATTGAATAATTTTTTTTCTTGAAAAATTAAAAAGATGAAAATTCTCCAATTTGTGTGTGTATTTAAATAAATATAGGTAAACGCTGTTATGGAAAAATATATTTTTTTATGTGAGATGTGTTAATCCTTGCTGATATCTGCAAAAAATCTTAAAGATTTTTGCCTGAAAAGTATGAAATTATTGTTAATTTTTTTGAAAGAAAATTATTTAAAAATATACTGTCGTGAATTGATACTTTAAATTCTATTAATTATAACGCACTTATAATTAAAAGGTAACAGATCTCATATTTAAAAGGTAACAGAGTACCAGAGAAAATTTCAGGAACGACATTCACTTTTATTTTATTAAAAGTTTTGTAATTTATTTATGATGTTGTAGAGAATATTTGAAAAAATTTTTTAATTTAGATATACATACAAAAATAATTAATTAATCCATTTACAAATTTTATCTCATTATTATTGTGAAAAAGCTTCATTTCTTAAAATAATACGTGATAATAAACCATCATTATATCAATTTATTTAGTTTAAAACAGATATGTGGTAATATGAATTTTTGATAAAAAACAAAGCATAATAAATTCACTTTTATAAAATGAAGGTTTATTTAGAAGCTAAAAATAAAATAAAATCAATATTAAAAGTCTCTTGAGAAGGGGAGAGAATTTTGAATATCTTGATTATTTTGAACATTTATAATCGTACAGAGACTAAACAATCAATAAAAAACAGATTAAACACTCAATGAAATTAAAAATCCGTATAACAAACCGAAAGGGTTCTTATTGTAAATTTATAAAAATGTAATAAATAATAAGTCATAATTATAAATTTATTAAAAAGTCAAGGCATTCGTTAAAAAAAGTCTTGAAGATTTAAAACTTGACAGGCGTAACTGACTCAGAAAAAAATTCAGAAATAGTTTTGAAATTATTTAATTAAAATATATTTTTTAACATAAATAAGTAAGTATTAACATCAATTTAGAATGTTATTAAGAAATAAATTATGTGTTGACGCATGATTTAACCGTACATTGTTAGCATTTTCTAAAAAGTTTGTTCAAAAGTATAATTTTATTCGTACAAGTTTTTTATTTCACATAAAAATAATATTTTGACGGATTTTCTATAAAATGTGAAATGAAAATTATATTTGTTAAAAATGTTTTATTTCTTCAGATATGAAATACACAATCATTTAGCTTTAATTGTAAACTAGATTTTAAGTTATTTTTAATTAAAAATACTAATATTTACAAAAATAAGTGCACTTTTTAAATTTCAAAAGAAAACCGATTCGGCATATTTATCAGAATCATTAGTAATATTTGATTGGAAAAATATATATACTCAATATAAAATTTAGATTACACTATTCAGAAGAGTCAGAAAATTATGTTATTATGTTTCACTTAAGATTAAGAAGAAAATTAGTTCAATGGATTATAATTTTTTCAGTTATTCATATAATGAGTAAAATTTATTAATTTAACAATAAAAATTGATTTTATAAGCCAAAAAGTACTCCTAAATTCGAAATTTTAGAAACAAACCTTACATTCATGTTTAATATTTATAACTTAGTCTCAATTATTCTTATTTATTTTGTTACTTAAGTATACATTTTGAAGTGAATTTAATTTTAGAAATAACTTTTATTCCATATGCTCGTAAAGATGGTTTTATTCTTTGTTTGTAAGGTCGGAAGTTGATGGTGTGTGATACATTGGCTTGGATCAGCTGCAGAAAACAAAACCAATATTATGGTTTCCCATCTGGAAAGTCCTTCTTAGCCATACATCACACAGAAGTGAAAACGACCATTTCAAACTGTTTGGCCGTATTTTTGCTTTTTGTCCTTCTTTGCCGTTCCCTAGCAGGTGCGTTTCTTTTCGCTTATTCCTAGATCAACATCCAACACGAATCACTTTCGAATTTAACCGCAGATGGTAGATTCTTTGGAATTTTTCGATAATTCTGTATTTGTATCGAATTTTTTTATCGATCTGGATTTTTTGATAATAGTGGTGTGAAACTTTTATCTTTACAAGTTGAATCGATGTGCAGAGACAGTTTCAAAAATCTTTGTTTAAGCTGATGATTTGTTTCGCTGGTTATGATTCAATTCTATTTATTTTGGGAATAAAGTCTAAGCCTAGGGAATTAAATTACGAAGAACGTTTTACATTCAAGATAAAAATATATTTTTTGATACTTAAAAATGATTTTGTTGAAATGTTTTGGGATCTAAATTTTAATAGTTATGGAATTTTTAACACTTAATAGGCATGCAAATTTAATGGTATTGCAATTAATCTTCACTCTTAAACTCTGATATTAATTCAAATGTCATTACGTTCTTTTTATGATTTTATATAAATTATGGTTGGTAGATACTCTATTCTCAGTTGAAATAAAGTCCATTTAATTGCATATATTTTTGAAACAGATATTTTATTTCAAAAGCAGGCACCATTTTTGAATAGTCGCAATTATTCTCGTTACTGTATTTAAAAATACTATTTACTGTAGCATACAATAAAAATTCAGGTACATGTTAATATAAACATTTTTAGTTTTATTTAATTGTTGTAACTGAAAATATGTTAACGATATTTTTTCTGTTTATTTGGAAATATTTACATATTCAGAGCTGAAAAAATACAACCCTGTTTTCTAAAAAACAATTCTAAAAATTTATCCCATAAGTGTACTCTAATATTTTTGTTAGCATTATGGAAAAATAGGATTTTAAATTAAAACTTTAGAAATAGGTTAATACGTATGTTAAGTTAGAGTCTATAATTATATTAATAAAGGGGGTTATTACATTGAAATAAAACATTTAAGCAATTCTAAGCAACATTTAATTAAACAGTTTCTTATTTTTACACCCATACAAAATACTAGATATTCCTACTCATTTTAGAAGGATTTATTAATGAATAATTGTTGTTATTAACTCATGGCTGTTAAAAAGATGCAGAAAGGACTCCAAAAGTCAGACAATAATCATTTTCTAAGGGCTGAATCTTAATGACCCGAATCTTCATTGTATTCCCTAAAAGCTATGACATTTGAAACCATTCTCCTTTTAATATTTCAAAGCGCAGATTTTATTTTTTTTATTTGTACCCGATGGAAATTTGTAACACGTGACACATTAGAGAGAACCTTTCATTTCACTGAACGATATTTTTATACTGAAGAATGATATTTAAGATCTCAAAGCGTGACTTTGATGTAAAATAGGAGTCCCTTTGTACCAGTGTCTCCATAAAACCCGTAGCAGGAAAGGCGTTTTCGTTAATACTAATGAATTTGCGTGACGTGACACATGCCTCCACCTTTGAGGCGTGAATCACTACGAACACGTGATAGATGGATTGGTGACACACAATTCACATCCCTTCGGTAGAGAATAAATAAAAAGTGGGATGGAATAGAAAGGTGAGTTAACTTACCCCTGCTATCCATTATCCTTCGAGAGATGGCCGAGAAAATTAAATTTTGATGCCTGTCGTAGTCGGAAGATTCGCAGTAACCATCGGAACACAGATTGGTTGACGGGAATTTCCTGCGAAAGACGAGAACCAGAAGATAGCAAAAGAGAGTTTTTCTTTTTAATGCTGAAGTCTTTAATGACTGCTCTTCATAATTATCACACACTATTTTCTAATTAAAACATTACCGGATATTTGATAAATATCAACATTCTATCTATTGTGCTAGCTTTGACAGTTCTCTCCCACCGCATTTTTAATAATATTATAAACGTAAGAAGTGAATACCGAGCTTTTATTCATAAAACTAATAATATTTCTGTTAGTTAACGTACAGAAAGATAATAAAATTTTCCATTATTTGTAACATTTCTTTGAGAGATTTTTTTAGTATAATTATCATAGATTTGGATTTTTTACCATCTCGTTGATTTACTTGTTGCTTAAAAAACTGCTGGGATATTCCAAAGGGAATGTTTGAAGTGAAACAACATAAAAAATGTGTATATGAGAAATTTTGCAAAAAAAAACAAAGTTATTCTTGCAAAATAAGTGTTCGTTAGAAACTCCTCTCAATAACACATTTATCATTGCATAAATTTTGTTCTTTACATAAAAGTAAAACCATTTTCAATATTTAAATACCTAAAACACATCTTCATGTTGAATAAGTGAAGCACCATATATGTCACAATAGTACATATGATATACATATGTTATAATAGGTGTACAAGCCCGGACTTAATTGATTATTTTGTCAGTTGATTAAACTTTCTTCTATTGTTATTTTTTTATTTCACACTTTTACATTTCTCTTATTTTGGAATTTGTTATTATCTGTTTGTGCCCAAAGAATTGTAAGCAGTTCGATATTTTTATTATGATAATTATGAAATTATGAATTTGAACTGTCACTTCATTACTAAAAAAATTCAAATAAAACTTATAAAAATTATTATTCAGTAATAAAATCACCTATAAAATATTCTATCATTTTATAATCTTAACTATATAACTCTTACATATGTTCATGTATGCATGTGTATGTTGAATTATACTAATCTAATAGGTGTTAACTTACACTCTAATTTAGGAGCTTCTAAATCTAATTAAAATTCATTTGATATATTAATGATGTTTAGAGTCTGAAATGGAAGTATTATGATACTTTATAAATATTTTAATTAAATTACGAAATAAAAATAAATTAATTAAATAAAGGACAACGAAATTTTCATAAAAATTATCCGAAAATTAATTAATCTATGAAAATTAATAGTTTAATCAATAAGTAATTTTTCAAAACTATGAATGAAATTATTTTGCATTTTAAATTTTAAATTAAATTTTGTAAAATAATTTTATTTTGTTTCTGTTTTTCAGTGCACTTGAGCAAGTAAATTTATGTGCCTTGAAAATCTTTTTTGTGACTGATAGTATGACTGTAGTTGAATATTACTTGAATAGTGAAATAATTAACAGAATATTTTTACATAAATGTCTTATTTAAATTAGTCTTTAAAATTTACAAGATTATTCAAAACTTTTAGTTAATTTTAAATTCAAAATTTCATGATATGAAAAATAAATTCCTTATGCCATAAATCGTAAAATTTTACAATTTTAAAAAATGCATTTTCTACTTGAAGTATTTTTAAGCAGAAGGACTATTGTATATTATGGATTTGACATTGATACTGATTGGCAAGAATGTAATGAGAAGTAACGTTTATCAAATAATTAATGGTATACTTATTTATACACAGGATATATACAACATTTTTTATCTGGTAAAAATCCAATAAAATGTATTATATTTCTCGTAATTTTATGCATTATTAAATATTTCATTGAAAAGAAAACATCAAATGTCGAGTAAAATGCATTTGGAGAAGGCTTCTTTTTATTTTTTTCTGTACTGTATTGGAAATTGCTAATTGCTTCCTACAAATGACTGTGACGTTCTTTTTTTTCTGTACTCTATCCTTTATTTGCAATTCGATGATTTGCTTCGTTTAATTTACTGGAATTGTAGTCCACTGAAAACACGCATTTTTACTTAAGTCAACATATTTTCTCTTAAAAATGAAAATATCAAAAATAAAGTCAGTTAAATAGGAAACATTATGTGGCGGAAGAATAAAATTCATGCAATGGATCATTTCGGGTAGGGGTTGTCAAAGGAATCCTAGATGGAAGTGTAATCTACAAGATAATATTAATCTTATCACATTTATTAGTGTAAACAATTTTATATATTACACCAAAAATAAAAATCATCTTAATAATTGAGTCTAATTAATATATATATATATATATATATATATATATATATATATATATATATATATATATATATACATATATGAAATAAGTAATTATAATGTAGATCATCTATTAGTATTATGTTAACAAATAAACTAAATTGGCTATAAATGATATTAATTAATACCAAAAATATATATTTCAGTTCACAAATAATTTTAATTAGTTTTTTCTGAACGAATTTGTTAAATATTGTTGTTAAAATGCATGTGTTATAAAAAAAGTTACAGACACTCACTCACCTTTAACTTAGAATAATTTTTTTCTATTTTTTAAATGAATAAACTACAATACGATTGATGTTTTTTTATATTAGATACACTACTATGATATTTGTGTAAAGTGTTTTCTTAAAATTATGGCCCTATTCTTCTGAGTGAACACACACAAATATTTTGAATGTAATAAAAAGTACCAAAAAACATTAGTAGTCAAATAAGGAAATTTCAGTTTGTAATTTAGTCAAAATATACTAAATTTTGTGTTGCATACTGTAGAAAACTACATATGCATTGCAGATTCTATAATGAAAATTATAATTGCTTTGTTAACCCCAAAGCATAATTACCAGTACGTAATTTTGATTACTAAATTATTTTAGTTATTTATTGTTTATAATGAAATAAAAAAAACGACGATTTTTTTTTAACATTTATGATAAGGGCTATTTTAACATGAAATCACTTGCTTTAGTAATGTATTGTATATAAATATGTAAGAGTAAAAATTCTTTGCAAATTAAAGAGCTTATAAATATTATCTTTTGAAGCAGGAAAATAAATTTATGATTATTAGTGATTCAAAATTTAAAGAAACGCAACTTTATAACTAAATTTTATAGTTTGAATAATAATGTTTTCTAATTAAGAGTATTTTTTGATATCTATTTTTTTGTTTAATATATTAATATCACATACACATACATATGATTTTGGTTTCACAGATAATTATCCTAGATAATATACATATTATATATAAATATAGTAAGGATTTTTTTAATCAGTGTTTACACTTATAAATCTTCGATTGCAAAAAAATTAAAACTTTGATTTCAACAACAATAAAAAAAAACCATGGTTATCATATTTGCTTATGTCAAGCTTCTCAGTGCTCGCACTAAAATGTATTCCCTTAAGTGGGCGTTGAAATGATAAAAAATGATGTCGATTACGAAAGTAATCAGTCAGACGGCGATGTTTATCTGACGGCCAGGTCGATTGCTGCAAGACATGACAGCAACGGCGAAATTATGATAAACGTTCTTTTTGTTCGACAGCTAATTCCAACGTCATTTCAAAATAGAGCCTACACATTAACAACAGTTTACCGATTGCCGCTTTGATCCTTATTCGGCACGATAATGAGGAATTACTTATAAATCACTGTCATTGCAACATAACACATTCGAATTACTTCACAACATTGTTATTGAATCTCAGTTACAAAGAATGAATTGCAATGGATTTTTAAGAATTATTTAGGAAGTAACAGATTCCTTTTTGTTAATATATAGCTTTTTAAAATTTATTCTGATTAAATTTAAAATATTAAAACTATTGTAATAATAATTATTATTTTAAAGAGCATTAACTATTCTTTATAGAAATTTTTTTTGAATATTCATTTCTTTTCTCCAATGGATTATTCCATATTATCAGCACAAACGCCTTCATAGAAAACGCATCATTTGTTTTCTTAGAAGCTAATAGAAGCATTTTTATTTAAGAAATTTTCCCTTTTTTCACAACAAGCAATCGTTATTTCGGAGTATACATGTTTCCTGGTTTTCCATACACTCTTAATCATTTATTAGTACATGAGAAAAATGCATTTAATAATTCAAAAAAAATTGTTATTAGCTAAACGTTTTTCTCTATCTTTGAGTGAATTATATTAATAAATGAAAAATATATAAAAGTCTACATACAAACATATACGCTCAAAACAATGATATTGAGGATGTAGGTTTTCCTTTCACCTAGAGAAATGTTTAAATGATTGATATGTTATTGACAGACGTAGTAGGCTATCTGAGATAGAAATGTTATTCGTTTGGCAGAAAAAATGCGTTTCATTGAGCATTTAAGTACAAAAGGGAAAAAAATCACAATTTGTTCATATGAGAAAAGCAAAAAAATGGTGTTTTCTGAAACGGAAATCTTCTTTACTTAAGGATATACTTTCTCCGGATGTCCAGCAACATTGAGCAACTTTGAGGCATCGAATCAAGAGGCCATAAATGAGTGGCTGCGTTATTTTGTTCCACCACTTCAGAAAAGCTCTTTCTCATTCTTGGAGAGTTTGTGAGGGTGTTAAGCGTCCAGAAACTCGTCTGCCTAGATGTCAGTAACATGTCCTATTAGGTTAATGCTCGGAGAACACGTTGTTCATTCCTTTCGTATGATTTCTTCTAGCAAAAAGAAATCATTTACTAAGTTAACAAGATGGGGCCTGCAATTGTTGTCCATTAATATGAAATTATCTTCAATTGCAGCAGAGTAAGGCATTACACGAGGCACTCACCCTATATCGGTGATCTGTGAAAGCTCCATTTCGAATGATATGGAGATTGGCGAGCCTATCAATGGGGATGCCAGCATAGACCATAACTCCTCCACCACCAAATGTGGCACTTTTGGGCACGAACATAGGATTGCTTGTAGTGCCTCTTTCTATATGAAAATATGTGCATTACCAGAGTGAATAGAAGAACGGGAATTGTCAGAGAAAAGAATATTGCACTATTAATTTCTCCCCCAGTTCACAAGCTCCGTTGCCCACTCTGTGCAGGCGTGATGGTGTCTTGCTATTAACGTGATACACACAATTGGTCGTTGAGCATACAGCCTACAGTGTAAAGGCAGTTTCGGACAGTTTTTGTCGAAACTGTGGCACCAGTAGCCAAGGATATTATTGAAGAAGATTGGCATTTTAATTTCGGTATCCCCGAGCCGTTAGCCTACAAAAACAGTCATAATAGAATGTTTCTGCTCGTCTACAATTTTGCCCTGATCTTCGACCAGCATTTTCATTCTCCAGGAAATGGTTTTAGATCCTGATAATCACATATTGTAAAACTGCCACGACTTCTGCTACTTCGGATTGTGTTTTATTTCGAACTTAATCATTCTTTTCCGCTTTGTCTTTTATTAAACTGAAAGCCAAAATATGATTCACTGCCACTAAATCGTCGTTTTCGACTTCAAACTGAAAATTTTCAAATTACGAAGTTTAAAAATTAGAAAAATTATATTTGTTACTATCTTCGTTTATTTTAGGCAAGAAATTGATTATACCCGGTTATTCTATAAAAGACTTACTGTAACAGACCTTTAATTGTTTTGAACAATGTACAAATTTCTATTACTTGTAAATAAACTATTTCATATTAATTAATTAATTTAGATATGTGGTATCTTCCAATATATTATTTAAAATAAAACTCTTAATCTATGAACTTTAATGTTTCAGCTGAAATTTGAGAGATCACAAATAAAAATTTTGTTACTGTACAATAAACTTTTGTAATAATCATTTGTATTTTGAGTAATTTTTTCAAACGATTACTCCTCCCTAAATAAGAACAGGGTCTGAATTTATTAAAATATCTTAAACACAATATATTTTTTAAAACTTTTCTTAATTCACATAAATAATTTAGCTTTAGGAGAAAATTAGAAAAATGCTCTATTACAAAACGATTAATTTTATAAGGCTTCTAAATGCTTTAATCTACTTAATTTCTATATTTCTAATATTACAGACTTTAACATACTGAAAAACTATTTTATTGTAACACACTTGAAAAGTATTTCATAAAAGAATGTTGATAAAAATAAAGTTAGAGTACAACATTTTGATGCAGAAAATTTAACCAATTTCAATAAGCTAACGAATAAATCAAGATTCCTCCACTTATACGAAAACAACTTTCGCCTCTGCAGAAGCAGAAAACTTTTAAAGTAATACACGCTATATTTCAATTGTCTTGTTTTTCTTCGCGTGAAGCAGAATCTTGATTGACAGAGAATGGATCTTCAAGGAGATTTTTTTTATTCATTGACGTCGGCCCTTTGTAGGCGTCACGAAAACTTTTACAAAATTCATTCCAAGGATCAGAACTTACATTTGAAGAGCTTGCGTGGCATTTTAGACAACCTTTACCAGAGTTTATGTACATTTTTATCGAAATTTCTGAATAATAATTTGATTATTAAAATAATATTTTGTTGCACGATAACTGTCTTGTTACACTAAAATTAATTTATTTTGAATATTTTGATTAGTGGAATATAAATAAAATTGATTTTTCTAGAGTTTGTTTTTCATTTGCTTTAAAATTTAAAAATAGCATGTTATAGATTTTTGACAGGAATATTAAAATATTTTAAAAGTTAAATTAACAATTAATTTAAAAATATTTAGAATATTTTTAAGCAAATCAATTTATAATTTTTTAGATTTCATTGTCATTTTGTACTTCAATGTCATTTGGTGGTATTTTAATAAATTTTAAAATTTTGTTTTCACTAGATTTTATTAAAAATTCACAGCATAGAAACGCTTTAGCTTAAAATTTTGTTTAATGGTTTCTAAAGACTTTGTAAAGGCACATTTAATATATAAACATTCATATATCAATACAGCATTTATAAATAAAATTTTACATAGTTCTTCTATATATCAAAACTTACCTTTAAAAAGTTAAATTATAAAATTATTTTCTTAGATAAATTTCACTGGAGTTTATGTAAATATTTACAGAAACTTCTAAAGAACAATTTAATCATTCAAAATATTTGAAAAGAAAACTAATCAGTTACATTAGTGCTTTTTAAAGTAAATGAATTTATAAATTAAAATTAAATTTATAAGTTACCATGCCAGAAAAAGACATAGATAACTTTTATTTCTCAACAATTTTATAAAAAACGGGATTTTAAGTGTCTTTTATTTTAAATATTTATATAAAAGAGCTAATTTTATCAAAAAACTATAACATTAAATTTTGTTATTTAATTACTATAACTTAATTTCATACATATCTTTAAAATTTTATAAAAGTTTATTTTAAAAATACAAAATTTTATTGAAATATAAATATGTTTAAGTAATAAATAAGTATAAATCTGTTAAGTAAAAATTTACCATCCGTTTAAGTAATAAAAATTCTGAATAAACACGCATTTCACTTTATTTAATATTGAAATATTTGAAGAGATTTGTTTTATCTAACCTAATAAGTTTTGGCTGACTCTCTCTCTTTTAATTTAAATCGTAACAATAGTAATATATAAGTTAATAAATACTGTATTTTATTATTTAATGTGTTTATTTTGATAAATGTCTTTCTGGAATATGCCCAAATTTAGAATAATTTAAAACTAGAATTTTGATAAGTATGGAAGAAAGCTCCACATAGTTATATATATATAAATCTGATTTATGAGATAATTCTGGCTTTAAATGTTGGGGGGTTATTTGTTACAGATATTATTGCAGAATTTGACAATTTGACTTGAATTTGTTTCAAAATCAAGCAATGTAGAATGGATGCAGTGCTATATTAATGAAAATGGAAAAATTGAATAACAGTTTGCTCTGATTCACACATGACATTAAACTAAAACGAAAAGTAAAAAAAAGTCGGTCTTGTGAAATATAAACTAATTTAAGATATTATTCTGGTTCAAAAATCATAATTATTTCTACGATGTTTTCTTGAATGTGAATTTATATCTGCACAAAAGCATAAAAATCGCACATTTTATTTAAAACTATATAAAACTAAGCAATAATTTTGAAAATTATTATGTATCAAACAATGACTTTTACGTAATCGTATAACTCGGCTTTCGAAACAAATGTTGGTAAAACAGAAAATTTCAATATCAAGCATAAAATGATGTTCATATTACATACATTAGATTCATTTTAATAAAATTCAATTAATTAAACACACACATGTAATTTTTATTAAATTTTATATTATATAAACTTAATCAAAACAAAAATAAAACATGTATAACAAACTTCTTTTATAGATTTAAATGTAAACATTCCTATTGATTCCTGAAATAGAAATTTATATACGCTTTACTTGAATTACAAACAGGCGAAATAAAGTAGTTTCAGCACAATAAATGCTTCAAAAGATTTAAATTGATACTGAATAAATTCTAATCTGTACAAGTACGACTAGTTATTTTCGGTTGAAGTACTGATAACTCTCACACTAATCTGATGATTATTGGCAGTATTATGACAAGAATTCAAAGGATTTAGAGTTTGATTACAACTATAATTTAAATACGAGTTTTGAATTGTTACATCTAAATCCTTCCAGATTTGCCCAAAGAGTGTAATGAAGTCTGCTCTTAACATAGAGAGTTATAAGGGTTAACTTTTAATTAAGTAAATGCCATTTGAATAGGCTACAAATTGCCAAGGAGACAGTTTGCTACAGAGATCTTTTAGTGACAGTAATTACATGTTAAAAATCCAATATCAATCGGAATAAGTAAAATAACTTAATAAATTTTGCATGTTCATTAATATATATTCATGCAGATAATAGTTTTGTAATGAATATATATATATATATATATATATATATATATATATATATATATATATATATAATTTCTAGAATTATAGATGCAATTTAAATCACCTTTTTCAAAATGTAACTGTATAGACCAAATACTTTCGACTTATATTAAAAAAAACTTTGGTCTATGCTGAGGGTGTTGCTATTTGTGTTTAGCTCGTTTTGTACTTTTATCCAGAAAAACCGTAATAGATGCAAAATAGTTATAAATAATCTAATTCACAAAATGTAGCATCTACAGATAAAAAAAAATATTTTATTTCTCTTAAAATTTTCTTGTTCCAAATTCTTGCACATTACTGTCGTCAAGAGATAAATCTATATATTTTTTCCTTCCAAACATCATCTTACTAAATCAATTTTTATAATAATCAGAATAAGTTGAAACATTCCTTTAGATAATTAAGCACAAAGTGAAACAAGAAAGTTCTTGTCGTTCTTAATAACCCAAAATATTTATGACCTGCAAAAAGTGTAGCCTATTGTTACTTTTCGAAGTCATAACTATCGGCATGCAGCACCTTCTGCCAGCGTGTCTAAAGCTGTGCAATCTTTTTGCTGTAAAATTCGGGGGTTTTGGACGCAAAGTTCGCGAGGGCTTGCAAGTCTGCTTCATTGATTACAGATTTTCTCCAAAAAGGATTGCCCTGGTAATGGAAGGGGTGGTAATCTGAAGCTACAAGGTCAGGTGAGTAAGGAGGATGCCTCAAAGCTTCCCAACTAAATTGCTGTATGGTAGTTTTGGCCTTAGCTCGACATGCGACCTAGCGTTATAGGCCAAGAACAGTACACCCTTCCGATTAACCAGTGCTGGTTCCTTCTGTTACAATGCCTGTTCCACACGTTTCAATTGTGCGAGTATCGTTTGGCCCATTGGTAATACCTCATATTGAACCACTTGACCAGTCCACCAGATACCAGTTTCATCACAGAGGATCAAATTTCCCAACCTGAATTTGTGAAACTAATATTTTGCTGTACGTTCATTCACAGTTCTATCTCCAAATGTTTCAAATATTCGACGACTTGATGCAGTAGCTGATAAACCTACTTTGAAGTCGTGGAACAAACAACACCAAAGGAGCTCCTTCAACACGGTCATTTGTCTTCGCTACTGTACATGTTGCGGTTGATGAATGAATGTGCTTTTATAACGAATGATATATTTCTACTTTCGACTAACTAGTGTCTCAATCACGTCATACACTAATTTGCATACTTATTCTCATTTCATTCAATGGCAACGTGAAAAGGACAAGAACTTTCTCGTTTACCTTATAATTTAATGACTTTGAATTAAAATATAGAAGACAAAAAATCTGAAATGAAATTATCTTTATTCCGTTATCTTTATTCGTATGCCATAAATGGATAATTTTAGATTTGAAATTTATTTCGTTATCTTAATCAATAGTTTTTAAATGTAATCAATTTAATGATAAAACAAATGAGCTTTCTTACGGAAATTATTTATTTTATTGAAAAATTAATTAATTTGCAATGTCTCTTAATTGCGATAAAAAAACATTTATTGATTAGCCAATGCTTTTAAAATTTTCTTCTCTAAAACAATTTATATAACAAAGAACATTAAAATATATTTAAATAATTTTTCTTGTCAATAAGAATAAATAGCTTTATTCGCATTTATTTTTTTAAATAACTATTTTTCTAAAAAAATTTCAGAAACTTTTGTTTAGGCAAACATTCAAGTCTTATTTGAAAAGAAATGAAGTCTCCTGCTAGGGAGATGTTTCCGTACATCGAAAAACGTTTTTATAAATAAAATGAACTACTTCTAAGCAACTAGACTTAGTAAGGTTAGAATAATGTAGATCTCTGCTTTTTTTCAGGCAAGTTTTAGAGACGAGAAAATTATGCAGTGGGTATTTTTTATTAGTACCTTTTCTGATGAACGATATCTAAATTTCAAATCCGAGAATATTTAACAGTCTTAAGGATGATTCAGCGACTAAAATGGTAAATAAAATTCCTTATTTTTATCCCAACGAATTAAGAAGGCGGACATTTTTTCCCCATTAATCTGAGTCCAAACTGAAATATCTGAACCGGAAACGTTAGGGATTAGTAGCAGAGCATATACTTAGATTATGTTGCGGAAAGTTTTGTTTCACACTGGCAAAAGGAGGAATAGATTCCTTATTGAGAGGCCGTATCATCCGATAAATCAAATACAGCCTGTCCATATAAGCGGTTCTGATTATTCTAATGGTGATGGCGATTGCTTTTAGGAAAGGCCATCTGTCAGGAGACTGAATCCGAAGGAATTAACGGACTTTGGAGTGAGAAGCAAGATAAAATGAATATCTAGGAATTCCTGCCTGGTGGTCAGCATTTTGAGGGATTTGTTGCACTAACGTTTTTCTGTAAATCCTTTCGAAATTTATTGAGTAGAAGTAGTTACTGAATAATGAAGTACAGGGATTATTTGTGGACTGAGAGGAATAATTTAATTGACAGTATACTGTTAGATATAGAAATTAATCACCCGATAAATCAGATGATCGTGCATTTTCCAACGAATTTTTTTTTAAACTCAATTTGTCAATATCTTTTTCTTTCTTCAAGTAGCTTATGATTTTTTTATAAGATTTATGTTTATTTCAATACGTGTTAAAAAGTATTCATTGTATAATTCCCTTGAAATGATGTTTAATTTTATGAAGATTCAAGTTGCATATCACTATTGTAATTTCTTTTTAATATGCTTTTATTTTTGAATGGGAATATGTTATAATGTTCTCATTTTAAAATACAATCAAATATAGGGATGCCATGACTTTTTGAGGGGATAATACTTTTAGCGTGCATGTACAAATAATACCAATTGTTACGAAAATATATTTTGAAATATCTTTATATATTTAAAATTAATTCATTTTTCGGCTGAAAAATCAACGAAATCAGTGATTACACTTTTTTTTGAATAGGTATAAATTTATGGTAGTTTGAAGGCGTAATTCATAAACATATTGCATGAGAAAGTTTGTAGAAAAAATTCCAATCAACTCAATAAATTTAACTTTCCATACTTAAGTTCTTTTAAAATGGACAACGGGGGAAAACTTATTTAAAAAGTGACTGGTACACATTTTTTAAATTGTAAAAGAATGCAAACTTTTAGTTTTTCAAATTAGAGTTTAACCCTTCCACATTAATGAAATAACAGTTATAATCACACTTGGTTATAGGCAGAAATTGGCTGTGCATTGACTTTGATATTCACACTTTTGAATTTTGTAATTATAAAACTAATGTTGAATGAAATGTGCATGCAGAAAAATATTTTATCAGAAAAAAAAACACAAGAAAAATAGGATGAAATATTTAGTACTCATTTTTCATTTGAAAGAAGAAATTCTATTTATTTGGAACTTTATCAGAAAAACAGTGATTTTAATGCTGTGTTGTGTTTTATTCAATGAGATTTCAAATAAAATCTTTCAACCTTGTGGAGCTTTCTTATTATATTCGAAATTCCGAAGATAACTGAACTAGAAAAATGTGAGGCTTAATCCTATGAGGCCTAGTCTAAATTTGCAAGGAATGAGGTTTGTTTTTGAATCTTCACATTAAGATTTAGAATTTTTATTTATGTGTATTTTTATTAAATAAAATTATTTCAACAGATCAACTATTATTATTCAATACATTGGATAATATGAAATAATAAATAGTTCTCACAGTGAGTTTTTCCTTTCAATTTAAAAAAATCCTGCTTATTATTTCACTTATAATTTTACCGAATTTCAATAACTATCCCATACTCTATTCCTTATTTAACATCCAATTGATTACCTCCTGAGACTTTGGTTCAACAACTTGTGGATAAGATTATCTTAAACGTAGTTCTTTGTAGTAATTTGAAACCCACTTTAAATTGCTGATTTTGGTCTCATTAGGTTTCACCTTTGAAAAGTGACAGTTGATTCCAAATCACTCTTATATATATATATCTACTAAATATAAATAAAACAAACTATATTCAAAAGCTACGTAATATGCAGTACGCTTTTCAAAAGTAACAAAAACTCTGAATTCTAAAACAAATGATATTCTCAAAAATTTGTGAAAAATATATATTTTATTTCCTTATTGGAATAATTTAAAGTAAATCCAATTCAAACTAAATCATCAATAGCAAAATCTTTTTCTTGCTTTAAATTTTGGCAATCATATTAGGGATTTTATACCCTGAAATAATTATTTCAATCTCCTTAATACTGTTCACAAGGTGGAATTTTTGTTTATTGTTCATAATAGAATTTAATTCAATAAAATTTAAGGTTTATTAATAATATTTAACAAACTGGTAAACATAATAGACAATTTTATTTCATCCTAAAAATTAAATTTTATCACTTTAAATTCCTAATATTAATTGTTATATAACTATTTATATAATTTGTGTGAGAGATTAAAATCTTGACAAATAATTTAGAGTTTCTGAAATACTCTACATAATTGGACAATTTATATATTTGCAATATATATTTTCAAATAACTTAGAAGGCTATGAAAGGAAACGTTTTTCTATTAATTAATTATTTTACTTTTTCATTAAAATTTATAAAGGCATACAGTAAATTATACTTTAATTTGCAGAACATTTTTTGAACAATGCCTTTCTATATTTAATTCTTTGTTATTCTTTACTGTTTGAAAAGTTTTTCTAGCAGCAAAATTCTTAATCATAGCAAATTTTTTGTGAAGGCCTTTTTTTATATCCATTAGTGAATGCTGTTAAAGAGAATTTAAACAAGCCTATTTTTAAGGTGAAAGGATCAACTTGATGAAATTCAACTCTCTCCTCTGTATAAATTTAGAGAACTATGTATTACTTACATTTTCCAGAACTTGTGGATGTCAAGTATCATTTTCATTAAAACTTAATTTTTCCGTGTCGTAAAAATAAACGTAAGGGAAATATTTTGTAAAGAGATAATAACTAACATCTCTATTGAACATCAAAAGAGATAAAGTTTCAATCATATTTTAAAATATATATCATTTTTGGATAAAAGCTAATAAGCATTTCATAGATAAACTTTTAACGATTGTATTTTAAAATACAGAAATTATCATATTTTATAGATAAAATTGTGCGAAATTTGAAAAGCAAATTAATTTTATGCGTGTCTTAACCTGATGTGGAATGAATGAAATCATAAAAAGTATATTTAAATTTCAGCAACTAACTATATATATGCGCATCTATATTGTATCTATCTATCTATCTATCTATCTATCTATATATATATATATATATATATATATACATATATATATATATATATATATATATATATATATATATATATACATATATATATATATATATATATATATATATATATATATATATATATATATATATATATATATATATATATATATATATATATATATATATATTTAATCTGACAAAAAATTAATAGCAATATCAACATTGAAAAAAACTGATTATTTAAAAAATTCTGCTTAAGTGTTTTTCTACTAGTTCTAATTTTTCATGATTATAACTAGATACTAACTTTAATCATTACATAATTATTTAACATTAGTAGTGTGAAATTTTATTAGATAAGATCCAAAGTTATGTTTTATAGATTATAAATCTCAAGTATTAGAAACTGCAGGTGAGTATTTATCTTTATGAAGAGAATAAATACTATAAAAATGTTATTAACTAAACGACTTTTAAAATGACATAAAACTGGATGACAAACATGTTTGCTATGCTTATTTATTATAAAGATGCATACTTGGAATAAAAAAAATGCTAAAAATAATCTCGTGGTAAAAAATAATTTATGTACCAGAGATGTTTGGCATAAAAATGTTTATTTTAATGCTGAATTTCACTTTTAATCATGAGTTATTTTGGAGAATAAAATTTGATTCTAAGTACAGCAAAGTTCCAATTTAATTTTTTTTTAAATCTTTCAATGAATACTATAAATTCAAATTGGATGATATTTATTACATATATAAATAAGTAAATACATAGATACCGTGCTAAAAAAAGCCCTCAAAATACATTGAAAAACTCTTAGCTAAGATGTCAAAGATTTTTCTTCAAACTTATTGTTTAAGACTATTATATGTTTCTGATAAAAATATAGCTTAAAACTGTTTTCTTTAAGTGTATAGTTTAAAACCATTTGAAGCGCAGAGATATGAGAGTCAGAAGGGGAAAGCAGTGAGGATAGTCATAAGGAGGTGACGTCTGCGCTGAGTTATAGCCCACTGGGAGACTTTTTGGGTCGTAGAATAAAAGTAGAATTAGGGACATATTTGAAAATCTTTGTTTTGGAGCCTCTGGAATCTGGAATTCTATGTGCTATCACTTGGCCGAACGTCCTTGAAGAATTCAAGAATACGCTAGGCAGACATTATTGAAATGATGGAACTCATGCTGATCCAACTACTTATGACGTTATTAGAGCGATCAAGGTGCCGTCTATAAATTAAATGAAAATAATATTGAATTTGCTTTGCTCAGAAATTCATATTTACGAAATAAGGCTAGAGGAATGTTTGCGATTCGAATGTCATCATTTGAAAGGTGAGCATATTGCGTTGACGGGACTGACCAAATAAATAATTTAATTGTTACAGTCTTTCTTCTTTGGAGAAATAAGTTTTTTCTCAGTAGGGTAATTTTGCCAATAAAACTCCTCTTGAAAAATATAAAAAAATAAGCCCCACGTGTTTAGTAAAATTTAAAAATTATTTAAGGAAAAATGATAGAAGTAATATAAACAACTATTTAATGATGTCATTTTAAAGAATTCTTAAATTTAAATTTCGAAACACAAAATATAGTAGATTTAAATAAATCTAACTTTAAATACATAGGAGTTTATTTTTAAAGTGATTATGCTTAGAATATTATATTAATTTTAACACAAAAGGGTTTTGCAGTAGAAATAATTAATTTCATTTTATATAATACTATCAATGATTATTTTTATACTTCTTTATAAATATTGTTTTGCTTAAAATGCATTTAAAAATAATTTAAAAAAACACTTGTTACGATTAATTTTCATTAAATCCTTTTCAAAACATCATTCAAAACTGATTTTAATATCACTGAAAAAATCCCTTGAATATGAAATTATCAACAATATAATTGATTGTGAATTTCATATTAAAATGATTTTTAAAGCATCTAACTATTTTTTTTTACATTGAAACCTTTTAATTTTAGTTTTTCTTTTATAAGAATTCTGCTACAGTTGAATTCTTCCAATATTTTATTTTCCTACTCACAATAATTGTATTACTTTGGTCTATATAAAACTTATTAGCTTTGGACACATGAGTGAGCTGCTCGAACAGCTTTGCTAAGCAGTTTTTTAATAGTTTTGTAATATTACTAGCTTCCTGCGTCAGAGAGAACCAATTTGGAAATTTTGCTCAGGCGAAAAATATGTATTCCACAAAAGTCATGTAAACGTAGCATATGAATCTAAAAAAAAAATTGATTTTTTTAAGCAGTTAAAATTTTTCCATTCCAATAATTTTATTTGTTTGATAAAATGTAAACTAAAATTTATCATAGATATAGTAAAATTAATAATGCCTTAAAGAAATTGCACACTTAAAATGCTGATAAAAGCAGAGGTGCCCAATATGATATACAAACAGAACTCTAAGAAGACGAAGACGAATTGCACACTTTCAATAAAATCATTTATTTATTAAGAGTTAAATATTTCATTAATCTCTATTATAATTAATTAGTATATTGATTAATTATAATTTCTTAATTAATAGATGTTCTTAATTATTCTTATTTTTATTTTAAGTTTCTTTTTTTTTCTTTTCTTATATTTATTAATTGATGATTTTTTAGGTTTTCCTTTCTTTAACTTTTCATATTTTCAAAAACAAAATGCCCAAAATAAATAAATGCTCAATTATTTATTAAATGAATACTTTTAAATATTTAATTAAGGAAAAACGAGAAAATGTAATTTAAAAAAATAAGAAGAAAAAGAAAAAATAATTTAACTAAGAAAATAAAAAATAAAAGAAAGAGGAAAAGGAAAAAATAAGGAAATAAAAAAAATGAGAAAAAAATTAAGAAAAAGAAAATAAAAAGAAAAAATGAATATTAAATAAGAAAAAAAGAAAATAAAAAAGAAGCAAAATTATTATGTTTATTATAGATAAGTTGTTGTGTGTTGTTGCAGATTTCTAGTGCTTAGCAACGCTAAATCAGGTCTATGAAATTTGTCACTCTAAGAAAATCTAACTCCAAAATTCGGCTTTGAAAAGACCAATTCTTGAAAGCTCAAGACAATCAAGAATGTGGTCAGGAGTCGCCTAATAGTCAGAACATTTCAAAAAGGCTGGGAATGCCTCTTTTTTTCAATAAGCTATATAAATATTTTTTAATATTAAAATATAAGTTGTAAATATATTTATTAAATAAATACATATGAGCAATTATTATTGAAAATACACGCAGCAATACTTAATTATGTGATAAATATACAAGTTAGGACTATCATGAAGTTAAAGAAGTAATATATTTAATAATAAATCTCAAATATTAATTATTTTACTTACATTTGATTTACTTAACAAAAGCACAATTTACTATCAAAAATTTTTTATAGTATTAACTGACATGGGTTTCACGTTATCATTAAAAGTACAGAATTAAATATTAAATTGTATAAGGGATAATTATGTGTTATTTAATATTTTTAGAAATGTACATTTCAGTGAAAATTAATATTTCCTAGAATTTTGGTTCAAATTATATAATTTATGCAAAACTGCATCATTACAAGGTTTAACCTCTTATATATCTTCAGCCTTTCTTCACTAAACTTACGGTATATTTCGCATAAAATGGGTGTTAATTTTTAATAAATTTAAATTAAATTATTTTTTAATACTTATAATTATTAGATAAAACATGAGAGAGTATATCTTGAAAATAAATTCTCACTTATTTATTATTACAAAGTATTGTTTTCTGATGTTGCTTCGGTTAAATTAAATACCGCAAATTAAACAATTATTTTTTAATTAAATCAAAGAACTAATTTCAACAATACATTTTATATTATAGTACAAAAAATCAAAATTTATTTAATTTTTGACTTTCAGTTATTAAATGTGAACATCAATGTTGACTTTTGTGTAAAATATTTAATATATAGCTTACAGTTAAAACAGTGTTCCATAAAATTTATCTCATAAATGCATTTAAAAATGTATCAGTGGGAATTTAAACTGATTATTACAAATATATAAATGCATAAAATGAGTCATTGTATGGAATGTCCAACTATTTTTACGAAATGGAAAATCTGAGAGTTAAATCAATATGAAACATTACATACCATATTATGTTAAAACTTCCCTATCAAATTTTACTAATAATCATCGTTTTTCTCTATTAAATTATTTTATTTTTGCAATATAAATACTAAATTTAATACAAAATATCAAATAATATGTAACAAAATATGTTTTAAATGCTTTTTTAAAAAATTAATGAAATTATAACTGACCAATAAGATAAATATTGTTTAATAACATTAATATAAAATAAAATATACTTGATTTGAAATAAAATTAAATTAATATTTGAAATAAAAAATAAAGGGTGTAAGATATAAACTTAATTCAAAAGCAAATGATTTTCCTTCTTTATAATTAGTTGCAATCATATTAATTTTGAAATATCTATGTGTCGTGTGTGGGAGAGAAATAATTATGTATAAAATCTAGTTAATGTGTGAAAATGAATTCGCACATCAGTTATTCAAATTTAAGTTAACTATTTAATACACTGTTGAAGATTGTTATTTTTATAGCTAATTAGTACATAGGATAATAACTCATAATGACATTATAAGTTATAGCTCACTTTAAAATTTATATATATATATAGAGACATCTTATTCCTTTGTGTACCTATTAGCTAAGCGTTGATAATATTTTTCACACATTTTAGAACATTGTAATTTATGAAAGAATGTACAAAATTTCAAATAAAATGCCTTTCAATTTGACAATAATTACAAATAATTACACAACTTTTATTTTATACAAATAGGAATTATTAATACACCTATTATTTCGATTTATTTAAACTGAAAGTATAACATAACAGCAATAATGAAGTTATTCAAAGTGTTTTGATAAACATTTTAAAAATGAACTGCAATTTGAGCATAGCAAAGCGTAATCTAACATTGTGTTAAATGCATGATAAATGTTAAACATTTTTTATTGAATGGAAAATTAGGAAGCTATTTATTTGATTTATAAGTGGAAGTAAATATTTCTTAGCAAATATCACCCTTATTTGGTTTTAATCTATAAAATATCAAATTATTTGAGACATTTTGTCATCTCACATATAAGTACATAGGTTATGTTATTATACGTCAATTTACATTATTTTTAATAAATATAAGAGCAGAATGCTAAAATTTGTTATTTAAATTAATTTTATCCTGGCATTTTGGTCTGAAAATTCACTTTTGAAGGAAATTGTTTTAGGCTGCATAGAAAACTGTTTTGAGTAGAAATTATTATTGTAATTCAAACATAAATGTTTTTAAACAATACATCTTTTTTTGAAAATATATTTTTGTACATTGGCTGTAACCTTTTTTTCTCAAGAATATTTTATTTTTCAGTATTTTTGCAGTCTACAGTTTCACTATTTTAATATTGATTTAAAACAAATGGTATAAATATTTGCTAAGATAGTAGCAATCTTAAAGAAATTTTCTTAGTTATGAAGTATAATTGTCAATTTATTAAAATGAAAGTTTATTAAAACTTTTAAATTATTGAACCATATATAGGATATATGTATTAAAAATTCTACACTCAGTATAGTTCGTAAATTAATGTGATATTTTCAGTCAATAAATACGTGTTTGAATTTTTCAAAAATCGAAATAAACAAACTGAAATTGAAATTATTTCACTCTACTTAAATCATGTGAGGTTTCATATTCCAAACATTGTGCACTAAGATTTGATTTTTGCAATATAATTCAGTTTAATTCAAGAAAAAGTTTTTAATTTAAAAGTATGCTTTCTGCATTATTGTTGATCCAGATTTAGAAATTTCTTTCCTTTCAGGCATTTGAAGTTAAGTTATATTTTTTTTATAAAACATAAATCATAAATCATTTTCAGATGAAGAATTTTCATCAAATAGCGTTGAACTTATTATTTATTTACACCATCTGAATAATGTTAATGGTAGAGTGAACACACACACGTGTATATATATGTTATTTTGCTCGCTGTTTGGGAAGCAAAAATAGATTCCTAAATTATTAAATAAAATTGATAGTTTACTTTGATCTAAATGTAAATATGTTGCTTTCAGTGATGTGTGACCTAATTTTAATATATAAAAAATAATGACAATAATTAGTGTCACAAAGTAGTTTTCATATGATAAATACTAATTATACTGATTTAATAAGATTATACTGCTTATAAACAGTATAATTTTATATTCTCTTGTAAATATATAAAAGTCATACAAATTTTTAATTTCTTGTGTAACATTATATATAAACAAAAGTAAATTATATACAAGATTAACTATTTTCAAGATAGTAAAACTATTTTACAAAATAAGATTTCAAAATATAAGATTCAAAATAAGATTCGAATGTTATATATTAATTCTATAGAAACTCTAAATTATTGCATTTAATCAAACAAAAGTGGAAACATATGTAAAATTTCATATGATTCCCATATTAATAATCATTAATGGCACTCAGTGTTCACATTTTTATGTGTTCTCTATAAAAAATATAAATGTAAAAAAGTAAATGGCGCTTAATTGTACGCTATTAACCACAACTCTTCTCAATATTCTCATATAAGTAAAGATCTAGTATATTATTTACAGAAAATTTTCTGTCTCACGCATTTAATAAAAGTTGTGTTACTTAAAATGATTCATCAAAAAAACTAAAGCGCAAAAAATAGTTGAATCTAAAAAAGAGCTTAAAATAATGTTTCGTTAAAAAAGTGCTAATCGGTGTGAAACAAGTATTTTCGTTTCCTCTACTTCAGAAAAAAACGATAAAGGAATTATCCTTCATCAAATCTAGTAACGGACGGAAAGCGCCGTCTTGTGGTCGAAAGCTGAAATGCAATCTAATTAACATGGCGTGAGTAGCGCAATTACTGTTGGCCTTTTGTACACGAATAGCTCACACGTTTCGCTTTGGTACAGACACACGCGAATGTCCGATTAAATTTACATTTGGAGATGGGCTCGCTACTTGCAACTAGCTATCGCATTCATAGCAAAAGGGGGGCGGGTTCCCGAACTGTGAAGCCCTCTTCCGAACATGTGTTTCGAAATCAGATTTCGTATAAATTATCGTCAATAAATTGTTGGGTGTGTTTGTGAGCCAAATACTGTAAAAAAGAAAGGATACAGTTGCGATCTGTCAGAAAGAACTCTTTTAGTCTTTGAAAAGATTAAGGGAAGGGACGGAAGAATTACAAAGTAACTTAAAGTTATCTGATAAACGTGACTCTTCATTTGATCATTTGATTCGGAATGAATAGAAACAAATAAATTTGAAAAATTATTCCTGTTAATTCGAATCTGTTTAAAAACAGTATCACTTATGGTTTTCTCCAAAATATGTAATTGACTTTTATTTATTAATTAACAGATAATTTTTATTTACATATAATGATAATAAGTAATGCATAATAATTTTTTCTATATCTCAATTTATAGTTTAAGTTACAAAAAATCTTTTATTTGGTTTACACAATATGTGAATTTGTTATTATTACATTTTTCATACATTACTTTCATATTACTTTTCCTAGATAGTTAAAATAGCTTCTAAAATTTATAAAAAATGCATTGTTTAAAACTGATATAAAAAGTACTTAATATATCTATCTATCTATCTATCTATCTATCTATCTATATATATATATATAAATGTATCTATCGTCTCTCTCTCTCTCTCTCTCTCTATATATATATATATATGTATGTGTGTGTGCATATATGTTTACAGATGGGGTGGAAAGATTAAATTAACATTATCATATACAGATGTATAAAGCTTTTAAGCAATAATTATGTAATTAATAAAAATATTTGTGAGTATTATAATATGTATAATAAATAATAAAATTTGATACATTCACAAAATTTACATAACAAAATAGTTACACATAACTCTTTTGTCTGGAGAAGAAAACAATTTAATAACAAATGAAATAAAATATCGTATTTGATAGGAATGAAACTGTTTTTCTTCACGCACAATAAATAGCCAAAAGATCAAATGGAAGTGTTTATTACTAAAATAAAAAATACATTTCAACTCTATTTTACAATAAAGCATATTACTAATAATATGAATTTATATTATGACTAGTATTTAAAAATAAAAGTGGTTTTTTCTGTGTACTTTGAAGTGCCAAAAACGTGATAGAATCTATCATGGTGTCTAATTTATTTTGTATAGTACCAAAAAACTTGATACAATCTACCATCGTGTCTAATTTATTTTGCATGGTAGAATGCAATAATGCAAATTTAACTAACTTAACAAAATGCTGGATGCTCAAAAAGTAATATATCTAGAATTTCATATAATTACAAAAATACCAAAGGATGGTTTTGTACAAAAAAGTTTTCTATCATATGGATTAAACTATATTCAAGATAACTCGTATCAGTATCACGTAATAAAATTGTTCTATGAAAAAGTTCAAAATATTTCCCAGACCAATCACAAAAGAATTTTTACTATTGACAGGATAAATTAACATATGGGGCAATTTTAGTGATATTTTGGTAACTGAATTTCATAAAGGGTGCTAATAATTATCAATTAATCTTAATTTTCTGTCAATGACTAGTTCATTTCAACACAGTTCATGCCATTTACAAGCAACTCAAAGAATATATTATTATATATTATACTAGTCATTGACATAAATATAATCTTAATTTTCTGTCAATAACTTGTTCATTTCAACACAGTTCATGCCATTTACAAGCAGCTCAAAGAATATATTATGTAATGCACTAGTAACTTGTACAATGCACTGATAATAACTCATTCAATGTCAATGTAGCTCTGCTCTACACTTTAAACTAAACACCAGCTCTTATCGATGGCGATTATTTTAATTAACAGCTTTTTCCTGTCCTTTAGGTTAAAATTGGTACGTTCGCGGATAAAGCATAAATATTGCAGACAATCGTATGTTATCAGTACATGCTAATCACTGTTGAAGTGTCCTATTAAGTAAAATTTCATTGCTCCCAATTTTTCATTAGCTCTCCTGTCAAATATTGTAAGGATTCAGTGTTATTAATAATGTCTTCAACGACAGACATGTCATTGTATAAATGCAATTAACTGTTTCCCTATAAAGGACAAACATATTTGTTGTGCGAAATTATAATATACTTGGCACATAATGGACGTTAAGTTCGAAGATTGATTTATTTCGTTTCAATGGGATATTGGTGGCTTATTGGAAATAACACTCTTTTGATTTAAGGTCCAGGATTTGTCTCCACTGCTTTTGAATAGTAGGAAATCAGAAGTTATTGTTTTATTTTCTGCAATTAACATTTATGCCCTACTGGGATTTAAAACATTTTCCTGGTTTCTGCTCTTGTGACATGCAAGTACAGCCATTATTTAAAATATTTACTTAATATATGATGATGATTATGTATTATGCTTATTGTTTATTTTTCTTTCCAGAAAGCAAATTACTTACAATTGCAAGGCTATTCAGCAAGTATTGTGATATTCTTTTACACTTTTTCAAACAGAATATCCAAATTTTCTTGTTTGAATAACCTTTCCTAGTTCAAACATTTGACCATTTTTACACCAAAATTTTTTTCCCATAAACCACTCCATTACAAATGGAAATTCTTCTTTCACTGTCCCTTTATGGAACATTTATGAGATGCTTTTGCATAGTATTTACTTATTACTATCCTATGATATTTGTCAGCGTGGAATATTAGTTCTTATTAGTAAAAATATAAATTAATTCTCACTTAAATCAATTTTAAAATTTATTGTGCAGATTATATTTATATTTAAAAGTATGTTATTAAGAGTATAAAATAACCATATTCTAATGGTGCAATACATTCTTCTACAAAAGAATTCACAAATTATTTATGCAATTTTATTGGTTATTTATTAGTTGAATAAATATGCAATAGATGAAGTGATAAAAAGAATGAATGATTAATATTTTTAATTATTTCAAACATTTTTAAAATTGCATTTATATGATTTGGTAGGATAAAGTTTGAAATATTTTAAGTCATTATCTAGGTGTTATATATTTATACTGAGTCAGTTATCGATAAAATTTGCACTCTATGCAATACAAACAAGCAAATCATTTTCACTTCACTCTTAGTAATTCCATGATTAACAATCCAATAATAACTCTGACAATGATTTTTAAGACCATCCCCCCTTTATTCCAATTGATAGACTTAAACTGTTAATTAATAAATACATTATAATAGTTATTCTATTTGAAAGAATATCTTTAATGCGATAAACGATTTGCTCATAAACAACCCACCCACAAGCGATGGAAACACCTAATTAAATTGCACCTCTTGCCTTATAGTAGCGATTGGCTTTGAAGTAAAGACTCTATTTTCTTAATTATTCTTCATTAGTTCTTGGTAAGCAATTAAGTGCAAAGATGAAACAGTTTTGACATGCTCGCACTTATATGCAAATAATTTATGATTTTACCGCGCGTATAAGCCGGAAGCACTTAATTATCATCAGAGTCCGAGACTATTGTCTTTGAAGAGACAGGGATATTATTTTTAGGGAAAGCTCTTAAAATAATAATGTTAAGCCATGTGTTTGCTTCTAATGACCCATCTATGTAAAAGATGTTTTTTTTACCCAGCCATATTTTACGCCACGATATATGCTATAACTTGACGGGGATAGAATTGGGCTGCCGGAAAAAGCAACATTCTCAGCTAATTAATGGGGTGAAAAATCAGTTTGGATGAATGGGATGTTTCTTTAAAATATCGCTTATGAAGCATACACACACAGGGATTGCAATTTAAGTTGTTAATTTAAAAATTTGTAATTTTAAATTTCTCATAATTTTAAGGATAATTTCCTTCGATCGTATATTACTACAATTATTGTTTGTTCACAAGGTAATTAAAACATTATATTTATAACAATATAGATCTCTGAGTGAATATTAAAAATTAAGGATGTTACAGTATGTCACTGAAAAAAAAATGACCACCCTATTAGTTTCGTTTTTTACCATTTATCTTTCATAGATTGGGTATGAATTAATCAGCTTGTGAATGTCAATATCTTTCCAGTATCTCCGATTTTCCCCAGTACAATTTTTAATTTAAGAAGAATTGTTCAATATGGGATAGTTTATTTGTAATAACGGGATTAATGCAGAAAATCCTCATCTTCACAGTTGAAATAACATAAAAAGAGAAGGGGTTGGAATATGTGAATAATTAGCAACTTATGGCATTCGGACAACTCAAGAGAGAGTAAATGGCATGTAAAACACTTCATAAAAATTGTGTTGTGAATTTCTCATCCAAAAATTCCTTTGTAAGGTTGTAGTTTTCCCAGAATATCGTGCTATACCTTAAATAATAAAAGAAATGCTACTAGCACGTCGGAATTCAATAGAGGCAGGATCGTTGCCTACAGAGAGAATGGCTTATCATTCCATAATATTGTTCCTCATACTGCTCTGCATCTTATCAGTGTTATGCAGATATGGAATCTATAAATGCTGAGGGCCACACTGAACTGCATGCCACACACCACGCTGAAAAGTTTGTGGTCGACATTGCACAACGACACAACTGCATCACGGATTAATAGTCTGAAAATAGGCTTGTTAGCAGCTTATTTAGTATCTTGTCTTACGAGTAATTTGACATCCTGTAGAGGGAAGCATGATAGTTTAAGCCCTCTGTAAGGTATTTTATACTATCCAGAGTATAAGTTTCCCTTGAGAGTTTTCATAGATAGTGGGCCGTATTCATGTGTCGCAAGTGAGAAAACTCAGAAACCTTCGAAGGCGTGCATATAAAAAGCTGAAATGCAATATCGATTTTCCGTTGTTCAACACATGATAAGATCAAATCCAGGACTTTATATTCCGAAGAAAACTGTCCTGCTCTTAGGCTATGGTGAACGGAGTGACCGCGTTTGGAGCAGCAAACTAAATATTATTTTGGCTTTCCTTGAAATGGAGGTTCTGGTACCTTAATGGAAAAGCTGGACACAAGAGTTGAAAAATTTCGCTATTTTAGACGAATCTCGTTAGTGCAAATATCATTTTAATGGGAGTATCCTTGCGTGGAGGATACAAGATAAACGCACGTCGTCTAGTTGGATTTGATGTCGTAATAGGGACTCCAGACCTGATGTGATGGTGTGAATAGTCATTGGATACACGACACGTGCATCTGTAGTTTGAATCGACGGTAATTTGAATTGCAATTAGTACATTTATGGCATTTTAGTTCCAGTGGTAGTTACTTAGCTTTCAAGCTTGGAAATTGTTAACTTTCAGCAAGATAATGCAAAAGCACACGTTGTATGTCCTGTTCTGACCTTCTTATACATAGATAGTATTAAAAGGTTGATCTCAAGATCATGATGACCTTTCACCAGTTTCAAACATTTGGTTAAATATTGCTGTAAGATTAGATAACCACTCCTCTCCAGCTGCTACAGTTGATGAAATGATGCATATACTTGAAGTAGCATAGAAATTATTATCCAAGCCCAGTTATACTCCATGCCAAACCAGGAAAATACTCTTGTACCAGTTTCTGCTGGATTCGCACTCCAGTAAATTCTGAAATTACTCGCAATTTTTCTTTTGTTTTCATGCCTTAATATTTGCAATAGATGTCCTTTTTATTTACTTTTCTTTATGATATGCTTTAAGTCTTAATTAATGATCAGCTGCGTGTAAATTATTTCGGAGGTTGAATTTTAGCAAACAGCAATGTATATTTTGTTAATATTTTTCAAGTATTTACATCGACTTTTGCAAAATAATGTTTAACTCTAATAAGTATTTTCTATTACAAAATATGAAGCATGTTGGAAGTACTTGATCTAAAATATATATTCAGCATCATTTAAAAAAATTATGTAAAGATAGCTTTTAAAGGTAATATAACATAGTTGTTATCAAAGAAGTTTAATTATTAGCTTCAAAACCTGACCAATTTAATCAGTTTTCTTATATTTTAATCAGTTTTGTCCGTTTGATATAATATAATGAATATTCATATACATACATGTATATATATCTTTAATTTTATAAAGAGCCATACCAATAAAATATAACTATAATTTAATATAATTCTCATTTTCTCCTTAAGAAAGAAAATGCTTGAATTGCATTAAATCTCAAAGAGTTCGAGATGCATTTGACTTCCAAGAATTCTTGTGTTATCATAAAAAAAATACAACAAAGTAACATCCGCTCAAAGTAGAATTTCACCTGTAAGTATTTTTTTCTAAGTTTTCTTCGGAGAAAAGATATCTAAACTTTTCCTTAAAGTTCAGTTTCTCAACAGAAATTCAGCTCTGCACTCTGTAAGAAAATATTTTACTTTCTAGTAACAGAAGCTATAAGGCTACAAAAACTGCGAGTAAAATTACTTTAAAATATCTGTTCAAACAAAATATAGTTAAACTTCACAAAATTATATTAGATTTATATCTTTTCACTTCCATTGTAATTGTTGCAATACAAGTTAATATATAAAATTTTAGCATAATTTTTATCGGTGTCCTCTAAATATATTCACTGTATTCATTTATCCATCCATTTATTTATTTCAAGATTATATATTTTTCCAAATAAATGAGTTTGATAGAAAAGGAATACAACAATCTGAAATAAATCCTCTTTAATTTATTATTTTAACATGTAACATGATTAAAAATAAACTGCAACATTTTATTCAATATTTCTTAAATTAGTTTCATTACTCTTTTTATGTATGTATAAATTATTAACCTGATAAAATGATTGTATTAAAGTTAAGTTTTATAGAGAAACATGGAAAAATACGTCGTGTAAAACAATAATGTATTGGAAAATATGTCACTTCTGTCTGAATTATTTTCGGAAAATACTCTTATATACAGAATAATATTCTGAGAGGAAATTTATGAGGACAAATTTATTTGAACAGGAATTAGATAAATCAATAACCATAACTTTGTGTTTGTTTTCTATGTTAATCAAAATATCGATAGGGTCTAAAACGTTAAAATTTTGCTCTGTTAATAAGACTGTATACCTTATAATTCGCGATACATAGTTTACTGATTAGTTATTTATGATTTCTGGTTCAAGTTATCAATAATGATATATTTTAGACAATGTTTACTTTTATGGGTACACTATTTTTTGCTTACTGATATCTACAATCAAGCATATTTGCTATACAAATATTTTATTTAAATTTACTCAACTATTTAAATGAAGAGCTCCATGAACTCCAAGCAAGATAATGAGTCTGGCAAAAATGTTTATTTTTGATATTCTTCAAATTTATGAGGAACGGATTTTGCAAAAAAGCTGAAAGAGAAAACATCAAATACGTCTTCTGTTTCAGCTTTTATGCAATCGACGATTATTATTTATCTTCTACCAGTTGGAAATAGTATGCTTTCATATTTTGAGCCAACTTTTCATTACTATCTTTATAGACATAATCTTCATATTTCATAACATCCATGTCGCTTTATATTGCAAAACGACGGTAATAATAATATCTTTATTTGCATGTATATTTCTTTAAATTTGACTCAAGTACATTATGAGCTTTCACTTTATAAATTTAATTTCTTCATTTAATTAAACATAAATTACAACATCAACACAAGCAATGATACTTGATTGTAAATTTATGAGTTTCAGCATTCATTTGAGATGAATAATCTGATTTTTGTTGAAATGTTTCAAATTTGGAAATATTTAGGTAGATAATTACTTGTGTAATTAATAAGTTAGATTAAGCGTGCGCGCACACACACACACACACACACACACACACACACACACACACACACACACACACACACACACACACACACACACACACACACACACACACACACACACACACACACACACACACACACACACACACACACACACACACACACACACACACACACACACATATATATATATATATATACACACATAGATAAATATATTCAGGTTAATGTATCATATATAAGGTGTAATAAGTGTGTAAAATGTTTTGTCCTGGATAAATTATAGTGAGGAAATCTATTATATAAGAAGAAGTTAAATTTCGAGAGTAGAAAAAATTCAATAATAAAGTAATAAATTATTCTACAATTCAAATCTATTTTTTTTCTAATTTAATGTTATAGATCATAATATAATGTACTTCTTAATATATCAAAAACCTAATTCAGATTTTAGATAATGCATTCGTAATTTAGAAAAACATTAATCAAATTTACCATTTCAATTATAAAGTCTTCTATATATATAAAATCTTAGGAAAATTTGTTTGAAAAAGGAGCTCTTTCTGACTTAAAATTTGTTAATGGTAAATAAGCAATAAAGCAAATCTATTCTATTTGGAATCGTTTTCAAATAAAATTCCAACGCGAATAAACTAATTAAGTTTGAGGGATAAATAATAAAAGAACACTTAGAGATACACTGATTTAAAATAAACTTTCCTTAAAGTACTCACCCTCTCCACACAGAAATAAGGGTTTTGCCACGGACTGGTGAAATCCAATTTAGCAAAAAGTACCAGTACCTGCTCTTTGTAACTGAGAAATTTCCTTTCATTTCAGTTGACAACAAACTTCTTTGAAATCAGTAAACACCATTTAGACCCGCTTGTGTGATGAAAAGAAAATTTTCTTTCTTTTCAGTGGAGAATTAAGTTTAAAATGTGTAACGGAGTAGGGTTATCGCAAGGAAAACGAAAGAGATGCCATGCAATGTTCGCAAAACAGCATGCTTTTCTAATTAATTCCACATGGAATTTCGAAAATCGGCCGCGAATTTTATAGTTGTCTTTTACGACTAAGTTTTGGGAAAATTCGCTTCCTCTTTGCGATCTTGGTGAGCAATGGACATGGTTTTGGAATAAAATAGATGCGTCCGGGGATTTATATATTTGGCGAAAGTATAGCTATTAGTCGTACTTGTTTCGATCTTTATAGCCTTTTCGTATTTTTGGGAACTTTAAGATTCCCTCTTTTCTTTCCTTTTTTTTCGAGAGTTGTTTTACTTGGATATCTTCGGCAACAATCACCTTATTCGATTTCTATAGTCTCGTGGGATTGGAGAGTATGTGTGTTTTTATTTTTTCCTGAATTCCGGAGAACTGCCGGGTAATGCTCCGGGGAATAACTATATTCGGAATCTATGGATTTAAGCATTCGTTTTATTTTCTTTGCCTCACCTAAGCACTATGAACAGGTTGCACCACAAATTTTTTTCCTCTTTCGTTTTTCCAGTGCTTTTCAAAATAATTGCTCTGTTGCAAACTGATTTCAAAATTGATTCCTCCGACATTTGTACTTTTCTTTCATTTGAATATCCCTTTCATGGGCTGATGGGGAAATTCCGCTGCACCATTTCCATATAATCGTTTCAAAAGAATATGTAAGAATTGTTGCAACTCTTAAGTTTTCTCTGAGAAAGTGTTTAAGCTAAGATTTTATTAGGGTAAATCTCTTTTCAAACTAAATGGGTTTAACTCTCTTTTCGGCATTTGCTTTCCTTTTTGTTTTCATTCGCCGAAATACTTTTCAAACGTTTCTGGTTGGAGGTATAAAGTAAAAAAGATGATGGGGAAGATTTTCACTGATACCTATTTACAATAATCATGAAAACAAATAATTTTTCTTAACAATTGTTGTAGTTTGAATATATATTCTTTTAAACTAATCATACCGAAATTAACCTGAAAAATGTAAATTTATGTTCATGTGTACTTTCCCTGTTTCAGTGAGCAAGAATTCCCACAAAAGATGTTTTCCAAAAGTAGCTCTTTATAATAGGATTAACAAAAAATAAAACTGTTTCTGAGTCTTAACACTCTTATTAAATACACAAATATTTAATTACATTTCTAAAACCATATTTTAAATGTTGAATAGAATGTTAGAATTATATTAACAATTTAACATGAAATACATGTAATTCGTTAAAGCACTTTTTCTGATTCATCATTCAGTAGCAAATTCATGTTCTAATTTTAATTAATTATTTCTCATCAACTTTATATGTCTCTGTTTTTTTGAACAGCATGTCACAATTGTTTTCATAAAGGTTTTATAAGTTTGTTGTTTTTTCTTTTTGTTAACAAGAAATATTCATGAAAAAAATAGTAAATTTAGTTTTCTTCTTTAGCATAATTTTCCTCGGTTATCAATTTAAAGTACTCAGAAACATTAGTTTATCAAAAGAGACAAATATATGCTTAATTAAATTAAAAGTTAATTTTATTCAATTTTATGATAAACTGGATACTTTTTATTCCAATATTATTTCAACGTTATCGTTTGAACAATTTTATTTAACTGTTCTGATATCGATGTTAAAATATGTTGATATAAGACAAATTACCGTTATTAAATCAAATAATAAAAATTATTCTAGCAAACTGATAAATGAAAATTTTGTCAAACAAAGTTTTGTATTTTTGTGATGAAGTATTATCTAATCCAATTCTAAAGTTGATTCCAATGATATGGAAAACAACATTTTAAACTGCATCTGCGAATAAACTTTTATTCAGCGGATTGAAGATGAATAAGTTAATAATAGTGTTCATGATTTAGATTACTCAAGAACTAAATATTTCAAATTTTTTCGGTAAATATTTGCAAAACAATCTATAAAAGAGAAAATTTCTACTTCAAATTTAAAAGAATGTTGCTAAAGTATTTCTAATCTGATAAATTTATTCTACAGTTTGTCTACAAATTCAAAACCTTAAAACAATAACGTCTCAAATTTATTTCTTATATAATTTATACTTTAATATATTATATTAATATACTTCAATTATATTAATATGCTAAATATTATATTTCAATTTATTTGGCATCTTCATAAACTTTTACAGTTAGAGGTCTATTTTCTCTGCTCTTCTTGGTTTTTAGATGAATTCAAGTGTTCGCTTTTGTGATTAATTCAATTATTGCATTTTCAAAATATTTATCAAAAATATAGTCATATTCGTATTAAGTTGAAAATTGGACTAATACTGTCTTTTTAATGAGAATCCTCTTTTGTATTATTTAATTTTTATGATTATTATGTCATCGTATCTGCTTAGTTTAATTTAGTTTTTTTGTGAAAAGAATAAAATCTCAAGATATAGATATAATTAGGAAACTTAGTAAATTAAAAATAATTTGTAAGAAAGTATGGTGCAAAAAAATCTAGTTATTAACTCTTATTATCATCAAATTAAGCAGTTGAGTCTGTTTTCAAAATTTCATCTGAATAAATACTCAATTATTTCATTTTAAGCTTTTTCAAATATTTAACACGTTCAAATTATATTTTGCAAAAAAAATTTATGTAATTAACATTAAAAATTATTCACGAAACAAGACGAATCCTTGGATTTTAATATTTCAGGAAATTATTCCTTCCTTATAGTGCAACATTAATAATAATTCACATTAATAAGAATAATAAATTATTGTGCTTTTTTGAATTATTATTATTTTAAAAAAATAGCAGGGATCTAATGTAACCTAAATATAAAAAATCTAATGTAACCAAAGTCATAACTTGTTAAATATCAGAAATCATATAAAATCATTATAAATTATTGGGTTGATTGGAAAGTAATTTCGTTTTTCATGAAAATGAAAAACGTATTGCGAATAAATATCGTATTGCATTGCATATTGTCCATTCTAGTCCAATAGATTTTACCATCTTCCTGGTAGTAGCATGATTTCACACTCGTAAAGTGGTTGGTTTTTACTAGCAAAAAGCTGATCCAAGTAGGAAAAACGAAATTACTTTCCGAACAACCCAATAAAAACATTACAAAATAATTTGATACATACTTTTGAATTTTTTTAATGAAACTCAAAAAATAACATTTCGTTGTCTAAAAAATTGAAATCATATTTTAGTATTGACCTAGTAATATTTTAATAATAAATAAATTTTTTTTATAAATGACAATTTAATTCGAATAAATTGTTTTTGAAACTAGTATATTTTAGGTTCTGTTTTTGGGTAGAAGTTTTTTAATGATTTGTTATTGGTAACTAGGTAAATTTAAAAATATATTTTACATTTTAATATGTTGAAATTTCAGAGCATACTTTTAGTTACCAGTTTAAAATTGCTTAAGAATTATAAAGAAAATAATTAAAATAAGTACGAATGTGCGTAGTCATATTTAGTTGTGAAAAACTAAATAAATTCTTTTTAACAGAATAATCATTTCAACCATTTTCCATATACTATTCGGAAAACAAAGGACTACAAGTCAAAAAATAAATAGGATATTTCATAATTTAAATTTCTTCGACTTATAAATGTTTTTGACTGACAAATTTCTTATATTTTTTTCAGAAACAGTATTTTTAATATCTCAATTATAAAAGGGATTTCAAAAATTTTATTCAATTTTATATTAATAAAACTTTAATCAAATGGAAATTATAATAATATGATAATTGTTAGAAACAGCTTAATTATATTTTAAATTAGTTAAACATTGACGCAGTTTTGAGCTTAATAGAATTTCCATTTCTGTTATATAAAAATTGTTTGTAAATGGATTTTTGTATCCATTTAGTTATGGGATCACAAAAATAAAAAAAATTGTAAAACATAATTTCATATTGTTGGTAGCCACTATTTTAAATTATGATATATTTGTAATTGGAAAACTTCATATCATATTTTATTCTAAATATTATTAAATAGTATTGGAGCAATTAAATTATTTTTCCATTATTTTGGCATCAATAATCTAATACAATATTTTAAGTAAGACTTGAATAAGTTATTGAACTGATATGCAAAATCGGAAACAGGGAAAAGTTAATAAGCTTCAAAACATAAGAAAATATTACACTATATAGGTATGATAAAAATATACAAATTTAAATTTTATTTAAAAATTTTAAACAAAATTTAATAATAAAATTTTATGGAGTTTTAAATGTTTCTGATGTTTAAGAATATGTAAATCATTATAATTTAAGTACTACAATCTAAGTGTGCTTTAGGACAAATTGAATAAAACATTTACTAAAATAATAAGAAATTCAACCCATACTTACGAAATAAAACTATCATATGTAATATTTTGTAATTTATTAAACCACTCTAAAACATTTAAAAAGAGATTAAGAAAAGATTTAACATTAATGTTACAAGAAAAACTAAGTTGTGCAATAAATTGCTTACATTTGCAGCAAAGGAACTTACATATGATTAAAACCATTTCTAGTAATTATTTCTCTTCCTAATTAAATATATTTGTCAATTAGTATTTTTTCAAAAATATTAAATCCATGTGTGGAAACTTTTATGCTTATTTACTCTTAGCGTTAAAATTCAGCGATAAATCATAAAGAGAAAATTACTTTATCAGAATGTTCGTTTAATTGATTTTTACTAGAGATCTCATGTTCTAAAGCTGAATAATAAATCGCATGTTTGCGGTCTTTTACATTTGTATTCACTATCGGTTGCCCCAAGCTACAGTTTGGTAGCTAGATTAATTGCATTTCAGAAAAGAGACCGTGGCTGACAATTTGCTGAAGGCTTTCTTTTAATTCTGGCATAAATAGCAAGAATGTAGTTAGATTAGTTCGAATTTGTAAATTGAACTAAGGTTTACCTTTTTACAATAATGATTGGCATAATGTCAGTTAACTCATTTAGGCAAATGAAATAAGCTATTCAATTTCTGTAAGAATATAGTTTCTTTAGAATGTTTTGGGAATTAATATTATATTCTTAGGAAAGATTGAAACCATACGATAATGCTTTTTTAGTTCATATACATTTTATGAAATATTCTAATAAAAAATTTAGTTTAAATTAAATACGTATATATTTCAACAAACATAGGCAAAAAACGAAACCATTCATTTTACAAATATAAAGTATATGAGATACAATTTTTTTCCTTCCACGCATACATAACTATCACCATTCTATCTCAAAATAAAAGCAACAGACAGTAAACTTATCATAATTCAAGAAGCAAGTTTATTGCAGCGGAATTTACATAACCACGCACGAAGAAGAGTAATGTGATGGATATAAAAAAAGGCTCATTTCAGTAGTTACTATTTTCTTTCGTTTCGTTACATGTTACGTTCATCTACTCCTTATTTCCTTTATCTGTTTCAATTTTTGAAAATGTGTCAAAGACATCATTTGAGTAAAATATACGTTGGTATGCATTATATGGGATGATAGTCGTAGGTCATTCATTAAATCTTCAATCGTTCATGGAATCACTAACAAAATTACTATATAGTGTCCCGATGACTTGAGAGTGGACGTCCTAGAGTTGTAGCCGCCTGTGAGGGCAATTAACTGAGTTCGTATGATTAATTCTATCAAACAAATTCAACTCGAATTGCTTCGAGCGTTGTTATATCATCAGGAATAGTTATATTCCGATAGACTAAATGCAGACTGCTGCGTGAAAGTCATCTGTATGCTAGACGTCCACCAATTCATTTGGCATTGACGATGATTTCCCAGAAAACTTTGACTGCAGTGAGTGGTATCCGTTGAACACTAAACTGAAAGACAGCTAGTAGTGATAATTGCATGATTTGGGCAGTGATATCAATAGGTATTGATCTGATCTCGAAGGCTCATTGACAAAATTATTTATCAGGATACGACCCCTATATTAGTTATGGGTCCTGATGTCATGTTTATGGCTGACAAAGCACAAGTACATACAGCTCGTGTTAAGAAACAGTTTATAGAACAAGAAACACAGTTTCGACAAATGGGCAATATGTTTTCCCGGTGAGAATCTAATAGAAAATATCCAAGACTTGCACGGGAAATGTTTTCTTTTGTTCTTTGATAACTTTAATGACTTGACAATATGTGTTCTCAAAAATGGGCACAAATCCTGAAAATTGCTATTGATCATCTGCTTGCAAGTAAGAATTATCGCTGCCGAGCCTGCATATCCAGAGGAAGTGGTCACATGCCCGACAGATGAATGTTTGAAACTGATCATTTTGGACCACATGCTAGGAATATTATTCTTTATTCTGTTTATTTTAAAAATGATTATTATTTCAATTTATTGATTTGTGTACATCACTTCCACTTTTGTTCAACAATCTGTGGAAATTCTGTCTTGTTTCAATTAACTGCTTTTTGTTTGTTGCTTATATTTTTAGATAAGTTATATATTTAATTCTGTTGTGTTGAAAACCATTTTCATCCAAGTTATTTATGGAAGTGGGAAAAATTTAGTACCTTAAGCTATTTTTCTAAAATTTCCAAAACTTTCAAAAAAATTTTTTAATAATTCCTAAACTTACATTATTAAGTAACGACAGAGGAAAGATAAATTTACTGAATAGAACATCATCGCTATTACTATTTTTTAAATTTTTATTTCAAAAATAGCGAGAAATTGCGTATAAAGAAAATTAAGCACATTTTCTTTTAATTTCTTTTTAGATTTTGTGAAGTATAAAACTGCAAAAAAGTCTGAGTATTTTTTATTCTTTTAATATAGAAATAGTTTTTTTACAGATTTTTTAATTATTTTATATTTTTTTGATTTGACCAAAGATTTAAAGTAATGGGAATTATAGAATTGATTTTGTTCTTTAATGCCATTTATTAGAATAATAAAATTTTAATATTGCTCGTTCGCGTCACAGGAATATGTAAATACAGTTATTTGTATGAAGATAATACACATTTTCTATTTTATAAGCTTTGTAAATTGCTTAGTTGAAAATTTGTTCAAATTAATTCGGAGGGGGATTTTTACAATTTCCCCTTTTTTGAATAAAATACGCTCGAAGAGCACATTTGCATAATTTAGCATAAATAAGTACGTTTTCTGAATTAAATAAGATATAAACATTCATATAAATGCAGTTTCCCTGGAACTTTTTGGAATGTATTTTATTTAAAATGGTAATATTTATCAAAAGAATATCAATTTATATTAAAAATTAGTTAAGATTTAGTTTTGATATATAGTGAGTTTCGGACTGCCTATAGAGATGTAGCAATTTTACATATTTTTGAATATTAAAATCTTTCCACTTAATAATTATTTATCCACTACTGAGTACATTAAGACTTCCTCTGAAATGAAATCTCAGTAAAAGTTGGAAAGAAAGTTACAAGTGATTTTGACACTTGTATTAATTGTTGGAGTCGATTCTATAATTGGATATACTTAAATAGCCTTAGAACAAGTGATTTAAGAAATACGAATACTTTATCGGAAGAGTAAATTGTGGCAAAATTTAAGTTAGTGTTGTTAAAGTAGAGACTTTAATTGAAATTTCTTATTTTTATTTTCTAAGAAAATCTATAAAAAATATCAAATGTTAAAATGCGATTAGAATATGAGTATGTTTAGAATATCTGTAAAGTATGTTTAGAATATCAAAACGCAGATGATTTGAAGCAAAAGATCGAACCTTTTCTAACATATGAAAGATTGCAAACAAAATGCGATAAAAGAGCTGACGTAAAAATTAAAGTTATTTAAAATTAATCACCTCTATTTTTTTATATTTTCTACGTTTGATTAACATGTAAATTTTGATTAATTTGTCTTCTTTTTATTATATCAACCAGATTTAAAAGAAAACGTAGCTCAAAAAATTAACTTAAGTAAGTAATGTCTAAAAGATAAATAAAATATTACTAAATAATAATAATACATAATCTAAATGAATTTCTAAATAATATATAATCTAAATATATCTCATTTGTTTGAGTGAAATTCTTAATTTTGTTTCTTTATAAAAAAAGATTGGGAATTTTAAACTTCAAAAATAACTGTAATACATAAGCGAATTGAATAAAATTTTTATATTTCAGAATCCCAACTTCTTCTGTTTAAAATGTTTTTAATAGGTAAAAGGCAATACTTATGATATTACATATTTAATTGCAAAGTAACTTCATTAAATAGCTGTAAGAACCTCAAAATCGCATTGTTTAAAGTATGCTTAAAAAAACCACATTAAAGCATTAAGTTTAAAACGTTAAAAGATCTAATCATCCTCTCTTACTTCATGACGCTATAGTATTTTAAGAAAAAAAAGAAACTGAATATCATTATCTATATAGTGAACATACATTTAAAAGCGTGAAACTTGCTGCATATACCGTTTTCACAATAAGCTTTTAAGACATAACACATCAATAAATGATATCGTTTCACATGATTAAATTTGAACAAAGATATGTTTCGAATAATCATAAGATACTGCGCATTTTTTGTGATAACATCAAATAATTTAAGACAAAACAAGCATACTGAATCATAAGCTATTATAAAAATATTTACTTAAAATGCAATAAATGTATTGAGAATGCTTTTAAATATTCATTATATTTATAGAAACTATAAATATTTTGTTTCATATAATGTCGTTATAAAGTTATGCAATAATTGATAATAACTATAGCTAATAAATAAAAGCTCGCCTATCAGTATGACATTTGATTGGTTTATCAACAGAGATCAAATAAAAACAATTAGAATAAGGACAGAGTTTGTGCATAACAAGTTCAGTCATTAAATATACGGAGTCTGCTGGTTAGAATTTGATTTATTCTATTTAAATAAGTCAGTGCGGTCTACAATAAGTTTTAGAATGTTATCGATTTGTCTGAAGGCAACATAAGCTGGCTATAAATTTGAATTAATTAAAGGAATTTAATAATTTTACACAACAGATTCACTTATTAACCAAAGTTTTGATTGCTATAGTAATCTCTGGCAATTTACTAGTTTGGGAATTTATTTCCATAATATCTTGATCTATGCAATTTGCTTAAACTATTTACCAGCAGAAATGCCTTAAGCTGTAAATAAATTGTGTTATCATATGAAATATGTGAGCCGAAATAACATATTTTAGTCGTTTACTGTTTGAATACAATCTTGAATTCACCGTAATCTAATTTATGAACATAGGAATTATAAAAGTGCCTTAATTATTTAATGGCAACACACCAATTCTCTGTTTATTCCTTTACAAATGTGAAATATTTCAATCGTTTAATCTTTCCTTTATTTTTTTTATTTTGATAAAAGTATTTAAATAAAGCACGTAAAGAAAATGAACTATCATGAAATAATCATGAAATACTAGAGGATTTGATGAAAATATTTGAAACTTTGTTTACGTGTAATATTATGAGTATATTAATTTGAACTTTTATCATGCAAAGGTAGATATTATTTCAATATTTAAACTTAATATGTTCATATATGTGCTTGATGGTTATGTATTTTCAAAGAGAAGGAAATTCATCACTTTCACAATTAGCTAATAATTTAAAATCATTCGTTTGTAAGTGTTTATTTTTTTAAAAAAAGTAGACCTAACATACCACGAAGTTTGGAAAAGTACAAACATATTCCTTTGATTTGAAATATTTAAATAATCAGTTCTATAAAATTATTTCCTGAGTAAATTTTGTTAGAAACATTGCTATAATTTTTCCTTAATTAAAAGTTGTAAAACACATAATTAAAAAGTATAATAGCATAATTAAAAAGCAATAAGCTTAGCATCAGCACTCGTAGTCCCTGTACTTACCTTTTAGATAACTGTTTAAAATGACAATAGCTGATTAATATCCAGATAGATCAAATGCTAGTTACAACATTAACTACCATCAGGAATTCTTTTATGTTATTTAAGGATGCCAAGATAGGACAATACTAATGCCTACTTGATTCCTGTCAGTTAACAAAACAAAGACCCTTTTTGTTTACAAGCAAACATTTCTCGTCTTTGTAATTACACGAATCGTGTTCAATCTGTCCAACCCTCAACCAGACTCCCATACATTAACACTATCGATTGAAATTACACTGCTAGTTCGGAAGCCTCATTTGCACCGGACCTATTGTTTACACGAAGATGATACTATGATGTTTGGCCAAGCTCCTGAATTGGCAGTCATTATCATCATTTAAGGATATCCTTTTAATAGAAATTCTTTCTTACATTACATTGCATATTGCTTCGCAAAAGAAATGACAAAGTAATACTTTGAAATAATTAATGGTAATAATTTTTATATTTTTCACATTTCATTCTAACATTTATGATGAGTTTAAATGAGGCCAGAAAAAGGACCAATCTTAAATATGTTTTTAAATAATTGAAAGAAAGCAGTTTTCATTTATCATTTTGATTAAAGGGTTGAATCTATTATCTAACACTGATAATTTCCAATCTATTGCATGCTCTGTAGGGTATAAATTACATAATTTTTTGCTAGATCTAGATCAATATATATATATATATATATATATATATATATATATATATATATATATATATATATATATATATATATATATATATGTGTGTGTGTGTGTGTGTGTGTGTGTGTGTGCATGTATATGTATGTTTTAGAAATTAACTGCGAGTAAACACGCAAAATATCTACAAATATTATTTGTGTTGCATTTTAATTTAGCAAAAACAATCAAATGCAATGCAATTGAAAATGTATGCAAAGTATGCAAATATTTCTTTTTCTCTTGCATTACAGAATTATATGAGATAAAAATTTAAAATTTATTAATTTTTATCATTTATGTATGCATATACATACATACATATATATTATTGTTATATAGATAAATAATATTTTTAAATGTACTTTTTAGATATATTTCATGTAAAAATTATGTATTTGAAACAGATTTTTCTTAGTATACAAATGAAAATATAATGCTTGAGCATATTATTATTTTTAAAAGATTCAAAAAATTTAATTCTAAAATTAAATAAACAAAAATTCGCTATAGAATTAATAAAATATTCATATCCCTTTTTTAACACTCATAACTTTTTATGCAGTGATTCTCAACCTCTGCACTTCGGCACATTTGTGTGCCGTCAAATTTTAAAAACGTAAGTAGCAAAAATTATTATACTTCTTTTATTAGGAGTAAAATAATAAACGGAATTTTATTTTTGTAGTATATATTGTACTGTTTTATTTTACTTTCAAAGTTATTAATAGAAACTATTTTGCACAATGTATTATAAGTAAATATATAAATAGCTTTTAAATTCATCCTTTTCTTTGTGTGTCACCAAATTTTGGAATCCTTAAAAGTGTGCCGCAGCAAAAAAAAAAAAAAAAATGTTGAGAACCACTGTTTTAATGTTTTAGTTGCTGCTTATGATATTTTTCTACACTTAATACTGTGATTATTTTGCATGGTATTCTTACATGAATAAAATCTAACTAGCAATAACTTTGACAAAAATCATATGGCATAGTATTGACACAAGGGTATTTGCTATTGATTGATTGTACTTTTCAGACAAAGCAACACTTAGGCATGCTTAAAATGCACTTTTCCATTGAAAAACTTTCCATCTAAGTTTTGCAAACTTTATCTTTATTTATAAGATTAAAACTTGTTTCAACGTGTTTAATAATTTGTTATGAGTAGTTGAACATTTAATTTGAAGGAATACTTGAAAAACTTTTCGATATTAATTAAAATTGTTTTTATTTCAGAAGCATTAATAAAAGTTTTAAAATATCACTCAGATACTTTTATTAAAATCCCCAGTAAATAGTTGTATAGAAAAATATGCCTCATTAAAATCTCAAAGTAAATGGATTTTTCAGATAATTGTCAAGTTTTGAGTATCAAAGCAAAATTTAACTTTAAAATAAAATAATGAAAATGTAGTAAAATTTTAGGAAATGTTTGAAAATGATTCATTTCAAACATTTCCTGAAATTTTATTGCTTTTATTTTTAGAAGAATTTTGTATATAAAGAATCAGAACGAGAAATGTTAACGATCAATGATTTTTCGGAAAAACATCATTAAAAAGAATGTTTTAAAACTTCATGGCAAATTGATGTTATTTATGAATTTTATTTCTTATAATGATTTTTTTTTGAATTTTAAATAAAGAAAAACTATCACCGTTGGAATAATAAAGAAACGATAGAAGGAGATCAATTATTTATTTTCATTGTAATTTTGGCAATCAATTCACTACATTAATGTGAAAAGGAAACAATTTCATTTACGTCTTTTGTAGTGAAAATATTGAAGCAGAGTATATCTGAAGAATCATTTTTTAAAAGATTGATTCTTGAAAGTAGACATCCTTAAATAACCTCTAACCATAATTCCATAACGAAAATTCTTTCGTAAATCATGCGTACTTACATACCTATAAAAATTAACGATTACATATTTTTATAATAACAGAAAATTTTTTCTCACATTTAAGGAAAACATTCAACTGAAGTTTTAGAGTTCTTTATACAATTTTCATACAATTCATTGAAATATGGATTTTATTATTGGGGGAAATTTTCCCATAGTGATACGATAATTATTCTCTACATCTGTCTCGAATAAGTGAAATACGTTTCTCAATTCCTAGCTTTAATTTTCTCTGTCTTCTTAGTCAAATAAATAACTGTTATCATATATAGATTTAGCTTACTCATAAGGTTGATAATTGCTTTGAAAATCTCATTCTAATCTTTTACAATCCTTTATGCAAAGCAAAAAGTTAACAATGGAAACTTGATAATGAATGTAAGAATAGTTAAATGCTTAACCCACAAATTAGTTTTATTCTTGTGAATAGGGACTTTGAAAACAGGAAAAAATATATTTTATCAAAATAACGGAAACAAGCTGAAACACGAAGAATTGATTTAATCGATTAAGGCTCTCTAGTCCTTATGCATCCTAAGGGAAAGCACCTAAGAACGAATTAGATAGCCTCCTGTGCAATCGGTTTATCGGACAATTTTTTTGGACCCTAAGGAGCAATCGGTAGTAGAATACGCGCTGGGTAATTCATCAGGGCCTTTAATTCGACTGTTCCATTCCTTTTATTTTTTCTAACCTGCTTAAAGGAGGTGAGGAAATGCTGATTTATTAAGTTCCATGGGAATTCTAGCATTAATAAGGCAAGAAATCGCCTGTAACGTCTGTGAAAGGATTTGCTGACATAGAATGAAATTCAACCACAATTTAAGAACTCAAATCATGCTTCTTATCGATGAAGGACGGGAATTGTTGCGTAAGGACATTGCTTTCAATTTATTGTCTGGAAATTCGTCATCTAAAAAACATGATAACTTTGAAGGGAATAAAAGTTTTTGACAATCAAAAAAAAATTACTCACAAGGTGACCTAACCTAAGAGTAATAAGTCAAAACCTAAAACATATGTTTTAATAACCATTTAATTTGCCAAATGAAATTAATTATACAAGTTAGTAATTAGAAAAAAGCAGTAACAGTACAAGTGCAGATTTATTGAAAAACAATAACGTTGTCTGTGAGTGTGTATTAAATACGGTTAATTTTCATGATTATTTCAATCTGCTGAAGTTCATAAATCGGATTAGTTAAAGATATGGATCAGTTTACATACGAAAGAAACTGATAAACAATTTGTAAATGTTTTAATTTCAAAAATGTGTTACATTGTTGAAAGTATCTGTAAATATTCTATGATAGAAATAAAAATTTCATTTGAATTTATGCTAGGCTGTTGACATAATTACTTTGATTAAGGTATTCAAATAATATTTTATACCAATTAGAGACAGGAACTTTTGTATAAAATTGCTTTCATTTCAGCGTGCGTGAATCTGTTACTTGAAAATTATTCATAATATTGAGAACAAGAGATTTTTGGAATAACAAAAAATGATCACAGATTACGGAAGAGAAATAATGAAATTCTGAAAAAATAAATAAACAATTGAATAATATAGATGAAAAAAATTATTCACCTATATTATTGAATTATTTTCAAAGTGCAATACATGAACAATGCCATTTAAGAATTTTAGATATTCTCCAAATATTTTAATAATAATTTTGAACGATGAACAAATACTTAATTCTTCTTAGAATTTCCAGATATCTAAATATTTATAAATTAAAGAAAGTAAGAAATCGAAGTGCATGAGAATTACGAATTGAAGCTGTGTGTGTGTGAGACTGTGACATAACATGGTTTTTAAGAAAATAATTTCTCAGTAAATAAGTACTTTGTAAAATAGAAAACAAGTACAAGAAAAATTCATAGAATGTGAAAATGCTTTATAATTAAATAATATTCTTATTAGGTCGTTTAATTATGTTTGTTTGTCTCATTTTATTTGATTAATTATGTCTCATTTTTTAATGATGATGCTTTATTAAAGTTAAACTCAAAGTCCTTACAGTTTCAAATAATATTAATCTAATATATTGCAAAGTTTTACAGCTCTGCTCTGTATGCTTTGTATTCTTGTCCAAATTAAAACATTGTTAAGACTGAAAATATCTTTTTAGGTAGGTATTTCATGGAATAAATGAACTGTAAATAGTGCGTGCTATTAATTATAATGATTAATAATGCCATTAATTTCTAAGAAATAATGTTATTAATTACTATGAATTTTGCAAACCATAGATATTTGAGAATACATTAGTATCGAAAAGTTTCTTTAATAGGGAATACTTTAAAAATCTAAATAATTTTAATTGACTAGCCCCTATGAAATTTAGGAAAAGGCTCACTTTCCATATTTCTTTATAAATGAATTTATGTTAAAGAGAGTGCAATAAGGTATAATGAATAATTTATTACTTTAAGATTAAACATTTTACTATATTTTAAAATATATCTTGACTTAGGAGGGAGAATGATAATTTAATTATTGTGAATCATTAACACGGATAATTAAAGGGATCGTGATTATAGAAAAATGATTATTTGATATTTGAGAAATAATTTTTGAGATATTAGTATTATTGAAATGTTGAAATATCATTATCATCATGAGAAACTAATATTACTGAAATGTTAAAATATCATTATCATCATAAGAAATTAATATTACTGAAATTTATTGAAAATTAATTACATAAATAAATCTCCTAAATTTTTAGCACAAAATTATGTTATATTGAAAAATAAAAATCACCATAATAAACTGTACACCTTTCTTAAAAATTTGCATTAAATGTATAGTTCAGTAAATCAAGACAACTGATTTAAGCATTCAAGAGTGAAAATATAAGATAGATACACAATTTAAAAATTATAATCTACGTTGAGCAATTAAATATTCAGTTGAATTTTATTGTGATTTAACGTATAGGATTTAAAATTGTAAATCACCTAAGGGAATTTCAAAATGTATTTGAATAAAAAATGAAATTCAATTATACTGTATTGTTGGTATTTATGATGAAGCTCATTATATCCTTTTCCAATGCAAGAGGATTAGTAAACTAATTCTGCAATTCCAATTTTTACGATATTTTATTATTTTGATTATTTATAAAATAATTTTTTTTAACGCAGTTGAGTAAGAAATGCTTAGAAATTAATAAAATCTTTTCCTTAAAAATTTCCCTTCTGATTGAAAAATTATATATTAATAAACTATATATATCTTGATCAAATAGATGTAGGGGGATTTCTGCCTCAAATGAAAATTAAAAAATTTATTGCCTCTAATACATTTAAAGATTTATGAAAAAATATAATAATATAATTTAATTTTTGAATTTTCTTTTAGAATATATATATATATATATATATATATATATATATATATATATATATATATATATATATATATATATATATATATATATATCCTTTTTAGAACTATTCATTTGAAAAAAAAACATGAGGACATTCAGTTTGACATTTTTGTTTCCTTTTAACAACTAAATGTACATGTTGTCTTCAATGATAATTAGAGCACCAAGTTTGCATATTCTGATAAGTATGTAATCAAACACACTCCCCCACTTTGAGCAATCAACAGTACATTATTTTGACGCATCCGTGCTACAGTATGTGTCGCTATTAGTCATAGTAATGCCCTCATGTCATGAGCCTGGGATTCCTTATCAAACAGACATTACTTGCAACTACCCTTCTATTCATTTACGTGAATGCTATCAAATCATTAGGCAAATATTACAGTATGTGTGTAGGATACCTATATTACTCATTAGACATTATATTGATTTATTAACATATAAGATATATATACACATATATATATAATATATATAATATATATATATATATATATATATATATATATATATATATATATATATATATATATATATATATATATATATATATATATATTCCATATGAATATATTTCTTAGATATACATTTGGAAGTTATTGCTTGCTTACATTCTAAAATAATGGAGTTGGTTATTGTAAAGATGACAATTACACACACATATTTCTTTGGTTAAACGGAAAATTTTTCTTATTAAAGTTAATTTTGTCAAACAATTTGAAGATATGAGATAGCGAAAATTTTAAAGTTTATTTTAAAATCAATCACACAAAATTATTTTAATTATGATTTAGGAATTTAAACCAAAATGCAGATTAATACAGACAATAACATCAATGATATTTTTAATGATTATAATCACTTTTTTGTCAATAAAATTTTGAATTCACCATCTTAAAATAAATTGCGAAGCAAGTTTATGAAGAATTTTAAAATATTTAACTGCCATTAATGCAATCTCCTTACATATTAAAAAATTAATATATAAAATTGTCTTCTAGTAATTTTATGTATGAAATGTTTCTTAGTATAATTAATATGTGCCATAAAATAATTTTTATGGCTAATATGAGTAAAATGTTCCTTTTTATATTTATAATTTGAATGAAGTACTTTACTTTGTAATAATATTATCTCCATACTATAGATGGTAATCATCATAATTTATGAAAAAATATATCAGTGAAACTTCTCTCTTTTATAAGAGCAAATTTATCGAAAACAATATAAAAAATAAATGAAAATGATAATTACCAGTGCAATCATCATTTAGATATAAGTATTTAACTGGAAATATTCAAAGTTTGCAGATCTTTGAAAAAATGATTCAAGTTTTAAATATCACGAGACGATAAAATTATTTCAAAAACGCCAGTAGTCATAATTTGTCATTTTAGAGAATATTTCAAATTAAATGCTTTATGACTAATTAGTAAATTCTTTGAAATGGCTGCAAAAATTCTTTACGTTTCACGTTTTATTTCTATATGAAAATGTTGAGATAACTATTTTGTTTTCAATTAAAACTTTTAATTTTTATTTCATCTCGTCATTAAGTTTTAATTACTCCTATGTCAAGAAAATTCTTTCTATTAAAATTGTCTGCCTTCTCCCTCTCGCTGGAGGCGTCACGCGACGAACTTAGATTAGAAAAGGGCACAAAAGATGGCAAAGTTGAATTTTTTCGCATCCACATTAATGAGAACAGACCCAGTTGTTTTATCCATCATTCAGTTTTAATAAGATATGAACTACTGATTTTCACAGAATGGTGCATGTGAAATCAACTTTTAAGGTAACATATTAAAACACACGTTCTTGATTTTTTCAAATTTGTGCTTAGAATTAATATGATTATTATTTCTTTAATTTGTATGTTTTGGTGAAAAACAATCTTTTAATTTACTTTATCATGCAAATTTCTTGGAAACGTTTCTCACTATTTATAATTGAAATTATAGATAGTTTCAATTATCTATAATTAAAGTTCTAGACAATTTCAATTATTTATATTCAAAATTATAGATAATTTCAGTAAACAAACACAATCTCAATTTTTTATCAGTTAAATTTTGAGCATTTAACATTTATTGGAAAACTAAATAAGTCAGTACTGTATAAATATGAGAACGTTATCATTCTACGCATAAAATTAAGCTACTCTTAATAATTAGATAAAATAATTTTACTTTAATATGAAATCAGTTACTCTTTTTTTCATAAAAAATGTTTACCTAAACACACAAAATACACTCATATATATTTAAACACATCTAATATTTTACATAATAAGTAATTTAAATGAATGACTTTTTTAATAAATCTAACACGAATATTTCAAGAGTTTTAAAGCTATACTTTCAATGAGATTAAGAAACATAATTCTCAGTCAAAACATGTAATAATCTGATGTATTATTAATACATATTTACTTTTTTATTTGTAAACTTTTCAGTTTTGATAGGAAATATAAAAAAAAATTAAGTATGTGTGAGAAAGGTTATTGTGATAAACTAAAAAATATCGAAAGATACTAAAACTGAACGTAATGCATTTATCAAGTTACTATAATTTTATAACCGCATTACTTTTTTAACACTATTATCATTTACCATTTTATATTTCATAATGAATTAGTCTCTCCGAAATTGGATAATAAGTATTTTACCTTCTGTCCTTTGTCATAAAATTGATTTTCAAGATACGCGAAGTTAAAATTATACTAATTTCTAAAGCAATATTTAAGCCATTCTTGCGTTTCTATGATTCAAAATTATGAATTGCATGATGAAGTGAAATTTATGGGATGGATATGAAAAATGAAGTGAATTATGGAAAACGTAATTAGAGGATGTGAACAATGAGAACAGAGATGTCAAATTATGTCACACGTGGCAGAAACGAAAGTGAAAAGCCGAGTTCTGTCAGTGCATTGCATGCATATTAATCAACACAAGAAAACAATGAAGAATTGAAAAATATACTTCTTCAAATGATTTTATACTAATAGGTTGATAATTTCATGTTATCTGCTAAGTACATTTTAATAAATTGTATCAAGTGTCCCTTTAGGTCTCATGTTTACTTTGGTTTTTACTTCAGACTGCTCTTCTGAATGGGTTCTATCATATCTCTTAATTTTGAAACACTTTACAATCACTCTGTATATATGTATATATTTTAACATCCAACTTCTACGTTATTAAGAAAAGTAAAAAAAATAAAGCAGAAAATATTAAAGAAAACTTTATTTTGAATTCTAATTGTTGCATATCACTATAATATAAAAGTCTGTCTATTTTTAAAAAATGAGTATAACAAAAAGTTTTCAGGAAAATTAATATTGTAACAGATAAATTCATTAGGTTTATGTATGTAAGTGAATAATCTGAAGAATGCTCTTAAAATCAAGTAATTTAATATTTTCCAGAAATGTGTTTTCTTTCTGGAGGGAAAAATAGCATGAATAGCTTATTTACGGATAACACAGCTTATAAAATAATTATAGTATACAACTAATAGTCTTTTTAAAATAACGAGTGAGACATTATTTGTCCTTTTTGAAGTCTTTGAAATTCTCTAATTAGAAGTTTTTATAGCTTCATATTACTAATTAACTTAATATCAACCATTAAATACGTTACACAAAAAAGGCGATTTGAAAATAGCATGTCACACAGTAAAAAATGCTTTCGTCATGGAAAAGTTTCTCTACGAATAGTTGAAGACATTTGCGACAGCGTTGACTATTAGCACTATGACTATAACTTCAGCTACACTTGACGCAGCAACTCAGTCAAAAAATGTCAATAGTGTGTTTAACAATGAACTTTGGAGAAGAAATGTCATCATGTCCTTTTTAAAATGAATTTTAACTCTGCCTACAAAATAGTGATGCTTACGCGTTTGCCAGTGTCATGAAGCTATCATATACCTTGACAGAATGCTTTCACTATCGTGATGCTGGCTTATCACTTAAAATGATGTCATAAAGTGAAAGTAGATATATGTTTCAAGCTCTTCTCTCTCTTGTACACATTGCCAACTTTTTGAATAACCGCCCATATATTTTAGGTGTGTTAATGAAACAATTCGAGTTATTTTTAGTTTTTAATAAAAATACTTTAAGCAAAAAACATTCATTTTCTGTAGTGGCAGGGAATGGGATAAATAGGAAACTTTCTACAGATGTAATCATTTTATATTTTAAATTACTCTACGTTTATTCGTGTTTATGTAAATTTTTCTCCATAAAATATCTCCTTTCTTTTTGCTCTCCCCGTTTCATTTATTTCTCTCGATTTACACACCGAGAAGAATAAACATTCTTAATTTCGTTTCTCAAGTGTGTTGTTTATTTGTTTGTTTCTTAAACTTTCCATGTAATCCTCGTTGCACAGATTCTTAATTGGAACTAGTTCATTTTTAGTTGAATACTTATAAGTATTCATTATATAGTATTCGTTAGAAATGTAGTAGCACCAAACTAATTAATTTTTGCTCTGTAAGGTATTATGGGTAACTTGGAAAATGTTTCCGTTAACATGAAATATAAAGCTCATTCATATTCATTTTACTTTCATGTACGTCAACCCATAAATCATTATTTCTAACTTTTATTATGAATTTTTTGTGTGCTTTTCATAAAGCCACGATTTAAATTTTTTTAACTAATAATATTCAAAGAATTTAAATTATATACTGCATGAAAAAAGTGCTTTTGAAAATCAATAAGGGTTTCTGGATAAGAGAGAGTATCCTTACTTTATGAAATGTATATTATTTTATAAAATCATATTTTTTATATTTAATGTGAAACTAAATTATGTTGTATATTTCGGGTTTTTTTTCAAAAAATAAATAAATAAAAATAATAGATGTGTGTTTATTTTTAATTTACTGAAATTTTTAGAAAACAAAATTTGAGCTTTTCGAAAGTTGATTTAAGCAGTGAATTATTGCTATAAAAATGAAAAACATTTAGAATATACAAAGTATGATAAAATTTCCAGTCACAAAATTTAATGACTGATTAAAGGTTATCTAATTTATTAGTGATTAAATATAACGTACATCTAATACACACACATATATACACATATATTAGTTGTGTATATATATATAGTGTAACACTTGTGCAACACACTATCATTATGATGCACGCTTTGCGTCATCAGGTGCCTTCTTGTAATATGCATATATACAATAAGGCACCTGATGACATGATTTTCCTACAGGTGGCATTTTTCATTTTTATTAAAATATGAAATAAGTGATTTAAATAAGCTGTATTTGGATAATTGTTTATATTGCAACTGAAAATGATATATTTCAAAATTAATATTTTGCAATTTTAAAAAATTAATCAATGTCTCCCTTATAATTTATTTAACCGTATTATAAATATAAAAAAATAATATTATATTAATTTTATATGATATTTCAGTTTAATATCAATGGAATTGCTTTATTTATTTTGCATGCAACCACTTATGTTAATGCAATATATTATTTATAAAATTGAAATTTTTACGTGGTTTATATTTATTTGTTTATAAATTTTTAAAATATAAGTTTTTAATTGTTTTAAATGTTAACTTATTTTTAATTGATTGAATCAATATAAACTGACACTTTCGTTATCTATCTAGAAAATATGAAACCAAAATATTTTCAGCAAAAAGATAAATTTTACATTATTTCATTTTTACATTGATTAATGTCAGTATTATTATATGAGAAAAGTTTAAATTAACTGTATTTTTTTAAATTATAAAATTCTGCTTTTAATTAATGATTTTAATATTTAATTAAGAAATATTTTTGTTATATTATTTTTATATCAAATGAAAAGTTAACGAATGTGAGAGTTAGTTGTTTTCATTGACTTAATTTTTATTATCCAGCTTAATTTAAAGCTATTTTACGACGCATGATTTTCATCAGTGTCCTGATTTTAATAATTTTAAATTGAAGTTTATTAATTTTAATCATGTAGTATTGTCTATCTTGATTACTCGTGAACCAAATGAGTAATAATTATGTGAGCAATAATTATCATAATAAAAAAAAGTATTTTTTAATATTTTTTCATATTTTTTAGAAACTTCTATTTAAATGTTTACTAGAATTTTAAATTTGGGTATCTTGTACGTGTTTAGAGGTATATATATATATATATATATATATATATATATATATATATATATATATATATATATATATATATATATATATATATATATATATATATATATATATATATATATATATATATATATATATATTATATATATATATATATATATATATATATATATATATTGAAAAAGCCTTTTTCAAGAAACAGCAAACAATTGATGATTTTAAAATTTAATTTTTTTTTACCAAATGATATCGAAATGATTAAATTATATATTAATTATATTGATATTTTAACTTTGAAATCATCATAAAATTTATAACAGAGAAGTTGATAAAATCTTGTAGCAAAAATATGTCTTGAATTCGAGATAATTTATTTATCCTTTAGTTAGAATCAAGTGCTTCATTTTATATATTTATATATTATTACCCTTAAAAAATAATTATTCTTCAAAATAATTCTAAAAGAATTTTGTTTCTAAAAGGTAGAATATAAATAATGAATATATATACTGAGGAAAATCGTAAAAAATGTATATTGTAGGCAGTAGCATTTAATACATCTATATTGAAATGCATTATATCGAATATATATTTTTCACTAAATTTGTGAATAAGATTTTCTAAGAATCTTATTTTATTTTCACTCAGCAAGATAGAAAAATTTGAGATTTTTCTTTTTCCAATGCTGCGTGATTCATTTAACTTCCTGAATTCAATAAATTCTTTCATCGTTCCAGCGAAAGTAGTTTTGATACAGTAGGAAAAACATAGAGCTCAAAATGTGCTATGGAATAAAATTTATTTCAAACCAGATTCTGAGCTGCATTCTAGATATAGTAGCTCAAATATGTCAGACACATTGGAAATTTATTCAGAATAAGCTTTATTTATGGTACTAGAGTTTTCTTCTAAATGAAGCTGGTAAAGCTTAAATCATATCACCGACTCAGCAAAGCATAGTTTGTTATTGATACATCTGCGTGTTAAAAAACTCTTTTTTTGGCATAGGGTGGAACAAAATGCAGAATATAAATGACACACTGGTTTTCCCGGCTTATATATATATATATATAAAAGTAACATAATACATAAATACATACTTTTATCATTTATATACTGAAGCTACTCAAAAGGAACACATTTATATTTTGTTACACCTAACAAAATTTTAACACACTGATTACGAAATCATAAATAATAAGATGAATATCATTTTATGAATACAATAACACATCTAATTGTGCTTTCTATAAAGTATTTTTTTATATATTTTAACTTTAAAGAAATCGTTTGTAATATGAATTCAAAGAGTTTTATTGAATTATCATTCAAGTTAAAAACAAGTAATTTAGAAGTTAATATTTTTTCATTAAATTCAAGTTTGTTTTATTTTTATGCAATAAAAATTGATGAAATGGCTGATATTTCTTCAATGCAAAGCTAATTCTTCTTCAATAGAAACACGAAAAAACATATTGAATTGGAAACAAAAAACAAATATTACGAAAGAAATAGACATTGATAGGCAATATTAAGAAACAAATAGAAATCTTTAAAATAATACAAATTTAAAAATTTACTAATTAAAATAAAACAAAGATGATAATTTTTTTATTTATATTCTTAAACTTAATTATTAAATCACTACCGATCACACAAACACTGTTTTCTTAAAATAAATATTTTTGTTATGAACTCATTTTAAGGAATAATTTTCAATGACTAAAACTGAATAAATTAAAATAAAAGTTAATATTAGTTGGAAAATATATAAAAGTAAACTGAAATTTCACATACATTACAATAAATGAGGGATTTTAAAACATAAAGTAATAATAATTTTACCGCAATCAATTTATTATACCTTATAGATATTTTTATGGAAGCTCCAAAGAGAGAGAAAGATAGAGAGAGAATTTACTTTAAATAAAGTATTTTACCAAATTATTCATTCTATTTACGGGTTAACAGTATAGATTGCCTGATAAGCTCTGAAAATATTCTTTATATGAATGAAATTTACTGTTTGAGAAATACGCCAAATAACTTTTTACCTTGTGACTTGTTTTATTTATATTTTTCGTTTTACAAACAGTACTTTTATAGAGGAATAATTAAAATTCAAAGCAATAAATGTTTCACATTGATAGAATCATACTCATTAATAAAACTACTCAAAACGCAATGAAAGTAATCATTTCAATTTAGAATGGAAGTTAGTTTCAATTCAAAAGTATCTCGATTTCAGAGAAATTTGCCAGATTAGGGTAATATTTCATTTCGATGAGTAAAACTATTTTGAAATATTATAAAAAATACTTCAATTAAACGATTGGACAAGTAATTTATACACAATTTCACATAAATAAAACTCTCATGTACTTTAATGATTTCCTCTAAAAAGTGATAAATTATTCTAAACGAATTTGTAATATTTTGCGTTAAAAATTTTAAACTAAAAACAATAAATTTTTTTAATGACTAATAAAATTTTTGTTTCATTGCTCATAAGTTTGATATTGCAATACCTGATTTGCATGATTTTTAAACTTATATAAAATATTTCAGGATACAATATTTGAAATACATATTGAATTAATTATAAAGTACGTATATATATATTGGACAGTATGATATTATAGAAAATGATTTGCGCATAAAACGTATATATTAATGATATTTTCTTATAAATGTTTTGGTGTTTTGTAATCTATGAAATAAATAATCTATTTTGTTATTTAAATTTCTACTTGAAAATTGAATCCCTTTCTGTTCTCATTATTCGCCCACGCATACTCAGATACACACATAATTATATACATAACGATTATTATAAATTATTTTGACATATTAAAAGGGAAGATAGTACTCATTCGGATGAGATCTTGATTCAATTCAAATTTGGAAATAAGTACAGTGTGAAATATAGGGAAAGATAAAGTCAAAACACATCGAATATGAACAAGTTACAGTGTCTAACCCCAATTTGTATCCGTTTATTTTCTAAACAAGATTACCAAGCATTTACTTTATGCAAACTTCGATAAATAAATGTGAAATATTTGTTAAATCAAGCATCACTACTCATAATACGGAATAATCAGATATCGCAGTATGAAAAGTGTAGAAGCAACAATTTCTAGAGCGTCGCATTCCATGTTATTGTAATTTTGCGAATATTTATTCTCAACTGTAAGAAGATTGTTTGTTGGCCATCTCAAGTAGCAATTCATCTTGTTCGAGAAAAGCACGAACACAACACAAGAAAATGAATGAATCTTTGTGATTATTTTAGCATCTCTTAATGCAATCGTGGTAAATGAAATGAGTAAAAGATGTGGTGCATTTTAAACAAGGAATAAATGCATTTCTAGGAAAAATGAAATGCTTTAGAAATTTTCTGTGATTATGTGGCAGGTACAATTGGTGAGTTTGTAATAAGCGATGTGACATATTTTTCTTCTTCGAACAAGTTTCACTTAATTATCTCGCACACACAAACAGGACATAAAACCCACTGAATGAAATTCACCAGATATAAACCCATTGATGAAATGATCTGGGGTACATGAATCATATATATATATATATATATATATATATATATATATATATATATATATATATATATATATATATATATATATATATATATATATATATATATATATATATATATATATATATATATATATATATATATATATATATATATACAATTTTTAATTTACAATTTTCTGAATTTAGAAGTAATCTCTGTATAAAAAATTATTTAAAGGACTAAATTAAACTAAAAACAACAATGAGAATTTAATTTCTTTATTTCTGATTATCTTTTATGCTGAATCAGAAATTAATTTTTCAGAGATCTATGATGAAGCAATTGAATAATTGTTTTTAAAAATTAATATTATTGGAGTTCGAACAACTGTATTAAAATATATGAAATATAGTTTTCAGTCAACTGGCTAAAATTTATAATAAATGCAAAAATCTTAAAAAACAAATTATATATTAGTCTTTTAATTAATAATAGCCCTATAAATTTTTTTCAAATTTTAGTGATGACGTAAAGCGTTGTTCAAAAATGTCAAGTATGGCGTAATTAGTTATAGAAGGACCTTTAAAGTTTTGTAAGAATCTTGAAAATGCTACTTAATATTACACTTTATTGAATTAGATTATGCTGATTCTACTTTACAATCATAATCCTTCGTTATTTATAATATAAATTCGTTACTAATTTACTTTGTTAACTTAATTACAAAGCACTTAAATTTAAATCAAATTAGCCGTTGTATTGCAACTTTCAAATCATACCGCTCATATTTCAAGTTTTTTAAAGTAACACTGATAGAAGCTTCATATAATAAGCGAAAAATAGTTCTAAGAGAATAAATATATTTGTTTGTTATCTATTGTGCACAAATAATTCAATATGAGATAATTTAACTATCCGTTTCAACTAATTCAGTTGTGTTTAAAGTGAGTATCTTAAAATTGTTGCCGACCAACTTGTCGAGTGGTTAGCATGCCTGACTACGGATAAAAAGAGGTCCTGGGTTCGAATCCCGGTTCGGGCATGGATGTACTTTCTCTCTCTATCTATCCTGTCTTTGTCCTTTCCTTGTGTGAATGGTTGCCTACCCTATAAACGGGTATGTTAGCATGTATGTTCTGATGAAGTCGGACTCCACGCCAAAAAATGGTTCAGTTGGAAAAGTGGAGCAGCGCACCCCATGTTGCCAGCCTAGCTTGCACACGACAATGAATGAATGAATCTAAAAATGTTACATCAGTGGGATGGTTTGGTTTGTCTGTCGCTCATTTTTTGCACACGAGGGCTAATTAGACCGGGATCTACGGCTTAAAGTGGATTCCGAACCTCTACAAACATCCAAGCCCAAGGTGGGTTTTGAACCCACGAACTGTTGAACCGAAGGCAAGAGTGCTAACCATTCGGCTGCCAGCTCGGCGTTACATCAGTGGGAGTTTGCTGTTGACTTAAAATAACTTTTATTGACAACAAACGAAATTCTTCCAAAATAATTGTTAGTTTTTTTCTCTTAAAAATTGTGTATGAGTGTAAACGATAAATCAACCAAGTGAACTGAATGATTGAATTTAAAAATTGTCATCTATATTTTCCAAGGACTTTGAAATATAAAAAAATATTTGTGTTCTGCAATTTTAACTTCCTACCTTTTATTTCTCTGATGTCATAGTTTGATTTGTAGCCAGATATTACATACATAAGAAAACATATGAGCTTCTCTTTTTTCACCAGAAATAATGTCAATTCACTATAAATATACATGAATATTCATAAATATAGTTATATATTTAAAATAGCAATATGAGAGTCCAAGATAAAAGCACGAAGAATTCCTGGTTATCCAATGATAAAGTGTTTATGATTGATGTTATACCAATAATACATTATAGTGAAAAAATACATTATAATGTTTATACATTATGGTGAAAAAATTACTATAGTAAATAATATTCATTATATTTATAACTGATGCTTCAGTTTTAAGAAAATGTTATCTGAGATTATTTTTAAATGCTAGAATACACATTTTTGAGTGAAATGCGAATCCAAATTTCTAATGCATTTATAGAATTTCTGTTGTGTTATTTAATAAATATTTGGTACAGTGATTAGCAGTAATAATGATAAAGTCCAGCAAAATAACAAGCAGTGAATTTCATTTAAAGAGGTCCATGTGTTACTATATTCATATTAAAAACAAACATTAATATATTCATTAATAATGAACAAAATTTTATTTTAAAGAATCAGCATAAAACTGTCATAGGAGCGAAAAATAATTCATATTTCATTTAAAAGTTAGGTTTTCGTATTTTAGACATAAATCAAAATTACATATTTTACAGAAATTTTTATCCAAAACTGTTGGAAAATATTTACTTCAAAAATATATTAAAGCTATTTTTAGAATGAATATTAATATATTAATAATTTATGATGTGCACATTTTATAATTTATAATAGAAAAATTCTGAGAGATATCAGGAAACATATAGCTGTGTTATATATATATATATATATATATATATATATATATATATATATATATATATATATATATATATATATATATAGAAATTCAATATATTCTATATGTTTTTATTATTATTAAAAATTTGCGAATTATTTTTATTTAATGCACTACTCCATAAAGGATGAAAGAATAAAAAATGTCTTGCATTTTGCAACTTAAACTTAAAAAAACTTACAAAACTTAAATATGTATATAAAGTTAAATGCAAATGATTTTTGTTAAATGTTATTGTAGAAATTACAAAACCAAATTATATTTTCATGTTGTTTATCTATAATTTTAACTTTAAAATAAGTCTCATTTCATTTTAAATATTAATATACAAAATAATATTTTAAGAAAAATCATTAAATTCTAAGCAAATAATTTAGCTCTCAAATGACGGTAGTAATCTGACTTTCGCAAAGCTGATTTAATTCTTTAATCATATATTTCATTAATGAGATAATTTACCTTGATCTAATATCAGAAAATGAAATAAAGATTCTTATAAACATCAAAGAGTTCCAAATTCTAGGAAAGATTTTTCTTGTAGAATTTGGTTGTAAGGGAGACTTTTTACATGGCTCCAAATAATTATACCATCATTGAAGAAGATACCTCTAACAAAGGAAACGATTCATCTATTACTGGATACCCTTAATCAAGGAAAAAAGTAGAAATCGATTTAAGAAAAGATTAAAAAAATTTAAATGTTCTTGATTGACTCATAGGTCGAGTTTTAACAAAGAGCTCGGTACCAAGCTTTTCACTTTAGCGGAAGTATACAAGAGAATTTTAATTTTGACTGAGTCAAACAGTGTTTAAAGTTTCGTATTATGTAAAGAAAGACGTGACTTGTTTTGTTTCTAGTTGAATGTATTTCAAGACTGGATTTAATTACAAGTTAGTGCATTGGCAATAAACTAATTAAATTTACTCAGAAATTAACCGCTTTCTTTGAGAGGTGACTTTTTACTCGAGTTCCTAATTGAAAATTCCTGAGTCTTCTCCATAAATCTTATAATGAAGTTTCGTTAAGCTTTGTTATATTAATAGAATGTGGGTGCGGATTTTTTTAAAAGATTATTATAGTATCAGGCACTTATTTAATTCATAATTTCTCTTTAAATGTATTTACTGTATTTATGCAAACAAGTTCAGAGATTACGTTTGTATATCCGTTAAGTATATTGAATTTCCTAAACATTTGATTGGATTTAATTTCAACTCCATTTCCTTCTTAATTATGATTTTAAAATTGCAGAATTATTACTAACATTTGAACTAGCATTTGTTTTATTGACAAAAAGTTTTAGAATATTTTTCAAATATATACAAATGTGATTTATTATGATGCTGATATGTCATGAATTATATTATACGTTATAAACTAAGTTAAATGAAATTTGTCAATTATTAATTTGAACAATTAAAAATATAAAACATATATGAACTAAAATAAACAAACTTTTTCGTTTACAAATGATTATTTCTATAGCAACTATTAATAATCTTTAAATGGCTCCTTTTTATTCAAATCAAAAATAAAATTCTAAATGTATACAAATGTATTCGAAAAATTCTACTTTTTGGTAGATGTAAACTTCAAATCTGTACTTAATTTTACACATTTAAATGTAATTCTATATACAAACATATTTTCCTTTGATTAAGATCTACTTTAACTGCTTGCATCTTTATCAACTACAATTAATTAGTCCATCGGGATTCATTTTTGTGAATAACAAAGTTGCTTTACTGAAATATATTGAAGACAATAAATGCTCTCAATAAAAAGAAGTAGCATTTGTTCCAACTGCTTTTTATTCACTTAAATTTAACAATCACGTCTATCCAATTTCATAATAAAAAATTACTAATCGATACAAACAAAAATATTTTGGTATTTTTAAAATGAATTGTGAACATTGTACAAAATTATTTATTAATAAAAATATAAACGAATAATATATTTCTTGGCTTTTGTTTTAAGTTTTATGACATAATACATTATGCATTTTAGTTGTTTTAAATGAATCCTTTATTAAATTAATGCTAAAAGTAAGCATGCATTTGATTTCCCATTTTTTGGATACGCTGAGAACTTTTAAGAATATTTTTCCTTCAAATTCTTGTTAAGCATAAAAATTACATCACAGTAGAAATATATTTTGTGTCTTTGACTATAGAATTAGAAAGAAACAAAGTTGTATTATCCGTTTGTGTTTCTTTTGATGTCATTATTAAAGATTTCCTCCTTTTCAATTTTAAGGTGTTGCTGTAACCTGGTGAGTGATAGTGTATTCTGAATTTGGTGAGTTCGCGATTTCAGACTCAAATGTTCCAGACTAAGTATGGTGTAATTTTCTCAGGTTTCAAAGTAATCTGCTGATGTGACGTAGAACAGAAGTTGGGAACTTTGATATCAATCTCGTCATTTGACCAACATGTAAACATACGAAGATTTTTATTGTATTTAGTGGCTATGGTTGATAAAAATAGGCAGTTGGAAATGCATAGCACAATAATCTTTTCATAATATCTAATTCCAGCATAAACTATGAGAACTTTAATGCGTTAACTATATATTCTGTACATCATACGCAATTATTTTCAACTGCATACTTCTTCAGATTCGTTTGATGTATTTTCAAAGCGTCAGAACAATTGACGTAATTTGCTACACGGCTTAAAAAAATTTAGCAATTTTCTACTTGATATACGTTTTCTGAAACTGAATAAATTTCTGGAACTTTTTCTTCAAATACTACCAAGAATTTTAGTCACTTAAATTTTTTAATTGACAAGGAGTTTTTTAAATTTATGAATATTTTGAGAACTGCTTTCTTTTACATAGATTATGCTTCTTGAATGCACTAACATCGGAGCGTGTGAAGTCATAAATTCTGGAAAATGATACAAGTTGTATGCAAATACTCGCACAAAATATTGATCATTTGTTTACTGAAGTATATGCAAATTGTGTATAAAATTTTAAGCTATAGATTTCTCCATTTTAGGATTGTTATATTCATATTATTTCGGATTAAAAGTTATGTCAATGACAAAGTGAATAGAACTTTTAGAAAGTGTTATTTATGAAACATAATAACATAAATTGTGTTAATTGTTTAATGCACTGATATATAGCGAATAAATGCTATTTTTTGTCTCAGCTCAGAGATGCTAATTGGTTAAATTCAGTTAAATTCAGAATTCAGTTAAAATATTACTACGATTAAATAAAATAACCCTACATAAATTACAATTTAAAACATTAACAACTTGTTAAAGAGTTTATATAATTTCCAAAAAGTAGATACTAATTGATTGAAGTAATATTTGAATAACATTTACAAATTAAAGAGTTTTAAAAATCTAGAATATTTAATCAAATTACCCCAAATATATATATATATATATATATATATATATATATATATATATATATATATATATATATATATATATATATATATATATATATATATATATATATATATATATATGTGTGTGTGTGTGTGTGTGTGTGTGTGTGTGTGTGTGTGTGTACCACAAAATTGAATAATCAAATAAAACATAAATGGAATATATTTTATTCAATTAAATATCAAAGTAAAATATATGTTTAATTGAAAAGAAATTTTAACGAAATTTTATTTTTTATTGCCTGTATTGACTATGAGGATGTGGCAAAAAATTTAGAATGTATTTTAATTACTTAATAAAACCTTCTTTCTGAATGCTGAGAGGATAGAAGAAGAGGGAAGAATTTCAATAAATGACTAAGCATAAAAGTAAATTCATTTGATTAGCCCATTGTAGATATATTAAAATAAATAGCAATCTAATTTACCTTCAACCGTTTAAACATTTATTTTTGAAAGAATTTGTATATAATATTAAGAAAAAACTTTCGCTTTAATTAAATGATATATCAAAAAATAGACTATAAACATTTTCTTCCTTAAAAGATTAAGGAAATATTTAAAGCATATCTTATTTCTAACGTTTTGTATTTCCAGTAAATCATTAATTATGAAGCAAAACTAGAAGAATGAAAACTCTTCAAATAAAGTATCCTTAATTCAAGAATCGGTATTGCATGACGAAGTTCCAATTCTTTATTGTAGCAGTTTTTGCGCAAAATCTAATTAAGCAAATCCAATTAACTTTGCCGAACGTTTAGATTAGTTTCAACAAAAGGCAAAAGTAATCTTTGTGCCTGTCTGGCATTAATACCAACTGAAGAGATAATACGTCTTATCAAGCAGCGTTAGTCATGTTTCCTCAAATCTTAGCACTCGTTCTCCCAGAACTAAGAAAGAGCAGACAATAGCCCTTTCTGGAGCAGCACCATCTGCTCAACAAAGGTGTTCAATAAGCAGAATAAAGGCAGGGCGAAAAGTGACGGATGCCTTCTATTAGTGCTGTCATATTTTCGAAAGCTAAGAAACGATCATCATCTAGGTAACCGCCCGACCCGAGATAAACAGAAGAACGTCGAGAAGAGATCCACGAGAAAACTGAGGACTTGGAATTAAAGTGGGAAAAACGGGGTTAACGAGATTGCTTTGGCTGCCTCACCGGAAATTTGTTTCTTCGCGAATGATGCGGGTTCTACCGGAGTTTTTGAAAGGATTTGTATTCCTAATATTCAGACTGTTTTTTTTTTACTCTCGCCACTTTGCTCATTTCTGGTTGGAATCTTTTTGATTTATACTGACAATAAGTAATAGAATGAGAAAAATAGATGAAAGCTCACTCTTAGAAGAAAATGTAATGCAGTTGTACGTTTTTCTAGTATAGAGTTTAAGCGATTCGTTTTGGATATTCTTTTCGTAAACAATCTACTCGTTTGAAAAATGGAATATTATTTGTTGTATGCCAATATTATTTATTGTTAGAAGGAGAAATAAATAATGTGGCTCATTACGGATGATAGTTTGATGAATTTTCCTAAAAATATTTTGATGAAGTAAATGTACTTTTTAAATATCACAGATAAGATCTCCTTATCTCTAATTAATTTCTTCATGACAAGGGTTGATATACGTCTTGATGAGTGAAGAAGAACATATGTGGTATAAAACAACGGCATGAAAATTATTAAAATAACTATTTTCTAGTCCTAACTTATAAAAAAAGAAAATTTAAAAATTAAAATTAAATTGATGAATTTGATATTGAATTGGAAATGTTAAGGAATTTACTATTTCAGTTTCATTATTTTCATTACTGGTTTTATTATTGCAGTTTCATGTAACATTTTTCACTATCTAACATTTATTCACATATTGAAGTGTAATAAGAAGAAAATCAAATTATAAAATTTATTTTTTTTCTAAGAAAGCTTTATTTGATGGAAACATGTAATTGTATCAAATAAGCTATTAATCAAACTTTGATATTCAGAAAGTTTAAACAATAATAAAAATTCGTTGCAAGCACAAAATATATTGTTTCCGAGAATGATTAGGAAGAAGTTTTTTATTTATAATAAAATGCTGGAGAATTAGTTTTTTTCTATAGAAAAGATGATTTTTCAAGTATTTCTAATGATAAATTTTTAACTATCCGTAGTTCTATTAAAATCAATAATTAGTAATATAATTCTAACATATGTACAGGAAATTTATGATTTAATAATTTAATGTATTACAAACGTCTCTTACTATTGTTTGGATTAAGCCACTTTTGTTATTTTAAATATCAACCATAAAATATGACAAGCTAATTCACACATAACAAAGTAGCAGTTTCTTTACTCAAACTGACTAATTTCTTCACATAAAAATTAAGTGACTGGTTTCTTTAAATGTTTTGTTACAAAAAGGAGCACTTAGAAAAATTGATATTAAATATAACTTGTTTTACATTGAGAATAACTAAACTAAGACTAATACAGTCATAAAATTAATTTAAAAGCATAATTGTCATAATATTTAAAAGCTTTTCTTTCTTTCTTTTGCATTCCACTTCTTAAGTAATATTTATGAAAACGAGTTTGTGCATTTAAGAAGAAAATATCTTTTCTTGTCAGAAGAAAAACAGATTTATTTTAAATATAAAACATAGTATATAGTGTATTAGTAAGTTTAGTATGCACGTATCACTACATCTTAAAATATATTCTAGTAAATAAATTCTTCAGAGAATGTTTTGAGTTACAGACACAAGAACAATTCAAATTTGAAATAAAATAGTAAACTCTTGAGAAAAGCTTCTTGCATTTGTAAGCCTAAGATATTTATCTATTTGTTGCTCTCGACAGTTGTTTTATCGGAAGAAACAACTCTGTTGTTCAAAAAAGCCCATATATTCCCTTAAGTCAGTGTGTGGAGTTTTGTCTCACTGAAGAGCTCGAGTGTTTGAGGGTGCTGTCAAAGAACGTGTGAGAACTCGACGGGATACGTAGGCTCTCTGAAACCTCCCAGGAAGAGCTTGAATTCCAGTCACGTGGCTTTAGTCCATTGTTACAATTGGGAATTATATGATGTCTTCTTCCTCCTTCAATTGGTATTTTTCTTCAGATGGTATTTTTTTGTTCCTATTGCTAGGCACGATTATTTTTTTTTACCATAGAAAAATATACTGACGTATTGCCTTGAATGAGGAGACAGGATTTTGAGCACTGGATAGTTTGTATGTCAGGAACTGCTCTTATATTTGTTTACTTCTTTTGATAAAAGAAGTACCTATAAAATGACCAGAATTTTGTAAATTATCCATTTTTAGTTTAGATATATAGCTTCATAGAGAAGGGGAAATAGATTTCAAAGTGTTTAAAGCTATGATTCTTTTTCAAAATATATACTTTAGCCATTGAACAATGCGTGAAAAAGAACCAATGTGAATTTCTCAAATCGAAATCGTTAATTGTCTTGATGATTTAAGACACGAATTTAAAACATAGAAAGGATTTATACGGAAAAACAAAACTTTTTTTTAAAAAAGAGAGAAAAAAAAACGTTTTGTCAAAATTCTTTTGCAAAGTCAATTTAGTTTTCTATTTATATGTTTCACTGTATATATATATATATATATATATATATATATATATATATATATATATATATATATATATATATATATAATATATATATATATATAATAACTTTATAAAAACCAGAAAAAAAATAAATGCAAGAGAAAGGAATTTTTAATCAACTTTTGAATACAAAGAGTCTTCATAGAATAATTAATATCTCTTATTAGAAAGAAAATTCAATAATTAGTCACTTAATTTATATATTTATTTAATGTTCAAGAGTTTTAAATTAAATCAGGGATTACATAAGAATAACTAACAAAAATGATAAGAATTCCATGCTTATAACCATTAAAAAACAATAAATACAAAATATATTTCTTAAATAGTTTATTAGGAATATATATTTTCCAGTCTTAAGAGATCTAATTATAATTTGGAGGAATAAGCACACCCATTCATATTTCATTAAATGTATTGTTTTCTCTCTTCCAGGAAGTAAACTGTAAACAGACATTACAAAAAAGTATGCTTGAATAGTGCTGACGAAAGTGTGCTTTTTTCATAGCAAAATTATTCCATTTTGCTATGAAAGAAAGCACACTCTCGTCAACACTATATTATATACACTTAATAACTTAATAATATCTCAACAACATAAAAAGAAAAAATTGATATTTCACTTAAAAAATTCATGTTCTGAATTTCAAAGTTAGCAAAACAAATATTGATATTATTGAATTATGTGATTAAAGAATATCATAAATTATTGTAAAGTCACACTTTCAAGTTTGTCTAAGAAGCTAAGATTTTATTTCGTAAATCAATTAACAAACATAATGTACAGAAATGAAAATAAAATAATGTAATGAAGTCTGTTTTTGAAATATTAATTACTTTTACAGTATTATACAGTAAAATTTCTAGAACCACATTTTTAATATACTGTAAAATGCCACATACCTGTTATGTTTTAATAAGACAAATTAAAAATTTTAGTTCCTGTTTTGTTTGTTTACATAATAATATTTCATTTCATGTTGTATTTAATAAAATTTATACATATATATAACTTTGATGTACATGAAATACTACACACAATCGTTTTTAAATATACAAAAATTTTGCTTTCAAAACCAAAATAATTTGATTTTCATATTCTAAACATATTCTAGAAGTTGACACTTAATTATTTCAAATTTAATCAAAAGCAGAAGTTTTAAGTTATTCTTAAAGAAACTATTCTTTTACAAATTTATATTCTAGTTGGCAACAAACATGGAAATTCTGGTGAACATTGAATAAAATTTACATCTATTTAAATTTTTCTTTAATGTATACTGAAGAAATAACCTAGTCATACCATCGCAAAATAATTATAAGTAAGCAAATTCCACTATGCAATAAAATATATGTTAAAACATGCATTTTATGATCATAAAAAAGTAGGAAAATATAAAAAAAATGTAATTAAATATTTGAAAATTTAAATCTTAGCTTGTGAAATTCAGGGAGTATTTGAATAATAATAAAACTCTTTCAAATTTATTCATATTATATGATATAAATATTTTCTTTTATGTATTTAAAATAATTGGTTACAAAAATAAAAATGAAAGATATTAAAATGTTTAAGTAAACTTTTATGTAAAATATATTCATGACTTCATTCTACAATGCAAAAGTTTTCTTGTTTTCTCATGCTGCCTTGATTTATGTTTTTATGCGTACATAACACTGTATAACTTAGAACAAACTTCTTATGGGATAACTTTTTAAAACATCATATATATATATATATATATATATATATATATATATATATATATATATATATATATATATATATATATATTTCAAAAATTATTTAAAATTTTTCTATCTCTTGAGCGTCTACTGTTTATCTTTCTGTGATTCTAGGCAAGAAGTATATAAATAAAGCTAAGCTATTGGCTAATTACCAAACTGAAATTAGAAGAAATAGGCATAACCCCAATTTCTATACAATAATGTTATTACATTCATCCTAATAACGAATCGATGATTTTTTTCAACCAATGCTTATGTTATCTAAAAATTATTCTACTAATATAAAATTATTTAGTATTTAAGGAAATATAACAATTTATTTTGAATACTAGGAATAAATCTTCCCATGAATGAAGTGATCAAATCATAGAAAAAGAAATATATACATAAGACATATAGAAAAAGATTAAATACTCTCTATTTTTACATAGAGTTTCTACATAATTTACATTATGTTTATGTAAGATGCTTAGAACCACTAATTTACATATTTTCTCTTTTCTATTTCCTTTTACTGTTTGTGGTAACTTTTAAAAACAACATGTGTCTCAAAAATATTCATCTTTCGAAGTTGTTTCCATCAATTTATCAGCACTTCGATTATTAACGTATATATTTTTGTAAACTTCTTCTGTTAACATGCCTAATGTTTTCACTTCATAATGTATGTTCATGCAATCTTCTAAGGCATATTTTTCATCAGAGTTAAGATTTCTGTTTTTTAACCATTGTTTGGTAAAGATATGGGATTTACCGTTATTTATTTTTGTTTGCGAGGAGTCTGAAAGCAAGTTATCAATCCAGAGTATTATAAGACTAGTTTCTATTAAACTTAATAAGCATGAACTCGAATACTCGAAAGAAAAGTTTAAAGTACTATTAAAAACTATTTTTGTTTATATTTCTAGAATATATATTTATTCATATTCTCGTTTTATTTTTAACACGTGTAAATTACATAATACCCATATTTTAATTGAGGAAATGTATATTTTAAATAGAGGATTTCAGTAATGATAATCTTGAATCATGCTAGTAAATTCAATTGTATTTTTAATCTAGAAAAAAGAAATATTCAAAGAATATTTAAAAAATATTTGTATGCTATTGTATCCAATTAGAATTTAGTAATTTACATGAACTTATACATTCGAATTTATTTTCTTTGAATATAGAAGCCAATTCAAGTTATTTTGAAATTTATTTTCTTAAAAATTATGAATGCGTCTCTCTTTGTAAATGAAATAATTTGTTTTAAAATATAAAATAAGTATAATTATAGAAAAAGCTAATGTAATTAACGTTGTTCTCTATTTTCGTATGTCTTAGAAAAAAATTTTTTTTTGATAACTATAAATTTGTGTATGAAATAACTGCGGAAAAGTTGTTAAAGGATTTCATTCAAAACAACATTAATAAAAATTACCTACTGTTATATTCCTTAAAATCAGTATAAAATTGAATGTTAAATAATTTCAAAACTATTAGCCATGAAAATTAATTTTTTCGTTTGTAAATTAACGCTATGTTAAGTAAATTATGTGATTTGAGTAATTCTTTATTTTTGCTACCTTTCAAATAAATTTTCAAGCAACTAAAATATATCTACGAAATATATATTTAAACCTCACTAACATTTACAGCTTTAAGACTGTGTACACATAAAAAGCCTCAGAGAAGTAATGTTGGAAAAATTGTAACAGAAAGTTTGATGATTACAAGCATAATTGCGGATGCACCTGTAATAAAAAAATACATTGCACTTTGTTTACTGGCTGAAAAGATTTCTCCAAAGAAGCATAATCATGAAACTAAAGCGTTTTTTAAGGAAAGACTTAATTAATGCTATGGTACATCAGATAAAAAGATAACTTATTTTAACGATTTTTTAAAATGTATGCATGAGAAAAGCTGTTCAAATAAATATGTACCCTAGCTTTGTATAAAGTATATATTTGGTTGGGAGAGAGTATTTATTACAGCAGAAGATAACAGTAAAAAAAATTCCAATCAACGTTTTATGATTTTTAATTATGAGTTTTCTCTCAGCTGTAAAACATTTTTGAAATTATTTTCATTCAAAAAGCTTAATCCAACAACACAAAATGCATATTCCTATCAGCAAATATTCAGTTAATAGATATCAACATACATTTGTAATACATGCTGAAGGTAATAAGTTGATGGGAAAAGTAAAATATATATGTTTATTTACAGACTAATAAAAGTTTTTCACAAGTTTATTTAAACTTCATGCAGTAAGAAGTAAGAGCGCTTTCCTGACACCTCAATTGATTGTTTTTATTCAAATTTATATCTGATGTCCAAATAATATAATAATTAAATTTTACATAATGAAATAGTTTATCTAACTTTATCTCACTTCAGAATAAAAATTTTAATTTCATATGAAACAATAATTATAAGCAACTCTGACAAATATAAAACCTGCTGATATGTAAAGTATTATAATTATGGATGGTAATTTACATAAAGTAAAATTGCAATTACACTAATATAATTTACTGTATAAGTAAAAAATTCTAGTTTATTAATAAAATATTTTTTACTCGTGATATATAATTTACATACTCATATATTGTTGCTTTGATAAGTTCATTATCATTCTTTCTAATATTTAAGAAATTTCAAAAGACAATTTTAACACAATAGTAATTCAATAAGCAATAATTTATTTTATTTTCTTATTTTTTCCCAATTCAATGAATTAATTTTTCTAAAGCAATAAAATTTGTATAGCTGTTAAAAATATTTCAATTTTATTTTTTAAAAATGTGCAAGCCAAACATACACGCAAATTATTCGACTATGCAGTTTCTATATGTTGAAATCTTTATTTCAGGAATAAGAAAATATTTTGTCTGAAGGAATAATCTAAAATGTATCGTTCATTTGGAAGGGATAAATTTATAACGGAGAAAAAAATAACTTTTGAGAAATACTTGTGTATAAAAAAATGGGTCATATTATTTGCTTAACTTCATAGTTTATTAAATTATTATATTTTACTTCATAAGAATCTTTAACGTAACACATGAATTTTGGGACAGATGAATGAAAATTATATTTATATATGAGTTAGAGGAGATGTATAATTTATAATAAGTAATATAGTGGAGATGATTGTTATTATTTACCAATTATCTTACTTATTCTTCTTTTACACACGCACGCCCTCACGCATGTACACACACAGGTATATATATATATATATATATATATATATATATATATATATATATATATATATATATATATATATATATATATATATATATATATATATCTAAAAAATTAATGAAAATGTAGCTTCTCTACATGAATCTGGGAGCCCAAGTTTCATTCCTAAACACTTTTGCATTCATTCTTCCGGAGAATAGTTTGCCGAGCTGGCAGCCGAATGGTTCGCGCTCTTGCCTTCGGTTCAACAGTTCGTAGGTTCAAATCCCACCATGGGCATGAATGTTTGTAGTAGTTCGGAATCTTCTTTAAACCGTAGGTCCCGGTCTAATTAGCCCTCGTGTGCAAAAAATGACCGTTGATCGACAAACAAACCAAATCTGAGAATAGTTTGCTTGAACTCATTTTCTCTACAAAAAGCTTCAATTTATAACATACACATTTTTATTTACATAATAATATATGTTATATAATAATTTTCTATTTTATTTTGCGAAATAGTTCAATCCTTTTGCATAAGAGCTATGTTTGTAAGTTACGATCGTTTAAATGATTACATCGCTGTATTGATCCATCTCCCTCCTAGCAGCACTAAAGGTAAGAAATAAGCTCACCCTTTTAAGTAAAACTCATTAAAGAGACTTAATGTTTTATACAGCATGTCATGTGTGATGACTAAAAGCATGTTTAAATAATTAAGATCACTCAACAAAATGAATTTTAGCTCGTATCTGACAAGATATTTTGTACCATTTGAGATGGAAACACCAAATTAATGTGCTAAATATATATGCCACTTAACACAAAACAGACAATCTAAAATAGAGCCGCAATTCTCCATGGACTGAAATCAGGAAATTCACTTCAAGGAATGAAAAGAACAACGTGAGAAAGAGGTTTTTAACTGAGCTATAAATTATTTAAGACGCACTTTTCTGTTAAAGAAGCTCTCATGATTGCTAAGATTAAACGATGCCATTATTTTATTAGTGGCTCATCAATTATAGTCAAACACGGAAAGAATATGACTTTTCTGGTCAATTATTTGATTACATAGTTACTTATTCATTAAAGCAAATTAATAAACTTAATAAAAATTATAAAAAGTGAAAAATATGAATTACGCTTGAAATTATATCCTCAGATTTATGTCGGAACAAAATTGGAAACAGTTTGCAATTTGCGATTTCGGGGGAGTTTCGTAATATTTCAACATACTCTCATGTATATGGGTGATGTCGATAAATCAGTTTTCAAACTGTTATATTTTTTATGCATAATGTTTGGAACATAAATATATTAAGAATGAAAAATAAGTATTAAGCAATTTATAAAGAGAGCTATCAAAAAAGATTATTGCTGTAATTAGAATTCGTTATTCATTGAAGTTAGTTAATTTATCCTAAATCTAATTTAAAGCTGCAATTTGCCTAATATTCCTGCTTTTTAAGTCTTATCTCAGGCTCTTTTGAATATCATTAAGAAAAATGATTGTTTTTCTTAAACGAAAAGATAGAAGACAGTCGTTTTTCATACTTTTTATGAATTATATATATATATATATATACATATATATATATATATATATATATATATATATATATATATATATATATATATATATATATATATATATATATATATATATATATATATATATATATATATATATATATATATATATATATATATATATATATATATTTTATAAACTTAATTTATCTTCCTTAATTATATTGAAATGTTGTTTAAATAAAAGCAAGCCAAATTGATATCTATTGATAAACTGTTTTTTGCAGTGAGTTTATTTTCTAGGAATTCAAATGGGAAAGTAACAAAGAAAGATAATGAAATTCAAAGTACCCAATTTCTTACACTACGCAAAATTTATTGAGTTATAACTTCAACACATATTTTACATCAAGTTTTTAGTTTAAAGAGTAAAAAATACCCAATTTTGTAGTAATATATATTTTTTAATTTCATTACACGCCTTGAGAATCAGCAAATATGAGTAACATTCATAAAAATCCGTTTGTGCTCATCAGTAATAGGATATGACAAATTATAATTGCCAAATGCACAAAGTAAATAATAAATAAAATACAAATAAAGGAAAATAATCTAATTCTTTGTAAAATTGAATAAAATGATTTAATTTGATATATTGAAATATATTAGAATTAACTAAATTTTATAAATACTTCAGCAATTTAAAAATTCCTAAAAGTTTCTGTGGAAATTTTAAAACCTTCCCATAAACAAGAGGGAAAATAACCAATTTGTTTGTGGTAAAAGTTTTCAATAAATTCTAAAATTTTAGCTAAAATCTTTCAACACGTTATAATATTAGCTCTTAGAGGTTATGAGGCAGATTTTTCATCGTAGAAGAAACAAAACAATGGAAAAATATATGCTTCTACTTGAAAATAAAATTTTTGATATGACATTACTTTAAAATTCATTTAAAATCTTTCGTAATGAGCGTTTGTTAATATTTCAGATTTTTTAGAATTAAATTTTCTAATTACGTTTCTTATTAATCATTTTAAATTCCCTTTCCTTAACTATTATTTGATAATGATTCAGTTTTTTTCTCAAAACATTGTCTAGACACCTTATTAAAATCTTAAATCTCTTGATTTTTTATTTTTTGCTCTACAGATTGTGATGGCTGGCTCTTTCAGAAGGACGAATGAAACTTGAATTGTCACCCTGTATTTCTTGTGCAAATATAATAAGATTTGCTCAAAAGACTTAATACTTTGATAACAAACAGCAGTATAGGAACACTAAAGTTTTAAAAAAGGTACTTTTGGATGCTAAATGCTCAACAAAAAGAACTAAAATGCCTTAACTTTTTCCAATGATTAAGATGTCATTTTTGTGGATAATGGACTATATATAAAACTTCAATGCTTAAAATCTTTTAATCAATTTTGACACACTTAGGTGCTTCTAATCTCTTTTAAAATTCTGACTCTACTTTCGAAAGTGATATAGAACCCAAAAAAACTTTTATTATTCTATTTAAAATTACAGAGCCCAAGTAAATATATTCTGATAGAGAATCACCCTGCTGGTAGTCCCCCAAACGATACACTTAAAACGAAGTCAAGAGCAATAAATATAAGCACTTTTCCTATCTTTAGAGCAAACGATGACTCACACAAGTATCCAACAAATCCTTTTATTCCCTCACGATGTCACATACTTGAAATTGACTTTTTCCAAGCAATAATTTAAGTTGATTCTTTTCTATGAAAGACTTAACCGGTATTATACATCCTTTTTAAAGACATAGATAATTATTAATTGATCCTACGAGCAATATTTAGGAGACATTTTATGTTTATTCATTATCAAAGTTGATCAATAAATTTAATTTAAAAAATAATAGAAATCATAAATTTCTGGTGCCATGAAATCCTTTATTGAAAGCATGTAAAGATTGCTAACTTAAAAGAAATGGCATCGCTTAATTTTAAAAGAAAAAATTTAGAGTACAAAAAATGCATTTTTTTAATATCTTATGTTTATGCGTGAAATTGATTATAAAATGCTATACATTAAATATGTTTTAAATAATATAAAATAAACTGTGTACCTGTAAATTTAAGCAGAAAATGTGCTATATTTTTATTAAAGACCTTCATACATGAAGGAAAAATTAAGTCTATAGAATTCTAAAATACAATTATTTAACATTAAGTTGGAGTAAATAAATTTAAATAAAATAATAAATTAAATATTAGTCATTTTTAAATGAAATATGTATTGCATTCTTTAATAGGAAAAACATATAGAATTTCTCTTCGTAATCTTTTTTTCTTGCTTTTATATATTGGAAAAAAGATACAAAGATTAAACCAATTGTAAATTTTAGCGATTCTATACTAATAGAAAAACTCTTCCCTCTTTTTTTAAAGATTAGCATGTTTCCTGATGAGAGTATTTCTAAAAGCACTACTGTCAGAGTTTTCATACAAGGTAATTGTAAGATTTTGCATTGCATACAAGATAAATTTAGCATGAAAATAAATTATACTTATTTGATAAATAACAAAGAACATTTCTTTTCTAACATAATGAATATTTTTGAATGACTGAATTTTGGTGTCTATTCTTAGAAAAGTTATGCGTCGCTAGGAGATTCATAGAAAAAGGAGAATATCAAACATAAGTTATACATAGACTTATGCATAATTTAATAAAGATTTTCCTCCATCATTTCGAAGTTGTAATTGATTATCTAAACAATCTCAAGATTTCAGAATATTAAAATAATTTTTAAATCACAGAAAAAAATACTTTTTCTCCATGTTACTTAAAATTCTTTTAATACGATTTCGTATTAAAATTTTTGAGCAGTTTAACGATTTTTCATTTCCGGAACATATTTTAAAGCTGTATTTTAATAAATATGGATAGGCAGCACAATACTGGTATTTATAAATGATGTTGTATTAGTTAACACACACGCACACACATACAATAAAGACGATTATTTTGCAATACTAAAACAATCTGAGTAAATGTTGCTTCATATTGTGGCTTAGAATGTAATCTTCTTTCAAAATATTCTTTTGTTCATAATGAAAAATAAAAACCACATAATTTTTTCCCACAAATTTCTCTCCTTGAAAAAATTTCCAAACCATAATAAACTAAAACAAGTTTAGACTCCTAGTATAAGAGCAATAATTTTTCAAATTTATTCTCAATCTCAACCAAGAACTATTAAATCCTTAATCTATCTTGACAATAATGTAAATATATTTAAATTTAAACCAATAAATTTTGTCAGTTGTTAAAATACATTTCCTGTAAAATTGTTAATGATCCATAGTCATAATTAGAATTACATATTAACGCCAACTCAAAAGACTTCCAAGCTGTTTTCGATTAAAATGTTGGAGAAAAAACTTCATTTCAAAATGCAAATTATGATGTAAAACACTTTTCTTTTATAAACCAAGCACCCTAACTATAGCTGACATTAATAAAACATTTTACAAAAAGGAAGCACAAGAAAGTCAGAAGATACAGTAGAGAATGTATTTACTTGGTGATAAATTAAAAATCGCAAAAATAAATACAAATATTGATGCTCTCAGTCCCCGCACGTGGTTCATTTAACACAACCGTAAAAACAGAAATAACCTCGAAAATAGAACAATCCTAATCAACAGATTTTCATACACACTAATTTAAAATTTACAAAAAGCAAATCATAAGTAATCAAAGATAACACACTTTAGAAAGGAATATGTTTTAAGTTGTTGTAACTCATAATATTTACCATGATGTGTATTTTTCTGTAGAAACCCGAAATATTTCTAGAATGGAAATTTGTGTTCATAAGTCAAACTTAAAACTGTGAAGACTATAGTTAATGATTCATAAAATGAACTTTATAAAAAAGTATTGTAAGCTTTGGGTTAGTATCATTCCATTCCTCTGAAAATAGTATTCTTGAAACTTTTTCCTCAGACTTTCTTTTAAACACTTTTCAATTATTTGCATAGTTTTCTTATAATAATGCAAATGTCTTGATTGAAGCCTCCTCTTCTAGGGATTTCATCGACCTTAATAGAAAAAAAAAACAGTTTACTGATGTAGAAGAATAAGAAAGTGAATGAATGAAATTATTCTCATATTATAAAGGTATTAATAGTTGAAGAATACCTAAAAACCGTAAATGAATATTTTAACAAGTAGATTTTGAAAGAAAACTGGAATATTTCTGGAATAAAGAAGATGAAAACTTGGGAATTCCAAAGAAGATGAAGACAGGTGAAGTGGACGATTTCATCATAATTAAAAAAAAAGAAATTCAGATTTTAAGCTTTAACAAAAAGTTTTCAATCATTTGTTAAAAACGTATGTTCAATATTATGAAATTGTTAAAGATGATAACTAAGAAAGTGAAATCAAAATTTAATGTGTTTTGAAAATGAAAGAAGAAAAAACTTTGTGAATCTTCTTCCAAGAAGATAGTTTTTTCAATAATTGATTATTGGTTATTTATGGAGCAAAAAGTTTTCTTTTTGAAAAAATATTTAACAATCTTTTCTTTTTATTGAAACATTTTTGCAATCCAGAAGTCTTTTTCTTCTATCCCAAAGATGAAAACCCTTACAACTAAAGATAAAATGTGGCTACAAGAAATTAGCTTTTCAAGACGAGTACATTGCCCAGAGATAAATTTCTTGTCTTCATTTTCTTTTTTTCCTTTTTAGGTTGACTTTTTTCTAAACTACACTTTATTCACGCTTTGGAGGACAAAAGCCACGAAGAATACGAAAAGGGTTAGCGATCTCCAACGCTGGAGGAATTGTCATTTGAATCTCAATAGTAAAACGATGTTATCAGTTTTCGAGAGTCGAAACGGAACTTTTATCCAGTTAAAAGTTTTGGGAGTTAAGTTAATAATATAATAAAAGAATAGGTGTTGCTACTGATAGACTTTGCATTTTTAGATTCAGTATTGTTATGATACATTGTTAATATGAATTTTTATTTTCTCATATGAATATTTTTAATTGTTTTATTTTCAGTTAAAGTTTTACTATTATTATTTAAATTAATTTTTCCAAATTTTTACTGGCCTACTATAACATTATTAAAAAGTTATATTTGTAGATAAAATTAATTTTTTGCAGGAATTTTCATTTTAATAAATTTACCTATAATCTTAACAAATGTTTACTCGTTATACAAAGTTCTTAATAGAGAGAGAGAGAGTGAGAGAGATCGATAGTCTTAAACACTTATACATGTTGTGTAAAATTATCCAACACCTTTTGAGTTTTAGCAACTCACACATAAGGTAAGCAAAACATCTGTACACCTATAACATTTATGCCCAAAATATCTTATAATTATATTTTCTAAAGTCGGATAATTTCTATTGACTATCTTCTATAAATAGTTTTTACAAACATCATCTAAGCGAATTTAGTAACTGAAGATAATTTTCTTATATTTTGAATATCTTTTCTTTATTAACAATGAATATCAATAATCGTACTTACGTTTCTTTTTTATTTCTGGTAAAATTTTACTCAATATGTAGGTATGTTTCATAATTTTCAAACTGGAGTAGCATCAGGTAAATATCTTTTTACAATAAGATGGTTCTCTAAAGAGTCTTCATTAAGATACTATCATACACAATTCTTTGAATGACCATTTCAAAGTATGACAGATTTAATGTGGTGGTTAATTTTTTGGCCACCCATATTTATTGGTATATCGTCTTTGGACTTTTTAATTTGGCTACTTGTAAGAGATATAACTTTCAAGGAAAAAGTTTTGAACATTGGTGATATATTTATCATAATTACAAACTTGAATAACTATGATGGTTGCTAACATACTCGTCCGTATGTGACATAAAACTATAGTCTTGACATTCACTTTACTACAAAAAATACTCTTATAGAGGTTCACTGATAAGCATCAGAAACATTTTGAATCTATTTATATCAATGTTGTTAATTTAAATCTCTTTTAACTTTTTATCAATTATGGAACTTCAAAATTTATCAGATATTTTATAGACATATTATATTATATTGAAACGTAAAAATTTCTTTCGATCGTTCACTTATTTATTTGAAGTTCCTTTTTCTAATTTTACAAAGTTCTATTTAAAGCTACAGTTGCAAAAATGATACATAGCACAAAATAATATAGATTTATTTTCTTCACAAAGAATAAGTGTAAAATGTTAATCTTTTCTTGGCATTGTTGCATGAAAACTACATTTTTAAGTAAAATGAACAACCTTTTGATATAATATTACATTTAAGATTTCTTTATTTATTAGAATCAAGTTTCTCAAAAAATAAACTCTTTAAAATATGAATTTAACTTGCATTTATATTCTTAAACTGAGTCGAAATAATTTTAATTTTTTCAATTCGCAAAATATACTTTCAACACTCAACCCATATCATCAAAATTAAATCCCCTTTAAGCTGCTATTTTGTATTTTGACAGCCACACATCTGAAAGAAAGTAAATAAACACTCTCATTACGAGATGTATTTGCAATATTTATGTTCTTTTCTTTAAAAGTTTTTGTGACATTTTTCACTTGGAGTATTTATTTTTCATAAGCCGACGATGATACAAAGAATAAAAAAGAAGAAAATCGATGTTCAAGCATTCGCTGAGATTAAAGGATTACTTCTGACTTTTGTTGGAAAGTGATTAAAATCCTTCCACTATTTCACTCAATATTTTCCCCTCCTCTTTGATGTATATTTACTGCCTTCTTAAACCTAAGAAAAGGTGAAACAAAAGCTTTTCCAAATCTCTCAGATAATAAGTACGTGTCTTTCGGCATCCTTCCTCTTGTGGGAAAGCACCGGAAATAACTTTGAAAGTAAAAGCTCACTTTTAATGGAATTCATGTGACGAATTGCTCCCACGGGAAATACTCATTTATTGGTGTCGCTATAATTCGCTAGTTTTGCAATCATTCGGAAGGTCGTCGAATTCCTCACCATTTTAAATTTTTCGTATGAGATTTGTTTTGAATTTTGTAAGGTAAGAGTGTGAAAGGAAGACAGACATTTTTTTAAATATCGAAATGAAAAGTTTATCGATTTTGCATTCGATATACTTTTAAAAATATACTTGAATATTTTGGAAATTTCTTTATTTTATGTAATTTAAATGTGTATCGTATTCAATGAAATTACTAGGAGTAGTTTCTAATCCAAATGGTAAAGTTATAATAATAAAGTTTTAACTAATTAATATTTATAATTATTCGTACCAATTCTTATTTTTTCCCCTGTTATTTAATCGTTTTCTGAGTGGTGCTTTTATGTTAATATAGATATATTAAATAAATTTTTATATAAATATATTTGAGAGCTATTTATTATTTGTGCAATATGTTTGCTAAATTCTTTTGTTAATTTGAAGTAATGCTCAAAATTAAAATTTTGCAAGTAAACTATGTAAAAGAAAATACTCAAAAATTATTCTGCAAAGTTTAATAATATATATATATATATATATATATATATATATATATATATATATATATATATATATATATATATATATATATATATATATATATATATATGTATATGTATATATATATATATATATATATATAAATATTGAACCTTATAGTTTTGATTTAAGATACTTGTAAAGTTTTGTCGAAGCGATATTTTGAAAAGAGAATAATTTATTCTTAAAATATTATAATTGTCAAATTTCTGAAAAAAAATTCTTTTCTTAAAAATTGTTACGTTGGTAGAAAAAAATGTGTCATTTATGCCCTAAATATTCTATTTGAAAATATAGGCACGAAATATTAATGGAATTTGTAAAAAACTGATTACATATATTTTCTAAATATTCTTGAATATATATTTAAGATAAATGGACGAAAGTCTTCAGTAAAAACTTCTTGTCTAACATAACTACAGAATACTTTTAAATTATCAATATATTTTGTGTTTAAATACTAATGTTTAAGATAGAATCTGTAAATAATTCTTTTTTACTATGTGTTTTATTAATTTCACATTTCAAAAGAAAATTAACATTATAAATATAGAAACGAAATTTAAAAATTCAAAATTTTAATTATTTAAATACATTTTATTTATATACTTGCTTTGTGTGTTTAAAGCTATAATCAATAAAGATTTTAATATAATATTCGAAAAGTAATTTTTGGGGCAAAATGCTTTCTGGAGGCAAAAACGATTTTAAGCATTAAAGAAAGATAAACTGTTTCCTTTCGAACTTCAACTAAAACCATTTTCAAAGTATTTGAATTGAAATGAAAGGAAAAATAACCAATAAAACTAATCACTTTTTAACTAATCTTTGATTCGAGTTAATAATTTTTTTAACATTTTTATTACTTAAAATCCGATTAATATTATCTAAATTCATCTTACAGCTATTAACTATGATTACGGAGGATTAAAAGTATTAACACAGAATTAAAGTAAGTTATTCAATAAATACATTTACAATTTAAATCTTTGAGATGAAATAAAAGTATCTGGTTTTATTTTCATTGCTATTTTATGCATTTCAAAGTAAATAATAAATGTTTATTTTATTGCTAATATAGAAACATATTGTAATACTTAATTTTTTTCATTAAGTGTGTATTTATAAACATGAGCATTATTGTAAGTCATAATTGTTTTTTAAACTTCATATTTTAAGGATTTTAATCCTATATTATGTTCTTTGAATTAATATTACTTCCAAAATTGTTGTTGATGTTTTTAAGTTATATATAAACATAATGTGTGTGTGTGTTTTATATTAAAATTTTCATATAAACAAATTAGAATTTTATTCTTTGCATGTCATAACTAACCCGATTACAAATTACGACATGCAAAGACTAAAATTCAATAAACTAAGACTAAATATAAATAAATTCAGCCAACATATAAAAATTATTACCCGAATGTGTTCTAATATTAGCTTTATTGTATAATGTTCTTTAATAGTACCCTGCTAAAAGTAGCTTATTTTCTTTTATCAACAGGAAAAATGGGGATAAAATTTTTAATTAAATTAAACTTATGCGAAACTTATCTAGTTTCTTAGTAGAACCTTAGAAAATTTGATTATGTAAATAACTTTAAATAATTTACGTAATCAAGTTTTTTATCATAAAATAACTGATAAAAACCATTTAGTGTCCTTAACAATCATATTTCTATTTTAAAAAAAGCAATTAAAAATGATGATTTTGTGTCTTAAATTAAATAAATTTGGAGAAAAATATATTTTTTGATTACGTAATTACGAAAAACTTGATTACGTAAATTATTTAAAGTTATTTACATAATCAAATTTTCTAAGGTTCTACTAAGAAACGAGATAAGTTTCGCCTAAGTTTTATTTAATTAAAAATTTGATCCCCAATTTTCCTGTTGATAAAAGAAAATAAGCCACTTTTAGCAGGGTACTATTAAAGAACATTATACAATAAAGCTAATATTAGAACACATTCGGGTAATAATTTTATATGTTTGCTGAATTTATTTATATCATTAATTATATAATTTTATTTGTTGGCATTCAAGCGTTAATAATTATGCAATTAAATTTATATATAAACCTTTCTGCTATTCCTTTGCTCTGTATTCTTATCTGAATTTTTTATGTGAAATAAATCAACGTAAGAAAAATAGCTTGTAAGTTTAGTCATTAAAATATGCAGCCAATTACCTGTATGCGTGAAAAAGTAATTAAATGTTTTTTTTTCACTTGAGGCAGCAAATCCGAAATAACAGAATTACACATCCATTATCCAAAATTACTTCCAGTTGTTCCGACTCAGCGAAAGCTAAACAAAGCAGTGTATATATCGAATCATTCCAAGTTAGAAAAAATATATTTAGAATGAGAATTAAATTGAACTCAAAAAAATAATAATATAAGAATACCTATTTTTTTATCCCATTGTATTTTACCCGTTTTCCGATTGATTCAATCCCATTTTTTAGATGCATGATTGAAATATTCAAAATTTGAGTTACCCGGGACTTAGGGATCAATTATATAAGGGAAATTCAATTTCTGATTAGCAAATGACTTATTCAAAATCTGTAAGATAAATCCTCTGAAATGTTTTTGCCTCGTATGTATTTCTCGTTAGAAATTATATATTTGTTTTTGTACTAATAAGTGTTACTCATATAAAAATCATTCATTTTGGTTTTTAAGTTAAAAGAGATTTTCTTAACTCAAAAATTTTTTCCCATTTTATGCTGTAAAGAATTTTATAAATATGAACCAATTTAATCAATATTCATATATCCATAGAGTCGTATTTCGTGACATTTTAAGCAGTAGAAAATCAAATAAAATAAATGAATAGCAACAAAAACATGAAATAAAAATATGTTGATTTATAATTAAATAATATTATTTTAATAAAATGGGATAAAAAAAGGACCATACTCTTTCAATTTCGAATTCATTATATTAAAAGTATTGAAAGTTTGAAGTTTTCATTTGATACAAATTTCCAGGAAAAATTCGCTACTACCCATGAAAGGAGTATCAGTGATTATTTTGTTTTAAATATTGTTATACATTTCTTTCTTTATTTGAATCAACAAACGGTCCAGAAAACAAACTCATTCTGTAGATACATATATTTTGAAATTCAATTTTATTATATTAGGAAACAGACATTTTTATTAAAAATTTACCAATGATTGAAAACTGGAAATATGAATCCTGTATATCAAGTTAAGGTATAAGATTTCAATTCATAGATACTTCAAGTAGTTAATTTAATAACAAAATTGATTATATAAAATATTCAAAATAAACATCAGAAATTTTAAGTTTTCATTCCAAGGCGAATATAATAATTTCTAGGGGTAATCACTATCTATACCGATTTCTAAAGAATATGTTTTAAATAAACAGAGCGTTACAACATTTTTCAATAACTAATGAAAAAAATTTAATATTTCATAATGATTCTAGATTGATTTTGATGATAATCTGGGCCATGATCTGCTTTCCACAAGTTTTAATCTGAGAATTTGAATGAGATAGGAATGAAAAAAAAAAGATTTAAAAATAAAATTATTTAAACATCGCTTAAATAATTTTATTTTTAAATCTTTTTTAAAATCTTTTTTTGCTTAGTTTAATATATGATGAAATATTACGAGAAGAAATAATTGTAAACCTAACTAGTGTTTATTTTCTTAGTTTTAATTTTTATTTGTACATTGTTTTATTTAATCAACATTGTTTTATTTGTGTCATGGAATGTTGTTAGTTTCGTGCAATATTTGATTTTAGTCGTTATAGATTTTTATTACTGTCATAAAATAATAAAGTTATTAAAGAGATGTTTTAAAGAAATTTACGATTACGATGCTCTAACTCATAATTTTTATATTAAACTAATTTACTATTAGAAATGCAACTTTCTTGTAAATGCAGTTAAGTATTTTTTTAAATAAACACCTATTGAAGAATTTGTTAATTAATCATGTTTTTTTCAGTTAAAAACACCTTACCCTTAGAAGTCCTAGGTTACTCTTGATTTAAGTTTTCAGATGAAAAATTAATGTTTATGGGTGGCCTAGTGTCCTTTCTCTTTTCTTCTAAAATTATAACTTTTTACTTTAAAAATAAAGACATATGAGTAAGATATTTTCCACCTATTTATTAATTACTAATTTAGTTATGCATTTGCAAACATTTAAAGATTTTATTTTACCAAAACTATTTGCAAATGAAATATTAGCATCATTTCGTAAAGTGCTTATAAATTTAAAAATATTCGTCACAAAATATTGAGAAGTTGACATTTTTGAGCAATAAGACTTAATTGGTATCTTTAAACAAATTATGAGAAAGTCTTGAATAATAAATGAAAACAGAAACAATCATGTATTTCTTACCTTCCTTTCTTACTTTAAATGCCTGTTTAATGCGGCTTATTTTATTTTGGTAAATATTTTAAGTTTACTATAGATATTTTTACCTTGCAACGCTTGTAGTTAGTCAAGTTAAATAAATTTAAATGCTATTTTAATAGAGCTATTAAATGTGCTATTTTAATAGGTCTATTAAATGCTATTTTAATAGGTGTCTGAAGTCTTCTTTTGGAAATTGTCACTAATAACTTTTTTATTCACACGAACTTTCTTTTTGATTTCCTTCAAATTTATATTTCTAGGTATTTTATTCTTTTGGTATTTTATTATAACTATTTGTAAAGTTGTAATACTTTAAATATGAATGTAGAGATAAGGTTATAATAAAACCGCATGTGAATTAACATCATTGCTTATATATTTGAAGTTACGAATATTTTCATGTTCTATCTAATGTGAAGAAACGCTCGTAGTGCAGGAGAAACTGCAGCTTCATAAATACATTAACTATGCATAATTTGAGGCATATAAACATATCCTAGAAATCGACTAAACATAAACTAAATGCTTACGGTAATCTTCTCTCGTAACGATGAAATGTTCAATGCTCTCTTCATTTCTAGAGATTGTGGTCATAAAAGTAATAGCTTAGATACATAAAGTGTGCACTTCGATATAATGTCCAAACAAGAGAACAAATAACAGTGATAATGTAAGATTCATATTTTTTAGGCATATATATATATATATATATATCCCAACTGTCTGCATGAATTTAAATTCTTTTGTAATTAACTTTATATCAAGAAAAGATACAGAAAAATGGTACGCAGTAATTGGAAAAAAAGCACATATTATTAAAAACTTATACATAATTTTTTTTAATTTAAAATACATTTTCTACTAGATTTATTCCTTATTGTACTCCCACTAAAAATTTCTTATTAGTTAATAAAAGATGGTCTATAGCATAAAGTAAAATTACAAGCTTTTGGAAACGGCTTAGGAATCTTGAATATTTACAAATCTATTTAAGACTAAAAAGTAAATTGAAGAAACAATTGCTTAAAAAAATTCATATTTAGAACTCAATTTTATGGTTATATCATATCAAATTTTCAATTTCTTGTGCTGAAGAGTAAAATAAATTAGTGTGTTTTGGTAAATAATTTGTATAACTAAATTTAATTAATAATACTATAAGTGCACACAAGCATATGGGTGTGCCTATTTATTTTAACACAATATTGTATAATGATGATTATAAATACTTAAATCATCATTATACAATATGTATATTCAAGAAAAGTTTTAATATCACATTTTTTAGTGTATATATATTTTTATAGTGTACATACATAATATTTTATAGTATATATATATATATATATATATATATATATATATATATATATATATATATATATATATATATATATATATATATATATATATATATATATATATATATATATATATAAATTATTCTCTTTATTTTTCATTTCAGTAAAACTTATTATAAATATATTTTAAAAATAGCTTATAAATGAAAAAGAGTAAAAAAATAAATTTAATTGATATATGTTTTACTTATTTTATGTTTTTAAGATGTCAAAAGATAAGTAAGTACGTTTTCCAAATATCTATTTCCTTTGTTTAAAGAGATACACACATAATAAATGGGTGAGCTTTATAAAATGAACTATATAAAATATAAAATGACTAGTAAAATTACTAATGAGCAATACAAAAAAAATATGACAGTTAAAAAACATTGATTTAATAAAACGTTAAATTGATTGTTGATAGATCTTTCAAAATACACAATTTCCATTTATTTGAAAAACTCTTATCGTAAATGAATCTGATCTTTAATATTCATAATAATGGCCATACGAAAAATTCATGTAATTGACAAACACTGTTTAACAATTTTTATTTTTAGAAAAAAACCTAAACTTACTTCTTCTATAAAACATTAAATTTTTCCGTAAAGAATAAATGAAACAATCGAAGATTTCTCGCCATAAACATAAAAATTCGCTTTCTAAATTGTTATAGAGAAGGACTTGAAAAAGGAAATTGTGACATTCTCCACATTTATTGGAGAAGTTATTCTCTAGCGTTTTTTTCTTTCTTCGACAGACGAAAGAAAGATTTATTTTTCAAATGCTATAAAAAATAATCCTTCGAAAAGCTTGAATTTTATCTTTCCTCAATACTTTTCCCTTTGATGCGGAATTAGAAGGAGGTGAGAAGAACAGGTAGACGCGCGCTTGTATCAAAACACCTCATAATGGTACTCTCCAGGTAAATGTGAAGACGCCTGGTCTTTACGGCTTCCGTTCCCATCATAAATCCCAGAAAGAACCGTTAGCGAGCCTTAACTTCCAACGCATCAGAGCAGTTACGCGCTTGTACAGCCTCTGCAAGATATAATTTGGAACAAAGGAAAGGTATATTTCGAGAAAGGAATGGGCATATTTTGTGTGTGTCTGATTTTTTTATACTTACAAAATGAGGGTGTATTTCTTCCTTAAAACTATTGATGTAATGTGAAAGAACCTTATTTTTATAACTCAACTCCAGTATCCGTACAACTAGATTTTATAACTTGCGATGCGTCACAAATGAGGATGTATATTTATGAATCAATTTTTATTTTGAAAGGAATCGTTTATTTTCAATTGTGTTAAGCATTAAATTAAATTTTAATCTACAAGAGGAACCTTGAACTAAATGATTGGAAGCTGTTTTCTTTCTTAGGGGAAACATATTTTATTCCGATGAATAACATCACTCAAGCACAAATTTTATTTAGATTTTTGATTTGATTTTAACTTTCATGGGTGAAAAACATTGTCGCATGTAAAATCGAGATTTATAAAGCTGTGGAGAAGATGTACCAAAAGATAATAAGTTTTCTTTTCACTTTTTGTTATTAAACTTTTATTTCGTTATCTTGTTATTATACTTTTTGTGCAATATTTCTAACATGAATATTGATCTGAAATATAGTAGAAGCATATAAAATACTAAAAATATCGCTTTTTTAATATTAAAATTTTGAAAAATGTGTTTTTATATTCCAAAATTGTTTTCTTACAATTTTGGATTAGTTTCTTTCATATTTTTTGACATTTTTTATTGAATGTATTTTATTACTATGAATTTTAATTAAAAGCATATTTTTATCCACTTTTGATTAGCTTAATGATTTTTATTTTTATTAAAAATAAATCTTGAAATATAATTTTCAACAAAATAATACTTTCACAATTTTATTTACTAAATTTTTTAATGTTGTGTGAATTTTATCAATGTACGCACACACACACACATATATATATACAGAGTGATCATTTTTAAAGTGACAGTGTTTGGAGCCCCCTGCAGGGCGATCTAATGACCGAAATGACACCAAACTTGGTATTTAGACTAATCAAAACATGTAAAAAAATTCCGTAAAAAATTTTTAGTTCCAGAATCGCCTACTAGGGCATTTTGTGTATAAAATGCTTTGCTTTACAATGTATAAAATGTGAGAAAAGAAAAATACTAACACATACAATCGTACAGTTAAATTATTAATGTATTTATTTACTACATTAACTTCCCCAGTGAGGAATCAGACCACATTTAATATGAGCACCGGTCTCAGAAATAACATCGTGCATAACGTTCTCCACAGCCTTACGTAACATATCACGAGGAATGAAACTTCACTGATCATAGAGTCATAAGTCGCAGTTTTTCAGTTGTACGGCCATCTCGTTCCTCTGACCTCAAGTCATGCGATTTTTCTTTCTGGGGTAATTTGAAATCTCAAATTTATGTTGGTGAAATATCAAATTTGTCTATTCTAAAGGACAATATAACAAAGACCGTGCGGAATATTCCTCGTGATATGTTACGTACGGCTGTGGAGAACGTTGTGCACAGAATGTACGGTGTTATTCCTGAGAATGGTGCTCATATTGAATGAGGTCTAATTCCTCATCGGGGAAGTTAATGTAGTAAATAAATACATTAATAATTTAACTGTACGATTGTATGTGTTAGTATTTTTCTTTTCTCACATTTTATACATTGTAAAGCACCACAAAATACCCTTGCGGTGACTTTTATAACTAAAATATTTTTTTTACGGAACATTTTTCCCATGTTTTGATTAGTCTAAATACCAACTTTGGTGTCATTTCGGCAATTAGATCGCGCTCCAAACACTGTCACTTTATAAAAGATCACCCTGTATATATATATATATATATATATATATATATATATATATATATATATATATATATATATATATATATATATATATATATATATATATATATATATATATATATATATATATATATATATATATATATATATATATATATATATATATATATATATATATATATATGTATGTATGTATATATACATAATTATATATATATATACATAAATATTACTTTTTATGAACTTATTATTATTAAATTTAATAATGAGTTTCTTTATATACATTTATATATATTTTGGGTTGGCAACTAAGTAAATGCGGATTTTTTTAGAAAATCAAAGACAATTTTTTCATGGAACTAAATAAATTTATTATGTAATGTATATTACCCAGTTTTGATCAATGACCTTTTGCCATCTTTCAGGCATCATCATAATCCCACGTTCATAATACCTTTGGTTTTTATTAACAAAAAACTGAATCAAGTACGATTTGACATCATCATCATTATTGAAACTTTTACCATTCAATGAGTTTTGTAAAGATCGAAACAAAAATTAATCAGATGGTGCAAGGTCAGGACTATATGGTGGATGTGGCAAAACATCCCAACCAAGCTCCAATAATTTTTGCCGAGTGACCAAAAATGTGTGTGGCCTTGCATGATCATGAAGGAATGCAACACCTTTTCGATTTGTTCATTCGGGCCGCTTTTCTTCAACTGCATTGTTTAATTTCGTTAGTTGTTCAATGTAGACATCAGAATTGATCGTTCGGTTGGGTGGTAAGAGTTCAAAGTAGACAATTCCTTTGTAATCTCACCAAACAGATAACAAAATCTTCTTTTGATAAATATCAGCTTTTGATGTTTGAGTTGGTTCACCTGGCCTGCTTCACGATCTTTTCCATTTGATATTGCTGTAAACAACCCATTTTTTATCGCCAGTTATCAGTCGTTTTAAAAATGAATCATTTTCATTACGTTTCTTTAGCAAATTGCAGCTGTTAATGCATTGCGTTAAATGCGTTTCTTTCTGTTCGTGAGGAACCCATAATCGAGTTTCTAAACATAGCCAAGTTTTTTAAAGTGATTTTCAATGCATGTATGTGATACATGAAGCTTCTCTGCAATCTCACGTGTTGTACTGTGACGATCCGAATCGATTATTGCTTTGATTAAGTCGTTATCAACTTCAACTGGACGACCAGAGCGTTTTTCATCTTTGAGTGAAAAATCATCAGAACGAAATTTGGCAAACCAATTTTGACACTGCCATTATTTTAAAGCTTCGTCACGATAAACAGCACATAACTTTTTATGAGTTTGCGATGCATTTTTCCCTTTGCAGAAATAAAAAAGCAGAATATGACGAAAATGTTCCTTTCGATTTTCCATTTTTCAACGAACGCCACATGAAAACTACGCAACCGATCAAAAAACATTTTTTACTGATTGACGGCTGAATTGATAACTATTAAATAACAAAATGTGTTTTACATTTGTACTACGTCTGCAAACCTAAAAATTCAACTGAAGCTATCTATGAGTGAAATCCGCAATTACTTAGTTGCCAACCCAATATATATACATATATATATATATATATATATATATATATATATACATATATATATATATATATATATATATATATATATATATATATATATATATATATATATATATATATATATATATATATACATACATACATATATATATATATATATATATATATATATATATATATATATATATATATATATATATATATATATATATAAAGAAACTCATTATTAAATTTAGTTTAAATTTAATAATAAGAAATTCATACAAAGTAGTATTTACAGCAATTTTAAAACAATAAACTCTTATTCATTTGATTATTTTTTTACTAAACATTATTAATTCACAGCAAAACATCACACTGAATTGTAAATATGAATTCTTAACTACAGGTTTCACAGAAATTTGAAGTTATTGAAACTTTAATACATCTTTCTTAACCCGTATTATGCATTTTAGTTTCACAGATATATACTATATACTCTATAGTGTCTATCTCTCTTCCTCTTTCTTTACATATATACACCTATGTATGTAAACGAACATGTATGAAAAAGAAGTGAAAATTGAAATCCAATTTTCATTTCGTTCTTTTTATTAAATGATAAATTATATATATTTGACGATTCTACTTCAGTGTCTTTCACGCTAAGTACATTGTAAATTCTATTTGCATATATACTTATGTATATTTAATAAAGATTAGTGATAAGAACATTAATTAAAGAAAGCGTAATTTCATATTTATTCTTATTAATTTAATATAATTTAACTTCAATTAATTCAGTAACTAAGAAATTTTCAAATAATCGCATCAATTACATTTTAATAACTGCTAAATTGAAACTTTAAATGAGGGTCGAGTTGGTAAAAATTAATAATTATTAAAAGTGCTAATTGAGAATAATCTATTTTTTTTTATAAAATCACGTTTCTATAGTTGTTTTTTTCAATTATTAATTGAAATACTTTAAATGAGAGAAGTAACTCAGATTAAAATTTAATATTTTGGGATTATGAGAAACTACTCTTTAAAATATCTTTCTCTAGAGAATGTATTTAACCAAATTAAAATGATCTTTGAAAAGTGATACGATGTAATAGATAAGTTTTTCTAAAGTAGTTTTTGGATCTAAAATAATTTAAAGGAAATATTCTTTACACATATATGGAATTATTTTTATTCTAAATATTGAAAAGTCTTCTCTTTTTTCAATATTATTATTATTTTTTTGTTTGATTTACGGAGAAATATCATATAAAATAGTTATCAGTTAATCGTTACATTCATTTGGGCTTTTATTTAAACACTAATTTAAATTAAAATGTTAATTAATGGAGTTTCACTTTAATTTTCATCTTAAAGATGATTAAATTTTTTCTTTTTAATTTTCTCTTTAGGCATGCAGTTATGAAAAACATATTTATATTCATTTTTTTACTTTAAGTCACTTATATGTTTTCTTAACTTAGTAAAAATAAACATTCTTAACACTATTTTACTCATAAGTATAAAAATTGCATAAACTTTGAATGAAAAAATTTTATCATTTAGAAAATATTAGGTATTGACTGCCCTAGATCCAATGGTTATAGAAATTTAAAGTTAATGTAATTTTTAGAATTACTTATTCTAAAATAACTTGGATTTACCTACATAACAAATTGAAAATTATTTGGCTTTTTTGAATTTTTCAAGTAAGTCTATATTTTACATTTATTCCATAAGTATATAAAAATTAACCCTGAATAAATGAAACTTATTCTCTGATTATTTTAATTTTGTAATTATACATGAGAAAAATGCATTGGGGATTACTTGTCATTGAAATAGATTTTAAAATTATTAAAAAATATTAAATTTGTAAATAACATTATATTCTGAAATAGTTCCTGTTGGAAGTTCAACCTATGCCGTTTCATTTATCATCTTTTAAAAATATTGTTGCCCATGGTACTTTTCATCAGTGCTATTATCGATTATTTCATTTTTAAGCATGACTTATAAATGTCTTAATTTATTCAAGAAATCCAGTAAAATGTCAACAGACAAATATATCTTATTGATTATTTCAAACCAATTATTAATGTAATATGATCAAATAACAAACATGTATGGAGACAGTACATTAATAATTTTAGACTGAAGACAGACTTTTATAATCTCGGATAATTATGTGGAAAATATTCCACAAATGGAAATTCTAAGAATTTCCAGCCATTCACATTAATGGATTTGTTTGAAAGCTGAGCTGTAAACTTTATACAAAACAAGATTAATTTGAAGCATAGGTTTCAGAAATTTCCATTATGAGTTTCCATGTAATCTTCTAATTTATTCAATTTTAAAGTGCTTACATTCGTTAAATTGTTTTTTATGGTATATGTATTTATAGAATTTTGTGTTGAAATAATATGTCAGAATTGGGTGCTTTTAATTCTAAAGTTATTGTTTATATTGAAAATTTTATATTAGGTAAAGAAACATCTTTGTGTACAAGAATAACGTGATAAATTTTGTAACCTTTGATCAGAATTACTATTTAAAAATAATACTGAGCTATCAGGGGAAGTAAATCTCATATTATTTTATAAGTTCGATAAATAGCACAACATCTTTCATAAATAAATTTTTTAACCTAAGACACATATTCTATTTTCAAGCAAGTATTAATATTTGTTCTGTATGTAGTAAAATTATTCGTTTCACAATCTTTTGATTCCCGAAAATTCACAATAAAAAGCATTCTACAACAATATATAAATCATTATCGTATTTCTTTTTTTCTTTCTTTATCTTCAGATGAAAAATTTTCAATTACGCTAACTAATGCTATTTACTTTGGCATTTACAAATGAATATAGCATTTTTAGAATGAACGTGTCATTCTTTAGCGAAAAAGCAACAAGTGGCTTATATGTGATAGGACCAAGCAAACTTCTACTTGCAAACCAATAAATGCTTATTTCACTTTAATAACAAGTAAGTTAACAACAGTTGATTAAAATTGTAAGAATTATAATTATGGAGATCTATCGAAACATGATATGTTAATTTAATATGAGAGTTCAACCTGATAACTTTAATATATTTTATGCTTAAACTATTATTTCTTCGCATATTATCTTTCACTATATCAGTTGAGGGAGTAGAGGAAAACTAATCGCATTTAAAAACTAAAATGTCCTCATTAATTGTATATTTTAACACTTAAGTATCAACGTCACACTTCCTCGCACTTTAATGTGTAAAAATATTAGTAATCTTTGTTACAGTTTTCAAGATTGTAATTTTCAAGCATTATTGCTTCCATTATTTTGACAAAATTAATTGCATTTATTTTGACATCGTCAGTATAACATAGACTGCTCATTAAACTTTGCAGCATCTACTTGTCAAATGTCTTTTAGCGAGCGCATTCTTCAAACGAAAGCATGTAATCTAATTGTTTTGGATATTAGTGAATGTTTAAATAGCTGTAAGAAATGACTATTTTAATAAAAACGAAAAAATCATTGTAGACATTTATAAAATTGAAATGCGTCATATTTTTCATCTAAGGAGAGCGTTTAATAATAGTTTTTGAAACTGTCGGTGAAATAAGAGAGCTAAATTAAATATGAGATTTAATGCATTTACAAAAAATTTTTCCTATAAAAGAAATGGTTGGGAAAATTCAGATTGACGTGAATAGTTTTGTAGATAAAAGATAATGAAACGAATTCAGCCTGATGCTGATTAAACTTTTTGCATAAACGTAAAAAGTTGAATCTTTTGCGATAATGATATTTTGTATACATAAGTTTGTAATCTTATTTTTTCTGCGTTTTTAAAGACAAATTTCTTTATGACATTGAATATGACGGTGAATTTTCTGGATAATTTTTAAAAACCCGAGATCATGCCCATTTGACATTAATCCTGCTTTAGTTAAAGAAATCATTCAATTAATGTCTAATAATTTCTTATGGTAATAAATTTATATTTGACAATTTTTAAGTTATCTAAATGATTGAGTGTGAGAATCCTCTTTGAATTATTACAATTTAGATTAAGCAAAAAACTTCAAATTTCAGTTTAAGATATGAGAGAAATGTTAATGCAGTATATATATATATATATATATATATATATATATATATATATATATATATATATATATATATATATATATATATATATATATATATATATATATATATATATATATATATATATATATATATATATATATATATATATATATATATATATATATATATATATATATATATATATGTATTATATATATATATATATATATATATATATATATATATATATATATATATATATATATATATATATATATATATATATATATATAAATCACTGCTTTAAATTTAAAAATATTTTAAAGACAAAATAGAAATATAGTTTCTAAAAAGTTTAATGTGTTTTTTATTATTTAAATATTTTAAATATTTTGAATCTTCTATTGTAATACCTTGTTTAAATTCAGTTGCTTTACATTCAATAGATTTTATACTTTAAACTGGAGATTCCTCATCATCTTTATTGTACTTCTAAATAAATGCGTCTGAGAAATTAAGGTATTCTAGAAAACATCAAGGAAAGATTCAAAAAAGATATTGTTTTTTAAATAATGTGATTTATTCTAATAACACATGCACGAGTGCGCGGTCATACACAAACACACATATATAACCAAATGGTATTTTTTTTTTATTTTTACTAAACACTGTAAATTATGAATTGTTTTGAATTAGTTTAGCTTTTCAAATTTCAGAGCAACAAATATATCGAAAAAGAAAGCTCCATTAATTTTCTATATTACAAAGATAATGCTCTATTTCTATATAAAATACATTTTACTTAAATTACTCAATCTAATGAAATTGATATAAGAAGCTTTCCAGCATACAATATTTGATTTCTTAAAAAACCCCAAAAGTTTAGTGTAAATTCATACTAAATAAATATTGATTTATTTTAGAGCTTCGATACATTCCCTAGCTTAATTCTAAATGAAAGATGTTTCGAATGATTAATGTTGAAAATAAATGAATGGGGACTTTGCATAGCATCTCTTTGCTGGCATCCAATAAAATATTTACTTTAGATATTTTAAAACCCTGAAGTAAATAATGTAAGAATACAAATATTTAAAACAATTTAAACACAGTGATATTTTACAGCAATATATATATATATATATATATATATATATATATATATATATATATATATATATATATATATATATATATATATATATATATATATATATATATATATATATATATATATATATATATATATATATATATATATATACATATATATATATATATACATATATATATATATATATATATATATATATATATATATATATATATATATATATATATATATATATATATATATATATATATATATATATATATATATATATATATATATATATATATATATATATATATATATATATATATATATATATATATATATATATATATATATATATATATATATATATATATATATATATATATATATATATATATATATATATATATATATATATATATATATATATATATATATATATATATGTGTGTGTGTGTGTGTGTGTGTGTGTGTGTGTGTGTGTGTGTGTCTATGTGTGCTGCTTGAATCCTATAGAGATATAGAAAATGGAATAACGTAAATATTTGTATATGTTCATAAAACTTATGCAATGTCTTAACGATAAATGGTTCACACCTTATGACATATTCGACAAAAAGACATATTTAAATAGCATAAAGTAAAATACGAAATTTAGATTCTAAGCTTCTCAACCTATTCTCAAAGTGTATCAGAAGATCATATTTGGTTATCATAAAAAGAAACAACCTACACTGTAGTGTAAAATGAGATAAATTTGTTTCGGTCATTAAAAATCAATAGTTTTTCACTCAAGTTAACATGCCTAAAGTGAAAAGAATAAACGGAATGTGTTGTTTTAAATTTTACTTCATTCTATAATAAAAATTCGCGAGATCTACTTAATTTTTTTGAATATCTATCATATATTTTATATAAAAGCATATATAAAGTAATTTTTAATTACCAATGCTTCAATTAATTAACATATACGTTAGCATTGATATTATCTTCAGTAACATGAAACTGTATTTAAATTAAAAATTGCCTAATGTGATGAAAAGAATTATATACCTGAGTAGATATTTCTCTTATTTCTATTTCTCTTCGAGCCCTACATTACTCAAAAGTTTCTATTGAAAATATCCCCTTTCAAGCTTATATGTGGAGCCCCTATCAATTACTATATATAATATCCCCATCCTCCATTCTTTCCACTTCTCTGCCCTTTTCTACATAAATGGCGTGTTTAGAAATACAACACACGCAATATACGCTCTCTCTTTGAATGGATCCCAAGTTGAAAAGTAATATTACCGTATGCTTAGTATAAAGTGTGGATTTCTTCTTGGAGCTTTTCCCTTAACATTTTCTGAAATCGATCCTTTCTGCAACCTGACAACGAAGCCCTCATCCCACCCCTTGGTCTTGTAGTGTTTTGAGTCTCTCTCCCCTCCGTGTATCAGAAAGCATCATTTGCATAAAGCTCCTCTCATCTCTTGCTCCTCATCACAGCCCATTGTGAGTTCTAACGTTACACACAGAAGGCGTCTATTATTTACCCATGGTTATTTTTTCGAAACCATGCTTCAAAGAAAACTGCTTTCGTCTGATATCTTGATTAGAGACAGATTTTTAAGCATTTTTATAAATATCATTTACATTGTTGTTACAACATATGACAGCTTTCCCCATTAGTAATATTATGAGAGCAGCGTCATTTATTCAAGTTTACAAGACTCCATTTAGTGCCTATTTTATCAAGCAAGCTGCTTTTATAAATAGTTTCTACTTCAATTTAGAGCAGAATGTGCTCAATGTACTTCAATTTTTTGTCATTAACTGTATATCATAAATACTTATTTTAAAACTGGTTTGCTTATTAACACGTTATTTAATTTGCTTCAATCCAATTTTATGTATGCTTAAAAATAAGTTATGTTGCTTAAAAATAAGTACAATTTTTTCGGGAAGATAATGTGTCAAACCTTCTAATTTATTAGCTATCTCTTTTAGTATAAAAAGATCATACATATTGTTAATTGTGTCTTTTAAGGTGAAATATTTTGCATGCAATTTGTTCTTAATATTTGGCTAACTGCCTGTTTTTCTAAGAGAAACTTGCTATACGGAAAACTAGTTGAAAGAAAAATGTTGGATTGGCTCTTTGCATTTTTCTTTTGTTCACTTTTTCACAATTCAGTTTTTATTTTTTTTTTAAATTTTCAAATGCATTAAGAAACTTTTCCTTGAATGGCTCTTTGCATTTTGTAAAAAAAAAGTAACAATCGAAAGTAAAATATCACGTTATTATTTTTATTAAGAAACTAAGGAAACTACTTAAGCTTTTTAAAAGGAAATAAATATCTTGAAATATGAAGTCAGTTCTAACTGAATCGCATGAGTGAACAAAATGTTTGATTTCCAACTCACTAACCAAAATACAAATGCGATTTTTTCTTCTTTTTGTATCCATCTTTATCATTGTCAAATAATAGAACAAAACGATTCCTTTTTTCTCAGCTTTAATAAGTACAATATTCTTAAAGGAGGAAAATCTAAACATTTTATTCACATAAAAATTCCTCTTAATTGTTATTGTTGGTACGATAACATCTTTTAAAGTCAGATATAAAATATTTATGACTAATCAATACCATAAGCTAATTTCCATGTTATCAGTATTAATATATGTGTTTTTGTTTGTACAGTAGTTTACTAATGATATATAATTAAAAATATACATGTTTATATGTATATATATATAACTAAATACTATACACCAAAAATTATAATTTTATAACTTCTCCATATAAAATAATGCATATTATTTTTAACTACATAAATTTCTCTCTTATTTAATATTCCTTTTCTGCTCGGCGTAAAATTATTTTATTTTTGTTATTGAAAAAAACATAAAAGAAATACATAATCAGCTTGTTTTAAAATGTGAAACTATTTTCCTACAAGAGGAAATAAGTATATTATTGCTCATTAAGAAAAACATTTTCAAATTTTTAAAATTTTTAAAATACTAAATAATGACGTTATTTAAGTTACTGAAATAATACTATAGCCCAGAATTGCATAGTAAAGAGTATTCCTTTGAGTTAATAAATAATATCCACTTCAATATTTTCTTAAACTCTGAATTATTTTAATATGATTGAATTTTATTACCATCAATTTTGAAAACTTTCAACTGAAATAAATTTTTTTCTAGATGTTTAATTAATATATGTTATATTAACTTAAAATGAAAACTTTTATTTGACAAAAACAATTCACAGAAATTTAGAAAAAAATTTCTAACATAAAGAGAAAAATTTTTATAGATGCTGTTTCAAGAACAAAAAAAGAAATTTTCGTTGAAGAAATAACGCACTTTTATTTGAAACCCTGAAAGAAATTATTCATAAGAATAATTCGTAGTTAATTTTAATTAAATATTTAATCAAGAAATATTCTTCAGGTTTTATTCTCGATTAAATAAATTAGGTATTAATGAATACCGTTTTTTCTTTAAAATGTGTCGACATTTATAAGATAAGTATTTCAAGAACTGTGCGATTTTTAAGAAAGTGAATAATACTGGGATCAAGACTTTATTTAGGCAGTAAAATTGAATCGGAGCTTGGTTTCGAAGCAACAACTGATTGATTGTTTAGTGTGAGAGAACACATGTTTGCTTATAGACTTCCTTCTACCAAAAATTCCATTTAATCAATCAGCCATCACTTCATCTATCAAATGGAGAAACTTGAAAGCATTTTCATAATTTTCATAAGACTGACGATATAATGCTACATTCAATTTACAAAATTGTGTGCAAAATAATCAAGATATTAAAGATTTTAATTGTTTATTCCATTTAAAACTTTGTAATTGGATGATTAAATTCTAAATTTAGTCTAATAAATGTTTGATAAGAACATTGTTATTTCTTAATTTTAATATGAAGTAATCACACTTAAATTGACCATGCATATATACATACTAGATATGAAGAGAATTATACTGCAATATATTTTAATTAACTTGTATATATATTAAGAATTAATAAAAATATGAAAAATACTATAAAAATTCAACTTTCTGTCCTAGTGGATTTGAGGGGGGCAGAAACGTTTGTGTGACATAAATAAATGGGTGAAAATCTTATAAGTCTAATTAAGTGCTAAATGTTATTTATTGCACTCTAAAAATAAATCCCTTGAACAACTTATTTATTTATGATACTTTTGAGTATTAATGTGCATTATGTTACTGATTACAGTAAGTAAACAAATAAATAAATCATACAAGTGTTTAGAGAGAGAAACGTGCTACAAAGTCATACTTTTATCTCGTTAAGAAAACTTAGAAAAATAAACCAGGCAATCATATAAGAAACCAAAAATTGACATATCGATTAGAAAATTATAATTATAAATTCTCTTAATGAACAGAAAATTTACTAAAAGGAACATTGTTGTTACTCTGTAATAAGTATGAACAACATGTTTTCAAAGTAAAGGCAAATTGTGTTTGTTTTATTAATTTTATAGATTTTCACTTTTGATAAATACAAGAAAACAACTTTTGATGTTAAGCAACTTTTTTTTAAGAAAATAAGCTAAATATTTTAAATTACATGAAAAGTTTTGACTGTAAAATTACAAGCAATATTATTAATTAAAAAAAGAAATATCTAAAATATATTAAAATTTATTTTTAATTCGATGTTTGATAATTGCAGAATGTTACTGTGGTAAAAATATTCGAAAATAAAACGAATCACTATTAATGTTTTTATCCCAAATTAATTTCTATAGTTTACTCATTTAAATATTTCATAAAAGTAACTATATAGTGTAAATTCATTGACACTTTTCACTAATAAGACATTCATGTTTAAACCAACCAATGCTGATTTAAATTTGTATTCCATAACCTATATATAAGTGCTTCTTGTATAAATATATAGTCGGTACATATATATCACTCCAATACTTTATTTTTCTCTAATTTCACTCTATTAAAACAGAATTTAAAATTTTAATTATGATATTAAAACCAATAAAAATAAAAAAACACTTAGTATAAATCAAATTTACAAAATCAAGCTATCATGCATTGGAAAAAATCTATGCATTCCCCCCCCCGCAGTGAAACAATTTAATAGTATCCTCTCTAATATCATAAACATTTATAAACATAATAGCAGGACTATATCAATTCCAGTACTCTCCGAGTTACAGATATAATCTTTGTGACGAACTCGTTCGTCATCTACAGTCTCGCTGCGTCAAATGTCTGATAAAGCAAACGGCTTGAGAAAGAAAAACGAATCTCCTCACGCAAAGCACATTATTTAAGTGAAGGGTGGCCAACTTAGTGGCAAGATGTAGGTTGTGACGTCAAATCCATTTCTTATTATACATTTCCTAACAAGGAAAGATTTGATTAGTGAATTCAGCATCATTTGCGTAATTCCCGCCTAGAGTCAGAAACTCAAATGATAGACATGAAATTCACAAAGCAGTTGCAGCCTTCTCATTTCGACAGTCAAATGGAACACATAAGTCATTTCCTTTCCCCCAGCAGAAGTTAGAGTCTCACGATTGAATCTTAACAAGGTTCGAATATGTATATATATGCATTAGTCATTAAATTACAGACTAGTGCGTGTAAGGCACATTCCATTTTGTGCATTTAATCATGCCACCGACGATTTTATCCTTTGGCATTTCACAGAGCATGTTTACTTACAACTGTTACGTTTCGGCGTCCATTCATCAAAATTCCCGCCAAAAGCTAGGAACAATTATTTACTGGCTTTTCTCCCATCACATCTCTTATTACAATAATTTATATAAAAGAGCAAATACCTTTTTTTACATTATTTATATTTATTTATTTTTAAATCTTATTTTGGCATTTTAACTTCTTTCTGATTTTGACAATATGGAATTCAACATTTTTGCCTCCTTAGCTAAGCTTTTTTTTTTTTTTTTTTTTTTTTAGGCAATTTATGCCTTTAAGAAGTATAGTTTTTTAACTTTATGAACAAGAACTACTAATAAAAATTATTGAATGAATAAATAAAAATTAAGTGAATAAAAACCCCACTCAATTATTAAACTTTAATATCTATTAATCATCTTATTCACTCTACTAATAATAAATTAGTTAAGTTTTTAAACTTTTATATGCTATATTTTCATTTTTTGTTTTTCAATTATAATTTTAATTTTATAATTTCTTTGTAAAAAATAAAAAGGAAAAAAAATTAATTTCTTTCTTATTTTAATGATTATATTATTGTAAATGACTTCATATTAAATCTTATTTACTTGTTTTATTAATGTGGGCTTGGGAAATGGTTGTGGTGGAGGTTCTGCGCTTGGTTGGATTAAAACGACCAATTCACCATAGCAAATTTTTGTTCCTTGTTTTTTTATCATTTTTCTCTATCTTTCTCTTCCAATATTCTTTAGTTAGAATTTACCCACAAATCTCCACACTTAAGAAAGAGCAATACTAATTTGGCTTTCATTGGAAAAAAAATCTACGTAAATTAATAATTTTAATCGATTTCAAACAATACTTCAAAAAAGGGAGGGGGTAAAACTCTTTTATTAATATTAAATCCTAGTTTATTTCAGCTCCTAATTAAATTTGGAAATGTTGTGTTTTAAATTTTATACAACGCAGGTGATCTTTTACCTAGCAATTTTACTGAAACTAATTTTATATATTTTTATTACAAATATTACCATTATTAACAAAAAAATAAAATAAAATAAATTGTAAATCTACTATGTACATCATTTATATTTCTATAGCACAGGAATCTGTTTTATTTTATTTTTTTTTATTTTATTAATTTATTTACAAGATGCACAGATTGATGAGCGGAGATAAACTATGGCATCTGGGTCACTTGTCTCTTCATTGACTTTCCTGACTATGGTAAAAAAGATTACCAATGAACGCACAGCCAAAGACTGCTCTCAAAACGAAGACAAGAATGCGAAGGGAAATGTTAACCCTACAACTGCATTGGAAGCTGTTGATCATGCTGGAATAGAAATGGGCTGCGAAGGGCAAAGGATGTCTTACAATACACCTAAGCACATTTTAGATAGGTGCAGGGAGTTGATTGAATCAGGTTCTCGTTACAATAAACAGTATTTACCACTCTCTATTCGGGGAGAACTTAACACTTTGCTACATCTTCTTGAGCACAAATTTAGCCCAGTCTCACTGGTTCATGAAACGAACAACAAACTTACACAGACGAGTGAGCTAAAGTTGGAGGAAAAAGCTGTGCAAACTTTCAGCATTAAAAACATGTTGCCAAAACCAACCTCTTTAAAGGGCTCAAAGAAAAACCAAAATAATAAAAATGAATATTCCTCAGGAACACGAAACAGCAAGCGACACATCCAAGAGGCTAGCAAAACAGCTAGTGCACAAGATGTTTCGCACAAATTCTGCGGAGAAAGTTTCGCCACTGTAGTCAAAAAGCAAACAAGGACTACAAAGCCTCAATCCTTTGCACCTATCTCACAGCGCCCAGCAAAGGTTACTCAACCTACTAACATCAATGTGCTAAGGCTTCCAAGAGTGGTGATCCAAGGCCTTCCGGAAACCACACACCCAACTGATTTCATGGACCACCTTTTGCATAGCTGCAAGTATATCCAAGAAAATCAAATTGTGCGATTCCACTGCTTGAGACGCAGTTTACGAAGATACAATCTGGTAATGGTCTTTCAACCTGAGGCCTTTAGGGTCATTAATGGCAGCACCCTTTGGCACAGGGGAAAGTGCTATAGATTTAAAGAACACTACGGCCTTATCCGCTGTTTCAACTGTCAAAGGTTCGGGCACGAACAGGAAGACTGTACTCATCATACCTACTGTGGAAACTGTGGAGGATCACATACAACGACGACATGCAGAGCTTCTACGCTCCACTGCATCAACTGCAGCTCTTCCAACAGGAGATACAGAACAAAGTTCCATACTGACCATACTACAGCAGACTCCAACTGCCCATATTACGTCAATTTAGTGCAGGATGTTGTTTCCAACACGACCTACGCCAACTTCAAAAAGAAACCGCAGAGATACTTAGACTCACATCCAAGATGCAATCATCTGACCAATAGACCAAAACTCAGAATATGATCTCAAAACTTAGTAATTTTCTCGCAAATCCACATGCCATAAATCATTCCATCGATCCACTTATCCAATCGCATTTCACCAGAAATGTTCAAGACCCTCTCACGATCATTCAAATAAACACCAGGAAATCAAAGCCGCCTATGGATCTCCTCCGGATTACAGCAGAAGACCATAAGGTTGATCTTTTTATTTTACAAGAGCCTTTCATACAGGATGGTAGAATTTCATGCATCCCCCAGAATTGGTCTTGCTGGTCTTCAATGAACCACAAAGTAGCAATAATTTGCACTTCCCAGAAACTTAAACCAAACCTCCTCCACTGCTCAGAAACAACAGTAACGATTAGGGTTACCTTCGAGGGGGCCTCCTTGAACATCATTTCAGCCTACAACCCTCCTCCAAACCACAGAGCAAGGAGTTCAGTTGTGGCCACAACTACAGACCTTTCCGTAACTCTAAGTGAATTGGATAATGCTCTTAGAACTGCTTGTTCAGGAAATACTATCATTGGCGCAGATCTGAATGCCCACTGCCAAATCTGGGGTTACCCCAATGATGATTCACGAGGGGAACAAGCAGTGGATTTCATCCTAGCCAATGACCTTTTTATTCTCAACTCACAAGAATCTCCGCCAACTTTCACCAATAAATTTCAACAAGGATGGCCAGACTTAACGCTGGTCACGAATGCTGAAATGGCTAAACATATTACTTGGGAAGTTTTGGACGAGGAGACTTTAAGTGATCATCAATATATAAAGGTTATATTCAACTATAGAACTACTTCCTTCCAATTTAAAAGGTTTAAAACCAAATTTGGTGGACATGAAAAATTTTGCAAACTTCTCCAGCGCCATATCAATAATCTAACCCAGTCAATTGCTAACAGCCACAATTTCACTGAACTGGAAGAAGCTGCCTTGACCATTCAAGCTACCATTACATCTTGCTGTAATTCTTGTTACAAAATCAAAGGAACCAATCATAAGATAACCCCTAAATGGTGGACACAACCACTTCAGATCGCAAGAAAAGAACTTCGAGCCTTCAGAAGGCGTTATCAAAGAACCACAGCACAAGATAAAGAGGGGCTATATCAACAGTATAAGAACAAACGTGCAATTTACACCAAACAACTTAGAAGCACAAAAAAGAACAACTGGAAGGAATTTTGCAGTGCTGCAAGCTCTCCCTATGGCAAAGTTTATAAGGCAATCTTCAAAGAGGTTGTTCCACCTTCTCATCTCTTTGTTGATTCTTCTGGCAGCCAAAAGGGAAGTGATCTGGAAATTGCAGAAAATATTCTAGCAAAACTTTTCCCCACTACCCACAGCCAAGCCTTTGTCTCAAATGTAACTGCGACAGATGACGTCCCCTTCAGCAAACAAGAAATAGCGAGAGTTATTAACACCCTAAAAAAAGGCAAAGCTCCAGGCTTCGATGGGATTGACAATATTATTATTCAAACCATCAACAGGTCATTTCCCAACATCCTGCATAGTTTGTTCAACAAATGCTTGTCGCTTTCCTATTTTCCTCGGTGCTTCAAGGTTGGAATTATTATTCTGTTTTATAAAGAAGGCAAAGACAAATCTAATGTCAGCTCCTATAGACCTATCTCCCTCCTACCAACTCTTGGGAAAGTTCTTGAAAAACTTGCCACTAAGAGACTGTCTTTTCATTTGGAAAACCACAGCTTCTTCCATCAAAACCAATTTGGCTTTAGACAAGGCCGTTCTGTCGATGACGCCCTCTTGACACTCACCAAGAAAATCCAAACTCTTCGTAGCCAGAATCTTCACACTGCAGTTATCACAATAGACATAAAAGGAGCCTTTGATAATATAAACCATTATAAACTTAAGCAGCAACTCTGTGCCACCAATAGCCCGGCCAATATTACAAACTTCCTAATCAACAACCTTAACGACAGAACGGTCCTACTTCCAGCTAATATGGGCATTGCCTCTAGAAGCCAATCAATAGGGTGCCCACAGGGATCTTGTAGTGGCCCAATTCTTTGGAATCTTGTCGCTGATGCACCTTTGAAATTCAACTGGGGCAATATTGGCAAAGATGTTGACACGAGCAGCCAAATCCACCTTCAAGCCTTTGGGGACGATTTTACATTCGTTGTTGGCGCCAAAAGTGAAAAGAAGCTAGGAAAGGTTTCAACTCTAGCCCTTACACATTTCAAGGCATGGGCTGATGAAAACCATCTATCCATTTCCCTGGAGAAAACTAAATTCATGCTCGTTGCAAAACTAAAGTGTGGCCCGCAGATACTTTGGGGAAACCACAGACTTAAAAAAGCTGACCATATCAAGCTGCTAGGAGTGATCCTTGATAAAAAAACTTAACTTCAAAAATCATATCATCTCCGAAGGCAATAAAGCGCTCCTTCTGCAAGGAAAACTACGCAGAATTGCAGGCAATGAATGGGGCATTAACCAACATTACCGAATAACGCTCTACAAGACAGTCATTGAACGCATGATCTGCCATGGTGCTGCTGTTTGGGGAACTTCACTCACATCCAAGACATCTCAAAAGCTCTCATCCATTCAAAGAAAGTTCCTTCTCAGCATCACTGGTGCTTTCAGAACTACCCCAACCTCAGCCTTACAACTCATTACTGGTCTTCCCCCCTTCATCTGAAAGTTGAAGCAGAGGCAAAGCTCATCAACCTCACTAGGACTGGAGTTCAGTGCCTAGAACCTCTTCTCCCCTTACCATCTGATGTTGAGGCGAAACTAAGTCTGGATACAAATCATCCTGGTCTTTTTAATATCAACACGCTCGTCACAATAGACGAAGAGGCAACCCCTCTGCAGTTTTTGCCGGACACTCTACACATATTTACAGATGGATCAAAACTTGAAGAAGGAGTAGGCACAGCTTTTGTTGCCTACCTAAACAACTCTAAAATCCACACATGGAAGCAGAAACTCCGCAATGCGAACTCTGTTTTCCAGGCAGAGGTAATTGCAATCAAAGAAGCTGTTAAGTTCGCAAAAAGGCAACAACTTCCTGTAACTATTTGGTCAGATAGTCAGGCAGCACTTAAATCTATCAGCAACCCAGCATCAACAAGTCCTATAGCTCGCTCTGTCCAAGCTGAATTAGTTAATTTCTTGTCCATCCAACTAAAATGGATTAAGGCCCATGCTGGAACAGAAGGCAACGAGGAAGCTGATAAGGAAGCGAAGAGTGCAGCCTCATCCTCACTCCAACCTCTTATTGTTCCACTCCCACGCTGTCATCTCAAACAAGAATGTCAGAAATGGATTCTTGTTAACTGGCAACAAAGCTGGAAGGATGCCAATACAGGGCGCCTTATTCATGAGATGGAACCTACTGTCTCAATGAAACCATTAAGCTGGACAAGAAATGAAATTCTATTTATGTCCGGCCATGGCCCTTTTCTTACGTATTTTCACCGAATGAACCTGGCTGTCTCACCTAATTGCACTTGTGGAGATATTGGCGATCATCTCCATTTCATCACGGCATGCCCATTAATAGCTTCTTGGCACCTGTCAGGCCCAGCCACCAGATGGATTGTGGTGTGGAAGAAAGCAATCCTAAATAACAAGATTTCCAGGAGAAAGTTGAACCAACTCATGGATTTTCTAATTATTCAGGAAGGCCTTTTTACTTGGTTCTAATGACGACACCAGCTAGTAACTACTCCTCCAACCCTGTGTCATATCTATCCTCTTGCCTCACCCATTTACCTAAAACTCTGTCTTACTTTGCATAGCTCTTCTTCATATCTTACACAAATTTTGTAATTTATCCCCTATTTCTCACTTAGTTTGTAGCACAATCACCATTTGTTAATATTCATGTAATTCACCAACCAACCAATTTTTCAATTTTTTTTTTTGTAATATTGTTTTATTACACCGGGAAAAAATTTTTTTGTAAATACATATTGATTTTCCCTAATTATTTGTAATGAATTGTTAGCTTAACTTGTATTGTCCATAGTGTGGTAGTATTTGAGAGTTCGGGGTCGCAAAATTGGGGTTCTTCTGTAGTGGCTCCGTTTTTCTCTCCAGTGGCTTCCATCATACTGGTATAGCTCATTTGAGCTGGGTACAGGGAAGTTCACTGGTGTAAACGTAAACATTTGATGAATGTTATTTTATATTCATAAATATATGAACCAAAGAAATATTTTTTTGATTATTTTTAACTTAAAATATTTATACAGTAATACTACAAATATGAATATGGGTTTATTTACATTCTACATAGGAAATTTTACTATATATACCAGACAAACAATATTATTTATTCAATATACACGCGTTATTGCAATTTTTTTTATTTTATAATATGGTGAACAAATAATGAGGATATATTTATGATGAGTATTTAGTGCTTTATTTAAAGTGCTTATTTTTTCCTAGTAATTTTGTATTAAAATTAAAATGTTAAGTAATATTTCAGTCATTTTGTTTATTTAAAATGCGCAAAAAAGTATTTCGCAAAATTTAAATGTCTACCGTTTGTGCAATAAATGATAACAGAATTATTATTTGAAAAAAGCGTATTTATGTTACATAGCATTATATTTGTAATTGCATTAAGTGATAAAATTTATTTTTTCTTGAAAAAAAATAGTTTTACTCATAATTCTGGTAAACTCACAAACAAAAACTATGTAAGAAATGAGAAAATTGAACATATTAAAAGGAATTGAGCTTACGTGAAAAATAATTTACATTCTTATATAGCTTCATGCGTTATAAAACCCATTTTTTCTGTTCATTAGAGCTTCTTACATTCATAGTTTAATGCACATTATTTACTGTATTCTATTTTTCATCTTTGGATTATATATTTTGAACCAAATATATGTAATCAAAAGCCAAAATTTTACTTTTGAATCTGTAAAAATCTAAAAGTGGAGCTCATTGATAACGACTTAATATGCAAGAAGTTATTTGACTACTTGCCATCTAAAATGCCACATGAAAATATAATACTTTATTTTATGGAGGTATTTAGCATCATCAGTATATCACAGAAATACTCGTATATAGAAATAATTGCAATATAGCGCAGTTTAACATCACACGAGAATGTGAAGCTACATACAAACTGTTCACAAAACGGGAAAATGCTATTTTCTCGGAGTTAAATTTATTAGAAATAATTTGTAGACTTTAAATTGTATTCATAGAAGTGATTGTTGAACATTATTAGAGATTAATTTTACTAACTTTATATATACATATATATATATATATATATATATATATATATATATATATATATATATATATATATATATATATATATATATATATATATATATATATATATATATATATATATATATATATATATATATATATATATATATAATTTTACTTTCATTTGTCACACAAGAGCTTAATTTCAATCAATTATTAATTTTACTGTGTTTAATTTTTGAAATTAATATTTCTTTGATTTCTGTTTTCCATCATGATTTTGTATTTGGGGTGGTTAATAGGCCTAGACTATTTTATTCTTGAATCAATACTTAATATATCAGGGGTACAGACTTATTCTTAAAAATAATTTTATAAAATTTAAAAAAGTAAGAATAAACAAAAAATTTATTCCTTCAGACATATTTAACAGGAAAAACTTTACTTAATTTTTCGGTGAATAGTTATAATTATTTAAGTATAAATTAGTACTTATCTCTATTCTTCAAAACTTTTAACCCATCATTTTAAAAAACAAAAAATAACGATTTAAATTATAATCTCATAATTCCTAAATTTATATAAATTTTTATAGCAAAGTGGGTTTAACATGATTCAAACTTCTAAAGCTATTTCAGGGGTTTGTTTAAAATTTAATTTCCTGTTATGATATACAGCTTTGACACATATATGTGATGAGTTCAATTGAAAATCAAATATCGAGGCTAACACAGTAAATAATGTATTTATTACTAAAACAATGAAAACAATTCAGCGTATTTTTTAACACTAAAAAATTTCTAAGTGTTTATATTATCATAAAGAATATTTTTCAATATATAGCGCATGTGCAAAATCCAATATCGCGTAGGAAATTTTAACAAATTTAAAACATATTCTAATGAACTTAGAGACTGACAACAAGGTTTTTCTGAAGAAATCCTTTCTAATTTGGGGTATAATGAGGGCCTCATTAATGTTAGACACAATGCCGGCGATCGTTATCTTTTGGAGATCATCTATGTTATAATGGTCGAACACAACTGGAGTTATATGATTTTAAGTATAATTGCATATCATTTACAATTTCTCTGCTTCTACGAATTATAATCTTTGCAGCAATAGATGCATCTGTGAAGTCCAAAGCACGAATTCATTAATTTAGGCTTGTGTTAACCTATATGTTGCCAGGAATGTCCAAAAATTTTTTTTCAGGAGAACCGATATAGATTCTTCTTTAGATTGCTTATTCACGTATGTACTAGCCGCCCAACTTGTTTAGTAGTCAGCGTGTCTGACTGCGGATAGGGAGGTCCTGGGTTCGAATCCCGGTTCAAGCATGGACGTACTTTCTCAATCTATCCTGTCTTTGTCCTTTCCTTGTATGAATGAGGTGTGAATGGTTGCTTACACTATAAACGGGCACCTATGGCATGTGTGTAGAGCAAAGTCGTACTTTCACCTTCATGGTGCTCTGATTAAAACGAAAGACGCTCCCAATTCACTTAAATTCGCATAGCCAAGGCATAGCGGGCTTGGCTTGTCCAAGTGTCATTAGTAACAATAACAACGTATGTACTACCTATCTAAAATGTGTAGGATTTGGTTTTTCGTCGTTTCACAGATGAATTTTGGGGATGTATGCAATGATACGTGAAAATCCGTTCTCCATGTAGATATTCAAAATTTGCTTGTTTCATATCAAATCTTACATAATTACTTATTGCAGCACATGGTTGCTACAACAAATACTAATCTCGGGTACTTAACATTGTTTTTCGTTTTAAAAATGTATTCATTTATTTGTATTAAAACCAACCAATTGTGAAATAAATTTCAATTAATTCTTACGATTCTTCAGAATGTTGAAGTTTTTGTAAATTTAAGTTTATTTGATTAAAAAACTTCATTACCATATGTTTTAGGAGTTTTTATTTTTATGAGATAAATTCCTGTTTTGACAGTGAACATATATTGTGCAAATAAAAGCATTTATTCACTTTATTGACATAAAAGTAGTTTTTATATTTCTATGCATTTTTTAATCTTCTCTTTTTATTCAATACTTTCAACAGATTAAGAGAACGAAAATGTAAATTTAAAATATTATAAAGAATTAAATCAAGAATTTGCCGAAAATTAATAGAATTGTAATTTTTCGTTATTATGGATGTTTATTAGAATAAATCGTTTTCACTATGATAATTTTTTCATTTATAGTAAGCCAATAATTAAAAAAGAGAAAAATAACCCCCTTCCTTAAGAAAAACAAATTATTTTAAAATGTCTAACACAATTCATTTCGATTTATCCTTTGGGAAAAAGAACGTTTTAAAGCGATTGATAAACCTTCAATTTCGATTCGCAGCTGGCTGAAGCAGCCTTAGTTTAACCGTCTTATCCTTTCTTTTTTTGCAAGAAACTACCTTTCATGGATTTAAATCCTTTGAAAAGCTATATCTTATTATTTGATTCCTTATAATTTTCTGAGTACTCTTGAGTATAAGTCAAGTTTTAGAATTTTAAAAGCAATCTAATTGATATCTTGAGCGTGCAGGTAATACTTAGGTAACTATAAATGGTGGAACATTTTTTCTATAAAACGAGAAACAAAATTTATCTTAAATCCCATATGATAAACATGAGCGAAGAAATAATCTTTTCTTCATGAAATAAGAATTTTTCGAAATTCATTGCCTTAACAGTTTTTTTACTGAAAGCAACAAACGCAGTTTCACATTTCAGAAAGCTCTTATAAGTAAAATTATAATTATAAAACAAGATAAATAATGGGCTGTATAACAGTCTTAATGTCTTAAGTTTACCCGACTTTTGTTAACTTTAACTAATATATATATATATATATATATATATATATATATATATATATATATATATATATATATATATATATATATATATATATATATATATATATATATATATATATATATATATATATATATATATATATATATATATATATATAGTTAATAGTATATATATAATGCAATGAATATAATGAAACAAAATACAATGAAAAATGCCAAATGGAGAATAGTACATTGAAAACATTAAATGCCAAATGTAGAATATTAAATGGAAAACAATATATTGAAAATAATAAATGGAAAATAACATATTGAAATGATACATTGAAAAGATTTACATTGAAAATACTTAAAAGAAATTTCAAAGAAAGATAGATAGATATAAATGGAATAAAGTACCAATATGGCCAGCTTCATCAGGGGGTGTTGACCACATTGGCACAATTATGGCTTTTCTGCAATGGCCCAAGACATAGTCTTAAAGAAGCCATTACACCCCAAAGCCATACCAAAAATTCAAACCAAAGTATCAAACAAGAATAAAAGAAGTAGAATTTAATCTAAAATATAAGTTAAAATCCAATGTTGCCAAAATACATTTTATATATAATAATCAAATTTAAATCATATCTAATTACAAATCCAAATCTGCAAGAACCTCACCAAATACATAAATTAGTGACTAAGTATAAACACTATCGGCATTTCAAGCTTCTTATAAGACCTTCAAGGCTTGGGTGACCCTTCTGTAGTATAAAACTACGCCTTACTTCACTCTTATAAGCAATTGTATATTCTATTAAGTTGATTAAAAATAATATATTTATAAATTTTAATTGAAATATTTGAATTCCAAAAAATCAGCTTATTAACTTTGAAACTAAAATTATTAGTTTTATCATATATGTCAGTAAATATGTGGTTTTCTTTTATAGTAATTGATATAATTCACTTTTTAAGTTATCAATATTAGTTTTAATTAATTTTAATTCCTTAGGATATATATTATTGTAAATTTTATCGAATTCTAGGTAATTAAAAATTATTAAATCGTCAATATATCTGTAAGCAAAAGGCATTTGTATAATAAATGATTTTTCAGTAAATATGTGGTTTTCTTTTATAGTAATTGATATATCTAGAAATTCAGTTTTTAAGTTATCAATATTAGTTTTAATTAATTTTAATTCCTTAGGATATATATTATTGTAAATTTTATCGAATTCTAGGTAATTAAAAATTATTAAATCGTCAATATATCTGTAAGCAAAAGGCATTTGTATAATAAATGATTTTTCAAATCATTGTTTGATACTTTGGTTTGAATTTTTGGTATGGCTTTGGGGTGTAATGGCTTCTTTAAGACTATGTCTTGGGCCATTGCAGAAAAGCCATAATTGTGCCAATGTGGTCAACACCCCCTGATGAAGCTGGCCATATTGGTACTTTATTCCATTTATATCTATCTATCTTTCTTTGAAATTTCTTTTAAGCATTTTCAATGTAAATCTTTTCAATGTATCATTTCAATATGTTATTTTCCATTTAATATTTTCAATATATTGTTTTCCATTTAATATTCTACATTTGGCATTTAATGTTTTCAATGTACTATTCTCCATTTGGCATTTTTTCATTGTATTTTGTTTCATTATATTCATTGCATTATATATACACTATTAACTATATCTTAGTAATACTATTCTAGCTGCTTTTGCGCTAAATGTATTGCTAAACTTAAACATTTTTATATTCTTGTACTTTTGGTTATATATATCTAACTTTGCATTTATATTTTTATATATTCTTGTGCTTTTGGTTATATATCTAACATTGCATTTATGTTTATATATATATATATATATATATATATATATATATATATATATATATATTGCAAATTAAGCAATTTTGCTTTACTTGAAATATATCTATCTGCTCCATTGTAAGAATAATTTAATTTTCTTTACTTTAGTCATTAGAGTTCTACTCTTACAGGACAAGAATTCTTAAGAACCTTTATATTTTCAGAATAAATACATGTATATCAAATACTATGTAGTAACTCATCATATAATATGTATTAACTATAATTTTTATAAGTCATGAACAATCCAATAGTTTAAATTTAAAACCGGTTATTATTTTATAATATTATATATAAATACATTAAGCTTTATATGGGATGTAAAACTATCTTACTTATAAGTCCATTCCATATTTTATTTACTGCTACATGTTAAACTTTGCAGAAAATCATGCTAAACTCAAAATGAAAGCAGTTTTCACGTTTATGAACATAGCAGAATTTTTCAAATAATAGCATTTGAAAAATCCAATTATTTGAATCATAATTAATAAATATAAAGTAAATTATCATTCTTTTGTGTTATTAATAAATTATATATCTGTTATTCACGCATACGTTATTAAAACCATATAGAGTACCCCTAGAGAAAGATTCGTATACACACAGTAATACAGCTCCTTTTTAAAGACCTATTCCCATAGAATACTCAATTAAGACTTAACAATAAACAAGATTGTATTTAGCTTTTAATAATCATCTCAATTCATAGAATTTCCGATAATAGAGCGTTTTAATTTGAGTAACATTATTTTCCTTACAACATTTTATTTTTCTTAATTAAATCCCAAAATAACTTTGAGTAAAAAAATAACAATATTAATGCAAGCGTAATTTAACGTTGTACTGGGAAATCACAGATTTTATATTAGTACTTAAAATACTCTTTTTTATTTTACTCGATATGACGAAATATTATATTTGGAAATAAAATAGAACAATCCTTAAAAACAGAATAATTATAAAAAAGAGGTTGTTTGCAATAGAACCACTAAGGGGCACTCATAATTTAAGTGAAGAAAACATATGCATGATTTGAACATTTATTTTCCTATTTTGTTGAAAGCTAATGATGATTACAAACAATGTCACAGTGGCGGCGTTTATAGTGACAACAGAAACGCCCGAGACAACATAAACGTTAAAGTTTCATCAATCTTATTTCATTATTGAAATGATGCCAAGTATATGTGAAGGTAGTTTCTTCTTTATGCAACTCTCTGTACAATTCAGGAGAGTGAGAAAAGCACTAATTATCATAAATTTTCATGTACAAGAGATCAAAAAATATGTTGATATATTTTTAGAGTGTCAAAAAAATGAGCGAAAAAAAGGAAACCCATTTAATGAGAAGGTGCTCTATTTATTTCTAGGGTGACAAATTTTGTGGCTGAGACAATACATCACATTGTTTCCGTTGTTCAGCAAATGAAGGTTTCGCATGTTTATCTCAAATTAGCAAAGCAACGGTTATCTCGAAAAGGGAAGGACTGTTCACTTTCCCTCCCGTCTCAAAACTGTAATTGAAAGAGGAAAGTAGAAAAATGTAATTCATGCTGGCTGCTCTCAGCGTGTTGAACAGCACTTAAACTGATAACTATTCTTCGTTCTACACGAAAAGTCGCCTATGGTAATTATATTTGTGAAATTCTTTGTTTGGCCGTTAATTGGCCCATAAATTTGGCTTATGACACCTGCAACGGAAAAGCGCAGCTGCGCCTAACAGATATCGATTGCGATTCCCACAACACACCGATAGCTTAACTTTCCGCTTAACAGAAACATAAACATGACTGGCGATCAGCTTAGTTACAAAGCACTATTAAGATGTGAACTAATCATAAATGCTTCTGCGGCTGTTTCTTTTCTCCCCGGTTATGAATAAAACAAAGTAAGATCACAGGCTTATCATAATGATCCCCGATATTTCAGTCACTAACTACTTAAATACCATTATCAATCCAGTATGCTCGAAAGAGATGAATTTCTAATCTTAAGACTTTGCTAGATTCATTACCGATACACAGAAGAGATCCAATGGAATATTTTGTTTGGCGAAGCGTTTTAGTTGATTTGTTGTAATATGTGATTGGAGTTAATTTATTTACGTATTACATAATACAAATAATAAAATAATTTAATAAAAAATAAAAACCTAACGAGTAATTTATACGTACATATATGCAATTAATTATTTTTTATTCCAAGGAAAATTTTCTCCAATGTTACTTCACTCTGAATAATATTGTCCCAGTATTGTCCGATAAGCAATACAATAAAATATTAGTTTTAGTTTAAGATTTTATATGATATATAGAACAAGGAAACACTCAATTTTTCTTAAAGCTAAATCCTTTCACAATGATTAGTCTTAATGGTTTTGATGTTGGGAGTTGCGCTTACCTGAATGAATAAGAATTCTAATTTTTCAGAAAATTTGGCACATTTTATAACACGAATTTTTAAGATAAGGAGGAATGAAGTTAAAATAGTTACAGGACGTATTTAAGAGAAAAAATATTTTTCCAGTATGATTAATGAATTTTATCCACATTGGATGGTTGTGAAATATCATTGGAAGACAGGTACTAATTTTATTTCCTACTGAGGTAATCCAATGAACGTTTTCAGTTTTGTTAACGTGTTTGAATAACATGTTAATCAGCACCACAGAGACGGAAAATGGAAAAAGTAGACATCACATATCTATAGTTTATAAAATTATCTTCACAGATTTAATAAACTTTATTATCAATTTTAAATTTCAAATGTATTGTGGGAAGGAAAATGCAAAACATTTCAAACCTTTTTTTAATATTTTTTTTCTTTTTCAATCTATATATTTATCTTTCTGTTTATAATTTTACGGAATTTTTTTCATTCGACATTATTTAAGTGAATTTAAAGTGGCAGGAAATGGAATAAACAAAGTATTCTTTTCATTACATTCAAAAATTTGAAAGCTCACTTTTCAAATCTTTTAAAAAATTATAAAATTTGAGAAAAATTTTATTTATCTCGTGGATTTTGCTTTAAACTAGAGTAAAAATTCCTCCTTAATTTATAAATCAGATTTCAAGTCATTTATGGAAATTATTTCCTTTTTAGACTGATGTACTTTATTTGAGTGTTTTTGTAAAAATGGTGATATACCGAAAAAATGGTGATATGGGGAATTCACTATGAAACTCTGAGTTTATTTTTAAATCTATTTTTAAAAGTATTTTTCTATAAATAAAGTTTTTGTGAGAAATAGTTATTTTCATCGAATTGAAAGTCATATGTATTTTTTTTGTATCAAAGGGAAATAATTTATCTATAATATTTTAAAAAATATATTGTTAAATTTTAACCAAACAATTAAGTTTTAAATAAAAGTTTATTATTCCCTTTATTTTTCGAAAATTATAAATGCACCTGTTAAAATGTGTCGAACAATGTAAGTTTATTGCTATTATACTAGTATGTTCGATATAGTGTTAGAAAAAAGGTTCATAATGTGAATAATAGAGAAGATAAGGTATTTCCGATTCTCCTAAGGCTACGTGTTTAGCATCAACTTTCAATCAGTACTAGCTGAACTATTCAGTATTTCGTATGTGTCTGGCCATTTATTTGCTCCATTTTCTGAACACGTTTAAAGAATACATAATCTTACTTCATTTCTTTATTTATAAAGCTATTACAAACTTATATATAAATAAACAAATGCAATACTTTTCTTTAATAAAAATAATAAATTTTGTAAAAACTTAGTATTTTATCTACTATTTATAGAATGTCAAATAAAATAAGTTTCCCAAATTACTGTCAGAATAATGTATAAACTTTAACTTAATTCATTAATGCTAAAAATTTAAGAAGCTATATAAATTAAGTTTGCTAATCGTAGAATTCTTTATACAATTATTTTTCTATCATTTTTATTTTATGTACAAAATGAAAAATCTTTTTATTCATTAAAGATACCTTTATTAAAGTATTAAATTAAAACAAGTTTTCTTTATTATAACTTAATTTTACCACAATTAATACATGCAACTTTTTGTGTTTTATTAGATTTTGTTAAAAGATATTCCATATTCACAAATGAAACGTTATCTATTTTAATACATTTTCTTATAACTGAGAGTAACACATATACTTCATAGAAGGAAATTTCATTAGCAGTGGTCACATAAAAATAATTTCCACAACTTCAATTATTAGTATCATGTATATAATGATGACCTAATTTATAATCATGAATTCTCAACGAATCGCATTGACCAAACAAATGATTGTTAGGCTATTTGCTTTACTATTTGGCATACAATTTTATTGTATGATATGTTAGTTAATACAGACATATTAATCCCAGAGAAACAAAATTAAAACCATGCATGAAAAGGTTTTACAAGAAATAAGTAAACAGAAATTTGCTTACAAACATATATAAGTAATATAACGAAATACTACTTATACGAACATAGAAAAATTAAAATTTGGAAACAAAAACAAAAAATCAATATTTACCCAAGGCGTTAAAAGTTATATTTCTCACTAATTATGGTTACATAACTACTCAAAACAAATATTTCTAAAGAAATATTTTTAGAAAAAATTAATTAACCCCAGAATAAAATATTTAAAAAAAACTGGGGAAAATATTATTTATAAAACTATGTCAGCTATAAAATGCTGTAACGAAAGAATTTGCGCTTTAATTTAACAAAATTGTTTAAATAAAAATGAAAATATTTAAATAAAAATAAAATAATTACTTATTTTTTTAAAATAAAAATTTCAAATTTATGGGAATTAAAAAAAACTAATTTGAATAAAGCTAACATTTAAAAAAAACTTTTGTAACCATAATCATGTGTTACCTATATGCATGGCGTTATTTTGAAAATGTATAATAATTTTGACAAACTACGCTCAAAAGTTTTGAAATACAGGATTTTTCATACAAATCTAGGTTAATTTTAACAATTTCTTTTAAATTTACACTAATCTCGGCTATTGTGGAAATCTTTTTATCTCCTCTTCGCAGTCCTCGTATCCATGGGGTTGGAAATTTGACGTGGGAGTTATGGGGAATGTCACTGCTTATCTCACTCATCCCGAAACCTATGGATTTGACACTCATATAAGTCGTTTTCGATTTTTTTTATATGTACAACCCCTCGTTATTTTTCCACCCCTACTTATAAGAAGACTTAACATCACTAAGTCATGTAGTATTTTCTTTCCTAATTTCTTATCAAAACTTTTAGTTAAAATAACTATAGGATTATAGTTATGATTATAATAAATAGATAGATATTAAAACTCATATTTAGATTAAAGTTCTTCAGATTCAGATTTCATATTCAATTGATACACAGTAAAAGTATTGGTAAATTCCACTTAAATTACATATGTGATAGATAGGATAGACTAATGTGAAAAGTATTATTAATGTAATGAGTACAGAATTATAATTTTGAGATATTATTTACTTAAAATATGTATCCTACATACGATTTATTTTTTACGTTACTTTTCTACTTAAGTTTCAGCTCAACTTCTGTTAGATTATAATTTTAAATTGGTTGATTGTTGTTTTGTTGGTTTCCAGTGAATATATAGTCAATGATATTAGAAATGAAGTTTGTATATTATTCATTTGATAAAAAAATTGCATTCTTCACTGAGTTCTAAATATTTTCCCACAGTTTTATAACTTTTAAATATTTATTTAAATTTATGATTTTCAAGCATATCACGTATTTTTGAATGCATTTAGTAATAGATGAATATTATTAGACACGAATTTAAAATAAAATGGAGTCAAATAAAATAATCCAGGTTATCATGCATTAACTAATAGTTACATATAGTTTTAGGTATCTTTGCACATAAAGCATCAAAAATCTTTTCTAGTATTTTTTTCATGAAGGATGCAAAATCTTTCCAAAAAATAATTTCTTATCAAAATGTAATTTTAAGTTTATATCTCTACTTATTAATATTGAATTCTATAAATAGTGAAAATTACTAAAAAATGTAAATTATTTCACATTAAATTTATGTATCGAAAGGAAATTTAAAAAACTGGAAATGTATCCTTTGACTAGCATGTAGTATATAAATGAGAGTGCGAAACGTACGTTTAACAAATTTTACTGAGTGCAAAAGTAACTATGAATATAATTTTTATCTCCAAATATAAGATAATTTTTATGACAGTGAACATCACTTTGTTACAATAAATGATTTTGTTTTCCTACTATCTGCCGATAGCCAATTTTAAAATAAATTAAACATGCATGTTGTTTTAAAAATAGGTTTTTAGATAAATGCTATTCTCTTGTGTTGGCATTAAATAAAATTACTCATCTTATTACAGTAATAATTGTTTTAATGAGAAAAAATAATCTTTGGCATAAGCATTTTTTAAAACCATAGAATGCAAAACTACCATTATTACCAAATATAATATCTATTCTTAAGTTAACGTTGTTTAAAAATACTTTTTTTAAAAACAATAATTTATGGAATAACAAAAGGCCATAATAAAGGTTTTAAATAAATATATAACATTGTTTAGGAATAAAAGTCATTAAAAAGGAAATCTAAGCAACTTTTTAAACTAATGAGCGAAAAAAATAAATGATAATCTTCAGTGGCTGTTACAGGTTCCGTGAGACAGCAGGTGCGATAAAAACCCCAATCTACATTATCAGCATCTTTCCACGGCTCGCTCAAATGAAAGTGCTATAAAACTTAGCCAGAAAAAAAAACACATAAATCATAATAGAAATCAAAGCCAGGAAAAACATTTGATTCTTTTGAGAAAAATGAAGCTCTTCTTTTTTGCCATAAATTATTAAATTTTGCGCGATTTTAGCCCTTCTTTTTTTTTTTGTTTGGAGTTTAGTTCAGCCAAAGTGATGGGAGGTGATTTTGCGCAGCTGCGGAAGATCTCAGCACTTGAGAAAATGTTAAATACATTGATTTTAGTCGAAAGTGTTCCTCCTTCCAAATTCAGCCGGTCTTAAGGAAAGTTTGCATCTCATTTGAACTATATTAACTCAGTCAATTACGATGCTGTTTCTAAAGTATTTTTAATTAAATGCATCGCATCCTATTAAGTAAAAAATTGTACTTTTAAAGTACTTGAAATTAAATTTCATCAACAAATAATGGTGGTCACTTTAAAATACCTGTCAAGCATGGCTGTCATGTTTACTAATTTTTTGGGAATGAATTATTGTTCCTTCATACTACTATTATGTGGTTTGTGATTACTGAATTATTATCTATTGATTAAATGGGAGTGTATTAAATAGAATAATTTTATTTGACAAGCGTAGTTTGATTTAATTTATAAAAAAAAAAAAAATCTTTATGAACATGAATGCTGTTTCTAGCTGATGGAAGAACTCCGTTATTTTAATAGAGGATCTAAGCCATAAATATATGTTTTTTGAAATGAGAACTGCAAGTTTTATTCCTGAGGACTGCAATGATGTTAATTAAAATTTCAATCAGATGCTTAAATAAATCTGTAAAAGACTTTTGGTGTTTAAATATTAAATATTATTGTAGGCTTTTAGCTCCTAATTTTTAGTAAAATTAATTCTTTTTATATCCGCATAATATTTTATTTGTATAAGTCAAAACATCCTGATGGTTTAACAGGTTTTTCCACTGTTTTTTTCCCATAACTAATTTTTTAAGTAATAAAAAAACATGTATGTGATATGAATGATTATTAATTATTCTGTATACTTCATTAAAATTTTATAAAAATTTAAATGAAGTTCTTACATTTTCTAAAGTTAAAAAACAAAACTTATAATTATTGACAGATAATGTATGTTTGAATTCGAAAGGATTTTTCAATTAACCTGAAATTGCAATATTAGAAACAGCACATCAACTCTTTTATTCTCAATTTTACGTTTATTAATAAATAAATAATTTATTAATAAATTTAAATTAATAAAAAAGTAAATATTTTTTTATTTACTGTGATTTCCTCTAAGTTCATATTTGTGTTCTGTTGAGAAGGATATTTTTAAGAAAGGAATTTGTGATTTTAATGCAATGTTTAAGAAGAAATACTTACATGTATTATTTTAATTCTTATGTAGAATAATTAGACTGCAGATTAATTTGCGTACATTTCAATTGTTCTTTAAAAATTAGGAGATTTAAAAATATAAGTTTTTATATATGTATGCTATGTTAGAATAATTATAATTAAAAATAAAGTCTATATTATTATGACAGAAATTTTAAAGATAGAATTATTATCGTGAATTATTTGTATTTCTTAGAGAACTGCTTATACCTTCTCTTAAATATATAAATAGAAAGTTGTGGAGAAAATCATGAAATTTTCTGAAAATGAAACAACTCTAAATTCTCTGCAATTGGTTATTAATTACTAAGCAACTGAATAATCTTCTATGGTGCTGGTATGTAAATAAAAATAGCAAATCCGTACCCAATTCCCTGTGTAATATATGACACTATTAAATTATTTTCAATAAATTTCACTAATGTGCTACAAAGACGGAAAATTTTGTCACAAATAATAATCATAAATCTTTCTTAGGCAATGTGATTAATGTCTTGTGGAATATAAATTCAACTTATTCTGTTTTCGTATCCTACTGTTAATTTGTTTGTATAATTTCAAACATCATGCCTTAAGCTTGAATAAAATTTCTTTATGGCAAATCCGTTAATCATTCATCATTATATGATGATTTACTCATATTTTTAGAGGTGAATTTTTATAGCATTTTTAAAATACCTTTTAGGAAATAAATACAAAATACACACAATTTTTTATATAAAAGAGGGAGTAGCTTCTAAAAAACTCTCTTCTTAATTTATTAAAAATATACATTAAGTACATAGATGAAAAGTTAATACACGCACAAATATTTTTACAGCAAAAATATTTTATACACAGTATTTGATACAATATTTTATACTATATTGGGAATTGAAGTGATTCACAGTAATTAATTATTTTTAGGTGCTTAGTTCTATTGCCAAAACTTGAAAAGCAATCTGAAACAAAAAAGAAACGTGATGTTTAGTTATTATGATATAAAAATAAATGGTTATCTGAACATATTTTTGCTTTTCCCTTAAAAATAAGTAAATAAGAGGCAGGGAATATTGATATAACAATAAAAATGTGTTTTCTCTTTAACTTACCAGAGTTTATAACATTCTTTTACGAAAAATAGAAGAATTATCAATAATTTTTGTTCGCTGTGATATATTTCACGCACAAAAACCAAATTCAGTGTTCTGTAGCCATGATATTGATCTCTGATTGAAATATTTGTATTGGCATAGAGACAGAGAGAGATAAAGAGAGAGATACCAGATAATTTTTTACATTTTATATCACAATCATGTTCACTCTCATGTACAAAATCTATCACAAAGAAATTCAAAGCATTTCATTTGGTTGGTGTGTTTGTTCAGTTTAAATTTGAAAGAAATATCTTCAGGTTCACCAGAACATATTGGTAACGTCTTCTCAGTTGAAATCTATAGGTTCCTATTCAAGCTATAAATGCATTTGAAACATTGTATACTCCAGAAAGTTTCTATCTAATACCAGTTATGCATTTCCTTCTCTCTTAGACTTATGTGGAAAAAAAATAACAATTATTGGATGATTTGGATTTGCTGCAGAAATGTAAGGCATAATTTCAAGGATAAATAAATTGATTTATTCTAGATGATTACCAATAGATGATAGCGAATTCAATCAAAAATATCTAAGTTTACAAGAAAAATCAAAATATTTCATTAAAAAAGTAAAATGCAGATTAAAGAATGGAATTGAAATTATTTATTTCTGTTTTTTTTTTTTAACAAATTCTCAATAGAGATAAATTTTAAATTTCCGAGTTCAGTTGAATATTTCAAGTTTTAGTCACTTGAATGCGTAAATCACATTATTCTATCTGTTTCATGCTTTGTGTATGAATCCATGGAATAATTTGTGATGAAATATTATACTTTTCTATTCTGTATTCTACTAATATATATAGAAAATATGTAAGGGAGTAGCGAATTTTATGCAAAACTCCTATGGGATGTAGCAAAACTTAGAAATTTTTATACAAGTAAGCTTATTATTTGCATAAGATATAACACTGAAACTTTAATTTTACAATTACTTCAAATTAGTAGGAAATTGCATGGGATTTATAATTTGTTTCAAGCAGTTTGTTGGGAATAGTTTGGAAAAGTCGACTAAATCAACATTTTTTCATCATTATTGTGTTAACTCATATAGTCATAGGCTGAGAAAAACACTTGATTATTGTCATTATTGTGTTAATATCATATAGGTCATAAGTAGAGAAAAACGCTTGATAAAATAGAAATAATGGGTTTTTATCTAAAAAGTATAGGGTGTGTGAATTTAGAAAATGGAATTAAAAATTAGGTATACCCATTAGTTCCTTTATAAGAGTTCTAAACATTTAAAAAAATTTATTGGAAACCCTATACATATTTACTATCACACAAAAATTTCCAAGTTTTAATGTTATTACAATGTGAATACAATTAATATGTTTGCCTTGAAAAAAACTTGGGAGTAGCATAAAAAATTTAAATGTTTATCTAAAACAAAAAAATGTAATTTAAACACGTTCTATATAAATAGTTCATAAAGATAATTGTTTTCAAAAGAAAAAACAAATTATTGTCTTTATTAAAAAATAAATTAGAAAAATACATTTAATGATAAAAAATGTTCAGTTTGAGTAATCTAGTTGTTTATTTTAAATACTAGCTTAACCTTATCTTTTCTAAGTCACAAAATATCAGTTAAAGTATTAAAAGTTGTAAATAACATGCTTCAAAAAGTAAATTTTTTGAAACATTACCATAAATAAAGAAGATTATGAAAAATATATTTTTAAGACACAGAATATAAAAAAGATTGAAATTTAAAAAAATTGCCCTTTTAAACTTTTGACTGATTAGTTTTAACTCATAGTGGTAATGCTATAATATCATATTGGTAAGACTTAAAAAATAAGGCCAAAATATCATAGAAAACCTATAAACAACCTTACCGAAAATCTAGTATTTGTGAATACAGTAGAACAATATTGACTTAAGACTGTAAGCAACAATAAGGGAAGAAAAGCCATATTTGAGTACTTTTAATTTGTAAAGGCTTATGAAAAGAATATGGACATTTGCATTCATTATCTCTCACATTACAAATAAATGAAAACATTTTTAAGTTTAAGGAACTGAAAATATATACAAACTTTTCTCCTCAAGTTTCAATGTTGAATAACCAACCCATTTAAAAATTTCCTTCGATTTATTTAAAAAATGCTTCTAAAGTGATTTGGTGTTTTTTGTTTCAATATTTCTTTTTTACAGGAGGTTATATGCAGCATTTTATCAGTGGCCTCTTATTGTTTTCTCTCCAAAGTCACAGATATCGGTACAATTTTGATACATAATCTTAATATAATACATACCCTTAAGTCTGCGCAGATTTTCATGTAAAATAAAAAGCAAGCTATTTCGTGACATTTTTACTGAAGAATACCTCATAAAATAAGTCTATGTGCAATCAAAGCACCCCTAAAATCTTTGGATTAGTATGTCAGTTTCAAACGAGTAACTCACAAGCAGTAGAATGTTTTATGCCAGGAAAATCCACAAAAGGTAATCCTTTAACAAATCCTTCCACCCCAAAAACTCTCGCAAACTTCTTAAGCGGCAGGTGGTCTTCATTTCTTTTGAAATCCAAAAGATAGGGATCTTCACGAAGGAGTCTTTGCCCTGATATACTTTTTCCGAACAATATTTATTTAAGACACTGGTATTTCAAGGCTACAAAATTGAAATATGAATAATCTAGTTAAGGATCTTGAATAAACACTGATTATTATAGAATCATCTGCTTACATAATTTTATATTTTATAAGAATTCTTATAGTTTCTGTGTAACACTTATCTTATTATAACCTAAAATACATAAAATTTTAATGAATTGCGTAAAAAATTTGTTTCACCCTTTATTGGATTTACATTCATGTATGTCATTAGTTTATTTCACAAATGTATAAACTTTACAACTTAATATTTCAGGAGAACAAAGGGCTATTTTTGTAATTCAGTAAAATAAAATGCAATGATTTAATGGAAATTATATAAATGAAAAAACAAAGAAATGAATTTCTTACTTTTCTTTTCCTTAAAAATATTTCAGAACAGAAAAATGATTAAGATGTCAGTTCATTGGTAACTTGCATATATTTTTACAAAAAAAAAAAAAAAAAAAAAAATTACAAATCCTTCTTTTTTTGCTATAAGAATGCTCTTTTTGATTTTTGGTCTTAACAAATATTGTTTTTTAGAAACTAAATACAACATCAGTAAAGCTAACCTTTCATTGATGAATTCATTATTTGTCTATAAAAGTATATATGCGTCATATCGAATATTCTCATCGTAACTGACGGCTTATTGAACTAGGAAATAGTAAAACATTTCTTCTTCAGATATATAACTCACATTATAGGCTAATATGAAACTTTATGGTTCCAAGAGCTTTTCATTAGAATGTTACAGATTTATCATAAACACGTGTATCCAAAAGTCCATAAATAAAAGTTTTCCAACTTATTCCCAATCTTATATTACCACTCGATCTCTCATTGCGTGTTGTAAATAAGGTCAAGTGATGACTAATATGTTTCGAATTTCATATTAGTCTATTTCAAATTTCAAAACTATTTGCAGTTGATATATTTTTCCATAAATATACTTTCATGAAGAGACTTATCAAAATGACTATTTTCAGGTATTTTAAGTTAGCTTCAGTCACTTGTATTTAGTATGATAAATTATACATTACAACCCAAAACACAATTTTCTACATGGAGTATTTTCAACATGTTTACAATCAAGCAATCAGCACCGTTTGTTCCGACTGTTTACTATTTAAACTAAGTCAAACTTTATAAACAAGCCTATATCTGATATTATTGATTATATAATATTTTACTAATTCCATAATTTATTTAGAAATTTCTATATTTCTATCTTTTAACATAGCTTAACAAAGTCAATATCTTAAGAACAATATAACAAAAAAGAAATAAGGCCGCTTTTGCCCGAGATGGTAGGATCACTCTTCTGTTCCATTGGTTTACACGTGACACGGTCCTTACATTTTGCACACATGAGCTAATAAGATAATATCCTACATTTTACAGTTGAAAAAGGATTCTAAACTACAGTGATAAATCTGCTCTATGATATAATTCAATTTGAAAATATCACCATGGTCTGATTTTTACATGTTGGTTGTCTTAAAATCGCTTAATATACAGCCATTCGTTGAACAGCTATTATCCACTTTGTAGTGTATTTAATTAAATGTCTGCAGAGCCGCTATTTTACATATTGCTTACTGATGGAGTTTTGAAAAGTATCTAATGTATGAAAATTCTTAAAAAATTCTCAGTTGATTTCGTTCACTTTTTGACTTTGTTTCTTAAATTTTAGAAATAGGAATATGTCAAGAGTATTTAAATAATAAATAAAACTAAACTCTAAACTATATTTTATAAAAATGTTAGGAAAATGTACTCATGCATACTTCAAATTTCTTTTTAAAAGCACAATGTATTTTAAGTCATGTGTCTAGTCTTGTAGAGTACGTTTCATTCTCTTTTTTCATTTTGTTTATTCATATGAGATTTTACATTTATTTATTTTGTACATTGCAGAGTGTACACATTTAGATGTTCCTATAACAGAAAAAAATTAAATAATATTTGGTTCAAATAGGGATATTTTTATGAAAAATGTCTTTAATAATATATTATTTCATTTCTCAGGTAAAAGAACAAACTAAATCTCAGTATATTTTTGAAGTGATGAGGAACATAAAATCTTCTGAGTATTCTTATATTCATATTAATTTTTATGAATTGAATTTTTTTAGTCATTTGGAAAAAGTTATTGCAATTTTAAATTTCTAATCTTTCATAGCTAATTTGACTTTAAAATAATTAAAATATCCTTGTTCAGCTGAAAATAGAAAGTCATTTGATAACTACCACGGTGGATAAAATCACGATCATAAAACAATAAAAACATCCCTATGTTTAAAATACAATTAAAAGTAAAATGTGGAAACTTTATAAATTAGTTTAAGAAATAAGTAAATTGATCATCCAGTATTTAAAGAGATAATATCCAATTAATACACACATTTTAGAATTCCTCTTACTCATCTGTTACAACACAGTCCCTTTAAATAATCTGAAACAAATAAAAATAAATTTTAATTTCCTAATTATACTTTAAGAAAAAAATATTAAAAAACTTATAAAGATTTCAAAGGTGAGAAAAAATTAAGCTGGCTTAAATTCTACTATTGTGTCCTTATTTCTGGAGAGAACTTATACCTCTTTATTTATTTTTATTATAATCATGATGTTTCAGGAACAAGGTCTTAAAGTTATATCTGCTCCAGAATAGACTTATTGTAAATATTAATATACTTTATAGCTTACAAGAGGTTTTAATGGAAGAAATGACAATAGAATATATTAATACTTGTGATTTAATCATGGAATTAACAAATGAAGTTTTATTATTATTTTGTATTTTTTTTATAAAATGGTTCAATTAAAACTATTTTAAAGTATTTTTCTTTATAAATACATAAACATAAAAAATATATTTATATTATATGCAAAGTTTTTTTGAGTGTCTAATTGTGTTATAAGCTGTTTAAGTAACAACATTTTGAATGGTCGTTTGTAAACTCTGAAAATCTTTTCAAAAGCTCCGTTTGCCCAATTACATCTTTCTGTAAGAGAAAATTAAAAATATTAAGATGTCAACTCTACTCATTACATATAGATTTATAGTACTAGCTAACGTTACCCAAGTAACGGATTGTAACTTCATAATCACTTTGCCTCTCTTACAGGCTAGTTGTAAAGGAATTCTCAGTGCATAAACAGAATTTCAATATAATGGTTATTTCGCAAAACTAAAAAGTATGTTTAAATGTAATGTAATGTGTTATTAGCCAATTATTTAAAATAGTATTAGAATCTTCGAGTTAAAAATATCACATTCTGATAATGTGAAGATAATACTTGAATTGATAATACCAGAAGTTTTGAATTTTCTTATTACATGAACCGCACTTTTATACAGAGCAAGAATACAACATTATTAGTCTTATTTTCAATCAAAAATTTATTGAAATTTATTATAATTCAACGAGTACACATATTAATTTAGTTTCAAAGTATAAGATAAATTATAAACAAGTATCTATTAAAAACTCTAAAACTTTCTTTACACCATATAGTTTAATACTATAAAAATATCTTTAGATGTTGAAGAAATTCAAATTTAGATTTTCAAAACTAAGATCTAAGTCTATATTAAAACAACCATGAATCTTAAAAATAATTTTTTATTAATAAATAAATTTTTAAATTTATTTCAGTTAATATCAATTAGTATAGTCAAAATATTTTGTCGTATAAGTTGACATACATTTTTAAAAACATGCTTTATCATATTTTTAAGTTAGGAAAAAATATTAATATTATTACTTTTAAAATAAGTGATAAATGATTTATTAGTGAACTCATACTTTACATCAAAATATTAAATATGTAAATTTATGTACAAGAATCTCCTAAATGTAAATATATATATATATATATATATATATATATATATATATATATATATATATATATATATATATATATATATATATATATATATATATATATATATATATATATATATATATATATATATATATATATATATATATATATATATATATATATATATATATATATATATATATATATATATATATGTATATATATAATATATTTATTGACTGTGTAAAATAATTTTTTTAAGCAATGAAATGATAAAATCTAATACTTTTGTTTTATAATTTATAATTACGAATGTAAAAGATAATTTAAGCAAAGAAACTTCTTCCATTTCTGTTTTAAAACAAAAAAATTCAACAACACAAAACAAGTTATTATTTAAGATATATAAGTGATAGAAATAATATGTAGTATTGATTACTTTTTTAAAAACTTCTTTAAAATTAAAGTTTTACAGTAAAAGTTTTAAGAGATGAAAATATAAAATCTTTGTGGTACAATTTTTTTATGATTCGTAACTATGATAATTGCTCCTGCAAAAATGAATTTCATCCACCTACATTAAAAAAGAAATTCTAGATCAAATTATTTTTTTTTCTTAAAATATATATCTAACTCATTATGGGAATATATATTGCAAATTTTTAAATATCTTCTTTAAAATTATTTTAAATTAAAATCTTTAAAGAAATGAAAAAATAGAAATAACAACTATTCTGTTATAATTTAATATGATTCCTGACTAAAATAAAAATAAAAAATCAGCCCTTTCTACATTGCAACAAAACTACAAAATAACAAAAGCAATTTAATGATATGTAACTCATTGGAAGAATAGAGTCAATAAAATTTTACAAAAAGTCTTTTTAAAATTAATTTTTAATCAATAAGTGATAAAAAGTTAATCTCAATGATTATTACGATAAAATTTCTTATGATTCCATATTAAGAAGATTGAACTTGCAAAAATTTTATCCATTTATACTTTAAAATAAAATAGTTGAATAATATACAGTAAAATATTCTGATCTAAAATGCATAAGTGGTTGAAAGAGTACAAAATCGTTTTGCAAATTTACGCATCTTTTTTTACATCCTTAATGTTTGTTTTAAAAATATTTGTATGATGTTTCATTTCTAAAGAAAATTTGAATATGTGAAATACAAATGAATTATAATAATGAATACAAATGATTAATAATTAATAATAGAATAAACTTGAAATTGATATTGGTTTCTTTCTAAATAAAAGTTTTGTTTCTTATGTAAATATGAATATTTTTCAAATAATTTAAATGCGTCATTATTAATAACTTGTACAAAAATAAATTATTTTAAAAATTACAAAAATCTAAGGATCAGGTATTAATTACCCCTTAAATTAAATAAAATGACAGGTGTTATTAATTTTATGAAAACGAGAACAATATGGTAATATTTTACAAAAGATTATTGAAGTTGGTCTGTTTATAAAAAAATGTTAATTTAATTACAGGTCTTTAAAAAAATTGGATATAATTATGGAAACAAAGGATGAACTAAAATATTAACTTATCAAACAATGTATCATCTAAACATAGTATTTTTGATACTGGAATATTTACGCTCATAAAATTATCACTAATTTTTGTAAATTAACTAGACTGACATGTATCAATGAATTGAATCTAGAAAATAATCCTCGTATTATCGTTTATCGCCAGGCTAGTAAGTAATCAAATTCCTGCAAAAAGCGCATATACGTTTATTATAATTCTAAAAATCGTGTGTCTCGAAATATTTCTTTGTACATTTAGTATTAGGATTTAATCTCAAATTACTGCTCTATAGATTATTATACAGCCCTAGAAATATGTAATTACTTATAAAAATACAAGATCCTATGTATTATGTGGAAAATTCGCCACACGTGTCTCGACACTGTACAGTCTAACAGCTGAAAGCTGTTAAAAGAGAAATCTGAACGTCAACCTTAAAATATATTTTCATAGACAGTGCTCCATATTCATGTATCGCAAGGGAGGAAACCCAGAAAACTAACGAATACCTATTACGATGAGGAAAGCATGAACACAGCATCCATCTCCAGTTGTTTAACAATGGCTGTGATGGAAAGTAAGATTTTTCACTCTAAAGAATATAGTTCAACCACTTGGTCCTGATAAACCCACAAAATTTTGTGTGAAGGCTTGTAAGAATTGCTTTTTGTTGCAGATATACATAACTTTTTCTTTTCATATTTCATAAAATAAAGATATAATTTACGGTATAATTCTCCTTTTTTAAAGCATAAATTACATCCTGATTCAACCTTTTGGACCATTCAATGAAACGTATTTTATTTTATATCATTAAAGCTTTGATTTTTAATACTAAGTCATGCTGATAATGAAGAATCATTTTTTAAAATAAAACTTTAAATTTCCTTTTGAATTCTTAAATTTTAAAATAAAACAATATGTTTTCATCATCCATACACACTTATTTTTAGCTTGGAAAATTTTTCAAAAGTTTCGAAATGTTATATATTATAATAAGTTGTTTATTAATAAAATTAAATTAATCATCACTGAAAAAAATTTAGTTAATATAGCATATAAAATATCCATCATACTTTAAATGATTAAGCTATTTTAGTAATAGCAAAGTAATTCATTTGATTTCAAATTTAAAGTGATAAAAAAGCTTTCATTCTTAAGTTTCAATTACTTATTAATAGTTATGAGAGAGCTAAATTAATTAAAAGCTAATTAAGTTAAATAAATCTAATTAAGTTAAATAAAATTAGTTGCAATAATTTAAGATTTAATGAATTAGTTTAAGACCACTGTATCTAATAGTTGACACTTGATAATTTCACTATGGAGTGTTTGATACCAAGCCTCCAAAATCCTTGAAAAATATTACCGACAAATAAAATTTCTAAACTCTATTTGTAACGAAATATGAAATTTTATTTTAAAATATAAGAGATGGGCTTTATTTCTTAACGTTAATAGCATTTTTATTTCAAAATTTATGCTTATAGTAAATATAATTGACCACGAAAATTAGTATTTGATACAAAGTGCTCATTTAATGAGAAACAGTCATTTGTGGTTTATACTTTTTAAATAACACGAAACAAATAACGCGATGTTCTTTCATATTTTTGAATGCAACAAATAAAATATGCATTTATCTGATACCAATTTCCCTGTATTTCTATATATCATTATAATTTATAGTAATATACAATTATAAAATGAAATTAAAAATATTATAATTTATAATTATAATAATAAATTATTTAATAATAATAAATCAAGGTTAAACGGTTATTCAGTTTATAATGTTTGTTCTTGCTTTAAAGTGATAGATTTGTAATTTTGCAACTAGTAAATTTAAGCTACCGTAGTAACGATCTGGAATAAATCCTTTAGAAATTACGAAGGAACAAACCATAGTTCAAGAGAGTATAATCAGTTAAATGTCTTCCAACTAAGCATTAAATCAAGGTTCACACATTGAACTGGAAATGATTGCGTTATACATGAAACTTTAAATCTTCTAGAATTAAATTTAAAAATTTCAGTACATTATTAGAATATTTTTCTTATCTCTTTCTACTTTTGTATTTTAATTCTTATAATTAGTACACAGTTTTATAATATTTTCTTAATATTTATTCTACACACTTATTGTGTATTATACTGATGGGAAACTTGAAATGTTATCACAGTACTGTAGCAGTCACAGTATTGCAGTTTTTATTCAAAACTTATGCAACAAAATTTTAGATCTGTTTTAATCTTATTGTATATCAAATATTCATTTACATCATTTATAAGAAAGAATGTCTCAAATTTTAATAGTTTTGCGATCAAAATTATAAGAAGTTTATATTTAAAATTTAATTTAATTTACATTAAAAGAGAATAGAACTCAAAAGTTTTTAGTAATTTTTAACATAAATTAACCTCAAAGTAATGACTTATTTTATTAGTACAAGTACCTTGATGTCAATCAAACATGGCATCAAGGTACCCCTGCCGTGTGGAGGAAGGCGGAGGTCATTCCTATTTTAAAGAAGGGTAAGGATCCTTGCTTAACTGAGAGCTACAGACCTATAAGCCTGACATGTGTCTTATGTAAAGTTATGGAACGTATGGTCAACAACCGTCTTCAGGTGTTTTTGGATCGATACCAAGTGATTAGACATGAGCAGGCTGGCTTTCGTAAGCACATGTCTACCACAGATCATATTATGAAACTAACCCAGTTCGTAAAGGATGGTTTTCATCGACAGATGTCTACACTTGCCTGCTTTATCGATTTTAAGGGAGCCTATGATACTGTGAGTCGGAAGATATTGCTAAACAAGTTAGTTAATCTTAACATCCATGGCAACATGCTGAAATGACTTACGAGTTTCCTGTCTCAGAGGTTCATTAGAGTTCGATATCATGACACCTCCTCAGGCTTTCGTCAGCAAAAGAGAGACCTCCCCCAGGGGGCAGTTCTAAGCTGTGTCCTATTTAACATCATGATCAATGACCTAATTAGTAAACTGAAATTGCCTGGAATGGAGGCTTTGTGTTATGCTGATGACCTCGTTATGTGGTCAACGAGCAGCAACATCCAATCTACAGAGGATTGTCTTAAAAATGCGTTAAAGCACCTTAATGCATGGTGTCTGGAGAATGATATGGTTGTAAATGAAGAACAAACAACCGCACAACTTTTTACTTTGTCTACAAGACAACATTCTGTGAATCTTGTATACGACACACTTCCTCTAAAAATTACACAAGCTACTAACTACCTTGGTGTGACCATGGATAAAAGGCTTGGCTGGGTTCCTCATATCAATAATATTCGAAGGAAAGCTACTGATAGACTTCGAATCCTGAGACGTCTTACGGGCACCACTTGGGGTGCCAATCAAGACGTCCTTGCCTCTACTTATAAATCATACATTTGCCCTGTTCTTGAATATAGCTGCGAAGCGCTGTCTACAGCTAGCGAAACTACTAGACAGAAACTTAACGTCGTCCAAAATAATGCCCTTCGAAATGTCTGCGGTGCTGCTGTTTCTACTCCCATCACTGCTCTTGAGATCCAAGCGCAAATTGAGCCCCTTGAAGCTCGTCGTGACAAAGTCCTTCTGAGATTCTTTGAGAGATCTCGCCGTGTCGGTGATGGTTTTTGGGAGACTTACAAAACTGCTAAATTCCCCTTAGTGACACAGCTCACCCCTCTGGAAAAATCACTATTGCTTCAGAGAAAGAACAAGGTTGACTCCGGTAAGCGACTCCATTTCCCCGGCCAACGCTTGTGAAGGATAGACCCAACATCCCTGTTTGCTTGAACCTCCCTTGCATAAAGGATCGCAAAGAGGATGTCTTACCACAGATCTTAAAAGCCGCCACGCTGGATATGCTTGTATCTATATATCCAATGGCGGAATGGTACTATGTCTACATGGACGACTTGGAAATGGGCGAGAATTGTGGTGCTGGCTTTTATTCATCTCTTGCTGAGGGTTCTTTTCCGGTCGGCAAACATATGACAAACTTTGACGGGGAGGTTGCTGCTATTTGTGAGGCTGCCAGACGATTAATGCAACTGCCGTACCTTAAAAAGTTGGTTTTCCTTTTTGACTCAACATCAGCTCTTCAAGCCATAACTCCATTGCTCCCACATGATGCCCTTGTTATGGCCTGCCGAGAAATACTTTCGCAACTACAAGAAAGAACTGAAATCTGTTTGCAATGGGTGCCAGGGCATTGTGATATTGATGGTAATGAACGTGCAGATAAGCTTGCCAAATCTGCATGTGACTTGACCCAAGAAGACAGGCCTATAATCTATTCTGCTGCTCGTAGTGCTATTAATATACGTAATAAAAATCAATTAGGACAGCCTGGGAGGCAGCTGCTGTTGGCAAAAGATGGGAGACTATTGTCAGATGCAATACCATCCCCAACAGCCTGCCGTGTGGAGTGGCGGTTGGCACCTTCAGGATGGCGACGGGTCACGACTACCTCCAGAGGCATCTCCACAGGATCAGCCTTGCCGATATTCCCCTCTGCCTCCTGTGTTCTATAGGCGAGGGTACAGCCAAACACCTGGCTTGCTGTGATGTTCTGGAACAGGCCGACGACAGCTTGTATGGGCGGGCTGGACTCTAATGGGAAGCACGGCGCCAAATGGCCCATCGACCACGAGCGGGCTTTCGATGAAGAAGAAGACAAGTCTATTACAAGTGAAAGAAACGGCCTAAATAATTCCAATTAAATACTTAATGTAAGTAAAAATAAGTTGCAACATCTATATGCAGTTTAAAAGAACATAAGTATCTTTGGGACCAACTCATTTAATAATACTAGCCCAGTATGCTGATATATGACTGCATGTTATAGTATCATTGTTAAAAGACTGTACAGTTTTTTACTATAATTATAAAAATATATTTTTCGATTTGATATGTAAAATCAAAATGTGAAGTTCTACCGTTTGAGTCATTATGAAAAACCTTTTTTCACACATTTTATTAAGAGTTTACTGCAATAAACGTACATTTTAAGTATATATAATTTATTTCAATTACAAAAATATGCACTGATGAGTTTTAATTTGATAAAAACTTAAAACTGTAAAAAATATTGAAAATCTGAAATTAAAATAACTTTTTAGTTAAAAACAAGAAAATGAAAGCTTAGAATAAAATAATATACATAAGGATTCTCAAAGAATATTTTAATAATTAAATATTTTCAATTGCTTAAAAATGAATGATTTGTATCAATCATATTTCATTTTGAAATTTATTCAACGAAGGAAACGTGTACTGAAATCAAAACATATCACGCTAATGTAAAAACATCAAATATTTAAATAGAAAATCTTGAAAGCATTAAGCGTTTAAGTAATGGATTGAATTGTCAAATTAACAATAATAGATTACGGTTAATAATGTTTTGTATTTTTCATTTAACATGTCGTAAGAAAATCCTTAGGGGTTTTTTGATAGATGTAAAAATGAAGCAAATATTTGCAATAAGAAATAATATAAAATACAATACAAATTTATTCAATTAAAGCATTTTATCATCCTGAAGGAAAATAGGATTAGTTCTGGAAAACATTTCTCTTAAATCTTATTCATTTAAAAAAAATATGCCAAATATAAACACACGTACAAAAAAGAAACATATATTTTCCAAAAAATATATAAATAGTTTTGATGCTTCTTAATACTTATAAAAAATGTAAAGGGGTTTTGTTGAGAAAATGAAACGATTTTTGTTATACTTAGAAACAATGTTACATCATTCATTTTTTGAGGAATTTTATAAAAATAAACATTTGTTATGTATCTTTATTTTACCAAGATATTTCTTTAATAAAATACTAAACTATTTGTGAAATAAATAAATATAAAATACTAAACTAATTCTGAGACAAACTTGCAAAAAATGTATTTAAAAATGTTTAAAAAAACATATATATATATATATATATATATATATATATATATATATATATATATATATATATATATATATATATATATATATATATATATATATATATATATATATATATATATATATATATATATATATATATATATTAATCAGTGGAATTATGTAATGCTTTGTATTTAGATTATTCCTTTATTTTCCTTACAGATAATATAAAAATATGCTCTTCGTTTTAATTTGCATTAAAATGCTACAAATACTTTAGAAAAAATGTTAAATTAACAGGAATTAAAATTAAGAATAGCAGAAAAGTTTTAACTCTAAACAATTAGCTGAAGTACTCTATACCTTTTATAAAAATTAATTGAAGTATTTTATGCGTGAAGTTTTGTTGATAATTAAAACAGCAACCATTCATCTTATCCAGATTCATCTAAGTAGATCAATTGTTCCCAGTTCATGCTATCGTCTGTCAGTACGTCAGTACATGCTTTGTAGCCAAGACATCAATAACTCCTCTTTAAGCTTATTATTAATTTAGTACATAAATTCTTGTGAATTCTATACTTTCCGTCATTATCATAAGGATTTGGTCGCTTTACAGTTGTGATTCTTTGCATTCTTCCTTACAAAGGCTAGGCTTGTTCTGATCCCTCTATTCCTCCATTCATCCATTTATGCTTGATTCTTGAAGAATAATGCTTAATTCAATTCAGAATTGGCAATAAGAAAATCCACTCGCTATCAATGTGATAATATTTTTTATTTCTGATATTTAATAAATGTTCTTACGATAACATGCATTTTCTGTGAAGCATATTGACACTCCATTAATCATTCACGTAATATAGCTATGTAAAGAATTCTTGCAGTATATCAATGGAAACATAATGAATTGTTATAGTTCATGGGAAACTAGTTTACATACACAATAATCAGTTTTTAATATGGTAGTCTAATAGTTTACTATGATTATGAATCCATTTTCATCGTGGCATTGGATTCTAAGGACACTTCCTGGTTAACTTAATTGTGTAAGAATTGGTTACATAAAAGCCTTGAGATATAGAAAATTAAGCATTAAAAACATAAAATATTGGTGTATGTTATTTAGATGTTTCATGTTCTTCAAATAAAAATAAATAATGAAATACTATTCTGAAATAAATTTTTTTCCCAAAAAGATAACAATAATGATTGCCAAAAAAATGCTAAGAAATTATAGGTTAAACATGTAACGGAAAAAACAAAACGAAACAATGAATCTTCGAATAAAAAATTGTCCAGGGTTTGTTTATAGTCAAGATCTGCTTTGAGTTCTGGAAAGATAAAAATAAGAACTAGTTTAGCCACTGCTCGAAGAATTTGAGAAGTCAAAAACACACAGCATCCAGTAAAATTATTTTTTGGTTAACACCTGATCATGAAAATTTCTGAAAATCATAGCTATTGGAGTGAAAAATAATTCAATATCAAAAAATACATTAAAACAATAAAATACGCTTAAGTTCCACAAAAATAAATTGATATAAAAAAAGGACAAAAGGAAAAATCGAATGGAAAATTTTAGATATGTAAACTTTGATTTGATAGATTCTTTGTAGACTCACAATTTCAAAAGACGGATAAAACTGCTTGATATTTTAAGCATTTGAATTCGCTAATTGTAGAATTTTAGAAATAAAATCTGTTGAATATTTGACGAAAAATTAGCTTTCATTTAGTCAAAGATTTTTTCAAGTGGAACAGATGTGCACGTGAGCAATGAATAGTAAACCGTTGGATGCAATGGTAAAAAAGTATTAAAGGAAGTAATCAGATCACAGCAAAAACTCAAGAGTAAAAATAATTTACTAAACTGTAAAAAAACTGATTGCTTGCAAGTTAAATCAAAGTAATAATTTAATAAATACTTTAAGAAAGAAACAATGTATATGAGAAATCTTACTCGGCAAGTAATGTTTCAAGTTATTCAATCCTTTCTTTCACAGTAAAGTTTAAGCTTTAGACTAATAAGATACTTAACTCAAAATATTTAATATTGATTGCTTTTTTGTTCGTCTATATATATATATATATATATATATATATATATATATATATATATATATATATATATATATATATATATATATATATATATATATATATATATATATATATATATATATATATATATATAATGTATGTATATATAACATTTGTACAATTTTATAATGAAGAAAAACTTTCTTTGTAATATACCCTCACTTATCACTAAGGGCCACCAAAATAATAAATATTGACCAGGTTACCAGCATTGATTACTGTTAGATATATTTCTTCAAGACATCTAAACATCATTTTTAGAGTATTGATCTCACTTTTAGTTTGCCATAGGGCTTGCTTCAAACCAAGCCAAACAATCAATCAAAGGAGTCTTTCTATATATCAAAATTCAGCATTTACTGTTCTTATTTGACTTCATTAATTTTTTTATTATTGTCTTTCTCTTGCATCTCGAGTTTTGTGGGAGTTTTTATATAAAATGAATTTTTTGACAAAGGTTAATTATTTATTTAAAGAAAATTATAATTAATACGTTTCTATAATAAATATCCTTAAAGATATCAGCCATGATATTTCTTCAAGACCAAATGCACCAATGTTTAGTTACGCATGTAAATACATTTCTTCAATTAATCTTCCAAATGTTTGTTGTAGATATGTATAAAATGCTTATACTTTTTACATTAATTTACTATAATGAAAGAAAATATTTTTATTTTGCACATATATTATAGTAATTTTCAAAATTTTCTTATCATATAACTTATAATAAGTGACGGTTGCATCACAATATTACTCTAATAAACTATATGTGTTTGTCTGATTAGAAAAAATATGTGCAAACGAGAAACAATAAAAACAATGTTTTCAATATGCATGCCCTCCTTATAAATAATAAGCAAATTATGAATCAATGTAAATGAGTTTAAGATTTAACGACTTCATCCAATCAAACTAATCTAATTAAAAATTCTAAAGTTATCGGCAGCCACATTAAAGTATTGAAACTAAAACGAGGTAGAAATGAGACTCTGAATGCAATATAATCAAGCATTTTTTAACAATTTAATAAAGTGTAAATTGATGATTAAAATAATACCTTATCGTACATTTGAAATCTTTCAGCATTATAGGTAATTGTAAGTCCTATAAATTATAAAATTTTAATTATTACTGAAAACTAACATTTTGACCTACAAATTTTAATATAATTCTTAAGTTTTTAAACGTAAAATATGCTTGTAATATTGAAATAGGGTGACAATAATGCAATTATTTCTTATACTATCAGAGTTCATTTGATTTGGTGTCAGACAATCATATAGCTATCTAAATATTATATACATATATATATATATATATATATATATATATATATATATATATATATATATATATATATATATATATATATATATATATATATGTCATCTTTTCTAAAAATTAAGTTAAGAAAGATGCTATTTTGTACATTTTACTTTTTTGTAATAACTTAAATAAATATATTTCAATATATATAATGTTAACTAATATAAGAGTATAAGATAACCAATTTTCTTATACATATGATATATTTTTGCATCGAAACTTTAATATAGCTATAGATATTATTCCCTTAATATATCTCACGATTTTTATACTTATGAAAAAAACAAAAAAAACTCTAAAAAAATTGATAACAAAAATAAAATACTTGAATGATAGCATGCCGCGGGATTTATTTTCCCACCAAAACCAACAATCCTTAGAAAATAGAAAAGTGAATCTTTTGTAAAATATTTTGTCATAAAAACAATTTTCTTATCTCTCACAGAAAAGAAGTTCAACGATATTAAAATGGAGAAGAATGCTGGTTTTTTTTAATTTTTGGGGATTTTATATATATAAATTTATTTAGACTACATTCTATAAGAATAAAATTAAATTATAATGATTTTGAGTATGTTAAAAATACATATACAAAATTTTTGTTAGTTTTTTAAGGTATACTTTCATTAAATTAAAATATTTTTTACGATTCACTAAACAAATATTGCATTCTTTTCTATTAGATGGAATATTTAAATATGTAGATTAAATATTTGAATGTGAATGCAACATTATTTCCTTGAAAATATTTTGTTTCAATATCCATATGTTTATAATTATAATCAGTTTTTTTTTAAAAATATATATATAAAAATGTTTTGTAAAAATTAATTTGCTTACTAGAATATCAAAATTTATATTCAAAAATATTTTATGTTCACCTTTTTGCAGAAAATATTTGCTTATCTTGAAGTACTTAGTTATTTTAATTAGCAGAAAAAATTATTTTATTGAGATGATCTGCATTTTTCTTTTTAGGAAATGTTGGAAATTTCAAAATTAATTAAACTCGATAGCTTACTTAACACTTACTAGCTGCCTAAATTATTTATTTTTATAAGCAACACTTTACAAGTAGTACTCATGTATTTGATAACAATTTTAACCCAGTTCTCTCAAATTATAATAACTTTCACACAGCATTTAATAGATCGTGTACTCATATTCAAGAGGAATGAGATCTCGACTACTGTTTTTTGTTTCTCTTTTATAAGATTTTACATATTTCTTAAACTTTAAACAGTGTGTTTTCTTGATTTAAATTGAAGTAAAACATGAATTTGAGCATGCAATTTAGCTTTTATTCTATATATGCTGTTAGAAACGCATGAAAAATAAAATGCTTTTTATAATATGGTAGACTAACAACCATGTTATTTGAGAGCATTTTACCATGAATTGGATTTTTAATGTTTTCTGATAATTTCTGCGTGTATCAACCATAAACATTTTGTCCCATGTCATTAGTTTATGTCAGATGTTGACAGTCAGTAGTTTAAATACTGTGTTGTTCATCAAACAATACTAATAAAATGGCACCATCAACTTCAAATGTTTACTATATTATGTGATACATTTCTGTTGTGATTCTTTTTAAAAATATAATAGTTGCAAATTAATAAAACTGTTAAGACGGATGATTTATTCTAAATTGTATCGGCAATGTAATCCTGATACAATAAAAGGAGCACCTTTTTGTTTTCGTATTATCTTGGAGACAATGATCACTTTATTGGTTTCCAATGAACTAGTGATAGTAATACTCAATTCCAAAGTGTCATTATCGTTTTCGGATTGTAATGATTTTTACAGAATTGCATTTCAGATAATCTCAATAGTCCAATATACACTATTATAGTAGAGCTAATTAAAAATCTTACATATTATGTACGAAATCAGCTATATTTTAAGGTTTTCGTTTTGAGTCTATGTAGTAGGTAACCATTACCAGTGGTTAACAAAGGCAGTACTTAATTCAACTATGTTACCACTAAGAAAATTGCCAATGTTTGCCAACTTATAGTAACAATAATTATTAAAGTATTCTCTAAAGATAACTATTAAAGAATTAATTTAAAACTTTGAGTGAATTTGATTAACATTAAAAGATTTTTATATGAACAAGTATCTTAGGACTCACAATTTAAGTTTCAAAAGTATGTTTCCTGCAATAAAGAAGGTAATGTGTTTGATTTTCTTCCTCATCTGTATTTGGCGTAATAATTGAATTATATATACTTTATAGTACATATAATTCAAATATATTAATTATGATTTTCAAGCTGATTTGTGTATAAGTTAATGCTTAAATGCAATAAGCATTAGATTTATCTCCTATTTTAAAAATGCAATATTTTAAAATATCTAGCAAATTACTTCAATAAGTGACATTGAAGTAATATGTATATATGATATTTTAATATTAAATATTATTTCATTTTATAAATATTAAAGGTTTTATTATGCTTCATTTGATATGATTATTAATGTATTTAAAATTTTACATGGTCAGAGTAAAGTTGTATCGCCAACTATTTGATGATAATTCTGAAAGTTTTATTAATAAACGTGCTTAAATTTTTTCATAAATATGCTATTATTCACAAAAATCCGAAATGCTTTCAAATATCAAACTTCGTTAACTAATGATTGCAACTAATCCTGTATTATGTGATTTTGATAAAGGCATGGTTTTATTCCTACTAAATGCTCTGCAAGTAGAGTCTCTTTATCAACATAACTCAAGTTAAAATATTTGAAAATAAAGTGGGATGTAAAAAAATGGGATTTCAACTAATTTTAACCAACTATTATTAACTAATTAGCTCAATCTTTGATCAATCCATTTATATCCTTTAACGATGCCATTAGAAATCTATAATTTTTCTCATAAATTAAGTATAAAAATTATTACTCTATAAATATAATATCCGTAGTGAAATTTTTAAATATCAGTTCATTATGCACTGGTAATAGCCATTTTTTGTCCTCTCTATGTGCTTACAAGTCCTGCCTCTAGAATGAATAACAAAAACGAACTGTGTCGCTTTAAGGTTACAGCTATTAAGGATCTGTTTCAATAAACATATGATTTTCTAAATATTTTCACATTCTTCATTTTATTAAATCACCTCTTTTAAATGCATAATTGTTCAGAAATTTGAAAGATACCTACTTCCTAGCTGGTAACAAATCCCCGCAACCTTTATAAAGTTTACGCTGAATAACAGCATGATTTGATTTGTCCCCAAAAGATATTGTACATTTGATTATTTGTGAAAAATCATTAGATGTTCAAGCAAGTTTATTGATTGCTTAAGTATTTTTATTAAGTGTGTACCTTACAATAATCACGTTATGATAACTAGCATTATTTTCTTATATGATATTATTGTGGGATTACAGTGGCATATCAGTAGGACTGCCTATCTTAACAGACACCTATCTTAACAGACAACACATCCATTTTATATCCTTGTGACACGTGAAATATATATATATATATATATATATATATATGTATATATATATATATATATATATATATATATATATATATATATATATATATATATATATATATATATATATATATATATATATATATATATATATATATATATATATATATATATATATATATATATATATATATATAGACCCACTAAGAGTAAATAAATCTAGAATAGAATAAGTATGTTAATAACTTTTTAAATGTCTAGAACTTGAATATCCATGTAATTAGTATTGTTCTTTTTTAATATTCGAGATTTGAAAATATTCTTCAGATTTACATTACATTTACATTACACCATGACATTACAAATAATTGTCACACTTTGAAGCTGCTTGTGTTGTTGTCTTCATTTAAGCTAGTATGTTAAAAATATGTATCAGACATTAAATTGATTGAAGAATAGAATGCAAAGATGCTCCGGATGTACAAATTCCTTTAAAAAGACAATTAATTTGTATGCTATTCTCTAATCAGTGTCAAATAATATAATTTCTTCAGCTGTTTCGTTTTTTCAGAGCGTAAGACGCAAGATTCATTTTCGATCGCTTGTGTACAATGTAAAAAGGATGTTGTTTTTCTGCTTTTTACATGCATATCTATGGAAAAGATGTTGAATAATTTTCACTGTCCAATCTTTTGTGATTAATCGAGTAAGCTTAGAACTGAAAGTTCTTTTGAAAGCTTCTTCCAGAGCTTATACCAAATGTCTTTTCAAAACTTTTGATTAAAGGTTGTATTTTTTTCAATGACTCCAAATATTTGATATTTGAATGACCCTCACACTTTAATGTCCTTCAATGCCAGGGCTCAAATTTTGAGTTTTAATGTGTCTCAGCAAGATTGACACTTTTGAAATAGTCTAGTTGATCATATTAATGAAGGGATAAAATTTGTATTCGTCATTTAATCAAAGGAATCAAAGGAAAGGACGTCATTTAATCATTGAAAATTTTAATTCTGTTTTAACATATTACTTAGATATTCATTGTTAATTATAAAATCAAGTTTATGTTATGTTCTTCATAATAAAACAGAATGTATGCCTGCATTATGTAATTAATTACATGGAAAAGTCATTTTTCTGGATGAATTTACTTTGGGAGTATCCGCAACGAACTTTTGTTAAGTCGTAATGTTTTTATCTCGAGCTTCAAGTTTTACAAACTGTTTGTATTTTTCAGTAATTTTAATATGTTTCCGTAGACAAATTCACATAAAGTTTAGTTTTTTTTTTTTACCATCGTTTACTCTGTCACTCATAAAAAACTAAACATTAAACTATGGCTTATTCTTTAAAAAATTTCTTATTTATGTTATTCCTCAAATATAGCATTTCTTTGAATCTTCTCAGAAGCGCGACAGTTAATTAAATTGAATTTTCATTCTATTATTAGTTATCTTAGTTATAAACATGAAAGATTTAAATTGTTAAATATCTAATTATATGCATATTTGTAATACTAAATAGCCTTTTTCTTTTACATCCGTAAAGTTCTAATACCAATTATTTTATTGCATGTAAATAAACCATCTTATACTATTTACGCTTATTTAGATGTTTATTTATACTATCTTTTACAAAAAATACAATAATTTTTCTTTTTACTTTTTGGATTACGCAATTTTTTACAGAAGTAAAAAATAATTACAGCTACCTGAAAAAATAAGCTATTTTTCTATATTTGGAATGCTTAATAAATTAGAAAATTGAATTGAAAAATTAGTTTTCTAGAAAATTAAATTTTCCATATTAGTTCAGTGGAAAATATATCTTGCTGTCACTTAACTATAGTGATCAATATTGAGGCAAACAATAGTATTTCATTTAGGTTTTTAAATCCCACATTGCTTATTATCATATACAAAAAATATTCATGGATATTACTACTACTACTGTATATTTATTAAATTCTATTTAATGTTCAATCTAAAAGCTTGCTCTTTTTTTCATTTTTCTTCAAACATTTTTTTACTCTTCAGGGATGGGGAGCAATTCCATGCATCTGTGGACTCCCTGCCCATCAAGGAATATTAAATAAGCAGAGCATTGATTCCAAGGGTAAAAATATTCGTAGACGCGGTTAAATTCCAATTCCTTTTCCATCGGAAATTTTCTTTTCCATTTTTGTTTTTATTTCGAGTATTCGAAAGAGTGCAATCTATTGGACGGCGCAAATCAGTCGATTTTCTTTTACCTTTCCCGTTGACTTTTTGCGTAGAGAAAATTGTCCTCCTACATTAAAATACAAAAATCTTCCTTTTGCTAACATTTCTGTCTTCGCATTTCGTTACCATTTCTGATTCTTCATGCTTTTGGGGAAAAATCTAAAAAAGTTTTAACAGTATAACATTCCTTTATAACGTATTCCTTTCTTATCTTAAAATAAATGTGGATGTTCTATTTAAAACTGAATGTTTTTATTCAATTTTTTCAAGAAAATATATGAGAGATATTAAAATCTACCTAATTTTATTTTGGGATAAATGCTATTAAATTATATAAAATATATGTTAAAAATAATTTAATAAATTAAACAATTTTTCTTCTCGGAATAAATGATTTCTTTTAGAATATCTCCCGGATATTATCATTTTTTATGATTCATTAATTCTAAAACGTTTGAAACCTATGAATAATATAAACGCTATAAATAAAACTTTCCATTAAAATTATTTCTTGAAAAACCGTCATTTTCATTGTTAAAGCAAGCATTTTATAAGTAAATGAATTTAATATTCTACATTTACAAGCTGGGAATATTAAATTTTGGCATATATATCCAATGAATACACTAAAAACTTATACAAACTAAAATTCAAGTCATTTCATTTAATTGATCACAAATATCATTGAAATATAAAGATATTAAATTGCATTAGTCTGAATTACTTTATTCGCAGTTTCTAAATAAATATTCCTTATAAGAATCTAAGACACACAAATTTTAAATGACACTTTTATCATATATTTCTAATCATTATTGATATTTTCTCTCCAACTCACAAACAAGAATGTTGTATATCAAAGGAGGAAAATTTATGAAACGTTAAACTTAATCACACACACACACACACACACACACACACACACACACACACACACACACACACACACACACACACACACACACACACACACACACACACACACACACACACACACACACACACACACACACACACACACACACACACACACACACACACACACACACACACACACACATATGATGTAAAGTATGGGAATAAGAGCACTTATTTGGCTTAAAATTTCAAAGGATAGTTTGCAGTTGATGAAGAAAAATCGGATGTATGTCCAGACATTTAGATTTATTTTAGAAGTTAATTTGGATTAGATTACAAATTATAAGATAAATTGAGTCCGTTATTTGAATTTATCTCATTAATTTTATAAAATGTACATACTCGCTATATTTCATATGGAAACTTGTATGTAATTAGGAAAAAAAAACATTTGGTACAAATAAGATACTTATTTGGAGATGGATAAATATGTTTTTGAAACATATTTACTACAAACTGTTATTATATATTTTAATTAATTTTAGTCTGCTTCAGGGGACGTTAATAGTTATAAATTTTATTCTTTAGGACATCAATGCGAAAATATCTAGTGTTAGGATACTTTTTAATAAATCTAAAATCTTTTATTTCCTTTCGATGATAGATTATTATCATATCATTGTACTATTATATTATTTTAAAATTATATATATATATATATATATATATATATATATATATATATATATATATATATATATATATATATGCATATAATAATAATAATAATAATAATATTACTGCTAACTTAAAGCATGATTCAAAAACTAAAGTCTTATAACTATATCTCAAATTAGGTTAAATAAAAAATAATCAAATTTCTCAAAATATTATATTTTGATAATATTAAATTTTTATTAAAAATAATATTGTAATTGATAATGTATAGTTATAAAATTAATTTTATTAACATTTTAAATTATTATTATTAAAGAACTTGTAAGTTTTATTAAAATGGAAGAATAATGTACTTTTTAGAATCGAATATATTAAATGCACAATACACATTGCGTCGGAAAAGAAATATACTAAGAAGAAATTGAGTCAGAATAATATATGTTATGGTCATTGGGTGTGATAACTTTTGTAAATGACTATCATTTAAAGACTATTATAAATGAAGATGCTAAAAAATAAGTATGTTAATAACTTTTTAAATGTCTAGAACTTGAATATCCATGTAATTAGGATTATTCTTTTTTAATATTCGAGATTTGAAAATATTCTTCAGATTTACATTACATTTACATTACACCAAAGAAAATCTTTGCTGTGGTTTATTGCAACTTGAGCCATAAATGCAGTAGACGCTAGGAAAATCAAGAAAGCAGCATGTCTATGTCAAGAGCACTTTTTCAATATATTCGAATTTATTTGCGAGTTGTGATGGCTTCAGAGATAGATTAGCTCACCATAACTGTAGACAATTTGGTAATACGGGGACCCTATCTCGCTACCCAATGACAGCTTCTCACACTCTTAAAGATAGCGTTTGTCTTCTGAATTTTTGTTAATTTAGGACCTAATTAGGAGAAAGTGACTTATTAATCTATTTGTTGAATGTAAATAACTCAGTTCTTGAATTATTATTGAGTAGCAAATAACCACAGATTTTGGAAGAAAATGTTTGCAGTGATATTCTTTGGCCAACTGATCACGGTAGCCTAATGGTTAGTGTATCAGCCTTCCATCCGGAAGGGTGGAGTTCGATTCATAATGCCGCCAAAGACCCATAGAGTACATGCGATAAACATGCTCGTTAAATCTGTGGAATCGAAAGCTCTGTATTCAGTCGTTGAGCACTTACCATGGGTGCAATGATCTGGAGAAATTTATTCCTCCTTCAGATCAATGCCAAAATTGAGGGAGTAGATCCTTTGGTGCTGCCATCTATCGGAGGATTTGAAGAGCAAAAGTCATACTTTCCCCTTCATGGTGCTCCGATTAAAAGAAAGACGTTCCCATTTGACTTAAATTTGCATAACCAATGCATAGCGAGCTTGGCTTCTCCAACTGTCATTAGTAACAACAACACAACAGCCTTGTAGCTGTGATGCATGAAAATCTTATAGCTTTGAGGTACATTGATTACATTTAGCAACCATTTTGAATATTCTATCAAATTGTCCAAATATTTTTCATTAATATGAAACAGTTTATTACAGCAAAAACCGATTCAGAAAAAAAATACATTTCAAAACCTTATAATAGAATTTACTCAATTGGAAGTGAGATCAGTTGCCTATATTCCAATGTTACTCCATTTTTACAAGAATAAGATTTCTTCTCATTATCAAAAATTTTGAACAAATGTAATATATTTGAAACATACCGAGCAAAAACTTTAGTCTGCCCCAATATGTTCCAAATACATTATATTGGAATAAATGTACTGTCATGTTTAATCGAAACAAAAAAATGATGTCTTGAAAGAAAATATTTCTCTGAACAACATTCACAGATATTCCTCGATTTTTAAAATTGTTTACATTTTTATTTCTCTCTATACCCCTGGATTTTTAGTTCGTGAACTTTTTGTTAATTTATATATAATAATATCTCTTTCGTACTGGAGCTATCATTTCTCATTTGTCTCTTGTGTTAATATTTTTGGAACTGTTTTATTAGGTAGTACAAATGTCTGTTTTTGAAATTTTTTTCCCATGGATTATCATATTAGGTAGGAATTTTCTTTGGAATTATTTTCTGTTTCTCTGGTAAGAGAGAAGAGCTATTTTATTCTTATTAGATTTCTTTTCAATTAATGAATTTATTTTAAATGCAATTCAAGAATTACTTCTTTATTTTATGTATTTTAACAGTTTTTAAAATAATGATGCTATTTATGCAAATAAAATTGATTATGGTTTTACAATTCTTTGGGCCTATCTGAAATAATAAAGTTAAAAATTTTAATATTTAAATATATTATTAACAATACATCCACACATACACATATAGATCAAAAAACTTATTCTAAGAAACTAACACCCATTTAGTAATATTTCCAGCAAAACTATTTGCGTGCATAAATAATTTGCTATTTGTGCATGATTTCGTGCAGTTTTTCCAAGGTTAAAGCTCTTATTGTGACCTGCCGTGTGTAAAACCACTTTAGCTAAAAGAAAAACCCACAAGCTTTTGAAATGTAACTTGATTGTGGTAAAAACTTTTTTGCGCTTTCTGGTTGTTAAAATGAATGTCAAAGCTTTAGTATTATTAAAAATGCATGCAGTACAGTAGTATTCAAGATTATATGTATAGCATCTATATATATTTCATGTTTTGAAACATATATATACACATATATAAGATAAAACATGAAAAATATTGAACAAGAAAAATATAAAATTATTTGTATTTCTGGTATATATTTTAGTATTTTTCCAATTTTATATTTCTCGTTTCAATATTTTTCATGTTTTATCTTATCTATATGGGCAAATCTTTCTTTAGCTGCTTTTGCGCTGTACAGATTTCCTATAATGTATTGTAGTTTATGTTTTATCATATTGTATTTTACTATTGTATTCATTACATTAATATATTTTTGTCTTATATATATATTTATAGTTATTTATTTATTGAGAAATTCCGATTAATTTATTAATTAATTTTCTTTTTAAAATTTTATATCTTAAAGTATTGTGAGTTCAACTCAAATTGAACGTCGCAAAGAAACATATTCGATCAACCTGATATGAGGGACCTAATTTTGATTCTAAATTTATCATGTAGTTATATATTTAATCTTCTTTTGAAACTGTAGTAATCTATTTCATAAGATTAATTTTTGAACTTAAGTATTCATTCAGAATATAAAATGAAACAAATTAGAATTATAACAACTATTATTGAATTCCAAGTTAATTTCCATTCGAAAATTTTATGTGATAAGATATTACTAAGACAGTTGAATATTTGAATTTCTTACAATGAAATATGTTATTTTTTATTTTTTTTCCACTTTCTATAATCACAATACTTAATACTTGCTATAGCTAAGAGAACACAAGTATGTATTTTAATTTTCTATTCATGGCTTCTGGAATGTAAGTTGTAACTTTCAGTTAAGGTAATTTATACATAAAACCTCAATGTTTTTATTATTAATAATAGTTAAAAAAGAATTGAAGTTATTAAGAACTGTTTATTTTTAGAGTTGATGAATTTGAAATGAATTCCTCCCTATAAAGGATTAATTTATTTGTTGAAAAGTATATCCAGATTTTACTTCTATTTATAAAGTATTAAACATAAAATTAATGTTTGCCTTAAACTATAAGAAAAAATTACTTTGGCATCATTTATTTTAAATTAAACTTTTTCAGAATAATTGAGTTCAATAAATATCCACGAAAATTTGTAAAAATAAATTCATAGTCAAGAATATAATATAACATCACTTGTATTTTTTTATTTACATTCCAAATGATATAAATTTTTGATGCTAATATTGAAAGTAAGTTAAAAATTACTGAAAGCAATTAAAGAATGATATTCTGAAATGATAAAAATATTTGTATTTAAACCTTTTGTAGTTCAAAATTTGTTTTTGACACAATTAATTTGCTTGCGAAAATATTAATTTGTGGTATGGAGATAGCTATTATTCAATGACGTGGTTGATGCCGTTTAAGATTACTATTCATATTTAATTTTCTTCTTAAAAAGAAAACAACTGAATCTATCATTAAATTTTGTTAGTTACACATTTCTTGCAAATAGTTCCAGACGAAAATTTGATTCAATATTCACTCCTATTTCTATAATATTTGCTTAAAATAAATTTATATTTTATGGTAATAGAAAATAATCATATGATAATAAATCGTAGACATTTCATCACTTGTGTTAAACTCAAATACTTTTATAGTATAGGTAAAAATACAAACTTTTTTGAACAACAATATTATTCAATAAAACAACATCATATATTCGAAAGATTAAAATGCATCATGTTAGTAAGATATTATTTTCCTTAATAAAGGCTTAGATGTGAATGATAAGGAAAAAATAAAATATCAGATGCTCCCATTTTTCTTCAAGAACTTCACCGTAACAGCATGCAATATGGGTAAAGGAAATAATAAACTCTCTTTGCATATAGGTTTTTTTTATTTATTTCCTTTTTAAAACACATTATTCTTATATTTTTTTTATTTTGGGGCAAAGAGAAACATTTTATATTCATATTCCTATTTTTCTATACATCATTTGTCTACATAATGGCATCAGTTAAAAACCTTTAGAGTCAAGAAAATTCATTAAAGCGAGAATGATTAATAATTATAATGGCTGGAGCAAAAATGAGTCCCTATTGTTCAAATCTCTTTACCGTTTTTCAGACCACCTAATATCCACTGAAAATTGTACAATGCCGAGGGTCTGTAAAGTTATGCTTTTTTAAAACTTATCAAAATCATGAAATGTCATTATATAATAATTCCTTAGTAGTTCACGAATCATAAAATTTATTTGATGGTAATATTCAATGGTCAATTTTATCTGTTATAATTGGAAAAAAATAAATAGATTAGGATTAATACATTTCATGTGACAATACTGTACTTAAATCTTAGAAGTTCAATAATTAATCATATGTTGATAAATTATAATAATGTTTTGCAATTGTCTTAGCTGTTTCAAGATCATATAAGTAAGAATAATTAAAGATTGCGCGAGGGGCTAAAATGATTTATTTATTCAAATTTCTTTCTCATTTTTCAGGCACATAAAATTTTTAGTGATAAAGTACGCAAAATTTAAGATTGATAAAGCAATTTTCACTGAAAACTAATCATAACTGTTGAATTCTCTCTTATATAATATAAAATTTCAATTCTACAATAGTTTTCTAATCTCAGAATTCATGTGATGGTAGTATTCAAAACACGATTTGATCTGCTTTAAATCCAGAAATGTAGTTTTATAATAATTTATACGTTTCCTACCTTCAATAATGTGCTTAAATGCATGAAACTTGTAGAATTAACTATTTTAATAGATTATATTTTACAATTTACTTTGATGAGACATGATTTATTCAGCAATTCTAAATATAAATGTAACCTTTATAAACGAAAATTCCCTTTTAGGAAAAATAAAATTGATTAAAAGAATTGTGCAATTATTTCTTATTATATTTTAAATATTTTCTAAAACATTTTTTTTCAATTTATATATATATATATATATATATATATATATATATATATATATATATATATATATATATATATATATATATATATATATATATATATATATATATATATATATATATATATTGTTAATAATTAAGATATCTTATTTATACTGTTACCAAGGTCTTATTTTTATTGATAACGTAAAGCTAAGGAAAAGCATACTTCAATTTGCATTCAAAAGAATTCCAATTTAGTAATTCTTATTTTAACTAATATTTTTTTAAATATTTATACCATTGAAGAAGTTTTAAGATCAATATAGAATTTTATATGAATGCACAACACTAGATGAAAAGAATTCTGAATAACTTGAAAGAAATTTAAAGTCCAGTAAGGAACCCGTGGTATGAAATCATCTTTCAGGAAACTTTTTTGACATTTTTGTCGCTCACAATTGTCAACGTGGCCTCTTATTTGTCAAAATATTTCAGTCGTATTATGTTTTTATGATTTTTGAACTATAAAACTGAAAGTCTGTCGTTTGTTTCACAAAAGAAAAATCTTCCACGTTGTATATATACCAATAAAAGGATAAAAAAAATTAATTCAAAAACATGTTTGTTTTGAATAAATATTTTTAATAATTGTATTTATTTATTAAATGTATTTAATGTTACTTTTTGATTAAATAAAATTTTTTTAAATATAATGAGTTATTTTTTACTTAATAAAATACTTTCACAAATGTAAATAAAATCCCTAATTTAATGAATGTTCATTTTTAATTTTTAAAGATTCAATTTTTACGACGTAACAAATGATTGCTTGATGATTCAACTATTTAAAAAAGCCTCTTTGAATTAGCCTTATTGTCTAATTTGATAAAATGTATGTAAAAAAATAAAAACTCAGATTTTTAATTTATTATGTATTAATTAATTGCATAATTTATTAGTTTTTAAATTAAACTAGTAAACCCTTATAATCCTGTTACTATTGTATTTGTTTACCTTCAATCATTTTCAATAAAAAGTTGCAACACCCAGAAGTTTGCTTTTAAAATATATTTAGTTAAACATTTACTAGTCAACATTGTGATGTTACACAAGTGTTTATACAAATCACATCAAAAAGGAAATACACCCATCGCCTACTTACATATTTCTAGTTCTTGCTAGTCAACTTCAGTTGCCATTCAGCCAATACTAAATTTATCGGAGGATGCTGTGTTGCCACGATCCTGTAGAAAACAGAATTGCAATGTTACATTGTTGAACGTTAAACACAGTAGGTATTTGATTTCAGAAAAGTCATATTAATGTGTTGTAAAACTTTAATAGGTAATTAGACACAATGAGCAGAGATTTCGCATAACGTTAATGTAACGCAATGTATGAGTTTACTAATGAGAAGAAAACAATATCCAAAGCCTTTCTGTGAAAAGTAAAAATAAATAAAGAATTGTCTCCTTGTTTAGTTTTATAAATTGTAAAATTTTTTGAGTTATACATATTGCAAATGAATCAAAATTAAAAATAATATCATAATTTTTCATTTTTCAGGACAGTAACAAAAAACAGTTGATAGTTCCTAAAATTATGCATCATTAACAAGCAACAACAAGAATTTCAGTGCATTAGTCTGATATAAATTTTAGCTTTCCTTTAAAAGTATTATTGACAGAATTGTTAGCTTTTCTTCTTCTTAAAGCTGATATATATGTTAAAAATATATTTGAGGAATTATTTGCTTGAAGAAAATTTTTATAATTTTGTATAAGAAGAGCGAGATGTGCTACCAAAGCAAAAAATACTTACTAATAAACTAGATAGAAATACTAGAAAATTCAGAAACATCTCTCTTAAACACACATTATTTCATTTTAACAGGTTCAAATATCTAATTATTTGGGCTTTTTCCTTTATTATAGTTTTTTTATTATAGTCATGAAGTTATAAGACTTTATATATAATATATCATTTACTTAAATAGTAACCTACATAAAATGTATAATTTTAAAAAGTTAAAAGCAATTGGAAGAACTTTCATTTTTTTATATAAATTATTAAAAGAAAAAGAATTGAGTTAATTTCAAACAGCAAATAATTTTGAAATCTTAAATTACATAAATATAAGTCCAAATAAATTTTGCATTCAAAATCTAAAGTTTCAAAATTATTAGTTGTTTCGTTCAAAATCATCTGTGAACTGTAAATTTGCATAACAGGAAATCAAAATTATAATGTTAATAAAAAACATTTTTTTTTTGTTTACATGAAAAAATTCACAATGTCACGTAGAAGAGAATTATGTTATTGTATAATACCTTTCTATTAGGGTTTCACTTTTCAGCACTGTCAGGGGTGGAAGACATTTATATAGGTACATAGGAGGACACAAAGTGATATTATCATCGTAGCACCATAGTAAAAGTGGTTCTTTGTAATTTAGAAGCAGAAGACCTCCGAACTTGTCTTGCCACACCCTGTGGTATCATTTCACTTGGATGGCATTGCGACCATGAATTATTTAACGTCCCACAGCTACCATTAGTGAACACAATGGATGTTCTATTGAATCGGAATTCGAATTCAGTACATTCCGATAATGAGAACAAACGCCCTAACAGGTCAGGCCAACCACGGCCTTTGAAAGAGAATTACCTGAGCTTGAAGTTTGAAAAACATTGTTTTATAAAGGCTCTGGAAAAGCTTAAAGGGGAAATAAGATAGATCTTTAAGTGATCTAAGACTGTTATTTATAATGCTTAAAGATTTTTATGGTAAATCTAAGACATACAGAAAAATTTTTAAATCTTCAGCTCAAAGCTCAAACTTTCGCACTCTAACTGAGCAAGATGCTACTCAATAAAGTTCTAACACAAATTTATTAAAATTATCGTTGTGTCATTAATTTCTAATGTTGCTATTTGAAAATTAAAAGAAAATGAGGTACATTAAAACAGCATAAATAGAATTACATAATATTGGCTAAAGAAGTCACAGCCTGGAACTATACTTGGAAAAAAAATACTTTCTTCCGATCAATTGGACTCCATTTAAATTGCTCGATTGATAATAATTAGTACAAGCATTGATTTATGAACAGAAAAATTTGAATATTTTACAATAGACTCTACAAAATATAGTAGTGACAGCTTGAGATGTCAAGGGGAAATTTTTGCATACGAGGGAAAATATGAACTGAAACAAGTTCCTGAAGAATAGAATCAGTTTTTATCAATCAGTGTTTTACGAACACTAAACCTTTTAACTGACTATTTGGAGGTCAAAAGGAAGTTTCAATAAAGTAATACTCCAAGACCTGGGTGAATCAGATAAAAGTTGATTTCAAAAGGGAGCAATCAAGGTCTTAAACTGGTCAATCCATAGTAAAAACTTCAATCAATAAAAAATAAAAATAAATTAGTCATTTGAATATTCAATTTTATGTCAATAACTATCCATATGGTTCATTATACTAATTAAAAGTAGCTATCCGTAATAAATGGGATAAATTTTCCAAAACTTTAATTGAAACCTGTTATTTTAATGAATAAATCATGCAAATCTTCTAAAAAAACTGTGCATCAACATCTGGTTTATTTTTGTAAATAAATTGTTTAAAATTGTATTTTTATAATTTCGTAGCAAATTTCTGAGTTAAAAAAATTTAAAATTATTATAAAATATTTAATACTTTTAAATATCTTACGAAAACATACGCATATATATGTTTTTATTTTATTGATTTACATAATATCAAATTAAGTTAAATCACATATTATTTATAATACAAATCACAAAAGTGGTCTTATAATATTGTAACACTTTGTAAATAAGCACTATACAGTACACTTATCTCCATAGCATTAAAATAAAAATGAAAAATAAAAATTATTTGTGTTATGTATAAGTAAAAATAACTCCTAAACTAGAAAATTAAATTTCATTTATGGAAATTATTGCTCAAATGAAACATTAATTTGTAAAATTATTTTAACTGTAATTTTCCAGAAAATAACTCTTTAAATAGCAACATTTAGTTTTCCGAACGAAACGGTATATATATTTTAAATAATAATTTATTTCTGCATAGTCATTAAATCCATTATCAAATAAAAAAAATGAACTGCAACATTACTTAAAGGCGCCGAAAATGAGGGAAAATCTAATTTGATTTGTGTCAATTTATTTGTACGTCTGAATGACTCACTGTCACGCAATAAGTCGTGATGTATGGTCATTTATATTAAAGATAAGATTATAGTTTAGGCAGCGCTAAAACATCTTAAGTGACTTTCTGTTCTGAATCATAAGAAGTCTCTTTCTGCTTGAAAGATAATGTCCTGTATCTTTATAAAACACTTATATTTTTGTATTTCAGCCTTTTCTGTTGTAGCGTATTAGCATTAAACTTCACAGAAATATCGATTTGCTGTGTGTTTACAGCTTTAAATACACCACTTCGACATTAAATCATATCCAAGAATTGATTCCATTTTTTGGATATGAAAAAAAGAAATGACGAATTTATATCAATAAATAATTGGTAATTGGCATAATAATTCGACTTATGCCAGTTTTGAGGAAATTGGAAAGTTTAAATTACATTAAGAATCATTTACTGAAGAAAATTTAATGTGTTTAAGGAATTTATGTGAGAAAAATTTAGAGTAATTTTATTCAAGTAAATACATTGAAAAATATTTACTTTAAACACAACAAAATGAAGCACAACTTTTCATGTTATTTATTATTTTAATTTTGTATACAAAATTAAGTATGGCAAAAATAAAACAAGCTTAACTTACTTTTCAAATGACTTTGGAATGCATTTTTAATTTCTTAAAAATGTATTGCAATGTCATTTGAAAAGTAAATGTGTTCCATTTTTAATGCTATAAAAATACATTTGTAAAACACGAAAAACTAGTATCATCCTGTACATATCAAATACCACTATTTCAATCAATAAACACACGTTTCAGATTACTTCTTAAATTTTCAGTAACTGTTGAATATGAGGGTTTAATAATTTGCATAAAGAATATAATGCAATTCCTAATAGTTTATATAATGCGAGTATTATTTTCTTAATTAATAGCTACTATGCAAGGGATTATGAAGAAAATATTCATAATGTTCATGCGTGAATACATTAATAAAAAAATTTTAAAAGAAGTATTTGAAGTTCATATAAAGAAATACATGCAAGAATAAAAATAATTAAAGATTTAATATAAAATTCAAAAATGCGATTTTTTTATAACTTCTTTAAGAAAATTTTATCTAAAAGAAAAAAAGATTCATTGGAAATTTTTTTATTGCCTAATGTAATAATTAGACATTAATACTTGACATTTCTATAAGTATATGTATACATAAACAAGTAAATCTTGAATTTAGAGGGAGTGCTATCATAATAATGAATAAATATGAAGAATATGCATTGAAGAACAATTATAATAGTTATATCAGAATGTTCGATTGTGATTTTCAATCTATCATTCATTGATGTCATGTGCAATTCATGTTACAAAGTAAAAAGGCACTGGATTTATATATGTTTGTTTGTTTGTCGCTCAACGGTCATTTTTTGCACACAAGGGCTAATTAGACCGGGTCCCTGGCTTTGAGATAAACAGCAAAATAGTCTTCGTAAATTCTGCTTTCCCGCTCATCTACAAAGAGAGGTAGTATTAATTATATAAAACTTGAAGTGTTAAATGAAAAGTTATGCTTTATTCTCAGAAGAAAATGCATAGGACTCTTTTTCTGCATGCATTACATTTAACCTACTTATATTGATAAAGTCGAACTTTAAAATTACTTCCAAGCCATTTACTGATAACAAAGGTTTCAATTTATAAGCAGATAACTGTAAAGTTTTGTTTAAAAAATATTTCTATCAGTCATCTTGCATTTGACTTACTAATTTGAAAGAATATTCGAAATTCTGTTCTCCCTGAAATTCATGGGAATTAAAATTAAATTAAATAACAATAATAGACTTAATAACAATAATAAGCAATTGGAGAGCAAACATTTTAAAATAAGGAAACTACATTTATATATGTTGTTATCAAAATAATAGAAACAACTGTGAGTAAAAGTAACATTTCAGAATGCACTTCGCTGCTTATATTATAATATATATAATTTCTACTTTTTCTATGAATACAAATATATACATTCTGTCAGCAAATGGTAGCTTCATTAAAGTTCAATAAGTTTTGGATTTTTTTTCGAAAGCGTAAAACATCAAATCTTTCAGATTTTCAAAGTAGAAATTTGTTTGAGTCAGTCTAACCTAAGCAAATGTCACCGAAACATCTCAACTTTTGACCATTTCTAAAAATATGGTGTCTAAATTTATGACAGTATATACATAAAGCGGCAAGACAAGCTTTGCAAAGCAAAATAAAGGGCTGAAAGAGAAGCTCAATGGGTATTGAAGAGGATTGTAATGTTCAAAACACAATAAACAACTATTATGTATGCAAATATGACTGCAGAGCTCATTTAGCATCTAGAATTTTCAATACCAATGATTACAGTTAGAAGTCACTTTCATAAGCAGATCATTTAAGAGTGGATCAGTAATTCAAAACATGTTTTTAAAAATATGTTAATGCCAAATATCGTCTACAATGGTGTCACACTTATAACATCTGGTCTATTAATAAGTGGAAGAAAATAACATGGTCTGACAAATCGTCTTTCACACTTTTCCCATCAACAGGAAGAAAGCGCGTTTGGACGACGCCAACAGGAACATATAATCGTGATTATCTCCTTCCATATGTCAAGCATGAAGGTGGATCTGTCTTGATATGGACAGGTGTATCGTGTTTTCCTGCTAGAACAATCATAGTTCTGAAAAGAAAGATAACTTCAAATAAGTGTAGAAACGTTTTAACTGAACAGATTTATCCTATGATCCAAACTTTGCTTCCTGCTGGAGAAGGAATTTTCTAGGATGATAATGCACATATCCATGCAGCGGGAATTTCCTTTCCTTGTATGATGTGAATACGAAGATGAAGTTAAACATTTATTTTTGCCCGCACAATCACCCAACTTCAATACAATTGCTGTTATAGTATGTTTTAAAGAATTCATTACAGAATCGATACTAGAAATCGGAACTTTTACAATATCTCCCAGAAGAATGGTACAATCTTCCTCTAAACACCAGACAGCACTTGTGTGAATCAATTCTAAGGTAAATCTAAGATCTATTACACGTCAAATGTGATTTTACACCACACTAATAAAATATTAAATTAAAACAATGGAAATCTAAGGAGTTTCCACTGTTTTGTTACCATTTGTATACACCATACGTGAATTATGAAGAACACATTTGTCAAAAATAAAATAAAATATGTTAAGACATCATATTGTATAAATAAATTAGAAGTGAAAGAAAATAACGGATTAAGTAAAAGGTAATTTAATAAAGAGCTGATAAAAAATGTTTCTATTTTCTATATAAGGAAATACACACACATATATCACGCACATCACGATTTCAGCTCGGAGCAGAATATTTCTTGTGTAAAGTTTACCTTGCAGCATACGAATCCTTTCTTTAGATTCGATATACCAAATAAAAGTATAGAAGCACATTGCATTACGATAGATGGAAAACTCAGACAGATATTTAAATAAGTTAAATTAAATACGAGCAAATTCAATTAAATATGATTAAATACAAACAATTCAATTAAATAAGAGTAAAAAAAAACATTTGAAAAGTTAAGGTTGTGAAAAGTTGCAGAATAAGATGTGATACTCTAAAAGAAATGTTTGTGGGTACAACATTATAAGGCAATAATCAATTTAATATAAAAATGCTGTTACTTTCTGGAAACATTTTAGAAAAATCGTATTTTAAACTACTTTAATTTGCGTGGGAATTTTACAACTATGGCTTTCACAAACTCATTTGCTGAAATCAGATTTTGATTGTGGCTTAATTAACGAAGTGTAGCTGGCTTATGAACATTATTCATTATGAACATTTTTGAACAGGATGCTTATGAACATTTCTTCATGCATGAACTGCACCAAAAGAATATTAACAGTAGGCAGCACTATGAAATATTTCTATCAAAATTCTATACTTTTAGTCTACTTTTGATATATCTTACAATTGAAGATTTAAGTTGCGTATTGGACGAATATTTTGTTAGTTTTGACCGTATTGTTACACCATTAATTATTCTAAATTATGCAACACTTATGGCATCAATATTAGTGACATCTTTGAATATTAATTTGATATTGCTATAGCCGTTATGCAAATTCTCGATACAGATTGGCTTGATGCAATTTACTTTTTAGATTTATTTATTGATCTGAAATTTAAAGCTCAGCACATCCCTGGGCATATAACTATCTATTACTAATGCCTATCTTTTTATTATAATTTTAAGCGTATTACATAAATACTTCAATCTTCTTTATCTCTAGGAAACTAAAAAAAAATCTTAATTATAAATCTAATTGTGAAGAAGCTTCCAAATATGATATGCTGTTGAAAATAGAACGAAACTACATGTTAAACTCAAATAAAATTTAAGAAATATGCAAATTAAGCATATTTTGATAGAAAATTTCACCTAAATATAAGATGTAAGTACATAATGGAAATCTCTTATTTCCCTTTAATGCCTCAACATATGTGGGGATAAAATATTTTCTATAATCCCATCACCAAGACAAGTAAAAATTTCCTGATTAATAAAGTTTATTTAATTTGAAAATAATTAAAATATCTCAAAAACGTAATATTGTATTTTTCTAATTTGACATGGGCATAAAAGATCAAATTTGAAATACAGAGAAGAAAGCAATAGTCCAAACTTAAGTCAAATGATGTCTAAAAGTTGAAAGAGAGCTAATATTTTTGAAATTTAACTTTTCTAAGTATTTTTTTTAAAAAGGGCTTGTGTTGGTTGAAATTGGGTAGTTGAATATTTTCTGCATCCATTAAGGGCATTTTACATATTATTACACAATATTTAAGTACCTCACACACAAACAAAAATATCTGGACAAAATTACATCATTAGACATTACATAGCTGCAAATTTTCTTAATGGGTATGTGAACGTATGTACAAAAATAACTATATGAAACTTCAAAAAAGGAAAAATAATTTAAAATAAGCAATATTTAACTACACTTTTTTTTAAAATTTGATTGATTACATTTCTTAATGCAAGAAAAAACTACTTGAACGAAAAATTTTAATTAAAACGCGAAAAGAAATCTACACTCGAAGCTAATTGTTGGACATAAAGAATAGATTTAAAAATGGAGAATGTTAAAGATGAGAATATGAGTTTAGAGAGAAGCACTGGAGAAAATATTAACGTAAATTTAATTGTACATAGAAGTAATTTTCTACTCTAAAAGTTTGGAATGATAAAATCACCTTAAATATGACAATTCTGAAATAAAATATGCTTGTTAAATTTTCCCTGTTACAGCACTGGTAAACAAGGGAATTATACATGATGTTTATTGTAAAATGCGATTTAAAGTAAAATAAGTGTTTATTTACAACAAATTTAGCACTAATCGTTATGATAGTATAAAATTAATTAAGAAGCGAGATAAAAATCTTCACCATATGCTAGTAACACACAAATATTATGGATATGCACATATCATCATGATGTCACAATACGCAATATGGTGTAAAAAATAAGTGTACTTTCTTACACCACTTGAAAAGAAAGATTAGAGAATAAATTTTACAAAACGACTAATTTCAGCACAAATAATCTCGTTTTTTAACTCACACACATACATGTATATTAGAATTAAATACGTTATAAATGAAATAATAACATTGAGCTTAATAAGAAATCAATTAAATCATGTGTTTTTTTATTAAAAAAATTATGCATGTTATAATTAACTAAGGTTTCAATAATAGCTGAAAATCTTATTGGAACCTCATTTAAAATGCGAGAAAAATAATAAAGAACTTAAAAGAGAAAGAGAAATTTAATCCAATTGCTTTTGATAATAATTTGTTTTTCTTAAAAATGCATTTTCTTAAAATTCAGTATGATTACTTAAGTGAAAATTTATCGAAATGAAGGCAATGGATTAAATCCCTCACATTTAAGATTATAACTACTTTATACTTTTTATCAAACGTGTATTATAGCTGTTTTAATTCTTAGTTATTTATATATCATGAAATAATTTCTACTAATCGGATATCAATTTAATAAATACGATGAAAAAATTTGTGCTTAGTCCCTTTTCAAAATTAAATATATGATTATTGCAATATATCTTAAAAATATTCAATCAGCCTTTATTTATATATTGAGAATGTTTATGAACTTCCGTGTTCTAAAAAAAAATTCGTTTTCAATCAGAAAGGATGTTAATTTTGCTAGAATAATTTTTTGAAATTTTAAATCAAATATATATTATGTTTTAGAATGTAACACACTGTAAGTTATGTCATTATTTTATATACCAATTATTTATCTAATTTTCTACTAAATGAAAATAATAAAAGAATTTATTAATATAATTACATTTTCAAAAATTTAAGATTTAATACATACAATATGATAACTTGTTACCACTTTATTTACTGTTGATATTTTTTAGAAAAAATTGCCGATTAAATTATAACATTACATTTATCATTTATGTCAATTACATGTCACTATTCTCATGGAGTTATTTAAAATAATTACTTTTTATTTATTAAAAATGACATAATTAAAATAAAAAATTTTACCTATCTGTTTTACTACTGCAATTCTGGATTAAAAAATACGCGCAAGAGGTAAACAAATTTAATCATGTTATCATCAGTAAGAATTGGTTTTACATTCCTCTTTAAATAAATAAAATTAAGCTTAAGAAGGGCAAAAAAGTATAAACATCTATATACACAGTTAAATTAATTTTTAGTATAGATAATTTAGAACTACAATAATAAGTGAGTTAATGTTTAAAATAATAATTAAAATAGAATTTTTACAATCATTGATATAAAAAAATTATTAAAAAAATTAAATATGCAAATCAATGTACTCTCGGGTTTGAAAAATGTCAACATCTTGAAGGGAGCATCAAAAGTTAAAAAAATTAAGAACTCTCTAACTAAAAGTTAAAAAGTTAAAAAAACTAAGACTCTTAATATTATATAAATATAAGTTATAAATTTTCAAATCAAACACAAATCAGTATTAAGAGTTTAAACTCAGTATTTAGTGTTGTCACCCCATGTTGCAATGAGTGCTGCTATGCGACAGGACTTACAGTCAAACAGATTTTGAAAGTCTGCCTTGGAAAGCGCAGTTTGAGTGTAAACCATATTGTTTGTCTGCGTACTTAATATTCGCCTGAAAGAGCTGAAGAACGTGTATCACGAGTGTGGCACTAATCAAAATAAAAAATAATAGAAGAAATATTATAATAATACATACATGTTTGGGTGAATACTTATATCGCCTATGGATCTATGACCATTCTGAATGTCGACTATGTGGTTCTAAAGAACCCATGAATCGTGATCATCTCTATCGCTGTAGATCACTCCTTGGACTCCGAGACCGCTAAATGCTAGCATGCGAGAGAGTTTCTAGAGAAATGACTTTGGTCTTTCTTTTGCTTTTTATGCCTCCTTTTGATGTTTATGTCTTATATTCTTTTCATGTGCATTTGTTTGTTTTCCCTGCCATTTTGGAATTAAAAATAGTACATCCCATCATACTCTCAACATGTTTTATCCCAAAATAAACTAGGATTCGTCAGAAAAACGTTTGTTTCTAATTTACATGCCAGTCTCTTATGTTCGCGAGCACCTTACAACCACAGATATCAGTGTATAAGAATGATCTTGTAAAACTAAATTTTTATGCGCAATCTATGATTCCGTAATCGTTGACCAATTGACAAAGGAAACAGTGATACACCTGTATTAGTGAATCATCAAGACTGTTGGCAACAGTCTTGATGAAACCAAGTGCACATCGTATCTATCATCATGCATCAAAAACACTTTTCGGTGTCACCTTTCAGATTTCTAATATGCCCGGTTGTTATCGATTCGTTAATTTCATTAGGCATCACGGCAATGCAGCTACATCACACGAGATGCTACTGTAGAATAAAAAAAATTCTTTCATGAAAGTCAATAATTCTTTCAATTTCAAACTTCGTAAGTTCTTTAAATATTATTCTTTTTCTTTAAAGAGACATAGTTATGTGCCTCACCTAACATTTAGAAGTAATAGATGAAAATAAATTAGTTTAATGGTTCTGCTACAGTCTTCTATTTACAGATCTTTATATATATATTACATATACATACATACACACACACACACACACACACATATATATATATATATATATATATATATATATGTATATATATATATATATATATATATATATATATATATATATATATATATATATATATATATATATATATATATATATATATATATATATATATATATATATATATATATATATATATATATATATATGTATATATATATATATATATATATATATATATATATATATATATATATATATATATATATATATATATATATATATATATATATATATATATATATATATATATATGTATATATATATATATTTATAAATCTTTGATAATATACTATATAATTTGCATTTATGTTAAATTTCAGCTCAATTGCATCATTTTTTATGTATTGAATATTATACATCAGAAGATTGTATTACAATGAATGCACACAATATATATTCTCATAATCTGTGTTACTATTAATCCCTATCCTTTTACAAATAATATTACTTCAAATCTTTTTAAAGGAGTTTTTGCGTTAAATAACCAATTAATCCCCTTTTGTTGTTTTTCATTCTTACCCCTGCGAATTTTCCTTTCATCATTTTCATGTAAGTTTATAGTTCTGCATTTGTACTTTATTTTAATTAGAATTTGCATTACAATTACATTTCATGGTAACTGTATGATTTACTAAATGTTGTTTGCAAAAAATGGTTTAATAATATGTCTGGTGATACACTTTTTTATAAGCATTTTTGTTTCAGTTCAATGAGAAGTATTTTGATTCGTTTATTTTCTCTATCGGCTTTATTACATATAAGAGCTCATTTTTTAGCTCTCTTTATTTTTGATTCTTTCCATAAAAGATTGGTTGCATGTATGTTACTTAAACTTTTTATTTGGTATTTTAATTTCGAAAGATTGATCAAATTTTTTACATGACTTTTTTTGTAAGAAATTTTATTATTAAGCTTCGTATGCACTTTTTCTTGCCAATTATTAGAATTAATTGCTACTTTTCCCCAAAAGTTAGATCAGTGTTTTAAATAGAATGATAAGCGTTTAATTATATCTATTACGGGTCATTTTTTTTCAAAGTTATTCTATTCTGAAATGAAATGATATACTCTATTCTGAAATGTTCTATTCTGAAATAAGAAATAATATTTCTTATTTCATGTTTAAAGTCTTGCCTCTTCAGATAGCCCTCAAATTCATTATTTAAATATTTTCCTTCATTGCGGATTTTATAATATAAAAGAGTCGCATATTTTTATCACTAGTTTCCGTCACGTACAATTTTAACTTTTCCTCTTAAAACTTTTCTACTTCATTTCTTACAAAAATTAAACATGACATGATGAACTTAATGCTTTTGTATCTTTAGGTTGCATCTTTATATTCAAGTGCTACTGGTTTTTGGATTAACTCATAAATTTATTATGAACTTATTCTAGTGATTCTTAAGTTTCATATTTACTTTCTATTATGAAAGATTTTTGAGAAAGCTTTTCGTTAATCTAGATTATGCAGTAAATTTAACATTCAAAGCTTCATGATTCTATCCCATAAATTAAATTACATTTTAATTGCTGAATAGTGTTTCGATTTTATATCTATGATGCTTGCATCATCATTTAATTCAATTAAGGTTCTTATGCTTATGATACTTTGCGCGACTAATTTTAAAACAAACCCAAAATTTTTGTAAGCTGTTAGATTTTATTGCTTCCAGCATTATATTGCCACATCCATGTATATTAAGAATCTGTTATATTCAAATATGATTATTCCTCCACTACAATTTTTTAACTGGCAGTAAACTATTTTCTTGATAAACATGTAGAAATCATTTTTAGAGTAATTTTATTTACATTTCTTGTTAATATTTGGAGTTGTGTTCATTTAAAAATAAAATTTATTTTTCTGATACCACTGATGTTTTGACATTTGCAATTATAAGTGAATTTTTTTTGTTTATTTAATAACGAGTCAAATTTGAGTATATTGAAATATAAAATTCGACAGAAAAAGTAGTTTTAATAAATTATGTAATTCATTACTTTCATTTAATTCTACCTTAACCGCAGAAAAGGAAATATTCAACACATGGTGATGAATTATTTATTTCTCCTTTCACATTTTCTTACACATTGAAGAGTTGTGACTTGGTTTGTTGACAGAAAGTTTTTCCCAAAACAGTTGGCTTTCTCTTTATCCTATATTTCACGTCATTTTTGCTTGGACTTCTACGAAGCGTTGCATAAGATTTGTTTGACATTAAATCATGTTGACATGTTGTGTCATGTTAATATCAAACTAAATGACACAACACATTAAAAGATATCATGTTAAGTAAAAATTGTCGTTAAAATATGTGCACATTTTATATCGTTTATCTAGTGTGAATATCTACAAAAGTTTTGCTGTTTATGTACAGTATTAAATTTAACATGCACTTTTTAAATTGTAAAATATTTAGAAGTTAAATCCTTTGAGCTTTGTGTTATATTGTATGTTTATTTTTTCCTTTTATTGTGGCTGTGTGTGTGTGTGATAGTATATCTTTTGAAGGGCTAACTTCTAACATAAAAATCATTTCTTTTAGAGAGACGTCAAAATTACAACACATAGATTCGTACTGAAATATGAGTTGCTGCTTAGTTCTGGAATATTTGGTCTTACGGTTAGTTCATTAGTTTTAGTTTTTCATATATTATCCTCTATATTTCATTTAGTCCTATTTAGTGGATTAACAAATAAAGTGTACAAGAAAGTTTGGTTCGTTCATACAAACATTTTTTAATTAATTTCACTATTTTTATCCCTTATTTTTTCTTAACAAGGACCTGATAGTTTGCATTTGCATTACAAAAATTCTCAGGTTTTTTTTTATTTTTTCAATGTGGCACATTATTTAAGGGTTTCTTGCTCTATTTCATCTAACAAATTTCCTTGATGATTCTAATAAGAAATTTGAAGTTGAATGATTATTTTCGCTCTTTGTTTAATTATGTGTGGTAAATCTCTATATAAAATGAATTATGGGAAAACAATAAGCACATAATGACCTTTTAATTCCTAATTAATTTTTGAAACAAAGAAATATTTTTATTTTAGGACAAAAGATAAATAATGCAAAGTTTACATTTTTTACTAGCACACCTATACATATTTATTTTATAAGAAATTTGTAAATCATTTTAAAAGCGAATTAGAATCCGTATTAATGAAATCTTTATTGTGTTGATCTACTAAAATTTTAATCTTGGTTAAAAGGAGAATAGCTGCATGGGCTGGAATGAAATTTATGTTGGTTTCAGAATAACTCAAAATAAATATGTTTCAATACGAAATTTCATTACACAGTTTGCACAATTAATTTAAAACACCATTGAGTTGAACTTCCTGTAAAGTTGCTTATGCCCTGATGTAATTAATTTGATGTAACGATGTAACACTCCCCTCCAGAACTCTTCTCGCTTCAAGAAGGATGAATGGCTTTATTTTCACATTTACTGCTATCTTCTTGGCGTTATTGCTGAAAGAAGAGAAAAAGTCTTGACACACAGTATCAATCCCGTCTTCATTTTTAGTTCCTACATTATAAATGTAACGATAAGCAAAAAATAACGATATGCAAAAAATAACGATGAGCAAAAAATAACGATATGTACTATATTTTTTGAATTTTTGAAACTGCTCTACATTTTTCACAAATGCATTTTCTCCTTTTCCAATACATCACTGGTCGGAAACATATTAGGGCATCGATGATAAAAATCTCGATTTCAATATTTGATTGTTTAGCATTGAAAGACCGTTTTCAAGAGATATATTCCTCATTTGATTCGTTTTTAGTTGATTTTTATATCAGACTTCACTTTGTGAAACCAAACTGCTTTGGGATACCATTAATTTACTTATTTTGTAATGTGAACATTTTCGTGTTGTAAATGTTAGAGCTTCCTGTTTTCTCATTTAAACTAAATCTTTTGTCCAAAGTGTATTTTTTTAATTCTTTGGGTTTTTGTATATTTCGCAATGCCGAACACAAAAGTATCTAATAAATGTTTATTTTCTGTTTTCTTTATATTAATTTAATGTTTAAGTTTTCAGTTTATATTTAGGTGAGATACCTGAAAACAACGTACATAATTTCTTATAGTAAAATCTAAATGAAATAGACATGTGGTAAGTTAAACGTAAATGATGAATTCATTGAACTAGATGTAAAATTCAAATCGAAATCGCAGAAAAGAGAACATTGAGCTAGTATATTTTATGGGTAAATTCTAAATCTGACACTTTAAAAACTTTGTATCATTATTAGTTCCCTAAAATAATTAATTTTACTGAGAATTAAAAGAAACAATTTCATTTCTAAAATTTAAATCGAATATATATGGTTTACTCAAATTTCTCGATTAGTCTTAATTGATCAATAATAGATATAGCCAGGGAATAACACATCAGGAACATTCATTAGACCAGATTTAACTCATTAAAAATCTATCGTAAACAACTAATGAATAGCAGTTGTTGAAAATTAATATCAAATACCTGAAGGTAATATAGACTCTATCAATATTAAAAGAGTATACGGAATAATGAAGCAAATATTAGTAGAAAATTTAACTCATTTTAATTATCAGCTAAATCATTAAAGCTCATAGTGAAATGAAAATAATGAATTTCTAGACGAGTAATTTTAGTGAGGTTTTGAGTTTCTCAATCAGCATATGTCATTGAGGATATTTTGGCTTGCTTGTTTCGATAAGCAAATGTCTGAGATTTGTTACGAAATTTTTGAATGTACTTTTGAGAAGCCTTGTGAGAATGTTTGAAGTAATTATTTGAAAATTTTATAATGTTATTGTCAAATTGAATGATTAAAAATATTCTTATTACGGAGCATGATAGATTAATTTATATTCTCTTTATTCTTTTATTACAGTGTATATAACTTATTATAAAGAGAACTGGTATAAAGAACAAAGTAGAAAAAAATTGAACTAAATTATAATTCATTTTTAATTTAACTAATATTAGGAAAATATTTACTGAGCATTTTAGTTTTTAATTAGATTGTTTATATATTTAATTTAAACTTTTATTGCATAACAATGTAATATACAAATATCTATCAAAGATTTTCCATATAATCAGCAGGTATGTCAATCATTGGCACTAAGATTTGTTTTTATGTTAAATACATAAAGGATAGCCATAAATATTTTATTATTAAGAACTTATTTTTATCAGTAGGTTCACAATTAATATGCAAAATTGTATGATATGGTATAATTGTGTTCCACTAATAATCACTGCTTTATTACGTTGAAAAAATATATGCCACAGATCCATCATTATTGTATTCTTTTTTGCAGAGAGATTAACATATTACCAATGTTATTATGTACCACTGTTAAGAAGCACTATTACAAAACCACATTTTTCTTTCTCTCCCACAAAATCAACGAGTGCAGATAATCAGCAGTTATGTGAAGCATTGATCCTAAGATTTGATGTCATGTAAAATATACATACATATGATATAAAATACTTAAAAATTAACGGGAAAATTTCATAAAGTTTGGCCTATTCCTTCGATTAGTTATTTTGAAGAATTCTATAATATTATTCTCCATAAGCCATACATTAACCACACAGCTTATGAAATCAATAACGTTATAAATAATTGTTTTGAACTATTTATTTGATTCGAATATTATTATAATTAAAAATAATTGTTAAAAGTAATTAAAAATAATCATTAAAAATAATTGATTTGAGCTATTTATTCAATTCGAATATATTTGAGAAAAAAAATAAAAATGTAGTACTAAAAATGTAGTTTCAAAAATATTTTATAAAAAATTAAAATTAATTGTTCTCTAACTAGAAAGTTTTGTATAAAAAATATAAGAATGAATATGTGCTATAGCAAAATTGGCTTGGTATTTACATTTCACAATAGCTTTAAAATGTCACTTTTTGTATAAGAAAAGGAGATTAAAAATAGCGTAGAACTAGTATTAATGAAATAACAGTAAATGTAATTTAAATAAAGTGTCCTTTAAGTGGTTTAAAAGATAAAAATTAATACAATTATATATATAAAGTAAGTAAAACCAAGGTAATAATTTGTAAGTAAATTTGAGCACTAATTATATGATTAAAAATATATAGAAAGATATGTTGTTAGATATATTATTTTACGATAAACTTAAATGACACTAAAATATTATTGAAACCGAGACATAAAATTTTGTGTTTAAATTAAATTCAGAAGTAAGTTTAGTTTTGAAAATAAATATATCTATATTTTTTTGACTTTGAAGTTTTTGAGGCAAATCACTGAAGAAATTATTTTTGTAAGCAATTCATATAACACAAACATATCATAAGAATAAATGCGTGCATATATACGTAAGTACTTGTATACATACTTATGTAAACATAATAAAGTAATAGTTCAATATATTAAAAATATTAAACTAAATTTAAAAAGGAAGCCAAAGTTAAATATTAAAACAGCAGAAAAAGCATTTTAAATAATGTATTATTTATTGATAATTTAAAGTTCTTTATGGAAATCGAAGTATTTCATAAAAATAAATTAATGAGCACTATTGCTTTGGTATTATTATTTAAATTAATCAAAAATAACTTAAATATGAAAAAAAACTGTTTGAATGTAAAATTCACTAATTTTCTTTTAAAATTAAGAGGAAATTTCTAGATAATTTAATTAGTAAAAGATAACATCATACATTTAAAGGAAATAAAATTATTTCCATGCCTAATTTCTTTTCTGGTAAGTTATTTCATAACTTATAATTTCAAGACCTTTCCATTCCTTTTGTAAAATATATAAGCATTTATGCTTGTATATTTTAAGAAAAAAGTCGAAAGAATGCGATGGGTATTACAACCAGCGAAATTGACTCTTATTTAAAAACACGAATTTCACACAGAAGCTAAAATCAGTCTTTCTTTTCCAAGGCATCAGTCTAAAGGCAAAATCATAAAAGCATGAAAAATCGATGTTAGGCTTTTGCGTGACTGCAAGAGGTTGCCACATATATTATTAATTCTCATGCAGCAACATATTTTTACAATGAAAAATAAACGAACTATGTTCTGAGTAATGCATTACTGCTATATTTTTTGTATTCGTTTTTCATATATTGTGTTTAAATTTCCTTATACACACGTGCATTAAGCATTGTTCTTTCCTAAAGATTTGTTAGTAAAGAATATATAAATGCAATAAAAGGGAAATTTTCTTTACTTAGACACACATCCTAAAATTCTGGGGAGCATATATTGTTTACTACAGATGAAAAAAATACTTGAACGAATTTAATAATATGAGGACCATTTCAAATGTGACTTTGATGCTGTTTGCATGGAAAAATAAATTTCGAATGAGCCTGATGATTATAAATTCAGTTTAGATTATACTTTTAAATATCAGTTATATTTTACGGGCTTAAAATTGAATGCAAAATCAAATGTATTAATCACACTCAGTAATTTTGGTCGTAAGAATAATTTAAACATTTAAATTACTTCCTTTATTGAAAAATATGAAAGAGTGAATTCTCTTCCGCTGTGTAATGCTAAAGATATTTAATAAATATAGTAATTAAATAAAATAATTTATTTATAAGTCATTAAAATAAAGAATTATTATGAAACAAATTTGCGTCACATTTTAATATTTAAAAAGATTCACCTTATAGAGAAAATAAATTTTGCAAGAGAAAATAGATTATAAAAACTTTTGATATTTGCTAAAGGAAAGTACAAAGTATTTATTTTTAATTTTCTTAGATACATTTAAAGTTAATTATTTTATTGGTTTCAATTTAGGTTAAACTTGAGAATTTATTAAAGGTAAATTTAACACAAGAGCGGGATACTTATTTGAAGCATATCTGAAATATTGATGGTGAAAAAACGTAAATTTTATTATTAAACAAAATTTCTATTTTTTTGCTTTATCAAAATTAGGTGTTAAATAATTGTGATCTGATTTTCCTTATAAATTACCCACGTTGTAAAATGAAGAATGGTAAATAAAATTAGTAAAGTAAATTTTAGTTGGTCTTTCTCTCGGCTAATATCAAATATTCTGGAATACACTCGTAAACATTATCATTAAATTATTTTAGTACGAGAATATTCTTGTAGATTGTAAAAGTGTATGGGGTATTTGAAATATTATTACCAAAATAATTGTTTACATATTTTATAAGTTACAGATGTACTATATGTATTAAGGATATATATGCATATTGTAATTTATAATATGCAAGAAAACTTATGGTGTGCTTCAAAACAGTTGTTATGCATTTTTATAGTATGTGAAAACATTTATTAACAAAAGTTCCACAATTTCTATTAAGTTCACAATTTTATTAATAATTTATTTAAATATTCTATAATAATGCAAGATTAGATTTCTACTCATGCTTCATAAACGAACATTATCAAACCATACAGTTTCTTTGACATGTCTTGATAAATTCTGCCCAGTGTAAATGTTCTGAATATATCCTAATCCTTACAGTGACAGTATCATGAATATTTAACAAGAGTGCTCTTAATTTAAGCCACTGAAAACTATGCACATATTATGGAAAACTAAGGCACATTTCTCACAATAGTTTGATAAGTACCCAAATTATTGTAATGCATTACCAGAAAAGTTTCAAAATTTATACAAGAAAAGATTAAACTAGATTGTTAAAGACAATATAAATTAATGATTTGATTGAGAATATATTAAGAAAAATTATTAGGTATTTGGGTGAATTAAATTTGTGTTTTGAATTTATTTAAAACAGTTATATTTTTCATTTTCAAAATGAATCAAAATATGTGCATACCCTGTTAAAATATTTCTATTTTTGAACAAAAGTAAACTGCTTAGAAATTTTATAAAATCAATAAATAACAATTAAAATTTTGTTATCTGAAAAGTAAAATTAAATAAATGTGCACATCATTTGTTGTTACTTAATTTTTAAGACATCAACATATATTTTATGAGTTGAATCAAAGTATACAAGTTGTAAAGCATAAAACATAAAAAAATTTAATTGTAAAGGATATTATATATATATATATATATATATATATATATATATATATATATATATATATATATATATATATATATATATATATATATATATATATATATATATATATATATATATATATATATATATATATATATATATATATATATATATATATATATATATATATATATATATATATATAACTTGACGTATATGTATATATATATATATATATACGTCAAGCCTTGTAACATATGTATAAGGAATTCAAACGTTATTATATATATACATAATAACGTTTGAATTACTTATACATATGATACAAGGCTTGACGCACTAATAAAATTCATTTTATTTCTTTATACATTTGATGATTTTGAACAATACATATCTTACTTGTTTTCACAAATTTTACAAATAACTATAATTGATAGGGCTGTAAATATATAAATGTATATATATATATATATATATATATATATATATATATATATATATATATATATATATATATATATATATATATATATATATATATATATATATATATATATATATATATATATATATATATATATATATATATATATATATATATATATATATATATATATATATATATATATATATATATATATATATATATATATATAACGAATAAAAGATTTTGATATCATTATTCTACAAATATAGTAAAATGTTACAAAAATCGTAGAATATTCAATTTAAATTTGGTTAGAGCTTATTTGTCTGTAAATTTGATTATTTTTGACTGTATACATATGAACTGTTTTCCTAATTAATATATTTCATGATGAATCACACATTGAAAAAACAAGAAATGAATAAGAAGTATGCATTACATGGAAAATTTCCCGTTACTAATATCATCTTACCGAAAGCATTTACATTAAATACGTTTTTTTATCTATTGGATCCCTTTCTTTTTCTTGTTTGCATTTCCAGATTGATATTGCCATTGTATTGATACAAGATATTAATTGTGATGTTTCGTAAGATTTAAGACAAAGAAAGTGAAAGACGAACGCAACGACCAAATACTATTACTTGCTTTATTACGATTAATGTACTTTCTTTTATTAGTGGTATAAGTGAAATAAAAGAATGGAATCTTTTGAAATCCTAACTTGATTAAAAAATGAAAAGGGACTATGAAAGTTACTTGAAGAATAATTATTGACAGTTTTTGGACTCCTTTAAAATAATGCCTTCCGAAATCATTATGATCTGGAACTGAGAAAATGTACGCATTTTAGTTACTTAAGCTTAAACTAATTTCATTCGCTCTTATAGTTCTTTAATAACATTAAGTTACATATTATTTTAGAATAAAATAATTACATTTATTATATGATTTGAGTTGAAAGAAATATTTTTAAAATAACTTAACTAGATTTTAAGATAAAATAGCTTTGATATTGGCAGATTTTTTTGAATTTATAAATTCAATATGTATTCAAATAAGTTGGTAGAATGGTAGTTGGTTAAATATTTTTAATTAATATTTGTATCTGATACAACTTTTTTTAAAAATTTCCCTTTAATGTATCTTTGTTTCTTGTCTTTTATAAAATTAAATTATAATTTCATAATTTTTATGAAGACTTGCTACGAAAATAAATATTGGAATCAGTAAAAGAAATTTTGATTTCTGGTTCGAATTTACTTCCCTTTTAATAGTTTTGAATAATTAGTATCGGCTATGATATTTCAAGAAATAAGCTAAATTTAAAATCATTTACTTTTCACTAAATTAATTTAGTAAAGTAATTTATACTAGGTAAAGAAACAATAAAATACAGCTTAGATTGTTTTGTACTATTGATATTCATAGTAGCGCTTGTACGAAGAGTAAAAATTGATATTAATAATATGAATTATAAATGTACTTGTTCATGAAAAATGTGAGCTATATTTTCTAATATTTCATACCTACAAATGATTTATGAAACTATTTCATGAATTCTACATTTTCAAAAGAAAAAAATGCCTAGTTAATGAATATGAACAATCAAATTATGAATCATCTGCTTGAAGAATACGCTAATTCTAAGATTAATCCTAAAAATTTTCCCATATTATTAAAAACAACTCAAGTGAAGATATTTTTTTATGGCAAGAAAAATATACATTTATTTATATATACTTTCATTAGTAAAATAGTTATTATTTTTCATTAAAATAATAAATGTTTTCTCTACGCTTTTGATGTTTATCAAAAATTGAAGACGAAATCAATTGATGACAATCGGATCTAATATATTTTGATTTCTTGAAATAAATTATTTAAAACTTTATATATTTATATCATGCAAAAATAGGTTAAAAATATAAAGGAAAATGTAATTGTTTGCCAGTTTTTCATTACCCTTTTAATTTTTATAAATATATAAGTATTTATCGAAATCCTATTTGAACATACTTTCTCAGCTCGTATGTATTATTGTAATTCATCTACCATATTTAAAAAACTGAAATACTCAAATTCAATTTAAGATCTATAAGGCATGTAAAAGAAATTCTAAATTTAAGAAAAGCATGTTAAAAATGGTATCTAATAAATGTTTGTTTCATGGAGCGTTAAGCAAAACCGATATCAAAAAATACTTCCAAATGATTATTGGAAAATGTTATCTTCTCCCGGAATTTTAAAGATTAACCACTGAGTCAAACTTTTTATTTGGAATCACTTTTTCATTGTTCTTTTGATTTACGTTCTTTTAAATGGTATGATTTATTTTCTGGTTTTTTTGTAAGAACATTTAATTAGTCTCTTTTATCAAACTTCTTTTATTTAAATTCTAAATTTTTTATCATAAAAAATACTTCTAATTTTTTCATTTGAATAATTATGAAGTTTTTGGTGGATTTTAATTTATGTTTTAAATTTATTTTTGCTCATTTCTCTCTGTGAAGATTTATCACTGTGTAACTTAACATTTAATGTATTGCATGGCAATTTGAAAAATCATGTCAGTTTTTATGATAGTAAAATTAAATAAAAATTCTGCACTGAACATAGATTAACTAAAGTAAGCATTCGTTGAAAAACTAAGTTAAACATATATATATATATGTTTATATGTTTATACATCGTATTGAGTTATCTATATATATATATGTTTATATATATATATATATATATATATATATATATATATATATATATATATATATATATATATATATATATATATATATATATATATATATATATATATGTTTATATATATATATATATATATATATATATATATATATATATATATATATATATATATATATATATATATATATATATATATATATATATATATATATATATATATATATATATATATATATATACATATATATATACATACTATGATACCGTTAACTCAATTGCAGTTGAATATTTTCTGTATTATCAAGGATATTTAGTATTTTATTAGATATTTCAGATGGTAAACGATGCATTTCATATTAAAATAATTCAAATCATAAACAATATAATCTACAGTAAGTAAAATAAGTTAACTGTTTTAACCTAAATATAAGAAAACTTTAAAAACCTTTCTTTCCTTAAAACAAAGCAATATACTCCATGTTTACTTAAAAAAGACGTCAGTGAATTTCCAACACCCGACTACGAGTAGTAAAACTGGACAATTCTTTAGAACTGGAATAAATATTCCACTTCTTTGCAAGTGTAAAAAGGAATGTGGCACTGCAATATTTCCGTTGAATCAATGAGTTAGATCTACAATATGTTGGATAACTCAATACGATGTATACCTTGAAGAGTCTGGAACATGGTGTGGATTGACCGAATTTCATAATAGTCTTTTGCATTATTCAGAAGGTTGATATTGCACTTGTGGTATTTTTTATAAAGTTTGTTCCTACACTTCCCAAGTAAAATAAATAATAAAAAATTAAAGTTTTTTCTTTTCTTTCTATTTTAAATTTTATTTATAGATTGTATGGAAAAAACCAGAACAAGTTACATTTGCTCACCCGCAGACCTGCAGATATATATATATATATATATATATATATATATATATATATATATATATATATATATATATATATATATATATATATATATGTATATATATATATATATATATGTATATATGTATATATGTATATATATATATATATATATAAGATAGATAGATAGATAGATAGATATAGATATAGATATGTATGTATGTATGTAATAAACATATATAATATATAGATATACTCAAAGTGAAAGAATATTTTTAAAGCGGAAGTTATTGTCACATATTGTAAAATCAAATTTTCTTACAAAGATCATTTAACATAGGTTTTCCTTCGTGGAATTTTAATATTTTAAGGATATGAAGGAGAATAAGATAACCTCCTTTACAAACACAAATACTATATTTACTATAAAAATTAATAAAAATTTGAAAAGTAAAATTTTTTAAATTATGGAAATTTTAAATATTTTAAATATTAAATTAAATTTTTGCATTTCATATTAAACACATTAATTAATATTTTATATTTATGCAATACAATATACTTGTAAATCTTTAAAAATATTTTTTTCACTTTACTTAGATTAACAAAATAATTCTGATTTAGATTTTTTGTTCAAAATTATCAAAATATTTCACAATATTCTTATATAAATGTTATAATATACTCAAGAGTAAATTTTTATGTTCATCATAAAATTTATTCTTGAACTTAAAAGATTACATTCTTATTGTATTTCAGTAATTATTTTGCAAATAAACTGACATTTGAATGATGTTAAAATTGAATTATTAATAAAAAATTGTAATAAATTATGTTAAAGTATGAATATTTTACATTTAGCATTCAATATCTGTTGAAAATTTACATTCATCATAATGTTGTAATCGCTAATAAGGTCTGTCTTTTGTGTGTGTGTAGTGTTAAATTATGGCTTTTCTTTCTTTGACAATTTGGACTGCAATGAATCGTATTATCAACAATTTTACAGAGGCTAAATTTTATCGGGCTGCTAAAAATCTTATGGCAGATATGGCTACAGATTGATATATTAATATTCATATGATTAATATAAAGCAGTGATTGTAATACAAGTTAAAATGTAATAAACAAGATTGTTTATTAAATCAAAGTACTAACACAAATATATTTCTCAACCTAACTACTACAAAAGCAACTAAAGATATATATATGTATATAATATAAATATCTTTAGTTGCTTTTGCAGTAATATATATATATATATATTTATCTAATTTGAAAATCCCTGACAAGAATAAAACAAAATTATACAAATACATAGAATAGGAGGACAACATAAAGACCACGTCTTTATGTATTAATTAATTAATTATTAATATATTAATTAAATAAAGACCACGTCTTTATTTAATTAAAATATACATTTTTTCAAAATAATCTAATTATCCAAATTTTTATTCCTCCGAATGGGGTCATGTCCCAACTGATTCAGATAATTGGAGTTATACTGTATAAAAATATATCATCTTATAAAAATGCAATTCAAACTTTTAAGAAAGAAATTAAATCTGTTACATCATAATAAGCTTTCAACAGTTATTAAAATGCAATTCTAAAACAAAAATATGATTACCGTTTAACGAATTAAACAAGTAAACTTATATTTATGTTCATAGAGATTGGTTAAATAATATTTCATCATTTGAAATATAAGCTTACGATCTGTAAAATTTCAGAAAATATCATTAATAAAACAAACTTTCTAAGAAAAATGTTTATTTTTTCTTTTTTATAAAACTTTTTAGGCTATTACTTGTGATTTTGCGATATGTATTGATATATTTATTAATAAATAAATATATATATAATATATATATGTATATATGTATGTGTACATATACATTTATACATGTTTGTATGTTTATATATGTATATATATATATATATATATATATATATATATATATATATATTACAAAGTATACTATATTCATATATATATCATAAGTAACTATTTCATAAAAAAATATTATTATTATTTATAGATTGATTATTTCTCATGAGTGTTATGATCAGATTTTGATTTAAAATTTAAATTTTAGAAACTTTAGTTTAATTTCATTTACTATTATATATATATATATATATATATATATATATATATATATATATATATATATATATATATATATATATATATATATATATATATATATATATATATATATATATATATATGTATATATATATATATATATATATATACATATATATATATATATATATATATATATATATATATGTATATATATATATATATATATATATATACATATATATATATATATATATATATACATATATATATAATATATATACATATATATATATATATATTATATATATATATATATATATATATATATATATATATATATATATATATATATATATATATATATATATATATATATATATATATATATATATATATATATATATATATATATATAATAGTAAATGAAATTAAACTAAAGCTTCTAAAATTTAAAATTTTAAATCAAAATCTGATCATAACACTCATGAGAAATAATCAATCTATAAATAATAATAATATTTTTTTTATGAAATAGTTACTTTTCTTCCTTCACTTATGCACTGATAATTTTAAAATTTTGAGTTTTAGCCGCAAATTATTCAAAATATTAGCTATTTGCCGAAAAACTAAAAAACAAAATACTTATTATCCTTTAAACTGAATCCATTTTAAAATAAATTTTATATTTTATATAATTTCTTCCCATATTTTATTTATTTACTTTTTCATGTACAAGAGAGATTTTCGAAATAGATGGATAGATTTGTTTTTACATCTCTAAACATAAAATTTTGTGCATTTGTTCACTTTCATAAAGTTTCCTAAGCAGAAAATTAAAACTTTTAGTGTAATAGTAAGATTTTATCTCTTTCGTCTTTTAAAATACATACACATACATATATATAAATATATATTATTTGTTATAGCTACTTTAAAAATAATATATTATTTAACAGTTAATCACTTTATATCTCGCCACAGAAAATAGTATTTGTATTACTTATATATATATATATATATATATATATATATATATATATATATATATATATATATATATATATATATATATATATATATATATATATATATATAATACTGGCCATTAAAGTTGCTACTCCAAGAAGGAATGCAAATAACAGAACGATATTTATTGGACACATACATTATAGTGGAAAGAACCAGTGATTAGATTTACAAGAAATTAGGATGTAGAGATCTTGAGAAATCAGTACCCAGAGCAGCCACCTCTGGCTGCAATAATAGTATTTATCCGCCTAGGCATGGGGTCAAACAGAGATTGTATGGCATGTACGGAGATCTCAGTCCATGCAGCTTCAACACTATGCCACAGTTCATCGACAGTAGTGGATGGTGAGTGATGGCGTGCCAATCGCTCGGTAACCATTGACAACACGTTCTCAATTGGTGACAGATCAGAAGAACGTGCTAGCCAACAACAACTTTCTTTGCCGAAAGCAACGTTGAAACGGAAATTGAGTATGAGAAAACTGCTGTGAAATCTCCGGTTTTATACACATTGTAGATGTCGCTACTGTCGCCTGCTTTGTATGAATGCGCTGAAAATCTAATCATTTGCATATCACAGCAAATTCTACCTGTCATGCGTGTGTGGTGTACCGCTTTCCTGGTGTAGCAATTTTAATGGCCAGTAGTGTATATAATATGAACTCATTGTATAAGTCCTCATAATATCCTCTAATTTCTAATTTACACAAGCTCTGATAATATTCTATACAGCATCACGTGGTATTTTGTGGAAAATGGAGAGGAGAAAAAGTAATATATAAATGCTATTTTCTGTTGATTTTCTGATGCTAAAGTGATTAACTGTTAAATAAGTTACTATTTTTAAAATAGCTATAGTTTAGTTTCAAATTCAAAAACTTATTTTACTTATGAGAATAACAATTATCTTCTGTGTTCTTCCATAATTACTTTAGGTTTGTAAGATAAAGATATATATTTTATTGTATGAAAACACCCTTAAATCTTTCAATGTATCTGAATATAATTTTATGCTGTTATCCCAATTTCAAAAGTTTCTTCAAAAATTTTAATTCCAATTAAAATTTTAATTTAAGAGAGAGGGCACCTTTTAAATATGTATATTCTTATTTTCTTCCGATGAATAAAGCTCTTCAATATACGTTACATTACTTATCACCTTCGCAAAAAATCAATTATATTCCTTTCAAAAGTGAGCTTTGAATACCCTTATAAATCATATGCAAATTGTTTTTATTTCAATATGCTTGCACTTTATTGATTTACTCAGAGTAGAAATGATAGTTTCTAGGTTTAAAAAAAAACAAATGGAAAGTGAGCGTTCTAGAAATGCCTTTAGAATTTGTTGAAAGGCATTCAGATGAAAGCTCTTTTTGGATTATTTTTAACTTCAAAGATTCGAAGGTAAACTAAATTTGAGTAGATTTTATTTATTTCCATCCTTCCGCATTTCGTGTTTGGCATTCAGTTTCAATGAATACACTCTCAGAAATGTACGATAACTTTTGCATGAATACTTACAATGAAAAGAATTTTCAAATTTTACTTCATGAAAAAGTCTTTTCTGGGAAACTATCAACTGAATTTTTTTCCAAGCATATTGCATTATAAATTTCTTATCCAGATGAAAAGGTATAGTTTCAATAATTAAGTCAGCTGTGTGATTTGTTACCCTTTGCTATGAATTATTTGCTGAAGTTTTTTATATAATTTTTTTATTGTTTTTATTACAATATTATCATACAGAGCGGTACCTTCTAAATTTGGTATATAATTATAAACTTTTAATTTAAAAAATGATTATTATGAGAAGCAAATTCTAATGGGTCAATTTAATAAAAAGTTTCACTCTATCTCATAATTTAAGTTATGAGATACGAGGGTTACTCTGAAATTTTTGAGATACGCGCAGACGAGAATTTACAAAATAAAAAGAACGGTTTAATTTTATAGTACAAAGTATTTTAACACAGAAGATGATTTTTTTCTGACTTACTTCAACTTGTTTAGCGTGGAATAAATTTTAAACAGAAGAGAAAATGGAGTTGACGCGAGAGCATTTTCGCGCTATGATTTTCTACGATTTCAAAGCAGGATTAAATCAAGAAGAATGCATTCAACGGTTACAATTACCATTTGGTGATGAATCTCCAGCTCGTGCTACTGTATTCAGATGGTTTAGAGAATTTAGAAGAGGTCGCAATTTTCTTCAGGATGAAGAACACACAGGAAGGCCGCCGTCGGCAGTAATACCGGATAATGTGACTGCCATACGAAAAATGTTAATGGATGATAATCGCTGTACCTATCAAATGATACAGAAGGAACTTAACATTGGATCCGAAGGCATACACAAAATCATTCGTTTTTTGACGTTCCAACACGTCAAGAAAGCAAAGTATGGGTCTTTGAAGATGATCCCACGCCGACAATGGTGAAAAAACAACGCGCACTGAAAAAAGTGATGTATGCCGTTTTCTTCAGAAGTACAGGATTGGTCAAAGCCATCAAGTTGGAAGGACAGAAGACAGTAACAGCAAACTGTATACCAGTTTGCTGTTAAAAATGTCTTGCACTAACTGTCTTCCAGAAATTCTACAAGAACTGAATGTTATTGGATTAATGCTTCACCATGACAATGCATCTTCACATACAGCCGGATTATCAGTTGAGTTTCTTAAACAAAAACAAATTAAAGTGATCGAACATCCGCCGTATTCACCTGATCTAGCTATGTGCGACTTTTGGTTATTCTTTAATCTAAAAAAGATTTTACGTGGACGTCGTTTTCATTCAGAAGAAGAGATTGATGTGGCTATAAATGCATTTTTTCCATCTATTCGAAGAAATGAATGGCTTGAGGTATTTAATGTGTGAAAAATTCGTCTACAAAATTGCATGGATGCTGGAGGAGACTACTTCGAAAATTTTGTAAGTATAACTTTAAAAACCTAGTTGTATCTCAAAAATTTCAGAGTTATAACGTGAAATTTTTTTCACTCTTGATCATAGTGCTTTAAAATACGATTATGAGGTAGAGTGAATAATAATCGTTAATCCACACATAAAAGCTTAGTGCATTTGTCATAATTAATGTGGTAAAATTAATTATGACAAAAGTACTAAGCTTTTATGAGTCAATTTTTGCTTATTATTTATGTTACTTCTGAATAATATTGTAACTAAGAAAATCAAGACGTGAATTATTTATTCATAAAAAAGACATTTAATGTATGATAATATCTAATAATTGTAATAAATTAATATATATATATATATATATATATATATATATATATATATATATATATATATATATATATATATATATATATATATATATATATATATATACATATATATATATATATATATATATATATATATATATATATATAATATTTGTTTTACACAATTATAACGCAATAAATTATCATCTAATGTACTTTTAACAAATCAAATCCTAATTATATACGCATTTTAAAAATGTGATAAACTGTTTTAACATTTGGAGGAATTACAAGGTCGTCTACTAAATGGAAGGCATTTTATAAAGAATTAACTAATTTCAATCGGATACCTGAAAACTTTCTTTCATTCCGAACAGGCAGAGGCGAAACTTTGTAAACTTACGTCTCGCATTTTCTTAGGGATCCAATGCATCACATGCTTAAACTAGAATGGAGAAATTTTTCAAAAATATTACTAAACAAGCGTCTGGATTTGTAATTTAACTGGAAAATAGTTGTCAGAAAGCTATAAAACGGATTTTTTTTCTGATGACTGAAATCGCTTAAGATCAAAGTCGATAAGTTTCGTTACTTTGAACAGACAAAGCAGATGCATTTTCGGGAGCTTAATTACGTTGTTTCTAGGACAAAGGAGGTCACGGGGCTATTAACCATCCCCTCCTTCTTTGGATAGTAGAGCGTAATTAATGAACCACTTAGCAGGAGGGGTTTGCTTAACGACGATCGCTTCATTTGCAACATTTGAAGTTGAAGGCTCACTCAGGAGTAGCTAAAGTCAAAAAGAACCAGAAATGCATCTTAAGATATTGCAATCAAATTATGTTGCGATGTTCCATTGTCTGCAACGGACAAGTTGTGTGTAATTATTGAAGGTTATGTTTTCTCGACTAAGTTTGCGCCTTTTTTCCCTCTTTTCATCAGATTTATATTTATGCAGAAACGAATTATTTAGATACAATGTTTACTCCACATTTCGTACACGTAATTATAAGTTGCGATGTAGATAAGATGCAAAAAATATTTTTCATTGTATTTATTTTTATTAGATATTTTATAAACTAAATGATAGGGAAAATAAAATTTAGATGACACACTCAATTTTTTATTCTTAAATTAAATTTTAAAAGACAACTTTTTCACTTAAAATTTTTTATTTTACAAGTAATAAAATAAACATTTTAGACAAATATTAAACAGACATAACTTTAAACCATTATTCGACATTCTATTTTTAGAGTGCGCTTAGAATTTGCTGCAAATGTGTGTTTGTGTTTTTTTAAATGATATAAAAATAATACAAAAAGGGTTTTAGTCTATTCAACTTAAAAGCAATAAAATGGAAAAATAATGGTTATTTTAATTAGGTATTCGTATTTTATCTTAATAACATTTTCATACATTCTTTATGCCAGTTATCTAAAAAGTTAATTTAACTAAGAATTGTGCAGAACTTATGTATCTCAAATATTTCAGACATGAAATATTTATGGAGTGCTAAATTCAGTTCATTCGAAACCACACAATTTTTTATATCTGTTTCAATTACTTTTGAAGTTTTGAGCATGCTTCCTTAAAATCATAGTATTAGATTTTATTTTTAGCAAATAAATTAGTGTCAATTGGCAGTTATTACTTTATTTTATTTCACTATTACATAAAATTTCCGATAAATTATCTTAACAAATTATTGAACTTATATCCTAATGCATAATTATTTAATCTGTATAATAATTTTCGGTTGAATGTATTTCATGCAAATAAGGTAAATCTAAATTTAAATATCAAAACTGAAATGCATTAAAACGTGCTCTGGTGAAATATATTAATTTTTTTTGATTTACTTCTGTTATTTATTAATTTCTTTTTCCCCATAACCTTACAGAATTTTACTCTCTAAAATGATATTAATTTTAACTGGCAAAATATAGTTTGAGGAGTAATGTTTGAAAACTGATTTCCTGCAGCAGGAACAGACGATTGTTTCACCATATTTTTTTGAATAGTTTTACACAGGAAAAGAGATGTAATTAAAATATTACTTAATTTATGATTAATTTAAAACTGAGAGCAAAAGCAAGTTAGATGAAAGCTCAAAGCGTTTTTTTTCTTAACTTTCTGCATAAATTCAAAATCTGAATTTTTATCACATGAGAAAAATGATGCAATAATTCAAAATGAAAAAAAAAATTGAGTTAAATCTGGGCCCTAAAGTATTTAAAAAAATTTCAATAAAATTTATATTTTCAATACATTTATTAAAAAGAAACATTGTAATAAAATGTGAATAACATTTGAATTTTAATTTATTTATAAGTATGTATAATTTAATGCTTTCTAAGGATTTATTATAATTAAACTAAATTATTAATTTATCCACTCTAATGTGCATGTAAAAAATTCTATGTAAATTACAATTTATTGAAAAAATTTTCAAAAATGTTTTTTTTAAACACCTGTTTATATACATTGCTTTTTAATTCATAATGAATTTATTTTGTAGTTTCATAATTTACTATTCTGGTTATATTTGATACCTCTTAAAACGAATCTTGTGTGTGATACAATGCTTCTTATTTAAATTAATAAATATATGTAGATATTAACATCTTAATTGGCACATCCTTTATCAACCTTTATGCACCTCAAAATTGGTAATATGTTTTATAAAATTTTATGTGTAAAAGATATTGACAAATATTAATAAAATTCGACTTAATGTGTTTTTAGTAAAATAAATACATAAAGTTTTGCGGGAAAAGAAATAATTTGAATATAAAATTCAACGTTGGTATTAAATTTTTATTAATTGAAATAGAATTTTTATTTAATTTTACCTATAAGAAATAATTCTTGAATTCATCAACTTCATATCAACTTGGTTTAATATAAGTAAACAAAGAAAGAGACAAATGAGAAAGAGAAAATATTAAATGGAAAACGAAAAAGGATATTGTATCACGCAATTCTTAGAAATATATTTCTCGAAATATAGACAAAAAGAATATATATGTCTGGACATGAAATGAGAACTTTTCTCTAATAGATACAACTGTACTTACACCATTCACCACAATCTTTTTGGGAGTTTGCCTGAGGGTATCGAGTTAAGCCCATAAATCCCTCTGTCTTCTTCATTCAGAACTCATGAGAGATTACGAACTTGTCCACAATCAACTGGGAGTATTTTAACTTAATAGCCCAGCAGCGAGTGCAGAAAATAACCAGATATACAATTACTAAATTAGGTGGAGTTTGCGTTATTATTTTAGGTGTGATACAAAATGAGTTGGCTAATTACTTTTAGAATAATGTGGTGACATACTTCTTATTTAGGGACGAGTTTCTCTGCTGTATTTCTCCACTTTCGTCCTGCTGTAGCAGTTTCTCATGAGAGGGAAACAAAGAATCCTGTCAACTACAAGATGCTCATATGCAATCGTTGGAAGTGCTTAGTATAAGTTTAGAGGAGAAACTCGGAAGCTGTATAGTGTCCCCAATTTTGATTTTAATTTCATTGTTTGTCAGTTTAGAAATTTGAATGCTCTGTAGGAAGGCAGTTTCGCTTAGATGTGGTAAATTTCATTAACATCATTTTATTCATATTTTTTTACTCTTAAATCACCGACAATTTTCTCTATGTTAACTGTTAATTTTTCCTGTTTAATATAGACCTTATATTTATTATCTGTATAGATACTGATTCATTTTTCACTATAATCGCCAGATAATATCCAAAATATCCAAAATTATATATTATTTTATATCCAAATTGCCGCACTTTCAGAAATAAGTGAAATGTAAATAATGTACTTCTTTAATATATTTTACTTTATGCTGACTAATAATTGATAAGTTCTGTTATGTTTAGTGATTTTCCGTCTTTTTTAACTTAAATAGATAAAATTCCTTGCGCATTTATTAGATCATTAGTTTTACAAGAAATTATTATGGCTTTACATGGCCAGAAGACTTTATTTTTTCTTATTAATATATGATATACTCTTATGAGAGAATTAAATTTATTATATCATAATATTTTCTGTGCTAAAAATTAATATAATATTTAGTTATTAAATAATCAATTGGTAGTTTTTTTGGAAAATTTTAAATTAAAAATATTTTAAATACTTCATTATAGTACTCTATTAATATATAAATTTTAATAAGACTCACCTAACTATCAAAAACTAATATTTTATTAAAATATGTAAAAAAAGTTCGCTTTAAATGTAAAAAACGTTGTAAGTGAAAAAAAAGTTAATAAATCACACAAATAATGCTTACTAAAACAAAGAGACACCAATAGCACGTAATTAAAATTTACTATCGGTAACATAGAATAAGTTTAATCTGTTTTTTGAATGCTTTCATAATATAATGAAACCAAATAAAATGAGAAGTTTTTGAGTACGGAAATGTAAATATGTTGTAGATTTTTTTACAAATAAATACAATAATCAATATTTTAATTTTAAATTTAATTTTTCTTAGGGCATTAAATAAACATTTTAATTAAAAAACGATATTATGTAAAAGTAGTATATATATATATATATATATATATATATATACTGAATATTACTGTGTTCACATTTATAAAAATAATATTTTATTTAAAAAAATTCATTTATCATGTATTAACATGAGCAAGTTTTCGTAAAAATGTTAATTTTGAATCCAATTTGAATAGGATTATGTATGGAAACATTTTTATAGTAAATGAATCCCTTTAGTTGCTGTATTATTCCCCAATTTGAAAGTGAGTGACTGACTACTTTAACGGCTAATTTGAGTAACTAACAAGAGATAAAAGTGAAATATTCAATTCTCTTAAAATTTAAATCCATATTAAAATGTTTTACTAAAATTGCTTTTAAAAATCAAAATCTAAAATCTTATTCAATTCTCAAAACAATCAAAAAATTTACCAGTGCCGGAAAATTTTCTTTGTAAGTGCTGCATATTTTAAGAATAAGTGAAGTATTTCTATTTTTGATTTTTAAAATATTACAAATGGAAGAAATAGCAATATATATATTTGACACGAAGCAATCTTCGTAGGATAATTGGATAAAAATTTGCATTCAAATATTTCCATTTCAATTCAGAGTGTAGAATCAAATTGGTTTCGTTTGGCTCTGGAAATACAATTTATCTCACTATTGTTTATTTTTCTTGCGTAACAGATCTTAAAATATTGATATTGTTTGTAATATAAATTCCTTTGACAAGCAAATGAAAAATTGTCTGCCAAGTTCAATTACTATTAAATGACAAAGCTGGCGAGCGTTTCGCTTTGAATTATCTTCAGCATGAAATTTGTAGTAAAGTGACTTATGATATAATACATGTGTTTTTTATGCGTGCTTTTGAAATATTTTGTGAAAATGAAATTGATCAGTGAATATTCTAGGTGAATAATTATAAGTCTTTTTCAGTGAAGAAATTGAGGAAGTGAGCCAAGGAAAATTAAGGGGAAGATCAACATCGAATTAGAATAAAACATTATCATTTTTAATACCATTTCGTATTTTTGAGTAAAATAATCTCCTTAAATATATAAATTAAGAAAAAATTATTGAGTTCATAATATTTTATTTAAAAGCCATACACATTAAATTACAATTTAGTATTATTATACAAGTGCAGCAATCTTCATAGGAGATGAATATTATGTAATATAATATAAATTATGTATATGTATATATATATATATATATATATATATATATATATATATATATATATATATATATATATATATATATATATATATATATATATATATATATATATATATATATATATATATATATATATATATATATATATATATATATATATATATATATATAGCTGGATAAAAATAATCAAACTACACATGATTGTTTTTAACTTTAAAAGAGCAGTGTTACATATGTGCTTAATGATATATAAATAATGTTAGCACTTGAGGAACTATATTTATTTGTTATGCATATATTGAGACTATATTAGCATTGGACGTACAATAGCAATGAAAATAGTGATTCTATCATTGTTCGTTAGTGTTTGTAAATGTTTATCTGGACCATATTTTACAAATGCTGCTTATACTTACGTACATTAAGAATAAAATAGAAGGTAAACTCTCAAGTAAAAAGGTGGTTATTTTGTTATTTACCACTAGTGAAAATTTTGTTTCAACCTATGATGAAGAAAGAGCTTTGTGATGATAAATTAGATAAATTAGAAATATTGATTTTAAGTTATATTTCTAATGCATTCCAAACACCAAAGTAAATCACAAGTACCACATATTTTTATAAATAAGAAAACAACTTAAAAAGATTTACATGTATATAACTATATACAAATGATCTATTAAATTAAATTTTATCTAAATTGAAATAAATTTAAGATTCACACATTTTGAAAAATATACTTCAATTTTTGATGAAAATTTAATGCTCTGTTAAATATACTAAGTTTCTCAAAGTTTTAAAAGAATGATTAAAATTCACTATAATTTCAATCTCAATACAATCGAGAATATTACAGTTGAACAATATTTTAAACAGTAACAATACTAAGTAAATACAGATATAATTGAATTTCTACAGCCTTTTTGCAATTATACAGCCTTTTGGCTACTTTCATTTTCATCTCATAGTATATTATTTTATTCACTACAAAATAGCACAACTAAACTGTTGTTGTAATTGATGTCTACCAACATTAATTCACAGCAGTCGTGAATTGCAATCGTCGCCACAAAAAATTTATTGTCCCAATCTTAACATTACACATTCGCAATTTTCTTATGTGCCATTGCATTTTACATTTGCATTTACACATGCAGCTTCATTTTACAGAATAAGATCACATGGATTTTTGCATTAAAAAAAAGAATGAATAATCCATTAAAACAATCTGCTCATGTGTCTTAAATTGCGTAATAAATTAAATTCAAAAACGTATTTATTATAACTTTTTCTTTAGAAACACGAATTAATTTCCATAAAAACTTTTTCACAAACATAATGTTCCCCATATATTTCACATTTAATATTCTTATAACTACACTATTCCTAACTTATTTTCACATTCAATACAATTACTAATTTACAGTTCGTTAAACTGTCAATAATTACTCGCGTAATCCTTGATGGATACTTAAAATCCATTTCCAGAGTCTCAAGATGAATATTTTGGAAGCAGACTAATAACTTTATCAAAACACTAAAAATCGTAAAAATTCAAGTGGGTTTATAATATAAAAACGTCTTAGAATTTGTTACTAAAAGTTTTTTATTTATTTTTTCAGTTCCAACATTTATCCTGGCGTGGAATGGGAAAAAGAATGCCTACTCAGGTGCCAAATTCGTCAGTTGAAAGTCAGTTGTCAGAAATAGGCCCACACACACATCCAAGATTATATTCTAATAATATAAATACTTTCTTTCCTTAAAATTAACAAAACATAAAAATAAATTTCTATTCTTTTATAAAATGATTTTTCAAATCAGAATTGAATGCCTATATTTTCAATCGCAAAACACACACAATGAAAACACTGTCTTCCTAATGTTACTGGCTGTAAAGTCGTTCTCTCGTTTCAATGATATATATATATATATATATATATATATATATATATATATATATATATATATATATATATATATATATATATATATATATATATATATATATATACATATATATATATATATATATATATATATATATATATATATATATATATATATATATATATATATATATATATATATATATATATATATACATATATATAACTTTGAAAATCCTGTAAAATTAGCTTAAAATATTCATTTATTTTTCTTTTAAAGAACTTATACCTATTTTACTTAAATGAATTTGACTGGAATTTCTTTGTGTAAAAATATGCCAAATGAAATTTCATCACAGTTTAGAACTTTTTCTTATTAAATTTTCCTTGAAAAATGTGGCTTATATTTGGTATAAAAATAAATAGCTTTCTATTAGAATTAATGAAACTTCAATGCTTTTGTCATACGAAACGGACATTTTGAAATAGTTATATATAAAAATATTAATATGATAGCAATATTTTAAAAGAGTAAATATATTTTATCTAATAAAAATGGAGCTAACAAAATATAGAACATTATTTCCTCATTTTTATTTTTAATAATATAAATTTAACTTTTAACCCATTGATTTTCCTCAATCGAAGCAACTTATTACAGGATATAAAGGTTTAAATCATTGCTTATTCTTACGTATTCTGTACTTTGAATTGAAAATGCATAAATTTCTCACGTGACTCAAAGAATATATAATTTAATTTAAATAAAAAGTGTATACAAGTATTTGTGGAAATATATACAATAACTTTTATACTTTTGGAAATATAATAACTAAAATACTAACGTTATTTTGTAGAATCTTAATTACTTTTAAAAATACTTTCAACAAAGCCGATACGCTATTAACATTTTTCTTCTTACTCCAAAGATGTTTATCATTCTGTCATTATGGTTTTTTTTATTAATGACATTTCACATAGAGTGGTCTGCTATCCATTTTGCATAAGAAAATATTCATCTGATAAGTGAACATTTAAAATGATAGGTGTAAGACACATTTTATCGCCATCAACCATCGAAGATCAATTAGTCAATTAGTATTAGATCTAGAACATTGATATTGGCAGCTAATTAACTTGTCACTATCAGATTCGTCTGATAGGACGAGTGTCACCAAGACAAATGGAAAGGAAATGTTTTCCTTTCCATTATTTTGTGGAATATAAATTCCACCATTTACTTTTCTTCTTTTGTGCGCCTCTCTTTTCAAATTTAACAATCAATTTTCGTTAATTTTTATGTTCTTGGAAAAATTAAATTAATAATTTAAAATTTCATTGTTTAAAAATACATGGAGTTAGCATAATTATTTTTTATATATATTATCTGTTATATATATATGAAAACTGTTTGAATATTATCAATTTGATTTGAGTTTGTCCTGTTAAATTCAAAATTCAAAAATGCGTTGTTTTATTCGAATAACCAATTTGTTTGCTCAAGATTCACTTTACATGTAATCATTTATCAGACTAACAGAAACGCATTAAATAACTGCAAAGACAATGTAAAACTGAGGGCTTATAGGAATTAGGGTTGCATAATTACAACATTTTTAAATGTTCTTTAATTAATTCTTTCGGTTTCCTGAAATCCATAGTACTTATCTTCAAAAGACATTTCAGAGCGATTGTTTTTACCGCAAGACACAAGTAATGATTAGTTATTATCAACTATATTTTAGGAGAGAGTTTATTGAATTTGTATTTTGTATTGTAATGAATTTTATTGTGTTAGAAAGAAGAAACTAGTTTAGTTCGTTGAAGGAAAAAACAAAGAAACCGGCAGCATCATTACAACTCTTAAAGTATTAGAAAAGCGTGAAATTTAATTTTGATTTATGGTGTAATCGTATTAATTATAATTCATTATTCGTATTAACTAGAATTCATGCAAGAATAACTATTTTATATATTCTTGTTTGTGAACAATCATTATTTAAATTATATTCTTGAAATCAAGTTTACATTAACTTAAAGTATGCAAAATGTATGAGGCTAAAAAGTGGTATATTTTTATAAGTTGCTGTTGAAAGTAATATCTAAATTCATTTATATATTGAAAATATAGTTAGTACTTATAAATATGCAATTTTTAAACAATATATAATGCAAAATATTTAAATATACAGAGGGCATTAAAAATATTTTTTTAACATTCAAGATATAAAATGGAAATTTTTATGTGTAGCTCAAAATGCCATTTAAGTTTCAAAATATTTTATCATAAAATTTTTATACTAATTATGATTTAATTAATAAAACAGAAAAAATTGTTTCCTGCTGGGGAAATTTTTAATTTCTTTTAAGTTATGCTTTGCTGAAAATGCTTAAAGAATATTTTAAAAAATTGCTAGAAAAGTTTTTTTCAGAAAAAAGTTTCGAAAGTAATAAAGTTTATTTTTTATTTAATTTAATGTGAGAAACATTCTTTATAAAATATAAATTTTATAAATGCGAAAAATAAATGTTGCATCACATTTTTGTCCCCAAGAGTTTAATTATATGTTGAAAGAATAAATGGGCCAAATATATGTCGTTTGCGGATAGAAATTTTTAAAAGTTAATCAAAAGGCAAAATTTGTACTTTGATGAAAGCACATATTTAAGCTATGAGCCTAAAAAATTTATGTAAAAAATGATGGAGATATATAAAAATTTAAATTATCACGAGTAACACAATCTATAAATAAAAAATTCAATGAATAAAGAAATTTAAAATTGTTTTTAAAAAAATTTATTTATCCTTTACCTATATTAAATACTGTTTGTAATTGTAGGTGTGAGGTTATGATTTTTGAAAAGCAATAAGCAAAACGATTTATTTTTCTAAAACCTATTTGGTTGTAACTAATTGATTATGTAAACAAAACTAGTTAAATAAACAATCTAAGATTAAAAATAACATTTGTTACAGATAGCAAATATAATGTTGTAGTATGACATTAAGTGAAATTAGTTCTGTAACATTGTCTCATTGTCTCAAAAGGAACTTTTTAACAATGCTTCCTTCATCACCAAATAAAATTAATGCAGTGTACAAGCATATTTTTATTCCTTATCTAATGTAAAATAATAAATGCATTTTGTTAACTGATTTTAAAATCATACTATACCAGTAATTTCAATGATTGAATATTTTATATGCATTTATGCATTATAATCATTTACCCACACACATACATACCTATATATATATATATATATATATATATATATATATATATATATATATATATATATATATATATATATATATATATATATATATATATATATATATATATATATATATATATATATATATATATATATATAAGTAAAATAAACCAGGTGAGGGTGACATCACTTTATATGAAGCTAAACAAAAAATTCCAAAGAATTTAATGTAGATCCAAATACTTATGAAAAAATATTTTCATATTTTCTTTCTAAATCTCACGTTTAAAAACAGTGAAATCATATAGAGGCATAGACATTGTGTGAAAATATAAGAATACCTCTCAGCTTGAATTTCTCAACATATTAAACTCAACTGTATAAGAATCAGATTCAACCAATGTTAAAAATAAATTAATATTTATTAATATTTTAAAAATATTCGTATTATAAATTAAGTATTATCTCATTAACTTGTTAATATTACATTAGATTATTAATGTACAATTATTAATATTACAATAATACAAATTAACTTCATATTTAAAATAGGTTTAGGAATCATTAATGCTATATTTGTAAATAAATTGATTTGGAAAAAAATTTCGACAAAAATAACAATTTTCTTTTTCTAAAATATTGGGTTTAAAACTCTCATGTTACATACATGACTCTTTCATTTATTTCACTATTTACAGATTATAAATTTCGTACTTTTCCTCGTTTCTAGCTATTTTATAAAATTCAGTTGAAGTTCGTTGCTTTTGCGCATTTTTTTTTCGATGGCGCGTTTTAATAGCAATGGACACAAAAATTTCATTAAGTTCACACTCATTGCCACTGGTCATCAATTTACCCATATAATTTGTTTCTTGTACTGCTATAGTTATTGCAAACTCAAGTCTTTTTCTGTAAGTGAATATTACTTTGAAGTATTTTTTCCAAATGTTGTAATGTTGTAATTTTTTTCCAAAATTTTCATTTGCGTTTTTGCTTATTTTGGTTATTCATTGTAGAAGTATTTTAGTGTAAAGTAACCTCTAACATATAAGTAAATGTTTTTTTCCATTTCTTCGGAAAGAATGAACTTATGATAAAATAAGGAAATTAACGTGAACGGATGAAGTTCACGAACATATGGCTCTTTGGTTTCTTGCCTTTAGTAAGTGCATGTTTAAAAAGGAACTTTTAAGGCCTAAAAAGGCACATAGTATTTGAAAATGAATTAGTAATTTCATTTTCAAATACCATGTTGTGTCATAGCGTCTGTTAATATATAGTGTTGCAAGAATAAAGAGATGTTTTCTAGAGGCATATAATCCTTTACTGTAATGATTATATTGGGTTGATCGGAAAGTAATTTCATTTTTCCTACATGGATAAGCTTTTTTCCAGTAAAAACCAACTACTTTATGACTGCGGAATCATGCTACTACCATAAATATGGTAAAAGCTATTGGACTAGAATAGACAATGTGTAATGCAATACAATATTTATTCACAATGTGTTTCGATGGCGTGATTAACAGCGAGCAAACTATATCAAATTTCCTTTTCAAAGCTGCAAAATGTAGTTTCCGTAACTAAGAAAGATTGTAAGCAAAGAGGAGTGCCGGAATGGTAAAAAAAAATTGGTTTTATTTACAATTAATTTTAAAAAAAATTATTTAAATTCAAAAATTCCATTAAAATAGCAATCCGATGCAATATTGTAATAAATTATAAAGAAAATAAAATCAACATTTTAGTCAAATTTGATATCCGCATAATAAATGTATATGGAAAAATAAAATAAATCAATATATTTTGATTTGATAATTGAACATTCATTAACACAAACACCTTGCTCAAGAAAATTAACTCTATTTCAATATTAGTTGAAGAAACCAGAACACTTTATGGACAGAAAAAATGTTTTAGAAAAATGTATTTTTTGCAGACTTTTAATTCTATGTGAAAGCAAATCGATTTTTGAAAATAATTATTTCTATTGTGAATATTTTATGTAAAAGAGTGCAATATACATTGCTGGAAAATTGATAAGGACGGATAATACTATCATCCATAGCAACCACAAAATAAAAGGAAGCAAAATGGGGAAAATTAGAATAAGTGCGGGATATAGTAAGAAGAAGTATGCGTATGCAAATTTTTTCCACGTCTGTTCATTACATGATAGCGTTCATAAGAGTTTTAAAGGTTTTGACGCGTTGACAGTTGTTGTTTCAAGTCAAAGTTTTACAGGAAAGATTTAATAGACGAACTTGAAATTTTTGGCTTGTCTTCCCAACATCACTTAGATGATTTTATGCGTGGCCGAATTATTGGAAAGATCGAAGAAGGGCGAAAAAGAGCCAGGGAGTTCGACATCGCTCACAGCGTTGTTTCACGGCTGTGGAAGTCATTTAAAACTACTAGAATGTGTAGTAGGCGGCAGGTGGCAAATCAGTTTCTTGCTGCCTCAGGAAAGCAGATCTCCCGAAAAACTGTTGCCAGACGTTTGAGGGGAGGAGGACTATACGCCCGCAGACCTGTTGTGTGTGTCCCATTGACCAAACAACACTGTACTTCCCGTTTGCAATGGTGTCGTGAGCATCGCAATTGGATTGAACAGGACTGGGCATGCGTACTATTCTAAGATGAGAGTAGGTTTAGTCTGTCATCGGAATGTAGATGCCAACTGATCTGGCATGAGAGTGGTACTGCTTAACGGCCAGAAAATATCCAGGAAAGGGACCGATATCCGACATGCAGTGTCATGGTGTGATCCGGCTTCATGATCAATGGCCGCACGCCCCCACATGTGGTTGCGAATGGGACTATGACGAGCCACCGATACATTAATGAAGTTCTACTTCCTCATGTTCGTCTTTTCCGTGGTGCTGTCGGTGATAAATTTGTTTTTATGGACGACAACGCAACATGTCATCGAACACTCGCTGTTGAAGATTGTATAGACAGCGAGGGTATTCAACACCTCGTATGGCCATCATGTTCTCCAGATCTAAAACCCATTGAAAATGTGTGGGATGCTTTGGGGAGGCAAGTTGCTTATCGAAATTATCCTCCGACAAACAAGAACACCCTTATCCAGAGGAATGGGATAAATTGCCTCAACAGCTGCTGGATAATGTTGTGCAAAGTATGATACGCGTGGAATGTTGCATCACACTCCATGGTGGACATATCCCGTACTGATACCTTTCTTCAAGGTGCCTGCTGACTTTTAGATGCATTTATCAATTTTTCCGTATGCAGCATCAAATGAATTTTTTTTCTTTCAGATGTTTCACAGCTTTTGTGTACTTTCCAGAACAATAAATATATATTATAATGTCTGAACAGTGTGGCAACAATATTTTATCTTACTAGGCCTCATGTCTCGCTTAATGTTATGCTACATTGCAAATTGTGATCCATCCTTAGCAATTGTCCAGCAGTGTTTGTTAATTTCTTGACTTAGAAAGGAAACAATAAACTTTTTCTTTTGAAGACTTGATTCTAATATTTAAAATAAGAAAATGTTTTCTAGCTTTAGAAATAATGTAGGATAATGTTATAATTTTCTCATATAACGAGGTAAATATGTATTTCCTTAAATTTATAGATTATTTTTGAAATAAATGTTGCAGTTGTAGTTATGGAAATAAATAATATATGGGCTAATATTTAATCTATTAAATTTTGAAGTATTAAAGAAAAATAAAATCTGACCAACAAAATATATTGCGATTTAAACTAGTAACGATATGTCTAGTAATTGTATCAATTTACCATTAAAATATTTTTTAATCCTTCATTTAGACTCAGTACTGATTATATATATATATATATATATATATATATATATATATATTATATATAAATATATATATATATATATTATATATATATATATATATATATATATATATATATATATATATATATATATATATATATATATATATATATATATATATATATATATATATATATATATATATATATATATATATATATATATATATATATATATATATATATATATATATATATATATATATATATATATATATATATATATATATATATATATATATATATATATATATATATATATATATATATATATATATATATATATATATATATATATATATATATATATATATATATATATATATATATATATATATATATATATATATATATATATATATATATATATAATAACTCTAGTACCACTTTAAATATCTGAAGAGTGTTCATAAAAATGATTACCGTAAACATTATTTAGTTTTGATTGCATAAAAGAAATTGAAACAAAAAATATAAAATTAATTATATTTAAGCTTACATTGCATCTTAGTATTAAGTTATATTAGAAAAGAATAAATCAAAATAGCTAATTAAGGGAATCTAACTTACAATGAAGCGATAGATTGTTTACTAATATAAAACATTAAATAACTTTACTATACTAATAAAAATGTAAAATATAATAAATATATTAAAATAGGTAAAAATAACACTTTAATTTAAATGTTATTTTAAATAATCGTATGATATATTTAGTTGAATAAAATAATTTATTTAGAAAATTTTATATATACAAATGTAATAAATTTGTATATATAAAATTTTCTATATAAATTATTTGAATAATATAATGTAATAATATAAATAAATGTAATACATGACAATATAATATAATAATGACAATATAATGTAATGTATGACAAATAAGCATATGAGCTAATTTTCGAGATATTTATCCTATAATAGAGTAAATTTAGTATGGATGTACCTAAATTTGTATTTTCATATAAAGGCTAATACTCAATTTTTACAATTTTAAACAATTATCTCCAATATGATATTCCAACACAAATGAATTTATGCTGAGTTCTGAACGAACAATATATAACATAAATATGTTGAATAAAAACTAGAATCATAGTTTATATTTATAGTTTAAAAAAGATATATTTCTATGGATATTTTCAATTAATTCTTAATGACATAAAATTTAAAAGTAAAATTAGTAATGAACAACTAAGCGAAAATAAATTTGAAATTATTTTGAAAACTTCTAGTGAATGTTGAAACAACTATGATCTGTATAAAAGAAACGTCCCAAATATGATTCTGCTTGTAAACGCGTATATTATTAGAAATCTAATCAGCAAATTACCCTTGACAATAAATTGGAAAAAAGCTCATTCCTTCAGCCCCATCCAATTCAATATAGATAACAGTTTCGTGGCTTAAATTGAGATGATTATTTCTCTGATCGTTTCTCTCGAATCACTTACTGCTGATTTTGGGTCATTATCAGCGAAGCGTTAATGGAAAACTTTGAATCTAGAGAATATTTCTACAACTTTAAAAATTACTGAATTACAGTTTTTCTTTACTTTGCTCTCTTAATGCTGATTTTTTAATTAATGTGATAGCATATTTAAAAAGAAGTAACTCCCCTTCAATTAATATAAATACTTTGGATAATCTAATACATTAAATAAGCATTTGTAAGCAATAAATATAGTTCTAATAGAAAAGCTTGAATATTGTAGAAAATGATGTTTTTTAAAATATTTTCTCAAAAGTGTTAATTAATATTAAATAAAGAAAAACTATTACAATATTTTATAATAGGAAGGTCATATAAAAGTAAATCATTTTTAAATACATTTCTTTAGAGCAGTATTGAACACTGTATACATTTATTCACATATTGTGTAATAAATATTTTTATATAACGTATGCAGCATATTAAAAAATATTTTCTAATTATACTTTTCAATATTTCCTGAAAATAATTTGTAAAATATATACTCATATTGAACAGTTTTCATTATTAATTTTCTAGTATACATTTTTGCTAACCGATTCTAAAGAAAATTGTCAAAAAAAGAAGCTTTAGTCTTGTTTCGTAAATACATATATATATAAATATATAAAAATTATAAAAGTATTTAAAATTTTTAATAGGACATTCTTCTTTGTAACTATTTTTAAAATTGCTTTTATTTATTTAGATAAATATACTCAATTTTCAACAGTGATATCTATTTTTTTCATTATATATAAAATAACAAATTTCACTTTAATATTAATAAAGTGAATAAGAAATTTATATTGTGCTTGATCTTTAAGCTTGAGCAACAAAATATCACTATTTTCAAACATGACATACATTTAAATAAACTAAATAATCTATCCATCGTTATTCATTCTTCTCTTCTGAAAGTTTTCCACAAATTTGCAACAAATTTCCCAACATATTACTTCTTTCCCGTTATTTTTTGAGCAATCGTTTATTCAAGTTTCTTATTCCCGTTCTTAAAAGACTCTCATCTCATGTTCTGATAATAATAAAAGAGACTAGAGAAAGAGAATTTCCAATAAATATAACTCCAATAACTCTAAAGGCATTTCAATTTATTCAAAATATTACTACTTTAACTTAATGGAGAGAAAGCGTTGCTTGGATTCTGTCGCTCTTTTAAAAAGGTCATTTCATTTGTGTAATCTATTTAAATCAGGAGCTGCTTCTTACAAATTATATGAAAATCTATTTTTTGAATTAACAAATATTATATTATTTAAGATATTTCTTTGGAGTGGAAAATCTTAATTTATTTATCTCTTAGTCCATTAGAGATATTTATTTGCACATTGATTGAAATTACAAGAGAGAATTTCGTAAATTCTCATCGACTTCATTCATAAGCAAAGTAATAGCTTATCTTTTAATGCCTCTAATGTAAAATATTTTAGAAGTGAGAAAAAATTGAGCGCCTCGATAAGGTGTTATTTCTTTAACACAAAAACGATACATAATAAAATATTTTATATCTGTTAAACATTTCATAAGCGTTTTACTTAGTTTAAGTTAACATAATTAAAAATTTGTAAATTACTGATCTTAAAATGATGCAATATTTAATAAATCAGATATATTAACTATCATCAAAGCTATTACTTGCGCTTTTATTTGTATTGAATTGTATAATTACAATAGTAAAGTAATTGTGATTTTTTTTAACAGAATATTTTTTTTACTTTTCAGAATTATCATTCTATTAAGATAAAAATTAAGTTCATAAAATAATTTATAAGCGATTAATTACTTTAATCGTATATTAACATCCATCAATACAAATAAATTAGTTTTAATAAGGACGAAACATGTTTAGTTAAGACATTTACTGGCAATTTGGAAAATAGTAAGTGAGAAAGGAAATTGCTTACCTATGCCAGCTCTTAAAATTTGTAATCTTTTGACACGAATTTATAAATACTAGTTTAATTATAAAAATACATTTATTCAAACAGTTTCTACTATTTAAGTTTTATTAAACTTTTTTATAATATGGTAGCAAATCTATCAAAATAGTAAAGTTAGAAATCGTCAAGATATAATATATTTTAATGATAAAGTAAAATTTCTTAAGATAATGCAATTTTTCTATTTTCTGAAAGCTATAAATTAAGATAGGAAGTGGTTGGGTTTAATTTGTCATTTGCTAGTCATTTTTTGCATAAGTGGCCTAATTCAACTGGTATCTTCAGGTTAAAGTTGACAATGAACCCCAACAGATATTATCTCCGTGCTGAGAATTGGGCCATCAAATTGTTAAAACAAATGTCAGAATGCTAAATAGTAAATTGACAGATCAACGTCATAAATAGGGAACATTTTCACATATATTATTCATAAATTAAAAAATAAAAAGTAACCAATTATAAGAATTTTCTGATTTCAGGATCATTTGTGCTCAAGTACTTAAGTTACTTCATAAATATCGAAAAAAATCTGAATAAGTTTCTTTACTGGAATATATGAAGAATCTGAAATAAAAAATGGCCAACACTTGTATATAATTACCTTTTAACTCAAATATTCATAAAAATTAGTGTACTATTGCCTTTTAAATTAGAGGTTTTAAAAACAACTCTTTTGCATTAATTGTCAAACTTAATTGATCTACGAGTAAAATTTCTTAATTATTTATATTTGAATGACTGAGGAAAATTTCACGTTAAATTTGATGTAAAAATGGAGAATTTGTTTAAATTACACGGTAAGGATATTCTTTCAAAATGTTAAAAGTAAAATATCTTGTTTTTTTTACATAAAAAAATGGATGAAAAACAATTTACGAAATTAAGAAAAATCTACCGTTTTCATGCGAATAACGTTTTAAAAATTAATAAGAAACTTTTAACACATTTTGTGTTTCCAGGAAAACATAATATTGAGCTGAATAATTTAAAAATGACAGTGGAGTAAACTGAATTGTACTGTCTTTGCTTTTTAAATATTAGTTCAATAATTAATGGGTTCAACATCTAGTTCTAGCATTGAGGATTTTGATTACTCAGAACTACTTCACATTGAATATTTTGGTAGGATCAATACTCATAGATGAAAAGTAATTGTATAGCGACTGGTTAAATTTAATACCTAAATACCTTGTTATTAAAATTAATTCGGTACTAAGGAAGAAATGTTAACAACAAATCAACTTAAATTATCTGCACAATATTTCAATTTTAACTGTTCTTTTTTTAAATTTTCAATCTTCAACATCTTTTAACGTTATATTTTAGTGACAGATTTTATTAGTTAAGGATCTTAATATAATAAATGGGACTAATATTCATTGATACTTTAATCATAAATGATGACTCATTCTTAATTTTAAGTAAAATCAATATCTATTAAACTGTTTCTTTGGTCTTACTTTTTAAATTTCTGTTTGGAAAAATTTTGAACAAGAAGCACGTCTAACATATTATTATTAGCATACAACTTATTAAAATAATGATTTTAAAAATATGGAAAAAGTTGAAGCATTATTTTCATAAATAATTATCATTTTTAAAATACTTTTTGTAAAGAAATATTTCATTAATATTTGTGCTTTTTAAGTTATAGTTGAAAATCAAAGGGATATAATAAAACTGTTAATAAAATTTAATTACATAATTTATAATTTTAGGTTATTTTAAGTTAATCATTAAATTAGAATTTTTAGGTAAAGCACAAGTAAAAACATCAATAACGGTTAAAATTGCAGTTTACATTTAAAATATCTATAATTTGCACAGTTACAAAAATGTATTTTTTAAACAATAGTTTAACTTTTTATTTTTAAACATTTGTATAATTATTTTAACGAAACATAAAAAAATAATTAGAGATACTAGGAAACATCATAAATGATCAGGCTTAAATTTTAAAATCTTCTAATAAAATACTGTGCAAGGGTATTTGAGTAGTATTTTTTATTTTAATTATTTGATGAGAAGTTATATCTTAGAATATTGCAACTAACATGTCTCCTTTTTACATCATTAGCATTTAATCTCTTAATGTAAATTGCAACATGAAAATAAAAAAAAATATTTGCTTAAATTGACAGACAACAGTAGAAATGATAATTATTTTTTATTTTTTTCTGAAATTATTCTAAATTAAATTACAATATACAAAGGGACAATGCAACTTTGTACAAAGAAAATTTTAACATTAATAAGTAGTCAAAATAATTTTAACTCTTAAATATAGCATAATATAATGGAAAACTTTGTATTTGTATGCAAAGTTCAAACAAAATTGAGCTGTTGAAGATCTGGAAGAAAATTCTAAAAATACAAAACTGTAAATAATACTAATAATCCGTGATTCCCTTTCTGATATGAACCTAGACAAAGTGCTTTTAACTGCTATCTGAAAGGAAAATCGTATTGACTGAAATTATGTAATAAGTATGCTACAAAAGATATTTTTTCGATTTTTAGCTCTTGCTTCATTTATATTTAAAGTTCATGAAACACTTATAGTAAAAGAAACAATAAAAATGTAACATTTTAAAAATTTTTCTTCAAAGTATTTCTTGGTAAATTTACATAAAGGAAACAAACACTAATTAATATAATTAGCACAGCAGATTGCTTTATTTTAAAATTTCTATTTTAGCGAATGTATTAATTATGTAATTATCTGAAGAAGAATATTTATTTCATTCCGAACAACGTTAACCAAAAATTAGAGTCTTACTTATGATCAATAAAAATTACAATACAAAATAAAAATCTAAATGAATTATTCAAATATTTCATTTTTACATATTTTTCGCAAATTGTTTTATACAAGTAGGCAAATTTGATATTTAGATAACATTTAAATCAAAAATTTCTTTTTAGTTTTCTAAAATCGATTATGAACTGTATATTTATAAATTCTCATTGTTTATTAATTTGAAATATATATATTAACAAAGTAATATATTTCAACGTATGTTAAAACCTAAAGATAACTTTTCAACAATTGTTAAAATGAAAAAGATAAATTTCATATATTCTCGTGATTATTTAGTTTATCGTAAGGTATTATATAAATTGCCATCTTATCTTTATTTAAACTTAAATAAAAAATTCTTTACGTACTAACCACATGGAAAGAATTAAATCACATATCTGTATGTCACATTTTGCGTTTTTACAACTTTTCCGGAAGCATTTTTGTTTGATGTTATCGATAATAAATTCTGAGTCCTTATCTCATTAAAAAGTACACCGTTCAAAGGAAAAATCATCAAAAAAAATTCTAAGCAAGAATAAAACAAAAGTATAAATCTCATTAATGCACAAGAATTTTCTTTTTTATTCTTAAATGCATTAAAAAATATTATAGGAAAGAAATAAATAAAAATTATTTTTCAAAATGATATGTTTTTAATAATAAGTGAAACTTTTTGAATATAGCTGTTAATAGTGAGAAAATGTTTGAAATATGTCTGACTTTGCAAGAGTTAAAATAAAAAATCTCAGAATTTTCAATTACGTAAAAGGTTTTATTAACATTAACATATAAAGCATTTTGATTTTTTGGACTACATTTTCAAGGAAGTGTATTTTTAAATTTTCAATAGATAATGGTACTCATACCATTTTTGTTTGATTCAAGTGCATGTAATGCGTTTTTGTTTTATATTGTATTAGTTTTGTTAAATCTGTTATAAATTTTGAATATATTATAATGGGTGCTTATATTTTATATGAAGTGTGATATTATTATTAACATATTTTATAAACTATGTCATTATAGTTAGCATCTCAAATCTATTGTATAAATTTTGCAAGGATCTCCGGCTTATAAGATTTTATGAAAGAATTAAATATAAAATATAATTAGAAAATTGCTTATTCGGAAAAATTATCATGCACTAACAGGAGATATCTTAATACAAATTAAGATTGCAAGTAATTTACACTCTTCAAAAATACATCATAGTATTAGCATCATCAAAAAATTTAATCTTTTACTTAAAATTAAATGCAAGATAGGAATGCTTATGGATGTAATTCGAAGATTCCGCCGAACATTGTTCAAAAGATATATTTTTAAAATATTTCTTATAATAGAAATTTTTAGAAACGATTTAAATGAAGTCCAAAGAGTATGTTTTCTGTATTTTCTCTTCAGTCTAACCTTATTAATAAATATAATTTAAGCATTAAATGAACATTGTTATTTTAAAACTGATAAATTTTGATTATAATTAAAAATGTATCGAATTTAATAAACTATATTTTCAAGTAAAAGGAACTTTGAATAAAATAGTCATTTTTACAAAAAATTAAAATTTTGTATCTCAGTATTAAAATGGCATTAATATTTTTACTAAAAGTAACTTTCTCTCAGTAAGTAAACATATTTATGGAAGGAAATATATATTTTGAAAAAAATTCTATAATTGTTCCTTGAATATATTAGTACTTTTAGCTTTAGATTTTTTACTCTTCTCAATTGGTTTTACAAAAAATATTTTTCTATTATTAAAACAATTGTTAAATTTTATGTGTCTCAATTGTCTTAAATTTTTCATTCTACTCTCATCTAATAATGCTTTCAGAATTTAAATATATTAGATTAAAATAAATTTGACAAATAATACTCAGTTGTTTATACTTACAATTCTCAAATTCATGCCTATTATTTCTTTTTATTATAAAATGATTATTAAAATTTTAAAGTAAACTTCGATATATAATATGTAAGTTTATTGAGTTTACATTGTATCCCAATTTTGTATAGTTTATGAAAATGCTCATACATTTCATTCAGGTAAATATTTGATAAAATATGCATACTTTCATCTGTCAAGATGTTAACTACGTATTGTTTGAATTTATGCAGTATATTCACACATACTGATATATATTTTTATATGGAGAATAATGTTTGAATTATTTAAATAAATTGTTTGCTCTCATTCGGAATTACTTGGTAACTACTTTTGTATTTTAACGTAGAATGTACATCAAATATTCATCATATTTAATTTTTCGGAGTTCATTTTAGAAATGATAGAACTCTGAAGATTTTGTTCTGAATTTTTTATCGAATTTTATTGGGGCAGAGAGTTAATTTTATCACATCACGCTTAAATTAAATAATAATTTTCTTGAATTATGAGGAAAACATAATTTAAATAACTTCTCCACTCAACTTTTACAGAATCCCATCATCTAGTGATTTTCAGCGATCAGTGAAGAGGAAAATCCTAAATTTAAACCAACTATTTTCTAAAGAACGGCCAAATATTGTTATTTTCCTGCTTTTTATAATATAGATTTACTTTGGTGTGCTCTTTGAAACCTCATTGTAGATAAGAGTTTACAAGGTTTCCATTCCTGACATATGCGAACAATTACTAAACTGTGTCTCCATCATAACATAAAAGATAACGCTGTATTTTTTAAAGTGTAATATTTCTGGCTCCATCGTAGCTATTTTATCACAGTTAGAAATGAAAGTTGCGTTTCCAGTTTTTGTATGTAAGTAGCTAATCGTGGTAGGTCATCGCTCTCCAGAGCAAAATATCTCGGGCTTAATACCTACCATTGTTGACAACGGAAGTTGGATGTTGCATTTCTGCATTCTGCATGCATATTTATAGGATGGGTGATTATCAGTTTTTCAAGATACCTTTCTTGTGACACGTGAATAGTCCACAATCAAAGTCATCTCAAATGCAATTACGCGACGGGCATTAAAATGCCGTACAACAGTCTTCTAGAATGTAGGCAGTCCACAGCTTAGTGTCAAAATTTAGATTCTTTTCTGCTCATTTTAATGCATAAGAATTTTATGGGTTTGAAAAAATTATCTAACATACTGTAAATATACGTCCTTATCTATGAAAAAATCTTTGAAAAAGGCAAATATTGTAGAGATCAAAAGAGCTTTGCAATAGATTTCAATTTACAGGCGATTCATTATGCCATGTCAACTGTTAAATGCTCTAGCACTTTTTGTAATCAAGTTGCTATCTTCGAACTAAAGTCTAGTAAGTTCAGTCTTGATTAATGATAAATAACTTAAAAGCATGTTTCGGAAACTGAGTATGGGCATATGTTTCTATGTTGAGATCTAGGAATTTTAGGATTTTCCTCCGTCGTAAAAAATGCATGTGGGCTACTACGAATCAATATTCCATCTGCAAATTAATAAACGTGACTATTAATGCAGTATTACATCTATTTAGTGATTAAAAATGTGTTACATGTAGTTAAAATATCTAATATATGTAAGTTCTCTATATAAGCCATTGATAAAATATCGCTATTTAGTATCACGAGATCAGTTTTATACATTGGAGGATATCAGCAGAAACTCTTTACTAATTTTAAAGATTTATCGTGGCAGATGATAGAAAATTTTCTTTGTTTTCTACTTTCACAATTATAATAGAAGATCAGAATCTATGTAAACGCCTACAACTTAATACGTTTTCAAAGACCAAAAAGGCTTAGAATAATTTTGAATTATTGCTTCATTCCCTGAATGTTGAGCGACGATTGGTTGTCTGTAAATATCGTAACATTTTAAATTATTGAACAAATGTATGAAAAGTTATTGAAAGAATTAAAAGAATAGTTTTTGTACAGTTAAAATGTGAAAAAAAATTTGACAATAATACAATTTCATAACCTAGACACAAACAATGTGTACCATAATTTATAAAAAATAATTATTATAACCCTAAATATTGTTATTTTTCAAGGAATTTAAATATAAACAAGTCTAGAAAATTTACTGTTTTCCATATTTACTCAGAAATATAATTAATTTTAAAATGTAAGAATTCTACACCTAACAGGATTGATATTTAAGTAAGATTCATTAGAATAATGTATACAAATAATAATTTAAAATTTTATTACAGAAAATTGAGAAATAATGGCGTCATTGCCAAATATCAGGGTATTTGTAATAAATAAATAAACATTTGAAAATAACCTCAAAATTGAGATACTTACAAATACTGGTTCTTTTTTCATAAATCAAAGAGCACTAAAATTATATTCAGTTATGAAGTATTAATAAACATCAAAAATATTTGTTATATGTGTTTTCTGGAGAATTAATAAAAAAAATGCTTTCTTAACTATGTTTTTACATCACAATAATTTCTAAAATATCAATATCTTAGATCTTATTATTCAATATGCCTTAATTAGTACACTTAATATATGCGAAGTGCTTACGCAACCTAGAATAAGTATAACTAATTGAAATTCATTGTATTCGAACATGTGAAATTCCATAAAAATAAATGTATTTTTTATGTAAAGTGTATTATTAATGTGTCCATTAATTTCTTAATATTTTTTAAACAAATGTCAAAAATACTTGTAAAAAAAGTACAATTATAAAAACACATATACATATAATATAATAAATAACAGATTATAACAAGTAAATATTTATGTTTTTTATCCTGCGATTTCTTATTTTTTATTAACAATCGGCAATTTAAAAGAGAATATGGCTAGTAAAATTAATTTATAATGATTTCAGTAAACTGCAAGTAATTTTGTAAAACATTATTCTGCAGCATTTTTCCAATACTTCCTTCACCTAGATATCAAAGAAGTAAAAAATATATCAACAATGTCATATTGTATATTTTTGATAAAATCTTAAAATTGTAAGTCATTGCATTAGAAATATTTTTTTCATTAATATAAAAATAACAAAAAATCAATTTTTGAATTTATTTTCTAAACATTTTGATAGTTCTAAAAGTAAATTTTTTTAGCAAATATTTTATGTTTTTAATATATAATATAGACATTAAAATATATTTTCCTTCAGATACAGTATGTACAATTAGTTTGAATATATTTACAGTGTTATTTTCTAAGTCATGATTCATTAAGTTAAAAGGTCACATTCAATGCATGAATTAAATGCTAAAATGGACATAATGTAGTAATATTACAGAAATAGTCATAATAAAATAATTCGTAAAATAATTAATCTTTAAAAACCAAGCACTTAAAACCGTAGTTAATATGCTACAAAAAGCTCGTTTTCCATCCTAGCGTTTTTCATCAGCGAATTTTTTTTTATTTATATTTCGGATATCAATGTTGCAACTTTCACATTTCTGGATAATAAAATGCTGCTTCTACCCAGCCATTTCAGCTATATTAACGATGGACATAAACAGCCTTTCCTTTTAGGAACTATAAAAAAAGAATGATAAAGCAGCTGGAGAAGTAATTTAATAATCGTGGATGTCTCAATTTGGGAACCACTTGTTATAGTGTTATAAACTGCGGTGTCAGAATATGAAAAATTGCTGTTGTCAAACATTTGTTTTGTATGAAGGTGCGTTAGATCATAATAGTAATGTATATTGCAAACAGTGTTTTGTCATACGATCAGCTTTCACAGCAAATACTCCAACATTATTCACGTCACCACAACAATGCTCTCTTATTGTTGATTAGAAAATTAAAATTTCATACTGCGTGATGCATGATACATACTTCAACTTTTCCAAGTGGATCAATCATCTTAATAAAGGCATCATTCTTTGTATCAAAAACATAAGAAACAAAGCAACTTTATTTTGATACATTTAACTGAATAGAGGCTTACCTATTTATATCTATATTTAGCATAAAATTTTTATACATTTGCATGAGTTTCATCAATATTTTTATCATCAACGTATTATTAATCTACAATCAGGCTTTTTAACTATTTATAAGTGTATATATATATATATATACATATATATATATATATATATATATATATATATATATATATATATATATATATATATATATATATATATATATATATATATATATATATATATATATATATATATATATATATAGCTCTGATGACTCTATAAGGGGAAATAAATGCATTTTATGGAAACTGTGAACTTGTTATAGCTGTTACATTTTGGTTAAAAAAGTTAAAGTTTATTGTTATCATGAAATGTTTTGAGGAATAATTTAAGAATCAACTGGACAGCTTGTAAAATAGTATGAATTAATAAGTTTAATTAGACAAGGTTTATTTTGTGAGTAATTTTTACAAAAAAAATTAGAACAAAATTTTGCTCAGTACATGAAAACGCATATATTTAATTCTTCTTCTTAACATAAAAATGTTAAGGAAACAAAAGATGATGAATATAAAATTTAATACAAAGGCCCACATCTTTTTTTCTCATTTATTCAAGTTAAAATCCTTCTTTCAAACAAAGTATGATGGTGATTTGGAAGATTATCCTTAGCAATTGATCATCATGTTAAATGATAGGCACATTCCAAACTACCGTAACAAACGTAAATTTGTTGCTTTTTCTCTGCGAAAATTAATGGTATAAGGCAGATAAATGAAAGTTCACATTCTCTCGAGAAGACAGTATCTATTTATTATCTGTACCCCGATGTAGTTGTGCATTTTCCTGTCTACATTATATATTTACATTGACCAAATTCAATAAAATATACATGTTATTACACAGATATTACGGAATTTAATACATGTCTTTAATTCTTAAAGTTATATTTGTGTTCACATCATATTAGAGAGAAATCCCTTACAAATTGTGTAACTAAAACTTAAACAAATTTTTATAGAATTGCATTTTCGCTTAATATCATACGTGAATATTAATCCAACTATAAAATGTATTTAATGTCTTTAACTATCTTATTTAAGTATTAAATATTATTGAAATAAAATTTATTTTACATTTGAATTTGAATGTGTTTAAAGAGAAGAATGCTTGCAAATAATAATTCTTGAAATTCCCACCATTTGTAATAATAAAATAAATAAATTGTAATACAGCTTAAATGTTTAATTTGAAATGTCTAAAAGAATATTTCCTAAAGGAATTTCTTTTATGAATAATTAAACATTGCTCTTCCTATGCCATGATTACTTAAGATATTTTATAGGATAGTCATGTTGAAGTATGTAAACCATATCCAAAATATAATGCTATTTATGATACTAGTATGAAGCAAAGAAACTATTAATATGACTTTAAAAAGCAATGCTTTAAAATCACAATGCAGCTGAAGCTCACTGGAATCACTTTTGAATCATCGAAACCGTGGCATGACGAATATTATTGGCTCAAGACTATCATGTGGAAACTGTGATGTGAATTATGTATCAGCAGATTAATCATTTCATGACAGTTTCTAAAAAGCGGCTACAATTTCTTATATCCACAATATTTTGTGGAAATAAATTATACTTCGTGGTGAACTTTCAGATTTTTGCCCCCATTGTTATATCACCTAACCTATTATTACTTCCTCAGTGCCTAATTTACACTATTCAACTAATACAAAGAAACATGTCAAGACTTTTTGAAATAAAATTTCCAAACATTATATAAATAATACTAACTTATTTTAAATGTTTCATGCAATTATTGAGGAAAAATACTTCATTGAGAAAATAAGTAATTATTATTTTTACCATGTATTTAATTTAAATCAATGTTTCTTAAATGTTTAAGCAACTAACTCATTTATTTCAATCCATTTTTAAACTGGATATTATTATCTGTATCATTAGTAATGATGTTATTTGTAGTGAAGTATTCTCATTAACATATCTCCAAATCTTGGTCTGATGGATTCAGAATTAAAATTTCAGTCATATTGTGCCAGGTTAATAGCTTATTCATTAGTGATTCAATTTACCAAAGCTGCGGCAGTACTAAGAAAGAAGTTGATTTCAACTCTGAAACAAATGTCACGAGACATTAATAATGCACCTCTCTTAATTATGTTGTGTTTGGGATGATTATGCACTGCTTAACCACCCTAGTATTATATTAGCTTGGTCAGCTGTGGGAGATTCTTTCGGAGTGCATCCCAACACTTGATATGATAATTTGATTTCAGGATTTAGTCTAGGAAGTATTTGTTATCATTTATTAGGTTTACTAAAAATAAGCGCAGGAAAATTTCAAAGGAAATAAACATATCAAATTGTTGAGCTTTATAAGTTAAATTGTAATGTATAAATTATTCTTCCATTTATATTATAACTATTTGTTATTTCATTTTAATTCTTAAGCACTGCTTTGCGACAAAGTACTATAATTTCAATTAAATTTTGTACATCATTAGTAAACTGAATCAGTAATTTCAAAAGTTTACATATTTGTGAAAGAAATATTTAGTTGATTAAGATATTTCATTTTTATTTCTTAATGCTTAAGCTAGTTTAAGTAAATTGAAGAGATAGTTAATTATTAGTGCAGTGAATTATATATATATATGTATTATATCAAAATTAAATTTGTAGAAACAAATTTTACAGGAGATACTGATTGCTGTCAAAAATGGAAGTTATAATCCTTTTATTTTCAATTTAATTAATGTCATTTTATTCATTAAAATATATTATTTGGATTTTCCATATCTTTATGAGTAAAGTGATCATAAACAATTGGTGTACTATTTTTGTAAAAATAGTTATGTTAAAAATATAAATTTATTACTTAAACAAAAGGTCATTATACGTTTTTATGCAAATATTTTAAAGTCACTTAACTTCTATAATTCCATAAACTATTCCATTCATAAATATAAAAAGTTAGTGCTTAATATTTTCTCATATCATTTTCATTTTTATATTCCTCTTATCAAGATTTTCATAGTTATAGTTTATTTGCTTTATTATAATTAATATAATTATAAAATGTAATTGTATAATGTAGTAATCAAATAAGATAATAAGTTTTTTTGTTTAAATATATCCATGCAAATTTGTTAACGCTATGCACAAAATCTCATTCATGAGTGTGTACTGAATCTGACAATTTGTGTGATGGTTATTTACTAATTGATATCCGATTTATATCATCTTAAATGAGAAAATCAACTATGTCAACTATTTGAATTGATATTAGGAATAGTCTTACGTTAATTGCATTATAGGAAATAAATTCTATGGCATTAACACAGCAATGAGGAATAAAGCTGCTCTTTGTGTGAGATACAATATAACTTAGCAAATATGATTCAATTTTAAATTATTGTAATTTTATAGAGAGATTCGTTGATTTTTTTTATCCTGCGTACCGATTGAGTGCTTATGAAACTAAATTTTAGATGTGACAAAAATAAAATAAAATTAATGGTTTCTAAAAATTAATACATACATATTGCCCTTAATTTGAGTTAGTCTAACATGTCTAAAACAATTATGAATTTAAACATGTTTTACAGTACCAATAAACACCAATTTTTCATGTTAATATTAAAAAAGGAAAAATTCATTAAATGAGCAATTTTACGTTCATATGTGTTTCAAAATATGTTTCGTTTTGACAGTAAAATATTTTTCTCATTACGTTAGATAATTATCAGCATCAATGTATCCCATATTAAATACATTTTCTATTTTCCTAGTTGACGGACAATAATTTTGCAGTAAAATGAGAAGCTAAATTCTTCATGAGTCTGACTTCATATATCATTCAATGGAAACATACTTTGAAAATATAATACTCTTTCTAATAAATACAATTTTTCTTAGAATTTTGTTTGATAAAATTTATTTTTCTTTAATTCAATTCAATGTGCTTATACAATAAATTATTCAAATGCTCTTAGTATTTTCTATTGTCAGTATTAATATCTATTCGTAGCATAGTAAATCATTATCAATGTTTATCGAATAAATTTAATTTTCACGTTAAAAACTAAAAATGAGTAATTATTATTCTAAAAATTAATTAAATTTCTCAAAACATAATATACAAACTTCATTTTTAATCAATGACCGTCGTAATGATAAGACCAAATACCCGTTTAGTAATAGCTACACTTGAAAATATTAAATTTTACACGAAGACTACCCCTGCGTCACCGGACCTTTATGTAAATTTTATATATAACTGAATATATGTATAATAAAATGTAAAAGAAAGAAAAGAGATTGTATAAGAAAAAATTTAATATAGTTTGTACACAAATTATTTCGCTTACCATAAGCACCTGTTGAATTCTTGTCCTGTAAGAGTAGACTAGAGTAAAGAAAATTAAATTATTCTTACAATGGAGCAGATGGATATACATTCAAGTAAAGCAAAATTGCTTAATTTGCAACATATATATATTTATAAATATATATATATATATATATACTACTGGCCATTAAAATTGCTACACCGAGAAGAAATGCAAATAACCGAACGATATTTATTGGACACATACATTATAGTGAAAAGAACAAGTGATCAGGTTTACAGGAAATTAGGATGTATAGATCTTGAGAAATCAGTACCCAGAGCAGCCACCTCTGGCTGAAATAACAGCATTTATCAGCCTAGGCATGGAGTCAAACAGAGATTGTATGGCATGTACGGGGATCTTAGTCCATGCAGCTTCAACACTATGCCACAGTTCATCGACTGTAGTGGATGGTGAGTGATGGCGTGCCAATCGCTCGGCAACCATTGACCACACGTTTTCAGTTGGTGACAGATCAGGAGAACGTGCTGGCCAGGGTAACAGTCGAACCTGTTCTGTATCAAGGAAGTTCAGAACAGTACGGGCAACATGCGGTCGTGCATTATCCTGTTGAAACAAAGCATTAGGGAGGCCTCGAAAATAGGGCAGAGCCACTGGCCTTAACATATCGGAAATGTAACGGTTGCTGTTCAAAGTGCCGGTAATGCTAACAAGAGGTGATCGAGACGTGTATCCAATGGCACCCCATACCATCACTCATGCAGATGGGCCAGTGTGGCGATGTCCAATGCAAGCTGGAAAAGCACGTTCTCCACGATGCCTCCAAACACAGATGCGGCCATCATGGTCCCGTATACAGAACCGAGATTCATCTGTAAAGATGACGTGATGCCATTCCCGCGTCCAGGTTCGTCACTGATCACACCATTGAAGGTGCTCCTGTCTGTGATGCAGCGTAAATGGTAGCCGAAGCCATGGTCGCAGTGCAGACAATCCATGCTGCTGCAAACGTCGTCGAACTGTTCGAGCAGAAACTTGTGGCCTTGCAAATGACTCCATTTCTCGACTCAGGGTTCGTGACGTGGCTGTACAATCCCTTGTGTCCATGCGGATAAGATGTCTGTCTTCTCTGCTGTTAGTGATGGGGGGTCGCTGAGATCCTGCATGACGTTCCGTATGATTGTCCTGAACCCAACGATTCCATATTCTGCTAATAGTCATGGGGTCTCGACCGACGCGAGCAGCAATATTGCGGTATGATAAACCGCAATCCCGGTAGGGTATAATCCTTCCTCAATCAAAGTCAGACACGTGCTGATAGGCATTTCTTCTTCTTACACGAGGCATTACAACAACTTTCTTTGCCGAAAACAACGTTGAAACGGAAATTGAGTATGAGAAAACTGCTCTAAAATCTCTGGTTTTATACACATTGTAGATGTCGCTACTGTCACCTGCTTTGTATGAATGCGCTGAAAATTTAATCATTTGCATATCACAGCAAGTTCTACCTGTCTTGCAAATTTCACGTGTGTTGTGTGCCGCTTTCCTGGTGTAGCAATTTTTATGGCCAGTAGTGTATATTGAAATGTTAATATATGAATATTCTGTACCCTCTAAAGGAGCTTTTGATAATTAATTTGAAAACAAAAACAGAGTTATCTTTTTTGAGAGAAAATATGATTTTATTGAATAAGTATCTGAAACAAAAGTTATCTGCTCTTCACGAAAAATGTTTATCATTGAACAAAATCTTGGTAATTGTTACGTCTGTAACTATGAAAATGATTTATCAATTAACAACATTGGAATAAAAAGTAAAGAAAATTTACAAAAACGAATATAATTGAGTGGTGTATATAATGTCTCTGATATGGTAAATATAACATTAAAATATTAAAACAGATTAGACAAAAATAGAAACATTTTTATCTAAGGTGTTTGATTTTTATCTAAGAGATATGATTGATGAAATATAATTTAGAATATTTTAGTAGTATACAATAACCCTAATGAATTAAGTTTTAATATTGAAAATTAGTTTCATGTAAAAGACGAAAACACATAAATATCTTAGCAACAAGACTTTCTCATTATAAAGAAATAATTGAGGTAGAAAACACACATATTACTAATCAACTACAAATGTATGTCAAATATATAAATTTTTTATAATGTATAGTTGATTATTCACAAATTGTATATCACCTTACCTTTACCTTATTAATACCATGAATTTACAATATTTTTTTAATGAAATCTGATACTTTTTGATGTAGATACACATGAAATTCTTCTTTCATGTTATTCATATGATATCAATATATCATTTTGAAATGAAGTAATATGATTGACAGTATAAGGGATAAAACTTTATAATTTGTTTAACCCCTTAAAAGGGTAAAAAGTTCATGATAAGAAATTTCAAGCATGATGAAAAAATGTTACACATATGCATCTTATCATCTAGACAACTTAAATACGCTGGATATCTTTACCTCTATAAAAAAGGCCAAATGAGGACGATGTTAAGAGACACAATTTATACAATTTTTCAATACTGCATGTCACACATTTTAATTACAAATTTACTAATAAATTATTTACACAGTTTTGGAAATTATTTACAAGCAATTTTTTTTTAATTTTTTGATTTGTAGCTGAAAAGTAAAAGCGAAGTGATAAAAGTAAAAATAATTTGGAAGACATTATTGGTTATACATTGTTTTATAAATTTGGTACCATGTATCATAACGATTCATTAATAAAAGAAGACATGGCCAAATGGACTTTTTGTGTCCAGTGCCATCTTAACTGTGATTCCTCTATAAATGATTGGTGTGATTCTTCATAGAAATTTTTAGCATTAGCACTAGTTTGCACAATATCTCCATTTGTAATCAAGTGGACATATTTTCGTCTGCAATGTATCATAACTAAAATCTATCAGAAATCTACCGAGATGGCAACAAAATGATATGTCTAATAGTTCATGGGTTCCTCTCTAACTTTGGAGGTGGAAGTTTCAAGTTGCTCATAATACACTTTAATTAGTTTTTATCCATCGAATTAACTTTCATGACCATAGCAAAAATTTAAAGCGACATTTAAAATCTAACTAAGAAAAAGTTAATGAATTCACATAATTTATTAGATGAAATAATCATAGATTAACTTTATAGAAAAAACATTAATGTCGCGAATTCCTTTAAAATACCTTACAAAATATTAATAAATTATTTAGCCTTATATCAAATATCTTAATGCTTTCTTTTTAGGAAGGTAATTTTAATATCGCTTAGTTGAAAAATTTCGTATTTGATTCGTTAAATGCGCCAATTAAAAAGTGTTTATAGTATTTGAATAGTTTTTACATTTTCAATAAATAATCTTTTACTTAAATACTTTACAAATCTTACAAAAAGGCTGGAAACATCTTTTTTTGTGAAAGTTTCTGAATTAAAACCAGCTAAAACACTCTTTACTGAAATGTAAAGCATTACAAACAAAGAATTCTATTTTAAAGAAGTCATTTGTTAAGAAAATGAACGTATTTTATATGATTATTTTGTGAAGATCATGTATTATAAGATTTAGTTACATCTTAAAGAGCAAATAGTTTCATTTGAAGCATAAAGTGACATCGAGAATACTCAACTCATTAAGTGAAACATTCTTATCTGGTGAAACCAAGTTTTACTTATTGGGACTTAAATATACCTTCCACTGTGGTTAAAATTATATTTTGAGGAATAAAACCTAAAGTATACGCCTAAAAATATCAGTATTATACGCCTATAAATATTTTAATTATTTTTATTTCTCAGTGACCATAAATGAATGAATATAGCATCATATTTCTTTGCAAATTAAGGCATTATTTTATTTTAATCTGACACGAAATGTGACTCAAGATTATTTTTTAATCAAAACCAAATATATATCTCGTATCATATTTAGTTATACAAATTTAGAAGCGTATCATACTTCGCCATAAATATTTTTACAAGAAAAATAATTTCTTATTCTTAATATACTTAAAATTTAAGAAAAACTTCTGATATAAAGCAAGTATTTAATGATATTTATTTTTAGGTTCTCATAAATATTTATACTAATTAGTATAACAGTAAAACTATTACTATTGACTTTTTGTTTTTTAGACTTTAAATACAAACGCCCACACACATTTTGTCGTTGAAATGTTTTGAATTTTTTAATAAATATACGTACGCATGTAAACATTACGCTGGAAAAATATTTAATATTTTGAATTACCTTAAAAGTTTGCTTATTACCAATGCTATAAAAATATTTTTGTGAGTGTTGTTAAATGTTGCGCAAATTTGAGTTTTTTATTACATCCGTGTTTTTTATATAAGTGTGAGTATAAAATAAATTATATTTTCTTTATGTATCAAGAATTCTTAAGACTACAGCATTGATGATGTGATAAATAAAATAAGCTTCAGTAAGAAGATAAAACAACTTTTTTGTCATCATCTACAAAATTTCATATACTTATTTTTACATACATACACATATGTGTGTAAAAAGATAGAAAAGATTTAAAATGTGGTAAATTTAATTAGAAAAAATGTTGCTTCCAATTATCTATTAAAATGGCTGAAAAACTAAGTAAATATTTTTAAAATCTAATGTAAAAATGTCAAACTTTTGAAAATTGAAAACATGTTTATGCGATTTATTTATCTTTTTCTCCCATTATACGATTTGTACTTAACTTTTTTGGAGCTTCTCTTTTAACTGCCAAATTTATTTTGCATTTTAATACGTGATAGCTGTTTTTTTTGGAATTTGTTTTAAAAAACTTATATATAAGTGTTTATGTCTTATATCTCATCAAAGTAATTAGAAATGTAAATAATACTTGACAAATATAAAATATTATAAAATTATAGAGATGAAAAATTTCAAGCCTATATTTATAAAAAGAAATATAAAGTTTATTTATTTAGGAAGATATCAATCATATAAATCTTTTTTATATATGAGACATTTATTTTAAATTTTCTTTTCTGAGTATAAAAATCACAAAATTAAATTTACAATCATACTAATAAATTACAAAACAAAAAGTTTAAATGGTATTGATGAACACACTAGCTTATATAAGTAAATATAATTAATTAAATTTCTCATGACATCATCAAATAGAATGTTATTTAGTAGAAAAATCCTAAAATACAAAAATATAAGACATAATTTGGGACTATAATAAAAGAGTTTTTTGATTCAGAAGTCTGCTAAGAATTGTAAAGAAGTGGGAATAAATTATAATGAAGAATATTTCAATTTTATAAATAATAAAACTAATTTATCAGAAAATAGATGAACGTTGTAACTTATGATAAAAACTGATGATAAAAAAACTGATGAACTAACTGATGATAAAAAATTTAAAATGCTTTTCTCTTATTTTGATTAAATTTGATTCCGATTTTAATATGAATTCTTGATTTATTTATTTCGTTTAATGTGAGAAAGAAATTAATGATTTAGCTGCAAATATGATTTGTTTCATGAAAATATATAATATTTATATTAGGAAGAATATGAGATGTTGAATGACATATGTTATACTTAACGTATGTCCGACATCTATACTTATATTCACATAGCAAAATCCTTAAAGTCTATTAAATATAAAATTATCATCAAATAACATTCTAAAAGAATGCTATTTACAATGTTCTAATTGACATTTCTGAATTTTTATTATTCCTCTAATATTTAAAGAATGACTCAACAATTAAAAAACATCTTAAAAATATTATAAGGATTTAATCATCTTGTTTAATTTTAAATTAAATAATTCTGTCAGCAAAATTATTATGCTAACTAAACAATTAAATTTATCAATATAATTTAAATAAATTTAATTAGTGAATAAATGCGCTATTTGTAAATTTGAATCACTAGGGAATATTTATTAAGAAATAATATTAACTTGGAAGCATAGGAATTGATTATTTATTATCATTTTGAATTTATACATATTAATAAAATTAATTTATGAAGCAAACACTTTTCAAGCATTTGTTAATTACTAACTGTAAGAATTTTAAAAGTTATACGTAAAATTACAAAGGTAAACTGCAAGCAACAATATATTCACTTAGTTGATATTTATGAATTCAACAATAAAATAACGTTTCGATATGAAGTAAGGTGATAAAACCCATTTCTTATAAGAAAATATTACTTTAAATATTTGTTTCCAAATTCTGAACAATTTATACTGTATCAGATCGTAAATTGCAACTAATAGAAAATAGAATATTACGAATTTAAGTTGCTTTCTTTTTACTTCATTTGGGTGCAAATTGCATTTAGAAATTTAAAAATTTTATTGCTATCATAAAGCTTTTTTAATGGGTCTTTAAGAGTATTATAAATATACAATAAACCACTCCCACGACATAAAATTGTCACATAAAATATTTTATATGTCATGAATAAATGCAAGTTAAAGTTGGGAAACATTTTATAGTTTAAAATATTAACACATTTATTTATTTGATGGATATAGAGTAAAGATGACATTATAATTAGTGAAATCTACTTATCTGCATAAAATGGTAACACCCTCATTTATATTTAATAAAAGTGAAAAGTACGGTATAATTCCTTTTTATGATTCACTATTTTCCTAATACTTGATATTCAGTAATTACTTTTATATTTCAAAGAGTCGTATCGTAGAAAATACCAGTATCTTAGAAGATGCAATAAATATTCTAGTAAAAATGTCTGGAAAAATAGTCTACTATTCACCATAAAGTATTTCTAAAGGCAATATCACAGTTGCGCATTTTCTTGTAAAATAAGCAGATTTTCTCTGTATAACTTATATTTTTCATGATATTGTGTTACATACAGAGATTATTTTCATTTATTATTGCAAATATTTTGGATGTATTTAGATTTCTAAAATTTTACCTTCACGAATGTTAATTATAAATGCAAAATCTAAAATTGGTGGAGTATATTACTCGTTATATTCAATAAGAAATTCGATGTTTATTTATATAAATTCAATATTTGCTAAAAAAAATCATTGTGATTAAATTTTAATACAAACAACGATGATTTATGCTACAGTTTTTATTTATTATTAATACGATTTCATAGAAATTAATACTGATCTGTATAAGAATTGTTAATGGCTATGCTACGTATGATCATGAACTATCAATGCCTTACGTGCTATGCTACAAGCGATCATGAACTATCAATGGTGTACGTGCTATGCTACGGGCGATCATGAACTACCAGTGGCTTACCTGCTGTACTACGAGTGATAGAACTCGGTCAAAAAAATATCACTCCAACCCAGTTATTTCGATAAGAGTTCAGTATCCTTCCCACAATTTCAGTTGAATCGGTATCAATCATAGCCGTTGTTGGTGTCTTTCGATTTGAACCTGAAACTGCTATCCCATATTTATTTTGAACAATTTTATTGGGTTAGTCTGATCAATGCAAAATGGAGTTATTATTATCTCTTGTAGCAACTAACTCTACAGTGATGGATTTTACTGTAGAAGAATGATCAAGTAGGCCTCTTGCCTGATGTTACTGATATTATGTGGTCACTATACACCTCTATCCCATGTTTTGTAAACAATCTACTTTGCCATTCGATTGCGTATCATTGTCTTGGATTTAAATATTATGATTATGAAGAATTTCAGCATTTGCAATGAAATTCTTTATAATTTTGTCATGCTACTGTAAAGTTTTTTTAAAAAAATTGATTTAATGTAAATACCTATAAAGAATTTAAAATGTAAGTTATTCCGATAAAACATTTTTATAAATAAGCAGTACAAGACAATATATAATTCAGATATCATTAAAATTTAAAATAAATGGAGATACATTGTATTGCGTTAATATTTAGTAAAAAATATTTAGCAAAAAATATTTACTAAAATTACATGCAAAATTTATTCAAAAGTTTCATTATGCTTTAGTTTTTAGAATCTATGACATTTCTGGCTTGTACATCATTGGTATTACTAAGTTTTAAGGAAGATTGCGGTTCTAAATGATCATAAATTAGAAATCATGCTTTTTAATGAATTGATAAACAAATTATACTTGAACATACAAAACAGGGTTAGTTTATCTAATTATTTTGCGACAAAATAATTACAGTAAAATATTTTATTAATAAAAAGTTGGATCCTTTGAGTTATCATGGAAGGAGAGGAAGACTGCTATAATAATTTTAAATTGCTGACAATTTACTTTTACGATGAAATTTACATCGTATTTCTAATTTTTGTATTACAGGGAATTCTTAAAAAAATAAAAATAACTTACTATTAAACATAGCTACGTGTGTGTGAGTGTGTGAGAAAGTACGTGTTGCTCAAAAAATAATTTGTATTTTAATTTTATTGTAAAAATGCTCTGTAAATAATCTAAGTTATTGTAGTTCATTTAAATTTGGATCAATTATTACATGTTAATTGATATTAAATAATAAACTAAATATTTAAAAAAATATTTTGTTTTCTCGATAGAGAAATATCAAAAAAACATTAAATTTTGTTATTAAAATATATTAATTTGACTTTTTATAGAAGGTGAAGATTAAATTTAAATTTAATTGTACTTATCATTTAATTTTCACAATATTTATTGATTTAAAAATCAAATAAATTATATATAACGAATTAATCAATGTGTTTCATGACATTAAATGAAATATGAACCTTTGAAGAGTATATATAAATAACTTGAAGTAAATTATTAAGTATCAATCATAGAAAAAGTATTGAGTTACAATTAATGTAACTGATATCATTATTTTAAATTTATATCTCATCTTTTGAAGTTATTTTAAATTTATTCTGAATTTCAGTTAAGTTGTAAGTGGGCGATTTAATGAAATATTCATTCGTAATACTGTCCACTCATTCAGTGGATGACGTGTTAACAATCTTAAGAATAATACAATAACACAGTGAAAGACTATTAAGAATAAATTTTTTAACATTATTTTATATTTATACTGTTAGAAACAACTGTTGACGTTGAAATTTAATTCATACTTTTGACAATTAAAATTGTTTGTTTATTTAAAATATAATTTCTTTCCCGAGATACCAAGTGACAGAGTTTGATGTCTATTAACAGCTACTGTGGGCTTTTCTCTAACAGATATTAATATATGATAACAAATGAGGTTATAGCATGATTTAGGAGCGTACACTAGTTAAGTATATATTATTAATTGTCATTTCATTATATTTATCAGAAGAAAATGTTATTTAATTAAGGACCATTTACTTCAACACTGAACATTTTAAAATTAGAAGAATCTGTTTTGTAAATTATTAATTTTATTTGAAATGCGCTGAAATTAGGTAAAAGGTACATAACACTGTTTTACTTGTTTTGAATTTCAATTTTAGAATAAGAATTTCACATATGTTGATGTATAGACTTACAAAGAGTGACAAAGTAAGCCTTTTATGTTTTGTATCTATATTTATATTTTTAAACTTATGGCATTTACATTTAAAAAATTTAACAAGTCTAAGGATTATCATTGAGTATAATTAAGAAAATTCTTAATAGTTTATTACCTAGATTAGGTTTTTACGGAAAATACCTAAATTATAAAAACTTCTAAAATTTGTAATAAACCTCAAAAATATATTATGTTGATTATGGTTGCATTAAAAATGCTTCAATCACAAATGACTACTTGAAACATTTGAATTTATTGCTGTTTAAATATTAATTTGACATGAAATTTATCTAATTAGAAAATTTGTGAAAATAGTTTTGAAATGATACAATTTTCATAACAATTTTGCGTTAAAGAGAATGTAAAAATTATTTTCAGTGATCATTATTTTAATTAAAAACTGGTATTAAGCAGTAATTTGTTTTAGTTGAGCTTTAACCTTCAACAAATCCTTATTCAGCTTAATATCAGTTATTCAGGAACGGAATTCCAGAAAGCTTCTGTTTTAACAAGTATATCATTTTACTGCTTTTAAATATCATAAATTAGTTTAAAAACAGAAAATAAAATTGAATCTGAAAAATATTTTACGGACTTTACCTTTCTATTTAAAATAAGAGTTTATTTATACTTACTTAGACATTTTTTAGCATAATATTCATAAAAAACTCAATATTATGTAAATCAAAATAAAATCCTATTCTTTGACGAAAATACACTACTGGCCATTAAAATTGTTACACCAAGAAGGAATGCAAATAACCAAACGATATTTATTGGACACATACATTATAGTGGAAAGGAAAAGGGATTAGATTTACAGGAAATTAGGATGTATAGATCTTGAGAAATCAGTACCCAGAGCAGCCATCTCTGGCTGCAATAACAGTATTTATCCACCTAGGCATGGAGTCAAACAGAGATTGTATGGCATGTACGGGGATCTCAGTCCATGCAGCTTCAACACTATGCCACAGTTCATCGACAGTAGTGGATGGTGAGTGATGGCGTACCAATCGCTCGGCAACCATTGACCACACGTTCTCAATTGGTGACAGATCAGGAGAACGTGCTGACCAGGGTAACAGTCGAACCTGTTCTGTATCAAGGAAGTTCAGAACAGTACGGCCAACATGCGGTCGTGCATTATCCTGTTGTAACAAAGTATTAGGGAGGCCTCGACGATAGGGCAGAGCCACGGGCCTTAACACATCGGAAATGTAACGGTTGCTGTTCAAAGTGCCGGTAATGCGAACAAAAGGTGGTCGAGACGTGTATCCAATGGCACCCCATACCACCACTCCAGCAGATGGGCCAGTATGGCGATGTCCAATGCAAGCTGGCAATGCGCGTTCTCCACGCAATATTGCGGTACGATAAACTGCAATCCCGGTAGTCTATAATCCTTCCTCGATCAAAGTCAGACACGTGCTGATAGGCATTTCTTCTTCTTACACGAGGCATTACAACAACTTTCTTTGCCGAAAACAACGTTGAAACGGAAATTGAGTATGAGAAATCTGCTGTCAAATCTCTGGTTTTATACACATTGTAGATGATAGCTACTGTCGCCTGCTTTTTATGAATGCGCTGAAAATCTAATCATTTGCATATCACAGTAAGTTCTACCTGTCATGCAAATTTCACGTGTGTGATGTGCCGCTTTCCCAGTGTAGCAATTTTAATGGCCAGTAGTGTAATAAATTGATAAAGTAAATTGGATGAAACTAAAAAAGCAAATATATATGATAAAGCAAATATAAAATATCCTGTATCAATGAAAAGAACGTATAGAAGATGAAGAACGGAAGTTGTAAGCCTCTATATGAATAAAATAACAAGATGTTTTTAAAAAGAATATAATACTTCATTGGAATTTTTTTCCATTTTAAATATTTCTAAGCTAATTCTCATTTTTTTAAAAATAAAATAGCTGCATTTTAAGTAAAATATGCAAAACACGTTCAATAAAGAATTTTTTAAACTAAATATTTCTGGAGATGAGCATTATAAACTTATTTTTTTATAGTTTATTTCATTTTGTATTAATGCTTATTAATGGGAATAAGCTTAATTATTAGATATTATATTCTATGTTATAATTATTGTTTCATTAAAAAGCTAAATAACATAAGCTAAAAGTTCAAATTTCTTTGTGTTTGAAGGAGTTCAATTTGAATCTGAATTTCTGTGTTTACCACATTCAGTTTGTTATATATTCCCAAGATTCCTGAAACTATTTGATCTCCTAGTTCACTGAATATGTCTAGTATTTGGTTGACACGAATAGTTGACAAATGTGAAAAATACCGAATAGTCGTTGCTTCGCTATTAAAATTCATGAAAAAATGGTAATTTATGGAACAGAAATTTTAAAGTAGAGAAATACGTGGGGTTTTACGGAAGGTAACATATTTTTACTTAGGAATTGTTGCTTTATTATGAAATTTTCAAACTACTTTATGGGAATTATTTGTTATATAATATATTTGTTAGCATCAGCGCTTAGTCTAATCTAAGTACATTTTATATTCCCATAATTAAAGTTGAGAAAAGGCGTTTAAAATATTCTTTACAATAACTTGATAATTTTGGGCAAAAATCAAATTGAAAATGTATTACCAAAACATTAAGCGATCATACCACATAATTATAGTCAAGTTGTATTTTTTTCTCTTTAAAAAGTTTAATCTATAATTAAAGTAGTTATAGAGAATTGTAGTTGTTTGAATAGCAGGAATCACATCTTCAAGTTTGTATTAGAGATAGATAGACAACGATGTAAAGAAGTCCCGGTCTATACCTATTGGTTATCGCGTCTCCTTTAATATCACTAGAGCAATCGACACCTTCTATTTGTCTTGTGCGTCAGCTAAAAACCTCATTCAATTATTATTGGCAAAATTACTTTTACAGTGAGGAGGCATCAAAGCTTACAGTATCCTATCCGATAGGATCTACAGCACAGTTCTTCAAAAGAATAAATTTAATAAACATTTAATTGTATTAAAATGGAAGTATTCATTTAAAATGAAAATAGTATTAGTTATTAAATAGTAAAAAATGATAGAAGAAAAGAAAATTAAAACTAAGCGTCAAATAAGTATATACAAAATATACAATCTTGAAAGCGAAAGTCAAGATACTAGTCACTAAAGTTCATTATAAAGTTTAAAATAATGAATGAGTTTTACAGATAAAATTTATTCAGTGTAAGACTATTCTGAATAAGTAGGAATATCCAGTGTTTGGACAAGCTGTTACTGTTGTCTTTTTTGACATAGTTTAGTCCCTTTAGTGAAAACGGCTTGTAGAATAGAAATTATTTTGCTCCTTCGATATGTATTGTTGATGCAGAATTTAATAATAACTGCGTTAGTTTGAGAAGAATATCTTTTAATTTGGAAATATTTTGTCAAAGTACAGTTCTCTATATAATGAAATGAAGCTCCTGGTTGTCCACATGAGCAGTTATTGTTTGGTGTCCTCTTTATTCTGTGAAAGTATGCGGAGAATGGTCCATCATATATCAGCAAGTAACTGACAGAAGGATTTGTAGTTACTCTGTGGTTCCAGATGAGCTTTTAGAATTTTTAATTAGAATTAAAATTTGAATATTCTTGCGATCAAAGGTAATTGAAGACTTAGTTGATAGCTGAATGGTCAATCTAGCGACTTGTTCAAAAGTGTATTGGTTTAATTCTCTCTTCAAATATATTAAGAATATTTATAATCGATCGCAATTCCCATTAATTGATAAATTCCGATGGAATATGATCTAACTCACAAAAAACATTGCAAAACAACAAACCAAACTAAATGAAAGCAAAATAATATGTACACTTAATTTTGAAAAATGTAACTTGAGTCATTTGTAATTTAATTAAAAATATTATCTTATCATAAATATTTAAAATTTATAAGGTTTTAATAAAAAAGATCTGATAAATTTCACAACTAAAATATTTTAGATATCATATTAGCAATACAAGCAATAACAGAAAATTATTGCTAAACCTGAAATCATAAGCAAAATCAAACAAAACCAAAAACTTCTTCTAAAAAATTGCAAAATATTTTCAGTGGATTCTTTCGCACATTGGTATGGTGAATAACAAAAATGTGAACTTTCTGTCAAATATTGAAACCACTGCTCCCAAAGAAATAACACCCGAAACACCAGATACACTTGAAAGCAGGGGATTGAAAAATACAATGAAACAAACTACTATGATTTGACAAATTTATCAAAGAAAAATCATAAGAACACATATAAGATATATGGAAGTTTTTTGGTAACAACCTAGAAATGAAGCAATGACAGATACTAGCCATCTAACAAGACATGATTGTTTAGCAGAACATTAATACAATATCAAAATATTATCTTCCAAAGCATTTTAAATTTGTAATATAAGCATCTTGAGTTCTAACCATCTCCTAATATGTAAAGATTTAAATAGAAAGTCCCAGGAAAATGATGACGTCATCAAACTTTATTGGGAAGTAAGAACTCTCATAAGATATAAACTATTACAGACTCTTAATATGGCTTGCTTCTTTAACATTATAATAATGTAAAATTTAATTTTTTATTTTTTGTTTTATTGTATTTTATGCACCCTTGTAAGGCTGTGAACTGTATTATTTATATCGACTGATTTTCGAATAAAGTCAAAACTTAAGAATATAAAATAATATTTTAAAATTTCATTACTTATTTATGTGAAAATCCATAACTTTCTCAAAAAGGAAAATTCGGAATAAGCATTTAGGAGTATTTTTTTATAAAAATTCATTTTAGTAATTATTTGAATTTTAATAGATAATTATTTATTGAATTTTAATAGGTAATTATTTAATAGAAAAAATAATCGAATTAATTAATATTGGTAACAGTTAAAGCAAAATAACACTCATGTTTTAATTTCTTTTAAATAAATTTTAATAATTTCCGAAATTAAAACATGCATGCTTATAATGTTCAACAAACTAAATGCAACATTTTAATTAGAAGAAATACAATTACAGTGACCCCTAACCTTTAAACTGAAAAGAAATTACAATTTGCGGAGTATTAAATTTTATGTTATAATTAAGTTGAAGTAAATTTTTGTGGTTTTAAAATCTATCTGCAAGCGCGCTTTTAAATAACTTCAAATTTATGTGTGTTTTAAGTTTAATAAACTTCCTAAAGGATAAAAAAAGCTGATAATTTTTAATACATCTTACCCTAAAAAATTAATGCAATCAACTGTGAATCAGTCAAATTTGAATTTTATTTTGAATAAAATAATTAAAGAATAAAAATTTGAAGAGAAATTGGATAAAAATAATTTATTTCTGCAAACAATTAATGTTTATTAAACTGTAATTTGTGAAATTGAAACAAGAAAACCTATATTCTTGTAATTAAATACTGACATAATCATAATTATGTCATTTGATAAATTCATGTATAAATCTGGATCATGAAAGCATGCCTTGAAGCCATCTTTTACTAAAAATATTTACGATTTCTTTGAGAATCATTGATTATCATAAATGTGTAATAAGCATAGAAATCACGCACTTCTAATTTTGATTGTATGATTTTGATAGTATGATTACACAAGAGATCACAGTTTAAAGCAATGTAGTCAACATTATTTATTATACTTATGAAACATATTTACATGGAAAAATATCATATTGCATTTTTTCCAGTTGTTTTGCTGCAGACAAGAAAATACACATTATAATATCTAACAAGTTAGACTTCGCATATGATAGTTTTTCTATGTATGAATCCTTGCTACCATATTTGTTCTCTGCAGCCTATGAAGTATTCTAAACAGATTCGTGTGACATAAAGACTTACGTGACTTAGAAGAAGATAGAAACCAACTGATGTGTTTGTGATAAATAGTAAAGCCAAATATAGCTTTCATTTGTTACTGTATTTATTTTTCTCCTATGCTTGTACCATGAAATGTTAAAGGTGATTGTAATACTATTCATATGTTTATAATAGAGTCGTTTAATATATTGATTAATTTAGAGTCCATTAATAGAAGAAACTAACGCGAAATAAAAAAGACTTCTGTAAAAATACTCAAAATTATAATATTTGATTTATTAATGATAATTAAAAATCTGCCAATTAAGTGAACTTATAGTGATTGCATCTTGATGAATTGCATTTTTTGTCGAATTAGTGTTATACTCAATGTTTTTAATAAAATAAATATTTATTAAAAATTATTTCATATGTAACTTTATCTTAAAAATTTAAGTTTATAATAAATATCCATCATTACTGCATTTTTAATCTCTCATCTTTAGTAATTACATATAGTAACTACAATAAATATGAAAAATGAATTGTGTAAATATTGCATAATAATTAATGTGAATAGTTTTAAAAACAGAAAATGTGTTATGTAAAAATTATATAGTAAATTTTATGAGGGGTAAGTTATATGAAGTTATTAAAAATAATTTTACTGAGAAAATAATGTTTCCTGTGTGGTATTTCATTATTCATCAAATAGTTTCATCACAAAAACTGATTTTTTGAATGTGAAAGTTGAATGTGATTAGCTTCTTGAAAGTGTATTGGAGTTCATCAATTTTAAATGATAAAAAAATTAATTAATATCAGTATTTTTTTAAAATATTTTTGTAAAAATAGTTTTTCACAATCAATTTTGAAGACTTTATTTTCTGTAAACAATTGAAGCTTTTGTAGAATAGTTAGAACTCCTATTATTTCACATGCTAGCATAATACTAAATAATAATTTCATGGCAAATTAAAAATTTAGATAAGTTAATTTTATTTTGAAATTTGGGATTCTAAGAAAAATTTAAGGAAGACAATTTTTGTTCCAAAATGTTGACACTTTTTTTACACTTTGATTTGTCACAAACTTGAATGAATTGTATGAAATTTAAAGATTATTTTTATAAATATAAACTATATTTAAATGTGCCAATTAATTTTTAACAAAATAAAGTGTACAGTGGTGTACGTTTTACCTTATTTTTTTATTTTGACTGCAAAATTTCAAATTTCTTTTTTAAATGAACCATACGTTAATATCATATTATCATAAGCTTCAATTACTAACGCAATTAAGATATGTTAAAATTGACGTAAAAATTAGAATAACAACCTATATGACAAGATAAATGTTTTACATTTCCATATAACATATAATGAGGTATAAAAAGCTTTATTTTAATGAAGTAAAACTGAAGTATATACATTTACTTTGTTTGTGTGTGTGTGACTCAAGAAATTACTATTATAAAAGCAAAAAAAATTCTTTATTTATAACATGATTAATTTTCATTTTAATAAAAAAATTATATTTTATTCAGAGAAAACTTTATTATTGGCCGCCTACCTTGTGTAGTGGTCAGAGTGCCTGACTGCGGATAGGAAGGTCCTGGGTTTGAATCCCAATTCGGGCATGGATGTATTTCATCTCTGTCTATCCTGTCTTTGTCCTTTCTTTGTATGAATAGTTTCCTACCCTATAATCGGGTTCCTATGGCATGTGTGTACTGAGGAAGTCGGACTCCACACCAAAATATGGTTCAGTTGGAAAAGTGGAGCAGCGCACCCCATATTGTGAGCCTGGCTGGCACAAGACAACAACAACTTTATTGTTGTCATGAAATGAATTAAAATATAAATAAATCTAATTTATGTTAAAAAATTATTATCGTATTAATTTTTTTTACCTAAGATCATTAAATATTATTTAATTTATTTAATAATTTTAATGCCATATAGGAAGAGACTAACAGTTTTTCGTAAATAGGTCGGATTTACAAATTGCATGGGAGAAAACTCGTAAAACTTCCAAAATGTTCAATACCCTGACAGATGTACATCAAGAGAGCTGAAGCACACTGAGCTGCTTAATTGTTCCAGAATGACTAGGTTCAATACCGAAGCATATCACTCGAGAGAACACAAAATTAATAGTATGTCACAGTTAGATTTATTTAAAAAATTTCAAAACTTCACTGTCAAAAGTAAGAGCCCCTCAATCTATGCCTCTTATATCTATTTTATTAGAAAGTTATATACTAACGACTTTTGGAGCATGAAAATATTAAGTATCATGTAATAACACATTAATATATTATTTTGAATGGTATTTTGCTTCACTATACAATGCTTCAAAACAATATTTATTTATTTTAATCATTCCATTTTACATTTATGTATTCACTGGAATTAAAAATTGCTCCAAAGTTGAGTTAGGTAAATAGTACTTGAATAAGATATGAATCATTGTGAATTGTAATTCTTTTTTCTAAAGAATTCAGTAATAAATTCTTATATAATTTTAACTAATTGCAGTAACTAGAAATTATTTTCTCACGAATAATATTGATCCAATTAGTGGTTAAAACTTTATTTTCGAAGGATATTGTTACACATTTTATATAGCTTTTGCAATTAATAATAAGTCAGCGATTTTTTTCAGAAGTACATGCATCTTAATTCTTGGTAATTCTTGAATGTTTCAGATAAGTTCATTCAGATATTTAGTATTTTAATTTAATGAATTGATTATATTATAAATTTATCATTGATGATGTTTCAAAAATATAAAACTTAAATTTTAATAAGAGTGATGTACTTTATTCTTAATTTTCTTAATTACTGATCATTAAAACTGTGGCATTAAAAGAAACTTTTTTCAATAGAAAACTCAACTCTTCTCTATTAAATATTTTTATATTTAATTACAGAAAATTAGTTCTATATTCACAGTTGATATACGATTAAAAAGGGAATCATTTATTAAATACTATATTTGATTCATGAAAAAAGCAACTTTTTGACTTATTATATTGAATTTGTGCATAAATAGTAATTAATATCATTTAAAATAATTTAAATGAAGAATATCGAAATTAAAGGTAAATTAAATGTTAAATAATGAGATATTAAATTTCACGAACCAGAAAATTTATTAGAATTCATTTATAAGAAATTTTAATTAAAGCTTAATTAAATATTCAGTGAACTGACTAGAAAGCAGTTCATTCTGAATATGAGGCTAACGTTGCATTTAAACATTATATCAAATATCTTAAGTATCAATTAAGAGAAAAGGATTTCCTTTCCAAGCACATTTTACTGCAATTATTAATGTGCAAATAATTGATTATAATCTGAGACAAAAATTTGTGTAAAATTTCAAGCGCATTACGGTATTTAAAATGATCGATTTGCCGTAAACACTTTGCTCAAATATGGTTTTAGAAATTTTATTTAAATATATCCAAAACAGTCTGAAAATAGCAAACAGAAATCAATGCTACAGTCAGTTTTGAATATGTGAGAAACGATGTAGATGTCATGTATAGGTTCATATCAAAGAAAACTGCTTCTGGGTACAAAAATGTAAACTTATAAAATTGATTATTTATAACTTCAATATATTGATTTAGCACAAATCTATACATTTTATCCGGTGTCTTTTCTCTGAGAGTTAATATAATGGTGTCTTACCTACAATGACCATTTATTGTATGTATTTCAGTATTATTAGAGTTATTGAAAAACGAAGACAATAAACAATAATCATTATTCTTTATTTTTATTTCCATTGCAGAAAACATGGGAAAGAAATATACAAAAAGAGTGGATAAACATAATTTGACCATTTATGCTATCATGATGCTAGAAATAAATGGTTATAAATACAAGAAAAGTTGCATTCTTATCTTACATTAAATCTTCAACAATATACCTAAAAGTGTACATAAACAGTCAGTGCAATTCACTGTAAAACATTGAACCAGAGGGTACCTTTGATTATCATCATCATTTGAGGCATTTAGGAGGTAAAACATTTCACATTTACAATGTTCATCATCAGTGCCATCGAAACAAATTCAATATTGCAATAAACATTTAATTTATATACCTGACGATTATAAAAAAAGACATCTGATCATAAGCAAATTGGTACTCTAATTATTGAACAAAATGCATTTCTATAATTCAGCATTTATTAAATAAAATACAGCTAATTTTGGAAAGCATTAATTCATTGGTAATTTCATGTATGAAAATGGGCTTCAATACTTTCCCTCAATCAACCTATCGTTACAATTGACAAAATATGAAATTGTATTAGCAGAGCAAGTCATAGTTTTTGTAATATATAATTTATGATCACATTTATGTGTAGTCACAATGAAATATACATTTCTTTAGTATTAATATTAGAACACAATTGTTTGAAAAACCTTGTTTCTTTCATATGCCATTTTAAGTAGAGTGATATATTAAACACATTTTTGAGTTACTAAAACTAATGCAATATTACAGATGCTTATAAATATATAGTATTTACGAATATTTCCATTGAAAATAATAAAATATCGCATATAATAGCTTGTATTTGATCTTTATGAAATAAGTTTATTATAAAAATATAATTGCATATTTTCCATTAAAATTAATTATTTTATATTTTTGTAATTTAAATGTATGATTTGTTTTTTATTTTAAATTTTAATATTTGAGCTCTAAATCTTTAGCTTAAAAGATAATAAAATTTATAGAATCACTTAGCAAGTTATCGCAGTTTTAATAACTTTCACTGGTGAATATAAATATAAGGATATAATTGGAAATATTTATTGATACACATTTATTGTGAAACAAACTGAGCCCTTTAATTCTTATGAAAAGCAAAGATGCATTCTTTCTTTAGTTTTATTGAAAAAAAAATCATAAATACACAAGATCGGGCGACTGAACGCATGAACATTGAATATTAGAAGGTAAACCATAGCCTAAACACTTCTCATAAAAGAGTTTCTACATCAGAATCAGTAGTTACATATGAAATAAACAGCATATATATATTTTAAGATAGATCGGCATTTCTTCCACTTCATTATAAGAAATATTTAGCAAAAACATAAAGCACAGGCTTATAAATTTTATTTAGTATTTTGTTTTGAAGAACAAATTGAATAAGTACAAAAAATTATAAAAATTGCATAAATTAATAATTGAAATATTTAGTTTGCTTTAAATGTTGCTATTTGTCTAAGAATGTGCGCATTCATTTAAGAAGATTTTTCAAAACTGTTCTGAGTATTTTTATGATGCTTTTTTAAATTTTATATGATTAATAGAATAGGAGAAAGCGAGAGAAATTTGTGCTTAAAATTTAAAAATATATTTTCAATAACGCTTTTTCTTTTGTTGCATTCAAAATGTAATATTATTTCTTTAGAAAAGAAAATTGTTGGCATTTAGATCTACTTTACTTTTCCATGATATTTTCACTTGTAGAAATAAATTTTTTCAAAGTATTTTACATGTTAATATCTTCTAAGCGAAAATAGATTATATGCATATAAAAGATTTAACTGTTTCAATTGAAATTATTTTTCTTAAAAACAAATTTTGATTCCTATTCTTTCAAGAAAATTTAAGAGTTGAATTGCTTTTTGCTATTTATCTGGCAATATTATTACATTTTAAGCTTACCTGAAGACCAATTCCGACAGCCAATACGTATTTGAACTCTGAATTTTTTCAGAATTTTACTTACCTTTCAAATTTAAATTATTTTCGTTCATTGTAATTTTATTGTGCATGAAAAAGTTTTATTAAATATGATGTGCAAATTCCAAATCGCTTAAATTTAATACCTTGGGACCATAAATTTATTCGGTTATAGCTGAGATTTAACTCTCAATAAGATCCATGATATTTTTATGATATAAGCCTGTGCTTTAGTTTTAATTGCTCAAACAATGCGAGCTAAACACTCATAATAAATGGTTTTCGTTTGGCGGAATTTCGAACTTTGAGGAAGTTCCTCCAACAGTTTGAGAGTGCTAACAGATGCCTATACAAACCATGAAAGTGGCACATGCATCGGTTAACCGAGGGAAATCACTCTGGTAGTTCACAAGGATCTCCATAATGACCCTTTCGAAGAGGCACTATACACCCCGGTTTTGACCCCACCTCCATTCACCAAAATGAGGAAAAATTTGATGCGCTGATTGGACGACGTTGTGTCACATAACCAGGACAGGCTCGGTCACCGGACAAAAAGGATACTGAGAGTTAGAATTAGGGCAGTCAGAACCAGATCCAGGCTATTTTTTAATCTTGGTGAACTGTTCAGCAAGTTGTCGCATTCACCTAAAACAAGGATATAAAGAAACCGAAATATAGTCCTCAAACTTTCAGAACTCACATTACTGGAGAAATATGTTATGAATATTTTTAAAATATAATTATGTTAATTTCCTTTTGCAAATCTTCATAAAGTCTGAATTTTGCTGTATATATTAGATTTTTGAAATATTAAATTTTCATAAAACTCTATTTAAGCAGACTCAATACAATTTATTTGCTTTTTAAGTTGTAAATTAACAAGAAGGGGAATGATATACTAACTAAAATTATATCAGTAAAATTAAAGATTTTTTTTTTGTTTTTAAGCAGGTTTTTAAACTTACTTTATTCATCTTCATTACATTTAAAATCGTTTTCATGAAATTCATCAAATTCATCATATAATTTGTAATTTATTTTTAAAAAACGTGTTAAAAAGATTTTTGTGTTATTGCATATTTCTTATTATGGGGATACTTTTGCTAAAATGTTTTTCATTGCAATGTGTCACAGAATTGATATCAGAAAATAAATTTTTATTCCTATTAAACTATGTAAGAAAAATACTGGTTAGTCGAAATGTAAATTTTGAAAAAAATAACGTAATATAAATTCATTACTTTTGCTCCCATATTTTTCAAACAAATGCTTAAAAAATTTAAATTGTATACTCAAATAAATATTGATTATTATATATATATATATATATATATATTAGTAAAATTACGCCTTTTAGTAGATTATATTAAATAACAAAGTTCAGATGTCAGAGATGATTTTAGTAGTTTTATGATTAATAAAATAATATACTTTTATAACTAAGCTTAAAAGAGCAGCAAAATGGAATTCTTGTTTTAAAGGGAAATTATCAAGTTGGTATAATAATGGTCCAAATTTTAAACGTAATAAAACGTAATTATCTTAGCATTTTGCAGTAGTTAAATTATTTAATAAAACTTCTTCGATCTGTCTTATAAAGGAAAAGTTCCACTTATGTTCAAATTTGAATATTGCTAAATATTATGAATAAACATAAAACTTACCTTAATCTAGCTATTATTTCTTCTGTAATAATTATGCCAAAATATTTAAAAAAATATTTGGACCCAAGAACATATTAACTGTATCATGGAAAATATACTGACCTTATTAATATTTTATAGATAAGTTGACCAAAATAACTTTATGTTCAAGTGAATAATTCCTCATATGGTCAAAATGGTTAACCCGGGGAAATGTGGGAGAAATACAGACCACTTCCCTAACATATCTTTATTAGTAATCAGTAATGAATGTTCTATACTATTTTGTAGCAAAACAATTGTTGAAATTCATAAAAATGATTAATATGACTCAATATTCACAGCATTAAGAAATAGAATATTTCTCGCACGAAACTAATAAAATGCGCATAAAAAAGCACCAATTCAAATCTCCAAAAATAACATATTGATGTCCTTGTCTGAAGGAAAATTATTTTTAAACTTTCCAAATAATTTTTGAATATGATTCTAATGTTCGTCTAACTTTCGAAGAATTTTGTTTTTATATTTAATAGGCTCTCTTTTTACTATCAATTACATTAAAAATATATCTAACCAAAAATATAGAATAACCACTTGAAATATAAATGCCGATTATACTGAAAAATCCTTTGTTTCTTATCAATTAACAAGAATAAAGAAGTTTTATTTTTTTTCTTTATTTAACCAAAAAATATTCAGATGAATATCTTTCTAGGATAAATATTAAATTCAAAAAGATTTCACAACAAACCAATGGAATATTTCAACAAAATTGACAGCCCTGCCGATGAAGGGATGGGAATATTTTTATGCGGATAATAGAAGGGGTTTAGTAGATACGTTCAGTCCCTATGTTATGGCAACTACAAATGAGGATTGGTAATGTATTTGTATTTAACGTATCATAGTTTGAAATATATGATTGCAACTGCACTTTTCTGCAGATATCGATACGTTAAAACATTAAAGTTGCAAAAGAAAAGAGAGAGAGAGAGAGAGTTTATAAAAATATTAAAAAACACAAAAATTTATAATTAAGGAATATTATTTACTATTTCTATGTAATATAATAAATTTGTGATCAATTAACCATGATTAATATAAATGGATGTTGTATTGATATAAAAAAGCCGAAATTTAGCTGTGGAATTTAGTAAGTTAAATTATGATCAGTTTCAAAGAAATGCTAAATAGACAAATGTTAAATAAAGGAAAAAATTGTTTCAGTGTTCTCTCTATGATTCATAATTAAGATATGAAAAATTCAAGGTTTGCATTGAAATATTATTTATTTTTTTCATAAACTGTTTAATAACTATTTCACATAAGTAAGTCACTCAGTTATTCCTCTTGTGAAATAACATGATATATATATATATATATATATATATATATATATATATATATATATATATATATATATATATATATATATATATATATATATATATATATATATATATATATATATATATATATATATATATATATATATATATATATATATATATATATATATATATATATATATATATATATATATATATATATATATATATATATATATATATATATATATATATATATATATATATATATATATATATATATATATATATATATATATATATATATATATATATATATATATATATATATATATATATATATATATATATATATAACTGTAAGTTTTTTCTAAGCGTATATTAATAATTAATAAAGTATTAATTAAAGTAAAAATGTCCTCTGTTTTTCAAATATGTATAGAGTATAATTTTGCTCACTTTTATGTAAAAATGAAGAAAATTTGAGAGATTGAAGAAAAATCCCAGTAATATATCTAATTTACTACTAATGTGTTCTCAATTAAAATTTTAATATAGATAAGAAAAATGATAAATCAATTTTTGAAATAAATGATTAACTAAAAATAATTTTACGTATACAAATCATCAATTGAAAATAGTTTTACGTATCTAAATTATCAACTGAATAAAATGTATGTATTTTTCAGTTTCTGTCTCAAATTTAAACAAGATTATTGTAAACAAGTAACAAATCTCCAGCTTACAGCGAAACAAGTTTATTTTCAAAAAATCTTATTACAAATCTGTATACTTTATATTCAATGGAATCTCTGAGAACGGTACATTTGATTCATGAATTTCAAATCAATTTTTTAAGAAGATATTCGCGATCAGTGTATTAAACAAGAATTTACAAAGAAAGCTCCTACTCTTTTGTTATTTTTTATCATGAAGAACACAGAAGAAGATTACAAAGAAAGGTTCAACACTTTTCATGTACTTCTCAAAAGACTTCTAAGAAGAACAAAACCCTGAGAGAAAAGTAATTTTTCATCGTCCTACACAAATGCCTTCAATATTTTTGTTCTTTTATAAAATGTGTCTTGCTCTAGAATCAAAGATTTGTGTATGACAAAGATGCACATTTTCTTAGTTAGCATTGTTTTATGCTAATTTTATTTTGCATTCTATTTCGTCTGAAACTTTGATATATTTTTCTTGAAATATAATTTATATATATGCAGATTCAATATCACTAGTTTGTTGAATTCATTGTATTTGACGCCTAAAGTCATTTAAAGAAAGGACTGTCATATGGTTGCAACTAAAATAAATGAAAAATGTCATTTAGTGTATAAATTAATCAACTAAATGAAAATATTTACCAATTATCAACCAAGTAGCATTTAGTTTTCAATCGATAATAATTATTTCATTGCTTGAAAAAATTTTACACCAAATTTCAAGAATATTAAGACTATTATGAATGACATTACATTTGTTTCTATTACTTAATATTTAAAAACATTCAATATTTTATTTAAGTTTGCTATCTGTGTTTTTATGTATATTACAGAAATATAATTTTTATAAAGAACTAATAAAATAAAATTATTGCAATCAATATTTTATGCAGAGCATATTATATTGAAAATTTTATCTCGTATGTACTGTTCTCTTGTACACTGCCCATGATTTTTTTGAAATATTTCAAAATAATTTGACGAAACATTCTGAAATATATTTTATTTTTAAAAAATAAAATTTAAATATATAGTACCAGGGACTCAAAGCAAAGAATTACTTAAGAAAAACACATAAAATGAATTCTTAAATGAATATGTACTGTGTTGAAGGCTCAATTGTAGGACTTTAAAGAGCAGCCGCTCTAATATGCCACAAGCACATTTCTCTGATGACGTTTCCGAGTCTTCTGAAAGAGGGAGCGGAGAAAATTGAATTTTAGCATAGAATCGATGCAACATATCGAGCTTTCCCTAAGGAAGAATCTGGTATGAAAAATGATGGGAAGAGCAACGACATTTCTTTGGATTGGCTTCGGGGCATTTTGGAGCAGCGCTGATTAAGGAAAGTTGTACCGAGTCTCGAAACAATGCTGATTAACAATCTCTTTGGTACTTCAGGCATAGTTTGACGCTCAAAGTTTATCTAAAAAATTTCCCAACTTTAAATGATTTCTTTAACCAAAGGAATTAAAAATTTGAGGCACAGTATGTAATTTTTCATTTATCAAGTTATGCGTCTTACTTTTAAGTATTATCATATTACATGTATATGATACGGTGTAAAGAGGTGTTTTTTTGTATACAAATTATTAGAATATCTAATAGAGACGTTAAAGGTAACAAATCATAAACTTATGCAAATGAAACACATTTGAAAACTCAAATTTGTTTTTGGTTAATCTCGAACTGAAGTAATTAATCTGCAGTAATTGGTAGAACAATTATTGGAAAAATTTTACGTGTCATTAATTAACAAAAAATTCACTCGTGAGATGCATCAAATTATTGAAGTTAACACTCTGACTTCAGGTTTAAATTTCAAGTCTGTATAATTGCTACCAACTAAAACGTAATTATTTTCCTTCAAAATTCTTCTATATGGGACTAACTGTTCTAAGTGCATTAATGCATTTTTAGAAATGAAAAGAAACATTCGCTACATGAAAGTAATTTAAAGAAAATTAACTCAAAGTAAAGATTAATGAAAGCTTAGTTTCTGTATTTTAATCTTGTCTTGAAGACACTATCATTAAAAAGATCTTTATTTCATTGCTTAATTTAGATTCTAATAGACAAGAATCTTCCATTATACCTTTCTGTACTTAATTTGAAATTATTTCTTTCACAAAATAGAAATGTAATTTTAAAGATGCTTTTCCAGAACATTTTTAAATTTTATTTTTACATATGGTAAGCTCATATGTATTAAAATGTTAATCAAAAATTATACTTTTCCTTTTGTTATGTTATTGATAACAATTCAAATTATTTTCATTATAAACTAATGTGGTTTTTTTTAATTAGAGCATTTTAAGATTATATTCGTTTAATAATATGGATCTTGATTCTAATTATCTTTCAGTTAAATGGATGATGAATATAATATAAAAAATTTAGTTCTGAAATTAGAAAATTTGATTGATTCAGACAAAATATTAATAAATAATTATTGAATTAAGAGTATTGCATTTTTGATTAATTATTTTTCATTTCAGAAAAATGTTCTCAGAAACTAATTTATCATGCATAAGGAAAAAGTAGTTACCTCTAAAACGGTGAATTATAATCTTAAAAGCCTTGAAAGCTTTACAGGTTATTTCGAGAAATAATGCAAAATAATATAAAACTAACATCACTCTTTGTCGATTTTTCAGTTACATGACTGAAAGTTAACATCAGAAATCATTTGACCTGAACAAACAGCTGAGAACTTATCTTTACAAATTGACCAAAATTTTATAGAATTTACAGAGTAAAATATAGATTTTTAAGCAACTTACCAGCAGTCATGAAAAATATTTTCTTCATTGAATTTTTGCTAATAGTATGTATATAACTGAATTATTTACCTCTTAAAATAATCATACTCAGTTATAGCTACAGAAAAGTTAAAAAATTACTGTTTTTCTATTCATTAATAAATTAGAATAAAAAATTAATTATATGTTTGTTACATTGGCGTCGCTTGCACTAAATTTATAATGAAATAGAGTGAGTATAAATGAATATATTTATTTATGAACATTCTCAGTTTTTCTATTTCGAATGAAACTATTATGGAAAGGGTCAACCTTTCGATTTATATTTGAAAACCTGTCTTCACACAAATGTTATGGAAATTACTTTCATATAGTTTTTAAATGTGCAAATTGAAGTAAAGAGTTTTAATGTCTACAAGACTTGTTAAATGATAAAAAAGTTAACTTCATAAAATTATTCTTGATAATATGTTCAGATATGTTGAAAGGAAAAGTTATTTTTAAAACAAATTTCAATAAGAAAATTAAAAATTTAGTTATATTATTTTTTTGCACTAGTTAAATTGATAGTAATTTATTTAGAATATTTTACTTGTACCTTAGTTAAAAGATCCTTTTAATTTTTTGTAATATGATTTTTTATTTACTGAACTCTTAAGCACATTTTAAAAGTAATAAAATAAAAAAAATAATTATTGTTTTAAAATTTGTAAACATAAAAAAAGTTGCAAAAATTAAACTTTTTTAATATGTAATTCGCTTAGTTAAGTAATTAGTTCTTGCATAAGAAATATAAATTCTTATATTTCTTGCATAAGAAATATTGCATAAGAGCACAGAATGATATTATACAAGAAAACAATTTTCTCCAATGAGAAAATAAAAGTAATTCCACGACTATTATTTATAAAAAAATTATTCTTTGCAAATCTTGAAGAGATTGTGAAAGGCTATCAATGTGAGACAATTTTTGAATATAATGAAAAATTTGCAACTTTATATTAAATTATATGTACATTAATTAAACTATAGAGATTTAAAATAATATTTTTCAATTGTTTTATATAGACACATTTTTGTAAAAATAAATTTTTAATGAAAAACTTAAACAGGAATTTTAAATTTAAGAGTCATATTCGTAGTTTAATAAACGCATTAATGTTATATAAAATCACAATTTATTCATATATTACCATTAAACAAGCACTTTAATGTTTCATTTCAAAACTTAGAATGTGAAATTCATAAATAAAATATTCTCTATTGCTGGCGAACGTAAATTAAAAATTTCATGCCATTGAAAACGTTACTTCTATTTTGCGTTTTAATTTTTATCCGCTAAAAATGTTTTTTTGTTTAATCAAAATGTTATATGAGGAATGTTGATACTGTAAATTGCTTAGCTTCACAAACTCAATAACTATACTAAGATATATGTGCTTAATATAATATAATTTTTTTTGCTAATGAAAGCAAATGCCTTATTAATTGCAGATTGCTTGAAACATAAGTTCATTAAATTTTAATTAATTTTATTTCTTATCAAGTTTCCTAGAACAATTTTTCCCTCTTAATTTAGCATTGTGAGTTGTAATAGAAAATTTTAAAGTTATATATGCGTAAGCAATAAAGAATTAATAGATTTACGTAATTTTTTTTGGAAAAACAAGATTAATTACTGGCATTGAGTACATAAAACTATTTTCGTTTTAAAGATTATTTATCACCATTTTGAGCACCATTTATTCATTTTTAAGTTTCCACATTACTTATTAATGTAAATAATTTCTGATTCACTTAAGATATTTAAAGAAGTAATAACAAATGAATTAAATTTGAAGGAATTTATCGTGCATATTTTTTCAAACATTATTAATTAGCATACAACCAGTCACTTACCTTCTAAAAATTGCTTGAATAATTTTATCATAAAATCAAAATCAAACTAATTTTCTGAAATTTGGAAAATGAGTTAAAGTAAAAAAAGAAAACGATCAGAAAAACAAATTTAAAATAATGTATTTCCTAGTTACATTATATGTAGTGCAGCTTGAATAATACGTTTATGATTCCGCAGTAGATGTATTTCATGGTATTTCAGCAAATAACTCAGATTGATGAATGCAATTTAAGATACCATTTTTTAAACAATGAACATATTTTTGTACTTCAAAAGGTAGATTTTGACTTTATGATGAGAGAGAAGATTCTGGATCCAAGATTCCAAGATTCAGAGACTAAAGCTTACCTTTTCAACAATTTTTTGGATGATTTACTAATTTTTGACAGACCGAAGATGTAACAGTTTTATAAGTTACTTAATAAATCTATGCATTAGAAAAGAGCCTATGGTAGTATTCAGATTTATAAATTTGATATAAAGATATAATGGTGAATTTACGTGTATGTTATTTATTCTCAGATTTTGCTACCCTTTAAAAGTAATAACATGATACTATGAGATAAATTATACTGCATACTAATAAATCTAATAATATGTATATATAATAATATATATTGTAATATTAAAATAAATATAAGTATAATAATATTTATTGTAAGATAAGAATCAGGCATTTAAAATTTTCAATAAATTGTGTATTCACACTTATTGTGAATAAGGAGATTACAAATTTGTACAATAGTTATGTGGATTGCATTTTTTTATTCGGAATGTATTAGAATTTTCTCTTTTCTTAAGTGATGTTTCAAAACTTATAATATATTGACCATTTTATACATGAGCATTTTAAATTACGGAACAAAACAAACGATACTAAATTGTAAAATATTTAAGCACCTTAAAAAATTACATCTTTACATGCTAATCGTTTCTTTATGACAAGAATCAGCTATAAAAAAGCATAAAAAGCAAAAGCAAATAAATAATAAAAAGCATAATAATATTTTAAATTTATTTCACCAGTATCTTTAAAATTAGATAGAAACTTTCATTTTCTACATTTTCTTAAAAAATTTGCATATTTCTAGATTTTAAACTTCCAGAATTACAAACTTCTGGAATTAATTTATTTTCTTAATTCATTGTCAGAGCTTATTTATATTATCCGCACATCAAAATCAGCACCTTATGCATTATTCTTGTATCACTTTGTAATATCTCCATAAAAATTAAACAGAAAGTGAATTACTTATTTTAAAGTTAAATAATATCATCATAGTTAAGTTTACTGCTCCTTCAAAAACTTCTTGTTACCAAATTTGATGTATCTCAATAAATCTTATAAAATAATATAATAATAAATTTTAAAGAATTTTTAATGATTAAATTAAAGAACATAATTTTCAAGGAAAAAGAGTTTGTCAAAGTTTCTCTCATAAGGATTTTTAAATACGTTTTTACATTGTGGCTCTCAAGGATTCAAATTTCCATATTTTGTGAAGAAAGTATTACTAAAAATTCTTTTCGTTATAAATTGTTCTTATAATGATGATAAAAAATAAATTTAAAGTGTACATATTTTGCATTATTTGCTTGAAGAAGAAATTCATTTTCTATAGAATGCATTAATTAAAACCTCATTTAAAATATCCAAAAAAATTACGACAAGTTTTTCTGAACAAAGATTAAAAAGAGGAGTTATTACAAAAATTATAAAACCATTTTCTTCTTTATTGCAATTATCATGACAAATTAACGTTATTAATCTCATAAATATTAAAATAGTTTTAATTATAAAAAGGTATTTTTTAGAAATATTGGCCTCAGATTATGAGAATGACTCACTGAAAATTAACTTAATTTCTTAATTTATTAAGTATGATTATTTTTCAAACTTCCGAATGAAAAGCAAACTTTAGTAGCAATAATCATATCTGTAATTTTGAATTCCCATGTGTCACATATTATTTTTCATGGAAAATTGTGCAGATAACTTAGTCTAGAATGAATCATCATGTCATCTTACATTATTACATCATTCTGTAATTTCATACTCTGTATAGCATAAGAAAGCTATTTTTATTGAGTAAAATTTTGCTTTGCAAAAATAACACAAAAAGGTGAGATTTTCAATCCAATCAAAGTTCTAAGAAATCGTTTAGTCTAATATGTCATTGTATACAATATAATCCCACTGAACAAATCAACATTAATCGAAATTCATCTTGAGGAAAAAATTAAGCTAGAGTTATATCTCTTAAGATCAATACTATCAAGCAAGTTCAGAATTTTCTGGGAACAGCAATTATATACCGACATTTCTTTCCAGAAATTGCCTGTCGTTGGGACCAAATTTTAAAGTAATTAAATATAATATAATTATTGTATGGTAATAAGCATCTGTACCTACAAATGCAGTTTTGTTAAGATGTTTCAAAATCTATTAGGTGGATATGTCATTTGTGTTAACTGTAGTAGATGATATTATATATTAATTCCACATAATATATGATAATCCTGTTGTAATTTGCCACCTCAGTGTTTGATTCATATGTAACCTATATTTGTATGGATTAAAAATCTTTCTTTGTTGCAGAATATATTTTTCCTATTAGAGACCAAAAATTTAAAATTCATGATAAATAAATTTAAAATTTTTATATTACTAATGTCAGTTTATGTAATAAATTATCAGAGGAGTTTCAAAGTGAGAAAAATTCACCAGCAGCAGAAATATAATTTCAGAAATTTCTTAAGCCCTAAATTAACAAATCAGAAGGTACACAACAGAAATGCAACATGTTTCAAATTAATCAATAGTTTTCTAAACTTGAACTTTAAAAAATATTTAATCATTAAGTGCAACGAACCAGAAAGTAATTTGCAAGGTAAATTTGAGTCAAATTAATACAAATACTCATCAAGATTCTCTCAAAGGAAAATTCGAAGCAATGTTTGCTCAAAAAAAAAAGAAAGAAAAATAAATAAATAAAAATAAACACTCGTTTTGTGTAAAATTTTACATTTCATGAAATTCCAGCTTGCTCGTATTTTGAAATTATGCAATAAATTCTTCCTTAGGCACTTTTTCGTTCTTAAAATGACGAGTATTGAGAACTTGCTTTATTTATTGTTTAATTGATTTGTTTACGAAAGACCATTAACTAAAAAAATGATCGTACAAAATCTTGTGTATTTATTAACTGCATTTTCATAATTATTTGATAAACTTTCACCTTCTCGCGAAAGGTATATCATTGTTAAAAAAATTACGCATTAATGAGCAGAAAATGAGATTTATTATTAAAAATAATCTTAAATTTTTTTAGTTATGTTAATACTCTACCTGCTGAAGTGATATTGAATGTTAGATTTCCTGTTAAACCAGGAACAATTGTCCTTCTGCATGTATCCGGTAGGCCAGAAAAATGCGTCATTTTTGGATTCGTATAATACACCTATAAAACATACAGAAACATAGGAGTAAATAAGTAAAACAATTTTTATGTAAGAATTTGGTAAATACATTTTACAGACTGAATAATTTTCTAGCAATATTCGTAAATTTGCTTTGATCTTGAGAAAGCAAAATGTTTTATGATGTGAGAGAAGATGTGTATCGCAAAAATGGTTGTGACAAGCAATGTTTTATATTCTTGCACCTTTCGTGTTCCGATTTAATCCCTTTTTCACTGACTTTGATCTCATTTTAGTTGTTCTTACATTCTTTTCGAACAAATTCAAGTGCTTTGCTTTTTTGAAGGTAAATTCAGCTTGCTTTCCAGACAAAAATATTTTTCTCAGCAATTTTTCCTTTTATACAAGAGTACTGCCGTCAAATGCAATTCGTGAAAGAGACATCATTTGATTTGTCATTTACAATTTGATATAAATTTAATCTTAGTGAACATTCTTACCAAGAAGATAAAAATATTTACAATTTTATTATTATTGTTGTTATGTTTTGAGGAAAGGAGGCAGAACCAGTAAATTACATTTTACTATCAATTTCAGCGCTTTTATATTTTCAACAATTTTCTTATTTTATTTGAAATATAGTGGATAAATATTTTTTATAAAAATGTATTCAAACATCAGGGTGATGAAGAGATATGCTTATAAGAGTTTTATGCTTTTACGTAAAATAACAAGCTGTAAGAAGGATATTTTGAACAATTCTAATATATTTGATATCATTTCAATGAATTATAAATAATATTTTCAATAATATTTTTGTCAATTTTTCATCTATAAAAAGAGTAGCTTAGAGAATATTTACAAATTCAAAGAAAACATTTATTTGAGTGATAAAATAACATTCAGATATGAATAATTTTGTATGCAAATTTAAATAAGTGAAATATAAGTACCGTTATATGTGAACAACACAAGTTTGCAAAAGACCACGTTTTATCGGAAAATAAAAAAATGACTTTTTTATCAGAGTAACTTGTATTTAAAAGTCTATTGGTAAACAATGATCTTACTTAAACAAAAATATGGCAACAAAATAAAAAAAATTAAAGTGATTTCTTTTTTTACATTTATGTATACATATTAGGGACACTTTTCCTCATGAATATTAAGCCAATGCAGTTATTTGCATTTCATTAAATAAATATAGTTGACATAAATTAATTTAATAAAGCTATTTAATTAAAAGGTAATAAAAGAGATTAATGAATATTTAATATTATAAATTCTAAAAGATTTCCTCTTAAGCTAAAGCAGTGCTTTTATTTAAATGAAAAAATATAAAAAAATTATTGTTAAAGTAGTGCATTTGATAATTAATGAATAATAAATTGATTTATTTTTTCTGTCATTTTGTTTTTTTATTACAATAATATCCTTGAAATTAATCGTAGAAATAATTGACTGATAGCTATATAGACAAATTGAAGAAATATTTTCATGTAAAGTAATTAGGCCTTTAATGTTTATTAGAAAGAATTTATTTTAACACACAGTTAAAATATTTGAGTTGTATTTAATTTTCCCAAAAACAATTGTTATGAATTTTGCATTCTGTTTTTTAATGTTAAACAAAAAAGTAAACGAAATCGCAAATTATACCTAGTAAATCATCTGTCTCTGAGTTTGTATGAAGTACTTTAATAGCTCTACTCCTTCTACTACACAGCAATGAATTTGAATGTTACTTTTATGTGCGAGAAAGAAGTAACATGAAAAGTACCAAAAATAAGTCATGTCCACATTGATACGATTTTAATTCCAGTGGCTTCCTTACAAATGAGTTTATTTAACATCATTTCTAAGCAAATGAGAGACTCACTTTGAAAGTGAATTTGCATACATTAGACAATACGTTCCCTTTCAAGCATCATTTCCTTCAGTGGATGTAGTGTGTAATGTTTATACCATTTTATCAGTTAATACAAAGTCACGCAATTAAAATCTTCCAGGGATTAAATGAATTTCCGGAAAGATGTTTTTTAACCAAGGCTGCAAATTTTTGAAGAAATTTACATTTTTGGAAGCTCTTAACTTTCTTTTTAATATGGTGTTATCGAATTTCATGTAACAGATTGAGTCTCTTTCTTTGTTCTTGTGCATATTAATGAATTATGCACTGGTGGGAATTGCGTAGTCAACATTTATTACGCATGCAAAGCCATCATCGATAAAAACCTTTTGATATTCACGGGGAAACCTAACACTTTACTTTGATGACTGAACGAAACTTTTTAAGTGAAAAAGTATTTTAATGAACTTTTTAGGAAACAGATTTTTAATGACTGCATCGTATAAATTATCATCGACACGCAACTTATTCGTAATTAAAAGTTAAATACGTTGCATTTTATTAATGTTATTCATTATAATTAAAATCATATCTTTAAACAAAGCAAAATCTATATAAATAATGATTTTTTGAAAAGCTTGCTTACAAAATAATCCTTCAGTTTCTTGCATGGGAATGAACTGCAAAAATGAAACGTAATAGAGTATTAAAATAACCTATTAAAATGTAGGCTGGAGACAATTTTGATATATAATTATAAATATAAAAAAAATTTGGTTTTTGCTATTTCTTAGGTATAAGAAATAATATTTTATAAGAAACAAAATATATTCATTGTTTCCACGGTGATTTTATTGTACAATTATGATGCCAACGAACTTAAATACATTTACCTAGAGTAAGAATTAATAATATAAACTTTTAACCAAGAAGAAATTTAAAATTTTTGATTTCGTTGTATATTATCCTTCACTAAATTGTGTATTTTATATAATTAAATATAACATGTAACTTTTCATCTCATATTACTTTTCTCACATAAGAGTAAATATCTCACTTCGAATTTTAGTTTTAATAAATTTGAGATTTAAGAGTAAAAAGGATGAGTACCAGTTATAGTACTGTATTCAGTAACAAATTTCACAAATTTCAAAAACATGTTCACTAACGAAACCGTTGTTAATAAAAAATGTATATTTATAAATATTTAGATAAAGAAACATTTTACTTTTTCATAATTAAATTACTTTATACTTTTAAATATTTGGTGTTTTCATTACATTTTTGGGATAATTCTTCAACTATGCGGTTTAAGGATATAAAATATACTTTTGCTAAAACATGAAGTTTTGTTTATTTCAAGTTTCTTACAGATCAGATTATAAATTGCCCTAAAATATTTAAAATAAACAATTAGTTTTTGTTATCAACTTTACTCAAACTGTATTTGTAATTCAAAATCATTCTTTCCCTTTCAAATAACCTAACATGCATTTCTTGGTCGATAATGATATCTAAAAACTTATATTAATATATTTATGCAAAATCTAAAATTTAAAAATAAATATTTCGTAGTTCCAATGGAACACAAATTCATTTAATTAATGCTTCAATTCCTCATATATGAAACTCTTGAATTTAATTAAAAAATCACATTTTACCTTCATCAATCAATGCATATAATAAATAGAGAAGTGTTGATTTAAATTATGTGTGTAAATGTGGTTCAGAACATTGCTTAAAATAGAATAATATATTATGCGCAGATCGTACAATTAATTTTTTCTTAAAACTCAAAGTCTACAAAACGTTACAGTGCGCAGAATACAGTCTGTATGGATAATAATTAAGATTAATGTGAATCAATTTCTTCACAAATAGAGACAAGCCACAATAATAATGGGGTCTAATTAAACATCACTTCTAAACATACTCCTAATGATAGTTGAACCATTCATTCTATAAACACACTGAAAGAGCCCTCCCATTAAATCTGCGAATAGCACCTACATACAGAGATCATTGTAGCATGTATTTCCTTCTATATCTCTTGGTAGTATGATGCTTCCTCAGGGATAATGCTTTGAAGCTAGAGGTTAGTTTAACACTGTAAATAAAGGACAAGTACTTAGTTACGTCTCCAGTTATTCCTAAACAATTTACTGTAAATTGTAATGAGTTTATTAAGCACTAATTTGAATATCCTCCAATCAGGGTTAATATAGAGAAAATGTTTCACTCTTTAATACACGTACTCAGGTGCTCAAATGTATGGTCATTAGTTATATTGAAATCTATGTTAAGTGGAGGCAGTGTTGTACCATATGTTTCTACTTGTTGAGTTTCAAGTTTTAAGCTACAAATTCACTCGATACTCAGCTAATAGCAAATATACATCAATTTATAGGCATTACCTCCAATGATAACTTTAAAATTTGAGGTTAATTAAACATGTAAAAAGAATATGTAAGGAAGTTAAAAATTATCATATTGATATTTTAGTTTCATATTGATATTGGTTAATATTGCATTGATTTCAATGAAAAGCGAGGATGACCACAACTTAATACAAGTTATAAAATATATATATTGGGAGGAAGGAGTTCACTATTGCTTTCAAAAATATTTTCATTTAGAATATCCTTTTCTACTAACCGACGAATTTTTTATTCCTTAAACGAAAACAATAACTGTATTCAGCAGTATGTTCACATTGTATTATCTGTTCAAACCTTCATTTATCGATCAGATGTATACCAAAAATATGTTTGTAAAAACTTTATTTATCATTTACTTCTTGTTGAGTACTACATATAATGAGAAGTAGGTTCACTCACAATGATGGAAATCTGCTTCAGATTTTATGAAATAAAATATTTATATTTTGATTTAATTTTACTTAAAAATGTGATAAAGATTATAGATAGTGCAAATAATGATTTGATATTATTTATGTATACATACATATATATATATATATATATATATATATATATATATATATATATATATATATATATATATATATATATATATATATATATATATATATATATGTGTATATATATATGTATGTATATATATATATATATATATATATAAATATATAATTTAAATAAAAAATGATGTGAGTTAAGATTAACTATAATCTTTAAATGAATCAGTGTAAAATTATTTTAAATTTCTATAACATACTTTATAGCTTTTTCAAAACTAAAATACTTGGATATTTATTTTGTGGATCACAACGGTATTATATTTTTGTTAAGTACTTACTTAGACCTAGGTTAATGAAAAAATAAAAAATACAAGAAACGACTATTATAAATTTTAAATTTCGCACTTAGAAGTTCTATTAATATTTTTTTACAATTTGAAGAATATTTTTCAACTGAGTTCTAAATTGATATAGTTACAGAATCATCATTAAATAAATTTTTATTTTTTTCCAAAATGCTATCTGTATCGGTATTCTCAAGCTTAAGTCATTTTATTTTATATAAATTACGGGTCAATGAAAAATATGCTTTAAGGAGGAACAGTTATAAAGAGGTATTTTAGCATGTTGTTTGATTTGTACTAGATATCACAAAATTTGGCATAGGTGTTTTAAACATAATAAACCCGAAGAGAAGGAAATAATTTCTAAGCATTTATTTTCATTACAAAAACTTCTGTGGTTTCATGCTACTTCACATAAGGAAATAAATTTATTCCAGCCATTACACCAGTAGCCCACTGTTCAACTTTAGGATAAAATAAACTTTATTGGATTATATCAACAAATTGTTTAAAGGAATTTTAAAATATAAATGTATTTTCACCTGTGTTATAATTTAAAACATAATTTTTAAATACTTACAAAACAATATCTGATTTTCGAGCCTTTTAGTCCTGCAATGAGGTAGTTTCTGCCGTTTTCTTCCCATGTTCCTTGGCACTGAAAAGCTAAAAAAATAAATATTCCAAATTTCAATAAAGTAAGTGTAAAATCCGGCTTATACATAGTTGATAGGCAGCGCTAATTTTAATAAACAGATAGAATAATATTTATTCAAGCAATTAAAAGACACATGATTTTCCCATGTGTAGATTAAAAATAATTATCACATTTTTCAGCAGAATTTTACTAAGTGTAGAAATAATTCTTGAATTATTCATAATATAATATATTTGCAGTACTGAAAACTTTCTTGAAATAATTTACCACAAGTACATAGAGTTTAGATTCCTAACTAGCAAATGTATGATTCCCATGAATTCAGTAAATACTGACTATATATTTTTGTTAATGATATTTTTTAACATTAATGTTTATAGCATTGCTGTTTTGCCTAAAAGCCTATATTCATGTGTTAGTTTTTACATTAAGACACAAATATATTTTATTCTCGATGATTTTTTTGAGAAATGTTAAGTAAAAGCTCGATGATGGTTATCTATTAGCGATTTCTTTTTAATCAAACATATGGCATACATTTTACGCGTAATGAACATAATAAATATTGAATATAACTGAGTAGTCTTAGATTGTGATATCATAAATTAGAAGTCAAATTTTAAGAAAATTTAAATTTTTAAACTTCATAATTCATACCAAAAATATTTTGTTCATGAATTAAAAGCTGAAGTGTGATAATTAACATAAAAATAAAATAAGCAATAAAAGTTTAAAAATTATAAAATCAAATAGATTTGGTATAGTAAAACATAAAATTTCATAGAACATCACATCAAAAATGAATATTGACGACGCTAAAACCATACAGTTAAAAATTTAGTGAATCTGCTGTTCAAATTTCTTTAAGCTTAGAAATGTAAGCGTAAACACATTTTATTTTGTTTTAAAACTGAAAATATTAGGCAGAATATAAGAAACGATCACAAGAATTAATTATAGTCTCAATAAGCTAAATGATTCAAAAATTAAAATGCTTATTTTAATGTGATCTATAAGAGTTTCATATTTTCTAAAATAAATCTCAAACTGAATGTAAGCCTTGTATGGAATACATATTTCTCCATGTATCGTTTCCCAAAATGTCTGTAATAATTGTATTTCGTAAAGCAATATTATTTTTCCTATTTACCAAGGGTTTTTATAACACATCTCCATATATAAACTGAATATTCTTATTATATTAATTTTCATAGAGGGTTGAACTTATTGCTTTTATTAATTTTTTAATAAATAATTTAAGCAACGTAGACTGATAGTTCTGCTTTCCTTTCTCCTATTAAAAATTATTTTGTGCTAATTCGTTATACAGTATGTTACTATATCATTATATTCGAAAAAATGCTAACTATTCTGTTGCTAAACATAAATGTACAAAGAAAGAATAATGAAAAAGCAGTATTTCAGTCATCTGAATGAAAGAAATCTGAAGAAATTAGAAAATATTCTTAATCAACTTTTTTTATATGACACTCAAATAAATCTTTCTAGAAATACTGATATTCGCATATTTTCAACACATTTTTTCTTGAAAATTGACATGGTATCTTTTAATTGAAACAGGGCAAAATAAATTTTGCTTTATCATATCTATAGTCTAGTTTTGCGTTGCAAAATATTTTGCACAGATTTTTGGATTAATGTGTCTTTTTAACAACACAAATTTCTAGGCCTAAATTGATTTATTGTAATGAACGATCTATTGAACTCATAATAGAGCATTAATACTTCATTAAAGAGCATAAAGCCTAGATAAAACAGGCATTATGATATCCTTACATCTGGTATCTCTTCTCTTTGATTCTATTGATAAAACATCTACATGAAATATTTAATATATATAACATTCTCATAGTGTTTTAAAAGTTAGTTGAAGTTGTTACAGATTTTATAATATTAACTAAATAGAAAACCTTTCTCATCAAAAGACTTTAAACACATTAAAATATTACTACGAAAATAATTAGAAATGTAGGAAATAAAATAATATCAGCAGGAAAAGAACTAAATATTTTACATTGCTTAGGAGCGTCCCTGGTTTTCAAAATCTTGAAAACAAATTCAAATGACAGAAGATGAAAATACTGAATTAATCATCAATATTATTCGATAGAAAGAAAGTATGATTTTAAATGATGAGTTATGCATATTAAAAAAATTAACTCTTCCAACATTGAGGAAATAGTTTTCAAATAACTCTTCTAATATTAAAACCATTTTTTCTTAAGCAATTAAGTAATGCTTTTATATTATTAATATTGGTAAACTAATCCACGTCACTCAATGATCTTAGAACTTGAAAATGTACTTTTTTGTGAGTGAATCGAAGTTAAAACTTTTTTAGAACATAGCAAGAAAAATCCATAACAATGAATAATTAAGATATATCGAAATGGGGAAAACATTTGTCATCAAGTAACCTAATTTGTTTAATTAGCGTAATTAAAACAGGATTTCAAGCATGTGTATGATAATGGATGCATAAGCAGGTTTAATTTCCTTAAGGAAATCTTGAAGATTCAAAACCATATTTTAAATTTGTAAAATTCATCTGAAAGAAGGTATAAACTTATTTACATAGAATTGTTTTTCATCAGTATTTTCTGTTTTGAGTAAACGAGCAAATACTTCCTAAATCCTCAACAACATAAAGGAAAACTGCAGCAATTTATGCATGCCTGAAAACTTCTTGAATTTTGTTTACCGCGCAAGAAAAATTGATACGATATTTTTATCTTATTTGTATGCAATTACTGATCAACAATATTTAACAAATCAGAATGCGATTTTCATGGCAGTATTTGCAACTGTATGTAAAATATTCTTCTGCTTATTTTTTTAATATTTTTGTTTTAAGTTTGAAATAGTGTTTATAAGACTTATTTTTATTTATTATAATATAAAATACAGTCAACACACACACATATAAATGTATGCACGTACCTGAGTCTATATACACCTCAAAATTTTGGAAAATTCATTCTTTAGTTTAGAAAAATATTAATCAAGTTTGGTTTGCGTAGAACTTGAGTATTAAATTAAATTTAAATTAAAAATGTAAATTTCTAATTTTTCTAGAAAAACAAGAATAAATGAATTTTTATTATTAAGTAATTATCATCAAGTATAAAGCCATAGCAAATACGTGATTAAGTGCAAATTTTATTATAATTTCTAAGATATTTCAAATGAAAAACAAACTATTGTACTTTTAAAAGAACAGGTTTTTCTTGTTCAAAAACAAACATTTGTATAAACTTACGATCTTTGATTTGAAGATTTTATGCATTCTTCCTTTATTAAAGTTTTGGTTTGCTGAATCTTTTCCACAAAGATTAATTTGGTTGAATACTTGAATTTATATTCTTGTTTTAATTGGAATTCAAATATTTTGGTATGAATATATTAATATTATTTCTTTTCTTTTGAGAGAGCTAATTTTGAATATTAAAACTAAATATAACCACTCTATAAATAATATTTTGCATAACTATCCTAAGACGCGTGTTTAACTGTGTTTCTTCCTTTTCATAAAATATCAATTTAATAAATATTTCTGTGCAAAATATTAACACATTAGCAAATTATTAATGAAAATCATAACATCTGCAAGGTCTTTTGAGAGAAGTTCTATAAAAATATAATGAAAGAATTGGATTTTTTTTAAAAAATAATATAAGGAAATTAGAAAAATAATTATTTCGAACAAAAAAGTTTGCAAATTAATGACTCGTGCTAAGAAACATTTTAGCAGAAAAGAGATTAGTATGAAACAATTTGTAAGATTCATAGTAATGCCAGTCTAGAAAAAGACCTCTAAAAATGTAGATTTATGATTGGATATTTATATTTATTAAAACCTGTTTAAATTTGCACATACTTATAATTATTAAACTCCGTTCAATTTTTTTTCAGTTTTAGAAAGATTTTAATGTATCCTACTTATTTTATTTATGATAAACAGGCGTATAATTTAGGCTTCAATAAAATCTTTAATTGCTTACTTAAAAATATATGAAGGTATCTCTCTCTACTTGTATGGTGTGGAAGTTTATGCCTCATTATTACCAGACATCATTTTTTCCAATCGACTTAAAATTTAAATCATGCTACTCGCAAATAAATTTTCTATTTACAGTTAAATTTTTGTCCCCCCCCTCAAAATATATTTGAAACTATTTAAATTAGTAAAGCAAAAGAAAAGTGATCTGCTCCAAAAACATACTTTCGATTTAAGAAATATCCCTTGTCCTGCTGCAAAATAATGACTCTGTGAGAGCCTGTACTTTTAATAATAAATGTTAATTTTAGAGGTTTGGCAGCTTTACATTTCTAAAAACAATTAAAACGATATTCAATCGTTTTTCTGTGTTTAAATTCTAATTTACACGTTTTCTCAAGTATACACATACATGATAAAGCGTGTAAATTAGCATTTAAACATATAAAAACGATTGAATATCGTTTTTTCTGCATTTTATGTGAAATCTTTGAAAATAAACCTTTTTTTAAGTTTCGAAGTCTCATTATTGTTTTAGAGTTACATATTAAAACGATATTAAACTCTTTTTTCCATGATAAAATGCTTATTTAAATGTTTTATAAAGTGTTTACTATTTGCAAATTTTCAAAAATGAGTGAAAAACAGTTATTTGATAGTAAAATTTCACTAATAAAATGTTAATGTTATCGAATCAATTAATAGTTTCAAGAAACTGAATTGACTTGAGCCGTATTAATAGAAAAAATGACTGAAATTACACTTAAAAGCAGTGTAAAGATATGCAAAAGCAGTGTTTACTAATCTATTTAATAAAAAAGAAGTGTAATAAGGAATTCATAGAGAGTAAACTTGTTTAATTTTATCACCTTTAACTTTTACAAAAAGGAATTGGATTTAAATGTTTCCCAATTTCATTAAAACTTGAAAAAAGTGGGAAAATGAAAAATCTTTAATTATATTTTGTATGTAAATATTATATTTTTTAGCTAAATTATAATTAAATTTCTTGCCAAAGTGTAATGTTTACGGTTAAAAGACAAAACATTAAAAAACAACAGTTATCAATAGTTGCTTTTTAACATTTTTTTATTTAACTGTAAATGTATTTTCTTAAAAAAATTGTCCTAAAATTTCAGGTTCACAATTAAATATTTGAATTAATATTTTATAGTATGATTGCTGTATGAAATTGAATAGCATACGAATCTTGAATTAAATCGTTGACTTCTTTGTCTCCATTTGCGTATGCAATGTGTATAAAAAATTAGATTGGTTGCGAAAATCATATTCCTCTGATAGTTACCATCTTGTTAAAGATTGAAATAAATAAAAAGTAACAATACTTATGTTAAGATGGTACTAATTATTGTTTAAATAATTATCAAGTCCTAAGTATAGGATTGTCAACAAGCGATTGATGTTGAATAGATGCTAGAGACAATGTTGGGTAGATATAGTTGCTTTCTTGATTGAGTTATTCTTCTAGAGTTTCCGCGTTTGATATCACTTATTATTGAACTGCGGGTGATAAAAGAAGCAGAAGTAGCACTTATACGTTTTTAATGGATGTTCCTTATGATAGCAGTTTGGAGTTTCTGCTTTCCGTGAATAAGCTCTTTATGCAAAAGATTTCTCAGAAGGCAAAAACACGGCGGACACGGGATACAACGACCTTCAACTGTTAGGCTATCGAAATATTAAGATCATATCGACCACGTTTCTTTTTCTATTTCTACTGCATTTCGGCAAACAAGCCGAATGTTACTTTTTATCAACCAAAATGCTTCAAAATAAACAAATCAAATTCATACCAAAATCTATTTTTAAGATTTTACTGTAAAAACTTTGATTTATTTTTATTTCCTTAAACATAAATTTGCTTTATTTTAAGCTCTTAGATTTTTGCTATAAATATACTTAAAATATCGAATTAAAAAACTTAATATTTTGATATTTTTTCTAATAATTTTTAAAATTATTTATATCATCATTTATTTTTTTAAATGGTAACCTAATAATTGTATATCGTGTTAAGTTACTATTAGTGAAATTATATTATAATTTAGTAATGAAACGCAAACCTAATTTTTATATAGTTTTTAAAAATCAGATTGCTCTGATATCAGACAAATTTTTCCTTTACATGTATTTTATTCTTTTTAAAGTTAAACTCACATTTGATACTCATTAACTGCAACAGTAAATATTTTTTAAAATATGTGAATAGGAAGCTGTATGGAATTCTTTTAAAATTCTTCTGCTAATCATTTGGGTTTAAAAAGGTAATTTAAAATATTAAAACAAAACAATATTAATAATTAGTTGTTTTCTTTTCCCATTAAACTATAGTTAAAACTGTAATTATAATTATTACAAAATTCCCTCATTAAATAAACTATTATTATTACTAAAAATCATTAGTTATATTTTATTTAAATTACTTTTTAGCCACTGAATGAAAGGCAAACTGAAAAAATGTATTTTTCATAAAATGCGAAACACATAAATCACAAATTTCTCAAATGCTGCATTTCATTTATTTTTGCTATGAACTTTTTCATTTATAAGAATTTAAATTGTATAAAGTTACTCTTCTTTTACAATTACTACGCTTTCTCACAAATTTAATTTTAATTTTCTATTTTCACATATTGTTTATTCTCTTATTTTAAAATTTTGCAAAATATGATTTTGCATTACTTTCTTTTAAATTAATATATGTTTTTTTCATTTTATATTTAAATTAAAACTTAAATGTATGATCATAAAAATATAAGAACTTTAAGCCATACATAAAATAAAATTTAAATTTTTCCTTCAGTATTTTATGTATCAGAAATCACAGAAAGAGTTTAAATAGCAAAAATAAGCATTGAAGAAAAATATTAAACTGAAATTGTATGACCAGTATGAAATTTTTCTTCTGGTTCCATAACTAAAATAATATCTACTAGTTAGAAATGTATGAAGATATTAACAGAAACTTAAAACTAAATTTATTTTTATAATCTGAACAATTATTTTTTTTAATTTTTACAATCGCTTTGATGTCATGACTTGAAAATATTATTTATTGCAAAAATGAAAGATTCAAGTCATTGAATAATAAAATTCTTAAAGTTAAAAAAAAATTATATATATATATATAAATATGTTTTTAATTATTTACATCCACCATTCACCAAAAACTACAAAGCGTCTTTCAAAATGTATAAAATTAGTGAAAATATAAGCTTTACATACTCTTTTACTGTTACAGTTATTGCTTAGATTTTGTCGAAGTGAAAATACTGATAACAATAAACTTTAAAAAAATTTAAATTCAAATTTTCCAAATATGAAGCGTCACAAAGAACGCTTTCCCTCACTATTACCCCATTTTATATACGACTTAACAAAAATTCTCAACTTCAGGAGGTTTTTCCTTTTGTAGTGGCATAAAAATTTTTACTTGATCTCAAATTTAATTTTTTTAAACTAAATTAAAAAAAACTGTGCCATTTAAAAAAGTACTTTACATTACAAGCATTTTATTTTTTAAGTTTGTCTGACAGATGTAGCGGAATGGTTATCTTCCCTAACTTCGAAGCATTAGGTCACGGGATCGACTTCTGGTTCGGGCTTAAATGTTCCTTTTTCTCTCAGTGTGTTTCTTTATTTTTCAACTTTCAAGGTAAAATGTTATACCCACGGGGACCCCACTGTAAAAATTTGCTATCACTTTCTCCCCTTGTACCACTGAATCTAATTAAGTCTAATTTAGGGCAACCGTGTGTGAGAAAAAAATCAAAATTTATTTGTTCTCTGTTTCATTTAAATTAGAATATTTCACTTAAATCACCGTTTATTTTCTATTTTATGATTTCTAAATTTAACTTCAATTGACCATTTTAAAAGTAAAATATACTTTTTTTCTTTTTATTCCTCTTAAAGCTTCAATAACCTAGATAAATTTACATTCTGATGAAGTCATATCTATGGGAATTTAAAAATTCATATTAACTTCCATTTTAAGGAAATTTTGCCTTTATTTCACTTGTAATTAGTCTAAATAGTTTAACATATTAGTTATACTTCATTTTTGTAGGAAGCTCAATAAAAATATTAGATTATCTGTAAAAGCAATTTTTAAAATAATTAAAGAAAATCTTATATCTATTGTCTATTTCCAAGGTCTAATTATTGAAAATTTAAACATAAAAATTTAATGTGCAATGTTTTTTAAACTTTAATGTTATTTTTACATTAATTTTGGTGTTATTTTTTTATGTAATTTATATAAAAATGTTATGTTTCTTATAATTTTCATTGTATTTTTCCAAATTGTCTTATTTGTGTAAATGTATTTTAGAAAAAGTTAATATAGTAAAATTCTCCTTACTGTTGTTTCAAAAATATCTTAAAGTGAATTATTAAGTTATGCTTCGTTTATTTCATTAATCAGTCTTTGAATATGAATCTCGCAAATATAATTTTAAATAAAAGTAATAGTTTCTTATTTTGTTATTCTCATAAAAATTCCAAAATAAAATAAAATGAATTCCAAAAAGAGAGAGAAAGAGAGACTGAAAACACCTAACATAATATTTAAAATGATATTTCAAAATTTACAAGACATCCATTTAATTTGCTTTCTTAAATTTACGTCGACTTAAAAATTGATGGATCTGAAAAGCTTACTTACTCATATGTTCTCTAACTGTTTCACACGTAGTAAGAAATTCCAGAGTTTCGTGACTTCTACAACCGACAACTTTCACAGCAGAATCTTGACACTGATCGGAATGGATGTGATTTTTACTTGCTGCTATTCTCAATCCATCTGTTTCAACCAGTTGAGGGCAGAGAGCTATCACAGAAGCCGAATGAGCTGCGAAGAGAGAAAAATGATCAAATTTTGATAACTTTCTGCTTTTCTTAAGCATTTTTATTCAAAAGTCCCGTTACAAATATCCACTTCTTTCGTGCAAGCATTTTATGTTTTCTGTTTATTTTTCAGCATGCCAAACTGACAGGTTATTTAAATTTTATGGAATTTAATGATATATGTCGGAAAATAAGTTGGGCCTTAATGAGGAAAAAATAAAATTTAATCAATGAATACAAATTTAAGAATAAATATTTTTTTCTTTATTTAAACAGGTATATGTATTTTGTTACCAATTTAACTCCTTGATATAATTCAAAATGATAACTTCAAGATATTAATATTGGAAAAGCCTAAATGATACATCGTCATAACGACAGAAATTTTAATTTCAAACTGTTGTTTTTAATAATGGCTGCAAATAACCTTTTATTTCACCGTATTAAATTCTTTTATATTCTAATTCACAAGATCAGATGTTAAGGAGATTTTAAAAGAGGAGGGGAATCGCATTTGGTTTCCAGTGCTTCTTATAGAATAATATTTATTATATTTTTTACAAAAAATTTCAAACAATCATTTTGAAGAAATAATTATTTTTTAAAGATCAAAATCATGTAGATATTTTATCGAAATGAAATAGAAAAAATATGGTAATTATATATTTAATCAATATTTTACATAAAAGTTTTCATATTCTCTTGAATCTCAAAGACAATTCACCATTGCATTTAGTATATGACTTCTTAAAACAGATGAATTTGTGTTACCAGATGAGCTAAAATATAATATGAGATTTTCTACCTCAATGCACTGCTGAATTCTTAATTTTTACTAAGGCGACAGGGCTAACTAACTAATATAATAATTTCAGAATATTGTAATGAAAGAAGCCTTTGTTTTTGTCACACTTAAAGAAAGGATAAAAGCATTATGTATCAGTAAAGTATTCTATTTCTTAAGGTAGCTAGAATTCATTCATGTACTAGTAATGTGAATTGAATTAACATTAAGTGAGTTTAAACAAGTGAAAATAAATTTTATTTACCAAAAAAAATTTATAATACCAAATTTAAATTTTAAAATATCAAGTATATTTTTGAGCGTTTGGTAATATTTTTTAGCTGAGCTACAAATATTCATATTGTATATTATTTCAAAGAAATTAAATATCTTTTTTATGAAATCATATAATTATAAAACTTTGTTCCAGTTTACGTGTTTTCCTATAACAGAATTAGAAATCAGAATATTTACATTGTTTGCTTGTAAAATGCAAATGATGGCATGTAAATACTAATATATAATTCAAACTTTTGATTAATAAATAAAATAGCTGTTTTGAGATTTTTATAAAGTAAAGGAATCGTATCATCAAAAACTAATAAATTAATGAAGATTTGTAAATTAATGTCATATTACGATAGGAAATAAAATATCAATAAAATCTTACACGTAACCTAATTTAAAAGTATCATCTCAGTTAATCTCATTAAAATTTTCATTAATATTTTATTTCCAAAATAGGTCTTACACATTAGAATTGCAAATACATACGAATGATTTTATATATAAAAGCTTTAAAGATAAAATATCGAAGATAATTTCTGAAAACAGATAAGTTGCTTAAAATCATAATCAGTTGTTTGAATTTATAATGCACAGAATTCCAGCAAAACGTTAGGGTTGTTAAGATTATGTTTTATTTGAATTACAAAAAAAAGCTACGATTATTTTTTTGTTTGCAATTATCTTTTCTTGGATTTAAATTTGAAATTTGTAAGAAAATTACAAATCCCCTCTCCAATTATTCATGGGACTAACTCAAAATAGAAAGTGATAATAAGACTATAATTGTTTTTAAATGCTACAAACTATTATTTTATTTATTTTCAAAGAATACAATAACATTTATAAATGAATGAGTTAAAAAGTTTTAGTTTGGTTATGTTTTGAAATTAACTGTTCATAAATTTTATTCCAAGAAATTATTTTCATTTTTATATTTGTTGCAAATTAAGTTTAAATTATAACTTTTACTTAAAATTAACTAAGAATGTAATGTTTTAAATTTTTTCACAATCGAAATTCTATCGAAGTAAAAATGCCCTTATCCTAAACTACAGAACTTTCGTCAATGAAAGAAATATCAAAATGCTTCAACAATGAAAATGAAAGTATTCATTTTTAACTTTTGTAGCCATAAATCAGTTTAATTATACTAATTCAGTGTTAAGCGAAACAACTGATTTGTGTGAGTTAAGAAAGAAAAAATAAACATCGGTTAAAAGAAACTCATCATCATCAATCTCTCGGTTTAAACGAGTTATTCTCTTAGAGTAGACGCATGTCAAACAAGGTCACGAATTTTCTGTCTCCGAATGGTGGTGTCAGTGTTGAGTTATTGGGAAACTCTAACGTATTATGTTTTAAACATAATATGTTTCTCATCTAAAATGATTATTTTTCTCAATGATTAAAATATATACATTTTACTAACTATGATAGCATTAGTTTATCTGCATAAGTGTCTAATATATTAATTATTAGACACTTATACAAATAAAGTAATGCTATAATAATAATTTGCCATAGAAAGCAAGAATTACATAGACACTCATATAAATAATGTATGAGTGTCTAATATGTGTAATTCTTGTTATCTATCCCAATTTAAATGATTATATTTTTACTTTTTAGGTTTAAATTTACGCCTGAGTTAAGCAATATTTTGTTTTCTTTTAACTTTGTGAAGTTTTATTAGGCATTGTGATAATTAATAATTCTATCAGGTGTTTTAAACTTTTTTCATCCTTCAACGAAGCAATTTTTTGAACAACATATTAAGAGCAACATACCGCTGAATTCGGAGTTAATTCTATAGTTCAGGAAAATTTTCATTTTAAAATATAACAATTCTTTGGATTATATTAATATATTTGCTTATATTGGAAAGATAATAAATCCACACAGCAGTAGAAATGAATATTTGTAAACATTATGAGGCTAATAAAAAGTAAAGAGCAATTTAAAAAAAGGTCAATAACATAACAAAGTTATATTTATAAAAAAAGATATTTTTCTGATTTTAATGAAACGCAAATGTAATTTTTTTTTTAAATTTTCAACTCACCTACTAATGTTATATAATCCATTCCGGAAGAATCATATCTCGGAGAAGAGCAAGCATCATGTGGCCTCCTAGCGAATTCACCTGCAACAAATGATGCATTTAATGATAATACAGTAGATGAATATCCTCAAATAAAGATTAAATATTTTATTTTTGAAATTTAATCATTTTGACAAACTTTTTATAAAAAAGTAAAATTAATATAAAATAAGTGTCACATACTTTTATTTAATGCCTCTTTACTTCCCAAAAACACTGAATTATACTTGATTTATAAGAATTTGTCTGCGAAATAATATATAAATTCTGTTTGGTAAAAATTACACTTTCTAAATATTACTAAATAGCAAACAATAAGGAAATTCGCGAATCATATTTGTAGTGTTAATATTATGGATATACCTTCTGTTCATATCTTGAAGACAGAAGATAACTGGAAAGTTTCGTCACACTTTAGATAAGTCTGAATTTGTTTTAACTTTTTAATATCTGTATTTTGCATAAGGGTATGGATGTTTGATTATATGATTATCTTATCTTAACTTTTATAATAGCCTCACAAAATTTGGTAGACATATTTAAATATGCTTAGCTAATCTACTTGAGTTGGTTTTGTTTGATTTGCTTGTTGTTATGCAGTCACTTTTTGGATCATATACGCTTTGATTATACTGTCACTGTTTGATACTTTCTTGTCATTTAGAGGATCAAAACTATGCTTAATGGTAATCTGGGACCACTATAAATACATGCAACCTATCTGGAAATAAGCCTATTGATGGTTAAGATGAAAATCAGAACAGTAATTATTTAACTGTCAGTTCAATTTGGTTTAGTTTGTTTGCCACTTATAGGCATTTTTGACAAATTGAAGATAGTAGACTTAAGTTCAGAATGGATTTCAAATCTTTTCAATGATCTAAGCCTGTAAAGAAAGTCGAACAAACATATTGTTGAACTGAAGGCAAACGCACTAACCATTCTGGTGTCAACTCGGAAAAATAATTTGCAAGCAATAAACTTGCATTTTATAGATGGTTAATAGATCTCTTTAATTGGTTAAACAGCTATGTATACCTGTAAGCAGTTACTTCATTTTATAAAAATGACATGTTCTTTACATTTTATAGTTTTTTTTATTTTTGTCCACAGTAACCTAATTTATAACATAATTTCACAAAATATCCCGTGTAAGGTATTGCAGTCATTAATTTTATAAAACAAATAAATCTTAGCATTTAATTTTTGTAATATGCGGCATCCAATTAAAGGACCAAACAAATTAAAAGATTTCGTGTTAAATTTTGCTTTGAAATGTTTCTATAAGGAATGTAATGAAGATTAATAAAAATAATTTTAGATTACATTTTGTTCTGAATAATTTTCATAGTTTACTTTATATTGCTCAAGATAAAAATACTTTTAGAAATTACAACAAGTATAAAATTTATTCTTATGCAGTTGGTATAAATCAGAAGGAAATATATTATATCATTATATATAAAATATTAATTAATGTTTTTTGAGAATCACGAGTTATTTAAATATATAGTGAATGCTTTAAAATTTAATATTGAATGACATGAATAGTTTTTCTTATAAGCTTCAAGAACACGTATTGGAAAATTACTGACTAAAAATTGCTTCTTGTGAGAAGATTAATGCAAACTTTATTTGGTAATGAAATTTAATAACACGATATACACCAAAATTTTTTATTAAATTTATTATTGAAATTTTTCCAGTATTTAATTGCTTTAAAAATACGACAGATAACTATCGCAAATCAAATTATCAGATAGCTTTTTATTAAAACTTTTATTTTAAAGTAAGTGTTCTAATACTTTGAGTCGTTTCTTCATAATATGACGTATTCTGAAAAGTATGTGCAACAAATTTATTAATTTTTAATACAGTCATAAGCACAGTATTTTTTCCATTTTTTATTTCTTGTTAGAAAAGTTAATATTAAGTTTTTACATTAGAAATTATTTATTTTATTTATATTTCAACATAACTAACGAATTCCGATAGTACCATATAAATTTTGATTCAATTAGTTTCTAATAATAGTTATAGCATCTAAGTACATTGACAGTAAAATGTAGTGTGATAATATTTCATAAAATAGATATGAAAACTGTAATTTTTATATATCTTTAACACATGTAAGAAATATTTTGGAGGAAGTATTTAATTAAATAAAGCCCGCCATCAAAATGAGGGAGCAAAATGACTGTGCATCAAATTTATAATTATTAACCTAATATGCTCATATTGAAACCAATGAGTCAATTATATGTCGTGGTGCTTTGGTGAAATGATAATACACACCTCTACAATGTGATATCAATGTTACAGTTGAAATTATATTCTATTGATATCAAATGAGCAAATATTAGGGAAGCATGTACATTACAGAATATATATTATTGGACAAAGTGAATTAAAATGGTAGATTATACAAAGTTATGAATTACACTAATGATGTCATTAAAGGAATTTAGTAAAATAAAAGTGTAAAAAAATTAGCTCATATGTTGTGAAAAAGCTGTTAGTTTAAAATATGTAAGAAAATTGTAATAACATTTTTGTAAAATTGTAAAAACACCTAGAATTCACTAATTTGTTAATTAAACGTGGTTTATGCATACTTGGTGAATATAATGAAAAGAGAAAACAAAAAAATTGCAAATTTTTTGTAAATCAATGACCTGTTAAATTAAAAGAAAGCTAAATATATTTATAAAATTCAAAGTTTTTCTGTTCAAAATAAAATTGGCAATGTTTTAAGATATACATATTATTGAGATATATAAAATTTTTTTAAAAAAACCAAGAAAACAGACAGGAAAGTAACTTAACGTTATTTATCATTATTTATTATACAGATGAAATGTTGAGAATGAAAACAATTGTCTACGGAAAACTCCTACATAAAAGCTTTTAGAGAAAGAGGTGTAGTTATTAAAAAAATTATTTCTGAACTTGTGCATTAAATAATCTAAAATAACAATGAAAAACACTTGCTAACAAAAGATTTCAGCTGACATATAGTAGACCGTATCCACAATTAACTTGAAAATAATGAACAACTAAAATGGGCCCTTTTCTAAATGGTTAGCATCTTACGGTTTCTATGCACAAGAAAAAAACATTCCCAATATTTTTATTAAACCTATATTTTTGTTTTTCAATCAAAGAACATTGTGGGAAAAATTAAAATATCAATCCTTATTGTGAAAGAGGAAAATAAATTAATTCCTTTAGAGGTTTACTTTACAAAATTCAATGTGAATAAATGAGAAGATACTAAGACTACTCTAACAAGGCATTTAAAAAATTAAAACAAATTACTGTTAGCTATAATACATATGTAGATGCATCATACATGATATTAAAGGTATCTGATTCTAATTATTCCATAAGGATTGTTGTGAAATTGTAAATACATCGAGTGCATAAAGTATGAAAAGTTTAAAGAACTGCTTTTCAGTGTGCCACTAGAGCCACGAAAAAATTAGAAATGTGGCGAGACTATATACATTTATATTGGAGAATCGGAGGTTTTAGAGGGTAATGCCCGTATCAATATAAGATTCTCTTTCGGAAATCATAATGTTCATCATCTAATAAACTATTAGTCAATAGAACAGTTTGGAATAAAAATAAAAGAAGGATTTTCAGGAAAGTTCCTTTCTGGGAAATGTATTCTTATTGGAATGAAATTTTATCTCTGTATCACCGGAAACACTTGAGATTATATCTAGCAGACAATTGTCGCAAACTACTGCAATAAAGATCATTTAGCCGATAAAATCATTAAAAATCTTTCATTCATCGGGTATAAATTTATACATTTATTTGAAATTGTTACCCTTATGTTTGTGTGCGTGGCGACAATAAAGTTTCAAAATCTAGTTTCTATAATATTTTAACCAGTAATGTTTATTGTTAAATCTAATTATAATTTACGAACAAATTTAACTCTGTCTCTAAATATTACCATAAAAATATTTAAGAAGCTTAACTCGTATACATTTTTGCTAATACATTTTCTAATCATAAACTTATTTTGCAGCACGAAATAAATTTTAAATACTAAATTGGAGAGTTTTCTAAAATATTGAAACTAACTACAACACTTCGTAAAGTTTTCTAAGGATAGTTTTAAGCTGAAACTGTAAAAGAAAATAAGATAGAATGTATATTCTTCAAAATAGTATTTTAATCTTGCAGAAGTTTCAAATTAAAACGAAACATTTTGTCGAAAGAATTTATAGTATTTTGCAATAAATTTCATTATTGTCTTCTTCTAAGATATTCAAATAAATTTTATAATTATTATTATTTGAACAGTATGAAAGTGGATAAGCAATTTTTGTTTCATCAAAAGATAAGTTTGAATGTTAAATTTAAAATGCTGATAATTTACAAATTTTAGTTATATGATTACAAAATCATTATTTACATACAAAAATCACATAATTTTTTATATGCCATAATGCTATTTGCCGCTTTGGGAAGACACCAGAGAGCAAAATTAATTTTTCGTTTGGTTATCATATTATATTATAAGCATTTAAATATGACAAACATCCTTATAATTAAAATATATTTCCATATTTAAGTGCTTATATCTTACTAGCAATTTTCCAAACAGTTATTTGAAAATAAGAGAACATCAAAAATCAAAACAGCACATCATTATTTCTCTCAGAGATAGAATTAATATAGAAAAATTATTTAAATTAATTTTAAAATAGTATTTTGTGCGAAAAATTTAAAGATCCTTAGCTGTTAAAACCTTAGCTTATAAGACCTTTGAAAATTGCAGATTACGTTACTGACGATAAATATGAACTGCTCAAATTTATATATATATATATATATATATATATATATATATATATATATATATATATATATATATATATATATATATATATATATATATATATATATATATATATATATATATATATATATATATATATATATATATATATATTAGAACATTATTCAAATTATACTTAAATATGAATAATTCAGTTTCAAATATATGTATTCTTTTCTTAAATTATGAACCGGATAACTTTTTCATTTGTTAATATCTTAAAGTTTAAAAGTAATGCTCAAGAATATACTGATAAGAATCTATTTCAACACGTTAGAATTAGAATAAAAGAAGTAACGTATGAATTAATGAAAATTCCTCGGTTTTAAAATCATAAAAAAGGGAAAATAATAAAACTGCAGAGCAAATTAATACTTATTTACCGTATACTAACCATAAATAAACAAAGACAAGACTTTGAAGTAAACATTTCCTCCTAATATATGTTAAACCTAGATAGTACATACATGAATCGAAAACTGACGAAAATTTATAATTTAGTTCAAGGTGTTATTACTTAATTATAAAAGATAAAACTTTACAGTTAAATGTGCAATTTTGTTGCACATATATGTGTCTTCCACATATATAGAACTATAAATTTGGATGAAAAGAAACCATATTAAATTTATTATAGTATGCATAGTTTATTTTATATTGACTTTATTAACTTATTTTAAAAAATCTTCTACAATTATTAATTTCCAAACATTTTCAATCCTTCCAAATAAAGATCCCAGAAATTACCATTGATTTTTATTACTTTAATGACATTTTCTTACAAATAATTTCACTGTAATTTATAATTTTGAATAAATGGGTCTTATTTTGAATAAGATATCTATTTTTATGTAAGCCCTTAACGTAAGCGCTGATAAAAAGTAAGTTTTAATTAGAGTGATTGGGAAAATTCTTAAAACCCATAATTTACAGGTAATCTATTACAAACTACACTGGCCTCCAAAATTAAGGAACGATACGTTTTTCGAAGCTCACCATAAAAAATGACACATTAATTGACAATTAAATTTTAAGTTTAAATAAATGACAAAAACAATGTATATAAAATTATACAAAAACGTTAGTTATCATTTCTTTTATAGAAAAGAACAGGTATATATAAGTGAGAAAAAATATGTAAACGTAAGGCTTTCGTAATTACGCGTGTAGCTTTTGTTGATTTTCAATTTTTGTAAGCAGATTCATTGACAATAGTTAGTGAGGTCAATGTCTGAGAGAAGCCATTTGCCCAATTCAAGGTGCCAAGGTGGTGAGAGGTTGGATGGATGGAAATTGGTATATTACAGGCTGCTGCTGCTAGGCGCTTGAATGTGTCCCGCAGTGTGATCCACTACCACTAAAATTGTTATGGCTCCCAAAATCGAACCACGGACTTTCTCAGGGGCTGGAATAATAACCAGAGACTAAAAAGAAAAAGTCTTAGTCAGATAGCCAGTGATAATGTTATCTTTAATACTGTAGAGTCGCATTCCTTGAACCCATGCATTGACCCATCTGAGGGTCTTAACGGGGTATATTTTCACCCTAATCTTCCTATCGAGGTTAACAAGTCTTCAGATCTTCCTGAGTATTTAAGGCAACTTGCTCTTGAGTTGATCAACAATATCCATGATGAAGCTGTGCTTATTTACACGGATGGTAGCAGAAATGACAGAACTTGTTCCGGTAGTGGGGTATTTATTAAGTATCAAAACGAATCCCACCAAATCTCAATCAGAAACCCCGACGGCTGTTCCGTCTTTCGCAGTGAACTTATTGCAATTAATGTGGGTCTTGATACGGTTCTTTCTCTCCCTGGGAATGAGGAAATTTGGATTTTGTCGGACAGCCGGAGCGCCATCCAGCATCTTACTAACTGGCACAGAGTCCGTGATAATACAGGAGTAGCTATCTTGGACAAGCTTAGACAGCTCTCCTTATCTCGTGAGATTCACTTACAGTGGATCCCTTCCCATGTAGACCTTGCGGGTAACGAATTGGCTGATGCCTTAGCAAAAAGAGGTACTGACGAGCCTTTGCTTACTCCGGCGTCCCTTACCTATTCTGAATTATACTCTAGACAGAAAGGCCTTGTTCGGTCTGCATTTGCCATTCCCCCCGTGCACCATTGGTACCAGGGTAATCGTCCCGGCGGATCTCTATCCCTCCGGTGCAGCAGACTGGAACAAACTACAATAACTCGTTTTCGAAGTGGCCACCTAAGATCATTGGCATTTAACAACAAAGAAAAGGAATTTCCAATTTGCGCTAAGTGTTTCAAAAGCCAAGCCACTCCGGATCATATCCTTGAGTGCTTGGGACTCGATAAAGAAGATCTTCTGGAGCGACCATTATTGGTCATTGATTTTCTCAGAGTGTACAATGTCATAGACTTGGTCTAGCGCTGCTAGACAACAGGGATCAGCAACAACAACAACAACATCACTAAAATAAAAATCAAACCAAAGCTTCTATTTGAAGCTTTTCCCAAAAGAGATGCTCTAGGCCGACTATGAGCAACAACACCTGCAGAAGACAGTTGTATAGCTCTTTTGGCCAGAAAGAGAAGAAGCATTTATGTGCTGCAACTTATTGCTGACCACTCTGCAGCACCAGGGAGAAGAATAGTTACCAGTACTATGCGAAGGCTTCTTTGTCATGCAGGTCTCTATGCAAAACAATCAGTTGTATGTAACCCTCTCATCGGATGACACAGAAGGACCGCTTACATTGAGTAAGAGAACACGTTCCCAGGATCAGACAGCAATGGGTTTCTGTACTTTTTACAGATGAGACCAGATTCAGACAGAAGACCGATTTACAATATATGCTGATTTGGAGGAAATAAAGCATTAAATGCCATCAATCTATCACTGTGAAAAGACTCAGTTACTGAGGTGCAGGAATAATGGTTTGGGCAGGGATTTCACTCGTTGCTCACACTGATCTGCATGCATTCCAGGAAGGACTGAGATCGGTGTGAGATATCGGAATGAGATCCTTGATCTATATGTTCGTGTATATTCCGGTGTAATTGGCAATAATTTTATTCTGATGGATGATAACACACGACGTCATCCATGTGAAGTTTTTTAAGAATATCTTGAGTGTCATAGTTTGGAGCAGAGGGAATGGCCTGCTCATTCTCCAGACCTGAACCCCTTTAGTAATATATGAGATCACATTAATAGACAGGTTGTTGCTTTAAGTCCTCCTTCAATTAAAACTGGCAAATACTTATTCCGAATCTGGTCTTCACTTCCCATTTCGGTAACCGACAACTTAATTGACAGCAGGGAAAGACGATGTCCTCAATACATTCAAGCTAGAAGTGGGCATATCCCTGAGTAAAACTCTTTTTTGCTATTTTTCTATGGCATTTTAATACATAAAACTCTGATTGTTCTTTTTTAATGAACTTTTAAAGTGGCATTTTTTTGCTGTAAATCATTTATGCGATTTTCATATATGAATTCCTTTGTTGCAATCAATACATATCTATTTTGTACACATTTCACCCTAATTGGTGTTTCTACACTCATTCATTTGCAAATTAGGTGCAAAAACTGGTTTTTATGAAAGTATCAATTTACACAATTTGGAACGTAAATTAAAACATTTAAAGAAATGTATTCTTTTGTCATTTTATATATGTCTAGGAGTGTTCAGAAATCAGTTAATTGCTTAAACTATAAAGAAACCTATTCAAGCCACAATTTATTTAAGTTTAACTATTGTTTAAAGCCTGGCATTTGCAAGCTTCTAATTTTATTTCCATTGGAATAGTTGTGTCTGAACGATGCCATTCATATTTCAATGGTAAAGATCGTATTTCAACGTGAATAAATTTTAACTATGAAACTTAAATAAATTTTCAATATAATTCCAGCTTTATGTTTTTTATGCTTAGATTATTCTGAATATATTTTCATTTTAGGTTTCAACACGATTTCAGTGTATTATTTATAAAATTCAAAAAATATATTTTAAATTTTTAAAAAGATTGTATTTGACATGAATGTAGGACAGACAATTGAAATGAGATTTTAAACAATTTATTAGAATATCCAATTAAAACACAGGATTTAATCCTTATAGTCTTCTTACTGTAATGAAATAATTTCGTATGCATTATAAGAAAAAAAGTCATTAATTAGGATTAAAGAAATTAATGAATTTGAAAACTCAAGTATATATAATGATGCGATACAACAAACTATCAATCGTAAGGTAAAGTAAAAAAGTAATCAATACATTTATTATTTTTGACAATTTAAATTAGATTCATTTGGCATCAAGATAATACCAATTTTACGGATTATCTGTTTCAACTGATACATAGAAATTTCCAGTTGAACAAAGAGAAAAATTTTATGGAATATTTTATATACTTCTAAAATAGGTTTCTCTCATTTCTAAAATTTCGAGAAAATTATAATGATTTGTTTCTGAATCACAAGAAAAATGTATGATTTATTTTATGTGTCCTATAAAATGCTTAAAATTAACTTCAGGTTTTTTTATCATTAAAATATTTTTAATTTTTTTATTGCATTTACTATTATATCATTTTTTTACACACTATCATATATAAAATCTTTGCAATAATTTCAAAATTATTTAAATCAAAATTCAAATAATTTCGAAATTAAGATATATATTTAAAATTAAGATTTTAAATATTTATAAATTACCAAAGATTTTTGTATATTCAATTGTATTGTAACACATATTTTTAATAATTAAACATTATATTCTGCTTAGTTTTACATTATTAGTTAATTGTGTTTAATTTCTAACTCAAATATTTGGGGAAGATATTATTTAGAAGAAAATTCAAAGTAAATTTATTATCACATATTTCTCAATTATTGTTGCAGTCAACAGATTTAAATACATCTTTCTGCATAGCAAGTTTTTTTATAATGAAGAAATTCTATGGAGGAATAATTAAAAATATTTATGTTAAATTTAGAGTGTGAATATATATATTATTTGTAAGTGAAATGGACAAAAAATATTTTTAAAAGTTTCGAAATCAAATGCCTGCACAATTTATAAAAAATTATTTTAGAAATTCCTTAATATATTAGAAATACTATTTTAGAAATTCATGGCACTTTCAGAAATCTTGAATACAAATAAGCACTTGAACAAAATAATTGTCAAGGGGATAATTCATTCAAGCAATTTGAACATTTATTTCAATTTATCACTAATTTTATCACTAAAAAGTAAAATCAAATGGAAAGTATAAATGCATAGGAAAACGGATTAATTTTATTCCTTGTTTGTTATTTCTGCCATAAAATATGGGGCATTGTAAAATTCCATACATTAATCATATAAGGATATTTCAAATTTATATCTTATTTATTAAATAATTCGCGGTGGAAAATATGAATAATTATCTTATTTTTCTATGTTTGAACAATCATTCATTGCGTACATTTATATAAAAATTGACGAATAATGATTTAAAGGAATGTGTTAAGTTCAATGTTCTTAAAGCTATCAATATTGACGTAGACTTCAAAAAACCTTTTGGAAGAAAAATTTAAGAGGTTTGCACAAACATCCAATATTTACTGAATCCTCAGAAAGTTAATGAAAAATCTATATGTATATTATCTCAAAGTCAATTTTAGAAATATTTTTATGTTCCAAATTCTACCAATGGAAAGGTTTTATCAAGTTTTGGAATGATTTCACATTCAAAAGTAAATGCACCTTATAGTCGTTTCCATGAGGTATTTTATGAAAAAATTCCCTAGTGCAAGTCAAATTGTGTTTGATTTTGAAAAAGGGGAAAGTTTTTTGAATTACCTACCAAAGTAAAGTATTTTGATATGTTTCTTAATTCAATACAGTTCCTTAAAGTGCTGTTCAAATAATCCAAAGATAACGTAGAAGCCAGTGTAGCGAATAGAAGAAAAAAATGTGGAATAAAATAACTCTGATGCGAAGGAAGAAAATGAAAGATTCGATTGAACATGTGGGCAATTCTGAAAGAGCAATCCCCCTCTTCAAACACTAAATATATTTCATATCGAACGTCCCTAGTGTTCTCCGAAAGTGGACCTTGCTTCAAAATTAATATAGGAGACGTGCATCTGGTTTGCATTTCAGTAAACAAAAGGACTTGTGGATGAACTGTCGATGAAAACAAAGCAAAACTGAACTTAAAAAACCCCTACGATTGCATAGAAAAATTAATCTTCTTAAAAGGAAGTAAACTTTAGCCAATTTTATTATTTCTAGAGAAAAAAAGTAGTTTTAATATATATATATATATATATATATATATATATATATATATATATATATATATATATATATATATATATATATATATATATATATATATATATATATATATATATATATATATATATGTATATGTATATATACACTACTGGCCATTAAAATTGCTACACTAGGAAAGCGGCACACAACACACGTGAAATTTGAATGACAGGTAGAACTTGCTGTGATATGCAAATGATTAGATTTTCAGCGCATTTATACAAAGCAGGCGACAGTAGCGACATCTACAATGTGTATAAAACCAGAGATTTGACAGCAGTTTTCTCACGTTCAATTTCCGTTTCAACGTTGTTTCCGGCAAAGAAAGTTGTTGTAATGCCTCGTGTAAGAAGAAGAAATGCCTATCAGCACGTGTCTGACTTTGATCGAGGAAGAATTATAGCCTACCGGGATTGCGGTTTATCTTACCGCAATATTGCTGCTCGCGTCGGTCGAGACCCCGTGACTGTTAGCAGAATATGGAATCGATGGGTTCAGGACAATCATACGGAACGTCATGCAGGATCGCAGCGACCCCCCATCACTAACAGCAGAGAAGACAGACATCTTATCCGCATTGTCACAAGGGATCGTACAGCCACGTCACGAACCCTGAGTCGAGAAATGGAGTCATTTGCAAGGCAACAAGTTTCTGCTCGAACAGTTCGACGACGTTTGCAGCAGCATGGATTGTCTGCACGGTGACCATGGCTTCGGCTACCATTGACGCTGTGTCACAGACAGGAGCGCCTTCAATGGTGTGATCAGCGACGAACCTGGACGTGGGAATGTCATCACGTCATTTTTACAGATGAATCTCGGTTATGTATACAGGACCATGATGGCCGCATCCGTGTTTGGAAGCATCGTGGACAACGCGCATTGCCAGCTTGCAATGGACATCGCGATACTGGCCTATCTGCTGGATTGATGGTATGGGGTGCCATTGGATACACGTCTCGATCACCTCTTGTTCACATTACCGGCACTTTGAACAGCAACCGCTACATTTCCGATGTGTTAGGCCCGTGGCTCTGCCCTATCTTCGAGGCCTTCCTAATGCTTTGTTTCAACAGGGTATTGCACGACCGCATGTTTCCCGTACTGTTCTGAACTTCCTTGATACAGAACAGGTTCGACTGTTACATTGGCCAGCACGTTCTCCTGATCTGTCACCAATTGAGAACGTGTGGTGAATGGTTGCCGAGCGATTGGCACGCCATCACTCACCATCCACTACTGTCGATGAAATGTGGCATAGTGTTGGAGCTGCATGGACTGAGATCCCCGTACATGCCATACAATCTCTGTTTGACTCCATGCCTAGGCGGATAAATGCTGTTATTGCAGCCAGAGGTGGCTGCTCTGGGTACTGATTTCTCAAGATCTATACACCCTAATTTCCTGTAAATCTAATCACTTGTTCTTTCCACTATAATGTATGTGTCAAATAAATATCGTTCTGTTATTTGCATTCCTTCTTGGTGCTGCAATTTTAATGGCCAGTAGTGTATATATATCATATTTTAAAGCTTTATTTTTGTTCCTTTAAAAATTCTTTTTGAATTGAAATTCATCTTAAGAAATTGATATAATATTTATTCTCTTGAATTTTGATTTTTTTTTTAGTTTTATAAATTAAAATACTATGTCTACCATTAAACATTATGGAAATACTTAGAATTTCTTGATTATGGGGATGAAAAAATGAGGATGAAATTTACAGCAAAAATAATCAATAAGTATGCAAAATAGTACTTGTAAATAGAAAGTATCTTTGTATTATTGAAATTTTACCTCTATATTCAAACTACCCTCGATAGTTAAGCTTAAATCTAGAAAATTTAAAAAGATATTTTACTCCACAATATCATTATTTTCATTCAAAAGCATGAGAGTACAGAAGTATTGAATCTATCGATATGAAAAACTTTTATTTTCATGTATATGCAAAAACGTTTAATTAAGACAGGCCATCAGTTTCTTGGAATTGATGAGATATTTCTCTGTCTATTCTGGATTACTCAACAGCACAGCTGAGCTATGTGATAAGCTATAAAGAAATTGCTTCAGAATCGGTTTTCTTAATTTTAAAAATGAGTGTGTGTGAGGGAAGTGTTTCAAGGACAGTATTGCAATGGTTTATTTTCCCTCTAAAATACAAATTCTTCAATTTAAAGAATTTTTATGAAAATAATAAAAAAGAATTCACACACACAACACTGTTTTTCGCTATTTTATCCTTAACCTACAAGCACATGATCTATTATACTACAACAAATTCCAAAATAGAATTTACAAAACTCTTATTAATTCTTATTTTTGAAAAAAAATTTCAAAGCTTAAGACAATTTTGAATATATTGTTGAAATTTAAATTACAATGTATGATATGTCTTCATAATTATTAAAAATAATATTTAAAGTAAATGAAAATTACTGTTTTTTAAAATATTTTGAGTATATACTGTAAAATAAAATCCTGTAGGCTTTAAATAAACTATAAATAAGTTTTCATTAATTAGCAATTAAAATATATTGCCATAAACATCAGAAATGCTCATAAAAACAGAAGTCTCATCCTTTTTCCACATTATGCGTTTTTATTTTTTCAGTTTTTTACCAATATTTATGATGTCTGTATCTTTTACTCATTAATTTATGTATTAGTTTTGAAGAATCATAAGAAGAGACAAAAATAGTAAATTCTATTCAGCATCACTTTTAACTATTACCAATGTTCAGAATTTATTAAAATATTTTTGTAAAAGTTGTAGACAAAGAAATTATAGAAAAATATGATTAATGCTTTATTTAAATTTAATTAAAAATTTATGAAGTCTTCTCTAAATATTTATATAATATATCACAAAAATAAATTTGTGTTTAAGAAACGTTATACATTTCTTAACACGTCAAATACTTAACTTGAAATTTTTGAAGGCCAAATGTTTTTCTAAACTGAAATAATTTTGTTGATAGAGTTATAATTTAAAACTTATAATTATCAATATCATTCGCTCTATTTTATTCATAAAAAATCCTTCAGGATTCCATCATATTGTACATTTATCAAACTGAGGTCTGATGGTATAATTCCAAGTATAAAAAGTTTTTATAGCTTTAACAATATGTAAAATCCTTCAAAAACAACAAAATTATCCACTAAATTTAGTGTTTGATTCTATCATTACCTAAAAAAACCAGGAAGACATACATAACTTCTTTTTATCTTTCGACATGCTTTTGAATTCCTTAAACATGTCATCAAAACAGAACAGCTTGTAAAGCTATCGATCCATCTTGTACATGACAAATTAATCAGATCGTCTTATATGTCTGTATTGCAGTAAAATATATTAAGTAGAGCGGATTATTTCTTGCATGTACATATAGTTTTCATGTCAAAGTGTGAAATATTTTGGAAGCCATGTGTCGCTATGAAACTCTAAATATGCTTATTGAAACGTTTTTTTAAATTTGAAATAAGACATTTGTTTTCAAAAGTTAAAAAGCTTACGATTTTTTATTACCTTAAAATCAGTGGGGATGTCTACAAACTTACTATTTTGATCATATATTTAAAACAGAAAAGTTCTTCCCAGAAATATCGCTGATGCTGTCTTCCAAATGATGTTTTTAAGAGATTTTTTTAGTAATAAAAAGCATTCTACAGAGTTTTTAATTATTAACTCTAAAGAAATATTTAAAAATTTTCATAAATGTAAGCATTTTTTGAAGCAATTTATTATATTTTATAATTATACATCATTAATGTATCATCATAACAAAAGTTATTTATATATCATAACATAAATATTAAAAATAAAAAAAAATAAATATTTACTAAAATTTATCAAGTGATCACAACATTTGTAAAGTAAAATTTTATTGCTCAAGTTTAAGTCCATATATTTATAATATTATAAATGATTGTTTCTTTGTAAAAAACTATTTATATCTGTTGTTGTTGTTGCTTATGTCACTTGGACAAGCCAAGCTCGCTAGGCCTTTGGCAGTGCGAATTAAATCAAAGAGAGCGCCTTTCGTTTGGATAGGAGCACCACGAAGGTGAAAGTACGATGTTGCTCTTTTTAAGGTGTCTCGTAATTTTGAACCACGGTAAGGTGACGAGGCCACACCTGAGCTGGCACCCTCCTCTCCACATCCACGCCACACCAGCGGAAGGACTTTGGACGTCACATATTAACGTGGACACGTCCCCAGCTCACGGAATTCCAGCAACCCAGTGAAGGAGAATACACCGTGGTCACCCTCCTAACCACTGGCCGCGGCAAATGATGCTTTACTTTGCTGAGCTTACGGGAAGCGGCGTGAAGCTACTGAGCCACTGGAGCTCTATTTATATCTAATATGTGTGTGAACGTGTTTTAATAGGAAGTTAAGCATACGTGTATAAAGGAATGCAAGACACATAATATTAATCCAGAACCTATTTTTGACAGAAATTTGTATTCTAATAGAATGCTATTAATTTATGTAACAATATTTTATTAAATATTATTATTTTTTTCAAGCAGATATTTTTTTGCTCTTCTACAAGATGAAACTTTCCTTAGATATCAGTTATAATGCTTACTTTTCTGAAACACTTTAAAACAAACTACTTCATTTTTTACATAAAGTAAACATAAGATAATATTGAATTTTATACTGATGTATTCTTATCTCTTCGATAATTATCATAACAACACAAATTACAAAAAGCTTTGTAAAACTAACTTTTAGATTATTTTACCTGTTCATATTACTTAGTTCTAGAAAAGATAAATGATTAAAAATTATCTTTAAAGATAATAGACACGCATTCGTGTTCGAGTAAGGCAGTTATTTAAGCATTTCCGAGAAATCAACAGGCCATAGTGTATAAGACTGACGCATTGAAGCTTATCTCTGTAGAGAAAAACGATAACAGTACATTACCTTTCAACACGGAGTAACGATTTTAAGTTGGAAATCGATCAATTTTACCAGCAGACAGCACGTCGTAGCCAATTTTTCAGTGGCACACTTAGTTGCTGGCGCCCAACAACATTTCTCTGTTCTAACGTATTAGAGATAGTCAAATTACGTGATAACACGCAACTCATAAACACGCAAGAAATTCAATTTAGAGCTTGCTCGTATTGCATTATGTGCGTTTTTTCCCCTTTGTTTTGTTCTTTTATTTCTCTTTTCGTCACGGTATGACGTTAAGTCGTTAATAACGTGCTCTGAAAACTGATGGTTCTCTGAAATAGTTCTTCTAGCCGAGAGGATGGTGCCTCAGTTTGGATTTCAGGGAATAAATAACACTCCTCTCCACTACTAATTAATCAGTTGCCAACAACCCGAGATAAAAGTATAGAATTTTTCTCCGCAGCTGATAAGAAAAAATTAATAAAAACAGTTCGGGCTCATCATTATGACACAGTTTGCTACGGTTTTGAAATATATAAATTTTGAAGAATATTTAATGCGTGATAGCTTTAATTAAATATGATACGTTTTAAATATTAGCTTTTAAATAAATGAACACATAGGAAACTTGGCTTCATGATTTAGTCATTGAGCTGTTTTTTGTCGTTAACATGAGGGAGGAAACATAGCTAAAATATACTTACTTACATTTTTCTTTATGTATTCTATCATAAAAAATTTAAAAATACATTTTTCCTGTCAGTTTGACATTTTTAGTTTAAAAAAGCTAAAAATAGGTTGAAAATATGAGAAAGTTAAAATATATTTGTAAGTTTTCTTTTTCTTTCTGGAACTTTTATTCGAGATAGGAATTTATAACTTAAAATAAAGTGTGCTTTGAAATAAAATTACTAATTTTCTTAAATTACTCGTGTAAATATATGTTTGAGTAATTGGGTTTATGAGAAATCATAGTCATGCCTTAAATGTCAAGTAATCAACAAAATAACAATTAATTAATTTAATATATCTCATTTCCAATGCTACCTCAAGGAACAGATAAATGTAATAAGGAATGATTTTAATTTTACATGTATAAATGTAAAGATACCAAATTGACAACCACTTAGTACAGTAGGGGGTCCTTCCTTTACTGCTAAATGTTATTTCTTCATAACGAAATCATATTTTTAGTAAATTGAATGGGTTTCAAATTTTATTTTTACTTTTTTTACCATATATCGGTCACAAAGATGTTTGCTATTTTGAAAATCTGGGTTCCTAAATTTTGAAGGGAATTCTTTCGTATTCATTGAATATCTTCCTAGTCATGCCTCTGATTGCTTTCACTTCATAGTTCATGAATGACTTAAGCTGAATTTTGCTAAGCAATTTTGTAAATTTACATCTTAATTCGTTTTAAAACTTAATAAATTACTAATGGTGATTGACTTAGGGGATGTTCTCAAAACAGATTTGCTGTTCTAAACATTTCCTATTTGATGATTATCTGACTACGACATTAGAATTCATATCCCCTAGATGAATAAAAAGCCACCAACCACAATATTACTGAAATGATCAACCATGTATTTAATACTGACCAAATCTGTTAGTTAAATATTAATGAATATGTGTAATATTAAATGAGTTATGTTTTATCGTGGTTATAATAATTAAGAGCTCTTTGCTCTTCCAATTTGTAGAATTTTCATTTTATGGAAAGGTATACCAAGCGACATTGAGTTCTCAAACTAGTTTTTAACCTGTTCCTTTATTTATCATTTGTTATTAATCAATTTAAATGATAAATACCTCCATCTTGTAATTCTTATTCTATTTTACATTGATTCATATTTTTATTTACTAATTGTGAAATATTTCATGAGATTTTTAAAGTAATCTCTATTTTGAAGCAATGTTTCTTAGTAACTACCCATTGAACTATAGGTTTAACAAATGATACTCTAAAGAGCACGGAATCTAATGGGAATGGTATATAACATACCGTGAAAAGGTAAAGTATAATCTATAAAATTAAATGCATGTCTTTGATAGAAAACAGATAATAATAGCCCAAAGACACAAAACGAATATTTACAAAATTCCACTGATCTTCAGTTAATCGTCAGCTCATATAGTGAATACACATACCAAGCAGGCAAATGAAGGGGAAATGAGTAACGAACGCCATGATGTAGGACATTTAAAAGTCATTAATGACATTTGATATCCGAAGCTAATAATAGAAGTGAATTGTTACCGAAGCGCTGACAATTTCTACTCTTATATGCACTGTATTAGTCCATCGATTGAGATACTGATATCATTCTTCAAGCTTAACAGCTTCTAACGTCTGTATTGTTAATGATGTTTGCACGTCCATCTATGCTGATTCTGTTGCTGATCTCTCCGTCACTCATCCATGGGTACTGACACTCACAAAGACTGCATACTAACATTAGACCAGCTGTGGAGCTTAGGAAATACTCATTCAAAATACTCAAGTTATAGCAGCCTACTTTCATCAAGGTCGCTTAGATCAGTAGCTCTTTCCTTCAAACAAACGTGTAATCATAGAAACGATGCTTCACATTTTCTGCGACGAGTTATATATTGTTTGCCTTGGATTATGTGTCTTCCCTATTTGGAGAGTGGACTCAATGTCAGATAGTGGCAATGGTAAATACGTTTTATCTCTTCTGTGTGTGTGTAGTATGAATATGAGTTTGAGTAATTGCTGACAAGTTGGTAAAGAAGATTAATATAAAATGTAAAAAATATTTTTTTATATTTATAAAAAAATTCATACAACAGAACGATAAATTTTTTTGATATTTGAAATCTTAATTTTATCACATTAATCTCTAAATCTAACCGATTTATGATCAAAGAGCTGTAATTGCTCTTTCGCAAGCAATAGTTTAGCAATTAATTTCGTTTATTATTAATTACTCAACTCGAAAATTTTAAAGAAATTGTCTTACTTCATCTATTCTACAGATTATTACTTTATCAAATTCATTAATAGTTTCATTGTATGAAATTAGTGTACCAAATTACCCTCTAAAGAGCATTTGTAATTTATAATCATAAGATATAATACATTACGGCCTAATTTTGTCATAAATAATTCATATTAGTTCTACAATCTGTAATTAAATATTTCATGATAAATTTACGAGTTAAGTTTCGGAACATGACTTATAAATTCACTACATTAAATTGCAAGGTCTAATTATCATTAATGTTCTTATAGTAAGGATATTGTATAATATAATTATTATTAGTTATTACTAACATTAGCAACTAGTTTATTAATTTATAATTTAAATGAAGTTTAAGTTAAATAATAGATTTCATTTAGAAAGTTAAGCGTGATATTCAGTACTGAAATAATAATTGGAAAATCTTCAAAATTTATAATACTTTTTGTATCCACAGTTCATTATGACTTACTAAAATGAAATTTTGAGTTAGGCTATGAATTTTTAAATCATAATAATTACGATGTTTTTTTAATTCTCGCCAAATTTTGAAGAAAAAAAATATTATAGTCTAAAATATTAATTCCCGACCCAAACATTAAGGTCATAAATAGTTGCGACTTCATATAAAACTCATTTGAATGCATGAAGAATATTATTAGCGAAATACAGTGTTTTCATTACTATGTGGGTTGCATTCATAGAATCCATCCTTCACTACCTGTCATCCAATGAAAAGATTTATTCTAAACACGCTAACCAAAAGTGACAGCTAAGCTAAAAATATCAATAAAATAAAATAAATTATTCAGTGTACATTTGTATTTTACCATTAATTCTCTTATAAGTGGAATTTGCATGTCATGTTTTAGCAAATGTAATTACAAAGGCAGGGAAGTGTTTATTTTTTAAACAACTTCAAATGTATATATAGTAAAGAAAAGATATGACTAATAAATTTAAAAAAATACTGTTTTTAATAAGCTACTCTTTTTCTAACAAAGAACAATGCAGCTAAGCATTTCACAAAAGAAATGCTGAATTAACAGTTCAATTAAAATGTACTCCATTTTGAAACAATTCTAATGCAAACATTTATTGTCTGTCATATTCAATGAAACGTATGACCCATTCTTTATATAAATAATTCTATTTTCGAAAACTTTGTTTTTACTTACAAGAGATAAGATAATACGTATTTTGTCGATTGTTTGATGTTGCAGGTGTATATTTTATAGCATTTTGAAAATGTATACTCTAGTTTCTTTTTTAACGCAATTATTCGTAAAAAGAATGCCATTTTAATTAAAAAATAATTTTAAACATAAAAGATGAAATTTCGTGAGCAGATGTGTTAATAATTTAAGAGCAAACAACAGCATAATAGTGGCTGTTAAATTATTAAGTTCTATCCATCTTTTTCTTTTGAATAATAAATGATAAATACAATAATAATCATTAAAAATCAGCATCGAAATAAAAAGAATGATATAAAAATATTTGCTTTACACTCTTGAATATGTGTGGTCTGAGTAATTAAAATTATTAGTAATTTGGTGCAGTAATACAAAGCAATTTCTAAAGAAAGTTTGTTGGAAAACAAATATGTTTTTAGATTCGAAAGAAATTTTGAGTTGAATGTGCAAATCTGACAATTTATAAAACTTCAACTAAAGTCAAATTTTATTTACTGATTAGTGAGTGATGGAATACATATTTAATGAGATACTCTCCAGTGTCAGACGCATTACTCAGTGATAATCAAAAACAGTTTATCGAGACTCATTAAGTGGAAATGATTCACATGATTAAACCTTATTAAAAGTGGGACTGATTTCAAAGATATAACACATTCAAGGTAACCAAGACATTAGAAATATAACGATAACTGTTCAAACTAACAGTTCTCTGAAAAATTTGAGATGCTTATTTAAATGCTTCTTATATTAAGATATTACTTAATGGATGGTTATATACTATAAGGATGAGTATAAGTTAGCAATTTTCAGTTTCCTATTAGTAGCAATATTTGGTACAGTCTATCATATCATACTATTTATTTGAAATTCATCTAAACAGGGATTAAATTTATTTATTCATTGTATTGTTGTAGTATTCTAGATATTCACAATAACAGCAGTTATACTAAAAACCTGTTATTTCACAATTGCTTAAAACTGCTATATATATATATATATATATATATATATATATATATATATATATATATATATATATATATATATATATATATATATATACTATGTATATAATTAAGTATACATATATATATATACATATTAATTATATATATATATATCAATCTATCAAATCTATCAATTTTTGGAAACCAATCAGAAATATATATACTACTGTATTTCACTAAAGAAGTAAATGGGAATATAGGAAATCAAACCGTTTGTGTTAAGAAATGCGTACAAAGATAACTACATAAAATTCAGAATTGGAGAAGTTCCCTGCAAACGATCGGATAAAATGCTCTTAGAAATTTATAATGAATTTTCTTCAAAATAAATGTGACACAATACTTACATGCTAACAGATTATTCTCTCAGCATGTAAGCATTGTGGTTGTTTTTGCATGCTCCAGAGGACAGCAGTGCTGAACCAGGTCCATGAGAGCGTACACCTTCAAAAAGTCCAGCATCATAAGTGGATTCTGCATCAGATCTTTCCCGGAGAGACCAAGGCATTGTGGTACTTTCTATTAAATTACTAAAATGCTTCGAGAAGACTAATAGTTATTCTGAGAAAAGAAGTGCTATCGAACATATTAGAACAATATAATCAATAACAGTTATTGGTAATTTCTTTGGAGTTCATCATTCCATTATTAAAAGAACAACTACCAGCCAGCCGAACGATAATCTGATCTGCGTTTTGTCTCGCAAGAGCTGTGTCTCTTGTGAAGTTTGTGTTTCAATTTTAGTCAAACAAAATAGAAACATCTGCACATATGTGACATGAATTTTGTTTCTGTGCTTAAGATGAAAACTGCTTTCTACTTAGAAATTAGCAAAAAAATATATTTAATCTATTTTTACAAAATAATAGGTGACATATCAACACAAGTTTCTGCTTCTGTATTCATCCAATCCAAAATAGAATAAATAAAGTAGTATGGTCAGCGCATTACTTTGAAAATGCCTTATTTGGAGAAGTTATGTTCATGGGTGAATCGAGATTTACCTATAGTCCAATGAAAAATGTGTCTAAGTTTAGGAAGCACAAAAAACACAGTATTTCCTAGAACATCACGCATTCTGATTACATAGCAGAATTATCTAGGCAAGGATATCATTGGGATTTTGTACCAGGCTGCACTTCTACCGTATAACTCTTAGGATAACAAGATGAAATCCTAGATCACATTTTAAAATTGTACATTGCAGCAGTAGATCCCAACTGCAATTTACTGGCAGATGATGTGCATCCACAATCATCATTAATAACGACCAAGAAAGCTAATGGATTGAGTATATAGAGTAGACAACATGCTTACTCAATCTGAGACTTAATGAAAATATTTATGATATGGCAGTGATATGTATATAAGTTTTTCTACCTTTCAAACAGAGAAGGTGATCAATTGAGGCGTGATTTCTTATTAATGGCTAATAAGCTTATAGAAATCAATAAATATTTCAGACTTTTCTTGCAAATAATGGATACTTATGTATATTATAAACGTCATTTTTTATTAGTTTGGACTTTAAGCTTCATTTTATAATTAATTGATTGATGCAAATATGATGTCACCTTACATCGTATAAAAATTTCATATTCCTTTTTTATCCTTGTATTTAATTCTTTGATGAATATCTTTCTTAATTCTTTCAAATATAAAATTTGATGATTTCCTGGAACATTTTGAGTCAATCAAAAGAATACTTGTCAAACTTCCCCATTTCATCGCTTCATTCCTTACTTTTGAAAGAAAGGGCTCTTCAGTATTTTAAATGTAAAAGAATTACCATTAATATTACATGAGTCAGTTTTAATAAAGGTATCAGCAAATGCGAGAACTATTCATTCAGTTAAATGATATTTAACTCTTTACAATAAAATTGCATTCAAAATCTACTGTATAATTTTTTTCTCAAGGTTCATACGAAAAAACAATTTTCTACATAAGAAAATGAAATAATATCAGCAGCAGTAAGGTACTTTATATCCATTCTGTCATTAAACATTAAAACTCTTTACACAAATCATTATTAAAGCTTCGAAATCATAACGGAAATGATCCTTTTTCTACGAAATGTGTATTTTATTTTCATGAAATATCCATTCCATTTTATTCCTCCACAGGCCCTTAAAGTGAAAGAGAATATCAATAACAAGCAATCTCTTCATTTTAAATTGAAATTATTTCATAGAAATACTCGTTTAATGCAAGTCAGTTTTAAGTACAGGAACTCATAAAGTCTTTAGAGAAGCGATTGAATTATATCCTGGTTCATTCAAATTATAATAAAACTACAAGTGTAACTTTTTTTCTGAAAGCTTCAGAATGATGTTTCGAGCTGGAAACATTAAACACATTTGAATATCGAAGGCTGGGATCAATAAAAGAGGGAAAATTGATTAATTATATTTTAACACCACTAAATGACATCAAATAATGCTTCTTTAAGAATTCATAAAAGGTATCTTACCTGTTTGTATTTCTATAATATGCTTTTCTCTTTGATGAAAAGTCAAACATACAAAGCCATTTGAACTAAAATAGAGAAATAAAAATTTCACTTAAATGTTCATTCAACTTATATACATTAAAAGTTTATCTGCTTAAATAGCTATCTGGAATAGAATATATTTAATAAACTGTGGCGTGTTTAAAAATACTGAATTCTTTATGAGTTCAAAAATATGTCATTTAATCAGAAAGTTTGATTTGAAATGAAGCATAAAAAATATTTAAATATACCTAAAAGTGTACAGAGGATTTATCTACAAAAGTATATACTGATTTTCATGTACTTGTGTGACTCATAAATTTAAATACTTGAGATAACTGTGCATTATCACAGCAAACTCTTTCACTTCAATTTTAATAATTACAGTAATTTTATTTAAATATATAAATTTGTCATTTAAAATTGTTATCAGATTATATATATCATTTAATGAACAATTCGTGGTTCGAATTATGGTAGAAAATGTTAGAAGTAATATAAAATAAAATAATTATTTTAATGAACATCATTTTTCTTAAATATCAAACTATAATGAAAGAACTGAAGTTTTTAATAAAAAATAAATAAATATTTTTCACTTAAATAAATAAAAACAATGATTCACTTATATTAGCTAATTAATTAGCTTTGTGCATTTATGTAAACTTTAAATTAAATCATGGACATTATATCACATTACTGATTTCAATGTTTTATGTTTTTAACCGTTAAAAACCAAAGTGATTTTCCTTATTGAAAAAAAATTATTATATTTTCTTGCTTCTTTTCTTATAAAAACTCTTTTGTTTATTTATATAAATACGTATACGTAAGCTACGTTTGAACATTAAATATATTTATTGTAAAATTAATATTTTAACAACTCCCTGTATTTTTTTACGGTTTAAATTAATAATAATTCCCTATTTCATTCAGATATGGGAGGGATAAATATTGCTTCCTATAAATTTGTTGAACACAAACTCTATACTTTATTTATTCATATGACTAAGCTGTAATTTTTATCCTTTTATCTTTTTATATCTTTTCATTTTAGTTACATAAATTTATTATTGAAATTTCAAGTAAGTCAAATTTACAATTGAAATTTCAAGTATATATATGTGTGTGTGTGCAATTTTTCAGCAGCTGAGAGAATAAATTATATTTATTTGTTTATTCACAAAATTTTGTAAACGAAAATCTATTATTTTTTATTTTAAAAATAAAATATTATACCCAGTTTAGTACTAAAGCGTTTACACTGTTAAAACCACTTTATAAATAGAAAATCAAGAATTATTTTAACAATAAATAAATTTTGAGTGAAAAAACTCTTCTTATGTCGAGTTAAATATTTATGGAACAGCATCCCATATCAAAATCTCTTTACCGGAACTGTCTTCACAGATGATTCAGAAAAACAGTATACTACCTGCATATCAATTTAGGCCGTCAAATGACATATTAAAAAATTCCTTCCAACATAATGCAGACCTTCGGATTTGAAATTCTGCAGATTTTTAGAGAACAGGCAGTTTTACTTCATGTAAGTATATATGTTGTATTAATTGCTTCAAATATAATTGACATACGTCTGAAGAAAATTTATTTTTGGGCACTTTTCAAATATAAAACTAAAGTTCATGGTATAACCATGACACTTTTTTTCTTGTTTTCTATTTTTATTGATTGCTAGCTGAAAGACATTATGCAATTTTTTCTTTAAAAAATTTTGATTTTTATTTCCTTTGCATTTTTTCTTTGCTTTTCCGAAAAATTTCATTACCAAATTTCGATAATTTTTTAATATTCTCTTAGACAGTAAACATATTTTTCGACTGCTTTTGAATACGAATTTTATAAAGTGAAAAATTATAATAAACTTAGGTTGATTAATGCATTAATGCATAATTTATATACATAATAATAAGAGCTAATTTAATTTAAACTACTCATACATTAAATAAAAGTTTAATGTAAACATTTTATTTTATTTTAGAAAATTTTAGAAAATAAAAACAGAACAATAAGATACATTAAATATTAAAATTTCTTTTATTTCAAATATTAATTTCGTATTCTTTATATTTTTTATTGTATGAATATTAATTTAAATGTATCTAATTTTGAAAATTTTCTTTCTTGTTATGTTAACTTCCTATAGATTATGTAAGAAAAATGAATTATCCCTATACAGTTTATAAAATGTAACATACCATTTAAAGAAAAATAGATATATCTATTAGCTGTTCGGTTATTTATTTCTCTTAAAATTTATTACTAGCAAATTATTTCTTAACATTTAATACATTATTTTGAAATAAAAGGTTTTAAGTTTTAATGAACCATTAATGTAATACTGCAGGCTTCAAAACTTATTTTTAGGAAATAGTTGTCAAATGAAAATATTAAATCAAATAAAAATGTAATGTATTTTAAAAAATAATTTTATATACAAAAAATTCATACATAATTTTAGTTTAATTATAATGGATTCATTCTTACCTTTTTTTTGATAATTTCAGAACAATAGCATGCCTTGCTTTAAAAAAATTAGGGAAATATATAATTTTCGAAAAATTCATTTTTTACTCAACATGTTAAAATCATTCTTTTCAATATATAATTTTTATGTTATGAAGTGCTGTTGATAGTTTGAAATAAATGATATTATGGGAAGATATTTATTTAGATGAGTTTTTCAAGAATTAGCTCATTGAATTTTAAGAAAAACCTGTTATACTCATGTGAATGTGTTATATATTTCATCAAATGTAATACACATATAATAAAAACTAAACTGTAAATTAAGTTAATATGAGTTTAGCAACGGCAGACCGCATAATGTTTTATAAAAATCTATTTCCACCAAATTTAAAAATGTCAATACTGTTTTTTACAGTTAATGATTTAATTCTGATTTTTCTAATGGGAAGCAATTAAAAAAGCTCTTCTTTTGAAAGTAAAGTTGTTTTAATCATGATGAGAGAGAGAGTAAAAAATTATAACAAAGTGATCTTAAGATTATATTATTTACAAAACGGAGTAAATTTATCCAAATGTTTAATAGTAAACTAAAGTATATTAAATATATCTTATATTTATCATGCATATTTTTACAAGTCGAAAATAACACTCTATCGTATTTCAAATTATTACTGCGTGAAATCATAACTGCAAGTTTCTTGTTTCAATATTTATAATTGAATGGAGAAATTTTTTAATGTAAAGTAAAACTTAAACAATTATTGAAATGATAATACCAAAATTTTTATCACACTTTAATATTTAATTACAATTTGAAACTCTCAAATTTATGTGTTATTTTTTGTGAGTATTTTGAGATAAATAATATTTTAATATAAATTGTACAACCTTTTTGAGTTTCATTTTTATGATGAGAAAAGAAAAAAAAAACTTATGACAGCTAATCATGAGGCTGGCATTTTTTAAGCATTGTTCCGAACTAAAATGGTGAAACGCTCACTACATAAGGTACTTTACTTATTTAAAATTACGTAAAAAATTAAGCAAGTGAACCACTCAGTTTCATAATAACTTTTAGTAAACGATAAAAGTTTAAATTTTATTAGAAATGTAACTATTTTCATCTCGCTTTTGAATCATATAGCGAATTAATATAAAAAATATGATGATTCATGTTTTTTACTCTTGTTTAAAATATCATTTTTAACCGTAGAATCTTAATCAAAGACATTATGGTATGGATAATGCGGTTGAGTATATAAAAATTAGCATTACCTTTTTTGACATAGATATATCAGAAGTATTCTTACAACAGTGTAGATTTGATTTTTAGCTTTACATTTTCCAACACACAACCAGATATGGATATTATACTTAATGAAGAATATCTTTTTACAATATACAAACGGAATTTCATTACAGTTGAGAACAAAAACAAAAAATAAAACATTCAAAAACAAGTAATTATATAATGAGTTAATATGTGAAGGAGAGCGCTACTAAAAATTGTTGATAAAATATTTTTTATTGTATAATTTTGTTTACTATTTTAAATATGACAGATAAATGATACATGAAGTATTGCATTGAAATGCAAACTTCCAATGCAATACTTCATATATCATGTGTGTGTGGGTGATATCATGAAAATCAGTCATAATATAAAATAAATGTATTTTTAAATTTTCAAGGAGATTTTATTAATGCATTATTTTAACTATTCATCTTATATGAATAAAGGAACAATAATAAAGAAGAATAACAAAATTAATGTTACAAAGTAATAATAAAATTGAAATTAGGGATAGCAACAAGTGCGTTTGAGATTCTAAGAATTTGTAAAATCACAAGGTTGACATAAGCAATCCTTAAATCTTATGCGTCTTGTCAACTTATAACATCTCCCTTAAAATATCTTCAATGAAGAGATTACAAACAATAACACTATGATATCAAATTCCAAATTAATGAAGCACTTCATACCAAATTTAATATCTTAAAAATACTTTAAAAAAGCTTCAATTGGTCTTTCAAATATTTTGCTTCTTTCTTTTAATTTATATGGCCAATTTTTCCCTTAATAATTTGTTTGGTTACATTTCTTGTTTTGATATATATTGTCATGGTTTCTCCCAAGATAAAAACTTCTCGCATATGAGAATTGACTCCATAGAGATCTAAATTTTAGATAGCATTGTAAACTATAACAAAAATCCCCGGATTGATCTGGGAGTTTAACCCATAATCTCTTGAGAAAAAGAGCAAAGTTCTAAACATTCATTTACCAGTTTAGCTCTACACATAATTACTGATTTTAGTTTCCTAAGTCAGTAATATTTTAAATTGTCTCATTTTTAACGAAGTATTTAAAAATGTTTTACTAACAAAACAAATATTATAAATTTTAACACTTTTCCACAATATTTTTAATAACAAAAAATAATGAATTGGAGCGTATTTTATAACAAGTAAAAATAAAATTTCAGATTAATTTTTTTTTACTTTTCTCTACATCATTTAACACGTTTCAGGGGGATATTAAAATGAAGAAGAATTCGTTATTTTCGTAAATGACTTGAAAAAAGAAAATATCTTTTACAGTTAAAAATTTACACAAACGAAAAATGTTATGCATCATTAACTCAGTATTACTTGACGAAATTAAGATTACAAAATATATGGTTTTCTTTAAGCTCTCAACTCTGCTTTCGCGAATAATTCCATGTTTGCAGAATGTAAGTTAATTATTTAAATATTTGCATACAGACCTATGTAACTCTTTTAACAACAAATACAGATTTTTCTTGTGGTTAAGAATTGGTTATTATTTATTCTTTTTATAATTTTAATTAATTCCTAAATTTCTCAGTGAAATATTATTTTATTTAACTTAGTATATTGCTGTATAATATTTTCCCTCAAGTAATTATTCGTTATCATCATACATCTTTACTTAAAACCGTAATGTTGCTCGAAATAATTATATGATTATTAAATCTTGAAAAAACACAAATAATTGTATCTAGAAAGAATTCTAGTTTAATAATTAATTGATTATAGTTTTAATTTAGTATTTGCATGTTTGTAAAAGCATTAAGTTAACAAAATTTTATTAGCTGTTGACAAAGTTCATTCAATTGCTATTGAAACTAGAAATTATTCTATTATTACCCGTATGATGATACATCAGTCATAAATAAGAGTCTGAATATTTCTATGCATTGTTGCAAAGATCAAATTATTATAATTTTTCAAAATTTTAATTTTGTCAGAATAACATTTTGAAAACATTATTAGAAATAGTATTAATCCAGAATAAAACTTAAATAGTCCAATGCTATGATTCAGGTAAAATTACAGTTAAATACATTAACGAATCTGTTATAAATCAGGTTTCTTAAATAACTAAAATTTAAGAATAAAAGTCTTATTAAAAAGTTTAAATGATATCAAAATACTAATACAGTCTTCTTATTGAAAAATAAATGTATATTTATAAATACAATTTTAATTTAATTAAAATTAACATATAGTTAATTTTTTAACTAATGATAGTAAAGTTATTTGAGATATTTATTGAGTAAAGTATTTAGTTAAGATATAAAAATGTTTCAAATGATGAAATGGAAGTCAGCTATGATATTTGATTATGATTATTTTTAAATTATTACTTATGAAGTTTGATTCATAGTTAAAAATATGTTATTTACTTTGAAGTTATTAATTTTGAAACTTCATTTTCATTTGTTTTATAAGCATTGTCTGAAATGTCTTTTCAAAATTTGTATAAAATAATGTTAAGTGAAATTGAAAAACATCAAATTCACGTTTGCTTTAAACATTGCAAATTACAAAACACCTTACGCGGAAACTTTTACATGGTCTGCGTTATTATATTAGTTACTTAGAAATATAATTCCTTGAACGTTAATTTATGTAAAGGAAATTTTGAAAATGGATTGAAAAAGAGGAAAATGGCGGATTCATAAAGGAAAATTTTAAAAACAAATTGTTAGAATATTCAGCAAAATTAATGGTTTTATTTTGAAAATTTTAGCAAATGTCTGTGATTGAATTTTCAAACTAGAAAGATGACTTTTCCTAACACAAATACTTTATTTATTCTTAATATTTAAAAATTCTTTAAAGTCAAAGAAAATGAATATTATAAAATAAAAACTTTTTAATTTTTTGCTCATTTATTACCAGTGTGTAATTTTTGTCGATAAATTTTTTTTTGTGGAAGTCATCATTTAACACTAGAACATCAGGGATTTCGATTACATTTAAACGTCCATCAGTATCGCTTCTATCGACACTACTATATAAATTATGCAAAATAATTGTATTAATTAAATAATTACTGGACTCTAATTAGTAGAATTTGATTTAAAAATGTTTTTAATATTATTTAATGTAATTAATTTATATTATGTCCCTTCATATCATAAAAAAATTGTAACAAAATCAATTACAGAATTTTGGGAAATTAAATGAAACAATAATATTCATAAATAATAGTAAAATAAGTAAAATCCTAATTTTTGTGAAAATGTAAGTTTTTTAATCATTATATATCGTTTTCAATTGCGTTTTCTACATACCTTATTTGTAAAGTATGCAGTAATATTAAATTAGAACAAGACAGACCACCATCCAATTCATCCTCAGAAACCTCTCGTAAAAAATTAGCGATTTCATCAGGGCTTTCTACTTTCCTACGAGCCATCATTTCAGGGTGTCTGCTCTGCACAATGTTCGAAAATCGAACAGAACTTTTTTTTTAGTATATAAGCAAATGCTATGTAACGGAACACTTAGACACAACAATTTTTATATAATTGATTCATTTCCGTTGTGAAACCATAACATTGCATTTAAGTTCAAACAAATATGTGATAGTACTTTGGGAATTTTGTTTTACTCATGGTATCTAATTAGTGAATTATTTTCTGTTGAACGGCAGAGCTGTTTACAGTAATAAATTACCTTCGTATCACAAAGTAACATAAGCGGATGTTCCTGGTGTATTTAGTTGTAAAATATCTCCTGATTAACCTAGAACCACAAAACATTTTATGTGTAGCCATCATAGAAAATGATTATAAGTCACGAAAAATTTTCGAATTCATTATAAAAACTCGGAAAGAGAACAAATTAAACAGTCTCCGGTATTCAATAGACACAAACGGACGTTCTAGTGTAACAAGATTATATTTAAAATTGGTAACCTTACCAATAAAGAAAATAAAGTATGCATTAATTTAAGAAAGTATAAATTCCAACAAAAGGGCAAATGAAAAAATAATAAATTCTTTAAACAAAATTATAACCTTGTTGGTTAAAATTTATTATTGAAACAGAGCAATATTAAGTAATTATACAGATTTAATATATATGAACATAGGTTTGGAGAAAAAATGACGGTTAAATGGCTACTGGATAATAACCATTGAATTTAATATTAAAAATGTTTAAAAATTATTGACCAAAATAATTTATAAATTTCTGTGGGTTTTAAGTTATATCACTTTAATTAATGTTTTTTTAGCATTATTTATAAGTCAGGATATAATTTAGACTTCAATTATTTAAAATATTTTGCAATAAGTGCATCAAATACAATAACACAGTATTTTGAAAAAATGAAAGTTCAAAAAAACATTTTTACTATAGAAATGACGCTTAGAAAATATGCTCATATCGATATGCTTGAAATGCTCATACTAATGAACTATTATAATTTACATTTAATTCATTTTCTAAATACAGGGTGCGCCATAAATTCCAGCAAACTTTAAAAATTAATTAAAAAAGAACAAATGATGTTAAAAAAGTGTAGTTTGCACAAATGGCATCAGAAAAAAGACAGATTTTTTTTAAGAACAAAAAAAATAGTTAAAAAAATTACCGATAGATTGCGCTGATGTTGCATGTTTTAAGCAAATTAACACGATACTAATACAATTATGCATTTTCAAAGATTTATTTTAGCTGAAGTTGTTCAACATGCCCTCCACCAGATTGTATGCAGCTAGTAAGGCGAGACATAACACCTGTGACAGCTGAGTACAGCATGTCTGGAGGAATCCCAGACACGGTATGCTGAATGGCATCTTTAAGTTCCACCAGTGTGGAAGGGGCGGACCAGTACACCAGGGATTTTAAATAACCCCACAGCCAAAAATCTACAGGAGTCAAGTCTGATGATCATGTGGGCCATTTGATCTTACAGCCTCGACTTATCACTCGGTCTTCACCAAACGTTCGCAAAAGAAATGTTTTTACTGAGGTGGCAACGTGGGGCGGGGCACCATCTTGCATGAAATTTACTGTAAAAAGCACACTTCTTTCCTGTAAGTCTGGCACAACCTTTTCACGCAGAAGACTGAGGTACCATTCAGCTGTCACTGTGCATGTTTTCCACCCAGATTTTTGGCAACGCTCTTCAAAAAAGAACGTACCGACAACAAAAAAAAGAGGCGGTGAAACTACACCAAACTGTTATATGAGGAGAATGAAGCGGCTTCGTCTCGTATTCATGGGGATTCGATGTCGCCCATATGAGACTATTGTGCGTATGGACGTCCCCATGTAGAGCAAAGTGGGCTTCATCTGTCCATAAGACGTTGAACAACGACTGTGGCTCGTGTTTCACCTTTGTTAGAGCCCATTTAGCAAACGATTCTCTTGCAGCGATATTTGCCGGCATGATCTCATGCAGTGATTGCAATTTGTATGGATACAACTGCAGTATCCCGTGAAGGATACATCGAATCGATGTTACAGGCACCCCTAAAACCTTTCCAGCTTCAAGAGCACTGCTGCTTCCTGTGGATGATTCTGCTGCCATATCCTCCATAACACTCTATACAGCTGCAACACGCCCTTCTCTCAAGGAAGGTCTACCGCTTCGTGGTCGATCTTCTAAGCGACCCGTTTCTTCGAAGCGCTTCACAAGTTTCAGTATCCCTGATGGTGATATGGGTCCTTTTTTCTTCTTTATTCCTTTTGCAGTGCGAAACTTCTTAACTGCATCTGCTGCTGATTCGCCATTCTTATAAAAGAGCTTGATAATCAACGCTTTATCCTGCAACGATAGCATAATGCCGGCATCGAATGAAGAGTCCATGTGCATTCAGGTGTTTTATTGTCAACCTGATTTGCATAAATCAGCTTCGTGTATGCACCGCAGCACCACCTATCGGTCATTTTTTGAGCTAATGTTTTTTGTTCTTAAAAAAACCGCCCTTTTTCTGATGCCATTCATGCAAACCACACTTTTTTAACATCATTTGTGCTTTTTTAATTAATTTTTAAAGTTTGCATGAATTTATGGCGTACCCTGTACTTATTATTTGATATTGTTTGAAAATACCGATTTTATTATTTTATTTTGTTGCTATTGTAATTATATATTACAAAAATAATAGTTTCAACATTTTTCATTAAAATGTTTGATATTTTTAACTGCATACATTTTCTGAATCACGATGTAATATAATTGAAAATTCACAAACAAATATTAATTCGTTTCTTTGTGAATTTTTCATACAATATCATTACTTTACTTACTCATAACACTATTAGTGACTATTGATATATTATTATTGCTATTAATCAAAACCCTCATCAAGATTATTATCAGATTAATCAGAAAGATATTTTTCGTTTACTACAAAGTTATTCCGAAGTTTGTAGTAATGATGATTGCCCTTTTTGATTTATCCTGAAATAAATTAAATCTACCTCTATTATTTAATAGGTTTACTTGCTGATTATATCGAAAAGATGAAATTTTTTATTTTAGTCAGCCATTAATATTAATCAGAACTTAAAGATGTCCTTTTTTATGATATGATACAAAAATTAAAGGAGAAATGGTTGTAATTATTTATTTTTCAGTCAACTATCTATCTAATCTATCTATCTATCTATCTATCTATCTATCTATCTATCTATATATATATATATATATATATATATATATATATATATATATATATATATATATATATATATATATATATATATATATATATATATATATATATATATATATATATATATATATATATATATAAATTTATTATTTTAATAGAAATGTAAAAGGTAACATTGAAGAAAATTTTCAAGATTTTGATGAAGTAAATAATAATGTAAGTAATGCATATGTACATATTATTCTTCTGAACAAGTTATAATTTTGTAAGACATTGGAATACACTTAATACAAGAATAACAATGTTGTACTTAATAAGAAAATCTCAGAACTTAATTATGATTGCAACTATATAATCAATCTGGCATAGTATCACCATTTTCTTTTCACGTAACTCAAATTTGAATTTAATGTAAAGTTTCAGAATATATAAAATTTCTCTGATGTTGTAATTATCTCCAACTTTTCATTAAGCAGGGGGTAGAGAATTACAACGCCCTTTTCAGTTCCAGTACTAAGTAAATATACAAAATGTTACATATGTATATTAATATTTCCTGAACTGAAACTTTGAAACCAATTTTCTCAAAGTATTTTCGATGGTATGTGATTATAAATTATTATATGAAAATATTTTTGTTTTAGTTTTGTGAATATTATATTTAAATATAAAGTAATTAAATAATAATATTATGTTTTAGTTGCGCAAATATTGTATCTTAAGGTATATAAGATTCCTTTTAAATGTACATTTACGAATTTTATTTTATAGTATATATAATTCTGAGTGATAAGATAAAACTTCCTTATTTTCAAGATACTTTAAAATTTAAAATCAACTGCTTTGAAGTCATTTCTTGAAATATCTCCGAAATAAACTTACATTTAATAATTCAAAGTAATAAATCTTTCAATAAACTTGAAATTTGACTCTGCAAGATTCTTGTTTGCGATTACATTCGAAACTTGTCTCATAAAGAATAAGTCGTTATCCGATTTTTGGTATTTACAGACACAAGCCTTTTATATATCATTATTATACAACTTACATTTTATCTACACATTTGCCATGATAGATAAAAAGTTGTATAATAAGCAATAACATATTACCATTTGCTAAAATTTTATCAAGAAAGCATGTATAAGGTTTCAAATTATAGGCTAAATTTGAGAGTCAGACTTTCATAAACGAATTATTTACAATTATTTGAAACGTATATTGAGCACTGCTTATAGTTAAAAATCTTCAGCAACTTAAATGAAAATATAAAAAAATCAATATATCTGTAATTGAAGTTACATTTATTGTAAGTAGAAAATAGCATTTCAATAGTTTATTGACTATTATTTATGCTGGAATATGTTGTGACACGCAATCATTATTAACTAATGAATGGCTGAATAAGGTTCCCAAAAAGTTTGATTCTCATCACAAAAATAAATTTTAGTTTCACTGAAAATAAACTTTTACTCTTTAACTATCTCAGAAATATCCTTCAAAACATTTCTTTTTTTATTTATTTTAAGTTTTTCCTAAGGCAAAAGATGACAAAGAAGGCATTGTTCTGAGTCCAATTTACAGCAGACCATCCTGTCGAGATAAGACTTGTGTAACAAATCGATCTGTTTCTCTCTAGTTATTTGGGAAGCTGTAATTGATACCTGCAACTAGAAAGATCGATGTTGCTTTCACCTTTCTTTTCAATTTCACAGCTGTTTCGAAAAGGAATGACAGTACCATAAATGAACATCAGTTATATAAGCATGAAAAGTGAGAATTACAAAAGAAAGAAAATGCCCTTTTCCCATTTCTTAAAGACTGAAACCGTGTTATTAATTATTTACGATATTAAGTCTTGATATATTGTATTTAGTATCAAAAGTTACAATTGATTAATTTTCATGACCCTCTTACTTTATTATTAGGAAAATTTCGAGGCTCGAATTTATATTAAATATATTGCAGAAAATGTCAACTTTAGATAAGAATTGCGATGTAGATCTGTTGTGTATTGTTCAATACACAACACCAATCATTAATAGAAGTCCCTTTAAATATTTTCAATAATCAATAATATGCCAATAATAATGGACATCAAAATTTTTGTAGTAAATAAATGTATTTTTAGTTTATCTAAATTAATGTCATCACATTAATTTCAGACTTCACCATAAGTAATGAAATCTGTTTATTCCGATTGAATATGAATATATATGTGTGATTTCTAAAGTAATTATACTTGTCAGAATGGCAGTGATTATTATGAGGGAATTTAATATTTTTTTTGTTGAATAACAAACTAAAATTAGTCAAAACAAAGTATTAAAAACAGTAGCATTTGAAATGCAGTAATTATTGTGAGGAAAAATTTTCTTCTCCAGAGACAAGATGTGCTCTGTAATATTGCATGGAATGTGATGATAAGTTCAGCGATTAAAATAATTTAATAATTTGAAAAGTGAAAATATATAAAATTTAGATTATGGCTAATTTCTTATCTGAAAATATTCCATACACATTTGAAATTCACAACAATGGAAACCCACACTCCTATTGAATAATTGATTCATATTGCTGCATGAAAATGCTAGGCCATATACTCCTAACCAAATTAAAAAAAGATTCAGTAATAGTTCTGATAAAATATCTGGTATCACCATCTGTATAATATGTATTTTACTCTCAGCAATTATTTCATTTTTTTAAGATTGAAATATCAGGAACAAATGACTGATACAAAATCATTTTATGTTAGTCAATGTTGCTTCCTGTGGTCAGCTATGCTTTTCAAATTTTGGAGGCGCAGCTGCTAATCATTTGAAAAAAACATGTTTAGTCATTCATATTAATATTTTAAGACTATTTCTAATCCTGTATAGTACTTAAGAAATTAAGGTATTACGTGTGTCTTACGCACTATTTATATATCTGGTTTCTATTCTCAGATGAGTAAACATTCTTTTGTTAATTTTCGATCAATCGGAAATGGTGGAACTCAAATCCATCTTTATTTCCATCATTTTTAATGTAGTTAACTATGTAGTTAATAGGCAGAGGACACAGAAAACCAAGTACTGGGATTGGTTTAAAAGAAGAATTTCTATGAAATGAATTTATTGGCCTGATTTTGAAAGAAATATCTAAATAGATTTAATGATTTAATTGAAAAGTGATTTCAAGCACGCTCTTAACTCTCTTTCGTATTTTAAGTCAAATATAAAAAATAAAATATTTAACCAAATAAATATTTCTGTATCAACTTACATATATTGAGAGTTCATTAATTATGAAAATATGTTAAGGAAGTACAAGTATTTTTATAAAGTAATATAATTAAAAGATTAACACTTTTATAAGGGGCTGTTCTTAAAAATAATTCTTAGTTTCTGCTTAAATTATAAGTTCTGATTCAGAATTAATAATAATTTTATCATTTATACAAGCAGCAATAAATAAATAATTTGAAGTATAAAATCAAACTGTTCAATCACGGCAAATCTTTCTTTGATTGAAATTTAAACGCCGTCATGTTGAAACCATAGATTCTGAAGATTAAACAACGGCAGGTTCTTCACAAAATCGGGTATTACCTTCTGTAGCAATTGTAAGTATTGTGCACCCATTAACGTGTCATTGTAATACATTGGGCCTATCAGCTTGTTATTGTAAATTGCGCATCAAACGTTAATAGCATACCGCATTTGATGTCGAACGTCGACGAAACATTTAGGATTTTCCAGCGCCCAGTAATGGGTGATTTGCCTATTGTACATGCCATTCCGTGAAAAGCATGCGTCATCCGTCCACATTATACCTGCCAAGAATGTTGGCTGGACCTGTATCTGATTCATGACGAAGTTGCACCATGCATAGCGTCGCTCGGCATCCCCGTCCACCAAAACCTGTTCAGGTGTTGGTAGGTATGGATGAACACCTGATTCGCTTAGGAGTTTCCAAACCTGACTTTTGGAAAGACCAAAGTGTTGACTGATTTCTCTTACGCTGCATTTCGGATAAGAAGGCATATGCCAATACCTCATACGGTTGAACTTGCCGTCCTACCTAAGCTGATGTGCCAGATCGAGGTCGACTAGCAACACAACCTGTCTCCCTTAATCGTTTTACAACAGTTACAATGATTTGATGAGAAGGATGTGGGCCTGCATGGAAACGTTGGCGGCACAACCTTGCTGCTGATCATGCCCTTCGTCGACATTCACCGTACAGTAAAATCATCTCATAATACTCAGCTTTGGAATACTCAGCCATGACCATGAGCATCAACATACTATAGGCCCAAGAAGATGTCTTTTTTATAGCTGGCTTAGGTGAACAGATGTGACGTTTCTTACGTATTTGCATACTGCAGACAAATTGTTGGAATTATTTTTAATATTTCCGTTTTTCCCATTTCGAAATAAAAGTGAAAAATGTAATCACGATTTTTTGTTTTTTCAAATATGCACACGCACGATGTGTCACGTCACAGCACGAAACAACAAATGCGCGTTTTAACCGTTATATTCTTTACATTAATGACTACATTGTATCTTTTCGTACTAAATCGAGGATGCTGTACAACTTTGTAAATCATTTTTTTTATCTAACTCGTTCCATTTTTGAGATATGAATGCTAACTCCCTCCACAGTTTTCCACCAGATGGCGTGGTAGGTGGTTTCATTCAGTAGCGCATGGCTACTTTACTATAGCTAGACACCACTTTTATGAATATAGCAGCAGTCGTTCCGAAATATAAAGAGTAAAAAAGATGCTATATGTTTGACATCATTAATAAAAATTGCGATTTTTACTCCCTGGAGCAAATTTTAAAAAAAACCTCTCTATTTACAAAAAACAATATAACATAGTTGCTATGATGATTACTACATTGTATGCCCCCCAGCCGATGCAATACAGGCCGTACAACGCCTAGGCATGCTGAGTAAGGTGGAGCGAAAAAAACTTTTTTTTCCTTTCGATTTTCTATAGTGCGCAAAAGTTGTCTAGGGTAGTGGTATAGAAGACATAAAAAATTTTCTTGAAATCGGATAATATCTTCCGATCGCGCATGTACCTTGAATATTCAAAAATTGAAGATTTTCAACAATTAAAAAATATTTATAAAAATTCATATTTTCACAGGCTAAACCCTGAAATTATAGCATATGACATAAATGAGAATGATAAAAAGAAATTAATGAAAACATGTAATGTCTTCCGATCGCGCATGTACAGTAATTTTTCGAATATTTAAAAATTTTCAAGTCGTTTTTCCTAAGACAAAAAAAAAACCCATTTATTTTTGGCGCGAATCCAGTAATAAATTTACAGATGGACCTATTCACATTCATAAAGCTATAGAAACATCAAGTTATTTACCAAATGATCTAAAAAAGTGGTGGATCCCGTAATCGAAAGGAATGCATTCTTTGCCCACCATGAAAATATATTAGTTGCTATGATTTTTGACAAAAGATAACATATACGGGAACTTAGTTTAAGAAGAGTTTTAAAAGCCTGGAATTGTGTTTCAAAAGAAAAAGTAATTAGAAATTTTGTTACACCAAAGATTAATTTCAATGCTACTAATTGTACTGAACTGATTAATTGGTAATCCGTAAAATTATCGCCACCTCCAGTACTTTGAAACATAACAGAAGACGAAATTAAATCTCTCATACAATCTGCTGGAATACCGAAATGGGATCTCGCAGATTTCCCCTGTCATTCTCAAGCAGTTGAAAGATGTGTCAAGCTTGTATCAGAGGCATCACTGAAAGAATGTGGCCCAGAATCTAGTGATGGTTATATTAGGGCAACCTTACGTTCGAGATCAATCATACCAAAGTTTTCTAAGAAGTAAGAATACAGTGTTGCCCTTCATGAGAAATAAAACTTAAAATCTTAAAATGTCAAATCCGGTAAGAAAACTTTTTTGTATACATTGTACATAGTTAGTAAACAGTAAACACTCTTCATGGCTTGATGGTTGATGAGTGTGGGTGGAACTGGAAGTGCAGCCACCTCCACGTTGGTTGTTTTGATAAAACCGAAAACGCTACATAATTTTTGTGTATCAAAACAAGCTGAGAGCTGCACATTTTGCGTTGCAAATGCAGTGTTGAGGGTCTGTAAACAAATTATATAACTCAGATAAAAATGTAATGCATTTGCACCAAGTAAAAAACATCAAATATCTCGTATTTTCTTTGAATTTCAAGTGCATGCGCGATCGGAAGATATTATTTGGTTTCATTAATTTTCTTCAATCATTTTCAACAATGTCTTAAGTTATCATTTCAGAGTATAGCGAGTGAAAAAAGAAAAAAAATCTTTAATTTCACTGTGGAAAATTTTCAATTTTTGTTTATTTTTTCAAATTTCAAGACGCTTGCGTGATCGAAAGATTTTATACAATGTCAATATTTTTTTGCGTATTTTATACCACCAACCTAAACAACTTTTGCGCACTATAGCGAATCGAACAAAAAAAAAGTATTTTTTGCTCCACCCTAATGCTGAGTATCAAGTTGTCAATCTGATCTTGAAGAATATTACACCACTCACATCAAGCAATGCTCTCTGAAGTTCCAGTTAACATGTGGTAGGGGGCTGACGGGCTGCAATTCGTCGGCCATGCATGACCTTCACATGCCCTATTGGATTCAAGTCCGTTGAGTATGCTGGCCAGTCATACGGGTGATATCCACTGATTAGAGGTATTCGTCTACAATGTTTGTATGATGATGACGAGCGTTGTCACCCAGAAACAAAAATTCTGCAGCCATGGTGCCCAGAAACTAACATACAAGATGTTCCAGAATGACATCCCGATAAATGTGACCTGTCATGATTACATTCTGAAGATACAGCTTAGTTCTGGAACCCAGAATAATTCCTCCCCAAACGAACAATCCTTCACCACCTTAACGGTGTCGTTGAATGGTGTTCTCTTGGTGGTAACGGATGCCTGGCCTCTTCATATGAAAGTCCGGCAAGAATCAGACTGAAAGCTAAACCTGGACTCATCGGAAAACATCACTCAAGACCATTGTTGTGGTGTTCACATGCATGCTCTCTACTTGAGGCTAACCGCAGGCGACAGTAAGTTGCGGTAAGTGGAATACATCTGATAGGATTACGAGCATATAGACCAATGTGTCCTAAGCGTCTGTACCCGGTTGGTCTTGAAACTGTCGTACCGGTAGCTGAAGAGAGCTGACGAGAACGGTATGATGTTGTGCTCCGTCTGTTTCTTTTGGCAGTAATTGCCAAATACCGGTTCTCATTTGGCGTTGTAACTCGGGGGCGACCAGTGCTATAACGTGTACTCACATTACCATCATCTGGGAATCGTCGACAAAGCCTGGAGTTGACACTCTGGGCGGTACATGATCCTCAGATACTTCCAGCGGGGTACGGCCACATTCCAGATGGCCAATAATTCTACCACGCAAAACATCATCTAAATGCTTTCTTTGTGCCTTAACTATGAAAAGAGCTTGTGAACAATTTTACATCTTTCCAACCATTCCTTATATACTCCTCTCTTACACTCTCATCATTGTGACGTACTATCGGCGCCATTTGGTGGTTTATTGTAATTTTTATAATATTCTTCAAGATGTGTATGATAATTCTGCATGTGAAATTTTTATTTTAGAGTTCAATTTCTGCGTGATTCTGAATTATCCGTAATTTATGGACTTGAGTGTATATAAATTCATTCTGATTTGCTGATGTTGGTATTATATATGTTCTTTCTACTGTTGGTTTTTTCTTGATTTTCTTTATATATATATATATATATATATATATATATATATATATATATATATATATATATATATATATATATATATATATATATATATATATATATATAATATATATATATATATATATATATATATATATATATATATATATATATATATATATATATATATATATATATATACAGTTCAAAGAAGATCTGTCTTTTTTTAAACTTAAAGACAACTGCTGATGATAAGTAAATGCTTAAAGATGCATTTTCCCCGATTGATATGCAAATAGAGGTTGTTACTTATGAAATACATTTCTGAATATCAGGTGAAATTAATCATAAAATTTATTCAACAAGAATAAAATCTCACTTTCATGTTAATTATTAATTAATAAGTAATGCAATGCTAAGCATGTTTAATTATTGCATTATTTTGTCATCACTGACTTAATCATTCAAAGTACGAATGCATCATAGTCAATGATTTATTTAAGGAGCAGAATAATATATACATTTTTAATGAATATTTAACCTCATTTTTTAATTCAAATAGTGTAAAGTATTGCACGCAAAATGATTTTCGGGACAAACAGAATTATTAGTTTAAAAAAAAACATCTCCTGATAAATTTACTAAACTCTCCTGATAAATTTTAAATTACTTTCTGGCAAGTTAATAAAAAATTGGGTAATATTTAATTAATTTATTACTTACCATCCTTGCATACTATAGGCAACCACAGTCGTTGAATTTGGAGTAGAGGAAACTTCATCTGTGCATGTGACTTTCGTTTCGGCGTGATCAGAATGCTGATGAACAATTCTATAAGTAGTATTTTTATGACTGAAAAAATAAGTCATACGCCCATCTAGTGTATGCCACGCTCGAGTTGATGTCACCCAAGATGGAAACTGGCAACCAGATGTAGGATGTTTTGCTACATGAAAAAGAGATTTCATTAAAGTTCCTTGTTGCTTACTTGGCAATAAATCATTAGTCATATCTTATTTTACTTTACGTTTTCTCTTCATTGAAAAAAACTAATTACGTACCTGTGTAAAGATAAGTATTAGGAAATTTTATTTTTATATAAAATACCACTCAGAATATAAAATAACAAACTGATGTTTTACTAACAATGTGAAATTTGTTTTTATTTAAGCGTATTGTTATTGTAAGGCAAAAAATTTACGAATTAAAAATATATTTTTATATAAAAACAAAAAATCAACAAAAATGCATCATCTTTTAAATTTTACTTCTTTTAAATAATTTTTAATTTGTGAGTTCGGGTAGTTTTCCATTAATTTTTGAAATTAAGTGTAATGGTTTATAAGAAAAAATGACTGCAGATGCATGAATTTTGTTTACTCAGTTATAGCTCAATAAATAGTTCTCATTTTCACATGAAAAAAATTTTTTTTATCCACTTCTTAGAGCATATCTAATTCATTCAGTTTCTTGTGAAACTCGCCTACGATAAATTTAAAACATTTAAGAATAAGATTAATTTAATTTTTCATAAATCTTGTATATTTATTTAAGAAAATAGCTTTTTCCTTGTAATTTAATAACTACCATATTCAAGTTTATAAGCACATAATATTGATAAATTTATTATTCTGCAGATAAATTTAATACAAATGTATTATTATATATTAAATTATAAAAATAGCATCTCTTAAATATAAATGTTCTTTGTCATACACTTGGAATTAAATTTGAGGGACTTAAACATAGAATTATAAATATTTGAAAGGATTTAAAAAATATATGTACTTCTTCTAAGTTTCATAATCCTAGATCCATCTCTTGGAGAAACAAGTCCATCACAGGTAGGATCTGCTGACTGAGAGATATCAAATGTATCTTTATCTTTCTCATATACCTACGAAAAAAATAGAAATAGGCAAATTGTTTTTTAAAATTATATGTTTTTCACATTAACAATTCCCAAATTATTTATTTACTCTTTTTTTAAATTATTAGTTTTGTATTAGTTTTGCATTTATTTTTATTTTCATAAAAGTTCACTTTTATTTTCGAAATTACTGTACAACTTTGTGTACAATAAACAATATCAATTATATATATGTTTCATGATAAAATAAGCTATTACTATGACCTTTAAATGACAAATCTATTTTTGAAAGAAAAACACTTCTCTCCCAATGACAACGTTGAAAATGTCAAATAACACTAGCTGCTTCGAAATATCGAGGAACAATTAATGTATCTTTTTAATGGAGATAAATGTATCTTTTTCAGTTATATATTTTATCTAATGTAATGAAATAAGTTATATTCTGAGCGTTATGTAGAATCATAGCCCATCAATGCTAAATTCTTTAATAAATGCTAAATTTAAAACATTTACACAAAATTAAGTTTACGTGAATGTTTAAAATTTTGTAAAATGAAACATATGTTTTCAGAATATTTATTCTAGAAGGTAATTCAGTATCAGAAGTGAATACATAATGACAACTTTGATCTGCTATATAACATTCATCAATACGAATGTTAAATTTACATAAAGTCTCTATTTTTTTAAAGAAAAACACTTCTCTCCCAATGACAATTCTGAAAATTTTGACCGAGCTTCGGAGTTCATGTTAGTTGAGAGTCAATAAAACAATCTCTTAGAAATCACAAGACTTTTATAACAGCAAATTCAACTAAATACAAGAAATTTAAGCTGTAGAAATTACAATTACAAGCTACAATACATCTAATACAACAGGAAATAGCTTCCAATCACAGAATCTTTAATACCTCTGACAGACAACAGCTTCGATGCACTAAACTAGCATTTAAGACTGATCGTCTTCACTAACTCTTATGTAACGGGTGGCAGTATTTATAACCGACTTGGCGGGAATATCTACAAGTTTCGCCAAATTTCTGGATCGTTCTAGGCCATCTCGCTTAATATTGCTCCTAGAGCTTCAGTGATGAATTTTTCCAGAAATATCTGTTTCTCGCCAAGTGGCCAAGAATCTTGCCAGTTATTAGAAATGCCGTTTTTAACGTAGAATACGCCTAAATTGCGCAATATTTGAGTATTTCCAATCTGTCTGAAATATTTTGAGACAAATATAAATAATGTTTATAAATTTGTAAAAATATCGAATAAAAGTATAGCTACTGACGAAAAAATATCTAAGAACTGTTACGATTATGTAGTATGAGATAAATTTATCTTTTTTTCAGTGATGTCTTTTATCAGAGGTAATAAAATAAGTTTTGTTCTGGGCTTTATGTAGAATTGTAGCCCATCAATGGTAAATTTTGAGTTTGTGTGAATGTTTTAATTTTTGTAAAAAGAAATATATGTTTGCAGAATATTTGTTCTAGAAGGTAATTCAGTACTAGAAGCGAATACGCAATGAAAACTCCGATCAGCTACCTAATATTCCTCAATATACATGCCAAAAACAAACAAAAACTGAAAAACTTTTATTTATTATTAAATCTGTTATAATACTCTTTAGTTATTATAAATTGTAGCTCTAGAGTGATTAATTTTAATTCCTGATCTTAAAGAAAATATTAAATATATTAATTTTAATATTGAAATAATAATAAGAATTCTCTCTTTAGTGATTAAATAAAGTTACAAAAATAACTTTCATGAGGCATTCTTATATTTGTTAGAAATTATTATTTTCATTGGTTAACAATTAGTTATATTATGGAAATCCAAAATGTTAACTAATATAGTTATTTCTCAGAATATCTTATCGCAACGTCAACAATTGAATAAATTCTTTTTATTTAAGAATATTTTGCTTTTTAAAATATAAACAATATTTAAAATGATGTAAATAACAAAGCATAACGTAAATCTACAACAATTGCATTGATCAAATTAGATCAATTTGCATTAAGAGTGATGAGATTCAAAATAAACTTTTTTGTCTTATTTCCGAATACTTTAATCATTACTATGTAAATACATGTAAATATGAATAATTTAAAAATTCCACACACATTTTGGGAATTCTAATAGAAAGTTTGATATTAAAAGGAAAGGTTTATATAAAAACTAAAATAAAGGAATTGTTTATTAATGATGAATGAAAAGAAGATTTAACTCAATGTTTTTATACATATTTTGTGACTCATAAAATGAAGAAAATAGTTTAATAAAATATTTTGCCAAATTTAATTCAATAAAATTTCAAAGAACTTAAATAATATTAAGAATAAAATACTTGCTCTGATTTCGCAACGCATTTTATCTATAAAAATGAATTTGACCAAAATACTGTATATTAGCAAGAATATTCATTAAATAATAATGGTAATATTTTACATTAAAATAATTTTTTCAAATATTCATGAATTCTTACCACTGTACAGTAATTCTCAAAAAGACATCCTTTGGATATATATCCTCTGTTATAATGATTGTTTTTGTCTGATTTGGAATTATTTGGTAGCTATTATGTTCCCTTAGTTATTATTGACGTTGATTTTAAATATTATAGTCTAAGCTAAGATTCTTAGAATATAAAAGGATTAACACTCCATTCTGCAACAATGTCATTGGAATAACTTTTCTATTCACTAGATAAACATGAAGACAATAAAGTTATTCCATAGAGATTTCCTTTTCTTAGGCTTAAAGAAAACCATGATATATGTTTCTAAATATAAAATTACATAAAATTTCTTAAGAGATTAAAAAAATAACAATTTAAAATATATATACACATATATATTATTTTATTTTATCTCTATTATATACAATTTTTCATTATTCTTATCTCTGAATGAAATAAAATTTAAAGGTAATATTCCCAACAGCTGTGTGCCTAATTTTGAAAGGTTCTTTCCACATGAATTCAATTGAATGATTTTTTAATTTAAGTAAAACTTTTTTTCTTGTTTCAGTTCATCAACTACGAAATCCTTATATTTACTTAACATAAAGCCGCCCAACTTGTCTAGTGTTCAGCGGGCCTGACTGCGGATAATCCTGGGTTCGAATCCCGGTTCGGGCATGGATGTACTTTCTCTCTCTATCTATCCTGTCTTTGTCCTTTCCTTGTATGAATGAGGTGTGAATGGTTGCTTACCCTATAAACGGGTACCTATGGCATGTGTGTAGAGCAAAGTCGTACTTTCAACTTCATGAACCTCTGATTAAAATGAAAGACGCTCCCAGTTGACTTAAATTCGCATAGCCAAGACATAGCGAGCTTGGCTTGTACAAGTGTCATTAGTAACAACAACAACTTAACATAATTCGGACAAACTCTAGAATTCTTTGAAATTTTAATGCTAATAATTTTTTTTTCTTATACAGTCTAGTTGCCACCTTCAAATAAAAATAAAGTGATATATTATAACACTAATTTTTCTTAATTTCTATTTTCACTATATAACTATATGGATAACTAATTTTATTTTGTGAGACATGTGTTATTGTAATTTAAGTACAAATAAAACTAGATAAACTCACACGTTTCAAAAATAAACTCATTGAAGAAAAATGTTTAAAAATTTTTTCATTTCCTTGACAATGCAGGGTTGAAATTTAAAAACTTTTTCAAAGGGCCATAATTTTATGAAGGTAAATTTCCAGTGTCAAAAAAGTAATTGAACACTTAAGGTAGGGAAAAAGCTCTTACAGAGATTGGGTTTTATGACTTCCGCAGTACTAACAGCTAAGCCTCTTTTTCACTGTCAATAGAAATGCGTAAAAGCCTCTTCAGGAGAAGAAATTCTCATTTTCTAATACGAGTTCTTGCTGCTGTGTAACTTTTACGACCATGAAAAATTTTTAAAAAAAATATAATATTTTTCCACGGCTTTTGTTCGGATTCAATTATTTGTTTCTATGAAATCCACTACAGCGAATTAATGTGCAGAAGTAAATAATAATATTGTGGGGATGATTCCTTATAATTCACAATTATTTCTTAATTAAAAGTTTATTGAAAAGAGGGTTCAGGAGAACAAATATGAACAACGAAATAGATGTTTACGAAGTTAAAATTGCTAATAATATTCAAAAACAACTTACGAAGCATCTGTAGTAATTTTCTTCGCCATGAGGAACAGCGTAACTTTTTCTTGGTTTCATTTTACCCACTAGATAATGGGCGGAGCCTTCTTTCCAGGTTGCAAGACAAGTTAATTCTTCCTCTGAAAACGGAATGTAAGAAATCTAGAAACTGAATGGATTTAAATTATTTTGACAGAAAATTTTCATTTGATATTTGAAAAGATACTGGATGAATAAGCAGGAAATATTTAATAATCAATTTGTCAATATGAAGAATATAATCGCGCTTTGGAGATAATTTACTAAAATAAATTAATATTGCCTGTTCTGGAGCACTTATAAAACTTGTGTTTCAGTTTAAGGGATTTCAGTTTAATTAATGACATTTAATATAGCATGTATATTCAATAAATTCTGTATGCATTATGCACACGTAGAAAAAATGCTATTGGATAAAATTTAGCAAAAATTTGAATTTTAGAAAATGATCAACATTTTTAGAAATTCAGCAAATTCAGCAAAAATTCAGCATGTTAGCAAAAGAAAAGTACTCAGTGTTGTATAGCATTTCTTGTCTACTAATCAAGCAGGAATAGTATTTTAAATTAATAATGCAGATAACAATAAATTTTTATGTCGTAGGAAAACTTTGGTTAGGGAAGCAATACAATATATATATATATATATATATATATATATATATATATATATATATATATATATATATATATATATATATATATATATATATATATATATATATATAATGTGCATATTTCTTAATATAAACATATAAGGAAACTGTTTAACAGAAAAAAAATCATATTTGAATTTAGAAATTCTTAAAAACTCTCAATAGGATATACTAAATTTTATGTTAAATATTTGAAGGCAAGCATTTTAAAAGTATTTAGAAAAGTTAAATATGACGGATAAAAAACTTGCGCGACTAAGCAATTTTTATTTATATATTCTAAAGGACCTGATTTGTACAACATAAAAGTATTGTTAATGAAATAAGACTTTGCATAGTAAAATATCAAAAAAACAATATTTAACAAGTATTTGAATTATTTAATGACATATTTTTATTTAAAATCATTCTACGCACTAACTTATTTTTATATAGAAACTTCGATAAATTTTGTAGATATCAGTTAATGATGAGTAATTTTTCTTAATATATTTGTATAATTTATATTGCTTCTCTCCTTAGGAAATTTGTAATATTTATCGGGGAATAGTTCATCCCTACTAATACAAAACAAAAATAATTTAATCATAATTAAATGAAAAGATTATTTAAACTTATTAGTCAATGACTTATATGTATTTATAGTTCATCAACTAATATTTAATACTATCGTTCGCATTAAATATAAATTTCTGTAAAAAGTTTACGCTTATATTGATATTTAATTAAATTTTTTTTCTCGAACTGTTTTATTTGAATAGCTGATGCATCAATATGAGAGCTAAAATAATCTGTAACTATTGAACATTTATCATATTTTTAATTATCTTTTATCGAAACGTAAATTCATTAAAATAAAAAGAAGAAACGCGCGCGTTTTTGCAATAACTTAAAATGCAAAAAAAAATCTGCATTAATGAAGTCTCATCGTGCAATTAGTTTTAAAACGAAATATATTGAAAAGTCTGATAAAATCTCAAATAAATTCATTATTTTCCCATCACATTTTTGTACTTAAATCAAAACGAAAAAAAATTGTCTCTAAACTGAACAAAAATTACTTATCTAGAATTTGTTCAGTTAAAAAAAATATCTTAAAAGTAAGTTACGCTACTAACTATTATCAAATTTTATTTATTTTTTGAAGCAATCAAACAAATATTGTTGGTTTTGTAGACACTTTATTTTTCATATACTTTATTTTAAATGTTAAAAACATATACTAATTAATGTTTTACAAACCTTTAAAGTTATTGATTTATATTTATAACATGTATTTATTAAATGATTTGTATTAATCATGTTTTACCTCATATTTATGCTTATCTTCATGATTTAAATATTGTTTAAATGATTACGATGATTAATTGTTTTTAATGATTGTGCAAGGAATATTGAATGTTATACTGTGTAATACTGTGCAATTAATATATATTTAAAATATCTCATTAAAAGTAAAGACTTGGTGTCCTTCTTATTTAGGTCATCGTCATCGGAAGGTAGTGAATTCAAGCCCGATTCAACCAATGATTCGTTAAGTTCTATAATGGCAGTTGGGGCATTTATAATACTCATAGTAGAAATAATGTAAGTGAAATGATACCTAGGGTGTGATAGGCCAAGTATGGGAACCCTCTGTATGGTTCCTGTTTAAAAATTATGAAGACCCATTCACTTTCAGAGCTACGATGACCCACAAACTTGGTACATTACCAATACAAAGGTGGCGCCATTTCTGGGTCTTGTAGTACTCAAAAAGGTGAAAGTTTCTCATGGCAGGGAGTTTGAAAAAAAATCTTATACGCGTATTCCCTATACTTCCTGAGACAGAATTTTTGATGACTGTCTATTTCAACGTATTGGTAAATAGTTCTCTCATACAATTAATATTAGTTTCTCATATTATATACATACATTAATAAAAACAAAATTGTTTTACTCACCACTGCTTTCTGTTCCAATAACGTCAGCACAAGCCTGAAATCTGAAAAGAAGCTGAGAATCATCAGTACATGTGTCAATGGTTGAGGGTGGGTGCCGACATTCTCCTTGACCACGACTATAATTGAAGGTAAAAGGTCCTTTAAAAGGGCACGAGACAGGTGAAGAATTCACTGAAATTATAAAGAGGACGTTGGGTAAGCGAAAAATAAAAAGGAAGTATCTAAAATTCCTGTTTACGAATATAATATATGATTTGTTATATATGATTACATTTAAGTTCCTCTTTAATCAGAAATACGGGCATTCAAGTTCGATTAAATAGTTATTTAATTCTCGTGAATTACATCTTATATGATTAATCATGAATGCCATCTATCAAAGCAAATTAATAACTATGATAAAGGAAAAATTTTTACAAATGTCATCATGAAGAAGAAATGCGCAAGTCTAATAAAGATAGGCGAAAATTGCTTTATAAATAAATTAATGGAGTATTATTTAGTTTAGAATATATAAATTATATTTTGCTTTTACAGAATAATTGTGTTTAATTTATGTGAATTTATTTATATTTATTTATAAATATTTCTTTCTATCTCTTTTTATGAATATTTAAAAATATTTCTGCATTTTTGCTACACTTTCATGATGAACTAACTTTTCTTCTCTTATTTATCGAGCAATGTCTTAGTTAAATGTTACTGATGAATTTAATTCAACTTAATTTCAATTAAACAGCAATAATGTAGTTCTTAAAGATTTAAATAAAGGTAATTAAAAGTACCATTATTTCTTTGAAATTAGGTTGTGGAAAGTGCTGTACAATCAAATGAAAACTGGTTTCTAATAGTATCAATTATAAGCTTTGTTATAGGTAATTCAACATTTAAATTAGAAAGTACAGAAAGTATTCATCGATAAATACACCTACATTAACATTTACCTTCACTGATAACACACCTAGATTAATATTTTCGGAATCAATAAATAACATCTTGTGCAGTTAATGACTTGTATTTTCTTTAAATGTAAATTTTTAAAATTTTTGGCTTTTGTTAATGTAAGTTTTGAAAGTGTTAGTAAACTAATACATGTTTGGATCATAAACTAATATATTTTCGAATTAATACTAAAAATTTGCTGTTTCAAAAACCGATGAAATACGTTTAAAAGTTTTTCTGAGCTTTTTAAAATAATAAATTTTTCAGATCAATCTTTTCAAAACAAAATTGTAGATTTGTATTTGCAGTTAAACCGATTGATGTAAGTGATTAAATCTATAAAAATACTTTGAAATATTAGATACACAACTAAAATAAAAATTAGCTAAGCCAATGAAAACATATTTTCATTATATTGCTTCCTACGATTCAAAATAATATTCCGTGGATTTAATTCCTGCTTTTGGTGTGGATGGTCGTAATTTTAGGAAACTACTTTAAATTTTAAGTCCTGGTACAACTAAAACTCGTGTGTGGTGAAAATCGTTTGTAATAAAAAATAATCATTTAACAACAATCAATCTAAACTAAACCTTTCGCACTAATTGTAGTTATTTAGTGCCTTGGATCATTTATGATATAATTTTATATTCAGAAGTTGTGAGGCTGTTATTTGTGGTGATTTTACATATTTTTTATATAATTATTTGAATCTATAAGCATAAAAAGTTTTATATAACATCAGAATAGTATTTTTTCTTCAAACATCCAGTACATGAATTGTTCAAAACTGATAAATGATACTGGTACAAATTAATCCTTGTAAATACATTTGCCTGCGTAAATCGGAATTTATTTCTGGCAGTGCAGTCCCTCAATAACTCATTCGAGAACAGTCATAGAATTCTAGGAGTTTCTCACAATGCTCGATGAGGGCAATTCAGAATGAGGTCTTGGATGTTTTCCAGTTCCGTCTCTTGAGACCCGTTAAAACCTTTACTTGACCACAATTATATTTAGGAAAGTAAACTCCCAATCGTCTTCCATTTGAGTACAGTAACTACTTTTCTCTAGTTAGACGAAATCTCTTGATCTTTTAGGATAAACCTACATTTCATATTTACAGGAGACAAAAATTCAAGAAATGAATAAAATTGAAGTTTCATTAAAAATCAAAATATCTTCAGTCTTGAAAAATGATTTAAATTATAGTTTGTTGATAAATTTATTTAATAGAAAATAAAAATTATTTGTGTTACAAATTCTGTGTTTAATATGTAAGAAGTTACTAGTTTTATTATAAATTCACACCTTGATTTATAATCATTCAATACTTTACGAGAATATGGATATAGTATACATTATATAAGTAATTTCTATAGCCAATTATCGTTCTGAATTGGTTATTATTATTAATAATTACAATGTTTTGATGATTTTCTACATTTAAAGTGACTTATTTAAAAGGTTTTTATCATGAAAAAATAAAATATTTATGTAAATGTATTTATACTTTTCTTTGTGTTAAAAAATATTCTCATTTAGAGATAACGAGTGAAACACACACACATACTTCTTTTAAGTATGAGAGTTTATTGCTATAAAGACCACATGATCTCAGAAATTAATGTCCATAATATATAACATAAAAAATCTTCCTTTCCTTTCACTTTGTTGTCAATTTCTTTGATTTGGAGCATATTGCAGTAATCTGACAATGGAAAAAGTGAATTTAGTAATTTTTGTATAATACTTCAAAAGAAACATAGTATATTGAATTTTGTTATTGAAAATATCCCCATAATTGTTTGACGTTTAATGTAAGCCATTAAGATGTGTGCGCATTATGTTTTCAATATCTATTTATGTGTTAATTAGATTAAATGTGTTTCGAAACTAGAAGATAATTTCATTTGTAAGTAAACATTTAATTTAGAAAAATATTTGAATATTTGTCCATTTCAAAAGGCCATATTCTTCTTATTGGATGAAAAATACTATTTAGTCGAATTAGTTGAAAAATACTAGTAAAAACAAAATTGAAAAAAAATGTACAAGTTAATTATTTTAAATTGAAAAGAAATATTACTCATTTATAAAAAAATACCCATTATATTGTATGCAGAGAGCTATTATTGGTTTAACATAAATTTACAATTCCTTTACATAAATTAACAAAAATATTTCACATTTATTGCATGTTACATTTGATTCAAAGTCATTTACTAAATTGTTTTTCGAATGAGTAAATACAATATTGTTGTCTCTAATATCAAGTAAATTAAACACCACATTAAGCATGTATATCAAACATCTTGATTAAGTTTTTTATTATTTGATATAAGATTTTGTTTCATATTACGACTAATACAATATCATTTATTAAATTGTTTTTCGAATATGTTAAGTACTCCCCAGTTGAGTTTTTGACAAAGAAAAATGAAACATTAAGAATATAAATCAAAAATCTCAAGTAAAATTTCTAAAATATCCCATTAAAATATTAAAAAATGTTTTAATTTAGATTCCTGTTTAGAAATCACCTTAGATATATTTAACATAATTTATGGCAACAAACTAAAATAAACACAATTTTACGCTGAATTCCAAATCCATTTTTCCGACTTTGGAGAAATTCTGATATTTTAATCGTATATATATATATATATATATATATATATATATATATATATATATATATATATATATATATATATATATATATATATATATATATTAATATATAATATATATATATATATATATATATATATATATATATATATATATATATATATATATATATATATATGTTATTGCAAATTTATAAATAATAATTGAATTTGTCTTAAAATATCTCAGACAGATCGGAACTACTCACATTTTGGGCAAAAATTGCGGTATTTAGACGTGTTGTACGTTAAAATGGATTTTCTTATGATTTGGTGACTTGGGGATGTTTTGGCGAAAAAATGTGGCGACCTGGCGACAGTTAGTGAGATTCTTCGCGACTTGGTGAGAAATAGATACTTTTGGAAACATTCATCACCTAAGCTCTAGGACCAATATTTGGAAGCTAGAAGCTTCCAAAACCTTGGCGAAACTGGTACATTTCTCCACCAAATCATGTATAAATACCGCAGCCCGACATAGAAGTGAGGCAGTTTTGTGAAGACATTCAGTCAGTGAAGACGATTAGTCGCGACTGCCAGTCTTGAGAAGCTGTTCTCTGTCTGTGGTATTTGAGACCTGTGATTGGAAGCTGTTTCTTATTGTATCTGACGAATTGTAGCTGTATAATTGTGATTGTTACAGCTGGAATTTCTTATATCTAGCGGAAATTTTACGAATAAAAGTCTTTTGTGTTCATTAAGTGGTTGCTTTATTCAACTTTCAATCGACACGAACCCCGAAGCGCGGTACTATATATATATAAATATATATATATATATACATTCATGTATATATTTAAATTTTATATCAACAATAAATGCAGAAAAAGATTATTTTGAACAAAAACACAATATGCGCATATTTTATGTGCTATGTGAACATAATATAAAAATAACTATATTTTACCTTAACTCAAGATTATAACCATGGTTTTCTTTTTCTGACTAACTTACACAATTTTCTAGATTAGAGAATCTTTGCAAACTTAAGACATTAAATGCAAAACTTAATGATTTTCATCGTAATTCCTATTTTCAAAAATTTAAACTAAAACGTGGCTAAATCACAATTATAATAGTTTCAATTCGTTTTTCTGTTATATCAATTTTCTGTGCACAAGTTTCAAAAAACTCTAATATTATATTGCATCGAAATTCTCAAATTTCTTAAATTATCAATTCTTGTAGCTCAAACAACAATTTGTCTATTTTCTTCACATAATCTAAATTTTATTAAAATAATTATATTAATAATATATATTGTATTGTTGGTAAAATAGGTGATTCATTACAATAAATTTGTGACGAAACAACGACTTTTCATTTGATGTTTCTCTCATTTTAAATTTTCATCTGTAGCCTATATATTGATAACTAGCGTCCCTCTAACTTCCTCAGAGCATTGCTTTCAGTATAAAATATGGGGGCTTAATGGGAAACATACCTTTTGGAACAGAAATTACTATTTGAGAAAATAACAATATTTAATATTTGATTACATTTTTTTTAAATGATGTTTTTTTATCACAAAATGAAATATCACGTATATATCACCTAATACAAAACCGAATGAGTCGTGGACCATTAAAAAATTTCTTTTAGAAGAAGTTATTAATCATTTTGTTGGGAATCTGCATTTCAATGAAGTTCCCATCAGCAGCTAATTGGGAAAGGCATAAACGCATACACTGCAGTAGGTGAAAACAATACTTATTCCAAAATTGAAAAAACAGTAAATATTGCTATTTCTGTAAAAAAAATCACATTGTGAGAATGTAGAAGGCAAAATTTCATATCGTAAATGCTTGCACTAACAGCAGTTATGCAAATATAACAGTCTTTAAAATAGGAAAAAATCACACGGCTCCATTCTTAGAGCAAGAAGTGTTCCGAGATGGATTGTTACAACATTTAAATTAATTACTTTGGGGTATAAGCAATTTTCCATTAAATTAAAATCAACTTTAATTATAATTTAGTTTGGTTATAAAATATTTAATCAAACATTTCGAAACGAAGCATGCCTTTAATTTTAAATTACCCTGAGATCCACATCTGGATTTATGTTTTATTCCACTGTGTGATACCGTTCTCAACTCAACACAGGAAAAAGAATATGTGAATAAACAGAATAATGAATTCATTCACATACATATTATGTGCATTCATTATCTTCATAGAGGTGAGATTTTCTCATTCAAAATAAAAGCAAATTAAGTTTAGTATTATGCTCTGTTTTTATGAACGCTTCAAATTATATCATAAAATAAGAATGCCCTTTAGCGTATAATAATGATAATGCAATTTTTCTATTAGCAATAAACTAAGAATCCAAATATAAATTGAACATAAACATTGACACTTCTCTTTTATTTCTTAAAATCTCTCTGTTTTTTGTTGCTTTTAATGCTGTTAAAAGACTTTTCTACTCCTTTAAGGTTGTAATTAGAGTGAACTCGCGAAAATAGGATATTCTAGTAACCAAACACTTTTAGATAGACCAGCATGAACTCATCGGATTCACTCTCCAACGCATTGTAATTGATTCCCAATTCGTTATTCCACAATCAATCATATTGCTCATCCAGTTATGATTTTCCTTTATGTACCCGCTTTACAAAGGCATGTAGTAGTGATCGTACAGTATAGTAACCATTCAATATTGATCAAGTTTAAGCCACCTTCTTAACGATGTATTGTTATAAATCATGATTTTTTATGACAATACCATGTTTCATCTCTATCTCTGCCTGACCATATTTCTGTTTCAATCACCAACTATGTCCAGGATCTACATCACGTAATAAGATCAAAATTATATCAGAGTCCCTAATCCAGAAGAAAAAATCTTGAATATTTGTCACTCGTTACAAATGTAACATAAAATTGGTCGTCCTTAATGGCATCCTTTATATACAGGTATATACGTTTAATCCTCATTAAAATCAAGCATTTTTGAGGCAATATTTAATTAAATAGTATTTAAAAAGACAAAATAGTGAATAGGATTATTGAAGTTAAAAATAATTGGTAAAACTCATTTAAGTTGCATGTTATATAAGCTTGTTTGTTTTTGGAGAGTGAATTATAAGAGTGCAATAAAATTTATATTATTGCTTAATGCTTATAATTCGTAATATTCAGAAACATAGCATATCAAAGGATTTTTCAGTGAAAACAGAATACGCATATCAACACCATAAATGTTGGCTTTTGAGAGATTCTAAGCTTTCTCTAACGTAGCGAATAGGCGTAAATTCTTCCAAAAAGGAAAAACATGTTAGGTATTTAAATGTCTTATTCCAGACTTTAACTGTTTGCCTATTCGTTACTAAGCATAAAATATAATCTGACTTTATCATGTATTTTACAATGGTTTTCATATTACAAAATAGTATTTCAATCGATATCACTCTCAATTATTCAATCACCTTTAATTGTTAAAATTCTTGTCACAATCAAGCTGTGCAGTTATGTAGCCGATCTTGTGTTATAATTTGTATGCAATCCAAATACCCTATTCATTTCATTAAAATATATAATGTGATTTGTAGAATTGTTGTTTTTTTAAAATTAATTATACTTATAACTGCCTGTTACTTCTATATCAGAAAACAGTATCCTGTTATAAAATATGTTTTTATTCAAATTCATTCTGCTTAAAATATTGGTTTATAATTGAAAATCAATAAGAAAAATTGAATGGTGAACAATGAAACTAAAAAAATGTTAAAGAGTTGAGAAATGGCTGCTTGATTTTTTTAAAATTTTAGTAACTATCATTTTTATTTCCTGCTGTTACTATATTATAAAATTTTTTCTTGAATATCAATATTAAAATTTTTCATATAAGAATCACAAAAATAAACAAAATTTGCTATGCCCCTTAATATAATCATTTATTAACACAGAATTACTATTCAAGTGGAATGTCCTTCTTATGATATATATATATATATATATATATATATATATATATATATATATATATATATATATATATATATATATATATATATATATATATATATATATATATATATATATATATATATATATATATATATATATATATATATATATATATATATATATATATATATATAAAGAAATCTGTAATGCACAGAAATATATTTCTTGCAATGTGCCTTTCTATCATCGAAAAGAAATATAATGTTATATATTTCATTTTGGAGTTGCAATGTTAGTTATTTTGTTTTGTTTTTGTATTGACAGTTTTCTGCTTCGGGTACTTATGTTGCAGAAATATTGGTACCATGAATTTTCGTACGGAGATAAGCAAATAGGAAAAAATACAAATGCCGATTATTGATGAGATAAATAATACCGGTTTTTATAAGCTATTTTCAGTTGTTTTATTTCCATTGTACATAATAGATACCAAAATAATCTAGTATGGTTGCTTCCTATGGAAATAGCATGTGATAACCAACCTTAGATACGGACCTTTTAAAAGACAGCTTGTGATAATGTAAGAAATTAAAAACATGCACCAAAATGCGGTTAACAATTACATCCTGTTTATTCAAACTTAGAATGATATTGTATAGCACAAAAAGTTTATTACACATGTTTATCTAATTAAATGAAATTAAAATTAATATTTACATAAATTGATATAAATACTAGTTACTACAATTACAAATTTAATAGATTAAAATATGTACATATTTTATAAGAAAAATAATATAGTTTATGAATGCAAGCAATTTTAAGCTATTTTGCTGGTATTGGTCATCAGAGACGTTAATTTAAACTTAGAATATTCATTAATCCCTCTTCAAAACTTAATCTGTGAATAAGAGAAAAGTTATACCTTAATTAATTTTAATGAAGAATTTTAAAAGTGTCTTATAATTCTTTAAATAAAAGACAAATAACAATATCATTTGGACAAAATGATCCTTTAGGCGAAATTATTTTTATAAATGATAAATAATAATATTATGGATATTAAAAAAATTTTAATAAATGCACAATAATTTGTCTGTGTTCAATATTCACGAAGCTCTGTTCTTCCAAATCTTTGATAAAAGCTATTTAAAAGGGCTATTAACCTTTCTAACTTTTAATAATATAAAACAGTTAATTCTTAATTGCTACGACATGATTAATGATGTCTCGTGAACTATTTTTATTCTCTTATAACCCAATTTGTTAAATATAATGAAAATCAAAAATTTTGAACTGGATCAAAAAAGCAAAGACTTGCACCACCCACCCATGAATCAGTAATCTATGACATGAGAAATCGCAAAATTCTCGGAGACGTATCAAGTGTGCTGCTAAGTTATCTTTATTATCAACCACAAAGTCATTTCCCGTCGTAATTTCCCTTGAGAATCTTTTTTTAACACGAATGAGGCTATCATGTCTGAGCATAAGGCACTTTGTGTTTTTTTACATCCACAGACAAACTTCTTTATGTTATCATGTTGGACTCATAATTATGCATTCGCACTCCTAATTTTCAGCTACAATTTTTTAATACTAAACGATATAGCTTTTTTATTTTACTGTTTGCCTAGTTCTCCAGACCATAGCTACAAACATTCTGTTTTAGCGGTAATGTCACCCAGTGGTAACATAACAGAAGCTTTTTTGAAATTGGAACACATATGTTTATAAGAAATAAATAATTTTAAGGAAATATAAGTGTCCCAAGTTGACAATTTCAAATCTCTAACAAAATAAGTAAGGACTCATTTTATTTATTTAGTTTTTACTTTACATTTTTTCGTCACATGTGTCTGCCATAAAGTGGTTTTGTCTGAAAAGAACTTTATAAACTTACAAGAAAATGATTTTGAAATAAAAGAGAAATTTGGACATGTTAAATTTCTACATTCTTAAAAATGTATTGAAGATACAAAAGTATTTTTCATCATGATCGAAATTGGGGATGCTTTGTAATTTTTTTTATAAAAGTATTTAAATTTATTGAACCGATTACTGAATATAATCTCTATCATTACTGAATATTATGAAAGAATTAGTTTATTTTAAATGTATTTTGTAAGCAAATTAAAACAGTTTTACAATATAAGGCAAAAAAAGTTATAAAAGTTTTAACTATTTACATTATAGGCAAAATCATTTAATAAAAGTATTGTTGTTATACCAATGAGTAGACTCGAATTATATACCTGGTGACATTATTTCACAATAAGTAAAATAAATTTTGTTAAAATGTGTTGATTAAAATTCTTATATTTTGTCCCATTTTATGCTTTTTAGAGTTTGGATTTACATTTCATTTAGTTACCATAATATGAAATATACTATTTATACATATGTGTAAAATTAATACCGATTACAACTACACATCCCATTGCCTCTGAGAAGATACTTCATACAACTCTTATCAGTATCACTGGTAGACATATTTTGAATATAAAAATGTTTTATTTCTAAAAGATTCTGTTTATATCATTGAATTCGAGCTCCCAAAATGAAACAAAAATAATTATTTGAAATTTTATTGAATAAGACTAGTAACAAATCACTAAAATGAATCTTTTTATATTGAAAAGATTTATTTTAGTGATTCGTTGAAGAAATACTACTTATACTTAATCCACAATAACAGAAAACAAAGAGAACGTAATTCATTCATTTTGTAATTTACATCAACAAATATATTCAGTGCATGATTTCATTCTAAGAGAAAAGCAGAAAAGTATTGTAATTTTTTATGATTTAAATATCGGAAATTATTTTCATTCCCTTAGAAAATAAAATTAATTAAATTATATCATTGAATCAACAGTTAAATACTAAATGTTAAAATGTATTACAAAATGTAAACTATGATTAAAGACGTTTCTAATTTTAAGAAATACCTTTATATAAAACTGAATGATACTAAGAAATTTGTTGACATCAACTTAAAAATTACATCAAATATTTAAAGAAATTTAATTCCAAAAGACAATCTAAAGGACTTAATTTGATGGAATTCCAGTCCAAAAGGTGTTGTAGGTATCCAATACAACATTCTTGTTTTTACGATTCAACCTGGCAATCGAAGAAAACTTTCCGACCCCCATTCAATCGCTGTTGATGCATCTACGGGAGGCAGGAAAGAAAAGACATCTAGGGCATAACTACTTCCCTTCTGATAAATTTGGTGAATGTTTTAGGAAATGTTAAAAATAGAATTTTTATGCTAAGCATTTCATTTCAATCATTTGTTCATTAAATTAATAAAATACAAAGTTGTCTGTTTCTTTTTGTTAAGAAAAAATTTATTAGTCAGTAAATTTACAAATATTCCATCTTGTTAATTTAAAATCAAGTATGATATTTTGTGTAAATTTTCAATTTTATTATGGGAAACACTTTTGTTTATAAAAAGGTATAATAATGTAAATCGTTATGAAGTTGATTCTATCGTATTCAATGTATGTAATACATAAATTTATCGGTAAGTTTTTAATAATTTAACATAAAGTATGAAAAAATCGTAGCATTTATATTTAAAATATAAATTCAATATTGTTTTAGTTTAAATTTGAATATTCTGCCTTTAAACACAAAGCTAACTTTAACAGATGTTCTATGATGATGTATTCTCGACTAATCGTTCTCTAATCAAGAACCAGTCCAGTCAAATTTGACTTGTAATGTATCTGGAGAACATGCAGTCTAAGGAAACCATGTTATTCAGCAAGGTTTCAAAATATCAGGGATAATTCTGGATGAATATTTAATGGTAATATGTACACTACTGGCCATTAAAATTGCTACACCAGGAAAGTGGCACACCACACACGTGAAATTTGCATGACAGGTAGAACTTACTGTGATATGCAAATGATTAGATTTTCAGCGCATTCATACGAAGCAGGCGACAGTAGCGACTTCTACAATGTGTATAAAACCAGAGATTTCACAGCAGTTTTCTCATACTCAATTTCCGTTTCAACGTTGTTTTCGGCAAGGAAAGTTGTTGTTGGCTAGCACGTTCTTCTGATCTGTCACCAATTGAGAACGTGTGGTCAATATTTGCCGAGCGATTGGCACGCCATCACTCACCATCTACTACTGTCGATGAACTGTGGCATAATGTTGAAGCTGCATGGACTGAGATCCCCGTACATGCCATACAATCTCTGTTTGACTCCATGCCTAGGCGGATAAATGCTGTTATTGCAGCCAGAGGTGGCTGCTCTGGGTACTGATTTCTCAAGATCTATACATCCTAATTTCCTGTAAATCTAATCTCTTGTTCTTTCCACTACAATGTATGTGTCCAATGAATATCGTTCTGTTATTTGCATTCCTTCTTGGTGTAGCAATTTTAATGGCCAGTAGTGTACTAGGAAATGTAAAATTGAAATCCGTTATCCCTAAACCTTGGAATTGAGTACATAATTAGCATAATGGTATATAGCACAATGGTTTGGCAACCAGCTTCTCTGTTTTAGTTAATAAACATTAATTCATTGATTGCTATTTCCTAAATAAAATTGGTTCTCTGAAATATGAATGTATGCCATTTGAGTAACCATTTCTAGCTTTCTCAGTACAAATTCAAAAGTAAAAATTAAAGCATATAGAATCAAATATAGTTACTGAAACAGTTGCTTTGCAAACATCTTTCCTGAAATTAATTACAAATTGTTCTTGTGGGCACCGATAATAGAACTACCAATTGTATTTGTTGTAATAGGGTGGTGAATTGATACAGCTTCCCACTAAGGTGAAAAATATACTTACATTCATTTTTATTCATGGACAAGAAGGTTGCAATCCCTATGTATATTGGCCAGTTGTTTCAATCAGTAAACAATGACTCCATTTTGGAATACCTATTATTTCATAGTTACGTTCGAAATATTTATTTGATTCTTGATTCCTACTGAAGCTAAATAAGCAATATCTTGCTCAAGAAAATAATTCAAATTTTTCGAAAAAGAAATTTTCCTTCTTTCATATCAAATTTGAAAGGCGAACACCTAGGATTTTCAATAACGCCTACAATTTGAATCATTTGTTTGTCCCATCATGAATAAACATAATGCATGTATTACATGGTTTGGACATTATCTTCTTGATGTTCAATATTCACCTTATTTATTGTATTGTTAATGTATTGTTTTCTTTTAATCCTGTCATAATCATGATTGGTATATTATTTCAGAATACTTAGGTTTATATTTAAATTCAAAAATATTTACCAAAGTATAAGATAATTTATGAAAGGAACACATCTAAGAATTTTAAGTAAGAAAATATTATTTTTAATAAATAATTCTTAAATAATGAAACCTTTACTTCATTAGGGAATTTTTTTTATGAAATATTTATTCAGAGCTTGAATAAAGAAAATGAACTCAAGGATTGTGAGTATATCTGTCACGCGACAAATGAATGAAATTTCATATTAAATGTTATGATCATACTAAAAACAAAACCAACAATATAAATATAAGCATGCACAAATTTTTCAAAGAAAGTTGCTGATCAGCGTTTCCATAAAAGCATTTTGAAACACCATTACAGTTAAAACAATGAGGAACTTCATTTAATAGGCTTTGGAAAATGTAACTCGAAAATAATGATTTATTTCCACTTCTTTCATTTTACAATTATTGATTGAAAGGGTACAAAATTTGGTTGTGTCAATGAAAATTTACAAGAGCAAGAAACATTTGTTGCGTACAAATTGCTTCAACTCACGAAAATTTTTTTTCAAAGTATTGAATAATATGTAATTTAAATGGATATGATGACAACAATATATATATATATATATATATATATATATATATATATATATATATATATATATATATATATATATATATATATATATATATATATATATATATATATATATATATATATATATATATATATATATATATATATATATATATGCTGACGGACTGGCAGACTTAGCATCCCTAACAACGAAGCATTAGGTACCGGCTTTGAATCCTGGTTCGGGCATGAATGCTCCTTTCTCTCTGTCTGCGTATTTCTGCATCCCTTTACTTTCGGAATGACGACGGTCTACCCACTGGGTGCCCCACTGCATAAGATATCTTCACATTCACCCCTTGTAGCATTGAATAGTTATATTCTAAATGCAGACGGTCATAAGAAGAACACACACACACATTTAGTATAAAATATTTTATCAGTTTTGTAGCACTTTTTTAAATGGGAGCAATACATGAATCTATTTTTCTCATGAAATCAAGCAAATATTAGGTTTTTACTTTACATGTTAAGTTTTAGCTATCAAAGTGCAATTATATAATTACTAAAATATAATAGACAGATAAATTACTCAATTTTTATGTACGTGTTGTAGGTTAGAATCAGATGTAACTGTATGAAAGCTGTATAACATTTGAAAGTGATCAAATGAAACTAAACTAATCTCTCGAATCTTTTAATCTGATTGATACTCATTATTAAATATATTTATACTAAATGAATTAAGGAAAAATCGAAAATTTTATTTAATATTTTAGCAAGTGATAGTGCATATAATTATTAAACATAAAATTATATATCCCAAATGTCAAAAATTAGAAGTCTCAGTATTATATTACATGTGAGAAATATACTCCATTTTCAACACCATACTTAATATTTAATTTATGTACTATAGCTACGTTTAAGAAATAAACATTTAAAATATTTTTTGAATGGAATTTTTAAATTGTTTAGATAATTTCATATAAATTTAATAGATAATAATTAAAGCTGGAAAAATAAATTAAACAACTCCCGCACAAATATTAACGCATGTTATTCCAATTAACTATTCACTTATATATAACATTAACGAAGCCATATATTATCTTACAAATACAAATATAATATTAAATTATTTAGTATGATAATTTAATTTTTATTGACATTACTGGTACTGTGAAAACAAACTTTCCTTGTTATATAAATTAGATTAAAAATTTGAATTTCGAGTAATTGCTAAATTTTTTGATCTACTTATTTAAATTATCAATGAAGGCAAACTAGTTAATGAAAAATTTCATAATAAAAACATCCCTCGATTGATAATATATTATGATTTTACATGATAAATCTAGAACTATGAATTTTTTTAAAGTATATATATATTGTTATAGGTTTCTTTATTTTTGCATTAAGTTCTCTTTTTTATAAAACTGACACAATTTTGTAAATAAGAACATAAGTTTAAATGAGCTTAAGAATTAAGCAAATGAAAAATTTTCATTAATTTTTTGACGTACCTTTAAACATAGTGTGCAAATGGTTGTCTACAGTTAAGCTACTACATGCTTCTTCCAAAGTCCTATGTTCATCACAGTAGGCTTTAAAAGAATACATCATTTATTGCATATAGGAAAACACATATTATAAAGTAAGAGCTTATATATCAGCATGTTTATATAATTTTATAAAAAAGTTTTGAAAATACATAATTATTCAAATGTAGAAAAACAATAACAATATTTTATATAACCTGATATGATAAGTTAGAATTTTTATTTTGTTATAATTAATTTGAAAACAACAGTATTATTTGTGATATAAAATTTACCCCAACATATAGAGGTCATATATTAGGTTGTTGATTAATATAATAACCCTGTCATGTATACAAAACCATGTAAAACCAATTTTTATATACAAAACATGTATACAAAAATTGAATTAATAATTATCAATATCTTTGTCTAAATAATACTGCATAGTATCCAGTGCTATTCATATAATTTGACTTCCATTTGTTATATAGTTTATACATAAATATTACGAAATATTTTAGCTTATTTATGTTCACATTCCTTTAATTATTTCCATTTCTTGATCTTCTGCGAGAAACAATGGCAAAAAACAGTCATGATCATATTAACCTTTATATAAATTATATGTTTTTACTTTCTGTACAGAATAAGTTTAAATACTAGAAGAAAAATATTATCACAATTCCATTAAAGATGGAAACAAATTATTATTAATTTTAGAAAACATAACACTAGGATTTGTATTAACATGTGATGAAAGTAATTTATATGATTCTGTTCTGTTAGACACTGAAAATGCTTCAACATGTTCGCAGCCTTTTAATTTTATTAGATGTGAGATTTATTTATTTTATTTATTATAACTAATTAATATAATCAATAACTGCAAAAGCGACTTTTCTAGAAAATTAAAAATTTTAAATACTGGCAGTTAATAACGATGATGAAATTTATTTTGTAGTGTAATTGAACTGCCATCGATTGTAATTTAAATGAAAAACTCCTCATACCATTATAAGCACATACGTTTATAAAATACTCAGATATTTAATTCTGCATTTAAAACACACACACATATTGAATCACGGTAGAATTTTAATTGAGGATTTATTGGTTCCTATGTTTAACTAATGAATTTATTTAAAACTTCAGATACAGGAGTACAGGTGCTATTTCACTTATATTATTACAGCTTGGAGTTTGATTCCATAAACTTGGTTAATTTACTAACATTTTATTTTTTATTGAAGTATTTTAATATTAAAGTTTTTTTTCTCAAAAATAAGGTGTTCAGTTAATTGATTTAATTATAATTTCCTTTTAATTAATTTTTTTATTTCAGTAATGGTTTAAAAAATAGTTGTAGATTTCTAATGGAGCATAAAGAAAATTTTTAGAGCATCTTAGGAAATTTTTTAAACTTTTAATTGTTAAATAAACAATTAGAGTTTGAAAAAAATAAATTTTTTAAATTCTAAAATGTTTAATTGAATGAAATTGTTTGCATAGATTAGATTATTGCATAGTAATCCAGTTTCAATCTCAATTATATATATTTTACTGGCTTACTTTCTTGGTATACAGATGTATGTATATGTGTAATTATAATTAGGAATTAAATACAGTAACTGAATTAATATGAGTGCAACAAAGAAAGTATTTTTAAAAGTTCTGCCATAGCTCAAATTTATTTCTTGAAACATTTAGACTCATATAAATTTATGCATCACAAATTTCTTCGAGAGTGTATGGTGTTACTTACAATTATTTTAAAAATTGGAGCTTTGAACTATCTACTTTCATTATTTGCATTTGCGCAGTTAAAATTGTATTTATTATTGAATTTGCACATTTATTACACAAGTTACATACTTATCATACAATTATTAAATGTGAATTATTTACATTTATATTTGTTCTGCACTTACTTATTAGTCATTTATTTTAAACGATGATTTATAAATACAAAATAGTGTATATTTATATTCATATTATTATTTATATATATTATTTAATTTTTAGAGAAAAGAAATATTTTCATGTAAAAATCAAAACTTTCTAGAAATTATAAATTTAAGTACAAAGGCTTAGTATCATTTGCATGAGATATTACTCAAAGGGATTCAATATATAAGATTTAATTTTAATTTAATTTAAGAATCATTTGGTAGTTAATTTTGAAAATTAATTACATTTTGAAAATGATGATGCACATATCAATTTAAGAACAAGTATCAAAGAAATTTATTGAAGTATAATTAGATGAATTTTATTTCCTTTTTTAATTTAATTTAAGAATCATTTGGTAGTTAATTTTGAAAATTAATTAAATTTTAAAAATCATGATACACATACCAATTTAAGAATAAATATCTGAGACTATGTTATTGAAATATAACTAGATGAATTTTATATCCTTTCGTTTTCGTTGCCTAAATACTTTATTCCCGAATGGGATTTTAAAGTATTTATTGTATGATTAAACTACACAAAATATACTTAATATTGAAATATCAATAAATGGTTTCATGTTTTTCAATTAGATTTAAAATGAAGCCACACTTATTTATTTCACTTGTATTAAAAATATTCTCCAAATATGAGCTTTAACTAATCACTATAACAGAAAATATAAGGAAATTCTTAAAACATATTCTTTTAGTTAATTGTGTTTCAAGAAGTAAAAACATATTTTAAAACCGTTTCTTATTATATACAGAAATTATTAATAGGCATGTATAAACTATCATAGAAATATAAAAAAGAAGATTTAAAAAAACATATTTTAAACATTCAAAACTATTAATGCTTCTAAAAGGTAAAATATATTGCAAATTATTTATATGGAAATTATTTCTTTTAAATAAACTTTAGCATGTAACAACGTAATTAATTCACAGTGGTTATTTTTATCACTTTATTAATTTAATTAATAATATATACAGCTTACTTTCTCGGTATTGTAGTACGTTGGGATGTTTATCATGTATTATAATACACCTAAAACATTTTTCTTTGCTGCAAAAAACAAAATGTACATTAATGTCATTTAATCACGTAATTTAATGTAAAATAGATTCATATAATTCAGAAAACATCATATTAACATTATAATAAATTGTAAGAAAATTTTTAAATTGCCAATTTGCTTTTTTGCTTATAAATTATCAAGCACTCTTATTCATATAAGTTCCAATATGCTAGTGCAATTCTATGTTTTGTAATATATTTGTCAAAGAAAAAGCAAAATATATAGATAGACTTTACTACTTTTGATGGTGTTTATAAATAAACGTTTAATAAACTAAAATTTTTTTCACAAAATGATATTTTAATCATTTCCATGAGTAAATAATTTTTGAAATATATAAGGTTATTTATGTTAGTTTATTTCGAGGAGAGAGTGTAAATAGTGACTAAACTGGAGAAAATGTAACGTTTTTAATGTGTAATTTCATGCTTGAATTTCTAATGTCAAAAGAAAAAGTGCCACAAATTAAAGATTTATATAAGTCTTAATTATAAATATCTCAAGTACTTATAACAAAATATTTTAACAAAAACTATTACAAAAATTGAATTTATAATTTACATACGAACTTTTTTTTGTCTGATTGAAATTTCTATATATAATCACTACTAAAATTTTCCCCAGTTATTTAGATAGGATGACACTTGTACTTGACTTGGATGGAAAGGACATTTTTATTTTTTAATTATTTTAATGTGGGTTTTGTAAATGAACTTGCCAATTATTTATTCAATTCATATTGATAGTAGGTTAATTATATAGCAAAAATTGAAGTATGAAACTCACATTATTTTTTAACAATTGTAATTTTTTTATTCATTTAAATTGATGTGACTATTCTTGTTTTTTTGAAATGAATGATTGGTCACTTCGTAATTTTATTTAGACCCAAGTATTTAAAAATATTCCAGTATAGTTCCGAAAAACGTGAGCATTTAGCAAACTTATTTCCTGTTATTCATTCTTGATAAGTTAATGGGAAATTTTACAGGAAATAAATTACGAATTTTTCAATAAAATAAGGCAATGCAGTCTATAACCCTTAGATTTACTGTCACTACAACTTAGAGTCACCAATAGACCTTAGTTTGGTAAATTTTGTTTAGCCAAACATCTGTAGGATATGAATGACAAGATTTTCTCTTCAAGTGAAATAAAAAGTTTATAAAAATTCAAAACTAGAAGCCAAATGGGGAATAGGATATTCAGTATGGAGGAAAGCTCATCCCACTCCCTTCCAGCGTGAAATGAAAAAAAAATCCAACCCCTCCCTTCTTCTTTTGCCTCATCTTTAATGCTCAGCGCCCAGCTAACGGATTACTTCCACGACTCCCGTTTGTATGTATCTCAAAAAGTGCTCGGAAAAAATGTCAACTGTTTTGAGATTGGTAAAAGTGCAATCCGTATGAAGTCGTTATCTCGCCCCTTAATCCAGTAGAATAAACAGAAGAGTGCTTTTTGAAGAATGCAGTTACATGAAATGAAACGCTTAAAGAGAAGAAAAAATCTCCCTTCTAATTTCTGTTTGATATGAAATTGTGAAATGGATTCTCAATGAATGCTTCAAGCTCGTTATTCATTATTGATGGAAGAGAATGTCATAAATAGTTTTATCATACAGAAAAAAATAGAATCAGTTTACAATAGAAACATAAAAGCTGAGCTTTTTCAATTGGATTCCACAGTATTAACAGTAAAATTAACATATTTTAGTCTTAAAATTGAGAAGAGAATGCTTTTATTTTCATGAATTTCTCATGTGATCAATAAGAAAATGAAATGACATGAAAAAGTTTTTATAATTAAGCTACAGTTACAAATTTGAGGATTACATAAATTGCTAAAAGAAAAAATAATGATACCACTGTATGGAATTTCTAAAACTATGTGAATAATGCTACAAAATAATTAATCTACTATCTTAATTTGTAAATTATTGCCGATTCTCACTAATAATTAAGTTTCACTGATAATGAGAATCAAATATAAATCTTAAAGAAGCATTGTGAATGATGATTAATTTGCTCTTAAAATCTTAATCTGTAAAAATGATAATTTTGTAGGAAATTCAGCAATCAAAACTTACACATTTCAGAAAAATAAATCGTAGTTAAAAAATGGAATAAGAAACATCTGCATTTTTTTAAAAAATAAATATTTTGTCCAATACATTTTCTTTAATTAAAGGAAATTAAAGCAAGAAACAAGAAAAAAATATTTTTTTCGATAGAAAAGTAAAAAAAAAAATACTTCGTTACATATTTTTGATAATTTTTATAAGATTTAGTCAAACCTGACTGTATAAAATGTCAAATCTGAATGTGTTCTGACAATGTCTATGTTTTAAAAGATGGTCATCAAAAGATCATTAAAATATTATTAGTTGTTTTATTATTCCTAAGATACGACCTATGCTTTTTCTAAATAGTTATTCATTTCTTAATAATATATTTGAATTGTACCTTGTGTTTTCAGAAATATAATCTTAGATATTACGATACATTGAATGTAAAAAATAATAATAATAATAATATGACGTTTCATTCAAAAATATTTTTCATATTGTTAACTAAAAATTTTGGTAAGTTAAATTTTAATTCCTTATTTTCAAAGTTAATGAATATTATTGCTAAATTTATTATTTAAATCATGAGTTTATAATATCTATAATTTTTTCTGTTGTATTAAGGGATTTGAGAAAACATACAACTTTTAGGTAATGCTGTTACTCAGAGAAATTCAGGTATTTTTAAGTTTATACATTATTTTACTTAGAAATAATTTAGTATAATAAAAATAGTAAGCAAATTTTGTATATTACCTAATACTAAACTGTAATACATAATATTGTAACTATGAAGTTTCTAAGAGTTTTGTTTTATCCATAGTTTCAGAAATATATGTTACAATTTTAGCATTCAGAAAAATATACAGACAAATTCATGAAGATTTGTATACATTAGTAATAACTTATTTCTCTACTTTTAGATTAATGTTACAAAAGCGAATAATTAATAAGTTCAATTTATGTTTAAGATCTTCTTCTTCAATTTAAGCTTCAAATTTAGCTTTAACTTGGAAAATGCAGTGAGTGGAACACATTCCAAAACCGTGCAAATGAAGAAAGATGGAAATTTCTTATACCAATCTCGAATCTAATGCAAAAATAAGGACAAACGCTTTGTAGGGATATTATAAGTCAGTCTTATTATTAGTGGATCGATCTAACGGATCACCTGAATAGAACGAGGCTTCCAGTCAGCAATTTAATCCTCATTATCTTCGCTCTCAAGATACCTTTGACTGGGAAAATGATGAGTACCATTAAACTCAGCATTCATTACAGATATTTACTTCTCGCTTAAAAGTCGCTTTTTCTCTATTTGCCTTCCGGTATTCACATCTAAATAATGAAGACACGAGAATGACATCATTTCCGTAATGATATGTCCTACGCATTTTTCTAGCTAATGGACTGTTCCCCATCGCACAGTTTCCGAAAATAAGTGAAGAAGGATATAACCTATTACAATTTTATTGGAGTAACTGATCTGCTATCTGTAAGTTTTTGTAAATGATTGGATTATAGAATGACGTGGCATTTTATGGGAAATGTGGTATTTGTGTTTCAAATTATATATATATATATATATATATATATATATATATATATATATATATATATATATATATATATATATATATATATATTTATATATATATATATATATATATATATATATAATACTGAATATACATTTTTGCAACCCATATAATTATGTATGTATGCTTTCCTTTATTTCACAATTTATTGAACTATACATCAATTGCGCATGAACAATAATAATTACTATATTAAGTTTGTTGAATACTTCAGCGTTACATTTCTAAAGCTAATACGTAGAAATTTAAATTTGATTTATTTCTTAGCATTGGTTACCAACAATTTAAGTGTTTACAAATTTATATTAGTAATAGGTCCGTTCACATATATATTTAAAATATGTACTTTCGAGAAATGTTTCTCCATTAGATATTTACATCTGCGTTAGTTATTTTTAATGTCAAGTATAACACATAAGAAACTTTCATTTGAGAGTATCCTAAGTGTATTTCAATCTTCTAAACAAAGTAAGAATAAACAATCATATTTTTTTTATTTGATGGCTAATGTAACAAAGAGAGCTTCATTTTTACTTTATATGTTCATGGACAGATAGATGGGTATACTCTGAATAAAATGAAATTATAATTCATTATACAAAGTTCCTTATTCAAAATATTCATTTTTATGTATCGCTTACTCGTCAAACGAGCAGTTTTAAGATTATTAAAAATTTATTTATCAAAATCTTAAAATAAGATAAATTTTTCTATGGAGAAACTTACTCTGAATACCACATATTTCATTTGGCATATCAGATTCTCATATGTTACAATATAATATTGGAAACATTTTTAATTAAAGTAAGGCACATGTATTGCGTTTTTCTTTCAATATTGATAAATAACACATAAGCATATGAAAGCAATTAAGTAAAGCATTCATTTCATCAACTGTTTTGAGTGACATTTTGACAAAACATCTGGAAACAAAGACAAAACAGTCTAGGGACAATTTGATATAACAACCGATTATCTCTGGTCTTGCTACAAGGCAATCCTACATATTAAAGACACTTTGGGAACGTTTTAAAACCGATGGTAATGCTTGCGCTGTTCAGTCATCCAAGTCACATTTATGAGAAAGACAACGCTTAGCTGCATACTTACGACTTTCTAGATTATTGGAGCAAGATCAAGTGATGGTCATCTTAAAGACTTAATCTTGCTCCAATAGAGCATATTCATATTTAAAAGACTGCTCAGGGGCTGCAGAACACCTAAACTGATTGGTCAATGCCCACATCAATGGCAGAATCTGCTGCAGAAGTACATAAGTAATTCAATAGTCTCGGTGCCCTATTGTAAGTATCATGTTGTATATAACTGATAAAAGTGATCGTGCAATAGTTGAAATTAACATTTTTTTGCTGGTATAAGCCAATAAATTATATTTCGATTCTGTTTATGTAACACTACTCTCTTGTTAAACTTTCGTTTAGTTTGGACATTCTATCTATATCTATATTAAATTAAATAATTTTGTTTCAATGATTTTGTAAATATTATATAGATTATAAGTTTTGCTATTAAATTTTTTGACGATGTAAAAGATTACATGTATTAACTTCATAGTTATGAACTGCATTTGTGTGTTCGAATTTTATACAGAAAATGTAATAGACAGTGAAAAGTACATAAATGTCTCAAAAGTGTTGTAAAAAATTAAGTTTTTTTTAAATTTAAAATGCATAATTTTACATAAATTATTTCACAATTTACATGCAATGCTAGTTAACATCAAAAACTGGATTTTACATTTTAAATTTAATATCATTCGTATAGAAAAAAAACCAAGAAGCCGATAATCAAAAAATTAAGAGCTGTAATAAGGTATTTGGGTATTCTTCCCGTTTAGATTTCCCGAAATACTTTTCATGGACAGTGAGCCTAATAACCTGTTGCACAGATTAACGAAAACAACTCTCATTTTGGTCCTACAAACATAGACACAGGAAAGAATAGATAATTGCATATCTGTGCTTCGGAGTGTTCTGAATTTTTTTATGCAATGCATAAATAGGACCAACTATTCAGGAATACAAAAACGTGACGGATTTCTTCGGATTTAGACAGTCCGCTAATTGGCTTAAACAGTTTTATATACCTTATAACAGCTTATGTGTGTACTTTATAGCAGTGGCTGGATTTAAACCTAGAATCTATAAATTACGAACTGCCACTAGCCCACAGTGATATGTTCATAATGATAGTATATAAAGATGATAACAGCTTCATCACATGTCCACACCATTGCTGAACCTCTGTAGAACTATTCATGAAAATGTAAAAAAACGTTTTAAAGTATTTGAATTAGTTGTTGTACGATTTTTTAGGGAGAAGAAACTTAATATGCCTCATAGCATTTTTTAATGTTATCTTAGAGCATTTTAAAATTTAACATTGAAAATATTTATCTGTTGAGAACTGGATTATATTCGAGAAATCTGTTTTCGCATAAGAAGTGATTAATCAAAAACCACGTAAATATGGAAGTAATGGATATTATAAAAAAGTTTAATTCACGCACAATTTATCAATCGTTTCATTGCAATAATCCTCCAAAAGTTAGGCATATTGAGCGAATAGTAGTGATAATTCTCTCTGATAACGTGATCATCTGTGTTGCCGTGAATCATTTCATACTAAGCACAATAAAGTGCTCATACAATGTTTATTCATTTTTTATCTTTATGTCTAAGACTCAGGATGCTTGAATGAATGCACAGGGAACAGAGATAGGCATTTTAAATTCATAATGTTTTGATTCGTATAAATCAAACTTCTGCCTGCAACATCATGATAGTCAGACTAGAATTTAAAACCACAATAGAAAGAAGTTGCTAAAGATATATTTAATCCATTGGCCTTTTGTCCAATCGATATTGTTAGACAACTCTAAATTACTAAATTTTATATTTTCTTTTCTTTTCTTACCTTTAGATTGTGTCTGTTTGTTGACACAATTCAACAAAACAATGTAAGCCCAAACCATTTTTTTTAATCGACTGAATCGCTAGGCTTCATTGATGGGGGGGAGAGCTTTCCTGTTCTACCCATTCCTATCTTCCGAAACCCATCATATTACTGAACGGATAACTATTATCCCTATATGTAATAGCCACCAGTACATTAGATAAGCTCTATATATGTGTTGGGGATGCTTGGATGATATTGCCTAAAATACTATCGAATTCTTCTTTTATTCAAGGTTCGAACAAGTTGCAGTGGTTTTACCAGTCATGAAAATAACCTTCACAGAACAACAAAACAACTTCAACTCAATTAGCTTAAAGTGCATTATTAGTTGTAACACTTAAAAACTGAAGTAAAAAAAGTAACTTTAATGGATATTTCGTGAAAGGGATAATATTCCATTTCATAAAATATTGTAAATCAAAATAAATTACTTGGTAATTTGAATCTCTGTTTGAAAAATAATAAAAGGTGTATATATGAGTATAAAACATATGCATTCCTATTATATTTCTCAAAATTTAGAAACATAAATATCAGTATGGATATCTATAGATTCAAGTTTTAAATTATTAAAACATTTTTAATTTTTTGTAATAACGCTTTTTTCCATTTTAAATTTTAAGTTGTATCCACGGATGCAACTAATCATATTGCTTAGTACAAATAAAATAAATAAGTATTCTAAATAATACTTTCAAACAACTTCGATGCACAAACTTATTGAAATATAAAGCGCTTAATGTGCATAATCATATATAACAGTGTTTTACTTTTGTGTTTTTTTACATATACACGATTATTTCATTTTTATTTTGGAAGAAGACCAAATTAAATTTCACATATAAGGAAATTATAAAGTCTTCAACTCAATAAATTTATCTTCAGCTGAAAATATTAAGAATTTAATGATGGCTTCAATCTAAATGCTTATCTGAGAAACATTTAAGGGACTAATCGATATTTAATGTTGTTTAAAATTGAATATGTGTCGTTATAATTAACTATTCTATATTATAAAGCAGTAGTTAGATAGAATTTGATACTTTATATCTAATTACTGCTTCTGTCTTAAAATGGAATAATATTAGCAAACATTACCATACGTTTAATTTAGTAATATCATAATCGCATTGCCAAAGGTTTCATACCAACTTAGATCACAAAATTACTGTATTCAGTAAATTAATATGCCATTTCAATATTACTTCCAAGCTTCAAAATCACAATTACTCAATATTTAAGAAATACTAAATTATCATTATTACGAGACTTCATGAGAGAGATCTATGCTAACATACATTTTGTACAAGTTATTGGTTGCGAAATTTCTAAATTTCTAAGCACATGTAAATAAATCTGTAATCTTATATAAATAAAGTGTCTGGATTTCGTAAACATATTTATAAGATAAATAAATAATGGATAAATTGAAACTATTAATGGCTACACAATTCTTTTATAATTGTTCTTAAATTTGTGTTTCTATAATTCCAAATGATTATAATTCTACAAATTATTCTACAGTAAAATTATGATTATATTGTGGTGAGAAATAGTTGTCGATTACTTTTTCAATATATAGACACTTTTTTTTTTGAATTGGCAAAGTTAATAATTTCAATGAAGCTCTTTTATAAAACTAAATTTCTTGATTATAATTTCCGACTAGCATTTCATTGATCAAAATCATTATGTACAAAAAAGTAAAAAATAAACAATTATGCTTATTTTTTACTTAATATGAACAGTTTTTCAATATTCATTCCTATTAAATTCAGAGTTAATATGATTCCTTATTTCACATTTAAATGCTTTCATATTATTTTCCTGTTTATAACACTTTCTGCGCTTTCAAATTTTCATAATAACATTATTACCAAGAATGCACTGAGTACTTATTTAGATAATTAAGAGATAATAAAGTACTGGACACCTTTTGGAGCTACAATTGTTCTTTAAATATTATATATCTAAATGACATTTTAATTGTGTCCCATTAAAGAGGAAAGTAGGCTATTGTAACATGCCACACGAAGCTAAGGTAAAGCGCTACAAATGAATTTCGGATTTAAATCCTGTAATTCCAGGATCACCTACGAAGGATTTTCTCGGCACATAAATTTGAAATTGCATTCAAAATTCTTAGAATTGTTATGTTCGCCATTTTAAATAACATTAAAAGTGGATATGTTGACATTTATGTCTAATATATTAAAAGTTTTCATTAGTAACACACACAGAATTAAATCAAAAGCAATTATATCATGTACCGTATTTTAAAACGAATATGTTGAAATCAACATAACATTTGAAATAAACTTTCATTTGGAAAATATAATATTAATATATTCTATGTATAATAAAAATTATAATATAATAGAATTTCCGTATAAAAACAAATAATTCATATTAAATTTATGAGAATACAACAAAAAATTTAAATTTGTCAATTATTGCACATTTAAGAAGAAAATAGATATTTCTCATACTAATGAAAAAATAAAAAATAAAGATTTTGCGAAATTCTTAGTAGCTGATTTATCAAAATTTAAATTCTAAAGCAGTGGTTCAAAGAATTTAACTGAAGTCTAATACTTGTGAAAAATTACATCATAAACTATTTTATTAAATTAATAATTCAAGATTAATATTTAATTGTTGTAATCATGTTATAAAATTATAAGTATTTTAAAATAATACAATTATGAAGAAAAATCATTTTTGGTAAAATAATTACATTTTATATAACAGATAAATTTCTTACTTTTTAAGTAAATTACTTTTAATTAACATCAAAGGCTAGATTTAGAAAAATAAATAAAACTATTATGTGTATAATCTTTATGTAACTTTTTCAATACTTGTGTAAGAGAGAGAGAAAATCGTGTGGTTTGAAATATGTAGCTAGAAGTTATTAGAGTTAGTTAGCAAGTGCTTTAATGATTTATGTTAAATATAAATCGCTCAGAGTCTATCAATAATTTTTAAACTCTTATTTATGAATTCTATGTGCCACTTTTTGTTATTTAATTTCTGAAATATGGACAGAATACCGTAGAATATGAGGAAAATTCTTCCTTTAGAATCTCCGAACTAAAGTTTCAATAAACTTTTTGAAGTACTCACTTCTTAAGGAATTGATGCAAAATATCTTACTTTATGTACGTTCGAATTATTTGCATTTTATGCTTTTATAAGAATTTAAACTATGCTATAAAGTTCAAGAAATATTTCTATTTATCATAATTAAAGTTTTACGAATAAATTAAATCAAAAATGATTTTATTTCTGAATTGAAAAATTATCTTTTTTCTAACTTTTTTAATATTCAAAATTTATACTCCACGAAAAATTATCAACGACACAGTAGTTTAAAACTTTCAAACTCTTTATGGATAATTCACAATTAAAATAAAACACAATTAAAACTGTCTTTTTTTATCTTTATTTTTGTGTAATTTAATAATATTATTTTTCTTATAAAAATTTTTTACTTCGTAAGCTTTTTATAATACAATATACTTTGACTGTTAAAAATGTTAAAATACAAAACATACTAAGAATATTACAGTCATATTTATTTGTTTTTTGTTTTACATTATTTTTACACTTTCTGTAAATTATTATTAATTTGATTTGATATAATTAATAGATATACATATATGTATATACTTAAGCTGGAAAAGCAGGAAGAACTCAAAAAAAGAGAAAGTGCTTAAAAGTAATCTTTTTTATCTACAAGCACTTGTTTTCATTGCATAATATTTTTTAATAATTTTAACTTACTATGAGCTCATCCTCGTAAACAGTTCTAATAAGTGTACAAAAAAACTTTAGCAATTATAACTGCATCAAAACTATGTAATATCAATTTTCATTTGTATTAAAAAAGAGAATCCATATTATCACAAATAAAAAATAGCTTTCAGGATATCTTCACCATTTAGTCTTCAATAAACACTGAAAGAAGGAAAAAATTGATGTAGAAAATTAATCAATTAATTCGATTTTTTATTGTCCTCGCATCTCCATTTCACATTCCTAATTAAACAAAAGTCATATAAAACGATCTCTACGAAGTAATTCTAAGTAAGCAATATGGCTTTTTTAAGCGTCTTTTTTAAGCACTGAAAATAGGTTTAGTTGAAAAATTTTTCTTTCATCGAAAAAAGTATAATTACTTTTCTTTTGAACCTTTGCAATTAAATTCGTGTTTTTATGTCAGGGAAATTAAATACTTTTATATCCCAGATTGAAAGCAAATACTAAAATTGTGTCAGTAAAATAGGATTAGTTAATATGTTTGATTTTTTTGTGATAGTTAATTTTACTAAACATTTTTTAATTAAATAAAAAATTTGTGACTGGGATTGATTCCAGAACTCGTGTTTCATTATAATTCAAAAGCTAAACTAATAACAACAAAATAAATCTGTAACACTTTCATGTGATATATAATGGCTTAAAGGAAAATAAATATTTGGAAAGTTTTGAAAGAAGAAATATGTTTTTAAGCAAAGTTTAGTTTATACTGCTAAGGGTTTTTTTTCTGGAAAATATATTCTCTCCTTAAAAATGCATAATTGCTTCTCTTAAAGCTCTGGTAATAGCTTGGGTTATGGAAATTGTGTTTTCAAGCCAAAGAGTTTTTGTAATTTTCTATTTTAAGTTTGTGAGATCCCTTTAATCCTTCAAAAGCCGATCCATTATTTTTAGCATCTATTTAGTTGGTCTTAATTTTCCACATCTATTTGGTGATGTTTCTGAGTTAACTTATTTAATCCTCTTGAAATATAAGTGCTGTTAAATATTTCAAGTCCTTTTTATATTTTTCTTTCAGTACGTTGCACATAAAATAATTTTAAATGATTGTTAGTAATATCTTTAAGTGACAAAAAAATTACTATACAGAATAATCTACAGTGAAAACTTAACAATTGGATACAAAGAAAATGCCACTAATTGGTTTTGAAAGCACTCATGCGTCATTGGATGTAGTTGGAAATTTTCTTGATTTTCTGTGCCTTAGAACATTTGGCAGTGTGTATTTACAATAATCTATTTAAGAAATTTCTACTAGATGTTAGAAGAAGTTATTGAACACAAACATATTGATTAGGAAAGTTAGATATTTGTCTTTCGTTTGAATGAAAAACTCTCAGTACCCAGAGGTTCATTAGTCTGCTATTATTATCTTTGTTAATGAAAAGCAATTATTCTCATTAACACAACTCAAAATGTTGAATTACCCCAGTTCTAAGGCTTGACACATGTATACTGAACTTCATTATTACATGAATCAAAAGTACACTTTTCTGAAGAAATCTAAGTCCTTACAAATTCTTGATCATTAAATGATTACATGTCTATAGTTATAGTAATTAATATTATCACATTAATTACTGAGACATACATAAAATCTATCGCACACACTCGTATTATACTGTCAAAATTCTTTAGTGAAGTAGGACTTTTGACCGACTGTATTTAAGGAATATTTCTACGACTCGAATTGAAGAAACACTTGTGATGACAGTTTTGCTATCAAATTGTATTCTCTATTTTCAGTTGGTTAATGAGAATTTAATTATATTAAATTTATTGCTAGATCACATTTTATTGCATCTGAGAAAACAATTGATTTAGATCTGAACAATTTTGCATTCTGATATAATTTAATGAGTTACATAAGTGATTAACAATTTATTAGTGTTTCTTCTTCAACTCGCATTTAATTTGCCTATTTCTTAACATTTAAGAATTGGAAACTAATTTCACAGATAATTAAGCTTCGACAACTTTTATCCTTACAAAGTTTTTTAAATAAAGAAACAATTAAATTTACTGTATAATGCTACGAATGTTTATCCAAATTCAAAGGGATTCAAATTATAATACGGATAAACTGATTTAGTCAAACAGATGGATAAACCAGTATGTTAGTTTTAGTAATTGCTAAGTGCTTACAGTTGTGAATCTGAAAAGGTTTAGTCACTTAACAATGTTTCAAGATGAACAAATGTTTGAAACAAAGAAGCAATTAAAATAGCAAATTCGTCTAAGCCAATAGAGAAACTCACTTTCATCTATTGAAACTCAACAGATATCTAGAAGAATATCAGGTATACCAAATTGGTGAGTATGGATTTAGGATTAGACGTCTTTTATAATAAACTTGACAATAACATACAATGGGAGGAAATGGTATCTGATTGTATGAATGTGATTTTCAGTTATAAATCTAGATTTTCCTTTTATTGATTAAATACTCTGGTCAATACATCAAAATGATTCATCATTAATTAATCAGCTGCTACATTTATAGGACACTATTGCAAAAAAGTTATTAATAACTGAATAGACAATATCTGATCAAATAATTTGCATAAGTTACTAAACAACAATCTGAAATATCATTTTTTTTTGATATTAGTCTTTTAAAAAATTTTGCACTAAATTTGAAATCCCTTTGTTCAGGCGTACAAATCATATATAGAAGCTAAGTTTCATAGTCAAAGCTAACTTTCCTTGGAATGAATACATTTCTTGCTGTCTATTATATTTTTGAAAATAATTCATCAACTGTTAAATATTTGTGCTAGAAACGAGGGAAAGAAATTGTAGTAAAGTTTTTCTTCTACAGTTAAGAAGTACAGTTTCTCTTGGAATTTTTTTTTTCGATTACAAAAGTTTTGATCATAATTTTCAAATTTAATTTTTATCCATTGGTACTCACAATTCACTTCAATAATTGGTAAATAGTTTAAGATTTTATCTATTCATATAAATTATAAAGGGAAAAACAAGATATGAGCACTGAAAATATTCATAAAAGCTAACTACGCAAACAATTTAAAAGTAAATTGTTAAAAATTATAAAGTATTTTTTTAAAATAATAAGGAAATGTTCTATTTTGAATGACTAATTTACACTTTAATGTTAACTACCAGGTACATAAAACTTTAACTTTTACGTATAGTTCCTTTTTTGTAAATAAGAAAATGTGACACTTTAGACAAGTACTTATTATTAAAATTTTGCTGCTGTAGAATTAGATACATCTATGAAACTTGTCAAAATTAAAGCACTTGAGTTGGAGTATTCATGATCAATAAAAATATGGATCTTTTGGTTTTTAATTCCTGTTAATTAATAAAATTTAAGAACTCAAGGAAAAATGAAACTTTAAATTATACAAAAAATCATTTATTATTTAGTAAAGTTATTATTAATATTATTTTTATAAAATAATCTAATTAGTTTATGTAAAAATTTTAAAATATTTATTAGAAAAATCACGTGAAATCGTCTGCATAATGTGCCACTGAAATGTAAATTATGTCCCTTCGTGTACCCGAAAGATTGCTTAGTACTTCTAACTTGGTTTTTGATTTTCTTTATGATTTTTCATCATGAAAATTTCAACTGAAAAGTAAAATTTTCTATGACTCATCTATTTAAAAAAATAAGCAAAAATTTAAATTGTTATAAGGTCATGTTTGAAAATAATAATATTTTTCTTTGAGAGTGCAAATGTTTTTGAAAGAGAAAAACATTAATATTTATAAATAATATTTAACATCACATTGTATATAATATTAAATAGCATGTTTAATGTAAACATTAATATAAAAAATAATATTTAATAATAATTCCTTTACTAGTTTACCTTTTTGTACACGTTTATTTAATAAAAAGTAATGTAATTTTAAAAAAGTTTTAAAATTATGAAGTATAACCCAAGCATTACTCTGGAGATTAAAATATACGCAAATTCTATTGTAAATGATATAAAATCAAAGACTCATGAGGTATTCAGAAGTTATTTTTTAAACACATCAATTTTTGTAACTTAAATATTCCAAAATTTTTTAAATAAAACATTTATTATATATTATAATCTTGATCAATTTCATATACATAAAACTGTATTGATGTATTTTCTTTTTATGTAAAATTTGGTCCAATTTATGATGACTCATTAAAAATGTTACTATTTATAAATATTCAGCTTAGGTTATGAGCAGAAATAAAAAAAAATTAGTATTTACTTTAAATATCATACACAAAAATTAAAACACTTTAATTAGTGCATGAGAATATTAAACAAGCACACAAAGAGGAATTATTTGGAAGAAAATATAAAGAAGAAATTGGACTTCATATTTTTATTTAGAGGCTTTATTGTAGACCTTGAAACCCAAACAGTTGCTGGTAAAATTTCCTCGACATTCCCATAAAAACACAGCTCCGACGGGGACTAAAAACTTCAATGTCATTTCAGAAATGAACTTGCAGTAAAAATGAACTTAATACAAGCAAAGAAATCACATAAAAATAGAAGCAGATACCTGTATGGACATTGTGATGATTTTATTGTCTAAAATGGCCATAAAGATACCATTCGTAAGCCGAAGTAATTCTAAAAGTCCTTTGAGTTTTATTGCATGACATTGTGGTAAGTTTTTTCCCACTATCTTAATGGTTGTATCTCGTAAATATGTAACTTAGAAAGGAAACGTATTGTATGAAAGGATGCGTTTGAAGTCACACGTCAAAAAAACTGGAACTTTTCCAAACGCAATAGGAAGCAATTCCATCGATTACATATTCCTTACTGGAAAAAAGAGGTTACTGCTGTAGAATTTTAGATTCTTAGTGTGTCATGGGGTACTCTCCCTGTCGGTGAACCCTTATCATCGTTTTTCTTCTTTTTTTGAGCAAAAAAAACCACTCCCGGCAGCTCAGAAGGGTTCAATTACAATTCCCTTTGCACCAAAGTCAGTCAAAGTCATAAAATTTTTGGCAACATTGCTGCTTCGGATCCCCTTCAAAAGTAAATAAAATAAGTATGGGAAGGGGGTATAGGAAAATACTTGATCTGAACTTCAGGCATAATCTACTCTTCCAATTGCTTTATTTACCTACTTACTGCAAGAATTTAGGAAATATATACTGCATTCAATTTCTTATAAGCTTTAAAAATTTTCTTATATAAATTATATCAAATATAAATGAGAATTTCAGTTGTACGCAAATCAATTTATAATTTTAATTTTCATTAAAATATATTGGTAAGTATAAGTTTTATTATTACTTCTTTATAACATGAAACGCAAAAGTCGCATGGAATTCTTAATATATCGTAGATAGTTCATTGTTTTATTAACATGTAGACAACTTAATAATTTTTTAATAAAAATAAAGCAATTTCGATGTAATAATATAGTTTGCTAAAATTACTACTGATAAAATAACTGGCCGACTTAAGCACACATGCACTAATATATATATATAAATATATATATATGTAAATATATATATATATATATATATATATATATATATATATATATATATATATATATATATATATATATATATATATATATATATATATATATATATATATATATATATATATATATAAATATATATATATATAAATATATACATATACATACATATATATATATATATATATATATATATATATATATATATATATATATATATATATATATATATATATATATATATATATATATATATATATATATATATATATATATATATATATATATATATATATATATATATATATATATATATATATATATATATATATATATATATATATATATATATATAAATATATATATATATATATATATATATATATATATATATATATATATATATATATATATATATATATAATATATATATATATATATATATATATATATATATATATATATATATATATATATATATATATATATATATATATATATATATATATATATATATATATATATATATATATATATATATATATATATATATATATATATATATATATATATATATATTACTATCAAAAGATGCCTAAAATATGAAATCATGATAAATTTTAAAATAGCTTTTAAGATATTTAAATTAAAATTCTATTTAGGAATTCATTTATATATAGAGAAATATATACAAATTGTTTCTCAAATTGATTATGTGGGGTTTTGAATTTATTAACATATGTTTTAATCACATAATTATAAACAACTATTGAAATTAAAGTAATTTAATTCAATTCGCAAAAGAAAATCACTATATATAAGCTTTACATTTATTTGAAAGAATAATTAAAAGTATACAACATAAAAAAGGGATACACACTTAGCCACATTTTTCTTTATAGACTACCCCTGATACACCTCTGAAATGAATGAAAATAAAGCATATTTTATGACTTTCATTGTCATTAAAAACACCGTTTTAAGTTTATAATATAATATTGTTGATCTGTGATCATTGCTGTTAATGAGATGTCTTAACAACTTTTTTCTTACACAAAAATCGATTGAAATCACACTGTAAACAACCAACAATTTTTAGACATATCGTAATCGACAAACTTAAAAAAATAACAAAGCTGATAAGAATAACAGGCAAGAATGCATACAATATAAGATATGTTAAATTTTAAACAATACTAACTTAAGATTTCATGTTTGTTAAAAATAATGTACTTCATGTTTTCAGAAGAAGCTTATTTATCATAAATTACACAGAAAGATTCGTCTAAATTTGTTTCCATAGTATAAAATTGTGTGAACAGACTGAGACATATTAAATAATGGTGATGATCGATAATATTGAAATTCATGGCATTTTCAAACTTGTCACTCTTCACTTTTTTAGTTTTTATCTCAATTTAATCTTGTTTTATCACGCATATATTCAAAGAAAAGAACATTTGTTATTTAGGATGACGTCAATGTAACTGTATTTAAATATATTTTAATTTTAAACAAGATTATACATTTATTGAGAATAATGTTTGTTCTTAATATTTATGATCGTAAATGATGCTTATGTCTCATAATACAATGTTTTATAATTGAAGAAATTAAAAAACCAGGAACGATATTTCAAAGTTAACTTCAAATGAATCTAGTTTGATGATTTTCTATATGTGAGGAAACTAAAAATGATTCTAGTTTCCTCGCATATAGAAAATATTAATGAATATATAATAATTATTAAATGAAAATTTGGCATATTTATTCATGTTTAAAGTGAAAATAATTTAATGAAAAATTCATCATTTGAATATTATGAATAAATAATTACAGATTTACTGATTTACAAGAGAATTGGATTTTCTACAAATAAACTTACACTTGAATTATTGATAACTAATGATGCAAACATTAAATTTATCCTATTTTACAGACACATTAAACAATTTTATGATTTGTAATGTATTTTTATAAAACACTTCTAATCTTTTATTATTTTTAATTTTAAGTAAATAACATTTTTTCCAAACAAATTATTATAATAGAAATGATCTATATAAATATATGATCTAATGTGTTATAATTTTATGATTCATTATTTATACTTTGATACTTTTATTTATACTTTAAGCACTGTGAGTTTAGTTAGAAGATTTAACTGTCAATCTAATACGCTTTACTTCAGCTATACTGGCAACCATCCAATTTTCTACTTTCTAGCAAAACAGAAATTGCTCTTTGTGAAAGCATTCTTTACAATACGAAAATATTTATTCCTGGTGAAAATAAATAAAAATGCTTAATTAGTTAAATGTCTTTTTGTCATGGATATTTGTACAATATCACTCAACTTTTTTTGAAAACTATCATCTATCAAATTGTTCCAAAATATAATATTACGTAAATTATTTAAGGAAAATAATAAAATTAAGTAACATAAAATATATAATTTTAATACTTGATTTCTGAAAGCATTATCTTTTAATGTGTGATAATCTGTACTAACTCATTTACATCTAATTGGATAGATAAGATGGATTATTTGTGACTATAGAGTTTTCAAAAGGCTACATTCTGAAAACTATGGATAAAATCTTTTCATTTAGATGATTCTAATGAGATCAAATATTACATCTTTCATTAAAAGTTCATGTTTAGACAAGCTTTATCACATGGATGTTGATTTTCTATTCAGATTCCTAGAGTCAAACTATGCAAATTTTCAGTTAGTTAAATTATTGATTTAACGTCTTTTAGGAGCTCTTGCTATCAAAAGTTTGGTTAAAATGTATTTTATCAACCGATCTATTGACAAACTATTATATTACTTTTGAAATTGGTGTCACTAGTAACCATTTCAAGCACTGGGACAAATAATTGGTGTTAACTGACATCACGCAAAACTAAGCCTAACATATCTGAAAAAATTTTATGACAATAAAGTCATCAGTAGTTGTCTGTTAAATGTACTTCACTCAATTTTTACATGAAAATAAATCCACATTATCAATCAAGATGAACATGGCTGAATTTCAAAGCTAATCAGAATTTGATAACCGAAAACTTCGGAAATAAATATTGCCGTGTTTTTCAGTAAACTAAAGTTTACCAAGATGTAAATGTATAAATATTAACCCCTCATAAAGTAATATAAACAATTTATGATTAAGATAACGCATAGTTGAACATTAGTATTTGAAGACATTTCAGTCATTACTGACACAGGAAATAAATAACTGGGATTTTTATCATAATATATATATATATATATATATATATATATATATATATATATATATATATATATATATATATATATATATATATATATATATATATATATATATATATATACAGAGTTAAATAACTATTCTCCATTCACTACAATTAGAAAAATTTCTTTTTGTCAGACATTTATTAATGAGAAATAAAGTCGAATATTTTTAAACCTACCGCAGACACTGATATTTCTGATGTACTAACAAACCATGAGGTTGTTTTACTTATAATTATGAACAATTCATACCAATGTATTAAAAGGGAAAGTAAGTCTCAATATATTACGTGAAAAGAACACTATATATCATTATTCTTAATAAAAACTATTGGTAAAAAATAATGAACATAAAATTAACTACTAAAGATAGTTTGAAAAACATATTAGCAATGAAACAAGAATTCTAATTATTTTATAGCTTTGAATCATAAAAGAATAGAGTTGAGTGCTTTTCTTTACAGTTTTTTTTTAATTTACAATTACATTATTAAAGACAAACAAATGTTTTTGCTTACCTATTTTAATGTAAATGCTTTTTATGAATTTGTCTATTTTCAAATTGATTTTAGTTCGGTAGTTTTTTCGTTGGAAAAAGCATTTAAAGCAGCAGAAACTAAACTTTGTTTTAAAAATATTTGATTTTTTAAATAGATATTTTTATGTAGAGTTGAATTCAAATTAGTGTTTTGCAGGATTTGGCGATGTATTTAAAAATATTAGATGTCAATCTCACAACAGTTTTATAGAAAAAAATAAAATAAAGAAATGGTTTTTTACACAAATCAAGATATTTCAAAATAATCTAATTTATCCTTTAATTTTTAGTGACTTAAATGTGTTACACACGTCTTGATTATCAATGATGTTATGAAAAATCATTGTTTCTAAAATCATTTAAAAGTAATTTTTCCATCAGAAAGATATTTACTTATTCAGGGATTCTTTCCCACAACATGGTTTCTCATCAGGAAATTAAAATTTTCAGAATAATGTAAGGCCAATAGCGGATATAATTGAAAGATTTAATATTATGTTCATTTGGTACATTTCAAGAATTTGGTTACTGAAGAATATTTAGAGCTTATGCATAAAAAAGTTATTTCTTTTAATTCATGTCAGAAAACTTCCATAATAATTACGTAAATTATCATTTTATTTATTATAGCAGTGAACATAACTACAAGCTATAATTGAAATTAGCATAACTAATTATTGTTAACATAACTACTTGTTATAATTGAATATTAATTGTTACGCTAATAAAAAGAAGTAACTGGAGTTATTTGCTTTTATCTTTTAAGGTGCTTTTTTTAAGTTAGCAAAGGTGTTTTCCAGAATACGTCTCACCCAGAATCTACCATCCGACTGGTGGGGTTTGGACATGAACTCCTCATTCCAGTGAATATTTTCCCACTCATCCACACCACCTGAACCGAGCACTGTGGTTCGAGTTTTTAGTCAAAAGTTTTTAAGTGAAAACCATGGAAACCAAGCAAATATTCTTGCTTGTAGTTGGTATTTATCCAAACAACAGTCTCGGTGGTTTGTTGGAACTCTTAGAATATGTGGGCCATCTTTTCAGTATGGTTTTTCCAAATTTCTTTGGACAGGGCTTATCAGTCTCTATCTCTTGGCTTTGTCGATCTACCAGTTTGAAGACCGCTCCGACAATCATCACTTATCTTCCACTTCTTTATTGCAAAAGCATCTGCATGTTGGAATGTTTATCTCGCTAGATTTGAAACTGAAGGGTTGAAAACTTCTATGATATCCAACAATTACGCCTTTTTCGAAGTCAGATAGTTCTGACTTTTTGGCCTCTTGATGTGCCCAGTGTTAATGCTGTTCCTACACGATATTTAAGTACAAAAGACGAAAAATTGATCAGAACCGTAGATATTCTCATTTGCATGGGTGACCAAATACTTATTATTAGATAGTGTATTGTTTCTTCTTTAATTATAATGTTGTTTAGAAAATGAAGCTTAAATTTTAGGTTTCAAAATATTTTTTTAATTGACGCAGTCCTTGGTTTTCAATATTTATCATTGCATTAACAACGCATAATTATAGACACAATGCGTGTTTTATGTGTGAGTTTCGTAAAACAAGTAGATAGTTAAAATAGTATTAAATATAGTTAACTATACAGTTGAAATTTGACAAAAAAACAAGTATTGGAAACTATGCTTTCTTTATCTATAAAAATAATTTTTAGTTAATGAACATAAGTATTATGTCAAAATTTATCTCAAATCAAAATGTTTATTTTTATTAATCAAAGTAGTACACTGAAAAATTATAATTCTATTTTTCTGTATCTTTAAAATTTACTCTAAATATTCAGGATACAGAGAAAAATCATAATTATTTTTTACTTTATCAGTGATCAAGCATAACCTAGCAAATTTATTCTAAATTTATTCTCAAATAAATTAGTAAATATTTATTTGAGAATAAATCTATAATTCAAAATGTATCTTAATATGCAAGGGGTGCAAAATCTTAAATGTGCCGTAAATCCTTACATTTAAATAAGTAAAATTTTTGTTTTTATGTTTCTTTTTAATATCGAACAATTTTAGCATCTATCTCTAAAATTAATGAAACTATTACATCTCAAATTTTCAGGACCTTATGGAATTCTTATAAATTAGATTGAATAAAAAAACTGAAAATTAATAGCAAGTAATCAAATACTAAATATCATTAAAATTGCAAGATAACTTTATCAGCATTGATGACTTATATAAGCTGTATGTTGAGAGTAAATCTTTTTAGATAATTGCTAATACACAGGTAGGACTTTTTGTAAATATTGATTTAATATTTTTGAGCAAATCTATTTGTAATTGTACTTGAATTTAAAATTATATTTTAGATGAAAGACTGATATCGTTCGCTTTAATGATATACCATTTGCTAAGGAGTTTAAGATCAAAATTACTATTGGATTTAAAATTTTTTGTTTTATTAATATTTTTCAACGAAGAAAAGTTTTGGAAAGTTTTAGCTGATAGTCATATTACACTCATGGAACAAAACATGATTAATATCACAGTAAGCTATGGTAAAACTAGCACGTAAGCAATGGTCAATAAAGAAAACTAAAACTTAATAACTTAAAATCCATATTTTATTTAATTTAGGGTTGTTCCTATTAACTTATTTTGTTAAATTTTCCCTAAAAGTTAAATTGATAGCTTTTTGTAATACATAATACAGCAATACTAAAATAATATAAAACTCAAGGAGATTTTACCTGAAATTTTTAATAAATGTCCAGCTAAATCCAACTAATATAAGTCTACTTCATATATGTCCATATTCAATATATGTTCAATTTTTTGGTAAAAACATAAATGGTTTAGGGGTTCCTAAAATTTAATCACTATCTTATTGTTTAAATTCAAGATTAAAAAATAATTATGTCTTTAGTTATGTTATGTAAAAATTTTGTACAATATCATTTAGTAATTTAAAGAAAAATTGTTGAAATCTTTATCGAATTCCTACACAAATAAGAAATGTAAAATAACTCTTTTACAAAACTGAACATATAAATAATATAAAGCAGTTATTTTTTTGATCATAAAATATGGAAAGTGCTCAAATTTTTTAACGGGTCTCAAATGACAGAGAATAAATTATGAATTATTTAGAAGCATTCTTACAACTATTTTAAAATTGTTTAATGAGTTAAAAATTTCATTATTGGTAATTTGTTACAAATTAAATCAAATTACTTTGTTTAAATGACCTCAATAAATAATTAAGTACTCAAATTCCTTATAGTTGTTATTGCATCAGCACAATTCTTTGTATTTAGCCTTGAGTTAAGCTCTTCCAAAAACATCTCTATAGTTAAAAAAAATAGTCAGATAGTTAAAAATTGTTCATTATAATTTTTTAAGTAATATAAGTTATAAAACCAGAATGATTGAAGTAGATATAAAGGATTTAAATAATAATTTGAAATTATATAGTACCTTGGGATACTTAAAATATATTATAATTGCAATTTTAAAATTAGCCCAAAACCAAATTAAGTAAAGGTGATAATCCTTATTATGACAGCTTTTGACATTGGAGCAATATTTAAACATAGACAAAACCTTGCTTCAGTTGCAAATATTTACAATTCATTCATTTTAATTTTATTGATGAATATAAAATATTTAATGTTAAAATGCTTCAACGAATAAATATGTTTAGAGGAAAAATTATTGTCTGTAGCAAGCTTAACATAATATACTTTTTATAAAATCTGGAATAGTTTTAATATAATTCTAAATTATTTTTACAAATTGACTGTTTATTGCAACTAAGCTTTTGAAAGAATGACAGTTTGAAGCATATTGGTTTCCAAAGAAGGTCAAAAACTGATTTTACTTTCTTTTTCGCCTGAATAATAATGCTTAAATAGTCTTCTTATTTATTCAGATTTGGAAAGCATTTAAAATTTGCCGAAATTGAAAAAAGATAATTTTTTTATTTTATCTTTTTTAATGATCTGCGACATTATAAGAAATAGAAATTATTAAGAATATGTTTCACCTCAGAGATATTTTGAATTTTGAATTTGAATCTTTAAACTACAAAATCATGAAATGTAATATCTCATTAAAATTTATGCTTCACTTTAAGCTGATAATGTTATCCAACTGTGTCTCTTATTTTATTGAATGTAGGAAACACATCTTTATCAAATTAAAGGTTGCTTTTCGTTTTGAAATAAAATTCTGAAATATATATGTAACAATTTTTATAAAGAAATTCATCAATGCAATGCTTTTATGCGTAAACCACCAAAAATTATTAAAACGCCTTTTTTAATGACTTTAGTAATCACAATAAGAGTTTATGAAATAAAAAAATGAATAAACATGATTAAATGTTATTTTTAAATAACAATAGAAAAATAGAATAGAATTATAGACGTATTCAAATTTATTCCGATTTTTGAATGAAATTACAGGTACCGGCTATTTTTTGAAGAAAAAGCAATCAAAACATTTGACAATTGGGATTTATTGTAATTGTCAAACAAAAGCTGACCAACGTGGAAATATGCCTGAGTTTCGCCCATGCAACAGTCACACTGCTACATTCTTTTCTCGTGAATAAAACAATCTTGCAATCGAGAGCATTGGGAACAACAAAGGGTGGAACAATCTTGGTGGGTAGGGACACCATCAAAAAATGCAATATCTCTGGCAAGTTTCGCAGAGTCATCTTACAGACTGTAAATGTCGTTCTTTCATAAACTACTCGTGACCCGTAGACGAAAAGCTCCTTAACGACTCCCCGTAAACTTTCTTGAGGTCGAGAAAAATTCGAAGGGAGGAGGAATGGTGCATCTCTTGCGATAAGAGAAACTCTTGAGAAGAGCACCTGAAGATATGATACGAGCTTCATCAAAGGTACTGAAACAACCTTCTACCCGAGATCACCTATAAAGAGTGTATTTTTCACTTCTCCCTCTCTTGTGCTCGTGTGAAGTTTGCGAGAAACCGGGAATTATTTGTTGCAGTGGCAACGGATCCCAGAGCGCGTGTTTTAAGGCTCTGAGTTTTTTTATAGTTTTTTTAAGCGCTTTATCGGTTTGATTTTTGTATTCCTGACTTATGCGGACAGTAAAAATCATTTATGGCTCACAAGGAGATGAATAATTCATTTTTTGAGGATATAAGTGGAACTTTATGAGGTCCACATGAAAAGAAGGTCGTAAAAAGGAAAAAATAACCAAGTGAACAAACGAAATTTTTACGCTATAAAAATAAAATTTAAGACATTGTGTTTTAATCAAAATAATTGTTTTTCACTGAAAATAAATTCTTTTGAGATTTATAATAATTTTTTATTAGTTCAGTGAAAGATATTTTGAAATAAAATATTTTAATGCATTGATTTAAATTAGGAAATTATGTATTTAATATAAATTATTTACTTTAGTAATTTTCGTTTCAGTTATCAATTAGTTGTATTAACATTTGCCATTTTGAGAATCTTTAAATTTGGGAAGTTTTGATAACTCATGTTCTTTAATTCTAAACACCAAATATTAATACGAAAAAATTAAAATTCAGTAATTTCTCACAAATACTGATAAGAGTATAATTTAATCATATTGAGAATAAATTTACTTAATTATATACAAATGTATATAATTAAGTAAATTTAATTTGTATATAACTACTTAATTATATACAAATGTAAAGATTACTAATATAAAATAGCATGTTATTATTATTTTCATTAAATAATTACCTAAGTAGTAATTTAATGGTAATATCAATTACCTGTACTTCCACATTTCATTAAAAAATTATAATTAAAATTATATAATAATAATGAGCAATATATTAAATTGATATTTGATGATTAAAATATTGCTATTTATATTTTCACTTTTTATTCATTTTGAACTTAATTGCTCCGGAATTTTTTAGCTTTGAGAATACTTTCTTAAGCAGTAGTACTATATCAAAATTGCACTGATAGTATAACTGTGGCTTTTATTTCAAAAACTTCCTTATATTTTTGAAAATGTAAGTTATTTTATTTATCTTCATCTTAAAAGTGCTTAGTATGGAATTTCGAAAATATCTTTATAGAAAAATGTTATTTAAGACATGTTATCATTATTGAGATATAAATGCTAATTATTTTTTAAGCAATTTTTGAAATATTGTGAGTAAACTTATGTGATAAATTAATCATGGTTTACAATTTATCTTTAAAACTATTTTAATAGTTAATTTTTCTTAAGTAGCTGATATACATTTTTTAAATTTTGCCGTTCCCAAGAAGTTAAACATTTTTCTGAATTTAAACATTTAGGTGTTTCCAGAAAAATCATCATCATTTATATATTAATTTCTGGGCTTTATTCTTCTCTGGCCTCCGTATTTTAATATTTAAATTTATTTGCTGGTATAAATGAAAAATATGAATTATGTATTATTATACATCGATTGATCATGCAACTGAATATCCCATTAACAAAACAATCTAATTTTCGATAAATAGAATAAATTAGTCTACCAAAATATTAAATTCTGGAAACTATTCTGTCTGTTGTCAGATGACATCTATCATACTCAATATTTTCATGCTACTTCATCATTTTGTACAGAAGACATTAGAAAATCTAAAAATTAGTGCTATATCTACTAACCCATTTCATTTTTTTGTGTAATTTACAACAATTTCATATTAATGTCTACGTGCATGTTATAAGTGCTCATAAAATTCATTATAAAAATTCAAACTGTCTAGCCTTAATATAATTACAAAAAAATAATTTAAATCTTAAAAAATACAACAAATTTATGATCAATCAAATTGAGTAAGAAATTTCATTAAATACAAAGAAAATATCATGAATTATTTGAATAGAAATTTTCAAGCCTAAACATAGTCAACCTTAACGGTGATCAAAGATCTAGCTGAAATGCATTTAATAATAGTTTTCAGCTTCGGATATCTTAAGATTCTGTTAAATTTAATTTAATCTGTGAAATCAACTATAGAGTTCATTGATGACCAACAAAATTTTCATTTTTGTATCTTAACTATTACTTTTATTTAAGTGTATTCTTATTGGTTAAGAAAATTATTGTAACTTTTATTTTATCTTCATATAATTTTGATTTTCAAGACTATTTCCTGAAATTGTTATTCTTTCTTTTAAGAGTGTTAAATGATAAGGAAAACTAAATTAAGTAAGAACGCATGGAATTTTTACAAGGAATATATAAAAAAGTGTGCCAATGTTACTAAAATATAAATAAAATTGTAAACTATAAAATGTAAAGTCTACAGAAATATAAATTTCTTTAAACTATGTAAAGGTTATGAAAACGTTATTTAAGAAATTTCTCATCCTGTGTATATAATAACATTAATTCAAAATATTTAAATCATAAAATTACTGGATAACTAAAATTATAGATAAAGTTTTCTTAAAGAGTTCAAGTTTGATAAATTAGTGTTTTGTGTGTGATCATGGAATTATGTAAATAAAAGCATTCTGAAATTTTGGTTTAAATTGAAATCAAATGGAAAATATTATTTTATAGCATACACAGCTAAATTAAAAGTGTTGAAGTCATCCGTTGACTGTATCATAAAAAATCTTTTTAAAGTAAGAGTTTATCATAAGTAAAATTAGAAAATGATCGAAATATGTAATTAAATACATGAAGAGACTTATAAAAGCATAGAAAATAGGAATATTACATTGTGCATACAGTGTGATTCTTCCACATTTTGTCTATGCAAATCATAAAAAAAATTCTATTGGAATTCTAATTATCGTTATCAGCCGGTTCCAAACTATTTTTACTTTTACATTGCAAAATGTGTCTTAATATTTTTATTGAAAATATGTTTAATTAAATTGTGTTTATTTGAAGTGAAACTCATTGTTATATAATGAAAAATCTAAAGACCATAAGATTTTAATTCAAAATTTCATCATATTTTGAAAAAAGATAAGTTGCTAAGTGTTGAAATATACACTATTTTCATAATATGGGAACTTCGGAAATTCTAATTTTTTTTTAAAATTATGAATACGAATAAAAATGACGCTTTCCCTAATATTTTAAGATATTTTTGCTAGGATTATTCCTTTTATAAACATTTTTTTATCTTGTAATTCATAATATTTAAAATGCTACACATTTTTAAAATGTTAGTAAATATTTTATTAATAGCATTAAATCAGTTTTTTTAATGATGTTACACATGCCCCTCCCAAATTCTTTACCAATCTTGAATAATATTTCTCTTGTCCAATTTTTGTAGCGAATTAAGCTTTTCTGGTATATTTATGGCATTATTCACTGCAAGAAAAGCATTGAAAGACGAGACGCATATCATTTTTATAAAATATAACCATATTAGAAATATTACATCCTTTTCACACAGTAACTGTATATAATGGTACCTATTTGAGCAGACGTTTTCGCACATTGCACAGTTAAATATCTATAAGCACACACAATTCTTATTATTTTTCTTTGTTCTTTTCTCTAATTATTTTATTCTTGGTGTCTTGATCTTAGCTATTTGTTCCATGAATCTTATCTTATTAAGATACGATTTATAATCCAACGTGTTAAGATATGTGACAAAAACGTTCTCTCTTCTTCACGAAAGATAGAACTGCTGAAAAAACTTGAAAAAAACTCCGCAATATGAAATTTGCTACTCTCTGAATCGTCAACAAGGAAATATATGACATGTTTATGCATAGTGTACGAGAAATAGTCAGCAATACCAATAGTTGTTTAAGTATTTTCTAGATTGATTACAAGAGAGTGGCTCACAAAGTCACAATTATATAAGTGACTTTGATAAACACCACAACAAATATGCTGCCAATATATTCGTGTTATGTTATATTTTGAATCCTAGTAGTTCTTAAAATATATTTGTAGATTAACAATAATATGCATATAAGTAAAAATGTACGAACAGTTTGAATGTATATCAAATTGAATGTACAATAACTTCTATGTTATTGCTATATATTTTTAATTTTATGTACTAAAAATTTCCATTTTTTCTTGCAATCTATATATTTTTATTCATCAAAAAACAAAAGGAATAGTTATAAAATATAATTATACTATAGGTTTCTAAAATTCAAGAACTAAACTTGTTTCACTTTAATAAACATATAATAAGGAGTCATAAAAAATACAAGTTCAATTATAAAATCTTCACGGACATCATTTTGAGTTATCCTTTGGGTTACTTCCGTTATTTATTTATAAAACATATTAAGTATAAAATAAGAATGTTTAAAATAAGAATGTAATAAAATAAGAATGTTAATGTCCCGTAATACTATTTTCAACGTTTTACGCTTTGGAAAAGATTAAGCCAGTTTTATGACGCTACCATTACTTGTTTTGTGTTTTGCAGTGTTTTTAATTGGTTTTATTTCTTTTATGCTACCTTTACTTTGGTCTGTAATAAGCAGTGTAATCATCAAATATGTAGTAAGTAAAAATCAGTGTTACAATTTTTAAAGCCGATTATCTATTTATGGACAAACGAGAATAAGCATAAATTAAAAAGGATTAATTTCTAATATTCCTCAATAGGTAAATGCTTAGTACATCTTAACTCTTCCTATATATATATGATGTACCTGTAGAAAAAATATACTTGGTCTGTTGAAAGTAAAAAGTATTGATAATATAAACTCTGGTTTAGAAATTAATGCTTAAATAAGAAAACACAACTCAACAAACTTCCTGCTTAGAACAAATAAGCAATAACTTTAGTGGCATTTGACCATGCTTCATTAATTTCCCCCTAACACACATTCTTTCAGGTCAATATTCTTCCATTTTTTTCCCAGAGCATTTCATCCCTAACTTATCGTATTCGGGTGTATAGATATCGACCATCAGCTTCTTGGTGCTAGCTTGACTGCTTTGGAAACTTGTGCGAAGTGTTTTTGAGCGTAAAGTTAAAAAAAAATGTAAGTAAATAAAAATATGAAGAAAATTAAACCTCTCCCTGCAAGTAAGTAAAACAACAATATATACTTAAAAAAAAATCCTGCCACTGTTCAATACTTCGGTCATGTAGAAATTTTTTTCTGAATTGATTATCAAACTATGTTTTGGATCTCAACAACACACATTAAGGTTGTAGAACCTTTTCCTCTTGATTAAAGCCACAGATCGTTGCCTTTTATTTAAACTGTTAGTATTAAATGCTTTCAAGCTATGATGGACTTTTTTTGGCAGTCAGTTAAGTTACTTTGGATTGCATGAATAGCACTGACAACTTTTTAATGCATTTTGTGTGACCAAATAAGAAATAAAACGTGAAAATAATTTATGTGTAATGATTAATGCTCAAAGTTTACAATTACTCATAAAGCATGAATGTTTACTTTATACCATAAAATGTCTATGAAAGACTGCTTTTTTTTCTCTCATCTGTGTTATTTTTTATGCTTCCATAATATAAATATATTTCTTGAAGGAATGTAGAACTAATAAAATGGAATGTGGTTATATTTTCTACAGTTTTTTTAAGATATTTTTATTAATATATATATATATATATATATATATATATATATATATATATATATATATATATATATATATATATATATATATATATATATATATATATATATATATATATATATATATATATATATATGTATGTATGTATAAATGTCGGAAATTCGATAGCAATTTGTTGATAATCCCTCTCAACACTCACAGAAACTATTTCTTTCTTTCTTTTTTTTTTTTGAATACCATTAACAAAACTTTTAAGCATTCAGAACAGTTGTTATAACCAATTTCTTTGCAAGAAAGAGTGTTACGCATACTATCATGAAAGTGTCTTCTCATTGGCAGCAGCGTAACTTATTGGTTAAACACATATTTTCAACACTAGTAATTAAGAAATCAAATTGAGCTTCACATGATCTCATGAGTATATTGTATTCAATATAGTTAAATCTGTGCAACAATAAAACTATATTTTCGAGTATGCATACACAAAATTTTCCAATTATATATATATATATATATATATATATATATATATATATATAAACAATTTATTAAATCGTTATGGAATTATACCACAATGTCCTGAACGAATAGAGTTTGAATGTGGACTCATGACAACATGACATTTGTGTGATTATTTTAATCCATATTGGGCATGCTAAACTCAACTTTAGTCTTATCAAGAAATTAAGGCAAGCCAGAGTAGCAACTGTAATAACAGCAGTAGCAATATATTAAGTTAACATTTGAGAAAATCAGAACTATATTGGTATAGAAGCAGATTTAATCCTATTATATCTAAATATAATGTTACTTATTGAATATTAAATATAGAAATTTTACAAGATACATAATTTCGTTTTATGAAAACATTTGTATTTCGAAACAAAAAATATCACATAAATTTTTTCTTAAGAAATCCTGCTTGAAAATATTCATTTCTAATTCTTGAATGAAGTTTAGTACATATTATTTAAAAATTAAGCTTTTGCTATTTTAGATATTAATTAACAAAATTTTAAATTTAGAAATAAAAACTTTAGTTTATAGTTAGTTTCCTTAATATAAAATCACAACCTGTATTCCATAGATATTACTTATTATTTGTTAACTGGTATTCAATTACGAATTTGAAGCAATCAACATTTCTCAATTAATAATATACGAGATTGTTATGAGAGAATTTATTAAAATTAACTTCAGTTAAGAAATTGCTTTATGTTTTAGTTTTGCTTGTTAAGCAAAAATAAATTTCCATCACTTCTTCTACTGCAGTCAAAGGCGTTAAGCAAACTACATGACACAATTCTAATGTTTTTAATTTGATGTTTAATAAAGAACCGGATAATTTGCTATTTAGTATATTAGATAAATTCAATTAAATCGTCTCCTTCTTAAGTTTCTCTCTTATCAATGTGAATGTTTGTTCTGACTAGAACTCCTTTCATTTGGAAATATTGTTTTCAGTACTGTTAAATAATAAAATTTATAACCTGAATGGTTTATTGAATATAAAACCTAAAACCACTTCAACTAGGTTAAAAATTTTTACTTCAATTTGTTATAAATTTTAAAACATTGAAAGATTTATTATATTTCTGATATAAATATTAATGGTACTTTTGTTTTAGGAAAAAAGGTGTCTTTATGGCCATTTAACCTACATGTGTTAAAACAATTTTAATTAGTTTTTGAAGACCTCAATAGACTAAATAATTTAAATCCATCTATAGAACATTTTAATTTGTTAAAATTACTAATTTTTTATCATATGAATAAAGGTATTAAGTAAATATCACAAGCAATTATATGAACGTATATTTTGGCTTATAGTAATTATCTTGTTAATTATTTATTAATTACTTTAATCTAATACTATATTTTGTATGTTTCATTAACTTTAAAGATGAAACTAAATCCGAGGATTTAATGGCAATAATAAAGAGCATCAAAATGTGCCAGAATTTGTACTTATAAATTTTTTTTTATTATTTGTATTCTTGCACATGTTCTTCCTTTAACAAAGTCATTTGTCTTTTTCAACATATTGATCAAAATGTGTTCTATCGTCTTCGTTTCGATTTAATCTATTGCTTAAAATAATGAAACTAATTTCAATGTCTGTTCATTTCAATTACATTTAGTAAAAATATACTCTCTTAAACTGTTAAAAACGTTTAAGCAAAGAAATCTTATATTACAAAAAAGTCGGGTGCAATACTTCATGCATAAAAGAAAACATAAATATTTAGCAAATCCTAATGCTAAATACAATTTCTTGCAATTAAAAATAGTTTTATCTAATAAGTGTTTAAATTTTTTGTGTTTAAACTGCATGAAAAAGATATGCTCTTCCCAATATGCCTTTGCTAGTACGTCAGTTTTTGTTTTATATAGTGATATATATTGTGCAAATATCATAACTGCAATAATTGATAATTTATTTCAAATAACTATGTGTAAGATTACAAATGCTTTAATTTTTACAAATGCTTTAACAAAATAAATCATTCAAATATTTATAAATAATTGGGATTGTGTGTTTGTGTGTAATTTATTAACATTTTAAGTGAAAACATGTTTAAATAAAATTTTTAACTCCAGCTGACGTTAACTTAATTATTTAAAGACAATTAAGTTGAATTTATGATAGAGAGTTCTTTCATTAATAAACATTTATGGTTTCTTAAATGTGTAAAATTTGATGTATATTAAAAAGAATAGAATAAAATTTAGGACAATTTCAACAGGTATTTATAAAAATATTATTATATTTTTGTTTAAATAAAAAAAGAAAATCTTAAGCATAAATATGATAGAAAAATTCTTTAAAATTGCCTAATTCAGGTTAATATAATTTATGACAAAATTCAGTTCAATAGTTTCAAGGTATCTTTAAGCCATTGCTTTATGAGTAGAACATTTATAAAGCAGTTATATAATTTTCATTGTATATTAAAAATCTTTCATAAAACACATTTTCCTAATTTTTTTCTTTTTAGGGCATTGATCATATTTTACATTTAATCACCACTGTTGCTTTGTTTCTAGCTTATACAAGAAAAATTGTTTTTCCATATAAAGAGAAAGACTTTTTTTGACCATTTTTTCTTGTTCAAATTTTCGCTTATAATGAAAGTTCTTACGTTACTGCCATACGAATTTTAATCAAAATATTTTTCAAAATTGGCCTTGGGCGTAGTAACAAAACGAGGTTTAGATTCCCAACTTCAAATTCTTTTAACAAAAAATAAACAATATTTATTGCAATCATGAGAATATATTAGATTTTCTATTAAATTTTCCAGATTTGTTTCAAGAGAAATGTAACAACCTCGTGTTCTCCGCTTGAAATATGTTTTTCTCCTGAAAGAGAAAAAGATGCTTATAACGTTAGCTAAAAGTATTTGTTCTTTACAACGAGGGTCAAAAATATTGCAAGAGAAATGCTTATGGGATTTCTAGATTTTAAAAGTGATTGTAATTCGCCCGCAGTACATTCTCTTTAATTTATCTACTACATTCTGTTTGCACGATGAGTTTAAATTTTATTTCAAATATCTAAATATCTTGAAATATATCAAAGCGGAGAAAGTAAAATATTATATGCATTTGTAAGGAAGAAAAAAGACAAAATGTTCTGTGAAACTAAGAACAAATTAAAAGAAACACAATAATATTTTTCAATTTTCAATAAGAGTCATATTTTGAATTGCAAAAATTTAATTACATTATCATTTTTATTTACAATAATGCTACATCACTTGAAAATAAATTAAAGTAACAGTGTATTTTTTCATATCTAATATTTTTATTGTATAAATAGATTAAAATTTTGAGTTATCTCCGATTTCTTTACTTATTATTGAAGTTGCTTGTTCTTATCATAAAATTCGGAAAGAACTAAAAAATTTTAAAATTAATTGAATTATTTCAATTTCACCGAAATATTTTTATTTTTTAAGTTGGGCATTTCTTTGGAAATTTTTTTATAAATATTATTATGTAAAGCTAATTATATTTACCTTTATAAATACTCATATATATATATATATATATATATATATATATATATATATATATATATACATATACATATATATATATATATATATATATATATATATATATATATATATATATATATATATATATATATATATATATATATATATATATATATATATATATATATATATATATATATATATATATATATATATATATATATATATATATATATATGGTAGTTAACATTTTTTATCAAACACAAAAAAAATTTTTTGAGGTGTATGGGTGTATGCCAATGTGTGATTATGTGTATAGTTTAAATTGTTTTGCTGTTATGTTGGAAACTATTTCCTAATTCAGTCTAATTTTTAATTATCTTCCTGTTAATTAATTTCATAGGGAAAACTAAAAGAAGTTTCTTAGAAGGGCAAGAAATGAATGTTTAGAGCAAAACTGGCATGGGAGAGCTGACATTTAGATTTAAGCTCAAAATATTAATTCGTAATTATGAGCTTATGCCAATTTAATAGGAAACTGCACACAAAATCCATTTAGATTTTTTGATCGATTTCCTCCTTCATTTTTTCTTGGCTTCGAGAATATTTTTCACACATAGGTGCCATTTATATTGTATTTAACTAATGTATGGTATTTTTATCATTTTTATCTTTTCCTAATGCACTTCAAGTAAGGAGCGATTTGATGAATTTTGGGGCGAAAGTTTTCGAAATACTTTAATTAAAATCCCAAAAATCTCCAGGTATTCGTGGAGATTAGCACAATTTATGCGATTCATCTGAAAGAAGTTAGAAGGTAATCAGTTTGCTGGTTTTGACGTATTCTTCCGGGCGAGATGTTTTCCCCCTTCCAGTCCGAATAAACTGAGATATTTTCATCAAAGTCTTGCATTCACATTAGTATCGATTTGAAGGTTAGCCTAGCACAATAATATCGTTTACTGTTGTCATCGGAATCGAAAGCTGCATTCTTTCTCCTGAAATTGAGACGTCCTTTTCCTGAAATATATCAGCTGAGTGTCTCTTTCTTTTTTCGCTTAACTTCTTTGACTGCGTATTTACGCAGCATTAAACAAGAAGGGCATTTTTAAGGCAGCTCTTTGGAGCGTTATTGATAAGAAAGAATTGCATATTGATGTAAGTGACCTTTAGAGGCATTAGTCGCATATTCGAAGGGAAGTTAAGCTTCACGCAAAGCAGTTTTATTCTTCAAGTGCACGGATGGCTTCTTCCTGCTCCAAATGAACTTATTTCAAGGGAAAAAGAATATTCCTCACTATCCTTTATCTAGATATGCGCACAAAAAGCTAAATTATTTCTCAGATGCAATTTAACTGCTCCTGACGAGAAAGACTTAGCGAGATTACAAGAACAATGCACAAATTTTGCCACTGTGGGAATGGTGTCTTTTTGAAGATATTTAATTAGTGTCTTCATATTTTATTAGACTTCTCTTATGCCATTAATAAAGATGATTAATGTATTCTTGTTTAATGGCAATGAAAAGAAGGCTGTTAAAAATGGCTCATATTCGTATTTTGATCATATTTTATAGTATATTTGCTATTTAATATTTTTGTTCAATTAAGGGAATCAAAATCAAGTGTCTTATTTTAAGTAATTAATTGAACGTTTTTTCTTAGTTGAGTAGGGTCATCTCAAAAGTTTTGTAGCAAAGAAAATAATTTAAATAGTTTCAATTTGAATTCACAGATAAGAAAATACAATGAAACACTTAACGCGACTTTCTAAGAAATGGTGGACTTTCAATTGTTTAATTATGTTTTCAATAGAGAAAAATGTTTAACGTAGATCACATTGTAAAATAAAGTTTCGTATTAGTTAAAAATAATAAAGTCATAATCGCAGCATAAGTTTAGCAACAACAATTTTACATAAATTTAAATTCCTTTTAGGTATTTTATGAGTATTTTCAGCAGGCTAATTTAATGTGAAGTATAATATGCCGGAAGTTTTTATATTAAAGCTTACAAGATGAATTGTGCTAACTACAAGTTTCTTATTTTACCAGAATAATCATAATTTTATCAAACCACTTACAACTTTGCTCATTATGTTTTGCAATTTATTCGTATTTGATATTAACGTTAAGAATTAGTTTAACAAATTTTAATAATATTTGAGGATACATAAGTTAAATGTAATTAGCTTTTATAAAAGGATATAGAGATTTAATTTAAAAAAAGTAAAATAAATCTATTGTTTTCCAATGCAAATATAATACATCTTAAATTTTATTCATATCTAGATGTATTACATAATAATATTACTGCAAAAAAACAAATATATAAGTAATAATTTTGAGTTTCATCAGTATTTGTGAATTCAAATAATAAAATGGTCATAATTTTATAAAAATATCGAATATTTTCCAACAAGAATTTCCTTTTGAACCCGAGAATTTTTTTAATTATTTATTAGTTAATATTAAGAATACTTTATTATTCATTAGCTAAATTTAAGAATCTTAATGAAAAGTTCATATTAATTGTTTCACCCTAAAATAATTTACATTTCTTAACATTATGAAAAGTAAGGAATGAATTTCGCAATCAGTTTATTTTCTGTAATCATATAGATTAACACAATATTATCATTATACTAATGGTTATACTAATGATTTAATAAGCAATTTTAACATAAATGTCTATTCTGTGTGTATATTTTAAACATCAAATGTATCTATTATTTGAATTCACATTTAAGCTAGATTAACTTTTAAATATGCAAAAAATTAAAATTATTCAGTTTTCATTTGTATTTAAATCCAAATATTACATATATATGTGTTAATCACGTAAATAATTCAGGAAATATTCTATATTGTATTATCCAATTAATTATGAAAACATAAGTAAGTATAAATAGTAATTTTTTAGGAAGAATAATAAAGATAATTAATTAGTATATGCTGCATGCAAACTTTAATAAATAGATCATATTTTTCTACACTTTTTTTATCATTTTCTTAAATTTTTTGAAAAAAATTTCCCAGAATTTTCAACACACTGAGTATTAATTCATAAATCTCCTGTGAACAAAAATGATAGATTTTTAAAAGAATTGAATTTTATTTTGTCAATTAAAATATATGCATTTTTTGAATTAAAGAATAACATAATTTTAAATAAAGTAAATTTATATGCATGGGCAAATAATCATGATTTACATAAATTTGTCTTCAAGTGCATAATTGCTTTCAAATGATATATTTTCAATTCTAATTTTGTTTATTAGAAAACTTTCGTAGTTACATTTCTATATTCTTTTTTGCCAACACTTAAATACTTTCATTTCCTTCAGAAATAATTTAAAGTTGTAATAAATATATTATCAAGTTACTAATTCTAAAAGAAAAAAGAATTATTCATAAATCTACATGAATTTATTTATATTAACACGAGTAAACAATGAATTAATTTATTTGCAGACAAAATTAGTTATATCATTATGTAGTTGTTTTAAAAATAAATTGATTATAATTAAAAAGCCTTAATCGAAACAAATAATTATTAATTATAAATTTTGTCAATTTTTTTTGCATATTCTGGTATCAATATTTCTACATAGAATTCTCAATTGTAAAAACCTATTGAATTTTCATGCTCACATCTTTTGTATAATTCTGCACCAAATCCATGAATCAATGTAATATTAAATGTATCTTAATATATTTATAATTGCACATTAAATGAAAGTTTTAAAATACATAAAAAAACAAGTTCTAAAATTTGTCATGATGAGAAAAATCTCAAAAATTATTTTTTGTGGTACATTAGTCAATATTTTACTGAGTAAACTATACGTCATGTGATGTTGTCATAGACATTTCCTTAAAAAATGAAACGTGTTAATTATAATCATATACTTCCAATATAATTAATTCTCTCTTTGAAGAAAAGAATAAGGTATTCTGTTCACATAATTGAATTCACTGAAATTGATTAAATTAACCGTAATAAAAATTGTAACAGCAATTTAATATCTGTGAGAAACAATTCTTTAAACAAATCTTATTCAAACGTTAAAAAAAACTAAAGATCATTACCCATAAAATGAGAAAAATTATATAATAAAACCTTATAGATAAAAATTAATTTTTAGAAAAACATTCCTTAATTTATTTTCAAAATTTTAAGTACATCTATTTCATAAACAATTTCTTTAAAATACTAATCGAATATTTCTCAAAATTAATTTACATTTAAATCATCCTGACCATTGGCAAAATATTTTTTGAATAAAAATAATTGACGAAAACACAAGTATAAGTAGTGCATATTCCTTTTTAAAATTGTTCATTTATCAGTCTTATTCATGTATGCACCGGGACAATATTATTAGTATAGCCATTGAAAAAGTATATTACAAAAGAAAATATTTTTACAACACACATACACAGATATATATATATATATATATATATATATATATATATATATATATATATATATATATATATATATATATATATATATATATATGATTTTTTTTACAAAATATGGTGAAGAATGAATGTATTAAAATTTATAAATGTGATTCTGGAGTTTTATGAGGCTGAAGCGATGAAATATTTAAAATATTCAACAATAAAATAAGAATAACAGAACAAAATTAATTTTCAATAATTAACTTAAAAATATTTGAGATATTTTTATCCATACGGTAAAATATAATCTATAATTATGCTATTTAGTGAAATAATATAATATGTGATTTGTTAAAATTGTTGAATATTGATAAAGAAAAGGTTTCAATTAAATTAACTATTCATAACACTTTTTGATAAAATATTTATATTTTTACACACATATATATACAGATATACGTATCATCTTAATATTCTTTTTTAATGAAACATTAGATGTATATGAGATGATATTAATCTACATAAAAAATAATTAATTTAATACAAATAAGAAAATTTGGACAAAAATTTAATTTTGATAACTTTTGAAATATTTCTTTAAGCGCTTTCATTAATTTTAACAGTGTTTACCATATAATTATAATTTGCTTTAATGTATTTAAATTTTAATTTTGTTGAATGATTTATATAAATATTGAACCCTAATCACATTAAAGCTGCCATACTTCATGAAATGTTCAATAGTTGTTTTTTATTATTTCAAAACTATACATTATTAGTAAATAACCCTCATAAAATTCTGTAGCACGCATGTTGCATATTTTTATTTATTATATATTAGAAAATTGTTTTCCTTTAATATCTAATAGTTTTTAATAGTCAATTAAATTACAGATTATATATTAAAATTGCAGCAATAAGAGAAAATACATAAAATTCATCCTGAACATTTATGTCCCATATTCACATTTAATTAATTATTTACAAATTTGAATTGTGTTTTAACAGTTATTTAGAAATAATTTCAGGATAAATTGCAAATAGTTCAGAATCAGTGAATAATATTTCAAAATCAGTGAATAATATTTCAAAATCAAAAGTGAAATATTTATTAAAATTTTTCTTAACAGCAAAATACTGTAATAATGTAATTACACTAAACACAAATGCTTAAAAGTAGTTTATAAAAAATGGAAAGAATTTGTGTTTGCGCTCATAATTTTATTATTTTGAAAACTAAAGAAATAAAGTAACTAAAATTAACGATGGGAACACTTTATATATAAAATTAAACAAAACAAATTTGAATTAGAAATATCATTACCTTCCTAATTTTGAAATTTATACTATTATATTGTTTCTAAAAAGTAAGTAATAAATGGAATACCCTTATATATATATAGTAACTCATAACACTTTCACGTACTGAAATTTGTTGATAATTTTATCCGCTTAGCTTTGAAATACTTAAAAAGTATCACTCAAAAAAGTCACTTTAAAAAGTATGATAAAAAAATTTATTTTACAACATAAACACAAATTTTATAATGCATACTAATTAAATTTAAAAGCATCTGTCATCCCCGGGATACCGAACAGTAGCAAAGACATCACAAGATTGTTTCACATATTTCTGTTATTATTTATGAACTGCAAGGGAAAATTTTTAAATAATTACATAAAATAATTATAAGTACTAATTGGGTTTGAGTACGATGTTGTAAACCAGTAACGCTTCTTTTAAGCCTTTCCCAAACAGAGATAAGCTAATTCTTCAATGACGTTTTTTCTAAATATTATATTTGTGAGCTTAAATTTAAATAGTTTTTAGATAATCAAAAACATTTTACTTAAGTGAAATTAAACTTTTCCCACAGAAATACGAAAGCCTTTTTCAGAGATCACTACAAGTTTTGAGAATACAATCATTTCCAAACAGAATCTAAAAACATGCATTAATTAAACTGCTTAATTTAAAAAATATTTCATTAGATGTAAATATTTACCTGTCTTCGATAAGAAACATATTTTGATTAGAATCTACACAAGTCCCCTTTATGGAGAATATGCTACCTTCAATTCTAATTGAAGATTGCCATCCTTTTTGAAACCAAAGTCCAGTTAGTTTGCTGGGGAAATGGCATATTGGTGCTACAAAATAAAAATGACAATTAATTAGCATACATTTTTATCATAAAAATTTATTTAATATAAGTATAATATCAAAATATAAAATAACTCAGAAAACTCAGAAAATGCATAGTGGAAATTATGAAAAAATGCAATTTGTTCTTAGATTGGACATCTTAAAATAATTTTTTATAAATAATGTTATCTGATTACATTATCAGAAGTAATTTTAAAATTCCCGAGGAAATATTCTAAATAACTTTTGTACTCAGCAATAATAATAATTAGGGTTTGAGCAAAATATAAGAGATACAATAACGTGAAAAGATTGTTTCCATTGGTGCAGCTGTTGTCAATGTTGTTATTAATTTAGTGAATTTAAATGATGACATTAAAAATAATTTTCTTAGTAATTTTATCATAATTTCAAATGCCATATATAAAATATAATGTATGTTAACAGTAACAAATAATGATTATATATATATATATATATATATATATATATATATATATATATATATATATATATATATATATATATATATATATATATGTAAAACGTTGGTTAAATTTTAACTAAGCAACTAAAATTTCTATTATGCACATGAATTTATTATGATTTTATGGTCTAAATATCAATAAAAATCAGCCTGTGTTTTAGTTAAGCAATCATTATTAAGGATATTCCTTTCGACAATCATATTAACAATTAGCGGTACATGAAAATAAAACATAGTTTGATTTGAAACGTTCATCATATATAAAACCCTAAGGGACAAAAAAATAACTTTTTAGTATAAGAAATTGATATTAAGAAATATGAATACCAATCCAAAATTAATTTCGTAAACATGAAAAAAAAAACTCCAAAAATCATATTAAATTACTTCCCGGAAATTGCAACATGTTCTATAATTAATTCTTTGGTTTACGTTGATATTAAATCCTTGTTTGCTTTGAAATTTTCTCGATATCTTAACATATTGTTTCGTTAGAATTCATCCATTCGAATGATTGCAACTGAAATTAATCTACACATCACTTATAGCTTGTCAACAAGAGTTTAACCGTCATATAGAAGCTTAAGCATAAAAAACTACATATTTTGAATTAAAGATGTCAATAAAGATTCTGTTTGATCCTCATTTTAACTGGTAAGTTGACAGGGCAAATTCTTTGCGGGAATAATACTTATTCAATCCTAGATACTGTTTGCTTAGTGTCAACAACTGCTTGAATTTATTTTTATGATTTGCTCTTTTCCTCTTACATTTAGCTCATAAAGATAGAGATGGCTTTCTTAAAAAGAAATTAAGAAAGGTACTGAAATAAAATTATCAACAGAACCGATGAATTATGTGATTCTGTTGTTTCTGGAAAATATTTTTTTAAGTATCTGTTTCCCTTATATGGAAGTATGAACATAAATCATTAAGTTTTGAAATAAATTTTTGCGATAAAATTAAACAAATTTTATAGCATTTCAAACTTTAAGGGAGAAAAATATCAATTTTTCCTAAATATAGAGAAATTACTTTTCAGCTTTAGAAAAATAATAAATCTTTTTCTTTAATATCATGGCTGGAAGACTATTTAACTTCAAATAGTAACAACGCAAATGTGAGACTGCAAATAGTTTTTATAGTAATAAATTCTGTTTTTATCATTTAAAAAAAAACCAGAATTTTAAATAGCTTTTGTAATCAGTTATATATCAAAATTAATGTTAAAAATGCGTAGATTCTTATTTCGTCATTAAATAATTTTAATTCCCCAAATATTACAAAATAATTTTTCAAGCAAGTGTATAATTTTTCCAAACACTTGTGGAAAGTAAATTTTTATATATGGAGACTATTAAAATTTTAGTATACAAACACATCATAGATAATTGCAGCTCCACCTGAAGATTATATATAAAGCGAAAAATATATCAGCTTTAAGAAATTTGATTTGTTTGGGGCAATTTTACAAATGTTCAGTTTTAGTATACTTTTTAAGCAGACTGAATGTATTTCAAGCAATTTCCCTGATAAATTATAAAGAGATTACAGATTATCTTTTCAAGAATTCAGTAACCCGTCATATGAAGCCAGCAACAAACACGACTATAAGGCTGATTATGAGAAGAAAATGACCAACTAAGTCAAGTAATGCAATGATTGATTTAAATTTTATCAGAGTAAAAATGGACATAGTGCTTTCGATACAATCATTCTTCTAGTTCCAATGTCACGGTGGTTTGACTTATGTTCACTTTCTTCTTTTGGTTGGTTCTACGGTCACAATGTGCATAACATAATTCTATCGCAAACTACGGTTTTCTCATATAGGATCCTATTATCCTAGACCTAGTGGAATTACAGTTCCTAGACATCACAGAGAGAAGATGTAGAATTATTTGTAAAGAATTCCATTGCTAATTTCCATCAAGTATAATTTATTTCCATCTCTCTCCAATATTAGACTATATAGCATATATACTATGCTGCGTCAATTTACAACTTTTTTCTTCAAATTCAATGCATCATATTTTTGCATGGCCTACTTTTGCTTTTACGACATACAACCTACCTAAAATGTCTAACCATTGCCTACGATAATGACAAATTCGAAACTTAACACGAACTGCCCACTGGTGTCTAGTTTAACTTCTGTTTACGTGTAGAACCGCGTAACAAAAGTTAAACCACTCTTTCCTAAGAAAAATTTTCAAAGCCTTAATAGCCTTATTAACTAATAACGCTAAAACTGATGTGATTATTAACAGTCACAAAAGCGTCATTTATAAAAGATTCTATTGCTTTTTTTCTCTCAACAGCGCAGCATTTTCAATCAAATAATATTCACATTTCATGTATTATTTATAATAAATATTAAGTGTGTACAAATATAAGGTTGATTTGTTGATGACAATATTATGACATTTTCGAATGATTATAGTAAACAGTCTAGAAGGAACGTCTAGGTATTGCTAAAAAAATCATAAATATCTATTTGAACCATTCATTGAGGCCATTTAATATTAGATTATTTGGCACATCAATAAACTATTTTATTTTTGCATACAACCTTAATTGAAATATTAATCAAGACATAATTTAAGTAAAATAAAAATAAATTTTTTCCTTTATATATTAAAAAATAATTTTAATTTTATGCGTGACAGAATTTTCAATATATATATATATATACACTACTGGCCATTACAATTGCTACACCAGAAAATCGGCACACCACACACGTGAAATTTGCATGACAGGTAGAACTTGCTGCGATATTCAAATGATTAGATTTTCAGCGCATTTAGACAAAGCAGGTGACAGTAGCGACTTCTACTATGTGTATAAAACCAGAGATTTGACAGCAGTTTTCTCATACTCAATTTCCGTTTCAACGTTGTTTTCGGCAAAGAAAATTGTTGTAATGCCTCGTCCAAGAAGAAGAAATGCTTATCAGCACGTGTCTGACTTTGATCGAGGAAGGATTATAGCCTACCGGGATTGCGGTTTATCGTACCGCAATATTGCTGCACGCGTCGATCGAGACCCCGTGACTGTTAGCAGAATATGGAATCGATGGGTTGAGGACACAATCATACGGAACTTCATGCAGGATCTCAGCGACCCCGCATCACTAACAGCAGGGAAGACAGACATCCTATCCGCATGGTCACAAGGGATTGTACAGCCACGTCACGAACCCTGAGTAAAGAAATGGAGTCATTTGCAAGGCAACAAGTTTCTGCTCGAACAGTTCGACGACGTTTGCAGCAGCATGGATTGTCTGCACGCTGACCATTGCTTCGGCTACTATTGACGCTACGTCACAGACAGGAGGGCCTTCAATGGTGTGATCAGCGACGAACCTTGACGCGGGAATGGCATCACGTCATCTTTACAGATGAATCTCGGTTCTGTATGCAGGACCATGATGGCCGCATCCGTGTTTGGAGGCATCGTGGAGAACGCGCATTGCCAGCTTGCATTGGACATCGCCACACTGGCCCATCTGCTGGAGTGATGGTATGGGGTGCCACTAGATACACGTCTCGATCACCTCTTGTTTGTATTACCGACACTTTGAACAGCAATCGTTACATTTCCGAGGTGTTTAGGCCCGTGGCTCTGCCCTATCTTCGAGGCCTCCCTAATTATTTGTTTCAACAGGATAATGTACGACCGCATGTTGCCCGTACTGTTCTGAACTTCCTTGATACAGAACAGGTTCGACTGTTACCCTGGCCAGCACGTTCTTCTGATCTGTCACCAATTGAGAACGTGTGGTCAATGGTTGCCGAGCGATTGGCACGCCATCACTCACCATCCACTTTTGTCGATGAACTGTGGCATAGTAATGAAGCTGCATGGACTGAGATCCCCGAACATGCCATATAATCTCTGTTTGACTCCATGCCTAGGCGAATAAATGCTGTTATTGCAACCAGAGGTGGCTGCTTTGGGTACTGATTTTTCAAGATCTATACATCCTAATTTCCTGTAAATCTAATCACTTGTTCTTTCAACTATGTGTCCAATAAATATCGTTAAATCTGTCCAATAAATATGTATGTGTCCAATAAATATCGTTCTGTTATTTGCATTCCTTCTTGGTGTAGCAATTTTAATCGCCAGAAGTGTATATACATTTACAGGGTGATCATAATTAAACTGCAAGTTTAAAAACGCCGTAAAAAAAGAACCACTGGTCAGAAAGACCTGAAATTTCACCAGTATGTACTTCATACAGTGGGATTTTGTTTGGGAAAAATCGTGGGGAAAAATTAGGAAAAAAAGTTGCCAATAGATGGCGCTACACAGGCGGCTGTAGGTTAACTACATGAATTCTGACATGAACGATAATCAATTGTGGGTGTAAGCTGAACGTTAAACCAGTTGTGCTATTGTAAGTCAGGCAGATGTTGTGGCACTTTTGGTTTAAAGCCTATTCGCCGCGACAAGGTGGTGCCACATTGAATAGGAAAAAATCGGTTTTTAATTGTCCTATGGCCAAAATCCGTAGAAAAAGCAAACAAGAAATCGGTTTTTAATTGTCCTGTAGCCAAAAACCGTAGAAAAAGCAAACAAGAAATTGGTTTTTAATTGCCCTTAGTCTTCTTCAAGGAATTTTCAATATGATGTCCACCATTTTCTGTTAGGAAGTGTAAACGTAAAACGGAATTTTCCACAGCAGCTTGGAGTGCATCAGTGCTGATGTTGTTAACGTGCTGCGTAATGCGGCATTTCAAATCCGCTAAGGTGTCTAGTGGAGCACTGTACACAACATTTTTCAGAAATCCCCTGAGCCAAAAGTCACAGGGAGTGAAGTCCGGTGATCGTGGTGGCCAGGGAGTTGGAAAATGTCGGCTGATAATACGGTCATTTCCGAAATGGCGTTGCAACACCTCCTTTACCGAGGTTGCAATGTGTGGAGTTGCACCATCTTGCAGTTTAATTATGATCACCTTGTATATATATATATATATATATATATATATATATATATATATATATATATATATATATATATATATATATATATATATATATTAAAATGTGCACGTGATAAAAATTTAAAATGTTAATTTTTATTTTCATTTAACAGTTTATGTTCATATAAAGCATTAAATCTGCATTTATGTACTGCAATTTGCACTTTTTTTAAATGAATGATAATTCTTTTACGTAAGTTTTTAGTGATCATTTTGATGATCAAGTTTGAAGCTTGAGAACAGCTTTCTCTGTCTTAATTTTTCCTTTCACACACCTCACTTATTTTTGTAAAAGCTTTTATTCATTTTAATAGAAATTTAATAATTGATTAAAACAATCTGAAATCGTAGAGTGTTTTTATAAATACAATGAAGTTTTTTTTATATTTTCCATTTTCTCTTCTTTTATTATATTTATTTTATTCATATGTGTATTGCCTTTTTCAAATTATTATGCATTTTCCTTTCTTGCTTGTGCCAAGCCAAAAAATAGATCACCATACTTATAGATAACCATATTTACTTATTTACTTATAGATCACCATACTTACGTATAACAGAAATTAATTTTTTAATGTTTTACTCAGTGGAACAAGGCTTAAAAGATTTCCTTGAATTACAGCTACATGCATTTTGTACTACTTTTTTTAAAATATTGTTCTTCAATAGGATTGTTATTGAGTTTTTTATAATAAAAATATTTGATAAATGTAATAAATACTTCTTTATGCTCTTATTTTAATTATTAACAATAAATATGATAAATTATACAAATAAACTGTAACTAGTAAATATATTGATGATATTTACCCTCTCTGTAATTAGGTCTACCAGAAATTTTGGTCAGTTGATCAATGACGATGCTATTACAACCATGTTAGAGCAGAATCTTTTTCTTACAACATCGGAGATTGCAGAAAGCTTAATTCAGCTCAGCAAATTATCTCGCACCCTATTTGAAACATAGAATTGGTGTGGAAATATTCAGAATGGGTGCCACATGAATTAAGTCAGAAGAAATTTGATTATCATCACATGCACATTTCTGCTTATTCAAAACAAAATCGAGCACTTCTTGAACCGAATGATAACTGAAGAGAAAAAGTGGACAATTTACAAAAACATCGTATGGAAAAGGGTATACTGTGTGGAAAAACTAGCCCTTCCAATTCTAAAACAAATTTGACTCTGAATAAGTGATTGTTGCCAATACGGTGGGATATTTGAGGACAAATACATTATCAGCATTAAAAATTGAACGATAAACACAATTCGGAAAAAGTAATAAGGAACTGGATCATTTAATGGGATCAGTCCAAGAAAAGAGGCCGAGGATATTCCAAGAAAGAATTGCCCAAGAAACAGGCCAAGAAAAGAGTACAATCCAAAAAATTACAGTACTTGACTTGGAAATTCTGTCCCATACACTATATTCGTCGGATTCATCACCCTCCAACTATCACTTGTTTTTTCCTTACAAAATCTATTGAAGGGAAAAAAATTCAAAAATGAAGAAGATATCAATCTAGCGCTATTTCAATTTTTCGCATGAAAAAATGATGTTTTTAGAAAATGGGGTATAAAAATTGACCTCACTTTGGCTCGAAGTCATTAATTTTAATGGCAATTATATTATTTTATAAATTTTATTAACGTTAAAAAATGTTTTTTATTTCAAAAATGTGCAGAACTTACTGGTATGCCTAATAATTTTATTAAGTGATATTTTTATTTAAATTGTAATTCTCTAACTGAAAATCAATAAACTAAATTATAAGTTAAAATTTTTCATAGTCTTATTTTAGAAAATACCGATTTATTCTAAGAATACTCTTTAGATATAGATTTATATGTGTGTTAATTAATTGATTAATTATTATAAGTAATTCCCCAATTAATAATCATATATATATCTCGTTATATCACAGTGAATGCAGTACTTAAAATAATTAAATTATGTCATTAAAGAATTGAAAAAAATATTTTTAAATAATTTAAATTTCTATTATCGAATTAAATCCATAATTAAGTGACTCAAAAGCTAATGCTATTAAGCACATTTTTTAATATTTTCTACTTTTTGTAAATTTTAATTGGATGAATAATATTTTTTTATTTATTAAAAGCTTCTGAATATCTCTCTATATCTTTACAGCTTCTGAATATCTCATATAATAATATCAGAATTAATAAACCAAGAAATTTTTATTTCTTCAATTTTTTTCTGGATATAAGAGTATTCGTTTCTGAGTGACCAGTTATAGTTTAATCTAATACAATAAAAATTTATTAAAAATTTTTGAAAAATTAATTAAAATTTTAAAATTTAGAGAAACTTATTAAATCTAAAACGTGAACTTAAATTGTTACAAAGTATATGTGTTAAAATGTTTCAGTTGATTTTGTTCCATTGTCTGTGTGATAAATAAAATTCCATATTTTTATAATAAATAAATAAAAGTATGTCGTATTTACAATTTAGGTGACATATCATTGACAGTTAGTAATTCATTTCTTAAAAATCTTTGTTGCGATGCATAAATTGATACATACTCTCTCGCTAGTACAATGCATTAATAAGAAATATACGGCCAAATTTTTTTTTAAATTTGAAAACAAGGTAAGCGATAACCGGAATATATGTGAGTGTGTGAACACTTTTTTTACTTGTATTTTCATAAAAATATATTTTAAGAAATCTGAAAATAATTAATAATTTTACGATTGCTCAAGCAATAAGCAAATATCTTTATAAATATTGTTGTTTTATATAAGAAAATGGCAAAGCATTTTTTCTAGAAATTCTAAGATTGTTTTATTGATTTAAGATTGTTTTATTCAAAAAACAATGGAATTTCAAATTGAGTAATCATTGGAAAGTATTTTATCTAAATAGGTAGATTTATTTACAATGAACTTCTTTTGCTAAGTGAATCGGCCGAAGAATAACATTGAAAACCTTGTAACTTTGAACAACAAGGTGATGAGATCGAAATCATTCTAAAACATTTCTCTCTTCGCAACAATACGCTAGTAATTTAACATTAAATCCTAAAATCCATTTTAAAGTTTGAAGGCCCTTTCAGAGTAATGGTAATTGAGTAGCTGTTAAAGCGTATGCCAAAATATTTCACCAAACATTATGCTGAATATTTTCAAAAATGAAGTTATCAATGATGAAAATAGAAGATGTGACAACAATTTGTGAAAATATAAATCTTCGACAAGATTTTTTATTTTCTGAGAAGAAAAAAAATTGCTCTATATTCAAGGTATTAATATTTATATTAAATAAAATTTTAAATATAGTAAATAATATTAAAATCGCAGTTTTTAAAACAATATTTTTAATTAAAAAATCAAGTAAATTAGCCTTATATTTTTAAAAATAAAAATCCCAATTTCTTATCATTTTTAGTAGGATAATTGTTTAAAATGTTTTATTATATAATATTTCTTATTTTGAAATTTACAGCAATTCGTAATTCTAGAACCACACTATCATCTATATGATTTATTTTGTCCACCATTCTTATATTTGTTGCTTTCACCTTCTGTTAGATTTTCCATGCATAATTTTTCAAATAATATTCTGTTTGAAATGATAATATTATTTTTTCAACTAGTAATCTATTTTTAGAAGTATTTTTAGGCATTAATTCATGCTAGTTTAGAACCCGAGACAAAACATTCATATTAGAACATGATGGTGCTTTTCTAGTAAAACTATTAGTCAAATATATTGAAACTATTAAGACATTTGAAAAACTATGCTTCATTTAAAAAACATTTACTATATATTTTCACAATTAATGTTTGTAAAAGAAATGTGTTTAAAGTAAGACCTAAAATTTTAAAATTTTCCTTAGTTCAGTTTTTTGCCTTAATTTTTTCGCATAAAAACATAATGTTTTATCTTTTGCAGTTAAACCATTCTTAACATTTCACATTTAATTTTAATTCAGTTCATCTGTATATAACAAAGTTATTCTGAAATATATTTGTATAACCTCTAGGTTCTCAACCTTTTTCAATTATTTTTAAAAGTGCCCATTGCTTTCCAAAACAACCTCAATAAACAGTTAAATATATTAAATATATGCTTTTATTTTGACTATGCTCCATAAGACTCACTGCTTCAAGTGTAAATAATAAAACGTATTTTTTAGAAAAAATTATAAATGTCCCTTGTGTGTATTGGACTTACTCGCGCTATTAACAATATTGTGGGCTATACATTTAATCTACTCTCCTCCTTCTGTACAATATCAACATCCCTTATTTTTTATAGGTCTTCTAAAGCACCACTGAAAGCAGTAAACGCCCACAAGGGGGTGCTATCGCCCACTTTGAGAACCTATGGTGTAGAATAAAATTAGAAATACTTCTAAAAGCCCTATAAATAAGGTATAACCAGAAGAAAATAAATAATGCAATATTAAAAGTTTCTTAATATGCTATTATAGCTGCAAAATAAGTTTCGGAAATATTCCAAGAATATTTGACAAGATACTGTTCTTTTTAAGGGATATATAGATACCTACTACATTTTAATGAACTTATTACAATTTTACAATAACTATAAAATAAGATTTTTTAGGCTTTGGCTAATGATATGTTTAAAATTTAAAAACGCTGATTTTTATAATATTCTCAATCGCAAAGGAAATTATTTTAACTGTATAAAGATTGATTAAATCATGTAATATATAAAACAATTTCTTTGTAGAGAAATATTATTGCTAAAACTTATCAAAGTTTAAATTATAAAATATATTTAAAATATTTTTGATATATTGTAAGATAAAGCAAACACTCTAATGCGTTACTTAGTTTATTTATATTGATTCGATCTTCATTTCAGTAATTTTAACTAAAAATGAGCACTTTATGATTATTATACCAGAACTTCCCACATATTTCGATTCTAGCTTTTATACATGACAATCTTGCTGTCACAATTTCGTAAGATTTGCAAACCAACATAATACCATGCACTTCTCATATATAATTTCAATATAAATGTTTTATTGTGGTAACTAAGGAATAATCAACATCAATTTTGTTTTTTACATCTGACGACAGAAGGAAAAAACTCTATTATAAGAAAATAATGATAGACTACTTTTACGAAAAGATACTTCATACAACTAGTATCAGGCACACGAGTGGAAGTGACTTTTATTTCCGGCTGCTGACAGTAGACATGAAAGGAAAAAGTGTTCTTGCCGTTCCATCCAAGAGTAGACTTTCTGTGAGCAATGCTTTGATTTTAGACACTGATACAAAAAGGTTTATGACATCTCTCAGGAATTATAGATATTTTATAAAAAAAGAACAGAAAATGTTTCATGTTAAACTACAAGTATAATATATATATATATATATATATATATATATATATATATATATATATATATATATATATATATATATATATATATATATATATATATATAACTAAAAAAAGGATTAAAAGGATATTGTTATATCCTTTTAATCATACCATTTCCTTATAATAATTTCTTTATTGTAAGGAAATTAAATATCAAAAAACTAACTATACATACATATATATATATATATATATATATATATATATATATATATATATATATATATATATATATATATGTATGTATGTGTGTATGTATAATTAGTTTTTTGATATTTAATTTCCTTACAATAAAGAAATTATTAAAAGGAAATGGTATGATTAAAAGGATATAATAATGAGGCCTTAAGTAGAGATAATATTAGTCTAATTGTTGGTAGGGTAAGCAAACGTTAATATTTTTTTAAATGCATAAATTGTCTTAACATACAAATTTAATCATTATAAAATTTTCTTATTCAGCATTGCTTAAGATATATTATTTAATTACTAAGAACTTATATTTGGTTAATAAATATGACGAAATGCAGTAATGAAATTTTGGGGCAAATATCAGTCCCAGGAATATTAAAGTGCCCAATAGTATTCTTTGCTTAATTGACATCAACGACTGAGTCAATCAAAATTAAAAACAAATTTCATTTATGTCATTTTGTATATAACAGATTAATTAACATTTATAAAAGAATTATGAAATATGTTACAAAACTATCCACAATGAGAACATCTATGTTCTCTTCACATAATTGAAACTAATAGCTGAAGCCCATCATAAATTCCAAAAATTCAAAGTATTCCTCGCTGTGCAATTAAGAGTAGAAAACGTGGAAAAAATGTCTGCCCACGTGACAAGAATATTCTTTCTTACATATGAATATGATATAATGACTCACACCTACATTTGGAGAAGAGCTACGTCGCATTTTTGGATTGAGGCAGAAAATGAGATTTTGCCATTCCGGGTCAGTTTGTTTTTCACTTGGGAAAACAAAGAGCCTCCTTTTTGGCAGATGAGGGTGAGTGAAGAGTTAGCATCATCTAGATGCAATCAAAAATAACAGCTCTTCTGAGTACGTGTTTTGAGCTAGCTAAACACTTTTTATGCTCCCCGGACTTCTGAATTTCCTTCCATCTGATAACTCTTTCAGATCACGTAGAGAAAGAAAATCTCTACTAACAACAACAGCAAATGTAATTGATAAATAAAATGAAAGCCCTCATTCCAGAAAATGCAGATTTAATCAAGGCCGTTTATATTGACTTTTCAATTTAAGGAAGGGAAAAGTCAATAAAGTTACAAATTTGAGCCCATTTAAGGAAATAACACTCTTAATAATTCAAATCAAGTAGGTTAGATTTTTCTTCACTTTTAAGAAAAAAACGGTGGCTGCGAGTTGAAACTGAATAAGCGTTTGTATTAATATTTCTATGTTAATATTCCGTAAATATGATTTAATTCTGAATTGACATGGATAACTTTGTTAAAAGGAAATTTGTTGGATAATACATGATTTTATTTTGATAGATATTTGTGGGACTAAAGATCAATTTAAGAATAATTCCAGATATTTTCTAAATAAGCCTAATATTATGTACCTCTTTCCATTTAAAATACTTTTCATTAATTATTTTGAATCTCAGAAAAACGTTTTTACAAGTTTAAATTTTCAAATATTTAATTTAAATTATAGAAATAAAACTAATTTGTATGTTCAAATCAAATATAATTTCGTATCTTTTCAACTTATTCACACAAAGTTCAGATTTATATGTTTCTATCAATAACTGTTTTTGTATTTACATTAGTAATTCGATATCATTATACTGGAATCAGCTATAAAAGATTTTACTCTAAGTATTCCCATCATACGATATATATAAAATATTGTGAATTTTGTGCTATTAAAATGCTCAAAACACTGTAGAAACAGTACAGAAACAACCGCAATAGGATACAGTTCACGTGTTTTAATTATCTTCTTCTTTTCTAAATATTCTGTTTATGCTCAATGCATTTCTCAAATTATTTTTGGTGTAGAAATACATAATTGCTTAATTTAAAGTTTTTATTTTATATTTAAAGAGTTGAATTTCTGGTTTTAAAATTTAAAAATTTAAGATATTTCTTGAAAAAATGTATATATTTTTAAACATTAAAATTTCTTATACGTAAGTTGAAACCATAATGCTGTTCTGGCTGACGCAAACATTAAAAGATATTTAAAGAACATATTCCACACACATACACATATGCTGCTGGATTGACCAAGTGAAATATTGAAACTAGGAAGACACTTTTAAGAAATCAATGTAATTTTGTACATAATAATCGGAATCAATTCAACTTTTTGATTAATAAATACAAAAATGTTACAAAATTACGTAATATCCATTTTCATGTACTTTTTTATTTGAATAGGACACTGCATTTAAAGTAGAGACACGATTATTTTTTGCATATAATGCTATAAAAAATTAATATTCTTTAGATGTTTAGCTATAATAGCATTTTTAAAATTAACAATAATACACAATTTCTAATAAAATCAAAAGCATAAGTTTTATAAAAGCAAATACAAGTTTAACATGCTACTTTATAACAACTAGAAAAGTTTGAGTTATATATTAGTTAAAGTAATACATTTATTTAACTACATTAAAAAAAGATATTTAATAGAAATGTTTATAATTAATTAAACTTTTATTTTACTATTGATTGAAATATCACATTCTCAAATGTATTGTTTGTTGTTAAATGAACGCAAGGCCTTGTTTAAACTTCAGTGAGGAAGTTCACAACTTATCAACAAAAATGCAAACCAAGTTACTTATTGTACTTTTTGAATTATATCTTTTCAACTTTTTGACACTAGAATTATGCGAATTAGGTATTTGTGGGTTCAAATATTTTACACATTTGCCACACTGGTAACAGAATGGCTAGCTAGCAGTCTACATTCAGTTCATTAGATCTTGAGTTTGATTTCCATTTCAGGAATGCATGCATATAGCTGTTTGGAAATCATTTAAATCCCTACAGAATTAATTCTGTTGTTGTTACTAATGACACTTGGACAAGCCAAGCTCGCTATGCCTTGGCTATGCGAATTTAAGTCAATTGGGAGCGTCTTTCGATTAATCAGAGCACCATGAAGGTGAATGTACGACTTTTGCTCTTCAAATCCTCCGATAGATAGCAGCACCAGATGATCTACTCCCTCAATTTTGGCATTGATCTGAAGGAGGAGTAAATTTTTCCAGACCATTACACCCATGGTAACTGCTCAACGACCGACCACAGGACTTTCGATTCCACAGATTTAATGAGCACATATGTCGCATGTACTCGGTGGGTCTTTTGCGGCATTGGGAATCGAACCCCACCGTTCCGGATGGAAGTCCGATACCCTAACCACTAGGTTTCCACGGCCTTAGAATTATTTCTAAAGTCCAAAACGTAAACATAGAGAGAGAACCAAACTTAGATACATTTACCATTTTTCAAGATAGTTCTTACATAATTTGGAAGAAATCAAATACATATGTAAAATTTAATAGAAAACAATTTTTTTTATTTATTAAATTTTAAAAAATGTTCAATAAAAAAATTTTTTTTATTTATTGTTCTAATTAATTTTACATTTTTAATAGATTTTTAAACTATTCAATTTAAACATATTACTATATTCAATTTAAACTTATCACTGTATAACTTTTTTCAAAGTAAATGCAGGTTTACATAACATAATTGCATAAACTATTTAATAAGAGGAGTAATAATACTACAGTTGTGCTTATCAAAATTGCTTAATAATAGAAATAGTGTGTTTAATTTTTCTGTGTATTCAAAAATTTTCATTAACGAACACATAACTTTCATTAACTTTAAAAAATTATATTTATAATTAATTTTTTTTAAAAATTATAATAACTAAACTCTAAATTTAAGAATTATGCTTTATAAAACACAGAATTAAAACTCTTGTAGTTGTTAAAATAAAAATCCATTTTCTATAAATTTACAAAAGTTAATTGCTTAAACTTTTTAAAGTAGGAGAACTATATTAAACATGCAATTCTGTACTTTAACAATGTTTAAATGAAATTTGCTTTCTGGAAGACATACAATTTATGACTTGTAAGAATTGAAGCATTATAAATAGAATTAAAACTTAATTAATAAATTTAAATTATAAATATAATATCATCTTTAGAGTACAAATTTTGAAAAATTACAAATTACATTTCAAAAGTAAAGGATAATGCTAGAATATAAATTATTGCATTCAATCATGTATAATACGAAAACATCAAAAGGCAGAACTGCAAAAAAGAATTATTGCAATATGTATCATAAATCATCGGAAATATGTATTTCTTTATATTCTTTTCGGAACTATACATTTCAAGTAATTCGTCTTTAGATTCATAGTCCAAAGCATTATTATCTATGTATATTTTAACTCATTTCTCTTTTTCTCGTATTTGTTTTAGAAAGAAAGGAGTTTAGTATTCAGTGCACGAAGAGGAAAAGTACTTTTAGCAAAACGTCTCTGTTGTCCTCTACCCACCATCCTAATACAAAATAAAAAAGGATACGAAAAGAAAGTAAAAATGTGATAGTTTTTTCCCCTGGAATACTGAAATATTCATCGTCTTCAACTGCTCCAAGACAGCCCATGGCTTAGAAAGATCGTGGAAATCATTTCTTTCGTGACTTTATCTTATTTTGGCTTCAATCGAAGGACAGCTAGGGGTTTATCTACATTGAATGATTTGTTTATACGCTTGGAACTTTTAAATTAAGTTAATGTAAATTTCAAAAAAATAATGAATAAGTTAGGAAGAAAAAATATCATTTTTTTTAATTGTGATTCAAATGCTTATTTATTTATTTTTATGTCTTCACTTGGAAAACCTTAATCAAATCACTCTGCATTCACTTTTCGAAATAAAAAATCTAACTTTAAAGTATTTGCAAAATAAGAACTATTCAAATGATGTTTTTGTTAGTTTTATTGAATAAGATCAGATGCACTTTTGGAAATAGTTTTGGTTTCACATGGATAAAAAAAATGTTTACTTATTTTTATAAAAAAAAATATATATATTCAATTTAAAAGCTAATAATAATCAACATAGTACTTTTTTCCAAAGATTTTCTCTCAGACAGAATATATTTTTATTTGCAAATCAAAGAATGTATGCAGTCTCATGTTATTAAATAAAATAAAATTTAATTTGTTAAGTTCTTGTTCAACTGGAGTCTTCATATTTTAAAGGGAAAAAATCAAATTTTAAATTATTTATAAATGTTTTTTTACCTAAGCTGCATTCTTCGCTAATAAAATTTCACATGAAGTGATTTATAAAGTATTTTCTTTCAATAGTGTGTTCAATAAAGAACAGTTTGATATTAAAGAAACATTTAATTTAATGTTGTAGAGGTAATGTTCATAGAAGATAGCCTAATAATACAATAACGCTTGTTTTATTTGAAGTAAAGTTGAAGAATAATTTATAATAGATGTTTCAGTGATGATCACACACGTTGTAGTAGAAATATGAGCAAATATGAGAAGTAGCCGGTTAGCGATGATGAACAACGCAAAAAAGTGCTACTATGATTCGTTGTTCATTTCTAATAGCAGCTAAATGAACTTTAAAGTTATTATTAATTTATTTGTATTCATGCATATACAATGCATGTATTCATTTTTGCATCATTAGTTCGCATAACATATTAAATGTATAGTAGAGAATATAAAAACTTACTTACAAACTATTATAAAGATTTTGATTGAATCCAAGTTTCTTTTGAAAAAAAAATCTTGTAAATAAATGATATTTAAATATAATAATAATAATATTTAAGCAGTCAGCAGATGGTGGATAGGTTAACGTCCATAACAACGAAGCAGTAAGTCCAGGCTTCGATTCCTGGTTCGGGCATGGATGTTCCTTTCTCTTTCTGTTTGTGTGTCTCTTTACCCCTTCACTTTCGGGGCGACGATGGCACACAAACTGAATGCCCGATTGTAGGAGAGGCCAACACAATCGGCCCTTTGCACCGCTGAATATGTACATCCTAAGTGCAGCCGGACATTAGACAAAAATAATAACTTTTAAATATTGCAATAAAGATAACACCTAAGTTTTCGTAGATATATATCTACCAGAAAAAGAAGCAAGGGTGCAATAGCTGTCTATCATTAGTCAAACTTCAGAACGCATAACTTTTAAAGTCCAATTTAATCCTTAAAATTAGATAGAAAATATTTTTCTGAAGACACACATTATAATTAAACAAACGATTGAATGCAATATATTTACAATCTTGAAAATATTAAATTTCTACTTTCCGTATAACATTTACATAATTATTTTTTATTATAACTGCAGACGTACGAATGTACTGCATCAAAATTGCTGCAAAAAAATTTAAAATAATAAAGTAATAAATAAAATAAAAAATAATTAAGTTATAGTAATTTTTTCTTTATAACTTTCATTAAATAAAATATATTAGTTACATTTTTAAACTTATCAAAAAGTTTCCTCGAGGAAATCTAAATTAAAAATGCTTTTCTTAAAATATATTTCTCTCTCGCTATTTATGCTTTACAAAACCTCTTTACATATCTTGATATTTTGAAAATATAAAATAAAGCCATTTTGATTAATTTTACAAAGTTAAGGAATTTAAAAATAAAATATAAGATAACCATAATAATTACAATATATAATCGTTTCATTTGTGTCACCAAATTATAAGTTATATACTTACTCAAACCTAAAAAAAATAAAATACAAGGAAAATTTTATATATGAAACTCCTCTACAATTTTTAAAAAAGAAAAAAGCAAAAAAATAGACAATATCATAGCAAAATGTTTTTTACTCTGGAAAGCAAATATAGATAATACTTTTAAAATTTTCGTTTATCCTAAGTGTTTTTTGTAAAAAAATCATTTATAATTGCCAAATTTTAATGTCGAGAGCAAAAAATGCTGATACATGTCACAAAAGCCTACAGCGAAGATAAAAGAAAGAGAAAAAAAAAAACAAATCATGTCTTTATCAGTTCATTCTTTTCTTCATTCCAAACACCTTCTGACCCCTTATTGATTTTTCTCCTAAAACAGCAACGACGCTTTAGGAAATTGGGAAGAGGAAAAAAGTCTTCCACAAACCTTTTCCTAAATAAAATATTAGTTTCTCCCTTTCTTGTCCGCTCTCGTTTGCGAAGTTTCGATCATCAAGGGAGAGTTTCTCAAACCTAATTGATTATCCAAACCCGCAAATCTCCATCCTTGCTATAAACTCGTTGAAGAAGTTAGACTTCGCAGGGCTGACAATCAACAACGGCGCATGCTGAGGAACTGCCTGAAAATGATGTTTCCTGCCGCCGCTCTAAATATATTCCAAATCTATAGTTGCTGCTCGGAACAATGTTCTTTAAGTGAAATACTGTTTCCGGAAAATATTGCTCCAATCAACAGAAGTTGATTCCATGTGAATAATAATAATAATGATGTTCTATATATATATATATATATATATGTATATATACACCAGTATTATTACCAAATAAAACACTTGATTTAATTTAATTTGAAATGTTATATAAACATCACTATCACTATTTTAACTCTTGCTGAAAACAGATGTTTCAATATGAAAATTAAATTTCAGTAATTATTTATATATAGAAAACAAAGAAACAGTTTTACATGTTCTTTGAAAACAACATATCTTGTAAATCTGAATTATTCGTTTGAAATAAAATATATTTTTAATTGCTTGTCATAAAAATAATCAAATTTGTTTTGAATAATGAATAATTCTTGAAATGTAAGAGATCATTCGGCTGAAAATTTACTTAAAATTATGAATTGCATGTTTTAATTGAGACTTATGTGTGTAAGTACAATTAGGTTTCATTACGTTAAACTTTCAATTATGTGCTTCACAAGTGTTTTGTATGACTTTTATGTTCCCTCAAATATTCATTCTTAAGATCCTATATGTTTACTTAAATTAAAAAATCTTCCGTACATTTCACAAAATTAGGTATCATATCTAGAATATAATAAATACTTTTCTTTGAAATGCATTATTTAATATAAATCAAAACAAATAAGGATCATATAAAAATTTTATGATTGTGAAAATAATATTTAAGCATAACAAAATGCTAAAACTCATTCATAGATATAAATGTAAACTCATATTTCAATTTAAATATAATTGAACTAACCCAAATTAAAATTGTACATTACTATGCCTTTTATTTTGTTAGAAATTGAAGGCAAATGATTGATATTCATTATGTAATGGTATTTACTCTTTAAATTAAATTAAAAGTTGTCAACAATTAGAGACTGAACTGGGGGAATATCCATTTGATTTGACTGAGTCAGACTAGATGGGAGATTAGAAACAACAAAAGTTAGATTTTAATATTTCTACAAAAGTCTAGAAATTGGAATATGCACTTATTTCTAATGTTTCATCCAATAGGTAAAACTCATATGTAAGTAATTGTTAGTGGTGCTTATCAGAATGGTTTCATAATTTATTTCTGGTTATATGTTTTAAAATTGAACAATCATACTAATTAAAGTAATGTGGGAAACTACACTCAACTTTCTTGATATACAACATTAAGTTTTCAGAAGCACAAAATATTAAATTTTTAAACGTGATAAAGATTCCCATTATAATTTATGAAATTGTAAAGTGTTAAATAAGGCCTTTGTTCTTACTTATACATAAAATTTTATGTGAAATACTGTGGGCCCATTTTATTTGTTAAATTGATAAACACAATTTTTATTTTATTGAAAAAGTGCAGAATACTTGTGCTTACATTGAAATCATTTTTGCAAACATTCCTTTTCATTATATTTTCATCGCAATTAAAATACATGCTATCAACATGAAAATATCTTGATTAAAGTATTATTAGCAGAGTTTTGTGCATTACTTTGAAAAAAATAATAACAATTCATAAATTTACTTGACAGCGTTAAAATAAGAAAACTATATTTTTTCAAAGAATGTTTTACTCAAATTAAATAGATTTTCCCTACAAAGTAGATTTATGTATATTTAACTAAAAAATGTCGCACCATTTTAAACACTGATTTACTGAAAACATTTTTAATTAAATTTGTTAATCTGATTTTTATATGATAATCAATTCAATCTTTATACTTTGGTCCTTACTTATCTGAAAATAAACATAATAAGCCCCTATGCAATTATTATCGAATTAAAGATTTCATGTTTAAAATTAAAATGTTTTTTTTATTTTCAAATATTTTGGAAAAAAATTAAGTAGAAAAATATTTACTTTAATAAACTACAATAAATACTGTATGAAAGCAAAATTTGAAAAGAAAAATATAGTCTGCTACTTAATTAAAAAAAATAAAACCCACAAGTGACTAAGACTGGTGATAAAAAATATAGCTATAAAGTCTTATAAATAAAAAATCAATTGATTTTTAATCTATTTAACTATATTCAAAAGCAACTATTTTTTTAATTTTATAACTAATAATTATTTTTTCATGACTTTTTTTAGTTATGTTATAAATATATAAGTCATGTTTATTCTTAACATAGAAAGTGAAATTTATAACCTTTGCAGATTTAACTTAAAAAATTTTTCTGAAACTATTTTTTGCGTTAATAATAAAAAATTATTTAATAAGGAAAAACTGTTTCAAATTTTTAAATACTTTATTTTAAATAATAATATAATAATTACATGTTTAATTGTATAGAATCAGAATAACTAATAGTCCTAAATATACTTTTGATAGTTTTAATTGACAACTTTTATCTTCATATATGCCAACAATTTTGATGTATTTCAATTTAGTATACAATTTAAATTAATAATTGACCTAGTTAAGCAAAAACTTGGGAAATATTTTTCTTGTAGAGTATTTTTAGAATTTTAAATTTGATGTCTGATTTCATTATCGTTAACACTACTCACTTTGCCATTACAACCAATGTATATTTCGCTTATAGAGTAGGAATAGTAAAAATCAAGATTAAATTTTACAGATATATACAACTAGTGGTAAATTTTAAAAATAATACAGTCTCTTATTTTATAAAAAATAATCTGAATAGAGAAACATATTTTTTTCATAAAAACAAATATATACCTAAATTTGCTTTCAATACAGATGTAGAATTGAAATTAACAATATGTTAAGTGAATAACTGTTTTTCTTTGCAAAGTATTTTTGACCATTCTTTCGGTATAACATTCCTCAAATAATGTGGTCCTAAAATTACTTTGTGTGCACTTTTATTTATAAAAACATATCACATAAAAGAACTATAGAGTTTTAATACACTTAATAAACATATTTATTTTTATAATACATATTTTTGTAAAAATATTGTCGTTTAACGTAAGAAGGAATATCAAAATTTTAGTATAATAATAAAATTTATGAAAAGTTTTTATATGCAATAAAAATTCCTTTTATTAAATTACAATATACCGTAAAATATCATATTATCCTAGCTCTTATTTCAAATTTTGTAATACTGATTTGCAACAAGGCAAGTTGTTTTTACATGCTGACACTAAATTGATAAATGGATTGTAAATTATTTATTACTAATTGATGAATGAATAATTTAAAAGATATATTTAAAATTTTTTCTTACATTTATTTTGAATACAGAATTTCCAACCAAAATGAAAACAGCATTCTAAATTAAACAAGTTATAAGCAAGTGACTAAATTAAAGAAGTGTAAATATTGATCAAAAATATGAAAACATAAAAATTGAGCACAAGAGGAAAAATCCTAAAGATAAAAATATAAAAAGATTTTTTAACGAAAAATTCATATTCTGAATTTGAGCAGATATTAGTTAAAAATATTCTTAAAAAAGTTTAAAACTAATTGCGAAAGTATAAAAATGTATGTTGCATAAATTTATTTTCTTAATATAAAATACTTCTATAACAATAATAAATGTACTTCTATGAGATGAAAAATTACGGGAATAAATCAGTGTCAAAGGAAAGAAACCTAGAAATCACCACCAGATACTTACAATCAAAATGATTAATTCTATGAAGCAAATCATAAAAATCATATCTACTAGACGAGAAATAATGAAATAAATTTGGTAACAGCAAGAGTTTCTATAGTGTTTTTTTATATTAAATTTTTATAAAAATATCTATAAAGAAAAACATGAGTTTGGTGTAACTTAGATAACATAAAAGAAATTAGAAATAATTTTGTGTCTTCAACTTAAAACTGCTTGCTCTGAAATAAATTTTTATAAGCACATTAATTTTTAACTTTAGCGTAACGCGTTAGTATTATAATAAGCAAATAAATATTAAAAAGAATGCAAGTAATTTCCATTCTATTAAAACTGTTTTTATGAATAAATTCTTTTTCAAAATTTAACAGAAATACAATATAAAATTACTATAGCAAAATTAAATGAGCAATAAATGTGTCTAAAATGTTACTAAGTTTATTTATTTTAGGGATGGATTAATTGATAATTTTGTATCCCTATTATATATTTTTAACTTTCCTCTCAAAGCGTATCTTTGAGAAGTATTTATCTCATATATGTTACATTTCAACAAATAAATTTATCTAACGGTAAAGTGGGTTTAAAAAAATCAAGTTAGCTTTAGTTAAAATAAATTCACTGACTCATGTTTAATTATATTTTACTAAATTAAGAGTTAATGTATATAGTTGGCAAAGATTTTATTTAAACTGACAGATACAAGACTAATATTAAACTGAATTGTTGGAAGAACTGTTAATTAATACACAAAATTGCAAAAATTATTTTGTTATATGAATAAAAGCTCATTAGAGAATTTTTAATCTTGTATATAATTCCTTTTGAATATTTTGTTTTTTCCATTAATTGCATCATTATCAGTAAAATTACAAATATCTCAAGAATAGCAACTGACAAAAAATGTTATATTTCTTTCATTATGTCTTAAGTTTTTTGCAAAATCCAGGCTTGTTATAATAATTAATGTTCATAAAAATCATCATTAATTATCCTTTAATATTACATATAAAAAGATTTTTCTCTATAAATAAAAAGGTAAAATGTATATAAATTTTAATAATATGCTCTTCTATTCACATTTAAAAATATATTTCACTAATTAAAAATAATTTTTTTACTTGACATATTTCAAAATGCTTATAGATTGCCATTTTCACGTGTATGTTTCTCTTAGAATTCGTGAAGGTATTAATTATTTTAAATAACACAAACCTACCTATAATTCCTTCAATTAGTTTTAATGAAGAAGATTAAATTTACATGTATATATACATAAGAGTTTAAGAGTAAGCCTTTCTTGATTCGGTACGAAACAAAGCAAAATATTTTTGAACAAATTTCAAAATTAAAAGTCAATGAATGCTCTCTTAATAACTAATTAGAATTTGAAAACAGTAACTTATCATTTTTGATTCTCAACAATTTATTAAAAATAATTAAACTAAGCAACTTTCGAGTTTATCGCAATTTTTTTAAATTTAATACACATAAAAAATTAACAATTACTTTTATATTATTATTTAATTAAAAAGCATTTTTTAAATTTAAAATAAAAATAATTATTACTACTCATTATATTTTATTTTCTTTCGAAATATTGATTTTTAAGCCATTTCAATGCATTTATTATGATTTGGACTGTAATTTCTAAATTACTTTTTGTACAAATTAAATTGTTTTTTATTAACTGCATTTGACTCTCCTCAATATTAGATATAAAATGCATAACATTATTAAGCCATGAAGCTTTATTCGAAATCAGAATTAAAGTTTTGTTGTAAAATTACAGGGATTTATTGTTTCGATACATCAAAGAATATGTAATTATGTCAAAACAACAAGATTGTTATTCTATATTATAGTTTTCATTCCATATAGTAATACATGTCAACGTTTAATAATAAATCGTAATATGTCTACGTTATGCGACTCATATAATGATATCTGACTAATTTTTGTTTTCTCTGCAGGCATATTTCAATGATAAAATAACATCTTAAAGCTATAATATTGTCTTTCTAATTCTGTATCAATTTAATTTTCTTTAAACTAAATATACAACTTTTTAAAATACAATGAATGTTAACTGAATGCATGGTGTAAACTTTTTGCTTATGTTACATTTCTCCAGTAACATTGAAAATAGACATTTATGTAGAAACTGTAATATTATTTAAAATAAAATAATAAAGTAATTTCTCAGTAGATTGAAATACAGTATCAATGATTCAAAAAAACACAGAGATTCATTTATGCCTTGATAAACATTGTAGAAACAAAATGTTATCATGAATAAATCAAGAAAAATAAATTGTCTTCTTCATAATTATGGTGACTAAAATAAACATTAAAAGTAAGCTTTCATTTAAATAAAAAAACTTTAAATAGTGTTCAATATTTGTAATAATATAATATACTGTAAATGTTCAATGTTGAATTAAAACAAAATCAATATGTTGGCTGAAAGATTCAAATAAGGACTTAGATAATTGATTAATACTTCGATTTTTAATTACTTAGTACAAATATGAAACAATTTAAATATTTTTTATAGATTTACGACTACTATTTTTACTGAAAACATGTTTCCTAAGAAATTTTAGTTTAATGTAATAGTAGTTATCATTAACACTTATTTTTAACATGAGATTTGATGTGCTAATGGAAACGGAACAGTAATCATGTCATGTTGATGAAATTTTAATATTGTATTTTGATTAATTTAACAACAGAATTACCAAATGTGTAATTGTTTGATCCTCTTGGATTTGTTTTCAGAAGCATATACAATGTTTCTTAATTCTCCAGTATGATTAAGTGATAAATTTTACATAAGATATATGTGTTCTTTCTCATCTCTTAATTTCAAATCCTCAAAGAAGTAGAAGATTCCCCCTTTAATTTTGAGCTTTCCTAGACCCAATCAATGTTAAAATCTCTGAATAAAAGTAGTTATTAAATAGCCTGGCTTCCAGAAATTTTAAATTATTAGCTTAAAGAATTCACTGTATAATAATTCAATAAGTTTAAGTATTTCAATTTACATTTCGATCCTCAAAATTAAATCTAAGTACTATAAAAAAGTAATGAATAATAATTTGACTGACATGTAAATGTATACATGGTATTCAAAAGGATTCTTCTAGCTCTGAATAAAAACTTTTTCTATGTTTAAAATCTCTTGTTATGGTATTTGGTATGTTTTTCTGTTTGATGTAGTCAATTGCTTTATTAAAAGTTTTTGAAAGGTACTTACACTGCTTCAATTTTATGTAAACTCAAAAATCAAAGTAAAATATCATAATGAAATGATTTCATACTGAAATTGTTTTTAAATTAAGTTTTAAGGAAATTTATAAATTAATAGTGTCAGCAGGGATACATTTATATTTTGATACAAATTATTTCACAGTAATAATTAGATACAGAGAAAAATGAAAATTTTCTTTATTTTTAAAAGTTCTTTATATGTGTTTTACAGATTATTTTTTACTGCAAAACAATTAGAGTTGTGTAATATTATAATTGTATAATGGTTAATTGTTTTTAATGTTAAAGAATATTTTTAGAAACAATAGTAACTTATTTCCTTATATGAATAAAAATTAAGTTATTATGCTTACATTTCGGAAATAACATTTTTAAATTATATTAATGTTTCTTGTATGTAAAGTGTAAATTTCAAGTAAATGACTCGCGTAAATGAAACAAAAGTTTCAAATAAATAAACCAAAGGCAATTTTAAATATACTAAACATAATATTAAAAATATATCCCACTGTTTTTTAACGAAAGTAAAATATTTTTATCATCAAGAAAAAAAAATTGTGTTCTCTTTTCCTGATCAAGTCATATATTTCCTCAAAAAATAAAGAATGTTTACAAATTTTTCTTCCAATTCTCTGCAAAAAAACTATCGATTTCTCGTTGAGATAAATTAAGAAAATTAAAATTATTTATCTTCGAAACTACTGTAATAAGATTTTACAAATTCGTTTTCTTTCTAAATTCTCTATCCTCGCCGTTTTAACATATGTATTTTGAAAAAAAAACTAATTTATTCAATCTTTTCTTTGCTTTTAAATCCAAGTCTTTCTATTTATTTTTGCCATAGATTTAGTATCCGTCTTGGTTGTAAAAACAAGATTAATTTCAAATTTCCAATGAAATTGAGACATTTCTCTACAGAAAAAATTTTGAAATCTCCCATTTTAATTGATTTAAATTAGATAAATGAAGTTCAATATTTGAAGAGGCTTCTCTTAAGTTAAGGAAATGTATAGCCACAAAAATTTAAAATCAGAATTCATGAGAGTAACTAGGGAATAAAAAAAGTATCATTAATAAGGATCTAAATATAAACTGTTTTATAAATTTTTCATCAGAAAATGGTAAGAACATATAAAAAAATTTATAAAATTGATAATATTTTGTGCCTTATTTATACGAAGAGCAAAAAATACCGAATACAAAAGTAAAACACCCATCTTTAAGGAGAGGTTCTTGAAACTAGTGTCAGGTGACTATTACACCTACTCGCAAATGATGTATATCTCAAATTAAATTATATTTTCTTGATCCTGTGAAATTTATTCTAATAATTACGCTAAGTATAAATATAGGAAAATGCTCCATTCTTTAGATCAAAAAGATTTCATAATTAAAAAGTTTAGAACATTAGAAAAAGGTTTTCATCCCACAATTCAAGGTTCATCCCAAAATTCTATTATGGTTTGGTTATAAGGAGGAAATGTGATAATTTGCTAAATTATATATTTATGGAAAATAATATATAACAGGAAAAACATCTAGAGACTTTAGAAGAAATATTTGATGCTAATCAATGGAATGATAATAATTTTTATTCAAGCTATATGAAATGTAAAGTGACATAGTTTTTATTCCTGTTTGAAGACGTTCTTGAATAAATTCAAATATTGAAGGGGAAAAAAGGAAAACAAAATGTGAGAAAAGAAAGAAAATCATTTACAAAACATTGCTCAAAACAAACTAAAATAAGCTTTATTCATAACAACGAAATATTTATACATTTTGTGTGATTTTAATTTACAATAAGTTATTAAGACTTATTATTTGTTATCGGTGAAAATTATTTCCTTTTAGTATCATGGTCAATAAAACATTTACAAACAGAATAGTAATGTTAATTTACAGAACTTAATATGATACTGAAAAAAAAGATCTGAACAAATGTAGCTTAAAATATTAATTATACTTACATTGATTGTGTAAACTGCAAATATATTTTTGCTTCAAACTATGGTAATATAATTATTTGTTTATTTTTATCATAGACTTGAAAATAGTAACTTTTTCATCAAGTTAAATATTTAATATGTAATTAAACCAAAGTAATAATTTTTTGCATATATGTTATTATGAACACGTTTATTAACGTTATAAAATAAATCTTACTCTCTTTATTTTATAACTGAATGCCATCAAAGAACAGTTACAGAAAAATAAATTTATTCCTTTTTATTTCCTATGCAATATGGAATTGCAAGAAAGGGCTAGAAAATCACCTACAAAGATGAATTAACTGTAAAGCACATTTTTATAACACATATCTTTCCGCTGAAATCCTTTTAAATGTAAGGGAACGGGTACGGATGGAACTTTTGGAGACAGCGAAATAAATTGAACGAATGGCATTGCGATTATTCCCTACGTTAATTAACAGACCGCTTTTAATGAAGGGACATTTCATATCTGAAAATGATGGGAATTCAAAGCACTTGTGTATTCGAAATCGGATTTTGGCTCAACTGCTCGGAACTTAGTATATTTTGGCGATCAATACTTGTTCTGTTTAACTTGGAACTCATGAAGACTGTTGCATTAACGCCTGAAAGAGCTCGTCTAATGAAAACTAATGGAAAAGTTATTTAAAAGGCTAAATATTTATGATCATCTTTTTTATTCTCGTCCAATGATCCCTTTTATTTGAATTTAAATGGGAATATAAGAATTATGGTATCATTTCTCAACTTTGCATGTCAAGAGCGGCTGTATTACTAGCAAATAACACCGCACAATGTATTTATGAATCACTATTATAAATCCTCCCTTAAATTCTAAAACTGATTGGATAAAAAAATGACAATTTGTGTTTTAAATCTTAGGTAATAGCAAATACAGAGTCACGCTTAGGTCACTCATACTATGTGAGTCTCAAAAGTATTGGATTAATTTACTTAAATTAAACTTGTACGATGTCACAAAAGCAAGCATTTTTGACTTATTATTATTCAATTTCTCAAACTAATAAATTGAATACAAGTGAATAAAACTGTAAGTTGCGATAGTGCATATCTTTTTGAATGTCTAACTACGTTATGACTGTTTTTATAAACAACATTTTAATAAATAATTTTGTCAAAGTTGTTTGACAGACAGTGTTAACAAATATTAATTACCAGTAAAACTCTATTGAACTAAATGGATGCAATTAATGTCGAGCAGCTCAAAAAATTATTCGCGTTTTTTCGGTCTTATTTTAAATGGCAAAACATTATCATATCTTAATTGATATTATGACTAAATAGTGCCGCATAAAACGTGGTAATTTCTGATAAGAATTATCTTTGTTTGAAATAGGTAGTGTCTCTTATTTCTCTCTTTAAATTACTTGGTATTTCTGATAACGAGTAGTTCCATAATAGCTTAAATGGACTCATTAACATTACTTTGCGTTGGTAACTAGGGAATGTTCTTTCGAGGTTAACCGCAATCTTATCTCTACGGAATTAAAGTGAGATATCTATTGCGCTGGATTATTAGCACACAACTAATAAGGTTAAAAATAACTATTGCCTGCATTTCGAGTATTTTTTGCAAACATAGCTAAGCTTAAGCATCTAATATTTATCTCATGCTTTAATTTAATTTCTTAATTTAAAAATATTTCTGCAAAATTTTCAAAGCATGAGCCTTTTTGTATGAAATTATAATAACTGAATTAAATAAAATGTTCAGATTAGAAAATTCTATTTTAGAATGTAAGTTTTTCAAAGAATCTGATTTAAATTTTTTTAATGCGTAACATTAATTGATACCAAATCATTTTACAATAACTGAACAAAGTGAAAAGTAAAAATGAAATCTCAGCAATGTTGGAACTATGATAAATGAATCTTTTATTTAAGCTTCCACAAACACGTTTGTCATGATTAATTCTAGGAATTTTCTGCGTTTTCTTCCTTACTGTAGGTGTGTGAATACAACTTATGAAAAGTGTATTCAAAAAGCCAGAGATGGATTTTCAAATGCTTTAGTTAGTTGCAATTGCCGTAAGTTGAACACTACATGGAATCAAAACTACTTTTAATGCTCATTACAATTTGTTTCTACATGTAAAATTAGTACTTATTTAGTTAGTAATTAGTATATTAATTAGTAAGTCTTTTGTAATTCAAATTAGTATACTCACGTTTAAAATTATAGACATTTAAAAACATTTTGTTATTACGCAGAAAATTATTTTTCCGTAAGATCAACAAAATGGGAAGATTTTATTGAAAATGTTAGTCATGTTTGTGTGACCAGTATTTTTAAACATAATTGAATACTATAAAAATATAAGCACAATATTTGATATACACCCTAAAATTTATAAATTGTTGACACTTAATACACAAAATGATGGAAAAAGTCAAAATAAAATTTTAATTCTTTGTAAATTTTATTATAATATATGTAGAAAACTACCAATCATTTTTAGTAGATATTTTTCAAATCACTATGCTAGATTCTAACAGATTTCATTCATATTAATTAAGATATAATTCTCCTTTGGGCATTAAAATACTTCTCAGATTCTCATAAATGTGACTTTAAATAAATTCTTTATTATGACCACTTTTTCAAAAATATTACTCTAGCATTTTAAAAATCTCCCACTAAAAAAATTATATTAAAAAAATTATGTCAAAAGGTAGAAAATCTAAATATAGTTGCAAATCAAATTTTATAACCATTTAAATAGATATTGTCACCACTTAAAATGGAGACTTTCAAATGTCAAAAAAGACTCCATTTTTTTAAGTATAACCGAAAAAATTTTACAAAAAAAAGTTTTTATTCTTGTCACCTTAAGGAAACACTTTCACGACATTTTAAAAGAAATAGGTCAACTTTCTAGCATAGGCAATTTCCTTTTAAGGTCAATAATTCTCTCTAACAAAGATTTAAGACATTTATTTGTCGTTTCTTGACTTCTTTAAACGGAAGATATTTTTTAGTTGCTATAATAGAGACACTGAAGGAACATTCTTTTAAAAAAGCTGCTGTACTCAATCAATATAAAATCTTGATCAATGTACAGAATTGATAAATCGAAAATTCATTTCTGCATGAAGAAAAAAAAATCAATGCTCCACAATGAGTTCATGGAGTGAGTCATCCCCCCTAGTTACCTGGGGTGAAAGAAATATAAGAGCAAAAAGCCATTTTGAGTCAATTATTCTTACCTCTTCTAGGGCCGAGAGAGCAGTGTGTTTGATCAAGTGATAGCTTGAGAACTATCTAGCGAATGTTCCTTTTATTCACGGAATGGACTCTGCTCACGGGTCTGACATGTTAGAGATGAAATTCCCCGGGGTTGGAATCGAGAGGTCCATTCACTTGACAGGAACACCTGTGGGACCACGGGGAGTTCGCATCCCTTGAGGCGGCCTTGTCACTCTCACCCATGATATTTATTCATTTTACATAGGAATTATTTCACTGAATACTGCTATATGTCCTACTAAAAAGGCTAATGATGCCTCACAACAGAACAACGCAAAAATTACTAATTTGTTACAAAAATCCGTATCAAATTCCAAGATTCATATTAAATTACTTTAAAATAATATAATTTTATAACATGCTTAAACTAAAATATATTTAATTAATACTTTCCCCAGGGAAATTTAATAATGGAACCTTTTAAACAGGGATGCTTCTCTGAAAGTAATAGCATATTTAAAAGAGAAACTTTCAAATATAATTAAAATATACACCATTATTACAAGAAATTTTAAATTCTTGATTAATTAAATCCATGCAAATATAATAACTGGAGAAAAGAGAAGTCTTGTTAAAACTAATAAAACAGTCTTAATATTTAAGGTAATCGCTTGTGCTTTTTTAATGGTGAATATAATAAAATCTTTATTACTCTAACTTTTTTACAACTAAACTATGCTACACACTTTATGCAGAACATTTTCATTGTGTTATCAAGGTTAATTAGTGTGTTTTTATATATTTTATAAATTTTCCTAATATAAAGGTGTACATTTCAAAATTTATGAATTTTTTTTATGTATTTTATTTTGAAATAAATGTTTCTATTAAAAAAAGTTTTCAACTTTATGATTTGCGCTTTATTCTTTTAAAAAATTTTTATATGACAAAAATTAAAATAATATTATCATTCAATCTGATTCATATAGTTTAAAATAATAGCCTCCGAAGCACAATTTCTAATCAGACTGTCTGAATGGGAAGCCTGCTAAAATGTTTTTCTTTCAAAATTATGCTAATCTCACACATATAAACAGTTGTGTGTAAGTAATGTTACTTTTGTTATAAAAATATTTGCAATATGCAATAATTTTATTTTTCTCTCCATTATCTAATTATCACATTTATTTTAACTACTATGTTAAGTAATTGTATCACACACCATTTTGGTTGAAAATAAATTACTTTTGAATTTAACGTTGTTATTTTAAACTTATCATGGATAAAGAAAGTTATAAAATAAATTTTAATATTATATATATATATATATATATATATATATATATATATATATATATATATATATATATATATATATATATATATATATATATATATATATATATATATATATATATATATATATATATATATATATATATATACATGTCAACAAATTAATGTAACGTTCTCAATAAATTCCTCCAATAACATCTGTTAGAGAGAGAGTTGATTTACACCAGATAAAAATTAATTTACTTTTCATCCTTTTATTCTTTATTTTTTTGTTTCAGTTTCCCACATGTACATCTATCGGTGAATCTTGAGTAAGAAAGTTTTGATACTGATATTTGGATCCTCAGTGATAGCCAAAGCTCCATACAACATCTGGCCCAGTGGTGGCGGCATGGTGACATAACAACAACTAAAATAGTACAACATCTTACTAATTTGAAACCCAGTACCATAGTCTTCCAGTGGATGCCATCTCACGTTAATGTGTATGGGAACGAAGTTGCGGATCAGTTAGCCAAGGATGGAAGCCTACAGATTATCATCATTGGAGACTGCTTGTCGTCATCAGGGCTGACCTCTAGAGTTAGGATGGCTATCAGTGCTACTTTTAGGGATACCATTCCTACCCACGAATGGTACACATACAAACATCCTGGTTCCGCACTAGTGGGTAAACACAAGAGATGCAGCCAAACGGCTTTGACAAGAATGCGAAGTGGCCACCTGCTTGCTCAGAGACACGTTTCTGGTACCAAAGTCTACCCTCTCTGTCCCAAATGTCGAGTGGTTCAGGCCTCCCCATCTCATATTTTTCAGTACATTGTGTGTGAGAGAGAGGACATGGATTTGAGACCGGAGGTGGTGCTTGAGAGACTGACTATTTTTGGATTCATGGGGCTGGTGTGAAAGTATTGTCACGCCAGTTGGGGATAAGCAACAACATCAACAACAACATCTATCGGGATGAATGCTTGAAAATTCCACAGATTTCCTTCCTTGAAACACATAAATATAGTCCACCACTTAAGAATATCCTGCACGAAGGTAAAACGTGTCGGATATTCAAATGCCTTTCAATAGTCTTCAATGGCTGGGATATCAGTTACGGAGTGGCACATTCTCTTCCATGGAAATATCAGATGCATGGACAAACTCAAAATAAGGAATTCATAAAAATAAAGCTCGTTTTATAAATTTGGACTCTTCTTCCAGATGGGTGTGTAAAATATGCTATACCTGTAAGCAATTTTAATACCTTCCCACTCTGGAAGGTAAAATAATGATTTTCTCAGGTAAACTTCATATATTTATTTTGTAAAATATATTGTTACAAAGGAATTAAAGAATCTCTTTATGTTAACCTTTAAGTTCATTCAAGTGGGCTATATCATTTTGAATTTAAAAATCAATGGAATACCTACCGACATTGATTAAAATTTACTTCATAAATTTAATATAAATAATGCTTATAAAATAAATAATATTAAACAAATCTTAAATATATATCTTAAAACAAAAAAAATAATAATGCCAATTTAAAACGAAGCTGAAATAAATCCACTATTTCATGCGGCAGAATATTAGAGGAGTTTTATTTAATTCTGATTTTTTGTGGATATGAGAAAAAAATGAAAAGCAGCTGTTTTAATGCCCTATGATACGTCATGTGTATCTTTTTGCTTAGAGCTATTGACTGATAGGCCCTCATTTGACAGGAATACTATGAGCTTGTGTGAGTGATACTACAGTCGTTGCATATGACTTTCTATAGGGTATTGATAGATCAGCAAATAAGGGAAAGCAAATGTTTGCGCTGTAGACGAGTCACTTTTTTTGAGATAGGACTCATCCTAATGTTAGTCTGATCTTACTTTCTATTTTAGCTCTTGAGTATTTCGATGTTCTCCCTTTACTGCTGTGGTAAACAGATTCTTGTTGAGTTCTTATGAAATAAAACAACAAACAAATCTAAAGCGGTAAAATTGAGAAAAAAAATTTGAATTTGTCACAAGAAACTATTTCATGAATAAATGCTAAGTTTTATTTGTAAATATAAGTAATATACAAATAAAATATTCTAAATTATGTTAACTAGAAAAAAATTTAAATATGAAAATATGAAATTATTTTTGTCAACAATTTATTCAGAATACGTGAGAAGTTTTAAATATTATTTTTATTAGTTAATATAATAAACCTGTAAAGAATATTTAAGGATTTTATAAATAAAGTGCATTTAAGCAAGATTATCTATGATATATAAATTTAAAGCATTTTATGTTTCCTACTTTTGAAGTTTAAGGACAAAATCATCTCTAAATGGTTTAAATATTGGAATAAAACAATAAAATGAATGCTATCTATTTTATTCAAACAATAAAACTAATCTAAAATATTTACCATCTCTCATATGGAGTATTATGTAATCCAACTCTTTATAATTCTGAAAAATTCGTCGATTCGCTCATTTCTATTTTTTTGTTTGTATTATTCAATATAACTATATTTTTCTTTTGTTTTTTCTTCAAAGTGCGTATCTATCAAATTGGATTCAATTAATTCAAAATTGAAAGAATATTTTCAGAACAAAGACGACAAAACTGTACAATATGTGACCACATGCATTAACTACATTTAAGATATAAACTGATTATTTTCAATTGTCATTGAGAAAGGACTTTATTAGTTTATTTTATTTAGCATTTATGTGTGTGATGTTTACGCAACTAAAATTCTCATTATTGAGTAAATCAAAAGCTGACAGCACAATTAAATTCAATCAACATTATTACGATTTAAGTTTTTAAAATAATTATTAATATTGCTTAGTGAATAAAAAAACTTATTGACTAATAATATATCCATTTAAGACATATTTTCCTTGAATGAATAACATAATTGGGGATTTAGAAAAGATTCTCCCTTTTAATGACTGGTTATTTTTTAAATAATTTTTCAAATTTCATTGTTTTATTATTGAACCTTTTTCTCCTTACAATTATCTTTGATTTTACAATATTCTTTTTTAATTTATCAATGAAACAAATTTTAGAACACATTCGTTACGACAAAATAATTTAAACATTTGTTAGTTAATTAGAGTGTTTTTTGTTAAGTATATATTAATACATACATATACACAGTCCAGTCACATTAATGTGACCACCTGTCAAAAGCCAGAATAACCACCTTTCGCAGAGTAGACTGCTGCGAGACGTGCAGGAAGAGAGTCACTTAGGTCCCTGAAGGTGTTCTCTGGGATGTTGAGCCATGCCGACTCTAATGCCGTGGCCAGCTGCGCTAGATTAAGCGGTTGAGGATCCATGGTGCGAACAACTCGATCGAGATGGTCCCATAGATGCTCGAATGGGTTTAAGTCAGGTGAGTTTGCTGGCCAGGGGAGGACGGTAAACTCATCCTGGTGCTCTTCAAACCACGCACGTACACTGGCAGCTGTATGGCACCTCACATTGTCCTCCTGGAAGATGCCATCATCCTGAGGAAAAACAATGCGCATGTAGGGGTGGACATGGTCCGCAAGGACAGATGCGTACTTGTATTGATCCATCGTGCCTTCCACAATGATCAGTGAACCCAGAGAATGCAAGAAAAACATTCCCCAGACCATAATGCTCCTGCCTCCAGCTTAGACCGTTCCGGCAATAGTTGCAGGGTGGTTCCTTTCAGAGGTTTCACGCCTTATACGCCAACATCCATCTGTCCGATGGAGCAAAAAACGCGATTCATCTGAAAACGCAACCTGTCGCCACTCAGTGGACGTCCAGCTGCTGTACTGGCGTGCAAATTCTAGCCTTCACCGTCGATGAACAGCAGTCAGCATAGGTGCACGAACCAGGCGTCTGCTTCGGAGGCCCAGACGCACCAATGTTCGCTGAATAGTAGTTTGGGAGACACTTTTGGTAGCCCCTTGGTTCATTTTGGTGGTCAGTTGCTCAAGGGTAGCCCGTCTATCACCCCGAACGCATCTCCGCAACCGTCGTTCGCCTCTGTCATCTATGTCCCGTGGTGCACCACATTTGCCACGTCGCTGATTTTGGACAGTCACATTTTGCCATGCACGGTACACTTTTACCACAGCGGCACGCAAACAGTTCACAAACTCAGCCGTTTCGGAAATGCTTCCACTCTTGGCTCGAAAGCCAATGATCATGCCCTTTTGGACGTCGGATAAATCGCTTCGTTTCTGCCTTACGCCAACGATTGAAATGTTTTCCGAAGCCCTCACACTCCCTTTATATACGCTCAACTGCACTGTGCTGCCACCTGCCTTCTCTGATTGTTTATTTAACTCTGACGTGAAAAGTACGTGGTGGTCACATTAATGTGACTGGACTATGTATATATATATATATATATATATATATATATATATATATATATATATATATATATATATATATATATATATATATATATATATATATATATATATATATATTTATTTATTTATTTATATAATATTTGTATGTTTGTTTGTGTGTGTGTTAAAATTGTATTTAAAAAATATAGTACAGTTGTCTTCTTGAATATTATTTAATTAATAGTTCTCGGTGTTTATTGTTTTCTTTAAATAAAAATTAAAATTCTTGAGTGACAAATTTCATGAAAACTATTGTAAATATAACATGAAATTGACTAACTCCATACCATTAGTTAGTTTTTGATGATTTATTACATGTCATAGTTATTTTTAAATCAAAATTTCAATCAGACACAGTAGTGCTCATTTGTTTCAAAATTTCAAAGATGTAATTATTCATACGAAATTAGCATAAGTATTGTACATTTAATATTTATTTAATCTTATTTCTAAAAAAATTATCAATGAAGTATTATTGTTTTATCTAAGAATTTATTATCTCATTTATAAATTATCAGATTCAGTATTCCTTGTATCTGATAAATATAATGAGAAATAATAAAAAAATGTCAGTTTTTAAAATAATCTACCATATTGTAGTTAAAATAGTGATAATCTTGCAAATAAAATGATAATTTTATCTTAGGAAAAACTCATGATGTTTACTATATTAATACGTACTAGAGCAATCATAAAACAACAGTTGGTGATTTAACTTTGTTGATGCACATACTTATTTATATTTAACTAAACATTTTATGCATATGCTTATTTATATTTAACTAAACATTTAATTAAAGCAATTAAATTTATTTCTCATTGAATAAGAATATTACCTTCTCAATTAAGACAATAATTATTGCTTTCACAATGATTTTAGTTTGATTTATCATTTTTCATAAAATTTCTTATATTTTTTGCTATTAATTTCTAAAGTTTTACAGTGTAATTTTTGATTTTAAAAGCATAAATATATCAAAACTATTTTTGATATGATATTAAAAAAATAAAATTCTTCAAAGATTGCGGAACTTAGAATTTCATGTATAACCAGTTTGGAATAATATATTTATGTTTAGAAATGTTGGTATAATTTACATAAAGTAACTTAAGCTTACATATCTAAGTAACTAAAAATACGATGATAAAAGATCAATGATACTAATACAATGAGGATAAAATATCTCAAATTTAAAAAAAATCAAAGTGTCAAATAAAACATTAACAAACGAATAAAAAGTAATTAAAATATTATTTAAATATGAAATTGAATTGTATAATTTAATATATGAAATTGTATAACTTAAATATAGTGAAAATATTAAATTTATTTGCTCAAACATTTGAATTGTTGACATATGAGATACATACGCTATTAATGATAGTGAAATTATTTATAGGAATTTTCCATGCTACCTAGGCAGTTTCATAACTAAAGAAATTTAAAATATACTATGAAATATATTAAAATATACTATGTATTTTTAAAATAAGATGTTAAAAAATATATCAGTTGGTTATTTTCCTTTATAATGTAAATATATCACTTTGATAAATTGATATGAAGCATTCACTAAAAAATTTCATTCATTCATTAACATTCAATTCATTAACATTTATAAAACAGAAAATTTCGCATCGCAGCTAATGCACATGACTCAAATTATTGATAACATGTTAATTTTTCACTAACATTTTTACTGTTAAATATGATAGCTGGTGTAAGTTTTAGATAATATATTACTCTTTTTAAACAACAATATTGTGAAATATGTCCACATGAATAAAAGTAAGCTATTTAAAATGTATGCGTAACAAAAAGACAAAACAAAACGCCTCTAGTTCTTTATTCCTCTTCATTCCCCTCTCTTTTCTGACAAATTTCCATTCTCAAATGAGTATTTTTAGTTATTTAACTAAGCATAGTAACTTAGTTATGATTTATCATCTGTAAAGCAATAATAGGGGGAAAATATTCATGTTTTCTTAACAAGATGGAAAGAAAATTAATGACTGTACTTCGTACTTGTCGATTTTCCGAGTTTCACTGACACTGTAATAAGTATTTGATTGTTTCTTTTAGATGAACCATGAATAATATAAGCGATTTTCATTAACATCGCAAGGAAATGACTCAATTATCAACTGAAATTTCATCAACATTTATCGATTAATATTTTTTTAATAAAATCAAATTCATTTGTTTTGATCAATGAAATTAATTAGTATTCAGAAATCATGTTTATTTATTTCAAATATTAACAAAGATTTAAATATTTCATATTCAAACATAGATTTAAATGACATATAGCATAATTTGTCAATTTTATTAATTTTTTAATTACAATAAAGGATTATATGTGTTTATGTATGTATATATATGACTATGATGAAATTTAATTTGTAAATGGTATTTAATGTACTTTTAAAATGTAATATACTTATAATAGTATGAAAGGAAATGTACGGTTAAGTTAAAAATTAATGTAGCGAATTTAAACAATGTGATATAACCTGGTTTGTGTGAAATGATTTAAGCTCTGGATTTAACTTCTTAGTCTTGACAAGAGTACTAAATGATTGCATTGGCCGGAAACATTTTCTGTAATGTAAGAGTTATGTCTCTTTGCTGACATAGGTAAATAAAATTGTTTTGACAGAAGAATCAAACCCGTATGCATTTATAATTACCTACAACTAATCTTATTCATTTTTAGCAATTATTTTATTATAATCGAAACACATATTTATGAATATTAATGCATTAAAATAGGAAGAGAGTGCTATATGGAATTAAATTTCGAATTATAGTAAAACAAAAGAATATAAATGAAGAATAAAAATGTTTTATAACAATAACATCAGGAAAATAACATATCAAATTGCAAAACTGATTAATAGTGAAAAATTATGCGTTTATTCAAAACTGAAAATACCTCCTATAATACACATGTGTTTTTGTCTTCAGTTTTTAAACATTATTTGATTACATAAAAACTATAGAAAATAAATTGAAAAATAAATGATTGATTACAAATACGGAATTGTCAAAAACAACCGTTAATTTCCAAAAAATTAAATAGTCAATATTAGAAATTCAACATTCAGTATTCTTCTAAATGAAAGTCCTAGATTTTCAGCTCATCTAAAATCAAATTAAAAAGTAGCCATCACATGGAAGTTGTCATTTAAATGAAATGTTAAATTTAATTGTGATGAACTTGATACGTTTCACTAAATTTGCAAATTCAGTTATTATATTTAATAAATTTTGTAAATTTAAAAAGTAATAATAATTGCACTATCAAAATTGAATTTTTTATGGATTATTCATCGCATCAAGATGTAGGTATTTTAAAATAGTTAAAAATTATAGAACTAAATATAAATTTTTCAAAATATTATTAGTTCTATAATTTTGTAAGATATTTTGTAATATCTTACAAAATAATCCCTAAAAACAACAGAAAAAAATTGTGGTTCCTTTCTATATATTTTTTTCTGATGAAACTACTGATGTCCCAAAAATAAGTTCTGTCAGTGATGGATGAAGAGGTAAAAGAACACTAGCGAACTTACTTCGAAGAAATCAAAAGCTTAACTATCTAGGGTACATACATTATTTAAAAATATATTTTTATTTTAAATGAACTCTCACAAACATTGTTCCAAAAAATTCAGTAAATCATTAATATATCTCTGATAATTATTGAACAAACACCCTGATATTGGGTTACTAAATTAACATAGAAATTTAAAAGGTAGTAGCCTCTGAACCAAAACTTAGTTTATACTTAATTCTATAATTTTGTTTCCTACTAAATAAAAATATTGCCATAGTTAGTTTACTCAAATTTAGTCCAGTTTCTAGCTTTTTTCTTCACGCATTCTTACTTATTTTATTATTATTTATTTTAATTCCTAATTTATAAGTTTAACGCATTCTTATGGATTTTAAAAAGTAATTTATCATTTTTAATCAAGCACAATAGAGAAATATAAAGAATATTTGCAATAAAATATGCGTTTATATTTGCATATACGGCATAACTTTTATAGAACTCGAAAAAAGTGTAACAATAAATTGTATATTTTTAATTGAATTGGATTATACAATAAGTTTCATATGATGTCTGTGAAACTAACCAACTTCTCAAATTATAATAATCAGTTTCAAATGCAGAAATGAGCATAATTAATTTATTTAAATTAGTTTTTCATCGATTGATTGTTTGATTAAATCAAAATCATTTTTTCCGTAAAATGTTCTTCCTTTCCCAAAAGATCAGTTTCTCCAATATTAAATAAATTTTTTCAATTAAATGAATACCAGTTAGAATTTAAAAAATAATGTAAATAATTTTGCACAAAATGTTTAAATAAGGGGTTAGTTTTTTAATATGGTAAAATAATTAAATGTATTCATTCTATACATGAAAATTACATGTACAAATTGCTTATATTATTCTTAAGAAAATTACAAAGAATAATAAGGTAAATAATGTTATAAATTCATCTTTCTGGATATTTTTAAATATTTTACTGAATAATTCATGATAACTATATTGCTTTTATTATAAATACTTAGGATTAGAAAAACAAAACAATTGAGCGTAATAACTAAGCATAACAGGTTCAATTATATGAAACAAATGTTCAAAAGTTCAAATGAGCATATTTTGGTATGGTCCAAAGCACTTCCATCAAATTTAGAGTGATTCACTAATGGCCTTCAAAAAAGAAGGAAGAAAGATGTTAGGAATGAACTATGTAATATCCTGTTCAAATGAGCAATTCATCGAAGCGCAGAAAGGCTACAGTCATATGAATTTAAATCATTCATTAACCAATGGGAATGGAAAAACACCGCTGTGAGATAATTATAGGAGACGATAGGATTGCAAGATATTCATCTCGTCAGTCCTATTTTGACAAAGAACTCCTCAGGCCACACCCTCTTCGGGAGTAATGCTAGTGATCATCGATGAAGGATCGCTGAAATCTGGATTTTCAGCTGCCCTGCCAAATAATAGCATTGATTGCCCTAGTAATCAATACGAAAAAAGGCACTTGTTAAGAACCATTGAAGGTCATTTCTCTCTTATACAAATGTACCATTTTTTTCCATTTTCATAAGAGTTCTTCGCTTTGTTTCCGTTTCACTAATTTTCTTTTCGAGAAGGTGGTAATTGACACACAGCAATATACTTTATATTCAGTTGCGGTTAATGATGCGTTTCAAAGTGACGTCTGCCAATGGGCTTGTCGAGCTGCTGCGTAGAAGGTACTTTCTAAATTTATCTCAATTTGGAAAAATGCTGCGTTTTTCGCTTTTTCGGGAGTTATTTCTTAAATTTTTGGCATCGTTATCGATTTTCAATCTAACAGTATAGAGAGAAAGAACGACTCTTTTAAATGAATAAATAGCAAATAAAAGTTTAAAATAGAAAGTATATAAAAATCCATGTGTGAAGTGTCAGTATAAGTTTTAAAAAGACTGTAAAAGAAATAATATAAAAATATAAAGTTGTTAGCTTTCTTTATACTAAATATGCAATATAATTTCATTATAGTGAACGATTTTCTTTAAATTTTTAAATGTTGAGATCCAAAACATGTGCTCAAAATATGTTATAGAAACAAGACTTATAAAACAATAGCATAAAAACATAATTTTCAGTATTTTTACAGTGATACTAGTATATATTCGTTCATTAAGGTTTTTTTAATTTTTTAATAAAACCTAGTCAAATATAGATGCATATATTTCATTAATAAAAAAATTCTATTTCATACGTGAGCAGCTCCACTTTATAATGATAAATATCGCATACCACACATATCAAGTAATGAAAAATAAATTTTTAATTGGTTTATTTCATGCATATAAATTCAAAAGAAACGAAGTTAATAATTTAATTTTCGTATCAAATTAATGTTTGCTTCATTTATGAAAACTTAAATTTTTATCATATTGTGTTTGTATTTTATAATATTCGATCAATTTTGAGGAATGTTTTATTGTGATTAATAATCGATCACACATATATTGCCAGTATATTCCCTTCTCTTTTAAATAATTGACTGTAAAATTGTTACGAAGCCTTTTTCATATTATTTCTGCATAACTCTATAGGGATAATTTCATATCATCATAGAAATATATTTATGTAAGAGACATATTTATTATTTCTTTCACCTTATTTATGCATAATAATTCATTATTGATTAAGAATATGTTTCAAATGCATTACATTATCAAGTAACCACTTAGCAAAAATATTTCCAAATTATTTTCCAAAAAATTTTAGACGATTAAGCAGTGGAATAAGTAACCAGAATTGAATAGTGTAAGTAAGCAACATATAAAATGAACACCTTTGATAGTTGCTTCATATTCGTTTATTTAGAATCGTGCTTAGTGTTTCGGTATGCATCTGTTTCTGTAAACACACTACAGATCGATATCACTCTCTTAGAGTGAATCTAAAGTCACGTAACTACAGTGCATGAAGCACAGGATCTATCTATTCGTGACTAGAATTCGATGTGTCAGTTCTGCCTATAGATTGAGGAATCTGTCTTTGATGAGGATTGATTTCACTGTTATAGACATAAAAGCTTTATATATGACCTGATTTTGGAAAAAATTTGAAGAATACATGTGTAGTATAAAAATGCATGCAAACGTAGAAATGAAATGATATATAGATTTTTATTATAGATTTTCTTTTATTCCATTAGAATGAAAAATTCAATAAATTTTATGTGACAACAGTAAAATATTTTTCGTCATCGAATAAAACTATATTGTAACATTTCACAAAGAAATAATATTTCTTCAGTAAGTAATAAATGATTTATTCTAGAGAGTGAAAGTAAAAAAAATGCTGGATTTTTTATATTTTTTTCATATTAATTTAAACTCATATTCATGTTTAATTTCTAACAAAAATTATTTTTAGCTTTATGTATCTATCTCTGAAAATTAGCAGTTTAAAGTAATATTTTGATAATTTTTTTATCAATTTGCCATAAAATACTAATTGGTACTTTTTCTATTTTTTATTTTCAACTCTTTTCACTGTAATATTTTTAATTTTCTGTTTTCAATTATTTTTCACTGTTATTTCAATAAAAAATGCTTATTTCCCTAATTCATTAATATTTAAGTATTTTTGAACTCCAAATTTCTATTTTTATGGTTTATGACAGTAAAAAAGTTCCTTTTTATTTTAACTTTTCGGATGATTTTTTCTAACGTTAGAGTTATAAATCAATTGATATGGATATCTATATAAGAAGACTGTTTGCTCAACAGCTCAGTTCTTAAATTTGTTTAAATGGGATTTAATTTTTGCTTTTAAATCACGCATAATAGCCTTTACTTTTAGTCAAAGTAGAGTTGACTTCCGTAGGAGTAATTATTTACAGAGCTAATATTTGAATTAAGAAGCTTGTTTTTAAAATACGTCTCCGATTTTTATATCTTAATTATTTTCCTTTTCTTAGTTCATTTTATCCCAACCGATTTATTTGCTCGTTAGGCAAACTTACTCAGCAAACTAAACTCTTTTTACTTCTCATTGAAAGAGCAAGTGAAATCTGTAAATTAAATTTAAGTCAATTGGCTTTCGATGAAGCATACAAAACAATTGTGTCGGAATGTGGAATCGTTTTTCTAATTCAATATACTGCTTGCTGAAATCGCATTCCGATTTCATCCATCTATTGCTTTTACATGCGATCCTTTCAATCGATACAGGCTTTGTAACGGAGTACTGTAAACGACGCTTCATTATGATACTTATTCAGAGAGTGATTTTTTTCCCTCAGTAATCGTATCTATTTACCGTTGAGAAGTTAGCTTTCTTATTTTGAAAAATGGTGAGTATATTGTGCCCATTGCTCAAAACGTAACAAATTGTGCTTTTTTTGTAAGTTTGAATGCATAAATTTATGTGCTATTATAAATATATAAAAGCAAACTTTTTGAGACTCCGAATATTTTTTGCAGAGTGTGAAATATGTTTAACACTGTTTGAATTTCTATTATGAAAACAATTGGAATAATGGTCAATTTTTAAAGCAAATTAAAAGGAAAATAGTGAGATTATAAGTGAAATACTTGTCTTTGAACAACAAACTGATGCTTAGAAATTTTCAAGTAAGTACCTTTGATATGAGGTATGAGTTATTGTATAAATAAGTTTCTCACACTATCTATTATTTTTTAGATAAATATGTTTAAACTATAGAGAAATTTCTCTATAATTTTCTAAATATTTGATGAAGAATTACAGATTATTCCAAATATTGTAAACAATATTTATTGGGTAATATTAGTTAGTTTCAAACTTTAAAGTAAACAAAATTGTTCATTATTATTTCTAATTTTTAATTTAGTATAGTTAATAGAGAATTTTAAATGGAAAAATAGAAACACCGAGTGAGCTACAGTAAGAATATATGTTTTTCTAATCAAATTAAGTTTTCATAATTTGAATATATTTTGCCTAATAATGTAAAAAAATTATTAAATTATATCAAAACAACTTCTTTCTGTTTGAAACTAATTAAAATATAGCTATTTCCTTATTATTTATCAAATGTAAGTCTTAGCAATATATTTTTGCTCACATTGTTTAAATTGTGATCACAATTTTTAGAAAATTTCACCTCCTTTAAAAAGTTTATTTACTAAATTCTATTTTAATCTTTTAGTCATTTTTAAAAAGAATTTAGATAATTTATATGAAATACAGTTCATATTAGTAAATTAAAAATATAAAGGAATAAAAAATATATTCTTTGACTTTAAAAGTAAATTAGTCATTAAATATGATGAACCAAATAATTTTTTTTTTACGATGTGAGATAAGCTCTCAGAAAGCATGCTATATCACAAGTTATATGGTAGCAATTCTTCTTAACTGAGAAAATGCTTAAAATTCCTTATTCCCTGTCATTGACCTTATGTAAGTTGGATAGTATATGTCTATCTGTACCTTTCTCTTTCTTTCTCTCTCTTTATGTATATGCATGATTTCATGTATGTTCAAATAGGGTAAGCGTATTGTAAAAAGAAATAAAAAATGAATTATCAAAAAATTAAGTCTTTCTAATGTATAAGTAAATTTTTGAGTAGGAAATCCTACAATGGTGTGTGACAGTGATTAATTTTCTCCCCTTGTAACAGTACTCCTTTATGAAGTAAGAAAATCAAAAACATACGCATTCAAATATTTCCCTTAGGATCATTACTCTATAAGCCAAAGTTGCAAAGATAAGTAATTGTAGCTTGTATTTTTACGTGATCAAACATTTATTACCCCCTCCCAGCATCTGACTTCTGAAATAGCTCTAACTCTATCAAAATGTGAAAAGAAAAAAAAAGGAAGCTAAGAAAGAAAAAAATCCTTTGAATGGGAGCAAAGTACTCAAGCTGGCTCCAAGAACTCTGAACAAAACCACTGTGAAGTTCATATGCAGATTCTTTCACTGATTTATCAAAATTTTCTTTGCTTTTCTTATTGCACTTAGAAAGTGAAGTGGGTGCGGAATCGATTTTTTCCTCTTCTCAATATAAGCCATCTAGTTCACCTTTCTCCTGTCTGAACACACCAAATCACTTTTTAAGACGTTGAGAATATATCACTTTGGTGACAGAAATAAAGATCCTTGAAAAAATATGACGAATAAAGCGAAGTTCCTTCATAAGAGCGGAAACCTTAGGTGAGCTAAATTTGTGAAAGAGAAAATAGAAAATGAAATCAGGATGCAATGGAAGTTCAAGATATTATGGTTTCTTAACTCGAATAGTGCAATAGAAATTGAATTTATAAATGTAAATATATTTTTACGGATTATTCAATAAAAAGAGTCATGAATGTTTGTATGTTAAAAACAGATTTTGTGAGAGATCAGTTACATATAAGAAGGAAAAACACAATCTACATAAATAAATAAAATAATAATAATAATAATAAACCATCATTTAAATTCAGATAATTTTGGAGTGTAAATTCAGTAGATGAAACGCTTTTGCTACGTAAATATTCTTCACATAAAGTATATAAAATATTTCTATATATTCGTTTTTAATGTTAAAACAATAAAATGAGAATTCTATTTCACTTTTTTCTATGTAAAATTTTTTAGTGGTTAAGAGCGGGATTTTTTTTCAGCAAATTAAATTTTTTTTATATTTGGTCAGTTAAATCAGTCACAATCATTAAAAATCAAATTTTATTTTCCATATTTTTATCAGCATAATTATTTTATCCTAAAATTATAAAATTTCAAAATAACTCTCAAAATATAAATTTACTTTTTTTTAAACTCGTAATGAAAATTTAAAAGCTTTTGCTTCCCAGTATTATTGATGTGCTTAAAACCATTGAGAAAACTAAGGGTTCTGTTTACTTCAACTTACAAAATAACTTTATTATTATATTTCAACTTAGTTTTGTTACATAAAATTAATGCTCTTATGCATCCTCATCTTCAGTTTTATACCCAAATTTTCATTTATCATTGAGAATCACTTATGTGTTCCCCTTAAATTTATTTATAATTCAATAGTCTAACTTTTTTTATAATTTTATCTAGGTTCATGTCTCTTTTAATCTTTAAGAGATGAAATCTTCATAGCTAAGCAATAAATTAAAAATCTCATTTGATCTACTCTTTTCATTCATAGACAAGTAAATTTCCATTTTTCATTATCAAATTCTTAAATATTTATGCTTGTTAATATTTGCCTAACACATTTAAAAGACTCTTAATAAATTCTCCTGTAAGAAACAAATATTCTTAATTAGCTTAATAAGGGAAAGACATTGCATTACTGTTTTTGAAAAAAAATGTCAACTTAAAACTCTTCCTATTGGTATCAATTGATATAAAAAATAATATTCTAATATATTAAGTGTTATCAACTTTATTACGAATAAAATTCTTAAGTCCTAATTTTATTGAATTTTACATATTTCATTTTGAAAAGTAAATTTTCTTTATATTTTGTTAATAAAAGTGTATTAATTTAGTTTAAATTCATTTATAAATTTTGCATGTAATTTAATGGTTTTTTTGTAATCATCACAACCTAACACATTATACTTAACATTCACTTAATTAAAAATATAATTAATATTTTTATCCACATTTTTCTTGTTAGAATAATTAAATAATGAAACGATTCTAAAGTGTTATTCATATTTATAAGAAATAAAAATTCAACAATATCCTTGTAAATTAGAAATTCTTGCACCTATATACAGATAATTTATTTGAAACAACGAAAAACTAATTTTCTAATAAAAGGATATTTATGTTGTTTAGCTGTCAGTTTTAAGTGATGTCTTCAAGCATAAGTGTGAGTTATATTTGTATATATATGACGTTGCTATAGTGACTGTTCTGATGTACCTGAGGTAATTGATACACCCCCTCTGAAGAGCATATATATTTGGTGTACAAAACCATCTTCATTATTATCAGTGTGCCTTGTTAGTAGGTCGTTGTCATAGGGACTATTCAAATATAGAAATAATGAAGACCTGAAATTCCAGAATCTGCAAGGTAATTGATTTTATTACAATATTTACCTATTGTATCACTTTGTAAATGAGGACCAGTAAATATTTTACATATATTGATAAATCCAACATCCGAGAGAATTCTCAGTTATCAACAAGTACAAAATTAAATCTAGATATGACTGTTTTGTTTAAAATATATAAGCAATCTTATATATTTTCTTCAGTCTTAAGGAAAACATTTTAGGTAAATTCAACTATTTTAGCTTGAAGAGTTATTATATATATATATATATATATATATATATATATATATATATATATATATATATATATATATATATATATATATATATATATATATATATATATATATATATATATATATATATATATATATATATATATATATATATATATATATATATATATATATATATATATATATATATATATATATATATATATATAACAGTTTTCAATGTAAATTTTTGTATCATCGCATTTTGATGATAATAAAAATATGAATCTTAAAATCTAAATAATATATTTATATATTTTGTGATATATGCATCAATTTTCATTACTAGTAACTATCCCTATTATTTATAGTGATAAATTGATAATAAACCTAAATAAAACTGCAAATTCTATGTGTAAATAAGTCAGCACCAAATTAGAAAATGTGTTGCTTGTTTGAAAGAATGGAAAATATTTTATTGAGCTGAAATTATTTTTTAAATGAACCCAATTTGAAACTTGAAAAATAAATTTCTGTTAAGGTTATAAATGAAGAATATACAATTTAGTGCGCATTCTACGAATACATATTTTTTAAATTTAGGATTACTTGAGTTTGTTTTAACGAAAATTTCATTTATAAACTTTATTAAAGATGACCAGGTAATGTACTCGTAATTATATTCCGAATTCCATTCATGAGCATACAATTCATTGTTAAAGAGAATGAAAAATTCTGATAGTAAGTTTTACGTAATACGGCCCTTTCATTGCTGTGTAATATTAGGCATATTCGGGATTTCTTTTCGAGATCCTTTCATATCTCTGCCATTGTTAAAGATCTTTAGTTTGAGGTTCAATGGGAAAGGGTAATTAGAGCGAGTATTCACAAGTATTCATTCATAAGTTATCTAGAAGCTTATGACAACTTCTTCTCAGAAGAGAATTCCAGGAATTAAATGATTCTTTGGTTAAATGATATCTAATCCATTGTGGAGTTAAAATAATCTTACACAAATATAATGATACCTTCGTCATTATATTTATTCTAAAAGTTCTCTCATTTGAAGGAATAAACCGCAATAGATTTCGTTGAAATTGTATTAACACATTATCAAAAGATGTGAAGGACGTATTCCTTTTTAATATCAAATTCGTCTCTTACAGTAAAGCAAATGGCCTATTTTACATATTTTTGATTGAATCAGTTATAAAATAAGTGCTGGAAATCTGAAAAACTATTAATTACATTAAAATATCCCGCAGATAGATTAAATAACAAAAAGACTATTAAGTATTATTCACAGTATCATGAAAAATATGACTTCAACAATTGAAAGGTTACTAAGACATTATAGAGATATGCAATGGATGTATTCATTTTTAATATTAAATTCGTATGTTACAGTAAAATAAATGACATACTTTTTGTGCATTATTTTTACATTGCTATGTACGTTGAACATAACAATATAAAAATGCATAAGAATGTTGTTGTTGGATTGTTATGTACGTAAATGTGTGTTACTTTTTAAATTTACGATTGAATCAGTAATAAAATAAGGGTTGAAAATATTGAAAACTGTTAATTGTTGGGAAATATGCCACAGACAGATTGAATTGTTAAAAAGCTATTAAGTATTGTTAAATATCATGAAACATATGACTTCAGCAAATATTTTAAACCTTAATACAGAAGCATTTTTAATTTGTTTGAATAAACAGCTTAACTCTTAAATTCTAAAATAGAATAAAATTTATCTCTTTAAACATACCTTATGTTATTAGTTAAATAAATGAATGTTTATAAAATATCTTTACAATGATAAAGAGATTTAAGTTGCATGAATCCACTAAATCATATAATAATTTCTATGATAAGGTGTCAAATATTACATCAATGCGTTAAATTATATTATATAAACAAATAAAACTAAAACTATTTAATTACGAACAAAGAGTAAGTCAATGTACTATATTGTGACTCGTAATTTGTTCGTAACATCTTATTACAACTGTACATTGTACTGTGACATGTCTAAATTCGCTCCCTTGGAAAAAAAGATTAAATATTTTGTACTTGCAAAAAATTAAATCCTGTATTTTGGCTTTTTAAATTTTTATTACTATGCAGACTTGGAAAAAAGTAGTCTTACTCTATTCTACAATCAAAAAAATGTTAGCTTAACAGCATAAATTGATAAATGTTTAATAATACATAGATGTGTCTTAAATTATTGAAAACTCAGCAAAAATAAAAGAAAAAGAAAAGAGGGAGATAAATAATTGTAGGACATAAATGTTTTCTCTTCCTTTACTGAAAAAATTCATTTAAAATTACTAAAAATAAAAATAGCGTCAAGCACGTATGACTTATTAATAATTAATGTCCTCAGTATTAATGAATTTCATGTCCAAAAGAGAGAGTTTTGGTTTTAATCGTGTATATCAAATTTGGTTTAAAATGAAAATATAAGAAGAGAAATTCATTATTTTAGCTATTTTGAAGGACAAGAAAAAATAGCTAAATTAAAAATAATAATAACTACAATTTTTCTATAAAGCTATATTAATCGGATATACAGAAACGTTGGAAGAAATATGTTCAAATCTTAAAATTTTATATATTAAAGGAGATCACAAAGTGGTTTGTCAAATTGAAACTTAAATTTGTTTTAAATTTGTTACAATATTACAATGAATACAATTTGTTACATTTTTTCATAAATAAATTTGACTTCACTAGAATTAACAAATGAAATCAATTGAGGGGTAAGTATATTACAAAGGGAGAGGTATACACATTTTTATCTAAAATAATTTAGAGTATTTAACAAAATTAATAAAATATTCATTGCACCAATTTTTATTATGAAGAAAATTCAAAAATTATGATTTTAAAAAAGTTACCTATTTATATTTTTATTATGTATATCCGAAGCTTTGTATGAATCATCATATAATTCAAAAGATATTACAAATTATAAATTAAAAAATAATGTACAACTCTAATTAATACTAAAGAGTTTTTTATTATTTTGGAATATTCACGTATTTAAAATGGTTGCAGCGGCTACGTTTAAATGTATACTAAATGTCAATATTTAGTTACATATAGTTGTGATCACTGTAACTTAAAATCGTTAACATTGTTATTTCCAATATATTTTTTTTGTAAATAACATTTTATAACATGCATTTTTTCTGATGTAGTGATTTTAATGGCCATTAGATTAGCAACATTTACAGTTGTAAGAAACTTAATTGAATTAATTATGAAAATTTTTAAACTTAGATTTCAACAAATTGAAAATTAATTTGGAAGAAAGATGCAAATTTTCAATTACATCAATGAATGTAATTAAAAAAATATCTTTATTTCATAGTAATTAGTATTCATAATATAAAATGCTTCACATATTTAATTGAAATTATATATATTTATATTTTTCTTTAACATTAATATTTTTAATTCTTATTCCAGAAAACTGAACGCAATCATATATAAACGAAAATTAATTGTCATTTATTTTCTTCTCTTAAAACAAATGCCTTTCTTATTCATTTTTACTTTTACCTATTTATCTTAGAGTCAAAATTGTTTTATAAAAATATTGCTTTAAAACTTGTATTCCACAATTGATTCAATACTTACAGCAACAAAATTAAATAAAATATAAAATGTTAAATTAAAAACCGTATATAATATGTCATATTTGCATTAAATATGCTTTTTCTTACTACTATGGTTTAAAATTGTGCCAAAAGGAAATTAGTGTTAAAAATGTATAAAAGTGCATTTAAATTAAATGCACTTACTAAACATATAAATCAAATAATTCTTAATTTAATTATTTATTTTATATAAAGAATTGTTTCGTTTTCAACGCTTCTCACACACACACAATAGTTTTAATAGTGAAATTTTAGAATTCATATTAATCAGACATTTTAGAAATTTATGAGGAAATTTGTTGAATAAAAAAGCATTTCAGAAAGAGATTGTCAATATTTTAAGATAATATATAAAAGCATCTCAGTATACTAAGACTTCCCAATATGGAATAACTTTTTACAGCATTCTTTTATTTCAATACACAATATAAAACCTAATATACAATCTTTTATTTATTTCTATTGCATTCGTAGTCTAAAAAATTCACTCTCCTAAGAGTGATCGTAATTAAACAATGATAAATTAAAGCAAATTAACTCATTGAAATAATTACTAGATAACAAGATATATTAATATAAAATATATTTTAATTTTTAGCGAGTTTGACAGAGTTTTACATCTAAAATTTGTAACTGAACAAATCGAAAAAAGAAAAGAAATAAAAATTTATTAACGTGTACAAATCAATCTACTTTCATACATAAGTTTAACAAAATAATTTCCTATTCCAAAAATAGTTCTGCAGATGGGTAAAGGATAAGGGTAAAATTTTTATATACATTTAGAATACACATTACAAAAATATCAAACGCTCACACCCAACACGAAAACCACATACTTGTCAACACTTAAATTTTCAATGTATATTTTGCACAATGTAATATAATTTTATGTATATCTCTAAATGGTAATTTTTAAAGGAAATGGAAAGTGCTTCTGTATATTTTTAGATTATTATTAAATAATTAATTTCTGCAACACTGTTTCAATGATTTTAATCTGAGATGTGATACCCTTGTAGATTATTTGAGATTCATGATGATTTAAATGTGTATTACGATAATCACCTTAATAATTCTTCTATTAACATTAATTATTCATTAAGGTGAATTATAAACCTTAATAATTCACCTTAATTATATTACTTGTAACTTTGATGCGGTGTAATGTAGGAGGACCCCTTGTGATAAACCCTTGGTAAAGCTAAATCTTGTACAGCTTTACTTCTTTTCTTGTGTTTCTTGACTATTTAATACTGTTCAAAGGTACTAGAAGGCCATAGAACTAATATAGTCATAGCCAATTTTATGTTCATTTGTAATAAATAAATAAATCAACTTTGCTATGATGATTTCTCCATGTTATAATGTATTTTATCATGTAACTAATAATGCGACATAATTATTCTTCAAAATCAGTTTAAAGACCTTATTATATTAAATTTGTTATTTTTACCAATTGACAAAATCATGATTTTAACCATTTTACAAAAAGTCACCATATAATAACAAAATCACATATTTTATTCATGGATGTGGAGTGTTGTTGTAGGGCAAATGTATAAAAAATTACTAATGATCCAGAAAGTCTTAAGCTGTTTTTCTTTTTCCAAAGTAAGAATAGCCTTTCTTTGCAAGCTATTTTTAGTATAATATACGCTGTTTAAATTAATTAACGGTTATTGTAAATTTTTTATAAAGTAACAGTATAAGTAATTTTTTTGCATAAAATGGATGAAGAGAGACACGAATGAAAATTTTTCTCATTTTAAAACTTCTCAGTATGAAAATTTTGAGTTTGACGTCGAAGATGATGCTTTAGAAGTAGCGAATGGGATTTGGCTTTCAACTTAATGTAAAACAAAATTGAAAAGTATGATCGGCATTCCGTAAGTGCATTGTTTAGGTAAGTGACATGTCTAAACGAAGTCATTTAACAGTATCAAAAGCTTGGAGAGCTGTGGGCCGGTTTGATGAAGGCAAAACACAAACCGAAGTAGCAGAAGCCATTGGAGTTTCACAATGTGTGATTTCCAGAATCTGGGATCATTTTTTGGAGACTGAAAATGTAGGCTGATAACACCCTGTGAAGGCCATAATGTAAGTCTAATGGTTGGAAACACCGAAATATAAATGCCACTCTTTTTCAATAACACCTTTGCTTGGCCACTGGTATCACAGATTCCACACAAACTGTCCAAAACCCCCTTCACTCTGTAGAGCTTTGCACTCATTGCATGTGTTGAGGGGACAATGCCTTGTTGTTTACATGACAATAATGTGTATCATGTCAACAGCAAGGTACCGTCGCACCCAAAGGGATAACAGAGCATGAGAACGGTAGGAGAAATGTGTAGCGCAATATGCTTTTTTCTAATGAGCTCTGTTCTTCTCTTCATTCGGATGATAAACATATTTTCATCTGAAGGGAGCGTGATTCTAGAAACAATCCTGCGTTCATGCATGAAAGTGTCAGATTTTTTGGTAGCGAAGTAATGTTCTATGCTGGTATGACCTTTTATTGGTCCACCAATCTCTATATCATTCGAAATAGAGCTCTGGCCGATTACCTTTATAGTTATGAGATCCTCATAAATTTTATAACCCCTTATGCTACAGAAATTGACGATAACAACTGCAAGTGACATGGTTCTAACTTGGTGAATTATTTCCTTTTAGACGAAGGAATCCTACAAATAGTTGCCAGCATATTTCCCGGATATGAAATCAACACAGTATGTTTGGGATATTTTAGACAGACAAATTTCTGGACGCGTACCAGCCCCTCAAACTTTCAGGACAGAATATCTCGCACCATCATTAATAGCCTCACTGACTGAGGGCCTCAAAGGTCTTCAACGTTGCTGTTCATCCGTGGAAACCATACTACCTATTATGAAAACGATTTTTTTAAGGAAACGTCTTTTTTTATTTCTTTTTCCCATAGCAACAAGTTGAGTTTTCTTCCCTTTTGTACTCAAAACCTCAATGAAATGCATTTCTTAATCCAATCAAATGTCATTTTTAGCTCACATAGGCCACTTCATTTATCAATAATGTATAAATCAATCAAACATTATCCCAGTGCAAGATTAACCTCAAACGTCAATATAAATTCCTTGTTTTGAGCAATGTACTTTATTTCTATTCGTTAAGTAAAAATATGTCATGTGAGATTTTAAAAAAAGTTATTTGTGTTTTAATATCATGGTATTTAAAAATTTTTTTACGAATTTCTCATTTCAATTTTAAATATTTATTTGTTTATGTTATTAATTATTACACTAAAACTTCAAAAACGTATAAAATAATATCATATCTTTTGAAAACTAAACACAAGAGTAAACTTTATTTGTCGTGAAACATATTAAAATTTCTTTATGGGATTTTCGCTCTTAAGTGAAATAAAGTTTAACATAATAATTATGAGAAAACAAGGTGTTTAACAAAATTGTGAAAATTTTTGTGTGTGTTGCGTTACGATATATTATTTTTAAATATTCTTTTACTATGGTAATACATTAATAAAGGAAATTATTTTGATAGGGTAGTAATTCATGTATTTTTAATCATTTTTCATTTATAAATGTAACTATTGATACATAAATAGTATTGAAATATACTATAACCATTTAATATTAAATTTTGTAACAATGGGAAACATAACACAGGGAAAATCATTGACTATTTTGAATACAATGCACACACAATTAACGAAACTTTACAATAATATTTGCAACATTAAAAGGTGATATGCGTTTCAAATGTAGGAGAAATTTAAGATTAATGAAATACAATTCTATGCATTTTTACTGTCAAAGTTGATCACTTAAAAATATTTATATGATTTAAAAACAAAAACAATGACATCGAAATCAGTCTAAATACCAAAAATAATAATACAAGCTTAAATAATATATACAAGTTAAAAAGTGTACGAAAAGGAATGAAAATTCTTATAAGTATCAATTACAGTAATAGATGCATATTCTTTTCATGGTTTTTCATTTATTAGTAAATCAGGAAAATAATCACATATTTTCATATCGATTCTATTTATAATTCAATAACTAATTAGATTAAATGCATGACGTGATGGTTATTTTCCATAAATTATTGAATAAATTTAAAACTAAAATGGATATTTAATCACAATTTTCTTAAAACTATCAAATAAAACATATTAAAGTTTTTTCCTTTAATAATTTTATTGACTCCGAATGCAAACATATTTTAATGTAATAATATCATTTAAAAATCTAGTATAAAATAGTATTATTTGGCATTAAAAATTCTAAAACTCAAGATACTTCTTTTACAAATGCTGCATAAGAAATTTTTTCGATTTCATTAATCCCATTTTTCAGTATATATATAATCTGTCCCATTTATAACAATATAATAAATAATTCCACATATAATCTGTTTTAGATGTTTGAATATTGAAGTTAATTTTTCAGTTAACGCAAACTGCAATTATGGCCATGGTAGCTTGGTTGGTAAGGAAGTTTATTCTAGTTATCGGAAGGAAGTGAGTTCGAATCTTGAGCCAAACGAAGATCTGTTGTGTTCATTAATAGTGGTAGGAGCACATAAAATATACGTATGCTTACAATATCTTCCATGTGAAATGATACCTCTGGAGTGGCCTCTGAGTTCTAAATTACGAAGATACACCCACACTTTCGTGGTTACGCAGGCACATACACTGAGTGCCACTACTTCATTATAGTAGCTGGGCATTATATAACAACAATTAATATCCAATTAACGGTTACTTTAGTATTTTAAAACAATGATTTAAACAAATATTAATCTAAATAGAATTCACTACACTTAGATTTTAACTGATCCACAATTAGATTAAATTATATTAGATCTAAATTTAGATCGAATTCCATTCTTCAAACGAAAGCATAATATTAAAGAAGAGCAAGCGTTTTGGGGAAAAATCAAATATATCTCTTAATTATATCTTTTATATTCTTTACCAATATAATAACAAATATGCCCTTACATGTTCACAAGTTAAAAGTTTTAAAAAAGTGATATTTGGTCAAAATATTTGTTTTGTTTTGCTTAATAAATTATTTATGATAAGAGAAATTGTTATTTGAATATTTATCTTTATAAAAAGTAAACAGGTTATGTAATATATTTAGTAAAAATATATTACATAACCTGTTTACTTTTTATAAACATAAATTCTTTGTAAAATTAAAAAATTCTTTGTAAATTTTTATTCTTTGTAAAATTAAAAAAATCACAAAATTACATGAATAAGGGACCCTAATCATTTGTCTGTTTTTTACTATACCTTATTTATAATCCCCAAATTTTCCCAAAATACTTAAATAAAATCATTTTCACATTTTTGATACATAATTGTTGAGTTAAAAGAGCCTTTCTATAAAATTCATATATTTAAACTATTGCAATAATACAGACAGACCAGGTCGTATGTAAATTTTAGTGGTAATTTTATGTAAATTTTAGTGGACCAGGTCGTATGTTAATTTAATTTAACTTCCTAAGAGTGAGACAAAAATTTAAATCGTAATTTAGTTTTTATACGACTTATTTTTGTAAAACCATTCTTGATATGTGAGTGTTGATATAATTTGAGGACAGTGTTGAAATATCTATGTACTATTAGATAGTTATTCATTATTTTTCGATATTGGCTATCTTGTTCACATCAATAACAAAATGACTTTTCTGTAACTTTTTGATACATAAAAAATGCATAAATATAGTTAAAATAGCACGCGCGCGCGAGTTAGCACACAGAAAGTTACTGAAACTTAATTAATATACATAATTATTCAACGTAATTAAAACTGTCTTAAAATCAAATTTCCTTGAAGAAACTACACAGGTAAAATTATTTAATGCAAGTTTTCTTAATATCAAATAATAAAAAGATTGTAAAGAACATTAATTTTAATCATAAGTTCATAAAAAATCAAAAGCATTATTTTAAGAAGACCGTGTATATAAGAATTAATTATTATTGCAAACAATAAACAAACATTTCACATATTTTCCTGCTGGTTTTGATGATAGCCGGTTCATTTTATTCACTTATGTTTAATTAATAGCTCTGCTCAAGAGATCAATAGCAGACAACGATTGTTATACATTAAATTGATTGAGTAGTTGTACTAGAAATATATTGATTGAAAATTGTTAATAGTATGCATATAAAGACATTCCAAGGGAAAGAAAAATAGCGTGAATAATCTAGAATCTGTTACAGCTAAAATCAATGTAACAATAAAGCAAAATTTCGTTTAATCATGATTGATGAAATACAACACGATAAACTTATTTGAAAGTTCCTGTGCTCTTTCTATTAAATCATTAATTAATTAAATAATTTAGAAAGAAACAAAATATTCTCTGGGTATATAATTCTGAGCATTTAAATTGCTTGCATGTAAATAATATATCGATTTTATTTTTAAAACTATAAATTAGCTTAATTTCATTGCAATAAATGAGCTGTAAAAAAGTCAACGCGATTTTATTTAAACCGAGATTTGAAAGTAGATCTCAGATAATTAGATTAGATAAATTAAGATAAATATTAAAGAGATAATTAAAAAATATTTCCTCAAAATCTTCTCTTTCTCTCTCTCATATATCACAAAACAGGGTATTCATTTTAAGAGTTGCCTATTTTTTAAACAATTAATTAGCCTATATTTTAAATAATTAGCCTATATTTTAAACAAATTTTATAACTTTTACATTGCTCATATTTATATAAACTATATAAACTTTATTTTTTTCTATATGTACGTTAATAATAATATAAATTTTTTCTAACTTATTTTTTATATATTGCTTTTTAACTTCATTATATTTGTAGAAACACTTAAAGCTCTGTAGTTTTATAAAAGGTATAAATTATGTGACTACTTTTAACAATATTTTACTTTTGGTTCTATTAGAATCAGCAAGGAGCAGAATAGACATTGATTTTGCAAAAAAAATCACTAAACATAATATATAAATTTGTCTGATATTTCAAATTTTATAGAATGTTTCTCATTCTTAAATCGCAGCAACTGAAATACGCTGCAAGCAATGTGCATAGGAAAAAAGTTAAAATATCTACTTTATTGACAAGTAAGCATTTACATGCATAGAAAATCCGCGTGCGCTTTCAAATATTCAATTTTACACTATCAGATTCCAGAATTGGTTCACACACACACAGTTGCTTCTTCATTTTTTAAATGTTACCTATTTTCAATTCGCATTAATAGCATAGAATTTTTAAGAAGCTCAATTATAAGATATTTGTTCGAAATATGGATATTGACTTTATATATAAAACTATTAAAAATATTTCAATTTGCGATAAATATTTGAGTATGAGTAAAAAAGAGTGAATACAATATAAATATTTTAAAAGCCTTTTCAATAATTTGATTATGTTTTTTTTAATTTTAAAATAAGTGAATTGTTAACTTGAATAAATTATTCCTTAATGAATGCAGCTCTTATATTTTAAAGCATATTACTTTAAGTTTATTTTTAGGAAGTAGTTTATTTCTGATTTATGTTATTGTAAAGAATATTTAATGATATGCATATTTTACAATGCATTTTAAAACTTCCGAGAATTAAGATACAGAAATAAATAATTTTAATAAATTACAGGTTAATACAATAAAATTTTTTATATTTAATAAAAGGCATTTTATACACGTTTCTTTGTAAACTAAAATAAAAAAAATTTAATCACTGTTATAAACTAAAACCAGTGAACTTATTCAAAAATAATTTAAAAATACATTTATTATAACTTAATGGTAGTATTTATAGGTAAATTATAACTTAATGTAAGCATTTATACAAATATTTATTTATATATTTGTTGGATGTGTTTTTATTTCACACTATAATATATTTCAGTTTTAATATAAAATAATTTTTTCTCTTTAAAGAGAAAACTATAATTTTATTTGCTAATGTAAAATATATATAATTAATGCTATGTTTAACTTACTTTCCATTTTAAGATTTCTTAGACCCACAAAAATACAGAAATAGAAGATTTAGTTAAATTAAGATTAATGAATAAAATAAGAATTCATTAACTTAACTTTGAACATTCATATACATTTCCTTTCAAGCTAAATAAAAAACATTTTTTTAATCGTAGATATAAACTACAAAACCAGACAAAATGTTCAAAAATAATTTTAAAGTAAGTTTTTAACTGAAGTAAGTGCTTACAAGTGCATAAGTATGCATAGTATATTTGTACACATGCTAAATGAATTTTCATATTTATATTTGAATTTAAATGAAGAAGCAAATGGTATTCATTACATTTATTTTAGTAAATGTTTCAGTAAATAAAGACCGTAGTTGATTTTAAGCTTAACTATTTTCATAAAAATTTTAGGCACTTTTAAATTTAATAAACTTGTTGCATATGTGTCACATTATTATAATTCAGCGTACTATTTTATAGGTAATTTATGATTTGCTTAGATTTGTGCCACAAAAATTTTCAAGCCTTATAACCGCAATATATTTTAAATAGATTATGTCTGAAATGCATACGGTGCATTAGATGTAATTACTATGCAAATAATTTAAAACAAGGCAATGTCTGCAAGCATTTTGCCTTGTTGTATAGTACTGTCTACAATAAGTTAAGTTATCCTTACGTCATTGATAATTATTTTATTTATAACATTTTGTAAAACTAATGAGTTTACTTATACTGTATAATTAATTTAAATTTCTTAGTATTCTTTGTATTTAGGAAAACAGAAGGAAAAATAATCACACTTTTTTGAATATTATAAAAATTCAATTCATTGAAAGTATTTTCCAATATGATTAAAGAAACAAATGAAACTAAAAAGAAGACTCTATTGGTAAATGTAATTTCAAGTTACATACAATAAATAGAAATTAAAATGGCATTAAGGAATTACAAATAATAAAGTATAATAAAGAGAAAATACATATATGCTGTTAAATTTTAAAACTCTATGAACAAAGAAGATGATATTTTGATAAAGATTAAAGTAAAACAAGTTTTAAATTTTTATCGGTTATTAAACCATGAAATCAGTTTTTTCATTGTATGAAGTGGAAATTCTTAAGATCTTATTCAAAAATATTAATGCACACACTTTGAACTTTTTAAAACATACTTAGCATAAAAATTATAAATTTCGCACTGTGCATAAATGTTATAATTTTCATAATTTCTGAATCATCTAAAAATATTTACTTTTGTATAGATACCGGATTAGATTCAAAAGCTGAATTTCGATGCATGAAAAGGATTGAAACATTAATTTGTTTTATAATAAAAAGAAGCTAAAAAGTCATTGCATATTTTCATTAAGAAATGCAAATGTTTTCAGTTGTGATTTCCAATGAAAAAAAAAAACTCATATTTGTTATAAAATGTAATGCATTAAGGTAAAATTACCAGAATTACAAAGTCAACTTCATAAGTATATTTTCCTATATGTTTTTATTTGTTAATATATTGATTATTGAAAATATTATATTGATATTTATGATTATTTGTGTGTGTGTGTTTTTGACCATTAATAACCTCTGAAGATGTATAACTTTATACATCGCAACAATTCGTATTTTAATTTAAGCCGCAAACTTTTAACTTTTAAGATTTATTGTACAGAAAAACAGGAATTTAATACAAAAAAATAACTTTAACCCTTTTAAAATCATGCGAAATCTTCAGAGCTTTCAATTTTAAGAATGAATTCCATACATTCACTTTTACGAACTCCTTACCAAAAGTATGCACAGGGAAGATACTCATTTAACATTCCAAGCACTTAAGTGTGTTCTTCATCCTCACTGAACGAAAATTTGCTTTCGCTAGCACTGCAGTACCAACTATCATTAGGGAACATTTTTTCTAATTGACCTTCGGATGTTTAAATACGACTCTCGGATAAATTAAGCGCAGTTATAATGAAAATTTTATCTACTTTAAAAATATAAATTTATTCATTATTTAAGTTAAAATGATTTTATCACACATTTAATCAATGATTAAATTACATTATGAAAAATTAAATTAAATGGCTAATTTTATAAATAATTAATATAATGAAATAATAAAATAAAAAAAAATAAATCACATTATAGTGTCAAAATATGTTTATATTGTAAAAGAAGTGATGTTAAACCTTCTATAAATGTCACTCGATATTAATATACTTTGTAATTTCTAAATAATCAACTTCGATTTCAAAATGAATTTTAACATATTGTTGGTTACTGTGTAAATATATATTAAAAATATCGAATTTTAAGACTACACTTGAGACAACACTTTTAAAGCATTTAAATACATTTAACCTTATTAAAACTCTCACTTTTTTGAAAATCCATAAAGGAATTGTGAAATTTATCTAAAAATATTTTGAAATATAAGTTATATGGTAAAATAACTATTAAAAAAACATACATTTATTTGAATGACATTTGAACTATCTATCTATCTACATACATGTAAATATATAATATATGTGTTATATATATATATATATATATATATATATATATATATATATATACAGTAGATCCGCTTAAGTCCCTTGCCGCCCTCTTAACTTCGAAACGACTGCTGCTATATCCAAAAAAGTAGTGTCTAGCTAAAGTAAAGTAGTCATGCGCTACTGAATGAAACCACCTACCGCGCCACCTGGTGGAAAACTGTGGAGTTAGCATTCCTAACTCGAAAATGAAACGAGAAAGGTAAAAAAAGTAATTTACAAAGTTGTTGAGTATCCTCTATTTAGTACGAAAAGATACAATGTAGGCATTTATGTGAAGAATACAACGGTTAAAACACGCATTTGTTGTTTCGTGCTGTGGCTTGGCACATCGTACGTGTGCATATTTGGAAAAACAAAAAATAGTTTTCGTGATTACATTTTCCACTTTTATTTCGAAATGAGAAAAATGGAAGTATTAAAAAAATTCTAACAATTTGTCTGCAGTATGCAAATACGTAAGAAACGTCACATCTGTTCACCTAAGCCAGCTATAAAAAAGACATCTTCTTGGGCCTATAGTATGTTGATGCTCATGGTCATGGCTGAGTATTCCAAAGCTGAGTATTATGAGATGATTTTACTGTACGGTGAATGTCGACGCAAGGGCATGATCAGCAGCAAGGTTGTGCCGCCAACGTTTCCATGCAGGCCCACATCCTTCTCATCAAATCATTGTAACTGTTGTAAAACGATTAAGGGAGACAGGTTGTGTTGCTAGTCGACCTCGATCTGGCACATCAGCTTAGGTAGGACGGCAAGTTCAACCGGATGAGGTATTGGCATATGCCCTCGCATATGCGAAATGCAGCGTAAGAGAGATCACTTAACACTGTGGTCTTTCCAAAAGTCAGGTTTGGAAAATCCTAAGCGAATCAGGTGTTCATCCATACCGACCAACACCTGAACAGGTTTTAGTAGACGGGGATGCCGAGCGACGCTATGCATGGTGCAACTTCGTCATGAATCAGATACAGGGCCAGCCAACATTCTTGGCAGATATAATGTGGACGGATGAGGCATGCTTTTCATGGAATGGCATGTACAATAGGCAAAGCACCCATTACTGGGCGCTGAAAAATCCTAAATATTTCGTCGACGTTCGACATCAAATGCGGTATGCTATTAACGTTTGGTGCGCAATTTACAATAACAAGCTGATAGGCCCAATATATTACAATGGCACGTTAACGGGTGCAAGATATTTACAATTGCTACAGAAGGTAATACCCGATTTTGTGGAGAACCTGCCGTTGTTTAATCTTCAGAATCTATGGCTTCAACATAACGACACGCCTGCTCACAAGACATCTCCAGTGAAGCAGTACCTCTTCAAGGAATTTGGCAACCAAATACTAGGGTATGACGGTTTTGAAGAGTGGTCTCCTCGTTCTCCTGATCTGACTCCACTGGATTTTTTCCTGTGGGGATACTTGAAACAGCAGGTGTATGCGACCCCTCCACAAAAATTGCAGGACCTTAAACGACGCATTACGGTCGCGTGTTCCACCGTGTGCAACGTGATCTTCAATCGAGGATCCAAATGTGCACTGCAGCTGACGGTGAGAAGTTTGAACATCTTAAATAAAGTATATTGTTATAACTATTTGTTTTTTTCTTTCTTAGATCGTTTTGTCACGTCACAGCACGAAACAACAAATGCGCGTTTTAACCGTTGTATATATTCTTCACATTAATTCCTACAAGGTATCTTTTCGTACTAAATCGAGGATGCTCTACAACTTTGTAAATCACTTTTTTTTACCTATCTCGTTCCATTTTCGAGATAGGAGTGCTAACTCCGCAGTTTTCCATCAGGTAGCGCAGTAGTCAGTTTCATTCAGTAGCGCATAATTACTTTACTATACCTAGACACCACTTTTCTAAAAATAATAACAGCCGTTCCGAAGTTAATAGGGTGGCAAGGGACTTTAGTGGACATACTGTATACATATACACTATTAATAATAATTTTATGGGGCAACTTTGGCTTATTCCACATCAAGTGTTATATACCTTAAATATTTATTAAATATTGGAAATCATACTTGTAATTACAAACTATCAGTATATTTATCATCATTAACGTACAAAGCACGCACATGAAGAAGCAATATTGTGATTCAAAAGAAACACATATTAAAAATACAAATATAGAATCAATCAGTACCTTTTTTTAAAATTTTCATTTAGCAAAAATAATGTTAGAGGATTATATTCAAAATTTGATTTTAGCTTTTGAACTTTGAAAAAGGAAAAGTTTATGCTGGTTTTTTCGGATAACAATTATTTCCATACTATAGCATAAACTGCGTTTCAAAATAGTTAACTGTGTTTTACTTGGTTTCAAACGCACAATGCTTCAAAAATACAAGCGTAACATACGATTACAAAAACTTCTAAACATAGTTTAAAACTAAAATTTGATTTATTTTTCATTTAAAGAACGTGCTTTTAAAATAGCATTTATTAGTTATATGACCACTTAATTTTAATAAAACTTATATCAAAATGACAATACTTGAATATATATTTTTCTAATATGTAAATATGCATAAATAAATGATGACTATGTATACTGTTTCCTTAGTAAAAATTATAAACACGCATATATATTTCAATTCAAAAATTAATTTTAAAATTAAAGTAAATTAAGACTATATATGTTTATATAATTTTTTAATTTTAAGAAAAGAAATTGTTTACATTTACAATGCAATATTTTTACTGAACATTAAAACTATAAAAAGACGTTTGGGTAATTTATCTTAGAGTCATCTGACAAACAAAATTTCTGCTAATGCTGAAGCATACTTTTATTTTAATAAAGTGTTATTTATACTTTATAGAAACTTAATCATTAATGTATAAATATGTCCATTGAATCAACAGGAAAAATATATCTATACATAGAACAATATTCTTCAATGAAAATTAGAGTTAATAATTAGATAAATATTTACAAATCAGTTTGAATAATTTTTATAGAAACCTGATTATGAAATAATTTAAAAGTTTTGTATATCAAAACAATTAGTTCATACGCTAATATATCTTTACATAGAAAGTTTGGAAGCTATTTTTGTATAAATAATTTATTCATTTTTTAATGAGAGTGATAATTTTATAGTTAAATGCTATTTTTTAAAATATTGCTTAAATAGTCCAGAAAATTTACTTTGTTCTGATTACTTCAGAAATTTTTTTAAATATATCTTTCTCATCACACACGATCTCAATTATTTTAAAATAATTTACTTTGTATACATCTATCTAGTTTTTCTTTTCATTTTTACACTGTCTGAAGTATTTTTAAGTAAATGTTTATTAAAATGTTGTATACAACAATAGGAATTTTTTTTACTAATGTGCTCATAAAAAAACTTTATTTTCTTAAATTGTTAAGAATTTTATTTAGTTTAAGTGTAATTATCTATTTCCATTTCGATATTCTGCGTTAAAATTATTAAATAAAAAACTGTATTTTTCTGCATTTCTCCATTTTTTATTATTACATTCTAAGATCATAAGCCCTAAACTTCAATAATATCACTTAAAAAATGTGTGAATTTTTTCAATGAAATATATTAACTAATAATTAATAAATATAATTTATTTCAAAAATTCATTAGCAACAGAATCATTAAAAAAGCTTATTTTGTATCTAATTCTCATAAAAGATTTTAATGATATTCACAGAATTTAATATTAAATATCTTTTTAATTTTATATAAATAATAGCAAATATATGTATATATAAATTAATTGACGAATGAATAATTTATCCTCAGTTGTCTATTAAATATTAATTCTGTAAAATGAATGAAAAAATTATGTTTTCATATATTGTGGTGAATGATGAAAACTATTAAAATAGTTTTGCCAAATGTATATTTTTTTTGGATGTTAATAAATTTTAATATTAATCATTATGAATGAAAAATGACTGAAAAAAATAATATTTTCATACATTGTAAATAATGATGAAAAGTATAAAAATAATGTTTGCCAAATATATATTATCCTAGGACGTTAATAAGTTTGAATATAAATCATTAGTTAAAAAAAGTTCACTCAAAATATATAAAAATCTAAAAATAGCTATATGTATCTCTTTATATGATTAAGAATTAGCCTAATATTTCATATAGCCATTATTAATTAAAAACATTTAATCGAATATTTATCACAAGGGTAGTCAGAAAAAAATTCAATTCAAAAACACGATAAAGAGTTATATTTCAACACGAGTAAAAAAACATACTACATCTATTAATTAGAATATTTGAATTCTTGAAATTATGATATTTTTTAATATGCGCTGGTATAATTCTCAGATTTTTTTGTAAAACTTCATAGGAGACTAAAAGACTGTTTTCTTAACATGTGCTTCTTACTGCTTTTTTACTTATTAATATTGTTAGGTAAAAAAGAATGGTTCACAAAACTAGATTTTCTAAAAATTATAAAGATGATTAAATTTTGTAACATTAAATTCAAGGAATATGGTTTTCGAAATTAATAATAACTAAGAATTTCAAACTTATGTCAAACGTTCTTGTTTTTATTTTTATATTTTCAGAAATGAAGTTTTCTTTTTTATTTCTTCCGAATATGCAACACTAATAACAATATTTCTGAAAGATATCATGAATATTTATTTTTGCTATGCATAAAATTCCATTGGCACTGCTTAACTTGTACAAATCAAAATTTTGCTACAATATCAAGTTTTATTTCAATAATATATTTGGTATTATAACATTTATGAGTCTTTCAACTTAATCAGGTTTTATGCTGCATTTTAAAATAAACATACCCACATTTGAAATAAATTAATTTTTACAACTTCAAATTCATAAAATATTGAATCCATATATTCAAAAAACACAAGAAAGGATTGTAAGTTACTGTTTTAAATAATAAAATGACAACAACTGATTCGAAATCATTACGGAAAGAATTGTTGCATCGTTAAATTAAAAGATAAATATTACTATGAGCTAATGCATTAGATTTAATCTCTTATACATTCATTAGTAACACATCAGTAATTAATAGTATATATAATTAATTAATTTCTAAAGAATTGAACACCATCATGATACCTTATTTAAGAAGCTAATGGGAATCAATATAACTGAATGATTTGGCTATAATTTTCCAAAACTGATTAAGAATGTAACAAAACTAATTACTTTGGTAACCATGGGACCAAAATAACAGCACTAGTTTAAAAGCAGTTCAGATTGTGTGTGTGTGTGTGTGCCATGTTTATCAAATATCTCTACTGTTTCACAGCATAATTGTTCGAATGTAAAATATTCTTAAAATTCTCATACTAGTCATCTGTTTATTGCTTCTTTATTTGTACTGGATTTCACTGTACATTGAAAAATAAAATTTAATTAAGCATAAATATATGATGTAGAAAATTCTATTGAAGATAACTTAATTAAATTTCTGTCGTGTTAAAATAACATTGATTATTCAATTAGCAGTGTTTAATTGTATAGAAGCAACGTTACGTCTAACTGAAGAATTAACACAGTTTTAAATTTATTCCAGATTTTTCCGCAAACAGTATATCATTGAACACGAGAAGGCTAAATAAATTTGAGAAAAAAAATCTGGCCCCAAATATTTCTCTCCCTTTTTTGTTTTAAAGAAGCATATACGACTGGCTCAGTATGAATATTTTATTTTAATCCAGGAAACCATTTATCACTGTCAGAGTTCAAAATACAAGGAAATAAGTAAACAAACATAGTAATTTTTTTAAGAATAAATTTTGAGAAACTAAGCAAGTGGTCTGCTTTTTATCATCGATTTTACCATTACTAAGGTTGGGAGTAAATGAAAGGAAAAAAAAAAAGAATGAAATGCCACTATCAAAAGATTTTGAAGTCTCGTGATTTCATAAAGAAATATTAGGATTCTTCTTTTCTGCTTTTATCTGAGTTTATGAAGGTAAAAGTGAAATAGATACATTGTATGATTCTCTTGTGTGGTTGTGTCAATGCCACTGATATAATTTTTCCTGATCCAAAATGTGTTAATTCAATATCTAAAAATTAAATACATATTTAGGAAAATAAAATTCTTTATTCAAAGGGGTTAATAAATTTAAAAATCAGTAGAGTAGTCTCTAAGAAAAAAAGAAAAGTTCCTTACATTTTAAATCTAGTGAAATTAACAATTTAATTCAGTTCTATATATTATAATTAATGCTTATACTCATTAAAATTATTTACCGCAAGATCTATATCATCTACCTATATTGTTTAATAATCATATAAGCTAAATTAATACTTCATTTTTATATTAATTTCATGTGTATATTTTATATAGTTATAAACAACGTTTTATAATACTTAGTTTTAAGTGTAAGTATTCATAATTTTTATCAGGGATTTCAGAGTTAAAGTAATACGTAGCTTCTTCAGAATTTTTCTTAAAATATTATTGTCAAATAAAATAATTGAAAATAATTTTCAATAAGATTTTACAATGTTTTTAAATGTTTTCTACAACCATATATAGTTTAAGTTAAATAGCCTATCATTGATAAATTTATTGAGTTCTTACTGAGTGACAATGATAAATGCTTAGAAAGAATGAAAGACTGATTATTGTTTAAAACAACACTATGTTTGAAAAATATATGTCAAATTTTGAACAACAGTTTTGCTCAGTAATAAATTATTTGACTTTGAATAGTTTCGGCACAAATATTTATTGAAAATGACTTATCGTGAATGATTCTGTGAATATTAATTCAAAATGGACAAGAAAAATCAGTATTTAAAAATTGAGTGACATTCGAATGATTAATTACTTCATATCAACTGAATTACTTAATGAAATTCTGGGATACTTTCAAAAATCATTACTATTCAGTGAACTATAATAAAATCTAATAGATCCCAAATAATTTTGCTTGGAATTATTTATTATTAAAGTGGTTAATATATTTCGATAATTAATGATCCAGTAAGCGAGAAATTTTCAAATGCGTATTGTTGAATAGATTTGACAAATGGATAACACCGAAAGTGATCCTGCTATACAGAAAATTGTAATTAATATATTGTAATGTCATAAGAAATATATTAATTTAGAAGTTCAATAAAATGTATAATTTCCACTTAAATGGCGTGAATTTTTTTCTAAATTGCTTAAAATGCAAAAGCAGTGAATTGTATCAATGTAAGAAACATTTCTCTTTAATTATATTGATACAAAATTCACGTAAAATAAAATTTTATTTTTAATAAACATACAGAACTATTTAAATTTATAATGATTTTTCCAAAACAAACACATTGATAGTTTTGAATAGTTTTGGATACAAATGTATTATATTTGAGTAGGTATTTTGTTTAATGATCGTAAAATTGTCAAATTCAGTGACTTAGGAAACAAAACATTTTAATATAAATTAAAAACTCACACATTAATTATCTTATTAAGCATTCATCAATAGTATATTATTTTTTTCATACTTTTAGAAGTGTCATGTTTGTTGTACATCTCATATTGATTATTGCTTTATTTTCAGTGTTGCTGATCGACTGTCACTGACTTCAATGCTGTTGTCTGTATTCAGAGTTAAGCTGAAGTGATTGGTCACAAAATGTTTCAAGGTTTTATTGATTGCTTGAAACATTGTTTTGGCATACTCTTGACACTGGATAGATGAAAATTGAATTCCTTGAAAAAATTTAAATGTGTCTTTGTTTATATGCCTTCTTAATATGAATATTTTGAAATAGAGTATCAAGAAACAAACATGTGCACCTTGTTCTAAATAGTTTATACCGCTTTAACTTATTAATGTTTTTGTGTGAACATAAGCATGTTCTTGAATTACACGTAAATCACTCGAAGAAATCAATTTTTTCATATATATATACACACACACACACACACAATATATATATATATATATATATATAACATAGAATTTCAGAATATGATTCAGAGTATCCAGTATAATTCAGGATATATTGAATAATTTATTAGTTATTTTAAATTTCAAATCTAAATTATTTGAATGTAAAGAATAATTTAATTTGGAATTAGAAAAAATTATTGTTTGAAATCAACTAGTCTAATTAAGAATGAAATTTTATAAATCAATATGAAAATGTATGTTTATTAGAATATAATTTATAAGTACATTTATACAAAACATCTCATTACATCATATATCCCTTAAATACAAACATAATAATACATGATTTACATACACAATACTTACGTACGCAAATATGAATTACAGAAGTATAAATGTCCTCTTAATATTTTGCTTAAAGTAGTATTAAATTTTATTTTCCACGAAAAATCAAGTTTCTTTCTTTATACAATTAGCACGTAATTTATTCTACTTAAAGAACTGCAGATGTACTAAAATTACACGCTTCATAAAGAAATTAATAATTATTCCTGAAAATGTCCCATAAAAATACCAAACTTACTAATGTTTGAAAATTTTAAATAATAAATTTAAGCGAGTATTTTAATTTGATCTATATGTTTATAAATTGAATTATGTATTATTTCAAGATATGATGATAGATTTAACAATTAATCGTAAAAAAATCGTTATATAATTGATAAAACATAGGTTTATTCTTATCTTGGTAGATTGTAATATAAAAAATACAATTCCATACTTCTCTCTTTTGCAAAAACTGTTACCATGACGACATCATATGATTGTAAGCCTGAGGTACTTTCATTACTATAACGAAGCACCACTGAGCAGAAAATGTACATACGTTTTTCCCCACCCAAAGATCATGTTTACTTCCGATAATAACAAATGTCTGTACAATTTTCAACAAGAAATATTGTTGATACAAGTTGTTGCTGAATAACTCTATATCAACAGTATTTATCTTATGGATAACTCGAAAAGTTAACTAAATCTTTACAAATTCAATTAAATACCACAGATTTCCATGACAGGAGTATGTACGTGATATATATATATATATATATATATATATATATATATATATATATATATATATATATATATATATATATATATATATAATATAAGTAAGTTTTATTTGTCTGTTTGTCTGAGTTAAATGAAACTTTATATCACATTAATATATGAATTATTTTAAAAATTTCAGAATCTAATTGTAATCTTATAAAATCTAGCATGACTTTTTCCTACATAAAAAGATACCGCAAGTATCATAACAGTTAGCGATATTATGCCAAACTCTTTAAGCTAAATTCCAAATTTCTTTCTTCTTTAATATCTATGCATCTAACTTAAATTGTCCTCTGCACGTGTTCTCATGTAGCGCTGACACGCAACATTTAATTCGTTGAATGATAAAGGCCTCTCTGAAAGATGTTAAATTATTTTATACATTGTATAAATGATGTAAAAAAAGATCCTAAATTGTATAAATGATGTAAATTAAGATCCTAGAAAGTTATCTTAATTTTTTCTATTATGATGATATATAAATTGTATCGTAAGTTCTCTTTTACTTTAGTGGTATTTAAACTGCTTGATATAAACCTATTTTTTCTATTTAATTCAATATTTTTGCTCATTTTAGTCCGTTGAGCACTTATTTTTCGCATAGTTTATTTATCGTTAAGATGTGCCTCAAACAGATAAAAATATATTATGAGTAAATTTCAATAAAAGTAAGGGATTTGTTTTTATTTGAAACATTAGTTTTTTTTTTCTTTTTATTTGAAACTTTCTTAATCAAACCTGTGAATCAAAGTTTAAAATTTATCATGAATTAAATTTTGAGGTGCCAAATACCTTTCAATAGTAGTATATAAAAATTCAAATGGCAGTAAGATCCATTAGTTGCATAAATGGACAGTGCATTGTGAGGACATTCATTAGAATCAAACTAATTTTTTTAAATTTTATCATTTGAATCTCTTTACTAATATAAAGTCTTATTTCATCCAGGGTATGAGGTGTTAAGTACTTTATAGAATTATTTGTGTCAATTTAGACATTTTTGCACCATGTTATAGTAAAACAACCTTTTTTTCTTATTTTTTTCACATTACTATATGTATATATGTGCGTATGTGCAAAAACATATGTAAACATCTTCTTAGATTAGTATTATTTTATGTACAATCCATAATCAAAAATATTTTTCCTCATTTTTTTCATTCTTATTTTTATTTGCAAAACATAGAAATTATTTTTTTCTTTTAGTTTGATTGAGTTTCATCTTAAGGAAAATTGGTCTGTGATAATCCACTTGAAGAAAGAACTCACTTTCAAATTAAAAAAACACCAATTATATTCCTGAACTAGAAGAAGAATATAAAAAAAGTTTATTTAATAGCTTCAGTCATCAGAAATAGAAAGTTGGAAACTTAACGTAATAAGATGATAATATAAAATTGTATAATATTTTATTATTATATTTTTTAATAAAAGACAACTCTTTATGTAAATATGTAAAAATGGAAATAATGATCATATCGCATGTCTAAAGCTATATCTTTTTGCGATTCATTTATAGTGCTCCTTACAACACAGCTGAACTATAACATCTAACAAATGCTCTCAAAGGCAACATATCACATCCTGAAAGAATATATATATATATATATATATATATATATATATATATATATATATGTATACACGGTAAAAGAGCAATACAAGCTATTAGTGATGCATGAAATAACCTGTATGCTCCATTATTTCTTTTCGATTTTTACTGTCCTTCTGTATATTTTATCGTTTATTAGGAATACTAAAAGTAATACGTAGAAAGATTTTCTCTGTTTCTAAATTCTGATAACTAAGTTTTTGTAGTTGTCGTTGTGTTGAATAAAGGGTTTTCCCAGTTTTTCGAGTACATTAAAGACATATTTTACAATTTGAGAATTTTCCTTGTATGTACTTATAAGCACATTTTCCACATTTTTTAAAATAAATTGGTGCAAAGACAATAAAATAAACTCCCTTAGATTTACATTTTTAAATTTATATAAATTAAGTTTAATTAAGTTAATTAAATTAATTTAATTAAATAATGCTTGATTTTTTTCTTTTAAATAAAAAGTTTCCGTTATTTATGTAATTAAAATAGAATACTATTTCTGATTCTCATATTATTTACATATTTTGCTTACAGGCTATATAATACAGTTAAACTGTATTATATAGCCTGCAAGATATTTGTATTATATTTGTATTATTGTATTATTATTATATTATTATTGTATTATTATTGTATTATTATTATACAAGTATTGTTGTTATTATTATATATGTATCATTGTATTATTATTATTATTATATATGTATTATTGTATTATTATTATACAAGATATTTGTATTATTGTATTATATAGCTTATTTAAAAATGAGATATATAGTTATTATCAGCACACATATTGTGCTGATAATAGCTATATATCTCATTTTTAAATAAGCATATTTTTTATAAAATAATGCACAATCATATCATAGAGCACACCTAACTCTATTTTGAACAGTTCAAACTATTCTTTCTAAGGAATTTAAATTTTAATTAATATTAATTAATGTAATTTAGTTAATTAAAATAATTTTATTTTTTGTTTCTGCTATTTGAGTAGTAAAAATCAATGCTAAATTTTTTAATATTAACTTTTTCAACGAAAATGGTAATTTTTCAGATAATATATTCAGTTCAGTTTTTCATATTAAAATAATTTAAATAAAATGGACTTATTATTTTTCAAATGATGCTAACAAATATTGCTTTGTAAATACAACATTACGGAAACATAAATTACAGAAATATATAACCGCAATAGAAAGTAAAGTGTTTTAGTTTAAGACTTTCTATAAATCCTTTGCAAATATAGGCAAAAGCAACAAGTTCTTATCTAAATAATGTACAGTCATTTTATTGTGCATTTCAGTGTCTTCAATTTTAAATATTCAAGAGTCATAAATTGTTTTAGTTAGATAAATAAATGTAAGCTACGGTCAGCTATTTTTCCTATATTTTCAATTAACACTATGATAAACTATCGTTATTAATCAAAAAAGATTTCACTTCAAACGTCATAATATTTTTATAGTAATAAATATATTCACTTTCAGAAAAATAATAAACTTTACACGTCCTAAAATCTTTCTCAAGAAATTCAAAGTTAGAAAAAAAATTTATATCATTGAATACGAAGTATTTCCTATAAACTTACATCAAGTCGATCAAAAACTTCAAAAAATTGCCTTTTTACAAAAATTAATAATATTTTACTTCAGTTGCGAAGATTTTGTCTCTTTTAGTTTATGATGTTTCTAATTTATTTCAGGAATCCATTTGTCTTTCCAAAATGTAATGGAAACAATCACCAAACACATCATGATCGGGGAGAAGCTCAAAATTCTGAAAAAATGGCTTCTGTGAGAAGAAGCGAGTGTCTTCTTTTTTCCCTTCGTGTCTGGGGGCAACAATTTCTTTAAGAGCTATGGATGACAATAGGTTCTGAAAAACAAGTACCTGCGAATTTCTCCGTTACTGAATGAATGAAACCGAAGCACATTCTTGGTTTCTTTTTGATACGTGGTTTTCATGCTTTTGTGCTCCACGTACAATATGGAGTTCAAGTGAGTATTCTGGAGGATATTTTTTGAAAAAAAATGCTCAAGTTGACTTAGATTATTGAATCTTAAAATAAACCTAAAAGAATTTATCTTTTAGATTTTCAAGCTATTAATATACAGAAACACTTACATTCAGTTTAAAATATCATATTTTACTTCAAAATGCACATAGTTTCTAAAATAATGATTGCTTTTTATTTTATTTGAATACTGAAAGAAACATGTTTGCTGTTATTTTACATATTGGATATGTTTGAAATCTTACCTAAACACTATATTTACTCGTGTAGTTTTATGGAAAGATATTCTTCAATATTTTCATATATGAAACCTTCCCTTTTAATTTCTTTTAAAAATACAATATTAAGGACATTAAGTTTATATTTTAATACAATCAAAGAGAAAACCTATAAAAATGTTTTCAGTAAAAAAAAATGCCTCCCTTTTATATTTTATTCATGCTAATTTGACTGCACTTACTTTGTAATGCAATGTTTCTTCGTATTTCCATCAAGTTGTTCAACAATTGTTATAATTATATTGGACTTAATGAAATAATTCACTGAACTTGATATTTTACCTAATTTTATTGAGTTCTATTTCAGAAAATTGTAGTATATTCAAAATGTTGTTTCCAGATTATATTTAACAAAATGTTTTCATAATAATTTGCTTATAAACAGTTTCTACTAAAAAATTAATTGACGTAATTCTATGTTTTAAATCATTTTTAATATTGTTAAATACATATTAATATTTGTTTAAAAGTTCTCTGATAACTTTGTATAATTAATTATTTAAATTTATTATAAAAAGAAGTTTTCTTAAAATAAAGTGACTTTATTATCTTTTTGTGCTTATTTACAATTTTATCTATATTCTTATTATTTACTAAGAACTGAAGTGCTGCCGCCCAACTTATCTAGTTGTCAGCGTAGCTAACTGTGGATAGGGAGGTCCTGGGTTCGAATCCCGGTTTGGGCATGGATGTGCTTTCTCTCTATCAATCCTGTCTTTGTTCTTTCACTGTATAAATGGGTTGTGAATGGTTGCCTACCCAATAATCGGGTACCTATGGCATGTGTGTACTGAGGAAGTCGGACTCCGCAGCAAAATATGGTTCAGTTGGAAAATTGGAGTAGAGAACCCAATAATGCCAGCCTAGATGGCACACGACAACAACAACTAATGTGATAATAAAGATTTTCAATATCATTTCTGTACTCCGAATAAAATGTGTATTTCATACACAGTTTGATGCCAAGTTCTATTTAATTATGATTTGTAATACCTGCGTGATTTAATGATTTTACATCCATTTATAAATTGAAATGCTTTCAGAACAGAATTACATGTTCGATACATCGGTTTGCTGCTTGCTTTTCTACATTTATAAAAAAAACAATACATAGATGCTATTCAGTATACGCTTTTGTAATTCCATGTGTAAGCTAGTGTTGGGTACTTATTAATTATTCAAGATTCTTTACTTTACTGATCCAAAAGAAGAGATTGTATCGCACTTTAATCTAAACCCATAACTGCTGTACTCGCATCTTTTCCTCCTTCTGAAGTTAGGGATTTAAGTCCGAGTGAACTCGATGAAGATGTGTACAGTTTCTCCCTGGAATGGAAAACAGCAAAAAAGAAAAGGCGTTGTATGTTCCGGAGATTTTGAATCCTAGTTCTGTGAACACACATACGTGAAAAGAAAAGATTGGGGACATGAGAAAAGAGAAAAAATAAGGCAGAGATAAAAAAGAGGAATAGAAAGGAATCTTATGTCGCACAGCAAAAAAATTTTTTCTTCCATATAAAATCGGGATAGAGAAAAATAGTAAAAGAGTAAAACACAAAAGAAAATAGAAACTAAAACTACTATTATTTGCGGAAAGAAAAAAGTAAGTACTGAAAGTACAAAAATATAAGATCATAGCCTAAAATCCATAGAAAAATATAAAAAAGCAAAGCTAATTTCGAAAGTTATGTTGGCAAACTAAAAAAGAAAATGAATACTGTCTAGAAAAAAACACACAAGACTGATTTTCAATGATTGTTTAAATTATAATTTAAGATACGAATGTACATAAAAAGAAATGGAAATTTTGTTTTAACAAGATTATTAGTTTGGATTTTATGAAAATTCATAATTAAGTTAATTACATGTACTTCAGTTCATTCATATGAATAATAAAATATATGGAATCTATTGATGTAAACATTCCATCAAAATACACCTTTCTTATAATTCATATATAAACTTAATTTTAAATTCATATTTCCTAATTGAATTTTGCCTATAATATCGGGTATAGTTTAAGGTATATGATTAATTTTGATTTTTCAATGTAATTAAAAATTAATCAAATATAAAAATGTTTATGTGTAAATGAATAGAATTTTATTAAAAAATAAGCTTTAAAGAAAAAAATTTATTGTAATAATCGTATTTTAAATGAGTTTATAAATCTTACAGAACAAGTGCATACTTTCAAATATTTACATGCTAAAAATATTGCTTAAATTTTCTATATGCAAAATTAATAAAATCAAATAAAGAATATTTCATTATTTGCATTAACAGAGAACAAAAATTGTGTCATGGATCATTGGTTATTTTAAATTAAATATACTTTTATAAATCATTTTGCACATTTTCTTGCTATCAAATCTAGTTAAACTGATTGCCTGCGTATTTGTTGCTCCACTTATTTGCTGGTCTAAGGGGAATATATCTAGTCTAACACGTATATAACTAGTAGTATTTTGTAACTATAACAACACATACAGTTGGATCTTTTATATAATTTTTAAATGTTTTCACTTACTTTTTAAAGTATCTTTGATAGTAACTAGGGAAGCAGAGTAGATACTTAAATATTAAATTAGTATGTTTGACTCAAAAACATAATCTTTTAAAAAATACTTAAAAATACAAAATTCATGCTAAAATTTGAGGTTAGTTCTCAAAGCTATATTTAAACTAAATATATAGTTAATAGAATACTTAATACTTATATAGAATTTATTATATAATTTATATATAAAACACCCTGAGAATATTTTTAAAGACTATATTTAATAACTTATTTGTTAGAAATAATATTGTTAAATAAATATATAGGTCAATACCTATTTAAATATTAATATGTAACTGCATATTAAGAATAATAAAAAAGAAAGCATTCACCGAAAACTTTTTCAGTTTAGGAAATTTAATTTATTATTTTTTCATAAATCAATAAATAGTTTATAAAATTAGCTATAACAACACACAGTAGAAAATCATATCAATCATGATAAAATAAGATTTTTTTACAGAAAATGTCTCGTTATAGAATTAAAAATAAGTATCTGCTTAAGCAGTTACAAATCTAATGTTAGTGTTAAAAGCCAAATTACACTGAGTAAAAAAGTAATACTTACTCACAATGGCCGTTATTTTTAAATAAACGCTAGGGGGAACCTATCTTATATTTTAATGTTCGCTTTCAAGTCCCCTAACAATATAAAGGCCATTAGAATTATTGATTTTTTTCAACTCCTGGGAGTCTAGCAGATCTGCGATAATTCGGCTGTTGCACAAAAAGAAACTCAAATGCTGTTTTGAACTCATTTTTCATTGAAGTGAAATAACAAACTTAAAAAGAAACTTGATGATAGGTTGTAGATATTAAAAACTGAATTGTTTGAGATCATATTTAAGCATTGTTTTAGTAGACGCTCTACATTAAATATTTTAGTCATAGGTATCAAATTTTGAAGGATTTTATTTGGAGCATTTATTTAGTGTTCTTATTACATTTGTGTACTTTCGTTTATATAAAAAATAACTCATATATTTGCCCTTATATTAACTTTTTTAGCTTTAAAATGATAAAAAAAATTATTGTGTATAATAATAAAAATTAAAACATTTCAGATAAAAAGCTGACATATTAAAGTAAAGAACAGTTAACTAATTATCAATACTTATCAATTGTCCAGTTTAAATATTTAAAACACTTTTTGTATTGAAATTTATGAAAAACAGTGTGTTATTTTTATAAGATGGAAATACCAATTATTTTCATTTTTAATGTGACTTTATTTTATTAATCCAGCTTATGAGGTTTAACATGCAATTTCACATGCGAAATTATATCCCTTTTGAGAAATAGTAGGAAAATTTTAAAAGGAATTATCCGAGACACATATAGCGAAAATTTATTATCTAGTAAAACCGCAATATGTTTCTCGTAAAATAGTGTGGATTTCTTATAATTAAGAAAGATTTTGCCTGTGATTTGGTTTCTTTTTTTAATAAATACCATGACTCAGAACGTGATTTTATTCATTCTATTACCAGATTATGAGTCCTTACATTTTAGTTTTTCCAGTGTATACATTCCTTCCTTCTTTGAATGATTAATTCATAATAGACTAATAGAATGAATTTCCTATTTTCATTTTGACATTTTGATAAACATAAAATGTATAATTTTTTTATCATCTCTGAACATTTATTATTCGAAAAAGATCAAAATGTGGCGAATATTAAATCAATAAGCAACTAAAATATAATTTTATGTATGACAAAGATTAGAATCATTTGCAAATTTAAGTGACATCATATTCATTAAAAAAGTTAATGTTTCTTTTTTGTTTAAACTATGAATTTATACAATTCAGAGTTCATACAGTTACATTAAAGTTAGTTTTAAAATCGTTTTACAAAACGAAGAGTTTAATTTTATAATGTAAATTATTATAAAGAGACAAAAAAAAAAGAAATTATATATAAATAAAGTATTTTTGTGTTTTAAAAGCGTTTTACCCAACGGACAGTTTAGTTTATCAAATGTAAAATTAGTACAAAGAGACAAAAAAAAGGAAATCATTCATAAATAAAGTATTTGTATGTCTTATTATAAAGCTTGAGCAATACATTTCTTTTGCAAAAACTTAGAGAAAATTAAGAGCATTATGAAATATAGATTTCTACTAACCAAGGAAAGATAAAATTTTCTTATTAATATCAAACTTCTTATGAGACATTCTTTGATATTTTAAGCATCTTATCATCATGTTTACAATCCGAAAAAAGTTGTTTCTTATCAAATTGCAAGGGAAAATTTAATGATTGGAAATAAATTCAAGTATGTAATTTACTATTTAATATATATTTAAAAAGTTGGTTAACCAGAAAGTATTGTAAGATAAATTTACCAAAGTTTAATAAAGTATATTTTCAAAAACGTAAAGTGCTGCCAAAAATTTCCGAAATATTAGAAATTGAATTTAAACAAAGAAGACTTTTCCCCATCACAATACACTGTCAATTGAATTAAGTAAAGCATATGCAAATGAAGCTTTATGTTTATTTTGACATTTCTATAGAAGATAATTTTGTGACTTATATTCTACGAATTGTATTGTCAATTAATTTTACAATTACAATTTAAAGTAGAAACATCTCTTATAAATAAAGTTTTATAAAACGGGACTCAAACAATAGCTTAACATTAAATTGGGGTTTTTTAATGGTCAAAATTGCAAAGTAAGTTTCATATTATACATTAAAAGAAGATAAGAATTTTAAAAAGTAATATTTAAAATGGCTTATTCTCTAAATACCTAGATTTTTTTAAATTTAAGTGTAATACACTCTATTGAAGGTTTAGATCATACCAAAATCATTGAGCAACAGCTGAAAAAATTGATGTTTTGATTGTATTTTATTCTAATAATTAACAGTTTACCATTAGTGATGAATTTGGACTTGCACTGAGAGCATTTAAATTGTGTATAAGTAGTATTTATACAAGCTGGTACTTGAGTTAACAAGAAATTGGAACAGATACTTCATAGAGAGAAGAAGAGTGAATTTATTGAACAAAAACTTAAAGGTTTTCGTCATTGTAGAAGCGATATGCTAGTTTAATGGTCCGGGTAGCCGTAGATTATAAAGACTATAATCAGTCATCATCATCTAAAGTATGCACAATACACAAACGTTCTTTGTAGAAGTTGCTAACGTTTTTCTAAGAATAACTATTTCGTTTCAAGCAATTATCTGTTTAAAAAAAGCACATGTTGCATATTTTTATTTTTAAATATATTGTGAAAATACGGGTGTAATTTTTGGTTGAAAAATAAATTTTTTGACATATAACAAAAAACGTATTATATATGTATGTATGTACGTATGTATATATATATATATATATATATATATATATATATATATATATATATATATATATATATATATATATAATATATATATATATATATATATATATATATATATATATATATATATATATATATATATATATATATATATATATATATATATATATATATATATATATATATATATATACAAAATATGCAAGCTAAGTCAGTAATGTTTAATTATCCAAAATTTCTAACTTGCCAAACAAAAAACTAATTAAATTATAAAAGGTAATGTCTTTTTTAATTATATACAGTGATTTAAAACTATCAATACTATGACATTTACTACAGAATTTAAATTAAGTAAAAATATTACCGTAAAAATATTATTATTATTAATTATATTATTCTTATCATTTTATTAAATAATTAATAAACCTGATCATATTCTAACTGAAATCTCATAAAAATAAATATTGATTTTTAGATTTGGTGATACCTTCAAACAGAAAACATTCTATTAATTCTACGCGCGTATTTCATTGAAAAAGCAATTGAAATTTCTAAAAAGTAGCTACGAATATCTTTAAACAGAGAAGGGGCTTTTTTGCTTATAATTTTTGCTGTTTCTTACCTTTTTATTTCAATTTTTCCATTAAGAGCTTACATAATTAAAAAACTGCAAGAATTTTTTCTTTGCTTTCTGAAGAAATTGCTCTTGGGTAACGGAAGATTACAATCATATATTAGAATAAAGCGGGTATCGCATTCTTTTATCAAACATTTCTGAAAATTAATGCATACGTTTCTGCTAACAAAGCAAAGTTATTTTGCTAGCATCGCTTTATTTGTTGAATGCTCATTTTCTAGGTAAATATTAACTTAAAGATGTAGGAATAAAATAGTTTAAATTAAATGCAGAACTTACATACATATATATATATATATATATATATATATATATATATATATATATATATATATATATATATATATATATATATATATATATATATATATATATATATATATATATATATATATATATATATATATATATATATATATATATATATATATATATATATATATATATATATATATATACATTGATGTAAACTTTACTCTAAGAATTTTTTCCATTAAAATTGCTAAAATTTTAGTACAAATAAAAATATAGGTACTTTTTTGCATTTGTAAGAAAATTTAAAATTATATATTATCTGTAAATTGCGCACTTTTCTATTGTTAACATTTAGAAAGAGGACCTGAGAAAGAGGACAAGATATCAACATTACAATACAGCTAAAAACGGAACAAAATCTAGTTCTGAAATATTTTGACAGTTTACAGTTTTATTATTTAGAGTGTTAAACTGAAAAAGAATTTAAGCTCGAATCTATTAATGTATATAAATTTGTCTATCGCTTATTTAAAATAATCGTTTTTGCGAATACCATATTTTAAGATATGTAGACTTAAAAATGTAGTCTATCTTATTTCTACAATATAATTAAGAATTAAGTACAATTTAATTTAGATGTAATGCTTTTTTGAGATAAAGGGATTCAAAAAAGTGGTTCTAATTATTTGTATAAGTATTTTAACAATTTCATTTAGTTCAAGTAAAAAATTTTTAAAACAACATTCTATTGCATTACAAATTTATATTTATTTATTATTTTTTCTTGTGCGAAATTAGCTTGAAATAAAAACAATTCTACGTATTTTTTAACGATAATGGATCAGTTATTTTTAAAAGATTTTTGTTAGACTAATATTATATATAGATTAATATATTTGAAACTCACAAAAATTATCAAACATTATTAAAATCTCTAGAATATTAACATAAGTTATTAAAATAAAATTTATGTGTTGTATGATTGTAAATCTAAAATAATAACTGTGATTATGTGCGATATGTGTTTCACGAAATACATAAGAAATATTCTCAGGCTGGTTCTGATTATAAAACCATTAAGTAAAAACTGTGATTATGAATGTTACGTTATGCATAATAATTATTTATACATCATCATTTATTTTACTTCAAAAATTGAATGTATTCTAGGAAAAAAAATATTTTGTATGATTATCACATTTTAGTATTTATTTAAATACAAAGCTATATATAGATTAGTTAAATTATATATTATTTTACAGATTCTTTACCACAAACGGGCATATCCTTTTATAAAATAATATTTTTAAATATAACACGAAGTAGATCAAAATTTGAGCAATTTGTTCTTTTTTCTTATTAATTATTGAAATAATGATGTTATTCCAATAAGGGAGAAATAATATATTTAATTATCATTTAACAAAATTCTTAAGGTTGAAGAAAAATAACATATAAAAATATTTATAGGGCAAAAAGTCTACAGTCATACAATTTCCCATAAATGCATAATTTTTATTTGGGTACTCCTTTTCACTCATATTTGGTAACGTTAGGTCTTAAATTCATCTTCAGAAAACCTATTGATATACATTTTTATCGCAAACTTCCGTGACGCTGTGGTTCTTACGCAAATATTTAGAAAGTTTTTGTGACATGTTTACTTTACCACACTACCATAGATAAAATTCCGTTCAAAAAAGAGACATTCACATGTCTAAGTCACTGGAATATTTAAAAATAACACTGTTGAGAAAATATATTTCTTATAATATGAAAAAATGAAGAAAACATATTAATTTTACTTTAAAATAACATGTCTTGGCATACGCCTTGTTATTGGAAAAAAAACATAAAAAAATGGCAATAAATTAATATGATGGTAGTAATGAGAAATTATGAAAAATTAATACTTTGCCATCAAAAATTTCGGTTAATATTCAGCTAAATAGTAAGCAAAATTAAAGAAAATTTGCCAAAATATGTTTTTTATCTAGTATAACTTAATGTGTTTTTTAAGTTATTTTAAAAATAAGCCTTATTTAATGTTTTAGAATGTTATTTATTGTATTTATAGAGTTAAAATTTATTTTATGTCTGAAATCAAGATGCAAAACACTTTCGGGAATTATGAAGTTTTCTGATTTGAATTTTTTTTTATAAAGATTTCTCATTTAAAAATCCAGTTATACTATTGCTTAAGACTAATATATTTTTACTTAAATCAGATACACCGGGAAACACCTATGGATTTTTTTATGTTATACTAAATATTTTTAGATTACTTAACAATTTTAAGACAAATAATAATAATATTAACAAAACGTTTCTAAAATTTCCAGAAATAATCCAACTTTTATAAAGTTACTATAATTTGCATATTGCAACAGTCAGTGACAGGAATGAACACACGGACATATGATGAATTACATAATGATTAGACAATAACCCATGAAAATAGTTTATTTATGAGATTATACTTTTAAATTATACATTTTAAGCTTAAAATATCTTAGTAATAAATGCTAATATTGATACATAAGTTACAAAAAAGCTAATATGTTACGATCTATGTTAAAATACCACGAAACATTACTCATATATTCATGAAATATTTTAAAAATTGAGAGCATATAATAATAACTATTTTTTTTGTTTTTCTTTAATTCTGATACATTTATTGAATATATATTAATAATATTTTGAATCATTTGTGAACTAAAATGTGTTTCAGTAGAAAATTTGGTTTATTTGACTATCACACTTACTGAACTGATGACTAATATGAACTCGATCTACAGTTTAAACAGATTTAAATTATTGTAAACTTCAATTTTACAAATTGTTAAATTAAAAGTTTGAGGGTTACCCACTTAGTTATCTGCTTCATCCTTGCAGTTATTTCAGTATTCTGTAAACCATACAACTGTTTTACTCTCTTTCAAAAATTATATATTTATTTTTATAGACAGAGGATTTATTCGAAATGATCGGGGAAAAATTGTCAAGAATAATCCTTTATATTTTTTAACAAGAGAATAATGAGTTAAGGATACTTATTAGATATTCTTGAATTCATTTATTCCACGAAATGTTATCACCTTTTCAATTATATCTTTAAATTTGACTAGAGAATTAATGTGTACCTTTCGTTGCATTTCTTAGATAAATAAGTTTATATGGTCTTTTTTGAATACAAACTTAAAGCAAAGAGATATATTCATTTTCTTGATATTTCCCATCACTCTATTCATATCATTTAAGAATACTTTTTCATTTAAATTGCCTTTCAAAACATATTTGTTTTGAAATAAAATATTTTTCAAAGCAATTTGCTTGAAGTAATATTCAATAAAAGGATTATCTGTGAAAGTCCAGATATTGTATTTCATGCTTTCTTATACAGTTATAGGAGCTTAAATGAGTACTTATAATACCTCCAAAGACTATTATTTCGACAGCGAAGCATGAATAAAATATATTCAGCAATAAAACTTATTTGGCTGGGAAAGTAACCTATTGTTCGTGTTACGATATTTTATCGAGAACTCTTAGGATCAAGAATACTCCAGAAAATATATAATTGCTTTGTTTTCCTCTTAAAATTTTAGCCGCTTCCAGAACAATGGAGTTTATTTCCTATTAAGCTGATTGACAAAGTCATTAACAGCGTGTTACATCATTGTAGGTAAAGTCTTTCCTCTTAAGTATGCTATTTCTCTCATTAAGTACTCTTCATTTATTCTTCACTAATTTCTAGAGTTATAAATATTAATTTATATTTTTTTCAAAATATTGTAGTTTTTTCTACAATTTTAAGCTTATACAATATTCTGTATATTAAATTATACCTTTTTTCTTAAAATTTTTATACAAGCAGTTTATCACACTTGCTTTCGTGAAAGCTAGTTAATTACATAAAAGTCTAAAAAAGCACAAATTATTGAAAAAAACAAGTTTCAGCGTTAAATAAGGTTTATGAGCTTTATAACGTTACATGATTATTGAAATATATAAGGAATTATTGAATTATTAATTTACATTAGTAAATTCAAGAAGAAAAATATAATTTCATAAAAAATCTTTTAGTTTTGTCAGTAGTCTATAATAATTAATATCTAGTATTTTAATAAATATTTCATTAAAATTATTGTTTTATATAAAACAGGAAAACAGTGCATTTAATTTTTGCAAAGTCATTAATACCTTTAATATTTTTATTTGCTGAATTGGCTTATTAACCTAATTACAAATAAACTGAAAATAGTTATAAAAATTAATCATTTGCATCTTGTTCTTGTGTCCGAAAATGTAAAAATTCACTTTAAATATTTTTAATATGTAAATTATTTCAAACGTATGTTAATTGCAAAAATCCCTGAATTAAAACTGATTTAAATAAAACTTAAAATTATTCTTGGTTTAAATAGTAAAATTACAGATTTATATCTATATTTTTACTAGAATGGTTGAAATGAACATGAAAACACATAAATATATAACAATAATGAGTATAGTAAGCTATTCAAGCAATGTTTGCAAGTATTTATTAGGGATAATGTCGATAAAATTCTACAACCAATGTAAAGCAGTCAGTATTTCAATTTACATTAACCTTTCCAATTTTTTCTAGCACCGCCACTATAAAAATATTTGTTTTTTAAAAATTGATTAAAAATTTTGCCACTATAAAAATGTAAGTTTTTATAATCTCTATCAACACAGATTTTCTATGAGTAGTAATAGAATTTTTTGACATGTTTGAAAAATATCTCCCATTTTTGTCGATATAATAAAATTTAATTCAGTGTGATTTAGCAGATTTTTTTACATCATTACATCCATTTAAGTCAAACACTTAAATATTCAAGAACGATAACATTTTTTAACTTTTATTAGCCAGGAACATTATCATCAATTTGGTTTTTTTCATTTATATTTCACAGTTGCAAGCTATGTAAAGGGTGTAAAACACATACTTGAAATACATTTTTAAACAGTTATTTATGTTAGGAATTCATTTTGCTGAATGAATATATATAACTCCATTTTTTATAAAATAATATTCATACTAGCTGAAAACTATTTAAAGTAAAATTTATATAAAAATCAACTTATATAAAAATCAAATGCAAAATTGAAACTAAAATATAAATTGCCTCAAAAATATTTACTTGAAAGATTTCATATTTTATTATCTCAGACAAATTTAGAAATAAAGCATAAAAAACTTCAACATATGCATAGTAATTATATTTCAGTTCTCAACACGAGCTAAAACAGGAAAATACTAAAATTACTTCTTTTTCGGAATTTTTAGCTATGAAATATCCACCTAAATATCAAGCCAATTATTTAAAAAAAAAGGAAAAAATGTTTAAATATAACTAAAGACTAATAACATGTCAGATTTTTTTACCTCTTCAGAATGACAAATTTAATTCTTTAAAAGAAAAAGCCTTAAAGCATAATTTATATAATCTCCATATCTTAAAAGTTGAAGCCCACATTAATTAGTAAAAAGATTTTTACATTTTGTTTTAGTGAAATTACGGCCTTATAAAAAATTACTTCTAAGAGGATTATATTTTTCATCATTATACATAAAAACTAGAAACAACAAAATCATTGTTTCAAATCACAACGCATTTAAATTATCCATTTATGAAATAATATTTTTATTTTATAATAAGATATCTCTGAACAATATGTTATAAAAAGATAAGTTAAATTATCTTGATAATCTTATAATTCAACTTTTTCTGTTTAATATAATCCCAGTCCCTTTTCGAAATCTGTGGAACTTTATTTAATATTATAATAAATTTAAATTAATGATATACTCACTAAAACTAAACAATACAATTCAATTTAATAAATCCATTAGAAGTTTATAATTCTAAAATATGAAAATGAGTTTATTATATTAATTTACAACTGCCGATTTTATAAAGAAATAATTCTTGTTTTGCTTATTTTCATAACTAGCAAAAATGTCACATTTTAAATAAAAATAAGTTATAGATATTTCCTGTTTACTAATAATTTAACCTCATTTAAATATTCATAAAAATTTTAAGCGAAAGAAAAAGTTTTAAAATTAAATATTAAATAAATTTAGCTTCTTCAAACTCCTTATGGTGTTTGACAATTCGTTTTTATCGAGGTTTAGATATATATTTTCAGGTACTTTTACGGTTTTAGTAATGGGCATTTTACGATAATTTATAAATTTAATTATTTTCATTAAATTTAAAGGAAAATATATATTATTTGCTAAAATGCATACATACACACACACACACACACACACACACACACACACACACACACACACACACACACACATATATATATATATATATATATATATATATATATATATATATATATATATATATATATATATATATATATATATATATATATATATATATATATATATATGAATACTTTTCTTATTTTAATAGCAATAAAATGCTTTTTCTCGACTTTGATATTACTAGTTCGACATTTTATCTGAAATTAGAAATATAAAAGCATAAATAAATCAATATTTAAAAGAAAACACGTTAGTTTTAATTCAATAATGAGTCATTTTTATACTAAATGCGAAAGGGTTTTAAATTTGAAAGTAATTTTAAGTAAATTATGCCCTGAAATTTTATATAACTTTGTTTATTTGAGACCAAAATAATATATCTAAACACACATTGATTTTTTGTTGGGATCACATAATAAAATTAATTTTAAATGGCACTTTCAAAAAATTTATATAGTTATTTCTTCTATGTAATGTTTAATACAGGTAAATTATAAGACATTTTTAATGTTGAGTTGTGGTGATTATTATAATGAAGCTACTCCATTATAAAAAAAAGAATATTAAAAACAATAAATTTAGAATTTTAAAATAACATTGAAACCTTTTTTCAATGAATATATGTTAACCAACTTTTTGAAATACGTTTTTATTTTAAAGAACTAACTTGGAAAATGAGAACTAAATTACTTTAATATTATTTTTATTTTTAGTTCATCTTAAATTAAATTGTATAGAATTTTTTAATTAGGTATTCTATATACATAAATTTAATATTCTCGTAATGCAAATAAGTTCAGTAAAAAAAGGCAATAATGAAATAAATATTTGAATTATGAACATGTACGTAATTTATCTGTAAAGCATAAAAATGATAAATGAGAAAGTAATTGAAAACAAATTAGTCTAAAAGGATAAGGAACGGAAATTAAGAGAAAAAATATTCAAAACTTAAAAATGTTGAATTCATATATATATCAGGCGGAATTATTGTTAAATATTGAACAAGTTTTTCAAAGAAAGAACAAGATTTTCTTCATATCAAATATGAAGAAAATCATGTGCATCATTTTAATGTATTTGATATTGAGAAAGTTATCGTAAAAGATATATTTTTTAAATTGATATAACTTCATCATTTAACCCATATTATTTTTTTCATATTTGCTTATTGAAATGAATATAATTTTTGCCATAATTTTTATAAACCATAAATAAATAATTTAGTTTTATTCTAAAACTTCCTGCTTTGTTACGAAATCATCATTTACGAGAACAATGTAAATTAGTGAATTAATCTATTTAAAGTGAAAATTTGTTTTCGTAAAGCTAATTTTATTTTCGAAATTAATGCTTGATACTAATTGATATCTAAGTTTAACTTTCAACCGGTTACCAATACCAAACATAATAGGAAATCCTGTTGAAAACGTCCATAAAAGGTGTTGCTGAATATAGCAGGAACTACAAATTTGATATTAATTTAAATATAAGCTTTATAATTTTAAAAAATAATTTCCTTCAGCACATTTGTAATTTTATTCTTTTAATCTTATAAAAATATGGCTAATGATGTTTTATTAATGAAAAAATAATCAAAATTTTAATTCATTTTCTCACTAGAGATATTTTCCGTAAGAAATTGTTTCTGGAAGTAATATCAAATTTACAATATCAAAACAAAAATACAATATTTCCGATATACGTTATTTATGTAAGAGTATTAATTATAAGTGATAAGGTTTTGGCATTTATGAATAAATTCTAAAAGCTTAATGATCCATGAAATTAATTGATAGTATAGAAATAATTTATTTATCAATACTTATATGAACAGAAACTGCTTTGTTACATGAGATCATGTGTAAAAGGCAACATTATATTTATAACTATACAATCATTAAAAAATGATGATGAATGTCATATTAATCCTTTTACTAGAAAATATGAAAAAAAAAACTTTCTTTAGTACAGCAGATGAATTTTTTTAAAATCTCTAAAAATGTTATGCTATAATTAACGAATGATATTACCTATTTCACTATAATTTACAGTTACACACAGTAAAGTTTAAAATAAATATAAATGAACCAATTCAATATAAATAATATTCCTTCATTGAATATCTGCATTTAATTATATTCTAAAATACGTGTTATGATGCAATAAATTGGTCAACATTGTAAATTATTGGTTTAGATTTTAATTAAAGATTCATCATCTGTATGAATTGTATTAAGATATCATCGCAAAATAGTAATGTTTACTACTTTCTTTCGAAAATTAAAACTTCATCAGAATAACATTTACATAAACATTTTTATATTGTTTAAAATAAATAGCAATGTAATAAAATTTTCAATATATATTTCGGAATGCAATATTCAAAGTAAATGCTTATTCTTATTCTTTTCACTGAAAACAAAAAATATCCATCTGAGATACTATATATAAATTTATTTCTTGTTATTATTTCAGGAGATTAAAAAGCACTTATATGCAATATATATGAGTTAGTTCTTTATGCTCCCAGTACTTTAGAAATAAGAGTAAGTATTAAAAAAGATTATGATTTGAAAGGCTTTCCAATCAATATAAAAACACAAGGGATACTTTCCGAATTTCTCTATCGATGAAATTGAAGAGCACCAATCTCTTGATGTAATAAAGTTAGGAGAATAACCTGACATATCTTCTTTAGGGTTTCTGTGGAAAGTGATAGGTAATAAATGGCATTGTAAGAGCCTAGATTTGAAGCCTATTTACGATCATAGCAATAAAATGTTTATTACATGTATTTTGTCAAAATTCGGTTTTGTCTAAATGCATTTTGTAAATTAAAATATAGTTTATGGATTAAACTTTTCCCTTTCATTGCTCGAAATTATATTTTTTATTCTTTAATATAATTTTTTAACAATTACATAAAGCTACTTTTATCTTTGATTTGTCTAGTTTGCAAATCTATAAGCAATGGACAGTGTAAAATTCACATTCAATATCCGTATTTCTTATTCTATATACACATCAAATATGTAAATCAACAAATTTTTTATATAACTCTGGAAATATAATATTATTCTATATATAGGTATTATTTTCTTCCCGTTGTAGATATTCTATATGATAACATTGAAAGATATATTCAAGAATCCTCTTACCTTCTAGGAGGAAGTTTTTTCTTACATTAAAGGTTGCATAATCACGCCGTAATAGAATACCTGATAAATTAATAAGCCCCCATCCCATTACATGCCATTACAGTGCCTCCCCATTTAATGGTTCCACTCCAACAATGATTAGATTTGAACTTGGGAACTCATGTTTTTTGAAGAGTTGGTTGATTGGTTGGGTTTTCTTGCGCAAGGTCCAAAAAGGGACATGCTGCGCCACGAGTAAGATATTTGTAGATTTATTTTTATTTTACTTGATTACATATATATATATATATATATATATATATATATATATATATATATATATATATATATATATATATATATATATATATATATATATATACTTACTTTTTCTTCAAAAACCCAAGCAACATTAAAAATTTAAAAAGCAAAAATCAGTGTATATATTGTTTTAAAATCTAATTATAAAGTAAAAAAAAGGAAAAATTCAAATATTCTTATACTAAAATAAATACCCTTCCCTAGAATAAATCTTGATTAAGATTTTAAATTAAAACAATACATTAAGAAAATGTGTTCACATACTTTGCAAAATCAAAAACTATACTTAATTATAATTTTTTTTTAAAAAAATTGTCATTAAGTTGAAATATCGGAAATTGTGTGTGGATCTTTTTTGGGATAATAATGACTATTGATTTGGTTATGAGAACAATAATGATAAATGCTAATATGAATCATATTTAATAGTACTGAGATATAATTTAGTATCATATGGAAAGCTTCAAATACACATTATCTTCAAGAAACATTTAGTAGAAACTTTCATTATGAATCTGTACTTCATTTATTCTTACGATTTGCTATTTTTAAAATAACCCACAAAAATATGAATAAATAAATTAGTGATTTATATACTTTAAGTGAGTAAAGAAATAGATTTTAGGAAGTAATTTGTAATTTATATAAATGAATTGATGTTTCTATTTGCCAAAATTTTATCTAGTTTTCTAAGTTTCTACATTGCAGACATCATATGAAAACGTACGAATTTTTAATGTACAAAGAAATTTTTACTATTTAATATGTATTGACTATTTTACTGTATACTATGTTTTGTTAAGAATAACTCTTTTAAGAGTTAATTTATTCAAGTATCTAAAATAAAAATAATGGCAAACTAATTTGCATTACTGGTCACTATATTTCATAAATTTATCATCTGAGTTTTGATACTGGTTTTTAATTGGAAAATATAATCCTAGATACTTCTTTGATAAAATTTATTCAACATTTTAACAACATTATCAAAATTTGTTTTTCTAACACTGTCTATACCAGTGTTTCTCAACTGAATTTACTCCAAGGACTGGTAAAATATTTCAGCACGTTCGCGCGGACCGGTAATATTAATAATTTGACCCAATGCACAATTTTTCACAAAGATAAATCATGAAGACATACATAATTTTTAAAGCATTTCGTTTGTTATAATTTACATTTGTATGTTCAACTTACTTACCTAATATTGCAACTTACCTTACAACTTACCTAATATTGCATCGAGAATAAAAGCACCAAAACTTAATTAAAACTCCAAGAAAATTCCAACGTGAATGATATATTTATTTTTTTCAATTAATATATTAGCCAAAACAACAATGAGTGGAAATGTGAACAACGTAAGTAGATACCAAATAAGTAAAAAATAATTTAAGAAAATAAATGATATATAAAAACTAAAATTAATGAGATTGCTGCTGGTCATTGTTGCTGACTAAACTGTCAATCTTAGGCTTTAAACCAGTTACAGCAATACGTAAAGCAGGTGCAAGAGGAAGTTGATTTCTATGTTTCGTCTTAATAACATTCATAGCCGAAAATGTAGTTAGCTGCCAGTTTGTATTTAGGTACATCGTTGCCAGTTTGTTGTATTTTTCATCAAAGATTACATTATTTTTTAAACTAGTAAACTATTATTATTGTAATGTAGGTATTGTATCGGTGATCGGCCTATAAAAATGAATATTTCGCGGACCGGTACCGGTCCGTGGACCGGCGGTTGAGAAACACTGGTCTATACTCATAAGAAAATCATAGTGGCTCTCAACTTTACCGAGTTGAAAAATGTTTTTAATTCAAATGAATATTATGACAAACATATTAAACTTTGCACGTATTAGATACTTTTGTGTAGGAAATGAGCTGTATCCATTCATTTAGTGACTTGTATGTGTGGTAGCAAACATAAAATTACAATGCCATCCATAATCTAGTGGAATGTGTACAACATTCAAGGTTCTGAAAGCACTGATTGTAATAACGATGAATAGGAGAATATATCCCCCGACATTATAATATGATATATGAGATGTATAAAGCGATATAATAATCCTATAACTAAGGAAATGGGAAAATATTGCTAATGATTTGTAATTATTGATATTTAGTAAAACTTGTTTTAAAATTTAGTGTTTGTTTATTAATTGTATTTACCTGGCATATTTCTCATAGAATTTTTGTAAAATTCCACTTTTCATAGTTTATTTCAACTGATTTTATCTTTTATTCACTACATGGTTACTATGGTGTTATGTACCTTAATTCGTATGATATATATGCATCAAATAATTGCGAGTAGAATGTTTACAAAAATGAAGCATTCTAATTAATATTTTTGCCAATTAAATCAAAGATTTTATATATTATAAAAGTTTTTCGTGACTTTTTACATGTAAATTAATAAACACCATCAAAATTTTCGATGAATGACAATCCTGTGCATTAACAGGATTTTCAGTTTCTTGTTAAAAATGACTTTCCATGAAAAAAATATTTTAAATTTTACCAGAATCGATTTATATGACGATTATATGATAAAAATAGAAATTATTTTTTTGTCAAAAGTAGTGCAATAGAAAATCAACATATTTAAAACTTTTATGTTGATAGAACTAATGCATAGGAAAATGTTTCTGGGGTAAAATGTTCCGAAGCAGTAGTAAAATAAAAGGATGGTAACAGTGTTCAAATACTGATATCACCTCTTGATCATAACTTAAAATAGCGAAGAGGTTGACTATATTCAGTATCTTCTATAAGCATAAATCATGACATGAAGACGAAAACATGTCCCACTAACCTAACAAAACCCCATTACATTGCTTGAGTTTTACTATCACTTATTAGAGCTGCTTATTAAATTAACTACTATCGCAAAGTATAAATGCCCAAGGTTCTCATTCTTAGCTGTCCAGATATAACACTAATAATAATGAAATTACCATTTAATGAAAAAATTTATAAACCCTTAGATCTAAAATTAGTTTTAATTTCGATACTTATGTATTTATTAATGAAATAATCAGCATCAATTATCAGCATCATTTAATTTGATGTACCTATTCTGCATTGGAAATTATCAATATTCCTTACCATTCCAAAATAATCATTAAATCATAAACATTTGTTCTCATTTTTCTCACAGTTGTTAACCTATTTTTCTAAATGTATTCTTTGACCATCTTTGGTATTCTATGGTCATTTCAATAGCTAAATATCACATATAGTATCTGAATAATAAGCATGTGCTTTAAATTTGTAAATTTCTTTAGATTAAATACATATAACTGCTTTAAAAGCATAGGTTACTTACAAAATGTTTCGTGACCATAATTGCTTACATTAATAGTTTCATAAAACATTTAACATTTTAAAGAATTTTCTTCGTCACTAAGAGTTGAGTCTGAAATTCTGTCATCCACGCTATTTCACATGAACTGTATCTGTTTGTACAATTCGAATTCAATTATTTGATATTTTGTAGATTTCTTACACAAAACTAATTTTTTTATTTTTTTTTTGGCAGAAATGATTTTAAATATATTGCAATATAAACATCAAACCATGTTTTAATATTAATCAATCTCTAAACAATATACCTATTCAGAGATCGATCAGTACTAGTACTTGGTTTTATATTTAAATATGTAAACAAAAATAAATATTTAATAATAAAAATATGTAATAGTTTTATTATTTTATTATAAAAAATAATATTTTTTATTATAAAAATATGTAATAGTTAAATAAATTTAGAAAAATTTAAATTATTTGATTTTAATAAATATTTATTTACTAATGAATACTTAGTTATTTTTTTACTTAATGAACAAAATAAGAAATTAGATTTTATTTTTAATGAGAAAACAATTAACGGGTAACTAGAGCTAGAATAAAAAAACACTGAAAAAAAATAATCAAATAAATAATTTACAGAAAAATCTTCATTTTTATTGATTTTTAACTTGCTGAAACTTCAGTAATTACTCTTACGCTAATCAGTAAAATATTCCCAAAGTATTATGACGTATTTTTAACCACTAAGATTATAATATTTTGAAAAATATTTTCTAAGTAGAATATGTATTTTACTGTTTGCATAAAATAGTCTCCGAATTTGCACTTCAAATAAGTATTCTTTATTTTGCAGTTAAATAAACCTGTGCAAAATAGTAGATATAACTCAATCTTATAACTTTGAATTTGGAGCTCTCTATATCTTTATCCCTTGTTCACCTAGAAAATTCGATGCAAGAAAGAATTTATTCTTTTTTTAAGTATTGCGATGTCATCTCTATTTTTTTCTTTTTTTCAAAGAAATAGCAAAGGCCGTCAAAAAATGGGACAAAATATAAAAATGTTGATCCTTTCTTTTCTCTTTAACATTCTTTTTTTACAGCAAATGTCTCTGTTTTAAATCGAAATCGATCCATACATTTTATTTTCTCTATTCTGTACTCACCAAAGAAAACTTTCGATGCACACTTGGAGAAGAAAACGAACTTTATCTTTCATATATTTTTCTTAGCATGCTTTCAAGAATCATAACAATTCACACTTTTATTAATATAAAATTTATAATGTATATTTAATTCATCCAAAAATAATTTATTATTATACTAAGCAGTGCATTATTATTTTAAAGAAATCTGTATTTTAATTATTTTCTTAATTACAGTATAACTGATTGTTTTCTTATGACGCTATTGTATATTTGTGTTATTAGAAAACAATCAATCATTTCGGTTAAATTAACCTTTTCAAAGTGAATGTGCACAAATGGCTTGCATAAAAACATTTTTCTTATTGATTTATTCTAAAGACAAATGGAATAAATCTTTCAGAACTATTTAAATAAACTAATAAAATTTAAACAGCTTATTAAAATCATTTTCTTTTTAATCAAGTCAATGAATACCATTCTTTTTATACGTATTTAGAATAAATATAGTGGATAGATTAATTTTATTTTATTTCTTGGAAATTTTAATACCTTATTGTACAGGAGTACTATTCTTGAAAACTTACATATAAGCATTAATTAAACTTTTTATCTATCATAAATCTTAAGTTGTTACGAAAATAATCTTGGATCAAGATACTTTCACTATAACTTGGATATAATTTTATATCCTTTCATTTATAGATTATCTGAGTGGCACAGGAATAAATGATCTTTTATCATTACATTTCTCCATCTAATTTACTATTCTTCAATCTGCTCCAAAGCACTTAGAATAATATACATGATTTGTGGAGATAGCTTAGACGTATAATAGCTCATAAGATGTCTTTCTCTTACGTCATCATACTAATGTAAAAAACATGCCAACACATGCTTCATGCAACTAAGGACTGCAATGCCGGTACTTTGAACTATCTTTCAATTTTGTAAAAATGCTATTTACTAATGGAAGCGTACAAGTGCTTTAGTGTTAATTGTAAATTATAAATATAATTTTATAATTTAGTTTAAGTAATCTTCCTAAGCATTAAATGCAATTTAAAATATGGGTATAAGTAGGAAACTTTCTCGTTAAGAAAATATTTCTAACACATATTTAGTAAATAGAAGTAATTCAACCCTTATTTTGGAGTTTCTGAGTTTGGTTACTAAAATATCCTCAATAAATAGTTTTGTGTGTCTGATTCATGTATTAAATTAAACGTATTTCATTTTTAATGAAAGGTATTGTTTCTGTATTATTTTTAAAACCAGATTCCTATTTTTATAAATTTTAATAGAAAATTATAAAATAAATATCGATTTTGAAAATTACTATTGTTATTGAGTATGAAATATTTACAAAAACTGCTTATAGCATATAATAATAACTGATTCTGTATTAAAATATAAGTTGAAAATAAAATAAAATTATTTCAAATGATATCATTCAGTGGAATGAATGTATATTCAGGGAATGTGCATTCAGTGAAATGTACATTAAGGCATGATAAGTTTAGAATAATTTTTCCCACATATAATTATATTTAGATAATTGTCTTATAACCTAGGACCATATAATTAACAACATTTTCTTTATTTTAAAAATATGATTATTCAAATCGTGATTTAAAATAAATAGATGATTAAATTTTTATAATAAAGTTTAATTCATTCCAGAATATGCTTATTAATATAATATTTTAAGAAAATTTCTGTTCGATTTTCAACAAATTTCATGAGGAAAATACCAATGCATACGAGATGAACCAGCGCAAATACGGGAAAAGCTTACGAATTTTAGGTAATTTGAGTTGTTGATCAACTTGTGTGAATACCATTCAAAAATATATTGATAATGTTTTTTTTTCTTTTTGTTGTTTGATAAGTTTATATGAATGGTATTCTTAATACATTTATAACTATCACAAAACAAGAGATTCTTTTGTAAATTTATTCTCTTTGTAATAATACGATATATTTCTTTCTTTGTATTGCCTAATTGTGAGTTTTTTCATATTATATTTTTAAAACATATTAAATTGCTGTCTGGCTGCTCGTATTAATGATAATTGATTGAGACATTTCTATTTTATTTAACTTTTATGTAAAAAGAATCAGCTTAAATTTTTATAATTTGTATATTTTTGAATGACAGTTTAAAATGTATAAGAATAGTTATATTATAAGACTTTTGAAAAATTCCTAGAATTATCATTTATACCAGTATTTCGCGATGCAACAATTAAGAAAATAAAGAAAACAGATGATTTATTTTCATCCAATATTGCAATCACTACACTCAACATAGCATATTTGATAAAGGTAAAATCATTATACTAAAATTGATTTATACATTGATTTTCATAATCACACTTATTACAAATTTTTATTATTCAGTTTTTAACTTAATAAGTTGCATGTATACAAGACACAATTTTTTCAATTTTTGTAAAGAGAGTAGCAAACTATTTGTTGTGTTTCCTTGTTTGATAAGTTTTCTTTCACGCTATAATACCCTACTTTAAAGGAAGTCAATTATTTTGATTCAAGATGCTATATTATTTGACTGTAAAATTTTATATCTAAAAATTAATTTCATATTAACTTAATTCAATGGAATTGCAAAGTATTTTTATTTTTCAAAGGTCTTTATAAATATTTATTTATAATATGCATAGATTTATAATCCTCAGAAAAGTTTTTTTCGATTTTCCATACATAAAATGAAAGTAAAAATGACCCCTTGCTTATTAATTATTTAGTTGATATTCCTCTATCACAGAACAAAAAGAGAAATCCATCTGATTCAGCCCCTGACACAGCCCATACCGCCCACCAAGAAGCCATGAATCACCCAATAGCAGGTGGTTGAACTCCATTAGAGTGTAATTGTGATGGTAGAGATTTTTTAGAATGGTAATTTTACAAGCTATTTAACTTATCAAACTGGAGAAACACAGCAATCAGTGTTAAACATTATTCTAGTAGAAACCTTTACTTCAATTTAGTAGTTACAATAAAATATTAAAAAGATTAAAATAAAGTAAAGATTGAAATTACTTAAGATATTCTTTATTTTTGTATTAGGAAATTAATATAAACAGACTTATAGTCAGAAATATAGTATGCATTAAGTAATCTTTTAAAAGAACTTTGCGTAAAATAATAATTCAAACAAAATATTATTGATACACAAAGTTGAAGCGTATTTTAAACTATTTCACAAACATTCATACAATTTTGCGTTGATTTCTCATTTCTGAAATTAAAGAATATGAAATTTGAAAAAAAGACAAAAATAAATTTAAGAATTGTAGAAGAATAAAACCAGACATTTTTATTTCCTAACAGGTTTAAGTGATTCGTCAATTTTAATTGGTAACTTATTTTTTGGAAGAAGTCATTTTCAAAAATGATGATGCTAATCATAAGAAATTTACTTACTATAAAAAATATATTGGCATTAACTAAAATTGCATGCCAAATTTAATTTTAAAAAAAATCATAAAAGCAATCTTGGTAATAATAAGCTTTTTCTCTTTAACAAATAAGGTTTTATGTAAAAAAAAAAAAAAAAAAACTTCCGCAATAACAACGCACAAAATTCGCAAATTTTGCCTTGATTTTCATGCAATATTTTAACTTAAAAACAATTTAATGTCGAATTAATTTAAGAGACATGAGTCGTTTCAAATCATTAATCTGGTAAAACATAACATGTATAAAACAAGTGTGACCACTTAATATTCTTTTGTAATGCTGAAAATATATATAACATTTAAATTTTACGAAAAAAAATATTGCAAATTATTTTTTTCTATTTTGCAGTACTATTTCTTTATCACACAATGATAAGTTACTGCTATAGTACATAGAAAACAAGAAATAGATTGATTTTATTCCCATGTTATAAAATTCCAAGTGATCCCCAAAGCTATGACTGAGACATATACTTATTTGGACAAATCGTAGCAATTGCACTTTATAAAGTTCCTTTGTAAACTATCATTTTTTATGTTTATTAAATTTTATTAAAAAAGCAATTATGTGCTTAATGAATTTCAATTTCAATATTTTTCAAATAAGATTTTATATTTTCTATAAAATACAAAATTTAATCAAGAGGCCATACATATTTTTTTCAAAAAAAATTAATTGTTTGATTTAATATTAATAGCATTACTCAAATTTATTTTAAGTCTCTTGAAAATACTTTAGAAAGAATTTTTGTCATATTTTCAAACTTTAACTGCAATGTCTGCCTTTATATATTTTTTAATCTGCCTTGATTCCTTATGCAACAGACGTCTTGTATTCAAAAACAGATGAGAAAACATTTCTTTACTGCAACATTTGAAAGATATAGATAAAATAAAAACATTCGCGCCAAATTAGAAAGTAAACAAGAAAAAATTCCATTAACAATGAGAAACTGGTTGAATGCGACTTTTTAGTTTAATCCTGAAATTATTTTTAAAAATTCGTAGTTATTTTTAAAAATCATGTAGTACGTTAAATTGATTATAAAATTTCAGTTTTACATCAGAATGCATTTTTAAAGAAAGAAAATTGAGTCCACAAGAGCATGACTATCAAAATTGAAATTTTTATAGAAACTGAATTGAATAAACTTTTTAGTAACTTTTTGTTAGAGGAGAAATCATCCTTAATAACTTAATCTTCTTAAGAAAATCTTCTTTCATTGAAATAATAAATCTTTTCTTGAATATTTATATATATATATATATATATATATGTGTGTGTGTGTGTGTGTGTGTGTGTGTGTGTGTGTGTGTGTATGTGTGATAGTGTGTGTGTGTGTGTGTGTGTGTGTGTGTGTGGCGTTATTAAATCTTATATAACCTGCGTATGATATATTTTAATCGTACAAAATTTTCTAATTATTTTCACTGCAACATGCCCATACATCAAATACATTCATGCTACATTTAAAATATAACAACTTCGTTTTATTACCTTAATAAAAAAATAAACTATGTAAATAGCATTCAAAATGAGAAAGATTTAAATATTAAATTAAATATCTGTTTTTCTTTTAAAACATATATGGGTCAGGTTTAAGATAAAGGGCAAGTAGCCGAATGGTCAGTGGTCTAGTCTTCGGTTCAAAAGTTGTAGGGTTTGAATCCCACTTCAAGCGTAAAAGTTTATAATAGCTCGGAACGCACTTTAAAAATATAGGTCCCAGACTAATTTGCCCTTGTGTGCAAAATGATCACTGAACTATAAAACAAACCACACCTGTGTTAAGCATTACAAAACTACTGATTTGAAAAATGCTTGGACTAAAAATTATGAAACGAATTACTTACAGCATCAAAATGAGGTTTTTTATTCTTTATGTAAGAAAGAAAAAATTTTGCATTTGAATTTTATCACGTTTCTCAAAACAATCGTTTTCCATTTATGATTTTTTTGAAACTCATATCCGATAATACCATTTCTATTATCTTAAATGCATTATTATTATTAACAGAAAACAATTTTGGCACACATTTTGCTGAACTTTAATTCCATTATAAACTTTTCAAGTAAATTTAGGCATGATTTAAACTCCAAAACAACGAATTAAATTAAGCTTCCATTTATTTCTATAAAATACTAATTCGCGTGATTAAAATGCAAGCATTCAGTTGCTATATGAAATGAATCATTCTTACATCCCATATTAAAAATTTACATTTCAATCAGGACTATTCAACTTTATTATCTACAACATAGAGACATTCTCTGAATTTAATTGATGAATATCTTCATTTCCAGAAACCTCATCACTAATAATTTTTCACATTGATTCATTTAAAACTGAGTGTTTCCACTGTGCCCAGTTTGTCAAATGACTGAAGTAGAGATCTGGCGTGAAAGTAAATAGGATTGCGCTTCCATACTACATTCGACCAAAATAGAGCAACTCAGCGTTCTTTGTGTTAACTCAGTGCGGCTATTAATCGGATCAAGCAAAAGCTGAGTCATGAGAGCTATTATCCAGGAGAATTATCTCAGGATCGGGAACTGACAGGTGCTGTTGTACGGCATAACCTATGCATCATTGCTACTGCGAATTTTTAAGGTATGCGCTTCGTTGCATACTGTTTTAAATAAAACCAAAGATGCAAAGCAATTCAAATTTGTGATTAGAAAACTAATTAAGTATAATTGATTTCTAACAAATTTCCATAATGTAGATTTGTGCTCATGAAATTTTTTAAATTATAAATTGCGAAAGAATATAAAATACAAAGTTTTGTTTTGAATTTAGTCTTACGTTAGAAAAAATATTACACATTGAATGTAATAAATTATACAAACTCTTGAATGTTGTACGTATAAATATTAAATAATTTTACATGAATAAATATTTTATAGATATAATAATGCATGTTTTTATCATTACGTTCAGTAATAAGACATTAATTAATTAAAAAGTAAAATTATAGGCCATATGATACTGTTATTGATTTAATCATGAAATAAGTTTATGTTGAGAAGCACTTCATAAATATTAAAATTCTTACGCTGTTTTATACTTTTATTTAATTTTATAAAAATAATAATTTATTTTTCAATATGTTTAAGTAGTTTGTTTAAAAAATTTATAATTTCATCCTAGTTTAAGATTAGACCATTTATTAATATTCGAAGACTGCTAGAAAACACATTGACTTGTACTTTAAATTTTCCAAAACATAAAACCAAATTTCATAAAATTTAAGTTTTATTTCATAGACTTAAATTTTATGAAATTTGTTATAAGTCTATAATATTAAATAAAAAGCAAAATTCCTCTGTTACAAGCTAATTAGCTATAAATTAACGTGGGATTTCGTGATCCTATAATCCTTTCACTTTTTTAGACGTTTAGAAAATTTCAAAGTTGCGAAGATATTACGGAACGTTTAACTTTATTAATGAATTTTATTATGTATATATCTAAATTAAAACATAAAAAATAATAATAGAATTTTTTTTATATTTTTATGAACACATAAACTTTTTGTTTCCTCTAGATACATTTTATAAATCTAATATATACATTTTATAAAGCTAATATATTTTACTATGATACATATAATTTTTCGCTTTTAAAAAACAGAAATGCACGTGTCATCTTTGACATGAAACATATATAAAACTTTTATTGAGAACTTGCATATAGAAATATAATTTTGTATGTAAATTTACATAACTATAATAAAATGTAAAAATTCGTATTAAATTTTGGATTACGCAAGAAAATTTTTACAATGGCAAAAGTGTAGAATATTAAATTAATTTCACAATAGTTCATCATTTATCAAGTAAATATCTCATTTAAGAAATAAAACGAAGCGTCGTTAATCATTCATAAAATTTTTTTGAAGAATTTGGTTGTGATGTATCACACAGTGTCGAATCTACACTTGTGTTCGAAGAGTGATTGTAGAACAATTAATCAACGAACCAAAAAGATAAATTTCTTTTATAAAATAGGCAAAAGAAAAATATAAAAAAATTGTTAAACAATAATATATTTTATGATTTGCCAATACTTTTTTAAATTTGAATTGGAGACATTTTGCTTCTTTCCAAACTGATTGTTTTAATTCCAAAAATTAGCCCTGCCACAAAATTTAAAACTTAAAACTTTAGCATTTTTGAAACTATTAACATGTAGTCATGAATTTCAAATTCCGGCAAATTAAATCAAATATGCAAATCTGATTACTTTACATTACTTAATTTACTTGAGACATAAATATGATAAGCGGCTGACATACATAAATTTTATTTAGATACTCCATATAATGTCTTATTTTCTTTCAATTAATAATTTGTTATATATTTTTTTAATATATTTTAGAGCATTTTTAGCGCATGCCAAAATAATTAATAATTATATGAACATTGCTTGAAACGTTTATATTTTATTTTAGATTAAGAAAAAATTAATAAAATAATGTATTTTCAAACTTACCTGCCAATGGAAATGACCAAAGCAACGTTAGGATTAAAAGGACATTTCTGTGCAATCCACAAAACCAAGTACAATTTTTTCTGGAACAGTTCTGAAGTATGTTTAAAGTACGCATAACTGTTTCTTTGTGTTTTCTTGTTTTTTTTGACTGAATTCAAAGATATAGGCTGTTTACTTTGTTTAAAATGTTATGAGCATTATTTAGTTCAGCACAAATAAGTATTATTTTGAATATAGTTGAAATCGGTATGCTCAGTGTTAGATAAATTGTGTATGTTTCTTTCTTCTTAAAATACAATCACAAATAGAACATTTGATGCAAATGCTCTTTCAGTCAACAAAATAGGGTTTACGGAATAAATTTCATATATATTTACAACATTCTGTTTAGAAATAAAGATGTTGTTTTCTCTTAGATACTGCAACAATATTTACTATACATATTCAGTTTTATTTCCACGTTTGGCACATACCATCTATATACGAAATTTTATTACGAAAATGTACAAATGTACACATTTATTTCTTAAACTACATATACTTTTCTTTCAAAATACAAAATTTCTTTACAAACTCACAAGAAATTTAAGAGATTTCTCAAAGTTCCATGTAAATATTTCAAAACTTACAGCCGTTTTAGATTGTTACATCAGCAACATAACGTATCAGAGTCAATACAAACTTTCTTCCCTTCTTACTATTTCAAGAAAATAAATTTACGTTTTCACAAGTGGCTTTAAGCACTGGTTAAACGAGTACTTTTTAATAACAATTTCATGACATCAAAATAAATTATTTGTTCCATTATTTCCTTGTAAATATTTTTTTTCAATTTAAAATTCTATTAAAAGTTTTGACAGTTATAATATCGAAGATTGTACAAAATCACACATTCACAAAATTTGTTTGACACTGATAGCCAGAAAAAATCCATTTTACACTATCCCGGTAAATACTATTTTGTTGCGGCCCTGAATTTAAAAAAAATAATAAAGTGATAAGCCAATGGAAAAGTTTCCAAAACTTTTTGGCGGGCCGTTGTCAAAGTCACCCTCTACCGGCAAGTCGCTGAAGAAGCGATCTATAAGTCACTTTCGTATCTTGCACTCACTCAGCAATTCAGTGCGAGAAACAGGACGTGCAGACACAACACAAGACCATTAGTATCAGCTTGTAAGATCTCACTGTTACAGTGCGGAAGGAAGACCATACGCTGCTGGACCACTCGGGTATCTGAGGAAGGCCATGGGGTTTTTATAGGAGTGTGGCGTGTGAGTCAAACAATCAGACTCTTATGCGCAGGTCCCTATCGATCGAGCAGTCGATCCTTCTGTGGACTCTTCAGGGAGAACCCCTCTTTCACTTAGCACCCTTTTTCCTTACACACCATGTCCTAACTTTTCCACTGAAGTCATTAAAAACGCATTGGTCCCTCTTCGTCCGAAGTTTTTCATAAAGAATATATTTTAATGTAACCGAAGAAACACGTCATCAAAATGCGAACACGAAAAGTTATGTTGAAAGCAGTGAATATGTAAATGTTTTCTCTTTCACTGCGTTTAAGAAGGGTGGAAAACTCTGATTTTTGATGAAATCAATCCCCGCTTTGGAGTATACTTCGCGAACACTTAAAGTTCGTGCGGTGATTTCAAAAAGTAAAAAATGAGACTTAAGAAAAAAATTATTTAATAGGTCAAATGCGATAGGCGGTTAAAAATATTTTTACTTGAAACTATTAAATTAATTATTTTTATTACATTAAGTTAATAAAATTATGCGCTGAGCAATATAAAGAACTTGAAAGAGACAAAAATTTCATAAGTAAAAAAAATCTTAAATCATATAATCAAATTCTATCATATAGAGGACATTCTATTATCAGTTTGCAGTATAAATGAGCAAACGTGGGTTAAGTACCATCATCGCATACATTTTTCTAACAATACGCAAAAATAGAAATGTATGGTAAATGCAAAATTTCTAACTTTGTTTTATATCAGCTAGAATTTTTTCACACACACAAATAGATTTTTGAAATTAAGTTTCCTCTTGGAGTTTAAAAATTGTTAAGTACATCAATTTCTAATAAAATGCTAGCTAAAGTTTTTCGATACTGTTCGAATTACTAATCGAATTAATAAGTTTAATGTTTATATTAAAAAAAATTATACTTTTTTATCATTTTTTTTGTTTTCATTATTATTCCCGTACATTAAATCATTTTCAAATTGTTTTCAGGAAAAAGTGTTTGTATATTGCCTATCACTATAATATGCTACCACCGGAATATTCTAAATGAGTGAGATGTGAGATTTAAATGGTAAAAAATGAATATAATGTATATATATATGAATGCTTATATAGATAATACTTAAAAATATCTGAGAATTGAAAACGCAATAAATGGGAAGAAATTCTATCTAATAAAATTATTTAATTATATATATATACATATATATATATATATATATATATATATATATATATATATATATATATATATATATATATATATATATATATATATATATATAAAGAAGCTTTAAGTAAAAATAATTTTACTTTGCATATAAATCTAAAAGTGTATTCATAAAATCTGATTCTAAAATACTTTACATTTATTTTCTTCTTATGTTTTATTGAAAAAAAAATATTTGTGAAATTATTTAAGGATTTGTATTTAATAATTTCTTAGGCGTATAAAAATCTGCCAATTCACCAAATGTTCTGTCATGTTTAAAAATAATTTGTTATTTTAAATATCAATAAATAGGAAATAGATGTTCATTTTAAAAATATTAAAGAGTAAATATGTTTTGATTATTTTAGAGAAAACCATTTATGCAACAGAAACTAGATTTTAAGGCCAAGTCCTAAGATTTTATCCCAAAACCCAAGACGATTCATTGAGAAAACGTTTTTTCCAGCAAATAAGATATATTCTTACAATGCAAATTCAGAGTACTTTAATTATTTAAATAAATGCACTTAAAAAATTTATTTATAAGCTGATGGACATATTCTTTTACTGTTAAAGAAAAATAATCTAATGTTCACAATTATTTTCAACATAAAATATTTAAACTTACGAGTATATAACAAAATTATAAGCCATTAGACATCAATTGACAAAATTAAAATACTTTTATTTTAATTAAAGCAAAGAAAGTTTATAAAATTTTTTACAGTTAATTTTTACAAAATTTACATTTTTGTAAGAATTTAATTTATACTAGAAATAAGTAATAATTTTGATTTTTGGAAAAAAAAGTTCAAAATTTACTTAAAGTAATACCTATAATCTTGATAGATGAAATAATTAGTTTCTATTTTACTTAACATCAATCGCATTCATTTGAATATTTTTCGGTAAAAGTTTAAAAAGAAAACTTGTTGAATACTGTTATAAAATTAATTATTGATTTTATAATAATTTATACGTGATTGTTTAAAAAATTCTTTGAGCACTTCTCATTTAAAGTAAAGGCTATTCAACTAATAAAGCTGATATCTTTTTCTGTTAAGCATACTTTTTTAAAAATATGAATTAATAATTTTAATTTTCTAGTTTAAGTAAAATGTAATCAATCTTTTCATAGGTATCATATTAAGTTTATGTTGTAATAATGACATAAATTTAAATATCTGCGAGAATTCGTTCCAGAAACATTTAAAGGAAATTTTATTTCGATGTTACATTATTGAGATTGTTTGAATTAAATAATTAAAATACCTTAAAATTTAATGAATTAAAGAAATAAGTGACTAAGAAAAAATATGGCATCTTATAACGAGAAAATTATAAAAATAATAAACAAAATAATTTCAGTAAAATAATCATTAAAATTTCGAGGAAATCAGTATATCACTAAAATATTAAATTTGGTGTTGCCAAGTTGATAAAATGTTCTTTTAACACTTGTAAAGCATTATGAGCATAAGCATTTTATATGCAAAATGTAAACTTAAAATATCAACTATGTTTCATTTCCAATGAAATGTCCTTATTCTTTATCCCAATTTAAATATTCCTTGAATGAATTTTCGTAGGATCTTGTTTGCAAAATTTAAATTTTCCACTGCTGTGCCGCTTTGGAGAAATTTTTATGGTGTCAGTGTACAATATATAATATAATATTTAAATAACTCATTATTTATTGCGTTGTGTTGGAATATTAAAATATAAACTTTATGTGTGAATTTTATGTATGAAAAAAAAACCCAATAAGTTATGAATACATTTTGTCTGACTTAATAAGCAAATTATTATATTAAATTATAAATTATGAAATTATATTATGAAAACTTGCGAAAATGATGTATGATACATAATCCATCTCCAGTTTTACATCAAATTGTAAGTATTATTCTCTGTACTTACAACTTAACATATGCAATTAACATATGCAATTACTAAGGAAGACAATTTTAAATGGTTAACTTTGGTTTGCTAAAATTTCATTAAAAACCCATTATTTTCCCACACAAACTTTTTGCAACCAATAACTACCCATTAAGATAACTTATTAAATATTGACTTCCGAAATGTGTGGGTTAGATATCATAGAAGTGAAATGATATTGAACATGTAGGAGTTAGTTGTGCAATAATTTGATTTACTTAATGAGCTAACTATAAAATGTTACAAATGAATTTTGAGAGACTAAATAAATGTAATAAGAGCTTGGTTCTTTGAGATAAATATTCTTTTGTAATGCATATTTTAAACATACGTTTAGTTTTTTTCTATTTATTTAAAATATGTTAAGAAATGTTGGATTTTTCAAACTGCTGTCTGATTTAAATATTAATTTTATAACTTATTAACAAGCTTTACCCTCATATGCAATTAAATAATAATTGTATATTATTTTTCTGCACGAAATTGACATTAAAATAGATGGGTTAATTAATATATTATATTACTACTTGTATCTATGGTTTTAAAAAACTGATAATAGTGAAACCTCTTTTTGTAGATTTTATTTGTACTGAAATTTATTTTAAAATATATTTTGGTTTGTGTTTTTACAATAATATATAATGAAAAACGATTAATAAATATGTTTATGCTGCTTGCCCATATACACTTAAAATATATTTTTTTAAATATTTTTTAGAATGAAATTTGCGAATTTATGTAGGTTTTCCTATTTAGAAAATGTTACAAATTAAACATTTATAAAAGCAAATTTAAATGTTTAATTTCCAATATTTTAATTTTAAAAAATTCTTACTAAATATATAATTAAGTCTACACATATGCTTTTATGAAATAGTATAATTTATGCATTATCATAATCTAAAACCCTTCTCAATAATTTATAGTAAAGAGTGCTGGGTCAATAAAAACAATGACATTTTTCCAACTGAACTTTAAAATTAATTCTCCTTATCATTGTGAATTAAAGTTTTATGTAATGATACTGTAAATACGATATATTTTATATATATTGTGATATGGTGATATGTTGTATGATATTGATACTGTAATTATAAATTGTGATTTCAAAACTAATGCTGCAAATAAATCATCAATTTAGAAATGTTTATCAATAATTACAAACTCTGTTATTTTTTTAAATCTTTTTGGAGCAATAATTATTTTAATTATTTATATTTCGAAAAACCAAAATTTTATAGAAGAATGAAAAATTATACATTTATCTTCACTTTCATTATAAAATACTCTCCATTTCTAACAAATTTGAAATACAATTTATGAATTGATTTTTAAATTTTTATAAGAAGGGATCCTTGTTATTTTCATTGTTATTCATAGATTATATATTTAGACTATAGTCTGATTGAAAATAACATACAGGTTTCATACATCAAATGTTTTTTTGCAACGCACTTTTTTATAATAACAAAATGCACCATATTATTATCTATAAACAGTAAATTAAAATAACTATGTTACTGTAATGAGGCACTTTATTTTAAGGGAAAATTTTACCCGTAGTTCTTATTGAACTATGCTACTATAAAGTAACAACAGGTTTTATTTTTCACTAATATATATATATTTGTTTTGGTGTAAAAAGTAGTTACTTATATATAATATTTAATTTTCTATGCTATATGTTTTTAGCTAAAACTTGAAGATTTAGTTTTATTCTTATGAAAATTAATTTTAAACTGTTGAGAGAGCAAACAAAATCCACTGAATTTTCTATAATGTTTAATTAATGAATTTAATAGATCTGTGATTAGAGAAGTTAATGCTTTGAGCGAAATAAAAAGTTGATTTTTTTTGATTAAGGATTTAAAATGTTATTTAAATTAATGATTAGTAAATAACAATATTACTCAGAATATCTTCAATAAAATGTTACTAATTTTGATAATTTTTAAAGTTTTTCTTATTTTTTAATTTTTTAAATACAAGAACTGAATAATAACACCAGAAAGCAATCCAAGAAATCAGTTATGAATATATTATGAATTTAATAATATAATTCATATGAAATATGAATTTAAAATCGAAAATTTTACATTCATATTTTAACATACTAAGAATTCATTTATGTTATTATAATTCTAACAGAAACAAAATTTATATTGCTTATTTAATTATTAAAGTATTGAATTTGGAATATTGTTTTTATTGTCTTTAATTGGGGTTTTTATTGTCTTTAATTGGAGTCTTTAATTGATGGAAAGCAAATAAAATACACTAAATAAGTTGATTTCATTAACTTATGATTACTTATCCTATTATCATAACTTGAATGTAATCCACATAAAGCAGTTAAATTCAATTATTACTGAGTGTTTTAAATACTTAAACAAAATCCCTTCCCAATGCAACTTATTGGCCTTTTGTTTGAGAGAGAGATAAGGTTATCGTAAATCAGTGTTAACCTCCATTGTTAGAACCAAAGTCTCCTTACTACAGTGAAAGATTAGGTTAATAAATTATCGCATTCATAATCTCTCTTCGTCTCAGTGCAAGTTTAAAATTTCATGTTTGCAGTTATAAATGAAAATTCCCTCTTATTTACAACGCAGCATGGTCAGAAATGCTGCACAGACTTATTCCGAAACGACTCATCCCCCCATAAGCCAGTGAATATTTTGAATAACATTTCTGCGTTTCGAAAAGGATGCACACACAAATCAAGTTTTGTTTTAAAGGCCAAAATGGCATAATAAAATCTAACTACATTTATAAAGCTTTGTGTGAATATTTCATAAATTTAATATGGAATAACAAAAATCATCATTCATATTTTTAAGATAAATTGTTGTTTTATTTCAATAAAAATGTTTATTTTACTATTTTAAAGTTCATTATACATTTTAATATAGTCAACTGAAACATTAAGAGGGATATATATATATATATATATATATATATATATATATATATATATATATATATATGTATGTATGTATGTACAGGGTTAGCAAGAAATAAGTTTCCCACTTCAGAGGGCTGTAGAATACGTTCTATTTGCCCAAATGAGATAAAATTTGAACTACAGATAATTCAAATGATGCGCTTGACATTTATTTAAAAAAATAGTTGAAAATTTCGCCGATAGATGGCGCTGTAATACACATAAAACATTTGATATGCTTTATAAATGTCAAAAAGTAATAATGAAAAAGTAGCGTTACAACTCTTCAATATGCCCTTCTTCATTTTCAACAATGTGCTCTAATCGCAGAACCATATTTTCGACAGCAGACCGGTGTGAGTCTGTCGGAATATCAAGGATATGGCGCCTAATGCTGTCCTTCAGATCTGGTACGCATGCTGGCCTTTTACGGTAGACATTGCCCTTCCAAATGTATGCCAAATGAAGTAGAGCATATTGAAGAGTTGTAACGCTACTTTTTCATTATTATTTTTAACATTTATGAAGCATATCAAATGTTTTTATGGGTTTTACAGGGCCATCTATCGGTGAAATTTTGTACTATTTTTTAATAAATGTCAAGCGCATCATTTGAATTATCTGTAGTTCAAATTTTATCTCATTTGGACAAATAGAACGTATTCTACAGCCCTCTGAAGTGGAAAACTTATTTCTTGCTAACCCTGTATGTATGTATATATATAGAATTTATAAATTGCATGCTTTAATATAGATGTATGAATTTAAATATTAGTCCCGTACATATGAAACGTAGAATTAGTTGAAATACATTCTTACAGTATAGTTTATAGTTATACTTATAGTTTTAGTTATACTTGAATGTTTTAGTAAATGTCTTTTAAGTTTTCCTTAAAACCACATGTACATAATTTTTTAAACAAAAACTTTTCTCCAGCAAGAGTAATAGTTAACAAAATGTAAGCTGTTTAACTCATTTAACCTAACATTTGTTAAATTATGCTTGATTTTCTTCAGAATGTTTCATTGTTTTAATTATATTCATTGAAATCGATGTCTATTGTACTGGTTCTGTTAAATTACAGTCAATGATTTGAACTATTATTATAGCAGTTGTCTTAATACAAGAAAAAAACCAAGACACCTGAAAAATGTAATATTTTAACAAAACAGAAATGAATTCCATTTTGTTAAAATATTATAATTAAATAATTTTACAATGCATATTAAAACAATTTTATTTAGTAAGAAAGTGTGCATACAAAATAATTTTACTCCCTATGTACTTTCAGATTGTTACTTGTTTATGTTTCATTAATCACAAAATTTTAATAAATCCCTCAAGAATTATACTAAAATCTTGTATCAGAAAATACATTATTTTATTGATGAAACTCACGCCTTTCAAGTGACAAGTTACATTTTTGCTATCTTACTTTGAAACAGTTTTTAAATATACCATTTGAAATCCATTTTTGAAAAATAGTACTTTATGTTTCTTACAATGATACTTCGTGAAGTCAAAATACATTCAAGGAAGTGAAAGTCCTATATATCTGAATTGAATTGTATCTTTCAAATACTGAAATGCGTTTAAATTTCATGAATATTAAAAAATTGCTTATAAATTTCTTAATATTTTGTCTATTTCTATATAGAAATTTTTCCAGTATTTTACACACAAAACTTTAATAATTTCTGATTCATGTAATATTTCATTGGTAATCGATGTTTCTGGATTAATATATATTAATGTCACACAAGAATTTGAACTGAAGAGATAAGATCATTGAATACACACACTTATAAGCTTAAATATAACATACGAAAAATCCTATTTCATAATAAATAACTCATGTATTAACAGAAGAGGTTTTATGAGTTTCATGTATACAGCAGATTGTTGTATACAATCTGCTGTATACATTTGCAATTAAGAGAAATGTTTAATAATAAATAAATAAAAATGATATATAAGAATAAATTACTGTGCTTCTCAATTTTTATTTCGGAAAAATGCTTTGATATTTTAGAATTACAGATTAGACTTTACATGCAACCTCAAAATGGATGCGAATATGCTTCGCCATGTCATCAAGTTATAGGAAAAAATTTAAATTGTCTCAACACAGGAAAAACGTATGACATTAACTCTAAATTAGATTTTGGATACATCTTTGTTTTTAAATTTAAATATTTTCTTGCCTCATAACACATATTTTGCCTTAATATATTCCATCAAAACAATTATAAACTATTTTGAATTTCTAAATTACTAAGAAAAAAGGGATATATTATATAAATATACAAAAAAGAAAATGTATTCATCCATTTTGAAACGTAGATAAATTATTGTAGAAGTTCTAATGATTATTTCATCTCAGCTCAAGAAAATTTTAATACATATTTTTCATTTAATTAACTTTTTTAATAAAAACAAATCCGAAAACTAGTTTTCATTTTATGTAGAAGATAAAACAAGATTTATTAATTTTTTTAATTATATGTGTGTTACACAGTACTGATATTTGAAAATGAATAATGATATTTATCATCAGATATATTTAAGAAAGTCTAAGAATATTGATTAAAAAAACTATACTTTGGAAATAAAAAAGTAATAGTATGTTAAAAACAGCATGTATATATATATATATATATATATATATATATATATATATATATATATATATATATATATATATATATATATATATATATATATATATATGTATATTCACACAAGTATGTGCCTAAAATTGTACCACCAAATAATTTTATCATCACTTTTATATAGATTATTTAATTTTAATTTGCAAATGTTAAGATTGTTTGGTGAATATTTTTAGAAAAAATAACGTCATATCAGATAATAATTGCATTCTGAATAGATCAAAAAAAGTCAAAATATAATTATTTGGAATTGAAATCGCGTTCAAGACTGCATGTGTCTATTTGAAACAAAATAAAAATATATCATTTTTGTGTATTTATTTTTAATTATAAAGATTATGTTAGGCGTTTAAGAAATGCTTAAAAAATTTCTCTAATCGAATCTCTGAACGGAAGTTAATCCCTCTTAAGAAATTTTTTCATTGTAAGTTTCCTTTCTAAAATCTCGCAGATCATGTCCTCTCTCTCCAAAAAATGTACACAGCACATGGATTCTTGTAGAAATAAATCTTATCCCACCAATACATGCTTTTCCGCTGCTGCCACTTTGAGAGTAGAAAGGCTCACTCTATGTATAACCTGCTTTTCATCTTTATGCCCAACCTTCTTTATTACGCGTCCCTCCTGCAACCTACTAACCGAAGCAGTACGGATCTACTAGAAAATCCCCTTTTGCATGGGGCTTCTCTCTTTTCAGAAGAGAGGGCTTTAGAGATTTCCAATAGCTGCTTGTTTCCCTTGACCCGATCTACATCTAAAATTATTTGGGACTTCAATTGGAATTGTGTACCGATCGAACTGCTCTCTATACTGTGACTTTGGATTCAATTTTCTTCCAAATACTGATGTTTACCTAAAAGTTTCGGCACTAATGACGCAAGAAAGATTTGTTTAAGTTTGTTCAAATCTTAAATTTACTTTAGATGCGAGTATTTTGACTATTCAAAGAGAACAATTGTTTAAAATTGAGTTTAGCTCTCACAATTAATATTTTCGCTCTGAATCAAACTGAACTTCGGTCAATGCGTTTATATGCATTAAAAATTAAGCATTTTTCACTAGAGCGTTATTAAAACAGATTATGAATAGTCAGAAAACCAATGTAATTAATCTGGAAAAGAGAGAATAAAATATGCTGAAAGACATTTAGAAACTATTATAAAAACAAATTATAATCGTTTGTAAATATAAGAACTTTACAGATTATAAGTTTTAATTGAATAAAACTTTTTAATTTTGTTTTTAATTTTTGATTAAAAAAATGCGTGTGCATGTTATTAAATGCATAAAAGTGAAACTAAGCTGATTACTAAAAAACGAAGTTCATGTGAGGCTAATAAAATTGCATAGGAAATTTTAAAAAATTATTAATCTAAAAAACTCATAAATAACATTTGCATACGTTAATCATCAAGCCAACATACTACCATATCTAAAAATATCTGTGGCATCATTTGGAATTATTTCTTGTCACTCAATCAATCAGATTTAACTTAAGTATTTCAAATATTGTTGGCATAAAAGTATCATACTTTCGATAGTCAAATTAATTATGTAATTTCAGTTTCAGAAATAAATATTAATAAAATATTTATTTCGTAAAGCTTTTAAAAACTTTTCCTCATTAAAAATATTTTATACAAAATGTTCTTAAAAATTTGTATATTTAATAATTTTGCTTATCAATTTAATAATATTTAACATTAGCAAAATTCTTTTTCTTTATTTAGCTTAGTGTTAGAAGATTAAATTTTATTTTTCAAAAAATATTCAGAAAGTATTTCATTAGTATTTGTTTACAAAAGGATTTTTTTTATTTTTATAAAAACTGTGTACTAAAGACATACCAAAGCTTTGTACCTAAACAATAAAATTTTTATTCAAGGTTTCTTCATTAAAAATGACATTAGTTTACCTTTATTGTTAAATTTAAATTTTTATATTGAATAAAAAAATAGTTTCTTTTTTGAATTTTGAATTTTTTTTTAATTTTTAACAAATGAAAATGATATTTATTTTGTAATCATTTTCCATGATAAGAAAAAAATGTTTTGATTTTATAAAACTTACTTAATTAAAAGTACAAAATTATAGGGTTATATGTATAAAGCAGTTTCCTAGCTGAAAGAGAAATGGGCTTTCCCCTAAATACTGTTATGGAATTGGGAGAGCACCATTGAGGTCAGAATGTATTCATACATCTTAGAGTTCATGCTTCCAACCTCAAGAACTAAGAAATTCAGATCAAACTATTAGAAACATTTTCATTTCATGATAATTCCACCCCAAACTTTACAGTCAGAAGTAGATAGTCATTTAAGATCCCTACAACAAAAGTAATATTGCCAATAAAGTTCCGTATTTTAATAGAAAAGAAAATATACTGATTTCAAGAAAAATATATTCTTATTCTTCTTTGAGTAAAAAATAAAACGTATAAATTTATAATGAAAAGTCTCTATAAAAATGAAAAACATATTTCTTTATTTTGCTATTCCAACACACACATTGACAAAATAATAAGCAGAATTCTTCGAACTCCAAATGCAATATTCAAAAGAATTTGAAATTTATCTGCCTTTCTAACGATTCAGTATTTAATTATTTTCTTTTTTGCTGAAATTTAAAAATGTTATCTACTAATCCCAAATTATAACTATAAATAATCAAATAACTACTAAATTCAATTGTATCATTAATTTTTTATGTTACCCAATTACCTATATTGAAATGAATATAAACATTGGGATATTACCTTCAACATTACAAATTCTTTAATGAATATATTTTGTCATGCAGTGAGATTTGCAGTTGTATTTTTATTTAAAAATTAAAATATAGATAGCAATTTTCTAAATTAGCTTGAATATAACAGCATTTAATTCAGTCATAAATTTTACTGCGCAATTTTATTTCTAAATAATCAACTAATAGCAGAAATTTTTAAATAATATATTATTAAAAATGTTTCCTGAGGCATATAAAATTGAAGATATAAAAGAATAATTTCCTTATTTCTTCGTGAAATGAATTGGAAAAATAGCACTTATTAGCATTAAATATCTCATATCTCAACAGTAATACATCAATTAACATTTATGGTATTTGTACATTGAATTTAGTACATCATTTATATAACTTTCTATATCATATAACTAACTTTATATAACTTTAGTATATCATAATATAACTTTTCTATCCCAAAACAAGCGACTGTTTAGTGATGAAAATTCTTAAATACATATTACTTTCTTTCTCAACATATTTCTAAGCAATTGTACATTTAAAAGCATGTAAAAATGTCGCATCAAAATATTAATGGCACTCGCCCATTGCGACTAATGTTTCCTAAAATATACATGTCTCTAGGCTGCATCAAAACAACTCTTTGAATATCATGAGCTGACGTAGCATTAAAATAATGCATTCCACGAACACATTTTGTCAATTCAAATTTCCCCACCTCAAAATATATTTACTTAACTATTCGTAGAAAGAGCATCTTTTTTCTACTGAGCTTTTTGTTACTTAAGACCTTGTGAAGAGAGATAAAAATTACACTTTTTTAGAGTCGTTAAATATTCATCGAAACGTGAGTCGTATGAATTTTAAAAACTCTCAAAATGCTCTTTTCGTCTATACTTTAACTCGATCAGCATTCACTGTGAAAATAAATTCACACACAAATTTTGATTTCCATATATTATTATGTATTCCATGAATCGATGCCTGTGAATTTTATGATGATTATTAAAATAGAAAACTCTAACTTAAGAAGATCATTTGAAGACAAATATGTGTGTAATTTACAACATAATTGGCAACAAAGCTCAAATTAAATGCACTGCCTGTTAAATATCATTTTTAATTTTTTTAATTTATACAATTAAAATTCATGTTTTTAATTTTAAGCAGTTTGCTTGCTTTCTATAAAATCAGATTATTATGTATTAACATTAAGTTTTCATTTTTTCACTTTATTTCAACATTATTCATTAAAAAACTTACTCAAAATTATAAAGAATAAATGTCATGAAATTTTGCGCATAAAATTATATTTTAAATTTAATAAGTATTTATTTAAGAAATATTTAGTATAATTCTAGCAATACAATATATATTGTGGTATTTATAATTCAATGCTCACTAAGGGTGAATGAATTTTATTAAATTTTAGCATTATAATATTGTGTTAATAAAATTGCATGTAGAAATAAAAGTGCATTTTATATAAATCTTTAGGATTTTATACGCAAATAAACATTTTTAAACATTTTTTTCTTTATATGTTAATTGTTTTAGTCAGTTTATTTATAGAGCTTTTCAAAGAAAAGTTCAAAGCATTATATCTTTTCAATGAAACGTTAAATAATGAAATAAAAATGAAATAACTATAAATTACATATATATATATATATATATATATATATATATATATATATATATATATATATATATATATATATATATATATATATATATATATATATATATATATATATATTATATATATATATAGATAGATAGATATTGCATTTACAGAATTATTACAATTCAAGAATTCAAATTAAAATGTCAAAAGATATTTATTTATTGAAATTTTGTAAAAATAATTTTTACCAACCAAAACTTTTCTCTTGCAATATTGACTATTTTCTGACAATATCAATAAATACATCCTTACTTATAATGAAATAATAACATAGGTTAAAACTTTGTCTGGTGAAACTTATATCAAAAAATTAGTCTTAAAGGATATTTCCTTCAGTTAGAAAAACAGTATAAAAATTCGTATAGAGAAATATTTTCTTTGACACAAAATTAATCAGTTAAATTACCTCTTTTGATAACTAGACCTCATAAGTTTTGTTTTAGATTTGCAATATTACCCAATTAAAATCATTTCGGTATTTTCTGTAGCTAGATTTTTTTTAACTGACCTGCAATACTTATCGATATGTCAAAGTGTAATGTTATTAAATCATGCGATGAATGAATTTCAATCCCATTTTTAAATTAAAGCTTAAATATAATTAATTTGATATTCACAAGCTGGTGCATTTCATCCACATTATTTGGCAGAAATTAAATAACGTTATTTAAAATCTTATAACGATATTTTATTTATTTCTTTTTTAAAAATGATTCCTTCTAGAAATTTAATAAAATATTTGAAATATTTCATAAATAATGAAACAGAGTATCTAATTTATTTACTACCTTAAATATTGATTTCCTATTTTGCAATTAACTTATTTTATGTGTGTCTGTGTACATATAAAGAGAGAGATGCTTCAGTGTCTGCAAAAAATATATATTTTATTTTTGTATTCCTGAAAATGAGTTAAGGTAAAAAAAATTATAGTTTATCCATAAGCCTTAAAATTGAATAAGTTTATGCTTCCTAGAAACTGAAATAAAAAAAAACAGTGAATAATTGGAAGTATATCAATTTAATATTGTGAGTATTTATATAATTGTGAGTTTATCATTTTATTTCAAATATTCATTTGGTGTCGATTTATTTACATATAGCAGTATTACATTTTTAATTAGGAATTCTTTTTTCATTACTTAAGGAAGACGTTTTACATTATTTGGTGATATATAATATTAACTTCAATATCTTATAAAATATAGAAATGTTTCTTTATTTACTTTATATGGATGTCTTATTTCTTTTGCTAATTTGTCCATTAAATATATTATTGAATTAAATAAGTAATATTATAAGCATGTATAAATAATCTGCTTTAAATACTTTATTTTAAGCTAATGTTTTTTCCATATTATAATGTGTTACTCTTTTTACAATTATGCTTTTTAATAGAAGTAAACTGGTTTTTCTTGTTTTATATTCACAATAGTATATTTTGTAATTTTTGCATCAAAACATTTACATGATCTATTAAAACATTCAAAAATTTGTATTTTTGCTATATTGTAACTTTGTAAGATTCAATAATTTATTGTTTGAGATTAGCACCTACAATGAAACTCAAACAGGCTACTTAATTAATGCCAATGCTTGATAAACATATTTTTTTCAAATTATGACAAATATATCTTTGAAAAATTTCTAAAATATGTATATACTGTTTTCTGTAATATACACCGATTTTTTTTAACTTCATAGATTGATTTAATTGTTAATCATACAAAAACAAGTGTACAGACTTGATGTTTTTAGCTGTAGACGTATTTTTGATGGGGTCGGAAAGGTTAAAATCGTAATTATTAATCTGGACTATGAAAAAAATACCAACTATTTAAGAAGTGGTTGGATACCCAAAAGAATTAAGGAAATGATGGTCATTTTATGAAAACATTATTGTGTAATTAACTTAGATTACACAAAATATTACAAATAATAGTAAAAATACAATTTATTGAAATCTAATGAAAAATTAATGGAAGGAAATTTAAATGTAAAGTTCACGCTTCTAACTATTCTTTCTGAAAATGCATCATAATCTACCATCTAACTTATTCCACATATTTATACCTCAGTGATTATCGCCTGTTACTCAAGTAAAAATCACATTAGAAAGAAACCTGCTTCCATGACAATTTAATCATTTGAAAAATAACGACCATCTGCGTAACGTAAATTTCAAAGGTGGACCATTAAACCAATTACAACAATTTAACAATTGGTTTAATAGTAACAATGACTTTCATTGTTATAAGAAATTGCTGTGACTGACATGGGTCTAAGCTAACATGATATAAGCTAAGCTATTGTTAAGAATAAAAGATAAATAGGAGAAAAGTTAAATGCAAAGTTGACTCTTCACATTATTGTTTATTTTAAATGCCTCATAATTCACCACCTAACTTACTCCACAGATTTATATCTTAATAACTATCGTTGATTATTCAATTAAAAATCACATTAGAAAGAAACCAACATTCATTACGTTTTTATCATTTAAGCAGTTTCGATCATCTACGTAATGTACATTTCAAAAATGGACCCATTATGACTGCTGTCGTCGTAACAAGAAATTGCTAAGACTAACAACGATTCTTTAAAATATAAAAATTGTACGTTTTTTTAGTTCTTAATTGTTTACTTATGGATCAAATTTATGAAATTATCAGTAAATTTATGATAACAGTGTAAATTTTTGAAAAAACTTACTGCGCATTTTGAAAATGATCAAGAATAAGAAACATCTCTGTTTTAGGGTCAAGTAAAAAAATTTAGATAAGAAGTCCAGTTTCAGATCTTCAAATATCATATTTCCTTTTCTGGTCTCATTAAAAGAGGAAAACTTTTCCTCTATAATCTGAAACCAAAGGTTTCTAATCCTAGAACAATTGTTAAAATTATGACATCGCATCTCTTCATATTTCTTTTTTTTTTTTGTTAGTTTGAAGAAAACGAGAAAGTTTTGCAATACTTTTTACTAATAGCTTAAGATAGAATTGTCACAAAATGCTCCTTAAATGACAATATTTTTTTATTTAAAAAAATTAATAGCCTAACTATTATTTGAACTTTTTTTAAATAAAAGGAAGCATTAAGACATATTTATATACATAATGAGCAAAACAGACGGAATGAGTTTTTCACTAATTTTCTTGCTATCTTCTGACATGAATACAAATATTTTTTTCTATTTCTTCGTTTTATATATCTTAAAGGATTATTTTTTTAAGTTTTCTTAATTCTTAAATTTTTATGCTCTTTTTTAATGACACAAATTATAGTGACAAATTTAATAATAAATCTAATTCAAAAATATATTTTATTACTAAATTATATTAATTTAAGTTTTGAATGCTTAATTAGAAAAAAAATGTCATAAAATGAACAGTAAGTTTTAACAGTTGAAAATAATGTATAAAACAGCAATAGTAAATATAGATAGATTTTTAATAAATTTTTCACACATTCAAAACACTTGCGGTAAAATTTCGAATTTTTCGTCAATTTTAATCACGTTGATGCTTATTAAGTTCTCTGTAGTCCACAGGGAATGCAATTTCTGTGAGAAATAAGGATAGACATCTTTGTAATGAAAGGAAATCTGCCAGTAAAATATACCATCGCATTTATCAGACTCTTCATTAAGCTACAACGAGATTCAGCGAGAAGCTCCATTTTAATTATATAAACTGATGATGAGCCTTTACCATGCGAAGCATTATCCTGGAGAAATCTAAGCGTGAGCCCTTAACACTTTCAAAGTGATGAAAATAATTTTGTTTAATACATTGCATAATTCACTTTTTCATATTAATAAATTCATGGTCACCTATTAACAGATGAAAAATTATATTATTTTGCTTATAAAATTTCTATTTAGAATGATTGTTAAAATATTTAAGACATTTTAAGAGTTTAAATTTGATTAAAGAAACAGAAGGTTAATTAGTTGCAAAATTTTATGGACATTTTCTGGGATATCAAGCTATCTGTTGCGGAAAAGAAATTCAGAATTAAAATATGGATTAGGGATTAAAAATGTGTACTCAAAAAACTTTTTTAGCAAGAGCTAAATTGTTTGAAGTCTACTCCTCTCTTTTTAAATGATTCAGATGTATTGATATTCATAAAACATTTTTCTACGATGATTTCCTAAACTTGAAAAAACAACAATGCTAAATTCAAGTTTTATTCAAATAACAGCAATGTCTTAAGTACCAGTAATATTTTAAATGGGAATGTGGACATTAAAATCTTTTAAATATCAACTCATATAATAATACTAAATGTGTCTTTAAGAATCAGGTTTTATAAACTTATTTTTATATTAATTTTAATTTATGCTGTCTATTTTCTTTCACGATTTCAATCAGCGTGCTAAATGTATAGAGAATGATAATTTCTGTAAATTGAAAATCATGTTTAATTTTAAATATTTTTAAGACTCAGTTTTAAATTTTTTAAGCTGAAAAGGAATTTTTTTACGTTCTCTGAGAGAAACAAATACCATCAAGGTTTTTATATCTATTTAACGCTCCTTGGGTTAAAGCTACTTATTTTTACAGAGATAAAATCTTGTTACATTTAAAAATCGTAAATGTTTAAATAAATTATGTAACTTATTTTGCAATATAAATTGGTACAAATTAAAAATTTTTATTTCTTCTAATTCATGAAAATTATTTCTAAAATCAATTTTTAAAAATACAAATTCTATAGATTTTAGTTATAAAATAGTCTTTGCTTATTTTGATAATTATTGGATTTAAAGAAATAAAGAAAATATGAAACAAAAATTATTTTCAAAACTTAAATAAATTTTTGGTGCAAATTGAACCAACTTCTCAGCAGCATTTCAACTGTTTGATGAATTAATAATTTTTAAATGTCAATGAAAAATAACAAAGAAAAATTAAATAACAAAATATTTTTAATCAATGAGAATTCTCTAATTTCATATGTTTTCTTAAAATTACTTAATATATATATATATATATATATATATATATATATATATATATATATATATATATATATATATATATATATATATATATATATATATATATGTATATATATATATAATGTTATTGTTCCTCAAGGACTAAACAATGATCGCAATTTTATAATGGTGACTTGTTGCTTAAGATTGTTCCATATCTGTTCTCTACTTTAAATACTTTTAATTTTTTCTCCCTTTCTATATAGAACGAACTATTTCATTCGTAAATATATATTTCATTGTATTTTGTTATATCTTGCATATTTTTCAGACATTGTAAAAAATTAAAAAAAGGTGTTTGATTGATGTTGCTAATAACTGTAAACATAAGAATTGCTTTACCAAATTCAATATCGTTCCGAGTAAGTTTAGTGAAAGGGAAAAACCTTGAGATTTCTCATGTAATGGGCATTTCTTATTGAATACTAAATACTGAAGAAATTGAAGTTTTTTAAATGAAATCATATCACTAGCCACTATTTTTTAACAATACAATTAATTTTTAGAATTATTCAAATTTTTGAAGTATTTTCGATTTAATTAAAGCACAGAATCCTTTAAAATAAATCACATTTTAAATAAAAATTTTAGCACACCTATCTTAAAACATACTTCATAGAGTAAAAACTGAATTTTTAAGAGAATAATATTTTTAACATATAAGTCAAACTCATTTCTTTCACATCTTTTTTATTTTGAAAACTAATTTTCATCCTTTAACTAAATTTTATTCAAAATCTTAACTACATTTGTCTCTATATTCAGAATGTACATTTTCAAATGCTCTTTCAATAACAATAATAGAGTGTAATTATATTGTTATTTTACTTTCACACGTAACAACAAAAATTCAGGAACAAAAATTATGAAATTTTATTATAAATATATATTTTTTGTATTATTTTTTTATAACTTTCATAAAGTTAAAAGTTTTATTCAGGGCATTTTTGCATAAATTGCTGATTATTTACTAAGAATTACTAATGTAATTCAAGCAAATTGAGGAAATTTAATTTTATTGATTGCTTTACAATAAATTATAATGTTACTTACTTGGAATTTATATATTTCTTTGAAATATAGGTTTTCAATATGAATACTTAAATTAAGTTAATTACAATAATGTTTAAGGTAAATATACACAATATTATGCTAAAATAAACTGAATATTTGTTTAACAAAACAAAACAAATTGTAGCAGATTTTTCTTTGAACAACTTATTCCGGTCTTATTTTTAAATAGAAGGTTCTTAGCTAATACAAATATATTCAGAAATCAGATTTAATTACTTCTTTAACTTTACAATAGTACAAGATTCATATTTGATACCTTAAGAAATACAACAGAGAAAAGTAACTCAATAGAAATTTCCAGTTGAACAGCCCTTCTGCAAATTATGCCCATTTTTTTCTGCTAAAGAATAGATTTCAAATAGCAAAGTAAAATTTTTAAACGCACTAACTACTTTAGTGGATTTAAACCTTCATATTTCATATTATTGCAAGTAATTTAGCTGAGTTTAGAAATAAACTATCTACGTGTATCATTAAATGATTTCTCCCTCATTAAATGATTATTAATTGACAATTAGATGATCAAATAATAAAAATGTGGATGCTAGCCACAAATTAATCAATTATTTACTGATATAAGATTTATTTCCTCTAATTTATAGAGTTTAATTAAAGCAACTTTCAGAAATAAAGCATTTAAAATGCATTTAAAATTTAAATTTAATTTAAATTATCATACATTATCTCAAATAAATAAACAGTTACTATGTCACTATTAAATTATGTTTCTTAAAAGAAAACAAATGTTTAGAAAATTAAATAAATTTTTGATAAAATCAAAGCAGTTCTAAAATAAACAATTCATTTATAATATATCAACAGTTATCCTAAATAGGAATTCAGAATAATCATTCCATCAAAAAATTTTCTTGATTTGTTAATTAACACAGAGATGATTAAATATATTCTGTTACAAATCATGAATTCAGTGACATTTATCGTAAAATTTTATGAATCATGTTCTGAAAAACTATAATTGATACATCTAAGCATTATTTCACAAATCATAAATCAATTATTTCAATTCAATAAATTTAAAGCTAAAAGAATTCATAAACATTGTTTAAGACTTGGAAATGTATAAACTAGAAAAATCTATTACATTTTTTCACCGGACGTTAAAAAAATACATTACATTTACCCTATAATTAAAATTAAAATAACTATTAGTAATATTTTTTCATCAAATTAAAATACTCTTTCGTCAATAGTCATTCATATTGTCAGAAATATATATTTTCTATTTTTGGTCATTTTTTTTATAGTTTTAAAATAAATATCAGTTCAATGACATCGAAACAGGATGTTTCTACTTTTAAATGTATTGTAGTGTTAACTTTTTTTACAAACCGATTATGCTAACATAATCTAAGTGTAAATTTTTATAGCAATATGAAATTTTTGATTCAAAAACAAATTTTTATTCTCTTCCATTTTCAACTCAGAATACAATTTAAATATTACAAATATCATTTTTATATAAGCTATATTTCCTGCATACTTATAAGCTCAAAGTTGTTGTTTAAAATATTTTTGTTATACTAATCACACACACACACACACTGCATGCGCTTTATATCTAAACAAGTAACTAAAGTAATCCCTAAAGAAACGACAAAAATAAAATCTTAAAAATACTTTATTTAATTTTTGTGTGTTAATATTAATTTTTTGCTTCAATTACTTCCTTACTTGATTAATGTATCTTAAAATAATTCATGAAACAACTAATTATGTTTTTAATTTAATTAACAAATGACAGACTACAATTATGCCAAACTAATAAATAAAATCCCGTGATGAGCATTTTAATCGTTCATTTTCTAATTTATAAACGTATTGTTTTTACTATAGTACAAATAAACAGTATCTGAATTAAGGAAGAAAATTTTAATTACTTTCAAAAACATAATTAGCACAATTATTCTTGGAAGTACATTTTAATTAAAACTAAAGGTATATTCACTGTATATATTCACTGATATTTAATGATACGATAAATAAATGTGTTCAATTTATAACATTACTTTTAAGCAAAGATGTTTTGGATAAATTATTATAACAATATATCCGCTTTAGACTTTAAATGTTATTAATAAGAACTATTGAACTATTAAAATTAATGTTGATTAAAAGCTCCTAAATCCAGTTGTTATACATATAAATGTATTAATATATATATATATATATATATATATATATATATATATATATATATATATATATATATATATATATATATATATATATATATATATATATATATATATATATATATATATATATATATATATATATATACATAGTTTAAGGAATACATTAATTCCTTAGACACGCAATTTTCTTATCTCTTTCCCCTCAAATTCCACGGGTGTAATAATAATAAAAGTACCAAGAACATAGGCGACCGTGCAAACGCCTCTCTTTCAATCTGGATCTATTGTGAAAACGAATCCCGGGGTTGTGGCTAAGATTTCAATTACAGGATTTCCCGTTGTCCTTTGATTTAGTTTGGAAACGAGGAGATACCTTTGTACCTTCAAAAGCGGTTGATCCATCAGATGGTGAGGGTGCGGTTAAAAGGACGGGAATGACTGATGACTGGGGCTCTGATATCTAATTATCGTTATCCACCTACTCTAGAGTAGAAGGAACGCGAGCGGATCCTCACAGAAAACATAATTGAAACAGACCTGGTGTGAAGTTGTTGACAAGTTGAGAGTTCATTCAAGCATAATCTATAAATGATGGAGAAGATACTAGCAATTCTCAAGAGGAAATTTATTGTAGTGCTCCCAAACTTTAATTGCGTGCACATAATCACACATGCAATAATTTATTTTATACTCACCTAATTGCAACTTAGGGATACACAATATTATAAATAATCCTAAACTACAATATTTGTTCCATCAATTTTGTTTGCTATTACATAGTCGGAATATTTATTAAATCTACAGTATTGAATCTTTTAACTTTATATAAATCTTATATAAATGTCCATAGTTTTAAAAAAACAGATTTTTCTCATATATATATATATATATATATATATATATATATATATATATATATATATATATATATATATATATATATATATATATATATATGTATGTATGTATGTATATATATAACTACCATTCTTTTAAGCAATTTAGAATTTTTGTTTGTATGATTCTCTTAAATAAATTTTGCAAGATGCATTCATGATTAGAAATGTAACTTTAAAATAAACAGAGTTTCTAGTGTGAAGGTAAAAAAAGTTTCTCTCTAAGAATTAGTTAATCTATAAATCTTGTTGTTATAACCCACACACACATATATATATATATTTGACATTTTTATGTCAAACATCCGATGTTTTTTTAACTTATAACTGAAAACACAAATTTTATAGTTTATCAGGTTATTTTTGTGTCTTAAGCTATTCAACATAACGTTTTGTATTTCAAAAGCAATTTTATAGCAATACTTTTGCTAATTTTAACAGTTCGGTATTTCCATTGAGATTCTTTTACCCATAAAAATTTACAGATAACTATTTTTATTTATAATTTTCATCATAAAACTATTTTTGCATCCATTCCTTATTATTTTACACATAAGAAACGAGGTATCTTAATTTCACTTAATTTGAGGATTCAGCTATAAAAATTTTATTTTTTTGTCAAATTTTAATAGCTCCAAGTAAATTTATTATTTAGTACAGATTATTATAAATTGGTGCAAATTTTTTTATTACCAAAACACTTGATTATATACTTTATATATTGACAATTTCAAGAATAATTTAATTGATTGCCACCCATCAAAGATGGCGAAAATGTATTTAATTTTAATTTACCTTTTTCATTAAAACCTCTAAATGCATATATTCTATCTTAAACCAAGTTCCGGATCAACACGACCAAAATGGCACCCAAGCAGTTAGCTGTCTAGCCTTTGGTTCAAAAGATCGCGGGTTCCAATTTTGCAATGCTTTGGGTGTTGTTAGTGATTCGTAATCCACTTAAAACAGTAGCATTTGATCTAATTATCCTTTGCGTGCAAAACGCAACAGTAGAACAGCTAGCGAAAAAAAGACCTGATAAAAAAAAAACCTAATGTCGATAAAATTTTAATTACTTCTTAAACCTTCCCTATACCAATAATTAGCGATTCCACAATATATATTACATAAATATTTAATGAAGATTTAGATTTCAGAGAAAAGTCGCATTTGTAAGTCATGTAGAAATGTGTTAGTAACTGGATTAAATAACAATTACACTTCAAAATTCAAATTAGCTCAAAATCTTACATTAACTTATCCCATGCAATTGACATCTTTTTTAAAAATATGCACTGCTTACCTTCTTATATATATATATATATATATATATATATATATATATATATATATATATATATATATAGTAAGATTATATACACGTGTCCTTTGACATAAAAATTTACAGCTGTACCTTTGCTTTTCAAAACTTATTCTTTCAGAAGAAAATAATTAGAATTATTATTATTATTATTACTGATGTTTATTACATTTCTATTTAGTATCAATCCTTTACGGACTAAACATGCAATATATGAAATTACACTGCTGGTCACTGTAAATGCAATACCCTAAAGGAAGCATACAAATAACATTACGGCATATTGGTCTGTCCGTAAGACGTCCATTGCTTTGACGCAGAACCAAAGACGTGTCCACCGCTAATGATGCGATGAATGAAGGATGTGGACGGCAGAATGGAAGGAAATTGTTTTTACTGACGAGTCACGCTTCTGTCTGTAACATCACGATGGTCGCATTCGAGTCTGGAGACACCGGGCAGAGAGGACTCTGAACAGCTCTGTTATACACCACCACACTGGTCCTGCACCGGGTATCATGGTATGAGGTGATATTAAATATCACTCTCGCATTCTTCTGCTACGCATTGCCGGCATTTTAAACAGACAGCGCTACACCTCCGAGGTGTTGGAGCCAGTTGTCCTTCCTTACCTTCAGAGTTTGCCCACAGCTGTATTTCTACAGGATAATGCACGACCACACATTCTCCAAGATTTCTTTTTCAAATGCCAGATTCAATTGCTTCCCTGGCCGGCTCGCTCTCCCAATCTTTCACCGATAGAAAACATGTGGTTCATGTTTGCTCAACGAGTGACCTAGATTACATCCTAAGCTGCCACAGCAGATCAACATTGGGAACGTGTGGGAGCTGCTTGGTCTGCTGTACCCCAAGAACACATCCAAAGTCTCTTTGAATCATTGCCGAGGCGTGTGGCAGCGGTGATCTCTAACAATTGTGGCTACTGATTTTTGCAGGAATCACACTTTACTGAAATCAATAAATTTATTCATTTGATACTTTTTCAACATGTTATCTACAACATAAATTTAGTTGTGATATCTCTTGTCTTTCTCAGTGTTGCAATTTGGGTGGCTAGCAACGCATAAATCACGCATACAATATGATTTTATTACTGATGAAAATTCAATTTCAATTTCTAATCTTCTAAATGTCACAATCTAATGTTTCGAATAATCAAATATCTTTGCAAGCATAAAGTGGTAAGGTTAATGACCGAAAATTAGATAAAAAGAACATTTAGAATTTGATGGTTAAGTACTACGAGTATAATTATGATTATTTCTCTTAAAGGAATATGGGTAATATCTATAAATTTCTAGATTGAATTAAAATTTAACAAAATTTTTCCTAACATTAAAAATATAATGAAATCATTACAAAAATTTATTAAAAATGAGTATGCATATTGAAAGTAATAAAATCAACTGTAGAAATGCCACCCATTTTTTTAAGAAAATAGAATTCTTTGTAAAGGACAAAAACAGAAAATATTACTATCAAATAACTCCGAAAATTGTAACTCTAAACTGTTAAAAGCTTTTAAGGTTTACTAAGCTAAATACAGATTGTTTAAAAAAATTATTAAATACTTTATTTAAAAATTAAATTAAATTTTATAAGTGAAAATTAAAAAGCAATATTTAAGAGCAACGGATTATGATAAATGGGGTAAAGTAAACATTTACATTCATTTTATTAAAAGAAACTATGCATTTGCACTGTTGTTTTTGATCGAATAATTTTACAAATCATTTTCATATGATTAAATATAAATGTTTGAAAATTTAAACTCAGTTGGTTTATTCTTACTTTATTACTTATTTTATCAAATCCTTATATACATTAATATATGTATATATTCTAGGTCTACCGAAAGCTCTGTCCATTTCCAGAATAAAACAAAACACAATTTTTTCTTCACGTCAATAAACTTTATTAAATAATATAATTTTCATTATTATTTATGACTTCGTGCCAGCGTAGAGGCAGTTTCAAAAACATTATTTTTGGAAAATGTTTCATCCTTTCAGGCTAAAACTTCAAATAGTGCTGGGTTGATATCTTCATTATTCAATTTTTTGCAAGCGATAGTTAGAGGAATATATATATATATATATATATATATATATATATATATATATATATATATATATATATATATATATATATATATATATATATATATATATATATATATATATATATATATATGTATGTGTGTGTGTGTGTGTGTGTGTGTGTATTAAAGAATATACGTATTTGATATATTCACCTCATATAGAGGAAATAAGCAGAAGGATTAAATAGCAGAAGAATTAAAATTAAGTGTTTCAGATCGACGGTTTCAATTCACACATCTGGTATGGATATATTTCCAAAAATTTTAATTCCATTTTAATTTGTAAGTTCAAGGCGAATTATTATTCATGTACCTAAAGTCATAGTATATTCACAAGCCAAATTTATCCATTTATAAAATATTTTTGTAGCTTTCATTTGATCTACTATACAAGTATATAGTGAAATCAGTAGTGAAATCAGTATAGTGAAATCAATGATTCTTAGAGTTTAAGAATCATTTCTCCTCAATTACTGTGCCTGGATGTGGCGAAAACTTCACTAAATTTCTATATAATTATTTTCATGCAGAAATATTAGATTTAATAATATTAGACTTATTAACTAAACTTAATTCCATATCATAAATAAAGTATAATTACACATCTCGATATTTTTTACATATGTACTCCGTTCTTTTTATTATTCACAATTATTGATTTTCGAAAAAATATAATACGTGATACAATTTATTAGTCACAGATAATAGAAGTTTTAATTATATTAAAGATTGAAAGTGCTTTTAATTTTCTCCTTTTGATTTTAAATGTCTGAAAAATATAAATTTAAAAATTATCCTTCTGTACAAGTTTTAAAATGATCCAAATATCGGAATATTAGAAAGACAATCAGACATTATGGCAGGTCACTGAATATTAATGAATTTTATCTCATATCTCATGACAATTTAGAGAAATTTTGTGCATGGTTGTTGGGCAATTTTCAAAATATATTTAATTTCTAAATTATTGAAATCAGCTGGGGTTGGCGTTTAAATCAGAAAGGGCAGGAACCCAGCACCGAACTTGTCAAGGGACGTTACGCACTGCATATAATGATATAGAGAAATTCCTTTATTGTTTAATGATAAAGAGTAGAAAATTATATTGTGTTTGTGCTTCTCTTACTTTTGGAAAAATACTGGATTGGCAGTACTTTATTAAGGATTCAAATACTGAAAAATTCACTTTCGTAAATTATGCTATAACAGTTTGAAATATTAAATAAACATACTAAAGAAAGAAATAATGAATTTCCATTCTTAAATATAAAGCAATATGGCGATAATATAGGTAATATTTAGAAATGGAGAATCACTTTATGATAATAATGATATAATTTTATTAGTGGAAATTTTATTTTCTTTAAGCAGAAATAAGTGAAAATATTTTAAGCCTAGATTCAGTATAAGCAAATAAAAACTTAAAATGCCCCTTATCAATAACAGTTAGGAGATTTCATTGTAAAAATATGACAATCCTACAATAATTTTAATCAACTATATAAAAGTTTATGATATTATATGAAAAAATTCTCAAAGCTAGATTTTAAGAAATTCGAGGTAGCAAATATAACCTACCTGACTTGGAAAATGCGGCACTATAAGCCATTGGATATAATGAGATAAAAATTTATAAACAGACAGAGAATGTATCTATAAATAAGTAATGTTTTCCATAAAAATAAGTTTACGCATTAACAAAATCTGCAAAGTAATCAATAAGAAATATGACTACAGATAGTGGTAATTCAGTCAGACACTTTTCGAAATAAAATCTCAATTAACAAATTTTGGCTGGCTCAGTCTACTTTGGTTTTGTGGATTCTGAGAGCCTCACCCTTTTTTGCAGTTTTTGAAGAAATGGAGACCATATCTGAAACTCAATTGATATATTATTGGATGGTAAATTTAGTAGTTGGAGATTAGTTCTAGAAGTTTACTATGAAATCTATTTTTATTAAATTTATTTTAAAATAATTATAAATAAATATAAATTTAGCTTTTATGAATGAATAATTATATTATAACTATGGTGTGGAAGGATGGTTACATAAGATCACATATATTTTTAACAACTTGAAAATATGAGGTTATTTGAATAGCTTATCTATAGGGGGTGAAATTTTTTGCAGTTCTATTACTAGTTTTTTGATTGGGATATCTTTGAAAATGTTCTTGATTTCATTCATTAACTCTATTAAATCTGAGAACTCATTTGAGATGCTTGAAAAAGTGAGAGGAGGGGCTTGATTATCGGTAGCGAGTTAAAGTTGGTGAGCGGACGAGCGTGTAACTCCTCCACTCAGCCACCACAAGTTTTTGTATATGAAAGACCTGATCACCAACAGCTGTTTTTTGGATGTCTATTGACATCGTTATGATTTGTAATGAATTCCTGTATGGTGGGTTTTGATTTTCTTTTATGAATTTGGTTGCAGCCCTTGTAACTAGCTGGGTGAGGCCTTTGACAGCTGCAAAACTTTGGTTGTTTGATCTTATTATGTGTGAACTCTCTAGTGTTATAAGTACAAGCACATTTAACACACCGATGTACCATGTAGTACATTTCAGCACAATAGTTGAATCTCTGGCACTTGAAACACTGCATCGCCGATTTGAGTCCTCTGTAGTACTCGGTTGCAATGCCAGAGATGAAACATAGCGTATGGATACTGAAAATACTGACACCATTTCCACAGTTTCTGTTTCTTTTGTCCACAGTTTCTTTTTTTCTTTTATATCATGCTGTACTTATGTGATCAACATGCATTTTAAAACATTTACACAACATATTATTCAATATCATTGAATTGACCAAGCAAAATTCATAGGGTTGCATTTTCATTGTTGGACATTGAATTCCAAAACTGAAAAATTAAGGATACATTGAGTAAAAATGATGCAATTGATGGGATATGTATAATATACGTATGATAAATGATAATTTTAAATAGACAAACATTTCATCGATAACCTTTTTAATTCATTTACTAAGAAGAGAAGACTCTTAGAAGCATGATTAAAATGTGTAAAGTGAAAGTAATAGTTAAGAAATATATATACAAGTATTTGATAGCACAACTATCCTACAATGAAAATTAACCAAAATGTTTTAAAGAAAGAACAGTAGAATATTTGTAGCTTTATGCCCACTTTTGTTAAAAAAAGTACATTTCATTTTTTTATTCTTAATTACTACCTACCATTTTAATTAAAATCTACTTTTAATTATGAAGCCATTGTTTCAAATATTGATTTTGGATGCCCAGGCGCTAAAAATTTAATACCAAATTATCCAATATTAAAGAAGTAAAAAAAAAGTTCTTCCCTTGATTTAAGCAAAAAAGCGTATGCTTTTCCTCTTTCAGTTAGACTTTGAGAAAGTAAACGGATGAAAATGTAAAAAAATGCTGAAAAAATAGAGGAAAAACAAATATATACATTTCAGGATAAGAAATTGACCAATTAATGAAATTATTTATGCAAATATGTTTTGATCAAACAATTAAATGATAAAAATTAATACTCAAAACCAATGATGCATGCTGCTATTCATTCATGGCACATGATCATTTTTACATGCATTTCATAAAATCAAAATTATCCAATTGAATTTGAAACAATTCTTCATCTGACAGACAATATTTCTTCTTCACGATAATATTTACATCTTAAAATGACTATGATGATGCCTTGCTGAAGGATTAATGCTCATTTAAATTATATGTCTAATTTTGAAAAAGACTTATATTTATACATACAAAAATACATACATATATGTATATATACACACACACACATACATATACATACATATATACATATATATATACATATATATATATATATATATATATATATATATATATATATATATATATATATATATATATACATATATATATATTGCAATTGCTTGTAACATACGCTGCAACGATGCGATGGCATTTGTACAATGCTGGTAACAGCACATCTATGCTTTACCAATCAGTAAATCAGCATAAAGACAACAGTGTATGCCCCAAGAACAGGCAATTCCGTTGTCATATTGAGTAATAATGAAATAGGAATGATTTCAATCAATTTGTCATTATTAGTCAATTTGCATTTCCAGCTTAGGTTATCCATCTACGTTTAAAAGGGGATTTCTATGACTACAGATGTCATTTTTTTATTTTTATATATTGTATTCAATACTTTACAGTTTCCAAAACAGTTATACGTTTTATTGTTTATCAAATAGAAATTAAGTTACAGGAACGTCGTATTTTTTGATAGTTGAAATCGAAAGTAGTAAATAAAAGTGAAAATTTGATTTTTTTCTATTTTTAAAATTTTCATGTTTTTCTATAACATTTTGATTAATAGAAATTAGTACGAGGCCGTAATTTGACTTATACATGCGGAAAGAAGTCACAACATTGCTGCAATCGCAAGCGAAACTAACCCTTTAAATTCAATTTTTTCATAACGTTATTTTTCACAAAATCTCGTCAAACTATTAACACGATATATCAACTAAATATGAAGCTATTTATAGGAAACTTGACTTACAAGTTTTAATTACTATTATTTTTGAAGTGAAGCAAAAGTTTGAATATATGTGAAGAGCGTTTTCCTTTACAGCTGGTTTTCAATGGAAGGTACTGTAAAATTTCATAAATTACCCATATTGATGGGCATATTTAACCATATTTTCTTCATCGATTCCCCAGATTTTGCTTCATTTCAATGAATACAGTCTCATAAGCCTGATTTCCAAATTAAATTAAGATTGTTGCCTTATAATTTTGTCTAGAGTGATAGTATTCTGTTAAAACTTCACTAAAATTTCCCATAATATAATCAATTTCACATAAAGTATACTCTATGTAACAAAGATTTTGTGGTAAATTTTATAATTTAACTTCATAACTTATCTAAAAACAAGATAAAAGAAAATTTAAAACTAATTATTAAGAAAAAGTTGTCTCGAAGTAGGCTAATATCTTAATCCTGACAACAATTCTATAGGTGACATACCATTTCAGTTTCTTGACACATCAAGAGCAGATGAGAGACGTTTTTATTTGAGATTATAACGCACCGGTGTGTTCTAATCATGCATACAACTGCAAATTAAGATTATGAGCATCATCTTTATTGATAACCTGATGCTTATGGTAACCATTTTTGACATATTCACAAATTAAAGTACGTAGATGATATTATAAGACAAATTTTGTTATCTTTACTTTTATACGATACCTTAGATTTAATTTTAACATAATATTCTCAATCATATACTTTGCGTGTTTCTCATAAATACTTCAAGCTTGCTCTACACTTCATGGGATAACTATTCTCCAGTTTTTTCTCCCATAAGGCATATTTGGGAAGTGATGAAATGGTTTTTGCAACCATTATAAAATATTATTCATTTAAATCGAAAATTTACCAAAACATCCTATACCTAATTATCTGGGAGCTTTACCAGTCTACGCCACGTCAAATTACAACATCATATATGGCTCAGATAGATCAATCATTTTTTTCATTCCTCCTTTTACAACATTTTTACCCTTAGAAAGAAATGCTTCAGTTGCTCTGAAATTTTATTCGTTTTCCAATACCCATTTCTTGCATCCATAAAATTTTAACCTCCATCGGATAATTTCTTAATTTTTCATTTTTTTGTTATAGAAAGCACTTTAGTAGAATTTAATTTTCAATCTGTCAAGAAAATAAAAATAAACTTATGAGTTACATACAAATGTCTTGTGTTTGAGTGATATCTTTTGAAAATTTAGTTTAGTTAATGTTTTGGTACAAAAGTTACAATGCCAGTATATATATATATATATATATATATATATATATATATATATATATATATATATATATATATATATATATATATATATATATATATATATATATATATATATATATATATATATATATATATATATATATATATATTTAAATTATAAGAAAACTAGACTTTTGTTAAAAAAAAGAGCTGTATGAATATTCTCTGAAAAAGAGATTTTATTCTATTTATAAAAATATAGTACTAAAAAATTGTTTGTTTCCTTATTAGTTGTGTTGGTGTCGGGCAAGTGAAATTTTCCTTTCACATGCAATAATTTTCCTTTCATTTATTTATCATTAACCCAGAACATCGAAAAACATAACTTGCCATTGACAAAATATTGCAAAAATATGTAGAGAGGCGTTAATGATAAAAATCACAATTTTATTTTGTCAAAAATAATTGCGAATTTGAAAATGTATGAATTCCTGTATTGGTCATATTAAACTTATTTCAACTTTCAACACTGACTAAACATTACTTTATTCATGAAATTCTTAATTTGTTAAGCCACATCTTCACGCGAAATTAGGATCTAATATCAGCAAATTTAGAATGTTGCAAATTTTGATACTATGATTTTTTAAAAAGAGTTCTCCCGTTATATGCACAGTTTAAAGCTAAATATAATAGTTTTAGAAATCCGTATATTAACTCCGAATAAGTAAGCATTTTTAATGTTGGTGCTGAAAAAATCTTACTATTTTGGCTCTTTTTTCATTGAAATTTTGAAATAAAAAACTAAATTTTAATTTAGCTAACAATGCCATAATTCGTAATTTTAAAGATTACAGAAAATTTTACAGTCATGATAATTTTAACCGAATATTTAACAAATTCGCTGCTGTTCTTGCGGTCGAGTTTTATTGTGATAGCAATTTTAAATGCCAATCACGAGAAACCAAGTGGTGTGGTATAAGATTAATCTCAATGGTTAATCTGGTGTTTGCATTGAATAGAATGCATTTCTAAATTTATTCTCTGCCACATGCAGCATTATATATTAGGTTTGTCTGTTAGTATTGGTGTTGAATTACGGTTAAAGTAGTTATTAAAGCATGTGATTTTGAATTTATATGTGTTAAAATTTTGCCTCATATTTGATAGAAAAATTAAATTGGCCCCTGGCATGGTTTTAACTTTCAATCCATCCTTTCATACTCGGCAATCCGCTCAAAAAATATGTCTTTTCCTTTCTCTCAAGACATATTTTTCTTAATCCTAGTTTATATTTCTTCTTCACAAAACACATATAAGTATATTAAACACGCATGCACATTATAATGATGTCCAAAGCTGGTATTATTTGTGTTTACTTAATTAAATCGCAAAGAAATTCCTGCTACAGAAGCAGAAATATATACATATACCAAGCGTATGAAATCTTAGAAGTTTCACATTTGCTTTTATAACTTTCCGTTAAATATTGGATAGTTCATTTTATAATGAAAATAAAAATTAAATCTATTACTAATGATCCAAATGTATGAATGAATGTCTCTAAAATTAGGAAAAATGTAAATGCTTGACAATTTTGTATTATGATTGAAAATTAAAATCAATATCGCAGAAAAATAAGCTAATCTTTGAAATGCATACCGCAGAATAAGAAATTGATGTTTTACGCAATAGATAAGGAAGCATAAATTCAAAGCCGTAGAAAATATTTTTTGAAGTTAGAATATTCTAATTTTTTCATGACTCTAATTAAATTTCTAACTCATTAGAGCTAATGAAGTAAACCAAAACTGTAATTAATGAGCAACAAAGGAAATGTTTCCTTGCAAAAACTAAGTAATTTTTAATTTCTCGTCAAAAAGAGGGAGAAAGATTGCTAGTAATTCCGGTTCAAACTAATATTAGCATACAATATATGAAAGCATACATTTTTTGTCTGAAACTGTAAAATTAAAGGTTTAATTTAATAAGCTGCATCGCTTTTCCTTCAGAACAGATCAATAGCACTTTTTATTCATAAAATAAGGAATAAAAGGAAATAAAATGTTTCAAATCAATGTGCTTTACAAAACAAGAGCCTTATAAAATAAATTACACGAAGTTTTTTAATTTTTGTTATGCATAATATTTATAAGCATTTATTTCCTAGATATTGAATTCATATAATATAGTTTCAAAATAGTTTATAATAATAATTAATGTATTTTTAAAATATATCTTTATATTTCTTTTAGAAAACAATTTAAACTGAAAAAAATATAATTAAGTCTATATGAAACCAATAATTATACCAGATCTTGTATTGTACTTATAAATTTTTATGTTTGAAAATTATATCCTTATAAGTATTATGCTGCTTAGGTGCAAAATATGAAGTAATTATAAAATTTATGGATCAGACTAGTAAAATGCTATGACAAGGAATGAAATCATCATCTTATTGAACTACCTGTGATAAAGATAAGGAAACTTCTGATTGTGTGTGTGTTAAAAAATGTAACATATCTTTATATTTTTAATTATTTTATTTCATTTAATCAACGTGATTTTCTGGTAAATTGATTATTTAGATTTTAATGACTGTTCTTGAGCCATATTTTCTTAATATAAGTGCTATTGTTTATTTTTCTTTGCTTTTCAAATTCTCAAGCGATTAAAAATATAATATCGCCCGTTGGATAAAATGTCTGATTAATATTCTGGTGTCAGCAGAATCTAGAAAATAATTATACTCACAAACGCCATTGCATGAAGATAGGGAATTAAGTTTTTAAAAGATACAAAAACTTTTTTTAAATGTTTCAAACTAAGCTATTTTTATCGTTAAATTCTAACATGCTTAATGTATCATTCAAAAACTGAACTATTCTATCCTACCCTTGATTAAGGTCTAATTAGTTTAGGACATTGCTACAATGTCTCATTATTATTTTTGGAATTTACAAACGTATTTCTATTAAAAATGTTTTTGTAACTGTTCTAAACTTTTCTGTCACTGTTTGTATGGTTATTTGCACAACCATTATAATCATTATTAAGTATCCTAATTTTGCTGAACAATCTTAGAAGTAAGGTGTAATGAAAGTCTCTTTAGTTGGGTTAGTTTAACACACACACACTTTATATATATATATATATATATATATATATATATATATATATATATATATATATATATATATATATATATATATATATATATATATATATATATATATATATATATATATAAACATCTAGTTAAATGAATAAGGTATCTGGTGGATTTGTAGACTTAATGCTGCAATAAGAATTATGAAGTTTGAAATTAACGTTTTTTTCTCTCTCTGTCTCGCGGCTTACACTTCTTTTCTATATATAATGTTAGATTAATTCTCTAACATTTTTATTTATTTTCTTTCTTATATTCTTGATTTTTTGACTCTTTAAAATGTAATTTTTAAAATATATATAATATGCCTGAAAATGTCATTGTCAATAGATAAATCATGCTTTATTGTAAAAAAAACCAATCAAAAACTGTTTTGTGTCTTCAGATGCTTTAAATACATTTACGAAGTTTAAATAAAAAGTTCATATTAATTTTTATTTATGATATTTAACAACTTTTAGTATTTAAAAAATTACGTTTCAGATTTATTGAGTATCTTACATTGATTTATTTTCCAATTTCGTTACTTACATTAAATCACTAATATGATCAATGCATTTTTTAGTAAAAATTATTAAATGAAAAACTGACTATATAACTGAATATTTATACATACATTTGAATTCTTTACCTGAAAAAAACTTTGTAGAATAGTTTAATAGAATAGATTTGTCAAAATTGATAATTGATTGTAACGCATATTTTGTGAATATAAAAAGTGGAAATCTCAATTTACAGCAACACATTTCTAATTTAAATTTCTTCATTGAAATCACTTGATATAAATTTAAAATCATATTTTATGATATTATATATTATTCAGAAAAAAATTATTAGCAAATAACCTTAGGCTGTATCATTATTATACATTTTAGAGTTGCATTTAATACCAGAAAACTAATTTCTTTGCCTTTAGGAGTTTGGGTGTGACCGAGAGAAAACTCTGACAAAGCCTGTCAAAAGCAGTCATAAAACCATGCGATACCAGAGCTCCAGAATACTGAAACTAAATTCTAGCAGATCGGTGCTTCCTCTACTACGCATGAAATGAATACTAATGACTCTTGCATTTGGTCTCAACAAAAAAAGGCTTCATTTTTTGATGAGATTCTAGTTAATGTAAATAAAACTTTTTAGTGACTTGACGTGTTAAAAGATACATCTAAAATATCAGCAGAAATACTATATAAAATGATAAACAAATTCAAATAGGAAATGTATGTGTGTGTGGATACACAGCACTATTTTCACTATAACTTGTCTCAATAACACTTTTCGTTTGAATTAACTTCAGCTGAAATACTTTTATAAAATTGAAAAAAAAATATAAGCAGAAATAAATTAATAATAAAATAAGTAATTTAGATTGTAAAATATGGTTTTTTGTAAAATTAATGAGGATTAGAATTCTTATATTTATATAATAAATGAAAATTACATTTAATAAAAATTTTGGCCACCTTTAGTTTCTGCGCTGCTTTCAAGTTCTTGAAAATTAGATTAGGCAATGAGAAAGTCTTTATTAAAAAATATTTTTAAATTAAAAATTTTTTTCTTAAATAAATTAAAAGTTAAATGTAGTTTAAGCAAATATAATACATTTTAGTTTACAGATCAAATTTTAGCCATATATATATGAAAACTTACCTATATATATAAGTTATGTACACAATTAAAACATTTTTTAATCTTATATCACATGAAAACTTAAATAGAACATATCGGTAAAAATCAGTGTATAGTTATGGCCAATTAAATGTGTCTTCAGATGTGGTCATATTAAGATTTAAAATGTATTAAATATATAAGTTATTCTAAAATAGCATTTATGTGCTAAAATGTTATTACATTCATATTTAATTCTACTTACTATTACGCAGCAAAATTAAAATATTATTTTTCTCTAAATAATTACTAACTTTAATGTACTGAAAAGTACACATCAAAATGATGTTAAAGTTTACGTAATTTACACTTTATTATTTAAAGTAATCGAAAAATAAAATTAACTATTGAAGAAAATATTTTATTTATTTCTTGCAATTCCTCAAGTATTTAAGTTTCAATCTCAGCTAAACCTCCATGGTCACATTTTGGAGGCATTAATATTCTTTGGGGAACTATAAACATCCTCTTAGGGAGCATTAACAGACAGTTCTTTGGATGCTATGAATATTTCTTTGTAATCAGATACGCGAGTGAATTTCAATTTGAATAACATTGAATATGTAAAACAAACTTTGAGCATTCGAATGAAGAGTTGCTGTTGTTGTATAGAGTTTGGTGAATAATCAATACGAATAAAAACAAATATACTTATGAATATAAATGGTGTGTTTCGAAAACTAAGTTTTACTAAAATAAACTTGATAAAATTTTTTATTATACTTCATTTTTGTATTTTACTCCATAAAGAGCTATTTTCATAAAAGAGCATTTCAATTCACTAAAAACAGCTCAGTGGAATAAAATATTCAATTTAAAGGAAATATTTGTTGTTACACAGAACGTTAAGACAGATAAAATTATGACATGCATAACAGTATTGAATTGTATATATATATATTTACTTCATAATTTATTTTCACTTCTCAAATATTGTGATTCAATGCAAGATTATTATGAAGATTTCAAAATTTTTCTAAAAATTAACCTTTTATAACATTATTGTCAGAAATTTCTGAAAGGAAAAAAAATAAATTATAAAACATTAGCTTTTTTTTTACATTTTTACTAAAAATATAAGTATTAGTTAGAAGTAAAATAATCTATTTGTATGTTGTTGTTTAATTTTATCATAATTGACATAAAATAATGCTAAGACTATATAAATATAAGGAAAAATAATAGCAGAAAAATACATTCAATTTGAGAGAAAAATTTAAACAAGTTGTAGAGTAAATATTTATTCTCAGTTTAAAAGAGAGGATTAAAATATTGTATTAAAGCATTTTAGTAACTAAGAATCAAAAAGTAAATACTATAATATGAAAAAATATAAAGCAGTTGTTAAGATTTTTCATAATATTTCAAAATAACGAAGTGTTTTGAAATTAGATTGATAAATAAATTTAAATGTTTATATTAATGGAAGTATTGTGAAATAAGATGAAATCATGTTTTTATAAATTACCATTCTCTTGATTTATGATAAGGTAAATGAAGAAATTTAATAAGCATTCATATTCTTTTTTAAATTGAATATTTTTATATTACGAATTCTCCCTTTATTAGTCCTCCCTTTATTATCTTATTTTTTAGTCCGTTTATTTCTTTGCCTGTGAAGAGTTTTCGTTAATCAAAATTATAACACTTTGAAATATTTGCATTTCATAATAGCACCTTAGGACATAAGTCAGGAAATAACGTAAAGCGTAAATAAAGCAGACAATTATTATTTATGATTTATTGGTTTTGGGGTTCAATCTCCCAACTTTGATTAATACATCTCAAACACGCAATGCACGTTATTCATTTGTTTCAAAAGTGGAAAGTCAAACTATTATGTTAAATTTCCTGCAGCTTTTAAAATATTCATAATTCATATTCTAAATAATGAATCAAATTTACAACTTTTTCTTTAGGATTTATTTAAAATTAAATCAAAAATTAGTTAAATTATTTCTAAAATTAGATTTAACTGAATTCTAATTTTTAATTTGTCTTTGAATTCTAGTCTTAAATGTCTCACTGAGTTTTAAGAGCAAAATTCAACGATAAATGAATTTAGTTTTAGCAATAAGATAGGCAGTAAATTACATGTAAGCAATAATATGCATATTTTAAATTTTTTAAAGGTTAAAAAGAATAATGTAAATAAAAGTTTTTAATTCAAATAAATTTGTTCCTTAAATTATATTTTAATCTTTTCATAATTTGTTCCTTAAATTATGTTTTACTTTGTTTAAGTGTGTATTAAATTTAACTACTCCTTATTATCATTTTTTGTTTTACTAAACTAGAAACTGTATGTTATGAATAATAATCAATAACTCCAAACACTATGGAATAAAACTAAAGTTGAAGATTTTTAGATTTATTAGGTCTCTAAGACTTTAAGAGAATAATTTTTTTACACATTGTAAAATTTAACAATATCAAATAAATGTTATTAGCATTTGAGGCAAATTTCAATGTAAAGATACAAAAAATAATTTACAAAAGATTCAAATATATGCAGCTCGAAAATATCTACATATTAATTTGACTTAAGATCTGAACTCATAAATCTATCTAATGACAATTCTTCATAATTTATGATGTATAAAATGTGATTAATTGATTTCTTATTAATTGCTATCACGCAAATCATTAATTTCAATCCTTTGTAAGGAAAAAATGGTACACCATATATTCAGAATTCATATTAGGGAAATGAATTTTTATTACGTTCATCTTTCAAGTAAATTCATTATACAGAAAAAAAATTTTCTGAAATTATTAGAATACCTTCTAATAAGTTTTTATTATTTTTTTAATTAATTTTGATTGATTGCAATGTAGATAAATTTATTTAGTTTTATCCACAATCTTTAATTATCAAATTAGTTCGCTTATAGGAAATAATTTCTAAGACATTGAAATAAAAAAATTGGCAAAAAACAGTAATATATGAATTCAAAATAAAAACACAATTATTTTACAAGTACCATTTACAAAAAATAATCAATGATATTTATTTACGAAGACAAGATTATAACAATAAGTTAAAAATACATATTTTTTACAAAGATAATAATACGAACTTTTATGAACAAATAAAATCACGAAAAACGTGTTTAGTAAATAACTTTTAATCTCATTTTTAAAATATAGGGCATTAATGGCAAAATTAAAATATGCATATAACATAGTTGATTGTTAAAAATGTGTAGCTTAAACAAATATAACATAAAAATTCTGTTGAAAATCAAGAATGAATATACATTCTTTCTGTGTACATCAATAAACACTTTGTATTAGTTTCAATTTATAGAAACAAATCAAAATTTTTAGGGGATGCATTTTTATCATTTACAGCAACATAAAGTCAAAAAAATCATTTGCAATTCCGTTTTCAGTATTCTTTGCGAGAAACACATTGAATAATTCATAAAACAATAATTTAGAGCAACCATACACACAGGCAGCATCATTGACATAAAATTTTGCAGTTAATTTTGCTAAATAAAAATTAATGTTTACAATAAGTATGTAGATGCATTTAACTATATATTACTTTTGAGATTTCTGAGAGCATTTCCAAATTTATGAGGGAATTCTTTTATTTGTGTTTGTCTTCAGTATATTAAAATTGGCATGAGATAAGCAACTTTTGAATTGTTAAGTCTTCTTATGATTCCTTTCCAGTTATACTTTGTTTTAATTCAAAATTCAACTTAAGGTTTGGTTGTATTGCTCTTACAAGATTTTCATACAGTGGTGATAACTATATGAACATAAGATTTAAGCATATCTTATAGAATCAAACTTTAATTTAAGCATTTAATCCTAAAATCTCAAAAATTTATAATATAAATCATTTTTAACCATAATTTTTAAAGACAAAAAAGGACATGTAACTATTATTTCAAGCATGCAGTTTGTTTTAAGCAATGTGCCCAATTTAAAACATTATAATATAATAAAATAAATAAAGGTATTTAATGAAAATAAAAAGGAGATGTAAATTACTTTGTATAAACTTAAAATAGTTAATCCAATTATTAAAAATACCTTCAATTATAGCAACTTTAAAAATTATTATGTTTATAAAGAATTAACTGAAATGCTTTTCATGATTAAAATAACACAAACTTGCATTTTGAATAGAATCACCTATTATTTGTTGCTGAACTGAGTAAAAGTATTTAATTAGATTATTTATAAGCATGATTATCAAAATGTAAATAAAAGTTTGTCTTCTTCTTTAAAATAACTAATGATTAATAAATAAATATTTAAGAGCAAATATATCTTTAATTTTTTTCATAATTTCAACTCATCCTTCTGTGAATTTAGTAGATAGATAATATATAAAATTTATAATTAAATTAAAGTAATAAAGTGCAGAGTTTTATGTGTTTTTTTCATTCTATGACATAAAGATCCTTTTAAGTCTTTAACCTCAATTACCAATTCAAAAGTAATAAATTAGTAAATATGTATCTTGTATAATTACATTTAAGAAATATTCAAATAAATTGAATCAGTACTAAACACTACAAGTATTATTAAAATAATAAGCAATGTGCGTTACCTATTTGTAAAAATGTCTGATTTATCACAAATGTGAAAATTTTGTTTCTCTTTTATAACACAAGAAAAATTTTAGCTGAAGTTATAAATATGTTTAATATAAAAATAAGTTTTTATATATATGACGCCACAAATATGAAGTTATAATTTAAGCAAAATTTAACAGTCAAAAAGTAACTCGCTTAAAAGATTTATCCAGTTTTACTGAATATTCTATAAAAGCATTCTGGTACATCAAGAATAAATAATAAAATAATTAAAAGCCAAAAGTTTGAAGTAGAGCAAATTAGTAATTACTAAATAAGATCATTTAATACTATCAACAAATATTAATTCAACTTACACTTTTCTTTATTTTGCTATTCTTATCAATTTAATACCTGGAATAGAATTATGATTTTTTATAATTTGTCAATATTTCTATATATATTACACCATAAGTTAACCATTCACTTGCAATGACTTTTTTTCCAAAATATACTCATAAAACATTTATAGTTGAAAGATTGAAAAATCTGCAACAACAAAAAAATCCAAGCAAGCAATTTATTATTATTATGCAGAACTTCTTATAGATGAATAAAGCTGTGGATATTATGATTAATTTTGATTTACTGCATCTATACAGCAAAACATTATAAGGTAATTCTTATCAGTTTTATTAATTAATAACTATGTTGCGAAATGATCTGTGAAAAGATATGCAGTTTTCATTTGAAAATTTGTATTAAGAGAATATAAAAGTAGCAAAGAAGATATATGTATTCCTGTTTTTATATTCTCTTAATAAATGGAAAAGATATTCTAGAAACCAGTCTTACATGACAAAAGTCAAATAAAGAATGAATAGGTGAATACAAACAGAAGAAGAACATGTTTTCTTGCAAAATGTCAGACACTTGAGCACGAATCTTGCACAGTAAACACACTAACATTTCATTGAATGGACTGATAATTACAAGCAGGGAAAATGTTTCGGAAAAAATAAGTTTTGTTTGGCAACTTCCATTCATCTTGAGGTAGTTGCCAATTAAGAAATATATTGCGTGCTTGAACTTCAGAAATACTGTTACTTACATATTTCTTTATATGAACCTGAACGCAAAAAATGTCTTCCAGGAAAACATATAATTCAAGCTACATATTTAATGAATTATTATCACCTAAACTAGTAACGTTTTTATATAAGTGTCAATTTATTTCAAAGAAAAATATTTCTCTAAAATACAATTTATGCAATTACTTTATACTACGCTTTATAATAACTATTTTAAAATAAAATAACCGAGAAATACGTAGTTCAAATTATTTAAGTAGTTTTAATCTTAAAAATTATATTTTCTGTTAGAATAAAATCTTTTATTCAAACAGATAATTATCTTTTTATTTCTATCACTAATTGATAGAAATTTCTTAGATTTATGAGATGCAATATTTCTCAGCAACCAATAAAAATTTATTTAACTCAACAATGGGAAAACCAAGTTTTTAATTGTTAAAATATTAATCAGAGTAAAATGATGTTTGAGGAGATTCTTTAAATTCAATCGTAGTTTATAGACAGTATTGATATATTTCTGCCTATTAAGCTCCTAAACACTATTACCGAGAGTGAAATTTTTAACAACATTTAAGTGTTAAGATCAAGCCTAGACACGTGACATGCCGCCGGAAGGACATTGGACCCCAAGGATATGTAAGCAAGTATGTATCTTCTCGGTATAGTTATGCTTGTCAGGTATCAAGCCGGCTACTTTCGGAATCCAAAGCAACAACTTTCTCTACCCAGCTACTAAGAGCCCCCCCCCCCAAACACACACAACCAAGTTTTTAATGAATAATTTTTGAAATAATTATTAAAATATTTCTGGTTCTTTAGAATATAACAAGTTTCTCTTGAGGCTGAGTATATTTTCTGAAGTAATTAAAATATTGTAAAAACATAATACAACCGATTTAAATACTTAAAACATCATCTTCACCTAAACTGCTACCGGAAATATTAAAACTCTTTTTTATAAAGGAATGACCTGTCTGAGCAGAAATTTTCAGCAAATGCAATCTATAGGGCCTTATGCAAGCAATAAAATTTTCAGTGACACAACACATGGAAGGGTTCAACAATGCCCGTTGACCTGCTGCTGCTGAAATCTTAGAAATCAAGGGATATGGAGAAATTTTGAAAATAGCCTGTGGTCCTCTACTAATTGTTAATGTTAGATGGAATGTAAACATGTCTCTTCAGAGAAAGAAGATGACATTCAACAAATTGCGAAATTTCATCTCATCTGCTTCAAATTTTGCTCAATCTTTATAGCCATAGGTACAACACTGAAGTGCTGAAATCCAAAATTATTAATCTCCTTCAAAATATTCTTTCGAATAAACAGAATAATGCTTATGGGGCAATGAAGATTTTGTTGATCGGCATCTTCTTCGTGACGAACGAAATCGCTCAATCATGACCTTCGTTCTATAATTTTTATAGTTGAATTTTGGGTCCGCCCACACAGATGAATTTTGGGACAAAATAATTATAATGGAATACTCTTCCTCCCATCGGAATTCAAAGTCTGTTTGACTTCATACGATCCAGTGCAGCAGTACCTATTGACTAAGCCAAATATTGATTTAAGACGCTTAATATTGCATTTTTGCTTTGAAAATTTATTCTTTTATTCGTATAAATAGAAGTCAGTTGAGAGTTAATGTTTTATAATTCTGGTGATTCCTTTTCATTGCTGAAACTTTTATATAAACACAGGCATTTGTAGAAAAACATATATAACTAAAAGATCAAAGCAATAAACACACACAATCACGAAAAAATATTCAATACTGTTTTCCCAATAATTCTATATTGTTTAGTTGGAGATTTATAACTTTCTGTAGTTTAATTTAGTTATAAATTTTTAATTATAGTTATTAATAGAATAAAAAGACATCATTGATTTCATATTGTCACATAGTTACGAAGTTATTAAACAGAAGATTATGATCAATATAAATTGTATGATTCTACTGAAAATTTGATTTATATTGAAATTCTTAATAACGGAAAGACTTATTCTTTATATTAAGTATGTAAGAAATGAAGAGAATTTTCGGAGTAACTAATGAAAGTCGTAATGTAAGAAAAAATTATTTATCATTGTTATAAATTTTTGACTTTTACTGTTTTAACCGAACAAATTACCATTAAACCTTGCATACATATAAATTATAAATTATTTCAAATCCTTCTTAATATTCTCCAAGCAGAAATCATAAAAATTAAGATTACCATTTAACACATTTTATTGTCCTGGAAATGTGAGAAAATTATTATTTAATCATATATTTATCAATTTTTCCATTATTCAGATGAGAAAAAATCGATTACTCTGTTCACTATAATTATTAGAAAACTTTAAATATTCTATCATAGAGATAAATTTTCTTCCGGAACATGGGAGAAATGCTACAAATCAGGGTAGTTACATGTCTATGTCTGTAAATTTTGTATCCTTAGAAACGGCCCTTTCATGTATTAGATATTGATATCCGTAAGACGCAGCATTTATTGTTCCAATCTAGATGAGTTAATCACGCTTTAGTAATACTCCAGCTGACGCTTTTAATATCGCTTTTAGCGCCAACATAAAAACCTGCCCTACTATAATATTCCCTCAGAATGGGTGAAACGCTCATAAAAAAGTTAACTACCTAGGTTGAAAATATAACACACATAGCAGAAATAATCCTGAAATTGGTATAACGTATTTTTATTCACGATAAAATCTCCTGCAATTAAATTTTGTATGAACTTTATTTTCTTACCCTATTTTTTAAGCAAAATGGTGCATGCTGGTGTGAATATTTTATTACCTTTTTAAGGCATATGGATGCTCCATAACATTCTGGTTTTCAAGATTTTCAGCTCAAGCAAAGTGAATGAATACCTTTATATTTTACATATTTACTAAAAACTGTAATAATGATATCATGAGTGTATATATATATATATATATATATATATATATATATATATATATATATATATATATATATATATATATATATATATATATATATATATATATATATATATATATATATATATGTATGTATGTATGTATGTATATGTATGTATATTAAGCCTACCGAAAAGTTCTGTCCGTTTCTAGAATAAAACAAAAGAGTAAATAATTCATAACGTGAATAAAATTTATTGAATTATTGAATAATATAATTGCCATCATTAATTACGACTCCTTACCTGCGTGATCACAATTTGAATAATCCATTTTCTTAAAAAAATGCCTTATCTCTATAGGCCAAAATTTTAACCAGTGTTCGCTTCATATCTTCTTCGTTCTTGAACTTTTTGCCCTGCAAAGAATTTTGCAAGGGCAGAAACAAGTGATAGTTGGATATGAATAAGTCCAGGGAATATGACGTATCGGATAGAATTCCCCAGTATTGTTCTGCATTTTTTGACGAGGTATTTTCCTTGGCATCTTTCTTTGATTGCTCTATCTTGGAATATCACCGGCCTATTTTCTTAGATTGCTCCATATAGATTATCCCGTGGCTGACAATACTTCTCCTAATTGAGCTTTTCGTTCAATTTTTTGTGCTCATAATGTATTGGTCTTCAAATGTCTTACCATATACACAACATTCTCTTATTAATTTGTTTTAGAATTAAAAGGAAAGGTTTTCCGCACAATATACCCTTTTTCTTACGATATTTTCGTAAGTAATCCACTTTTCATCCCCGGTTATCATCCAGTTCAAGAATAGCTCGAGTTTGATCCGAACATTCAGAGGTAGATGACCCGATCATTCAGATGACCCGATCATCAAAATTCGTCTGGCCTAATATCTGCAGTACCCATTTTGAATATTTCCACGCCAATCCTATCTTCCGAATATGGTCCGAAATAGTTTGTGCTGAGCTTACATATATATATATATATATATATATATATATATATATATATATATATATATATATATATATATATATATATATATATATATATATATATATATATATATATATATATATATATATATATATATATATATATATATATATATATATATATATATATATATATATATATATATATATATATATATATATATATATAGATAGATAGATAGATAGATAGATATAGATAGATAGATAGATAGATAGATAGATAGATAGATAGATAGATAGATAGATAGATAGATAGATAGATAGATAGATATATGTATTTCATTTTTGAAGATTAATTAATTACTATTGAATTTAGCTCTAGTTACTTTAGTTATTTTATTTTAGAAACCATTAATTAAGATTGGAAAATTTAATATGCAATATTTTAGATCTTATACACCAAACAAGGTACACAAAATGGAAAACCGTGAATTTTTAAAATACTTGCATGATTACCTGCATAAAGAAAGGACACAATTGCCTGAAAATACCTACTGAAATAACAGAACTTTATTTGAAGTCCGCACAATTCTTATATTAAGTATTTATTATTAAATAAATAATTTGATAGTATATACCAAGAAGGTATTTTCTTTACTACACCCTTTTTTGAGGAGGATTAATTAGAAAAGTAACTACAATATATTTTGAGCAAATTTCAGCCCTTAAGACACATTCACACTCGAATGTTTAAATTTCGGGCATAAATGTCAAAGCAATATTAAATTAATATTAAACTTTTCCCTTCCCATGACTTAATTTTTTTTTCCAAATACTTCCTCTACTTTTAAAATATTTTCCAAGAAAATACTGATTTAGTTTAGATATTTCAAAAATTACAATTTGAGAATAATTTTTCCATTGTTTAGATATTATACGATTCCTATGATAAATGATTGTAGAATGACATTCTCACTCTCCACGAAGTCCTCTTCTTTCTTACCTGTTTATAAACCAAAGCTTCAATTTTTCAGTTAGCAATGAAAAGTATAATGAAATTCAAGCACGTCCAATTCTGCAACTTTTAAAAAACTTATTAAACAAATATTAAACTATATTGTCTCATTTTTTATGATTATAAGAACTTCAAACTTTCAGATAAAAATTTTAAGGAATTAAGAATTTTAGCAATTTTGTAAAATTACAATTGAAAGTTAATGAATGAAAATATCAAGAAATGAACTTTTTCATATATATTTTATGACGCAACTAGACAAAAATGTTTTTAGTCTGATTGATTTAACTTATGTCGCTAATATAATTGAATACAGATTTTAATAATGCGAATTTTAATAAATTAGGTTATTTCGAGCAATTAGCAGCAAAACTGACATAAAATTACGACTTCGAATACAAAATTAACTAGTATTTATTATTAATTTTAACATAAAATCTATACACAGTGGTAGTTCAGTGAATTCAAAATTTATATTTTAACACACAGCGGAAATTGAAAATCAAAACTTTGTAAGTAAAATTAAAATTTATTTTCATAAATGAAAAAAAGAAATAAGTAATATCAGTTACAATTTCCTCCTTTGTTTGGGTTATTTCATTTGTTAAAATAGTAAATAAATATTAGAAACTCGTGGAAGGGTACTCTAACCCAATTTCAGTTTAATGAAATGGAAAAAACACACAAACCCGCAGTTAAAAACAAATCGCATTCAAATTTATAGACTCTAGAAAATAAATAAGCACGGATGAGATTTACATCCACCATTAATGAGCTTCATTCTTTCATTATGAAAAGGGCTTGCTTTTAAATTAAACAAATTTTTGAAAACGAAAACATTGTTGATTTGTTCTGCTTGGAAATAAAATGAACAGTTGTCAGAAAAGCGATTATTTTTTGTTTCAGTTGAAATCAAGGAATCCCATTACAGTGTACTAGTTTCAATCATGGGAGCTGCAACTGTTTTAATTAAGAACAGTACGCACTTTGTATAAATGCTGCGAAACAATCGATCAAAAACAAAATATTGCGTTTGATTTAAATTTCTAAGTTTCTTTTCTTTAGTCTTTTGTAACTAAGAATATTAAAATTTTAACTTTGAAAGGGACATTTTTATTTATAAGAATATATTGAATATGTATATTTAATTTATGTACATTTTGTGTTCATATTTTTATTATTAAATACAATTTTTAAATTATTTTCTTTTTCCCCTAATGTTTGTAAATTAATATAAGAAAATAACAATATCAGTTGTTTGCAACATTAGGTACATACTATTTCAATTTAGTAAACAGTTATTTCTAAAATACTTAAGTACATTTAATACTTTCATAAGAAGTACTGTAAAGATTTAATAAATTTAATTACTGATTTAAGGGAAAAAACTTATCTCGTACATAATCTCAGGATAATTATTAAAACAAAATTTAAATAACAATCAAATAAAAATTATGACTCAAATCTGATACATAACCTTTTATGAATAAATTAAAATATAACATTAGAATTTTAAGTATTATGAAAATAATAACATAAAATTGCACATAAATACAAAACAGTTAAACATTATAAACTTTGAAGAACTCTACTTATAATTAAATTCAATTATTTTCCTATTGAATCAAGTAAAGAAAAAGAAATATTTGCTTTAGTATTCATCCAACCAACTTTAAAAATGTGTATATCAGTTAGTTGAACATCAAATCAAATATTACTTCTTTCCAATAAAAATCAAATTTTTCTTCATTTAAATGCTAACCTATTGTCTGACATTCAATGGTAATCAGTAGATATCAATTTTTCATTGAGATACGAAAGGAAAAAACGGGAGTGTCGTAAGAAAATATAAATATTTTGTTGCTCAAACTTTTTGCGTCATTAGAAACAGATAAATAAGAAGAGTCTGTTGTATATACATTAAATTTTGAATATATTACTCTATGTGGTAAGATGGATGATGTACTTTGCAAATTAATTTAAGCAAGACTTATCACATCTTGTAAAACTCAGGTTATCATGGAGTTCCTTACCGAATATTCACTTGAATTTGATATTGAATATCTAATTAAAATACTCAAGGAACATATGAACATTGTAGTCTAATATTCCATTTATTAACAAAAATAGTGGAATATCGTACTCTTGTCTGAAACTTACTGTTCCTGGGGAACATCAGAGAACTTGATTTCATGTGGAAAACAAAGGTAGTTTATTCAACAAATTTAACAACTTCAAACTTATGTGAAATTGTGAGTTATAAACTTACAAACAAGCATTTTTAGAGTACAAATATATATATATATATATATATATATATATATATATATATATATATATATATATATATATATATATATATATATATATATATATATATATATATATATATATATATATATATATATATATATATATCCTTTAACACAATAGCTTAAATTTAATATTTTGATATATCATATAAACAATATATATATATATATATATATATATATATATATATATATATATATATATATATATATATATATATATATATATATATATATATATATATATATATATATATATATATATATATATATATATATATATATATATATATATATATCCTTTAACACAATAGCTTAAATTTAATATTTTGATATATCATATAAACAATGTTTACCTTCATTTATTGTTTGAGACCATTGACACTTGAGTCCAAAATTAAGATTACAAACATAAAAAATTAGATATTTTTTCTAAACAAATTGGCGATTTTTATTGTTTTTCCCTTATTGCATTATTTTTGCCTTTTCTGGCCACTTTCTACACCTATTCAAGTGTCACAGAGAATTCGTATGGTATTAATGAAATTAATAATCAATTTTTGTGATTGTAAATCTTATTCTTCATTAAGTGCTGATTTTAAGATTTGGAATATGCCGAGAGGGGGTTGTCGACATGCAGTGCTTTTTCCTAGAGCATCCTGTGCTTTATGCAACTGAAGTCTGGAAATTTCACTGAACGCAAACTATGATAAATTTCCTTTTCTTCTAGATAGTAACCGACAAGTGCTGTTCTGTATGACCAAGTATTATTATCGATGTAAATGAGCTGATTGAAAACAGCTTCTCAAAATTATCACATGTAAAGTTTGAAATATAAATGACAGGGCTATCTAAGAAAAATGAGACAAGAAAATACATATCACTGGTAACTAGTAGTAAAGGCCTGTTTCAGCTATCCATGTGTGCATTGATTGTCTCAATATTATTGCTCCATTTGCGATAGCAAAGCCTTGAAGTTATGGAAATCTAGTAGCTCATCAATTCGTAACCGATGTCAAAAATTGATACCAACATACGCTAGCAAATTTTGCATGTAATTGTCTGATATCCCAATACAATTCATTGTTTCAACAGTTCTGAGTAAACATTTCAATTGCTATCTAAGTGTCTTGTGTTGTTTTCTAAAAAACAGATTTCTGCACAATCATATTTGACAAATCGAGAAACCTCCACTTCTTTCAATTTCCATTCAGTTTCAAACGAACTTTTCGACCATTAAATGTGCCCACTAAGAACATAAATTTAAATCCTAACCTTAAACTGTTCTGTATGACATTAGTTCTTAAAACATTAGTGGTAGATGTTTCTTTTATAGAAAAATATTTTTTATTTGCAATTTTGGGCATCAATGTATTTAATGCATGCATAACCTATTTATTTTAGGTATAGAAAATAGATCCTATAGTGAAAAATGAAATAGTTTATTTATCTTTTTTACATGTAAATATTTCTATCTAATTATTATATTTTGATAATTTCTATTACCCTATGATTTTGAACTATAAATGCTTTAAAATGTTTGAAACAACAAAGCATTCTAAAGATATTTTAATAATAAAATTACTAATTTATTTTTAAATAACGAAATCTTAGATTTTTTCTTTTTTGGAATTTAAGGTAAAATAACCAGTCAAATATCAGAAGAATACTACATATCAAGAATTCTAAATTTTTTAAATTTTATAAAGTAAGTACTGGAATAATTGTTATGAAATACATTTGTAATTTTTATCCAGATGTATTAGACATTTCTAAATCCAAAAGATGGTTGTTTTAGGTTCAGATATTATAATGTTGTTGTACTTAACTTCTATTAACCAGGAAGACAATGACATCTTCATAATTATATATATGTATATATATGAGCTTAAAACGCATAATAATTAAACAAAAAAATAGTAATGAGTTTTTGGCAGTAACAAGCGTACTAATTGATTCATCAATTAAGTTTACACAGAGTTACCTCCCTAATTCTACGAATAGTCCCAGTTATATGTTATCATTAAACAAGATAAAATATTAATAGGGCTAGCTTATGGAAAAATGCATATATACATTTTCTATATCCCTAAAATTATCTAAACTAGCATTATATTATATTATTAAAACACTTCATGTAAATCACAGATGTAATTATTATTATATAAGGCTTGTAAGGAATTTATAATGTGTGTGGCTTATCTAGGAGTGACTTATGTAACTTAGAGTATGGTTTAGCACTAACAAATGTCTCAGTAGCATATTAATATTACCATTACCTTAAATAGTACTTCAGTAAACATTTTATCAATGTATTTATGAGTTACACTTTCTCTCTTATTTATGAAACACCATTACTATATTTGTTGGTTATTGTATTTTTTGCAAGACAACTTTCTCAAAGTTTTCAATATCATCATGTTTTCGTCAACATTCAGTGTATTTAAATTTTAAAATATCTTACAAATATCTATGTGATAAAGGTTTTTCAAGATTGACAGAAACATTAGTGTGCCTCAAAACCTAAAACTATCTTATATTCAATTTTCATTAAAAAGAATAAAAATAAAGAAAATAAAGTAAAGAGAATAATGTCCTGTGAAATATATACTACGAGATTTAATATACTGCAAGAAAGATTTAAAAGTAGGAATATTTCCAACAGTGTTATAAGAATCATGTAAAAGATAAACCACTGACACATTCTTTAATATTGATAAACGATTAAATGAATGTTTTTTCTTAATATTTAAAAAAAAAACAATTGATTCTATAACAAAAACTTGTCAGCAAATTGCTACATAAGTTTTAATAAATCTATTGAGGATGAAAAATAAAAACATTTAAAAGACTAAAGCATGAAACAGAAACACATGATTACATAAAATCAATTCCACAGTGAATTTATCTGCTCTGTTTAAAAAGGTTCTAGATAGAAGTTTCTGAATAATTTTACATTAATTTAAATTATTCAACATGAAACCTCTTTCAGCTTTCCCAATTTCCTTCGCTTGTCCTTCATTTAAAATTTACAAACTATGATGTGAATTTTTTCACATCGTCAAAATTAATTTTTCAAAAATAATAACAATGATAATTTATTGAATTTTATACAGTTTTAATTCTTTCTAATGTTACTCGTAGATTTTTATATATATGTTCTGTTTCTTTTGTATTCGGCAATAAGTTGTCCAAATGTCCTGTTTCATCAATATGATATTGAAAACTGTAACTTTAAGATAATTCAATTTATCCTGTAATGTTTACATATTCCTTGATTGCACTGTAAAGGAATCTTTACATATTCCTTTAATATGCCATCATATCATGGTTGCTATGATTTATGATTAGAAATAAAGTTGTAAAATAAATTATATCTAAATTGTTTCATCATTAATTATCTAAATTGTAAATTACATCAACATAAATTATGGAGAATTGAGTTTAAGCATAATACAAAATAATAATCGTATCTTTGCATTTGAGAGCATTTTCTCTTATCGTTTCTTTTTCCACACTCTTTACTGCCTCCAGTTTTTAAAACCAACATTATTACCATAAGTTTCACTTATGTCATACAATATATTTTCTAAAATATTTTCACTTAATTGTTTCAAACCTGGATGTTAAATCATTAGAAAGTGTAAATAAACTATGTGCATTCTATATAAACTTAGTTTTATTGTGTTTAACTTAAATAAGATTAATCTTAATTAAAAGAGTATTCAGAAAATTAATAAAACATATTTTTGCGGGAATAAGTTATTAAGCATGAAATTAAAGTTGGCATAAACCTTTAATAAATATTACTTACCTGAATGAATTTTCTGTTAATAATTCGTTGATTATTCGAGAAACAATAAAAGCTTTTATCAAACTATAAATTCCATAATTACTCAAATTAATTGCTTGAAAAGCACCAACTCAAAGCAAACTGTTTTAAAAATGCTTTTGCTATCGATTTTTCCTTTCATCCTTAGTGCCTGAGAGGAGTTGCAAATGAAATTGCTATCAGAGTAATGAATGCTTCTTTTTCTGAACGCCGATAATTAGCTTTAAATCATTGGTGGTTAAATATCGCTGAGTTTTCATCTCTGGGGCCATTCTTCAGACCCAACAGAATTATACTTCCTTTCCATGTGATAACACAAAACAAAGAAACCTAATAAGAAATATAAAATTAAGTAAGAAAAATAAGGCCATAAATCTTACCTCAAGCCACAAGAGTTTTATTCTTGAGCAGTATCATCAACTACTACTAGAATTTATGCTCCTTTTTTTACAATTTCAAAATAAAGTCATCAGTCTTCTTAAAATCCTGGCAGCTTCATTTGTTTCCTTTTTTCTTTACTTTCTTTTATTGTATTTTTTACCAATGTGTGAACGTCAAGGTAATGGCAGGCTTAAGTTTATCCTTTTACACCAAATGTTTCCTAAGAAACTCAATTTCATTTGGACTTTAGAAAGACATAAGATATCTTTGATCTTTTAAGAATATCCACCACAAATATAATGAAAAATATTTTTGATAAAGTTTATGACTTCTTATTACTATATTTCCAAATAGTAATACTGACAGATTTAATAACTTTTTAAGGGTTATTGAACATAATTGAAAAATCTGTTCAATCGTTTTAACTATTTAAGTTTTTAAATTTTTGTGTTCAAAAATCTAAAATTCTAATGCATTCCCAATTTTTTAATCTTAAAAATATATAAAAACAGGAACATTTTACTTAATTATTAACGCAAAAGCTCCGACAATGATTATATAATTTGGATGGTGATAAAAATGCATATTTATTAAAACTTCATGATCATTTTATAAATATTTGACTTGAGTGATCATTAAGAATCATCAACTATTCATTTTTAATTACCTTATAAAATATAACCATGCCCAACTCAGCATATTTAAGTAATTTTTTTTCAATGGACAACATTCTATGGATTAATATTCAGCAATTTTGAGTACGCAACATGCTTCGAATTCAAAGTATACAGATGATATATAGTTGCATCATATAATACACAGTTAATATGTGATAATAGTAAGTTATATTTGAGCCTGATTTTTGGAGCCTGTTGGTAATACGATTAACTTCTGATTAATCAATGTCAGAATATATTTATAACTACCTGAAAACCTAACACAGTCTAATATAGAAATTTTTACTCTTTATGAAATAGTTATATAACTGATGGCACACAATGCTTAATAAGTAGAGACATATTTTTAGCAAAATATTATAATACAAAGCATTAAAGCATATTAACATGTTTAATAGTTTGTTTAAAATTTATCAACCATGGTATTATCTTTTACAATTAACAAAAATATTGAAGTGGATTTTTGTTTCATTGGTATTTTACTCTAACGTGTCGACAAACTTAAACACAAGAATTTAAATTTCAAAATTATAATTTTTATCCATCTTATAAATAAAATATCATTGTATACTTAAATTTTTATTACTTGTTTAATCTTACTACTTCTTAACTTCTTATACGTATTTCTTAAGAATCATTTAGGCACATTTATTCTCACTTTTATATATGCTATGTAAAAATAGTACCATTTTCTCTTAAAGTTCATCCTGTTTTAACGTTCATTATTGTGTTTATAACGTTTAGTTTAACATTTTCTTAAATATGAAAGCAAATAATGTATGTTCACACTTTTATCAGTTCCATGTAATGAAACAATGATTTAAAAAAGACTTTAAAAAGGTTTATATAACATACAAATTATATTTAAAATTTATTTCATGTAAATTATACATGAAATAATTTTTTTAATTGTTATTAAATTATTCGAGCTAATGTAATTAAAATATTCATATATTGTATTACTTATAGAAGAATTCTGTAATTTTGAATTTTTTTATGTAGTTAAACTAATGAATCGCATTAATTTAAAGAAATGAATTTCAATGCGTATTAAGTTTTATTCATCTGAAATTTCGCGACGTACTTCATATGGTGTTACTTGTGTGGTATGCTAGAATTAGAAATTGTAGGATTTTAAAATGCAGACAAGTTTCTGAGAAACGACCAGCTGAATAATTATAAATTAAATTCTCTTGATTCTATGTAGCAGATTTAAGGAGTTAAGTTTTCCAGATTGAGAAAGATTTAATTTAATTATGCCAACAAATTCACGCATTGGACCGTAGCATAGGATTGATGAATGCTTAAATTAGAACCAAATAAGACATTTTATTGACGTAATTCAAATATTAAATCTGAACATTCATTGTATGTTAGTAAATATCAGGGCTTATATTATGCTTCTAAACATCTTGAATTAAATGAGTTTTTAATGTTACATTTGGTATACCTTTTGAAATATAACAATAAATTAATTTACACAGGTATACAGGCACACACACACAAACACTCACAAACATACACACACACACACATACACACACACACACACACACACACACATATATATATATATATATATATATATATATATATATATATATATATATATATATATATATGTGTGTGTGTGTATGTGTGTTTTGTGTATATATACAAAACACCTAAGAAAAATATTTAAAAGCATAGTTAAGAATAACGTAGCTTCTTTGACAGATTTTTTGATTTCTTAAATACTTATATATTGAGTATTTTTTAATTATACATGACTTATGATTTGATTTTATCTTTTTACTGATAAATTTAAAAGTTATTTTTAAAATAAGTGTTAAGAGATTAAATGAACTTTATACTTAGAATTTTTAATGACTTTTGCTCTCACAGTGAGTTCGACTTAAGATGCTCCTTTGTGTAGTCTGAAAATAGTTTCAGAAATAATATGTCCCTAATAGAGAGAGATATTATTAGTAATGATGATTATTGAAAAATGAAGGCAATAAATTTACGTGCTATTTAACGATCATTAATAAAATGAAATTTTCATGGCTTACGCCCTTATATCAAGTGTAAAGTGAATATTTTGCATCTTTTAATTTATAATGAATTATTTTATTAAACTCAATTGAGAATTTTGGTAATTTGATTTTGTTTCTCTTATTATTTTTGTATGATTTAGTATAAAGATCATTTTTCTATATCAACATAGAAAAATTTAGTTATCTATAGTTTGCTGACCATAGAAAAATTTCTTTAGTTTTGCTTGCTATATTTATCTACGAAATGTTTATTGAAATAGCTTTTTTTATAACAAAAAAAGCAATTCTGATTAACATCTAATAATCTATCAATCAAGACAGATAGATGGATAAAAAGATGTATATATATATATATATATATATATATATATATATATATATATATATATATATATATATATATATATATATATATATATATATATGTCTGTGGGTGTATGTTTATATATATATATATAATACATGTATACATATAATATGTATACAGGGTGTCCAAAATTAAAGTTCCCCAATTCAGAGCTACATACAGACGTAACTATTCATCTGAAAATTCTGAAACTTTGGGTAACCCTTAAAAAAAGATGGGAAAGACATTTAGCAAAAAAAAAAGTTTCCAAATGTAGCCATTAGAGGGCGTATTAATGTAAAACGACAGCATATGCAAAGTTTTGCACAACGTCACTTATCAGCTGGCGAGTATAAAAGGGAAAGCATTCACTGAAGAATTTATGCGAGTGTGTTCGTGACAGAAAATGACGTTGTTTTTACAATCTCGTACTTCGTTAGTCAAACTGTTTTATCAAAACGATGATTCAGCACCAGCAGCCTTAAAGAAATTTCTGACTTTGAACGGCCTTCGAACAGGTCCAATGATGTCTAAAGGATTAGGAAAAATGATAAAGAAATTTGAAGAAACGGGATCGTTGGGTGTTCGTCCTGGAAGAGGATGAAAACCAGTTCCTTCAGAAGTCGTTGAGGAGGTTGCGCTTCAAGTGGAAGAGAACACAGCGTCAAACTTTATGGGTAGAAGTAGTGTTCGCCGTGTCGCAAAAGTGTTGGATAGGCCACATTCTACTGTCCATAAGATTCTTAGGAATATCTTACGGTATTATCCGTGCAAAATCGCCCTTGTTCAGCAGTTGCTTCCACAGGATTTTGACGCACGGCAAACGTTCTCATTGCAGTTTCTTGCTCGGTTTCAGGTCGATTCTGCATGGCCTTGGAACATTTTGTTGTCCGATGAAGCGCATTTTCATTTGGACGGCTCGGTAAATACGCACCCACAATTTGGGCCACAGAACACCCCCGCTTTACCCTAGACGTTCCGTTACATTCCCCAAAAGTAACGGTATGCTGTGGATTTAATGCTGCTTTCATTCTGGAGCCGTACTTTTTCGAGGAAATAACTCCATCAGGTGCAGTGACATGCACTATCACGAAGTCGCGATAGGCAACGATGTTACAGTACGCAGTTGTTCCGGCTCTACAATCACGTCAATGCCTTGGACAAACGATCTTTATGCAGACTCCACACATTGGAAATTGCGTAAAAGATGTTCTCAAAACACATTTTACACAAGAAAGGGTTATAATCTGACACTTCAGTAATGCCTGGCCTGCTCGATCCCCAGACCTTAATCCATGCGACCCAAGAACGTTGCCTGATCTTAAAGCCAGCATTTTCCACCATGTGTTGAATATTTCAACGCACTCACTGCGCTCTACCGTAGAACATGCCATTTTGAGATTTCAGAGGGTTGCTAACAATGGTGGTCATCATATCGAACATGACGTGGTGTAATTACAAGCTAATGTGTAATTCTTGAATAAAATAATTGATAATACGCCCTCCAGTGGCAAAATTTATAACTTTTTTTTGCTAAATGTCTTTCCCGTCTTTTTTTTTTAAGGGGTACCCAAAGTTTCAGAATTTTCGGATGAATAGTTACGGCTGTATGTAGCTCTGAATAGGGGAACTTTAATTATGGACACCCTGTATATACATACAATATATATATATGTATATATATATAGGTAGATAAATAGATAGATGTATTCTGAACTAAATTATTTTGATTCTTATCGGATATTGATTCTTTTTCGTAATTTACTTCATTTTTCCAAGTTCTATTATATATTAATTTTATTTTATCATTGCAAAAATCACCAACTGTCATTTTGTTTTCCAAGTGAGACAATATGACCAAACATAAAAATTAATTAATTGAAACATTTGGTGAGTAGTAAATAAAATATTCATCATTTTGAGATAGTAACTAATCATTTTATTGGTTATTATGTACTTCATTTTACTATTCAAAATTTACCTATCATGAAAGTAGATATGTATGATGAATATAATCAATTACTTATAAATAAAATTAACATTATCATATTAATTAGCAATGATAATAATTAGGATTCTATTTTAAGTCAATTTAAGAATCTTGCTATTTTATATGATCAAAATGTCACTTATTGCTGCCTAAAAATTTTATTCAGCTATCTTTAAAGATGTAATCATTGTCTCTCAATGTGCGTGTCGTTACATTTTCCTAGCTGCAGTAAGCAAATAAAGTCTATTGTTTCAAACTGTAGTTAAGAAAACGTATTAAGAGCAATCTTTATTACGAGTAGTTTTATAAGGGATTCAAAAGAATTTTAAACATGCAAGTTAAAACATTTTAAGAAGTAGGATTTTTCAAAGCATTTTCTAGGACCCAGTAAAGATGCTATTCTAATAAATTTCTTTGTTACATAACCATCTAGCATAAATACTAAAAAATACTTCTACGAACTAGAGTATTTGTAAAATTTTACAATTAAATGTTAAAAATTAACAACGGAATGATTCCTTAAGTTCAAAGTAATTTACAATATCAAATAATGTAGCGGTACTTAGATTCTATTAGATAAATGAGAATTTTATTGAAAAATATTAAGAATCTTAACTGATACCTAGAATCACCTAGAACGACCAAGATATGTCACAAATTTTATATGAAAACCAAAAATGTTTGCTCAAAAGGTACTTGCTTAAAGAAGTTTAAAAATACAGTTTAGTGTTTTCTTTTTTGATGCCGATTTCTAAATATTTTTCATTAAACCATTTTACATCTCATATTTTTATCACGGATATTTATTTGATACTTTCATAGAGCATATGTGAAACAGAAATATTTCCCTTACAATGTCAAAATTTGACTTTCATAATATATTCAAAAAAGTATTCAGAAATTCAATATAGTGAAACAGCAATATAGAAATAGCGAAACAGCAACTGTAAAGTTTTCTCCCTCGTGATATGCATCTTTGAAAATATATTCAAATAATTAAACCAAAAACTGCAAAAAGTATTTTTCTTTGATTAAACAGCGACATTTTTCGTTGTTATATACATACATACATACATACATACATACATATATACATACATATATATATATATATATATATATATATATATATATATATATATATATATATATATATATATATATATATATATATATATATATATATATATATATATATATATATATATATATATATATATATATATATATATATATATATATATATATATATATATATATATATATATATACGTATGTATGTGTATGTAAATATAATATTCAGATAATAAGTAAAAAGTTGGAAACATAAATGAAAACTGTGAACGCTCTAGAACATTTTACAATTTCCTTAGAATAAAAAAGTAAAGGTTCTGCATAATTTTCCTACAATTCTTATATTATTTTTCTCGCAACAGAAAGATTGTAGAGAGGGCTGTTTCAGGGAATCTTCTGTTTATAAACTATGTCCCAAATATTTTATATTTAGGTCCCCATAGAATGCTCACTACAACATTTTGTTGTAAATCTAATGAATCAGACGTATTTAAGTGGGAAAAGCATTTTCAAAATCAACAGCACCACCATATAACAAGCATGGCACCATCAAATCGGCATTGCTTCTTAAAATGTATGCATAATTCTTGATAGCTGTGTAATATCATTGAATAACTGTAAGTCAATCAAAAAATTATTTCCTAAATCCCAAAAAGAGCTGTCAATTTTAGCCTAAAAATGGCAGATTTTAATCTTATGCTCGTATTTTATAGATATAACACCAAACAACAACCGAAAGCAAGACAAAGTCCTACTAATCTAACAATAAGATCTTTCTGAACTTATGGCATGAATCTCTCTTTTTCTCAATAGAGTATTCCACATTGAGTGATTTTGAAATATCAATACATCTATGTAAATCTTTAGTTGGAATTTTTTTCAGTGATGAACACAAAACAGCATGAACACAGCAGAGGCTGTCTTTAAGAATCCCCAGGTCCCAGGTCTTGTCCTTTAATGTATCTCTAGCTTCCAATTTAAAATATGGTTAAAAGTTTAAAATGTCAATGCTTTGCAGGTTGCATGGTTTCCGAGACTCCTTTCTTTTCAAGAATATCTGCCTGATTATTTCCCATTATACTATGGTGTGCCGTTACTCACTGGAAGGAAATTGTTATGTTAAAGTCTTTTAAATTTAATATTCAATCCAGAATTCACTGTGATTCCTAATGCTAATTCTGTGTCAGGGCCTGCATTGCTTATTTAGAATAAGAAGGTTCAATGAGTCTGACAAAATCAGACTTCCTCATGGATAGCTTCTAAACCAATATAGTAAAGTAAACGCCAGCAGAGGTCCCTGTACCTAACCCTGAAAGGGTTTTACCAGATTTGATGGACCCGCTGGAGAGAAAAGAAAACGGAACACAGTACATACAAGACAATACAATTATGCTTGCAATCATATGGAGACACTATAAATTATAACTTTTACACAGTAAGGAGGGTTTGTAAAGTATACTATTTAACACAAATTTGGTTGCAATTGAAAGTTAACACGTGGATACATAAGAAGCATTCAAAATAGGTATCAGACAAAATACATGGCAGGAAATGGTAATACAGGCATATGAAATACATATCAAATAGCATGCATATAAGAAATAAAGAAAATAAATGGAAAAACAAAAGGAAATTAAAAATGATAAAACAAAACTGAAAACATATACCTGAACTTACTGCAAACTAATGAGGTAATAATGATTAATGAATAATTAATGCCTTTAGTATGGATTTGATAGTTGGGTGTATCGGCTCAAAGTAAGTTAGGTCATATAAAATTCTAAGCTATATATACAAAAAGTTTAGATAGGTAGTACATAATGCATTAAAATAGGTCAATATAACATGATGACAATAATTGTGACTGAGTAATTAAGTGAGAGCACTGGAATGATGGTGAGAAATGGCAAACAAATAATGATGAACTATATACAAGGAGAAGAAAAACAGGCGAAATGTTACAGGTAGTGAGGGAAATGTCTAAATGCAGAACATGAGAGAGATGGAGTATGCAGCTCATCTACTTCCAGGTGATGTCTATCACTCTCACGGGCATCATTATCCTCCTATTCCTCTGGAATTATTAATTCCCTATATTCAAGGAGAAAGTTTATAAGGTTTAAACCAATATAGTAATAGCTTCAACATATTCTTTGATGGCAGTAGAGCCTATACGGAGGTAAAGAGTTAAAAAACTTGCAAAAGATACCAGCTCCACCAGCATAATGTCTATTTAACGCTTAGCTATCTGTGTAGAGATTAAACCATTCACTTTTTGATAATCTGTCCTCAACAGTTTCCAGAGCCATGGCTTTCAACTGCCAAGGAATCATATCATTCTTCTACACTTTCACACTAAGTTTCAGCTTTATATCAAGCTGGTTATAATGCATTAGGCACATTGGCAAAACTGGTATAGAAGTCTCGTAAAAAAGCTTCAAAAGAAAAGTGACTTCCAGGATCGACTAAATGAGACTGTTCTGAGTTCTTTTTGATTTCTAGGGCATTCAAGTTATAAAGATATCTGAAAGAGATTATTTGGCAAGCCGTTAAGTTTTTTAAATAAAATAACTACCTTTCTTTGGATATATTTAAGAATTAGTTCATTATTTGTCAAATCTAAATGGCAAATAAAAGTAAACTTCACTGCAACAGTAATTGTACGGAGAACTTGAGAAAAACTTGACTTGATACGGAGAACTTGAAGGAGGAACACCTCAAGGTGGTTGATGGTATGTTTGAGTACAGTAATAAGAAATTCTCAGCAACACAGCCAATAAATAGTTTTATGAACATTTTATTTGTTCACACATTCTATTACGTAATGTACTTTTACACACACACAATTTACACGATTTCTATTACACTTTCATTTTGAGCCAATCAAATTCTTGAAAATGGAATCGTTTCCTCCTAGGTTCATTAATTTTCAGCATATTTTCTCCAATTCAAAGGAAAATCAAGAGATCCATACTTTCCCAATATGTGGCGGGATTTTTGATCCACAGTCTCACCCTAAAAAGTGAGATTAGGAGTAAAAAACTGTCTGCTTAAGGAAAAGTAATGGTATTTACTTTTATTACCTTTAACTCACATTCCATTTTTCTGGCATAAGAAATCAAATTTTCTCAATAATGTATTTGAAATTATGTTAAGACAATCTCGAATCTTTATTCTCTGCCCTATTCCGCCTAACAAAGCAGCTGTTACCGGTTGTCAACAACCAATGACAGGAAGCTTTCTAAATCACATTGATAAGGATATTAAAAATAATATTAGAGTTAAAATCATATATTTTGGAAGTCTAGTTTCAGTATGTGTAAAAGTTGAAATAGCTTCTTCATATCTAACGGCAGTAAATCTTTTGGGAAATGAAATTTTCAATCCAGGTAAGCATGTTTTCACGTATTTCCAGGTTGTGAAGTTTCTGTAGATACCGAAGTCTCTACATTCTGCATATGTTAACTCAAATTCTGCAAAGACAGTAAGTACAAACTTATTTATTTCAAGGGAATCCTGAATATTTTGTGTCAGGAAAGCAATTAGAAGGATACCACACAAAACCATCTTGAAATGAAGAAAGATATTTCCAACTCTTTTGAAGCCATATTAGTCGAGCAACAATCATCCGTTCTGTAGTCTATGACAAGACGATTGTCAACACAATAATCCATAAATTCCAATGAAATCCGGTCTCTTTTTAGAATTAGAGTTTTAAATGCTTTTGACCATCTTGTTGAGACCATGGTTTTCCAGATTAAATTGAAAACTTCCAGAAACTATTATTACTAACGCGTTTCTTAAACTCTAGATGGATTTTTCCTGTTATCTCGAAACTCTTATCATTTCTCAAACAATTAACTGCTTCTTGCACAACTCTAACAAATTAAAATTTCCATACATTATGAGCTGTCTTATGATCCAAGCATATTTCTTTTCTCCTTTCCTCCATATTTTCTAAAATCCAATTCAAGTCTTTAGTTGTTTGAATCAAACTTAGAAAAAGTATTTGAAATATCTTTGTCATAATGTAAAATCTTTCCATCAACATTCATAGTCTATGAAATTTGTCTAGGACAGCTAAATCTAAATTTCATTTTAGTTACAAATTTAAAAACAATCTCATTATCCTTTCTATAATCAGTGTTATCAATAAAATTATTAAAAATGTCACGCTTTTTGCAGTTTTGATATCTCTAATTTAGTTTGTAATACTTATCGATTCACGAACATCCCTTGGATCCTTCTTTTCTCCAGCCTTAAAACGAGCTTGTACCATCAGATTCTTAAGTAAAGATAGAGAGTAATTCCAAAAAAGGGTTTGTAATTATATTGTTTTTCTCTAGTAATCCAACGATTATCTGTGTCAATAAGAGTTTGGAGGAAATCAGTGAGGAAAGGCTTTAGTCCTTTCTCAAGCATGATCCCTATAATCTAAAAATTATGATTCTAGGTTTGATGAATATGTGAGTTTCCTTTTCTTACAACTTCATAATATGTTCTACACAATCGGAATGAAAAATTTACTAATTAATCATTTCTTTTTTAAAAATAAGATATCCAAATTTTCATACATTTCTTCGGTTTACTGTTAAATTTAATTAAAATTATTTTTAATTAAAATTAAAAGCAAATACAAATTTCTGTTAAAAAATTGTTAAATTCAAAATATTTTTTAAACTGGAAATATATATATAATATATATATATATATATATATATATATATATATATATATATATATATATATATATATATATATATATATATATATATATATATATATATATATATATATATATATATATATATATATATATATATATATATATATATACCATATTCATTAACAAAAAAGTTAATACTTTATTTCACATACAAATTCATACTGAAGATTTTTAACTAAGTCAGGGATTTTTAACTAAGCTTATTTCCTTTAAAACATTAAATCTTACGAAACAAATGACAATAGAAAATTCATAAAAAGTTTTAACAATTCAAAAGCTTATAAGAAGTAAAAAAATAAAAAAATAAAAATATTCGCTTACTTTATAAAGAATAAATTCCGAAATTCAGATGTACCCAAATAATAAAGTTTTTTAATAAGCAATTCTGGATGCAAATCATTTGCAGAATTATCAATTTTCTTCCTCGATTTCCAAGGATCGTGATAGAAATTTTGTTGCTTAGGTATGATTTACTGGTAAACACTTTTAAGAATAAATACAAAACTTAAAGTATTTGCGAATAAAAACTTATAGTTTATTATTATATGTTTTGAATAGCATATGCACACTTGTAATAACTATATAACGGTTTTAATGTTCTAAATAAAATACAAAAAATTCTTTACAAAATGTCGAATCCTTATTTGTTCATATTATTATAAGTTAATTTTAACATTCACAATTTCAGAAAGGCTATCTTATGACCACAGAAAAACTTTCCTTAACTGCTTTAAAGGAAATATTTAATTATGTACAACAATTTATACCAAGATGATCTTGTTGCAAATGCTTCTTTAACCAAATGTTTGATTGAATATCATTTATTTCAAGCTAATTTTATGAAATAATTAGTGCGGATTTCCCTTTTTTTAAAGTACTTCTAAAACTAATGGCATACCTAATTCTTACTCTTTCAATTATTTTAACTACAAAATTAATAAGTTTAAAAAAACGCTAGGTTTAAAATAATGATTAGTCAAATTTATGGTAAAGTTTATGTTTTTTTTTAAATGCTTGCGATTTTCAGATAAAAAATTATTTATTGTTAAAATAAAGGTTTTCACTTCAGTTATTTTTATTCAGGAAGATTTTTTGTCTCACATTTTTATAGAAACTACAAATAAATATTAATATAAAATAAACTTCAAATTATATGTCATAATGATAAAAGTTTTTTTTTCTATAGTTAAAGAAACCTTAATTTACTGTTTAGAGTATTCATAAAAAAGAGCACAGTTTAAATTCCCATATAATATTGCGAAGATAATAAAAGTTCTCAAATGGAAATTTCCTACTTAATTAAAGATACAAAGAAACAGGAACTATTCATTATTTACAGATAATTGAAATGTTTTTTCTCATTTTAATGACTAAATTTCAAATTCTAAAATAAAATTTTATTTTACTTCCCTATCTATGGTATAAAAAATTAAACTGTCTCCTCAGAGGGGTTTTAATTTATTCTTATTAATTAAACCATATTTCGATTTACTATTTTGAGTCTATATTTTATTTTTGAACGACGCGCTCAAAATCGCATAATTATTATTTTCTTATATTAAAAATATGTGAGATGTTTTCATAATTTATATTAAAATAATTTTTAAAATATGAATTCAGTTAAAAATAATTGAATAATATTTTCTTAAAGTGAAAAATTTTGTTAACCGCATGCATGCATATTCTTTTAAAGAGAATATATTGTATAATGAGTAAAGTTTTTATTAAACTATCTTAGATGCTCTTTATTAATTAAGTGAATGCCACAGGAGGTGTTGAAATATCGCAAAATCTAATAGTTTTCCTTTTTAAAGTAAGATGAGAAGAGTAATATGCAAATAATTCCTTTGTGAATATTACTCAATTAAATTCAATGCAAATTCATTTTGGTGCTTATATGCATGAATTATATGTTATTTTAAAATGTAAGTCGTAAATAAATTAATATATAAGGCGTTTAAAGAATATTTTATAGATGAACGCATATTTTAATGAAATAAAATATACTTTAAATGAATTTTTAGAAAATTTGCTTTACTATCATAAAAAATAAATCAATTAAATTTTACATTTGTTTGAACGCTTTTGTTCGACAATATCATTTTATAACACTTTTAATTCTGCAATATTTTTAGAAATGTTTAATTTAAAAGTCTTTAACATAATACTTTGATTTTATTAAAAAAATCTTCATTTTTAACTTCGTTATCTATCTGATATATTAATCTTTTTTCTCTGATAATAATAAAATAAAGATATATCTAATAAAATGATTTAAATAATGCTTCGTATTTATGAAAACGTATATAAACTGTATAAACTTCATATATATAACGTACATAAACTTTATTAATTGAAACGTTTTATTTAAAACGTTTCAATTAATTAATTTATGTTAATTTTTATTTAAATTGTTAGAGTAATATTAAACTTTGTTGTTGTGTTGTTGTTGTCGTGTGCCAGCTAGGCTAGCAACATGGGGTGAGCTGCTCCACTTTTCCAACTGAACCATATTTTGGTGTGGACCGACTTCCTTAGTACACACATGCTATAGGTAACCGTTTATAGGGTAGGCAACCATTCACAACCCATTCATACAAGGAAAGGACAAAGACAGGATAGATAGAGAGAGAAAGTACATCCATGCCCGAGCCGGGATTCAAACCCAGGACCTCCTTGTCCACAGTCAGGAATACTAAACTTTAAATATAAAATATAATATTATTGTGATATTTTAAGCTATTAATAATTATTAGAAATATTTCTTTACATTCTAAAATTTTCTATGTTTGTTGAATATTTTACGCAGCTACTAAATATAAGACTAACTATTACTAAATATAAGAAATTAAGTTACTAAATATAAGAAATTCAAAATTGCAAATGTCCTTATGATACATATTTTCACTAAAATGTTCCTTTATATTTTTTAAAAAATAAAAATAATTTATTTACATTTTTATATAAAGTAATAAGATTTTTATTGATTGGTTTTAAAAAAATTGGTCTCTTTTGCTTAAAGAAATTATAAATTTGAAAGCCATTTGAAATACATAAGGTTGTGGTCATATTAAGGAAATTGAAATTATTTTGAAATTAAGATTTTTTAAATAAATGTAGATTTGAAACAAATTCTTAGCTTATTGGAAATTTTCAAGAAAAGCATTAATTTTAATTAATAAATAATACCGAAAATATGACTATATTCCTAATAAATATTGCGAATTTTTCAAATTTCATTTAAGATTTCTTCCTAACTAAAACTTGTCTTAGTTACATATATTAAATCTACATAAAACTCCAATGATATTTGTCATCACAAAAGTAACTAGTCACTATTAAAAAATTTATAAAAATGAGAAAAAGTAAAAAAGAAATCGTTAAAAATTTAACTCTAGTAACGTGTACTAAATTTTAAAAAACCTGAAGAATTAAAAATAAGAAATTAAAAACACGCTGAATTGTGTATCTTACTTTAGTTGAAAAAGAAATTGCAACAATAGAAATACTTTCTGTTAATATATAAAACTCGACAGATTACTCTTTAAACTAGACCTATTATTTACGTTTCTCTCTTTTTCTTGATATATTTTAAAAAAAAATCTTTGCAAAAGGATCTCTGGATAATGCTTTTATTATACTGTACGTTAAAAAATATGGCTGTTGAGAAGAAGAAACACTTTATAACCTTATCGTTTCATATTTATATACTCAGTAGTATTTAAAGGCAATAATAACATATTATTTACAAATAATACAAAGTATAATTTTTACATTATTATTCATTGCCATTGGGAAATTTTTTCCATGTAAACTAAAGTATTTTAATACTATAATAAAACTTTCATTATATTTAAAGTCTTATATTGAAAAGTTGTTATTATGCTTAAAGTCTTACATAATTGAAAATACTTTTTTCAAATTCTTTAATTTTTTAACTATAATTTCTTAGAGATTATACAAAAATTCATCAATTTCTCTCATCAAGAATGTAATGAATATATTTATTCTGTAAAAGTTGAATAAATTATATATAAAATTGTTATTTTTTATGAATGTCCATGTCCAATCGCGCTGATTAAAAGTTTATCACTTTGTATGAAAGAACTGTACAGTGAACAATCCCTTAATACAAGTTATAGGTAATGTATACACACTAAATTCCTCCATACGACACTGCATTATGAAAGTAATAGTATGTACTTATCTAAAAATTCATGATGAATACACGAGCTATTTAGGGAAAAAATGTATAGTATGTAAGTTTTATGAAGCAAGAAATATGATTTAATTTTAAAGCAAGAAAATTAAAAGATTGTGTCTCAAAGATATTTAAAATTGATAATTGATCCTATTAGTTAATTATAATTTTTATCCCTCTTTTTCTGCGAAATACAAACCTGGAAAAATATTAATTAATTAATGAAAGCAGATGAAAAAGAAATGAATATTCCTTTGAAAATAAAGCAAATATTTTTGACAATATACCATGTAACTTAGCTTTTCTAAAATTCATTTAAATCAGAACTATTTAACTTTTACATCAGAATAAGTAAAAAGTGTGAATTAAACAAGTGAACAAGAGAAAAGATTGTTGAAACTGGATTCCATATTAATAGTTTTAATTCGGTTATCTGAAAAATCAAAATCAAGTGAGAATTCAATATGTGATTCTAGTTGCACACTTGTTGTTGAAAACCATCAAACACTCTCCAATCTCAATAGCTTGAGGTTTTTGAAATTAAATTGTCATCTGGAACGAAAATTTATTACAAATAAGTATGTGGATTAATTTTATCATTTTAATACTTTTTGTTACTTACCAGGGTTAAGACATTAACTTTCTTAATACAATTCTTCATATTTAGGCATTCTCTCTTGTCTTGTAATTATTGGTTCTCACTTATTGATTTAGAAGATTTGCACTTAAATGCATTCAAAGTTTTTCTGAAAATTATTATTTTATAATTAGAAATACGGTATGCAAGAATATTTGGAAGTAATGTATAGAGTTATATTTCCATAATAACTCTACATTACTTCCAAATAGATATTTCAATTAAACGCACTCTGTTTCATTCAACTTTAAATACTAATTTAGTCCTTTCATGTTAAAGTTTTATAAGTTTTTAATGCCATTCAGATTATATATTTTCAATGACAGAAAATTCTTTGTTCCTTTTAGTCAACTCAGTTGATTCAATATTAGTTCAGTAGTAAAAGTATGCATATTATATTGCTTAATTTATATTATTTTTACGCTGATTTAAAATAATTGTTCATACTACTGAAATAATTACTTTAGGTTTTTTCAATTACATTATCTAAAATAAAGTTATTTTTAATATTTTAAAAAACAATATGCTGACTATAAATGATGTATTAAAATACAAGATAATGTATCTTTATCTTTTTAACGTTATTTAAATGCAAATATTTCAATATTTTCCCTTTCAGTATTAACATTTTATTTATTTGGAAGGAAAGATTATGAAAACACAAAATGTAACAAATAAAAATATTGACTTCATTTCAATAAATCTTCCTAATATGTGTTCATAATACTAAGTAAACATATAAATACAATGCGTTTTATTCATTAAGCCTCTGAGTGAGAAATTTCTTAAACTTTTAAATTGAAGATTTTTCTTCTTTTATTCAATTGAGACTGAGTAACGAATTACATTGCCTTTAGATGAATTTATCCCTTTCATTAAATTTGAATCATTCGAAACTGTTTCACATTTAATCTCTTAATTACTATTTCTATGAGTTTTCAAAACAAATCTGCTTAGAAATGGCTCTTTTAAAAAGTAGTTAAAAACCAAAAATATAAGTAAAAGTATTAAACAAACATTAGAGAGGGATTCAATTAACAAAGAGTGGATTAAATAGATGAAATGACTTTTATAGATTCACTTTATTTTTTAAACATAAGCAGTTCTGGATCAAATTGCTTCCTTCTTAAGGATTAAGCTAAGGAATGTAGAAAAAAATAATAGTTCAAGTGATGAGAAAAATACCACTAATGCATGCTTTTTTTCATATGTACTTGTAAAACTTTTTAATTCAATTATTATTAACACTTTGCCATAGCGTAACTTGGAAATTAATAATTAGCAAATATTGAGGTGGGTAAAACAAAATTACTGTCCGAACAACCCAATATGTATAAAACTATATCTTAAATTCATACAGATAACATTCCTATTTTCTCGGCTGATAGTAAGAAGAGACTACTGGTTGGTAATCATATGAACAATAATTGGACAGGAACTTCTAGTTTAAAGGGAATTTTGAGCCACTGCATAACCACAATAATAGTAGGAATCGAACCCACTAGCTAATGAATTGAAGGCTAGGGTGGTAATCATTAAGTTGTCAGCTTGGCAAGGGACCGCTGAGTCTCGGTATTCAATAATGCTGCTGCCAATCTATCATTCTCCACAATCTACAGATAGTCAAAGGGTTTTCACAAACTACAATACCGCTATAAGGTTAACCAACACTCTAGTAGATAACAATTCAAAATTAATTATATCAGAAAATTGGTGATGTAGACTTTAATCTTCTTCAACACGAAACAATAGAAATTTTTTATTCGAAGTCATGATATAATATCTTAAATTTGTGGACGTCACTACCACAATTATACAGATCGATACATAAATGTATACGTACACAGACACACACACATATTTCATATTTATATCTATCTATTACACACTTATATATATGTATATATATATTTATATATATGTAGTGTGTGTGTGTGTGTGTGTGTGTGTGTGTGTGTGTGTGTGTGTGTGTGTGTGTGTGTGTGTGTGTGTGTGTGTGTGTGTGTGTGTGTGTGTGTGTGTGTGTGTGTGTGTGTGTGTGTGTGTGTGTGTGTGTGTGTGTGTGTGTGTGTGTGTGTGTGTGTGTGTGTGTGTGTGTGTGTGTGTGTGTGTGTGTGTGTGTGTGTATTATTAGTAGAAAACAAACTTTTTATATTAAAAAATATTTGGTTAAAAATTAGAGAAAAAAGGATAATATTAGTTAAGATTTAATATTGCAAAATGTAAATAAATTTAATTAAAACCTGATAACCTGATTATGCATAACTAATTCCTAGATACAATAAAAATTAAAATTTAAAAATTGCACTCGTTTGAAGAAACAATATAAAATAAAAATGCTAAAACATTCTTAACCTGAGAAAGAAGGCAAAAGTGCATATAATTTTAATTAAAAATGCACAATAAAGAGAAGCAGGAATATAATTAATAAATTAACATTCAATGAAAATGGTGGTAAGAGAATAGAAAATTTGTCCTTCACTTTGGTAACAATGAGAAAAGCATTTTAAAAACTTTTGCGCAAAAATTTAGAGAAATAAACGTGCAAATAATGTATTCCTAATGTCTTTAACATATTAAATATTTAAATTTGCATCTAAATATTGAATGAGTCGCAGATAAACTGATTAAAATTAATTAAATGGCTATTAATGCTAAAAGTTTTCTTTATCGTTGATTACTGGAAGGAATGCAATTTTATTACAGTAATTACAGTACTTTTTCTAAGTCTGTAGTAAGTACTTTCATTCCTTGCGACTCTTTCGTAAAAAAGGTTTATGACAAAGGTTATTCTAATAAAATTTCAGTAGTTTAATAAATAAGCTATAATACACAAATTTTGGCACTTTTAAAAATTATCTTGAGTGAAAAAGAGTAATTTTCTTTCAATTTTAGTTTACGTATATAGCAAATTAACAACAGAATCTGTTTAATTGCTTGATGTATTAAATCATAGATTTACTTTAACAAGAATTCAAGATTACATTATTTTCCCGATGGAAAAAAAATTAAAAAAACATTTCAGAATAATAGCAAAACTAGCGGAAAACTGGATTATTAGCAGACATTTAAAATATTTAAAATATAATTTTATAAATTATATCTAAAATCTACTTTTTAATGTATAATCACAGAATAATAGTAAAAGTATAGCATTATTCTGTATACAACATTAGTAAAAGTATTTATTATTATAATTTCCGAAAGTAGCAACGAAAACCCTTTCTGATATGCTCTCATTAGTGAATACAGCTTATTTGTCATATTAATTTAAATGCCCCGTTAAAAATTATGAACACGCATTTTGTAATTCTGCCACAATATGCTGAACCTCATATTTTTAACAGACATCAAATCAATAAAAACATATTTTTCTTTTCTTCAGACTCACTGTCAGTCATGTTTTTTTCTCTTTATATATATAAGAAAAAAATTAATTATAATATATTTTGTATGAAAACCTATGAAAAAGCAAAACTTTTTTTGCGCTGTTATAAACAAAATGTTTTACTTATGTCTCGAAACATCCTTCAAATTATCAGGAAATAGCTGTGGCATTTACTTGACTTTTAGACAGTTTTCTTTTGAAATTATAAGCAAATAATAAACGCTTTTCTCATCTTCTACATGCAATATCTAAAAAATCAAACGTTAGTAAAAGTAAGGTTTACTTACTTCTAATTATCTGTGATGATTTGTTTTTTTAACAAGAAGTCAATATACTATCTTTTTTTCTAATTTATGAAAATATATACTAAAAAACTAATAAGGAAAATCAAACATTTGCTTTACTAATTAGAAATATGCAAATTATTTTATTTGGTTAAATACTTTTCCCTATTTCATTATAAGTAAATACGTTTTTTTATATTCACACTATAGTTATGAACAAATATTAAAAATAGAAATAATTCAGTAAATAGGCATTATTAAATTATCTGTTGAAAGCATTTTGCACTACTAAATGAGTAATTTAATAAAAGGATTCCAAAATAAATATTAAAATGGACATTTGGATGCTTTAGGATATTTTAATCATGGTTTTATTTATTGAATACTTTTAAACTAATTGCGTGAAAAAAAATTTCTAAACCAAAATCTAAGAAGATGTTGTTATAATTTTTGAATAATAGAATTGAAAAGAAGGTAAAAGGATTTTAATGTAAGAATAAATATTAATCAAAAGACAAACTAATCTTATAAGAAGACTTAAATTATATTTAATTAAATTTAATTGTAAAATTAAAAATTCACTTTTATTTTTCTTAATGAATTTATGACGTTGTTTGTTCCTTTTTCAAAAAGAGTAAACTAATCATTCTTTCAGAAATGCTTTCCAACAGCCCAGAAAACTCAAATGCCTTAAATAAAATATTACCGAGAGAATTTCATATAAAGTTGAAGTAATCTCATTAGTATCTCCACTAGAATTTAAAATTAATTCATAAATGACCGTGTAAGCATAACTCCGGCCTTTTCTATGTTTAAAATGCAATGGAAGGCCAGTTACTCTTGAATTAAAAGGAAATTCTTTAGGATTTTGATGGATTTAGAGTAAATGGAATTAATTCAGCAAATAATTCATTACGGCCACGGAAATGAGAAAAGCCACCTTAAATGTGGATCACATATTTCCCTCGGTAAATCAAACGAATATGATTTAAATTTGTAAAAGAGAATCATTTTATCAGTCAGCTTTCAGAATAAATCTGAAGTAGGGACAATATATCCGCCATATCTTTTCACGCAAGACGTTGCGATACAGTTCCCTTGACAAGAAAAGACTTTCGCACATATAATTTAATTATGGAATTTATACATACAAAGCATTATATATTTATATCTCCCTTTTAATTTATTCATTGCGTAGCCTATAAATGCTTGAATGTCGTTTTATTACCCTTTCGCGAATTGTAAGCACTAGAAATTATAAATAAATATATACATAAAAATAAGAAAGAGTATAATCATTTTTAAATTTCTCAAAATATCGTAAATTTGCCAAACAAATTTCATATATTGGATAAATACATATGTCAAAATATAAAATGTGATTAAATTACTTAATTATGTCATATGAAAATAAAAATGAATATATTTTCATAAAACTGCTCTTATTATGTTTTATAATAGTTGTTAAATTAAATAATTTTAATAAATAACTTTTGGAAATAATCTAACATGAATATTTCTGCTTCAAAATTTAATTATTTTATAATTAACTTACAGCTGGCATGCACTAACACTTTAAAGGATAAATTAATCACACTGTTCTTTTTGAAATATAAAGTAATACTGGTTTCTAATAAATTCAAAAGAATGATTTACTAATAATAGAATGGGAAAAGCATTCGGTTATATAATTATCTATTTAACACTGATATTGATATTACTACTCTTTTTACTACATAAATTCTATCATAATGCTTTTCTTTCGAAATTATGAATTTGCAACAGTTTTATAACCACCTTAATTATGAGAAGTTCTGTCAATAGTACAACAACTGATATTAAAAAAAGAAACCTGATTTCGTAATATCTCGACCTTTTGTTTAACCAGAATCTATGTTTTGCCGCATATTCTTAAGATTTAAATTAACGTAAAGAAGAGAAGTGGATTCTTCTAAAAAGGATTGGGAAAATCTTTTAAGGACTGTTAAATCAATTCTCAAAAAGATGAAATAATAGGCATCAATCAGGATAAAATCATTCATAGATTTTACAACAAATGATGACAAATATAACAGGTTAACCGCTAACCAAGAAAGAACAGACAATGTTTCTTAACAGCATAGTAAACTTCTTTCAACAGTAGAACAAAAAGTTTCAAGCTAAATGATATAAAATAATTTCTATCAGGCAGTCCCTATGCACGTAAGCAAATAGTGTATATTTCGTTTACGTCAAGGCACCTAGAGGGCAAACGAAAGCATGCTGATGAATATTGAAATTCGATGCAAAGTGAGTGTAGTCAAGTACTGTTTTATTGATAAATATCTCTATTTGATTTGGAATGAGATACCATTCTTGTTTTTGGTATGGAGAGTAGTGAACATTGGATATAAATTCTACCAAAAAAGTAGATTACACTCAATATGGTTTGAAATTAAAAAATAGATCGATGTACACTACCACATATTATAAAGGATCGTAATTTATGGGCACAAGCCGACCGATGGCTGAGTGGTTAGCACTCCTGACTCCTGAGTTGTGGGTCCCGGGATCGAATCTCGATTCGAGTATGGATGTTGCTTTCTTTCTCTTTCTCTCTGTGTTTCTCTGTCCTTTCTTCTGTCATGATGTATGAATGTGATCCACCCTATAAACGGTTTTGTGGTGGTATGGCACGCGCTACGCTACTCGCCTCCCTGACTTGGTTCACAGGTGCCCGCTGGGTAGCGACAAATGAGGCATACGGTTTGTCTCCCAAATGCCCACCGTTAGAAAAAAAATTTAAGGCCACAAAATTGTATAAACAAAATACTGACACCTGCAATGCATGACATGTCATGCATTATATTACAGCCCATGTGAATTGAATTGTAAGGTATAATAATGATCTGCTTAAGAGGAAGTGTCTTAAAAAGACCATGCTGAAAGCTGAAATAAAGTGTATAAAGTAAATAGCACGCTCGCATCTTCTAGTTCTAACTTACTCCTTCAGGAAATACTCTGATGAAATTTTGTTGGTCTTTCAAAACCTTCTTTTATTGCTTATGACTTGGATATTGCCCTAATATAAGAGATGAACCGTATTCCTTAAAATAACACTTACTATTTCTCAGTATCTATACAAAATGTTTTAAATAAATCTTAGCTATTAGAGAAAACAATATATTTTCATTTCCAAACTAAAAATTTTTACACATTTACTTGTAATGGTATAATTTTCCTGAAGCATGCTTCCAAATTCTTTCAATCCTAAGCAATATTTACCTCTTTTCTCTGAATTTCATTTTTTAACATATGAATTTCACGCGATAGTTTTTTTTTTCATTGTTGCCTGTATCTCAATCCTTCGTACAGTATAAAAATTATTTAAATAGTTGAAAAATTACTGAACTATCAAAAATAAAGAAAATTGGAATCGTTAAAACAAATTAGCTTATTATGATGACTTCAGTCCCCTTAAAACATTGTTTTTGAATATCTGAGTTATATGCTAAATTATTAATAATTTGAAAATATTTTTTGAACATCTCATTAACAAAATGTTTAAAGGATAGTTAATCAGACGGACAACAAAATCGTACACAGTTAAATTAATTTATCCTTCTGATTTATTAGTACTTGTTTTTGACATAAAGGGAATGAGCGACTATTAAGACAGTTTTACATTTCTCATAATACAAGCAAAGAATGTTAAAAATTCTCTCTTTCAGTCTGATATCTAGAATAATATGATATCTAGAATAATCTTTCGCTCGAATGATTTTTGCCTGTATAGTGATATAATAATATTTCCAATATGTCTCACCTAATATGTACCACTGTTATATAACAAATATTTGACATTTCTGAATGCTTAAAAGAGTAGCTTCCAAAATGAAAATTTTTAAGAAATCGAATGCTATACCCATGCTTTTTGTCAATGCAAAATAATAAAATCAAATAAAAATAACAGTAGTAAAATTCTTTGTAAAAGCAGAGTATTTATTTAGGAATAGGAAAAATACCTATCTTGAAACGTAATGGATTCTCTTAAAACTGTACAGTCACATTCAGAAAAGTAAAGAAGTATTGTAAAAAAAATTATAAAATTAAATTGATGAAAATTTTTAGTGCTAAAGATGTTAATTTAATAACTTTATTGAAGAACCTCAATTAATAACAATTTAAAAGGAAACTAAGCCCAGACTCCTTAAAGGAAATTCTATAAAATAATTCTTCTAGTTTATCCATTTAATAAAAAAACGCAATTATTTAATTTTTCGATCAAATATAGTAGCAGAAAGATTATTTTTATAAACTAACAATTTTTTCAAGTGTTTCTACGGTGATTTTGAAAAAACTTGATAAAAATTGGTTTGCTAAGTATTACCATTAAGTAAATTAATTTTGTATAATTTATTCATTAACGTGAAGTTATCTTATGTAGTTAAAATTTCTTATTTTGGCAAAATTGGGAGAAATGAACTGTGATATTTTTAGTCGGTCACTTGGAAACGTTGATTTTAAAATTGCTCTTCAGTCACAGAATAGCGTATTTTAATTAAATTCAAATGACACAAATTTAAGGTTTTATATATTTACAATTGTGCTTTCAGGTCCTGTTACCAAGTTAAGTGTGTCTGTTATTTTTGCTGTGGTTATATATTTTTTTCCAAAACATGTAGTGTGGTAGAATTTTATGCTTGAATCATGAATGATTTCATTTTGAGAACTATGATTTTCTAAGTAATACAGGAATACGGAATGATGTTATGAAAACATTTTTAATATGTAAGAAAATATTGTAATGTTATATATAAAAGCAATAATGTTTATTTATAATGAATATTTCTAAAAATAAAAAAAAGATTTGATATACGTAGGAAAAAAATTTCCAATAGTGTTGAAATACAAATATAAAATTAAGTAAAAAATTAGTTTAATCCATATTTAGGTGATAGTAAACAAAATTATGTAAAAGTTTATTTAAAGTAAAAGAAAAAATTAATTTTTAAAACGTTTTGAAGAAAATTTAAATAACCATATTTTGCAAAAGAAAATGCAGATTCTTAATTTTCTAGAACATTTCCTTTGTATTAATTGAGTCAATAACGTATTCACAACTGATTATTGTAAATTAATGCATATGAGACATCTTGATATTATATTCTTAATTCTCACTGGATAAAACAGTCAAAGAAATGTTAAACTAAACAGTTAACAACTTTATAAAAATTAGGGAATAAAATTTATTACTCTTTCTATGACATAGGCTAAGTTTCAGAAATCAGGGCAATTTTTTCTACTTAAGTAGCAATAATATTTCTGTTTCGATTCAAAAAGTAGTATTCATAAATTATTTTTAATATTATATATATTTAAATGAAACACTAATTAAAATTTATATTTTGACAACTGTTATTGAAAACAATGTACTTAATCTTCCTTCTCCTTTTATGACAGATTTTTTATGCGCACATTATTTTTATATTTTGTTTAAATTTATTCTATACGTTCTATCGTTAGATTTGAACTTGAATCTAAACATAAAATTTTATTCTATACATGTATGTTATCAATATTAAATATTTTCACTATAATGGAAGTTAATTATCATATTTTAATAAAAGCTCTAAATATTTTCTATGAAGGGCTCTAAAATTAATCATATTTTAGGCACTATAAATGAACCCTCTTATATGTCTTTTAGGAGTCTTATGCTTTTTAAATTTGCATTAGAATATTTCCTTAACAGCTATATTTTGTTTGCAATATATAAACCTGAGATATTTCTCAAACTTATTCATAATAATTTTTATTTTGAGTAAACTTCAATTATCAAAATCAAATCGAAATGTACAAATCTAAATATATCATGTGAAATTTTTAAATTTCATACATTATATTTCGATTTGTCTGTTAATTTAACACACGTTTCCGAAGAGTCAAAATCCACCCTTTATCCGAATCCCCAGCTTTTTCTCCCCATCTTCTTATTTTAACCCGAATTGCATTCCTTTTCCTGTTTATGTTCCACAATAAAATCGTGTCCTACATTTCTGCCTCAGAAGGTGAAGAGCTAAGTTCAACGCCAAAGCAGTTCTGCGGTTTTAACGCGTGTATTTAATTCTTTTTTTTTTTATTAAATGGAGAATCTTTCTTTGTGTATCTGTGGGTGTTGCTCTAAAAAGCAATTTTCTTTTCAAGAGTAGATATTCAAGGCTAGTGAAAGAAGCTTAGCCTGCATTGTTTACGTTGTCATAAACTATATTTAATTAAAGATTAGTGCAATTTTTCTCGCGCAGAAGGAGCAAAAAAAAAGACGGCAGTTGCCTTATGCGTTAATTAATTTTTATTTAATCTGCTTTCTTACACAAACAGTCTCCAGGCAATATGTTTTTTGTTTACTTTCTATGGAGTGCACTTTATTGCTGAAGAAATGCACCCTCTTCTGTAATGCACGTTCTACGCCCACATTTTTTAATTATTTTTGTAGTTTTCCCAAATTATGCTTCATAAAAAGGTTTTATTCGTAACATTTTATCACAACATATATCTCGACTAACTCCTTAATTACTAAAATAATTGCTCATTTATAAGATGTTTGATTACATTCAATTGAAAGGAAACTTAAAGGTGCATTTACAAAAAGAATTCACATGTAGAAAATTCTTTTCCATTACCAGAAAACAGTACATTTAAAAACTTTATTCATGTATACATGAAATGGTGTGCTATAAATGCCATTACAGAAACCATTATTCACCTCAAATTATGAGGCAAATTATGATTCTAGTTATTTTTATTTATAATATATTATATTTGAGGAAATTTTTCATCTGTAAATCACAAAATGAAGTCAAGCTAAAATATGTTAAAAATATTAATAATCAATTTAATTTAACATTCTTGAATAAAGAGACTACAAAAAGCAAAATAAATAGAATTTCAAATAATTTGATTTGCTTACTCAATAGTCCTTTTTTTACAACTAAGCTAATTAAATCTTGAGCTAAAGTTTAAAGTGAATTCCGAATCATAATAAACATTTACCTCTAAATTAGGAATTGAACCTATTAACTTTGGATACTTCCACATTAGCCTTAATTTGCTTGAGTTACTATATTTAATTAGGCTTTTTTATTTTAATAATATTTTCAATATTATAAAATGTCAAAAGAGTTATTTAACTGTTATTTCTATTTCCATAAATTTAATATATTTCATGTTTATATTAAAACATTCTCTAATTTACCTTACACAATCTCAATCAATCAGTTTACTTCAACCTCACTTGCTGTTTTTATAGTGCTTAACAGTTTCAGTAAAGATATTTTTCTTGAAAATGAGCATATAAGCAGCAAAATATTTTTAAAAAATAAGTTTTTTATGAATGTTCTTAATTTTTATTGTAAACTATTTTCAAACAAATTTTAATTAAAACAAAGTTATCTTCCATTATTACAAGTTAAGAGTTTTTAACACTTCAATAAAAATTTTGAGAAAATTAAGAATTTAAAATATTGCATTTGATATGCTATCGGAACACAAACATCTAATATGCATGTATAGCGATAACTTTTATTCATTTTTAAACATTCATTAATTCCTTTAGTTTTTTTTAAATGATATTTTCTCTCAATTGATTTTCAATCAACTAAAGTAGAATTTTGTTGGTAAAGGGTAAAGCAAAAAATGTTTCGGAAATATGCAGAGAATGCAAACTTTAAAGATAACTTGAGTGAAAAGGCAGCAACCCATTTTGGGGTTAATTTCTTACGCAACCTCTCTTCACGATCCAAAAGCGGAAAGGGAATAGGCGAAACTTGCTGGGGAGAGAGCATTTCGATTTATTTAGGTTTAAAATGTATGTAAATTTTACTTCATTCCCGTCCTTTCGCGTGACTGCTTTTAAAACAGCATTAACGCTCTAGTAAGAGATTGCATAGATAATTACTCTTCCAGGATTCTACTCTTGTTTGCGGAGCGTGTCATGCCACGTCTATAACCAGTAGATCTCCACTAATACCTCTCTCTAGGAGTGCTTAAAAGCTTCTGCTCTGCACGAGTCATTATCGGATTACAAACTTCAATTACAAGTAACGGTCTCATTCTTATCACGTAGACCTCTTACTTGAAGATTTTCTGCCGGAAGTGGTCGATTTCTTTATTCATTCACTTGATCCTCTTTAACATCACTTTATATGAAATCAAAAGAACACAATGAACACTCAGGAATATTGTATCACTTTGATGAAGAAAATGCCACTTTCAATTAATAAATTCCAGATTGGAAATTTATAAGTTTCGTTGAAGTGTCGAAATTCTAAATTGAAACATGAAATTTTAAAATGAGTTATGTATGCGATGTAGCAGATCTTTTTCTTGGGACTTAACTATTTTTATGATTCAATTTCAAACTTTCATATTTACTTAAATGTTACACAATTTGTTTCACAATTACTTTAAAATATACTTACTGTTAATCATAACAGTGTTGGTTCTCTTGATAATATAATTATATATTTACACCAGCTGATATAAATATTTGGTAGTAATGAATAACTATAATTTTTCTTCTTTCCAACATAGGAATAAACACAGAACTCTTTACATTAATAAAAGTTTAAGCTTTTTATTTGGTGAGTTGCATAAAAGATTTCTATAAGAATTATATTTTGAAGCACAGAAATCCTATATGTTTAAAGTTAAAATTGTTTAATAGATTAAAAATATAATTATTGTTAGTTTTATACTTCGAATAGAATTTTTCGCTAACAAATTATTATTTATCACCAAACATTTCTTTGAAAATGCTATTATATTTTCAAAGAAATTATTATCTCTATTGATGTAAACATAATTTAGATTTATTTTCCTCTTGAAAAACATTTCAAATTATTTAAAAACCAAATTTGTAACAGTCAGGTGTGAATTGAATCAATAAATGTGAATGTGAGTGAAGAACGTGATGTCATATGTGATTTCAAAGGGGAGTTAAAATGAACCACGTGATGAAACTACGATAATGATATAGGTGAGTCAAAAAATCCCTATAAAATTTTCTTGTATTTTGAAATTTCATACTTGTAGTGGAAATTATATTTTATTTGTATAATAAAAAGCAATATAATTATATATTTTGTGCTATATATTTGTGAAACATTTTTTATATATTTTTATTATTATATTTTTCGATACTAATCAAGAATGAGGCATATTTTAAAATTTCAAAATTTAGCATGCGTTATGGCATGTCGGCAACTGAATGGTTAACTTTCTTTCGTTCAATTCAATGGCTTATGGGTTCTATTCTCACTCGGATGTAGATGATTGTTGTGGCTTAGAATCCATTTTAAGCTCTAAGCCTAGGATGAATTAGCCTTTGTGATAAAAGTGCCTGTACCATGAAAAGCAAAGAGTTAACAAACATTGAAATAATAAAAGAGAAAATAAATACATTCGAATCAAACAATAATTTAATCGCGCTTATTAATTTAGTGCTAAGAAAAGTATCATACTTCATGTATTTTTTGTGAAATTATAAATTTTACATATGGTTATTTACCAGGAATTTTATTTCTTAGAATAACCATATAAATTTAATTTCTTAATCGCGATTGAACTTTTGAAAGTTTCTAAAATAAAATTATAAAATTTCTTTTTTTAAGCCATATTTTTGAAAAAATACGAAGCACATATTTAGGAATAATTGCTGAAATTATGTATCAATTTTTTGTAAGTGCTGTAAGAGATATGTTTGCATATCAGAATATTATTATTATTATTTTGAATAGCTTCAGTAAAGTAATTTATTTTCTTGTTTTAATCATATATTCGAATTTCTAGCTTTAATATATATATCGTGTATAATTGATATTATATTAAAATACTATAAAATTTGAGATCATTTGAACATATTAAAAAGCTTAAGCAAGATTTAGCATATAAAAAAAGCAAAATCAATAACAGCATTCTCTGAATTGTCAAAGATTACAAAAATTAAACAGCTTAATGCATTTTTAACTTTACAACATTTAAAGCAATCTAGTATAATATTTCACAGTGTTTTAGACTATTATGTTACACAGACAGATTATGAATGTTAAGCTATAACTTTCAACTGTGCATTTTATTTTGATAGAGTGAATTAGTGTGGCATATTTTCAAGATTTACTAAGCAAATACTTGTTTGAAATAACGATAAGAGCAATGAAAAAGCATTATCGGATATGCATTTTAAAAAATGCGCTGTCTTCTCAAAACGACAGTCCAACTATAACAATAAAATTACCAGAATTCATGGCAAGATAATTGCTTATACCGTTTGGTTCGATAGGAAACACATCGAATGGTCAATAGTTAAATGAAATCATTTACTTCTGGTAGAAATCCAGTTTCTACTTTAGAAAAAAAGTAAGATGCATTTTTACGTCACTGTGCCCTGCAATAAAAAATGACAAATTCCTAGTAATTTTCAGCATGCTCCATTACGTAAATGAGGATGTAAAGCAAATACAAGACAATCAAAAGTAGGGATTTTTCCGTTCGTTCTCTATTGAAATATTCCCTCTTTTTACAATGTTTTCGTTCATTTTCAATTCCCCTTCCTTTAGTTTTTTTTCTATTTCATCAAAATACAGAATTGATCTTCTAATAAAAACAAAGAAATCCCCAGCAAGTATAGAAAAATGCGAGACATATAAATGGAGAAATTCTGGCAAGAGCTGGAATAAATCATTGTTTTTGACTGTTAGACGCTTAAGAAATTTTTCTTTATAATCTTGCTGTATTTTATTGACGATCATTAACGCTTTTTACATTACAGAATTTTCTAGAATTAAATTTATTCCAGAGCCGTGAAATCAAAATGATACTTAAAGTGAAATAAAATTTTATTCTCGTTGTTTTTGCATTTATTACCTTCCTGCGAAAATGAGTAAGAGAAAATGATGAATAAAGACGCAGGAAATCATACAAGTTCTTTTCTTTAAAAAAAAAGCATATTTAGGTATTTTATTTATTGTTAAGTATTTACATTATTACACTCATTTTATATGGAATTGATTGAAATAATAATTTAACTGACAATGAATTAAGCAATTTTTTTATCACTCAAAAGTTACATACATCATTCAAATTTCTCATTTCTTCCAAAAACATTCCTTTTCAGTTTACATATGTATATTTTTATACATTTGTAACTGTGAACCCTATATTTGTTTTATTTATTTAATTAATAGAAAAATAATATGTAATTAATAATAATTATAATTTCAATTCCCTTCCTTTTAAGTTTGACAAGTTTCATTCAACGAGACAGTTTATACAAGGTGATAATTTATAGAGCCATAGTAATATTTTTATATTATCTATACTTTTACTTCCAAAAGAATGTTTTGAAATGTAAAACTTAATTAAATGCAATATTCAATGCACTTCCTCTTATTTTATAAACTATATACCTTCTAATGCAGAATTGGATATTAAAGGTCGATAGATTACACAGTTTAATAATCAGCTTTCTTAAAAGAAATATATGTTCAGTGTAAAAAGACATGGGAATTTAGCAGTTTAAATAAAACACATTTATTGTGTATGAAGATCACGTACACTAATGTATGTTTCAATAAATCATTCTCATAATAATCTTAATCAAATTCTTGCAGTATCTATACATTTTTACAGTTGCAACTAAATTTTTGTTCCTCAAATATATAAAAGTGTTTTGTATGCCCTAGAGAATGTTTATTTTTAAATCAATTAATAATATTAACTTTCTTGCTAGTCTTTTATTTCCTTTGAAAAAATTAATAATAATTTTAACTGACTAAATTTATAAAATATTCACAAAAAATTTACTAATAACCATTGAAATTTAGGAAGAGACATTTGGAAAATGTAGAAATAGAAGTGTGTTTGTGCTTCTATTTCTACATTATTATAAAGGAAATTTGAAATTAATATCTTTTAACCAGTTATTATTCTTATAGATATAATAAAATGAGAGCCATGCAATTATTGACACTCTCATTACATGATCAATCAATCTCCTCAATGCATTTACAAAATGTAATAAAAATCATTTACCTTAATTGCTATTATATCAAATACCCTCAACTATTCACTCTTAAATTATGAAACCATATGGTAAAAATTAGTATACTGAAAAGAAACATAAGAAATTTATTTTTGCTCATGAACTTTGCATTAAATTATTAAAACCAAAAAACTAATGAAATATGGTTTCAAAGAGGAGTAATGATTTTTTTTGCATATATTTTCAAAGTATTAATCCCTCCGAGTAGTGATTTAAAAATTATTAACAACTTAATAATATTTCCAAAACATGGTATTACAATCACAAATTATAATAGTCATTGTATTTTACAAATCATTCAAAAGGGATTTTCTTCCAGTGCCAATATAGCCTACAGTATTCATCATGGCTACCAGAAATTCTACCTTCAAATTATCCATTTTTTATTGCATGATATTTACTATATTTTTGATTTTTACTGTAATCAAATATTTGTCAAACCACCTTCGATGTATGCAATATTTTACATTAACTGCTCTGGAAGCTCAAATGCTTCGTTTACATGCAACTGTAAAAATGCATGAGGTAGGTTATGGTGGACACTTTTGGAGCTCTATGTAAAGATAACTGTAAATGATTAATAGTTAATTTGATTAAGAAAAGTCAACTGATGAAGTAATGAATAGTTGGGTAACAAAAATCCATGAGAATTTAATAAAAAGATTGCACATCTTTTCATCATCAAACATCCACATTCACGCCGAAAATAGTAAAAACTACCTTCTACAATTTCGCTTTTATAAATTTTAAAGAGAAATTATTATGATTTTCTACATCCACATCATCAAGATATGAATAAGATTTTGTTTAAGTATGATAGGTACTTCTTGTTTATTTTTGCATGACATTTGACTATCATTGCATAACTATTTGAGATGTCAAGAAATAATATTCTAATTAATAAAAAAATAGTATTACATAAAAATTATCCCATTTATCTTTCATTGTCAAAACTTGATAAATATTTAATATTTACATATTTTAGAAATTATCTCAACAATATAGAACAATTTTAAAAGGCAAATAAAGAGCCTATGGTTCTTTTTTGAAACAAGAAACGTTCGTTAAATGAATGTGACATCGCTGAAATAACTTACATCATTACTTAATTTGCTTTACAATGAGTTCAAATCATCATTAATTACGGTTTAATTTAATAAGAAACACTGTAATTGAAATTTTCAAATAAGTCATTGTATTTACTTTAAGTTAACATGTGATCACCATTCTGAGAGAGAGAGAGAGAATCTCTTTATTTCTTTCCACTTAATTCAATCCCCTGACAGAAATTTGATGGACTAACAGAAAAATGACTTTAATTTTATTGATTTAAAAATTTAATAAATTAACTGCTCTTGAGGTATAACTTTATATATCCACTCTATCTCTAGCTTGATGAATTTGAAGCTACAGGGTTAGTGTTCTGCTCTTCATTTTAACAGTTCAAGGGTTTAATTCCTATCGATATTTGCAGTAACTTAAAACCAATTTGAGCTGTAAACCCTAGTCAAGTTAGCCTTCGCGCACAAAAAGGGACCGATAAGCGCCAAATAAATCAAATCTATATGTCAGTCTTAAAATATTAACTTATCTTATTGAACAAATAATTTTTTTCGTGGCAATTATTAAGTATGTAAAGATTTAAAGAACACAATAAATTTTTATAAGCCTTTTTATCTCCATAACCAATAAAATGCAAACTAGTCAAGTTTAAAAACAAGATATGAAGTCCAATTGCGTTTAAGAATATGAATAACATAATGTAATTTCTTCTGTTCTCTCTCTACTATTTACAACTATTAATTTAATCTTTGTTTGTGATCAGCAGAAATCATCAACCAAAAGATCATTTCTTTTATGCAATGTTTAATATCTTTCAGTAATACTAATCAATGAAGTAAATAATTTTGAAAAAGTTTATAATTTTAAGTAAAATCTAACTAGATATTTTAAGGTTATCTCTGAATATTAATTTCTGAAATCATCCTTTACTTAAAATAATAATGTGACTTAAAAATTAAAATTCTAAGAATAAAATTTATTTTTATAAATTTTATAACTTATTATACACAATGTATGACTGAGAGCTATGATCAAAGATTTGTATATTTCATTTTCTGTGCATTTTATCATTAATGTTCATTTTCCTAACTTTTTTCTTAGGGGAAAAATCTATTTTATATGAAATAGTCTCGCAATTTTAGATGTGAGGATTTCTTGCGTGGATATTAATCGTAATCTCAAATAACAGTCATTTAATATATTTGCCGGAATAATTTAAAAAGAGTAAGCGTTTTTTTTTACATTGAAAAGTGCCTCCGATCAATCAATTTCCAAATGACGAGCCGATTCAAGAAGCAATGGAAGTGGAGAGCTCCGCGACTCCCTGATTGAGCAGCGTATCCGTAATATTTCTGGATCAAGTCGGCTGTCTCGGCTTTCCTTCTCCATTCGTCAATGTAATGTGTTTACGATTAGGGGTTCTCGTGTCCATTATCGTTACGAAGGTGGCAGGCAAACTCGTATGCTTCACGCGGCGCAGCTGCGCTTCGCCAAGGTGCTTCGTTCTTGTCAGCATCTATCGAGGTATTTGATCAGTTTCCGAGAATACATTGAGATGAAAAGAAGATTTCTTTTTGTCAAAATGGTGCCAATAAGAGAAAAGATGTGCACTGAAAGAAATAGTCGGTCCTCCTTTGTTCTAGGTCATCAGGAGCAAAAGAAAATGCTGATGTTTCTACTAAAGCTGATGTCCTTTTCTATCGAACTGGTCTTGTTTCCCAAAGAGAATCGCATCTGGTGCAGTATCTTTCTACGGTTTCCTTTCTTCGATTTTCGAACACTCGAGCAAGGTTTCTTACTTTAAAAAAAGACAACGCACAAAATATTTCTTTGGCTGAGAAAATCGAAAGTTGCTTCTGTAAACTGAATTTAAACTGGGCAGGATGTTATGTAAAGAAATTTTAATTGCTTCTATCTCATTGTATTACATATAGTAATCATACACACGCGTATCTAATAATAACTTTACTATTTTAAATGTTTACCTTCTAAGGAGCTATACTAACAACTAAATTAATTAATAATTTCTCAAAAAAAGAAACACAAAATAATTCCTTGAGAAAACATTTTTTAAATAATAGTTCCGATGCAACATTGGTATTAACCTTTATGAAACGGTCGGTTAATTTTAACAAAGTAAACTATCTATTCAAAATATTAAGAAAAATGTTTATATGTTTCTGAAGCTAATTAATTAGAAATATTTTTCAAATAACGTATCAACGAGCAATAATAAATATTAATGAATATTATATTCAGCGTTCACAAAAACTACATTTTGCTCATCTATCATCAATAAACGAATAGCATTCTGTTGTAAGCTCCAAAATAAATCTTTATAAGCATCTAAGGGAAATAAATTACCACTATTTATCACAATTTTATTGATTTATTCTAGTTGATGAATGCACATTGAAGCATGTGTGATATTAAAACTGTAATTTATTTATATTCATCAATATTATAATAGCGATGAATAAATTAATCAAATGCATATTTGTATGTATATATGCGTACATGTTAAGAAATAAGTTTATATAATATCAGGTTAAAACATTATAAATGGAAAGCATTTCCTGAAGTCACTAATTTCAATTTATTCCAATAGAATGTCAAGTAAAGGTTGGGAAAAACACTAATGATATTTAAAATGAATTCTTATTTATAAATATTGTGTATTATTTTGATGCAAGCAATGAATATTTCTTATTCGTCCATAAAAATAACCTTTGCACCAAGATATTAGTTGAAGAAAAAGAAATCACATACACATGAATGAGTTTAAAATCCTTTGTGAGAAGAAAAAAGTTTAGTATTGTCAACTTAATATTTTAGAAATTATTTATCTCACACTATACATAGATACATACATACATATACATATACATATATATATATATATATATATATATATATATATATATATATATATATATATATATATATATATATATATATATATATATATATATATATATATATATATATATATATATATATATATATATATATATATATGAACTATTTAATGCATTTATCATGTGATTAAAACTAGCCAAATTGTAAAATAGAGGGTAACTTCAGACTAAAAAACTCTTATGAATTATTTAGAATATGAATATAAGCTTATACACTCAAAGTGAATGTCTACTATACGATACTTTGTACTTAGATCTACTACATATACTACCAATACTTATACAATGTTCTGAGTACGAATTTTACAAAAAGATATAAATAGTGAGAGTATTTTTGTAATTGTGTTACGTGTGAGTTAAAGTTGTTTTCTATTGTATTGTTAGACGATACCCAGAAAATTTTATTTTGCAATATTAATATGACAATGATGCAAATATGCTTCGGTAATATTCATCGTTAAATTTTTGCGTTTTTCAAATAAAACGGATAATTGATGAGGAATGGTCATAAAGTATGAGAACATGTAGTATTGCAGTTCTTTCTAAAAATATATTTCTTATTAATCATATTTACCAATGAATAACTGAATGACACAGATTTTTTGCAGTGAATCCCTGTACTTACAAAATCTATCTTTAAATAAAATAGAAAATATACCAAATATTAAATTATATTTTGAGTATATTATATACTATTTTATTTGCTGTAAGTTATTAATTCTCATATTAGAAAAGAAAATTTTGGTTATTTGATTGACGAGCGAGAAAACTTATGCGCTAAGTAATATAGTACACCATTATTTTACATATAACCATAGCAAATATAACTTCAATTAATCTGTAGTTTATTCTACTATTCGCACTATGTGTAAAATAAAAGTCTTTAAATATTTTAACTATAAAATTTCTGATACTTTAATCAAAAGCAAGATAATAAGTATTACAAAACAGTTATGCACAAAATTATTTTCGTAGAACAATTTTAAAACATCCACTATACATACAAAATATTTTTTATCAAGACTGAAATTAAGCATACAATGAGTTACCTATCATCCATCCAAAAATATAACTTTCTAGTGAATATGATTCGTTATTTTAATTGCATATGTCAAATTTTGTTATTACGGTTTAGAAATAAGGTATACTGTAAGGTATAAGAAATCATATCAATAAAATAAACTTATATAGGAATACGTTTAAATAATGTTCATACATGAAATATTTTTATTAATTATACTCATCCTAATTTTAACAATACGTAATTTTTCAATCAACAACAATTTAACTAAGTATTTAATCCCTTTAAGTAAACTTTTCTAATGTTTTTGGAACAAGGAAAACATATTAACGTAAGAAACAAACACAGTTTGCTCACAAATTGTTCACGAAAGTGTATAACTATTTCTTATTCAAAGTGCTCTCTCAGAATATTCCTAAAGATAACGTCTCCACCTGTAGAGGCCTCTTATACATAAGTTTTAGTCCAACCCATTTCTAGTATTGAACATCTAAATAGCATGGGTAAAGCCGTTATGTTTTCTGACTACGTCCTTTATTTCCGGTTGTTCGCAATAAAACCAAGCCTGGGCTTTTGCAAGATAGAGACACAAAAAATGCACACAATACGAGAAAAGTCCAATCGGCATGATGTGAAAAAAAGATCAAAAAACTATTTTGATTGTAGGAAAGTTAGTATGATGTAGGGAGAACATTTTTCAAAGTTTTTCTCAAAAGTATAATACGCTACGAGTTTCACAATAAAACAAGGATACTCAGGCGAGTTAAGTTTCATCTCATTTCAGAATTCGTATATTTTATACATGGTAGCTTTAGCTGAAGTATTTTTGCAAATCATTGGAAGACAGCACTTTTTAAATCAAGCTAAAAAGTAAAAAAAAAATGTTTTATGACAAGCTGAATATAAAATGAAAGTATTAGACCTCAAGTTTTAAAAATCGCTATCTTCATAAATGTTTATAAATTATAAAACATATATATTCATGTATCTAAAAATAAATTAACTTAATTAGTATTTATAGTTGTTATCATACATTATAAAGGGTAAAATGATGCTTATTTTTAAATTTAAATATGCCAAAGTAATATTTCCTAAGTATGATTGTGTTCCATATGGAGATATCAATTTATATAAAAAAATGTTTCTTCCACTTTTAAGATTTCACTTAACTTAAAAATTAAATTTTGTTTTCAAGTAAAATGATATGCGTCAGAAATTACATTTTACTTCCAATAGAAATTCAAATAATTCATTAGCACTCATTCAAGAAATGATTAAATTATTTTAGAGTGCTAGAGAGAGATGAAAGAGCTTGTAGATAATCAATAATAGTTTTTACACAATAAACTGTAAAATATAATTCTCAGTATTAAAATAATACATACATACATTCATTTATGTTTATATATATATATATATATATATATATATATATATATATATATATATATATATATATATATATATATATATTCTTGAATGTATAATATTCATTTATTTCCTTAGTTTGAATTTAATCTGAAGAATTTATTTGAAAGAAAAACATTCCATTTCATATGACAAAAACAAATTTAACTACTAATAGTTAAACATGAATTTAATTTACAGACATTTATACCGTTGTACAAAGTTTAAAGCAACTTATACAAATATCTTTTAAATCTAATGTGATATATTTAAGAAGATAAAAATTTTCATATTTTAATGATAACCTAGAAAGTTTTTAATAAATATCGTGAAAGAAAAAGTAATAACAATTTTGTTCTTAAGACATTATTTGCTGATGATATACAATTCCAACGCTAACTTTGAAGGAAGAAAAAAAAATTATTCAACGTGCGAGAGCAATTTCTTGAGGGAAGAAACTGCTTTCTGTAGCTGTAGCAGTGCTCCAACTTAAAACGCTTCTCTTGGATGGAATAGATGGTCCACATATCAATGCAATTGGAAACATTTGCGTATCCTACCATTCTTAGCGTAACTTCCACAGAAAGATTAGTAAATGTGGAAGCTGCAGAACAGCTTGGAGTTTTCCACCTATGCCATCATCACCATAAATCACCCCGTTAAGCTATCGGCTTGAAATCTCCACCCTACGAAGGGGGATAAGGAATTAGTGGGGGGAGGCTGTAAGCAAATGAGATTGCTTACCAATTGGAACGACGATAAAGATGTTTTTCTTCTATTCGCGATGAGAAGAAATTGTTTCTTCCTAATACGTTTTATTCGTTTATTATTGGAAGAATTTTTATCTATTCTTTTGTCTGTCTATTTTTAAGCTCGATCAATGTCTCAAATTTAAGAAAGTGTTTATCGGCGTATTTTTAAATCAGAAAAGAAGCTCGGGTTTAAAAACCACTTAATTAAAGTATTTGTTTTAAGTGCTTTATATTTCCCTATATAATACATAGTTTTCATTTATGTAGGAATATCCCTAATGCACATAACTTGCATTAGCATGAATTTTGCTGAGTTAAAAAAATACTTTTTTGGAAAACTTGATATTTATCACATATTTTACATAGAATTTCATATTAAAATTGTAGAAATTACTTTACATGAAAATTTGTCCTAAATAATGGAAAATGTTTCCTTGAATTAATAGGTATAGCGCATTGTTTTATAAGTACCTATAATCCAAATTTATAAAGTAATAATGCTTTGAAAAAACTCGGAAGCATCTTCAATAATGTACTGAAAAATTTCCTAAAAATATGAAATTTTTTGCTTTCATTATTTAATTTCACTCGAAAATTTGATTTTTGAGGTAACTATATGCAAATATGCAATTAGAAGCTATTAGTTACATATTGTGAATTTCATGAACTAATAAGTTTCTATGATAATACGACTCAAAATATGACATGTTTGGAATCCTAATAACACAGATTGCCAAGTTAAAAAATAAACAAGTTGTAATTTCAATATTAAAATTTAAATATTTTTCCTCTTTCTAGTCATCGATATCTCGAACTTTCACTAATCTACATTGAATAATATACTATAAAATGTCCTTGAAATGACTGAAATAAAATAATATGTTTTTAAAAATAGCATACATAATCTCTAGGTAAAATTTTCATTTAAATTCTAGTTCTTGATTTTTAACCATAAAAATTACCTTTAAGAATTAATTAATGCAAACAGAATAATGAAGTTATTTTTTTTTACATCAAAACTCCTTGTATTATTTCAAATGAGAGAAATTTTGATTGATTCTAATCAATGCTTGAATAAACAATTTCTGCTCATACATAATTTTAACATAAATATTTAGTTAAATTTCATGAAGTAAATTTTAAAACAGAATTGTGAATCACTAAAGAAAAGTTACTGGAATATAGTTGCATATTTTAGTAATAACTTGCTTTCTCTAAGAATACTTTAAGAAATTCACAGAGTATACACTACTTGGTGCGCTCAAAGCTCGAATAAAATAGTTATAAACTGTTAACTATAAAAATATAAGTTTCATAATTATTCATAACTAATCTCTTTTTTAGATATTAGAGGACTTGATTCTCTTTCTGTGTGTATTTTATCTAAGCACATAGCAAACAAAGTTTTCCTATTTTAATAAAAGATATATTTTTCATTTAAATGCTGCAAGAGTTTAAGCAATTAATGTATCCTAAAACACAAAAATAATCCTGATTTTCGTAGTTAATCTGTCTTTTAATTAATATTATAATAGAATATCATTTCATACCATCAATATTAATCAAGTTACGAAATTTTCTCGAGTTTGATGAAAAAAATACATTTAAAACTATATATAATGCCAGATGTGGTGTCATAGTGTATGAAAAAGAATATAAGCACTTGATATGCTCATTCCCATACATTGTTCTGCTCGAAAATATTCTTCATCAATAAGATAAATGCAGAATTGCTTTCATTAAATTTTCTTTTAACTGAATAGATCTTTGGAAAGAATTCTAGCAATGTAAGTAATTTTATTTTAATGTGTGGTCCCACATATATATAATACTTCTTCATACATTTGGAGCTCTTGCGTACGGAGTTCGAAACTGTTGCGGGGGCCGTGCCCCCGGCGGTGCCACTTTCTTTTATTCTTTCTGGCAACTCCCATCTAAACTGGTAGAACCCTTCTTGGGTTAGGTACAGGGGAGTTGGCTGGTGTATACTTCTTCATACATAATATATTATTAATTTAAATTTAAGCAAAATTTCCTTTATTGTTTCTTGATACTTAGTTTAAATTATTTTATTTGTAAAAGTAATCCCACACATATTCCCTTAACAAATTATACTGACCGTATTTTTGATTCATTATTTTATTAGCGGTACATGGCTTCTTGTGGGAAAATTGTACCTAGCTTTCGAGAAAAAATTGTGATTCGCAAAAGCAATGGTATTTACTATTTTTAATAATATTTACTTTTACTTAGGTTTGTTCAAAATACTGTTTTCCACCATAAAATGAGGTCTCATTTTAGAGCGCTTATTTAGAAAATTATTAAATAATGAAGTTGAGGTTACTTTCATCTATATTCCAATGCATCTTCATTGATGGTGTATCGAGAAAACCGAAAACTTGTTCGCTGCAGTGGGTAAAAACAATACCTTTTCAAACGTAGTAAACAACATTATTTTTAAAAATATATTAGATTGTAAGAAAGAGGTTGAACGGATTTAATACATAGGTTTTCGATATTTCAGGGGTTATGCACATTATTCTAATTATAGGAACGAGAAAAGAACCACCACACTTCTTCGTCCTTAGAATGAGCGACGTTCCAGATTGATGTATAGTGAGTTCAAATCTGCGCTAATTATAAGGTTTCAATTAATTACAAATGTTGTAATCAAAGTTTCAAAATGAAAAATTTACTGTTTTAAATTAGCCAGAAACCAACATTCTGATATAAAAATCATCCCATTCTTTGCAGCCACTCGCAATTCAACTATGGACAAATATTCGGTTGACACAAAATAAGGACTTTGTGTAGCTTTTAAATCTTTCTAAACACTATATTCTCGTTCTTATTTTTTTAAATAAACTTCTAAATACCTTTTAAAAATATAGCTTGCTTATGAAACATATTTGTAAAATTATATTTAAAGCAGTTTTTTATAAACTATATAAATTGCTATTTTAAAACTAATAAATCCATAAATAAATTATTATAAGTAAATGTCATTGAATAGCCAATAGACATTATCACGTATATTATTGTGTTAAAAATCAATTGCTTGACGATATCAATGAGTTTGTTTTCAATTAATGTATTCAAATCAGTATGCTTTGCATAATGCGTGCTCTTCTGTTTTCTCACATTCATTTTAATTATGACTTACAAATGCAAATATATAAAAAGGAGAATTCAAATTAAAAACTTTTTTAGTGATTTTGATTATCAATCATCTCAGAAAGGGAATAAAAGTATATTGTTTAGTAAAAAACAAAGGGTTGACAAAAATATTATTATTATTATTTTTTTTGGATTTATCATAATAACTCAAAAATCATTTTTTAAAATTTAAAATACCGCAAAATTCTCTCAAAATAATAACTATTTTCATTTTGTTCACTATTGCTCTTCTCCCAACATTTAAATGCAAAAATATATACAAAAATTTGTTATTATATTTATTAAACATTGAAACTTTTTATGATAAATAATTTATTTTAAGATTTGTTTCTATTTGTATAGTTTGTAGCTGCATGTAAGCTTACGTCTTGAACAAGAAACTTAATTTGACCTGAACTCAAGTGGGAATCATGTATGACAAGGTTAGAATTAAACCCAAAATTTGTTGCGCTAAATTCATTTGAAGAGTATTCCATCGAAGTAACGATTTAGAATTAACAAACTTTTGTTAACAATTAATCACTTTAAAAATTATCAATTGAAATATTAATCACGTTAGTCAGAATTAAAATTAATTTTTAATAATAACTGCAAATAATTTTATGACAATTAAGTCCTTAAAAATATAAACTAATTTCTTAATATAAAATAAAAACATTTACTTTACAACCTAATTTCAACAGTTTAACCACAATCATTTTAGTTAAAAATTATTAATAATTTTTTAATTAATTAATTTTATTTTGATTAGCGTTTTTAAGAATTGCTGTGTGATTTACATGCAAAAAATAACTCATTTGACAATGTACTTGTAAATTTTACTTTTGTTACACAGTAACATGAACATAAGCAATTCTTTTCAAAATCGGTTAGCAATTCTTTTCAAAATCAAATTCTTTCGGTTTTCAATATTAACTTTAGTTTAATGCAAGCGTTATGAAATTACAAATGTTCTTTAGAAAGGTTCTGCAACTTAAAATACTTTCCAAATACTATACCTCGTGATGCCCTATTTAAAATGAGACATCCTTACTTAAAATATAAATCCAAACTTTTTTAAAGAATAAGAATACTGCATTGTGTTTCAGATTTATAAATAATAAATCTCAAATAAAGGCATGCTTTTGTAGTTATTATGTAAGAGCATGGCATATCCTCTTTATGAGGGTTGCCTTATTGTGTTACACACACTTGCAAGCATTCTAATATTCATAGCATACAAATGGAAATTTTATTTTTTCTATATACCACAAGGAAACTACTTCAACAAATGTCTAATAAAAAGTGAAGAAATTCTGTAGCATTTTTAAATATTGAGGAAAATAAATTGACATATTTTTGCATCTTCTTAGTTTATTTTCAGCTCTAATTATTGTAACAAAATATTCTTTAAATATAAAAAAATCAAATTTTCGTGATTGTTATATTTCTAAGATTCTTGCATATTTGCAGTTTGGACATTTCACTATTACAATCCAAACCAGTTATTACCATCATATCATATTTATTTTAAATTAGTTGTTGGAAATAATTCTATCAGTTTTTATGATAAAGAACTTAAGCACAGAAAACACATTAATTTTTAGATATGAAGATAAATGATTTACTTAGCTTTTAAATATATGTTTTTAATATGCAGAGTAAGGTATTAAGAGTTCCTGTTGTATGCAAAATATACAAGATTTTATCCTAAAAAACTGTTCAGCTGGTTAAAAGGAATCAAATTAGAATTTTATTTAATGAAATTTTGTGCTTATCATTAAATATTAACTTAGAATATTGAATATTTTAATGATTTTGGGAGAAAATTATTAATTGAATAATACAATTTTTTTCCACAATTAGATATGAAGAAGAACAATTAAGATAAGTAAACAAAAAATTTGTCGTTAATTTTCCTAAAACAAAGAATTTGCTAAACATCAACAAAACAAACATTAAATTTAGTGAATGAATCATTTTTAAAGATATTACCATTATATTAATTGCATAAGAGACACAAGCAACGACTAAATAATTGTGATAAATAATCTTTATATTACCAAAACACAATTATTAACTAAAATGTACAAAAAAACATTTAAAGACAGAAAATTATACGGAACTTTTCCTTATTATTAAATAATGATAATGCATTTATTTAAGAAGAGGCAGGCCCAATATCAATTCCTGTGAAATAATCGCAAATGAATGTAAATTTCTGTATTTATTTCTGTTGATATATACTTGGTAATATTTTGAATTCCATCCTTTGTGGAACATAAATATGACGTACCATTTTCAAAAATACACCCTGTAAAGGGAATATTGAATAAAACCTTATTAAATATTAAAATATTGAACATTAAATTATACACTGAAACTAAAGTTGATCGATTAAAACCACGCTTTTAAGAATGATAACTAAAGAGTAAGATTTCTTTTTGAACGATAGGGATGTTATCTTTCTGCATATATAATTTATATATGTACATTAAAACTCAAATGTTTCCTACTTTGCTAACTTTGTAAGACAGTATCTCCAAGCAACAGTAGTCTCACAATGCCTTTATTTTGTATACCTGACGTGGCAATAGATATACAATTATACAAAAATTTACTATAATAACCCACAACAACTGTGAAATCGTCAAATTGTGTATTATTACAGTAAAAATACTTAATAAATTATGGAGTTAGTCTAGGAATTCACAACAATTGGGCAATTTATAGACAAGTTTAGCGATTCGAATTTATCGAAACTGAAGATTTTAGCCATTAAAAATAAATTATTTGCTTCCACGCGGGCTTCCCATCCTCCCGCAGCAATGACAAACCTCTTTATGATCTGCTCTGGAGGCCATTAAAGCAGGTAAAACGAGGCTTGTCCAAGACATCAACGTCCTTCAGTCCACCAAAGTTGCAAGGGAGCAAACCTGCACCATTCCATGGGTCTCTGCTTATGTTAACATCGAGGGAAATGAACAGGTGGACTCCCTTGCCAAGGAGGCTAGGAATATCAATCCTCCTCCCACTATTACAACTAACTTCGATGCAAAAGCCGTCGCAAAGCTTCAGCTCTGTGGGGGACTACGGAAAAAATAGTGCCTACCGGAGCTTAATCCTGATCATGATATCACACTCCCATCAGCAGAATGCGGACTGGGCACATGAGGGGTATGAAAATCATGCCCAGAAGGCAGGCACTGCACAGGAGTTCCACTGGATCAGAGATATCTTTTCAACTGTATCTCTATTGCCTCGACCCTCTTCAGCATCGACCCCAACTACTGCCATAGCACCCTTTATGCGGAAAAAGCTGAAGATGTGGCCGGGGCAGTGCTTCATGCCTTTGGTCCCATAGGACTTGTCTTTTTTACCTTTTATTTTATTTTTCTTTTTGCCCTTGTCACACGACAACAGCAACATCGCACATGTCACGCTATTTAAATACATGCCAACCCAACCTGATAAATCCTAATTTGAATAACTGAGTTGGAAATATTTTGTCATTTTGCTCAAAAAATATCTTTTGTGGGTGGATAGCGTTGTTTTTTTCTGCCAGAACCATTAAAAGTTCAATTTCTTTTGTCATTTGTTGAGTCAACACGAGGACGACTTTGCCCAAGACGACATTAAATATTACTTGTTTCATGGGATCAATTTCACGAATTTGAAATGACATTCTCTAATACATCAATACCATCCGCTATATTTATTTTGCAATTGTCTGGAAACAATACGTTAAATCAAAAATTCCAATAATTTTCTATATCGAGACCTTCTCAAATCTTTTTTCTAAAAAAAAAATTTACAACTGAATTTCACAACAGATAAGTGAAAAAAAATTAATCTTCTACAAAAAAATCACAATTTTTTCACTTACAACTCTAATTTTTGACTTCATGAACAATGATTTGCAAGCTAATACTCATATGTAGGTCATGAGACGCATTGAATTCTGTTATAAATGTAATTAATAATATAATTCAGTGCATGTTTTGAAGCGAAATTTCTCTTTTAGATAAGTCACTAAAAATAAAGAAATTAAATTATTCATGATGAAGCAAATGTTATGATTTAATTACACTCTGCTTTCAGTCTGTGACATATTTAACATTTTTTGTTTAAATAAAAATTTTGTAGTAAACTTTTGCTAAGGCATACTATTGTTAAATGATTTGCATTAAATTCCTTCAAAATTCTATAGCATTAAATCCCACTTAATTTTAGTAACTTCAATATCTACCAACATGTTTTAAAAGAAACGCTTAATAATTTCAAGACTAATGCTTAATTCCATACATTTATTTACTTTAAGTTCAAGTTTTCTGAAAAACATTAATAATAGGGAAATTTATATCACTTAATTACCATTAGATTAGTGTGAAACTGGTAAATCTTTTCTTCATAAGTTTAGCAATTTAAGCTGGAATTGATTATTTTAAATATAATATAAAATACCCATTTTTAACATAAGATATCTTAAATGTATAATTCATTTAATACAAACTGGGAGTTTTAATTAAAATCTGTCGATGAGCCACAAATGTATTTACATTGCTTACATGCAAGGAAGATATTGCATTATATAAGTTTAATGCAGCAAAATTTAATACATCCCAATACTCATGTTTACCAATAAAAATATTTCCTTACGACTGAAAGCCTTATTTGAAAAATTTTATCCTTTTCATTTCATAGGAATTTTAACCAAAATTGCGTTTCAGCCAATAATTATCTTTAAACAAATGTTCTTGGAATTACAGACGCTGAACGCTTCTCCTCAATTTCATTGCTGTCATTCCCCTAGTGCTGTTTTCCCTGTGCACCAATACTATTGGAGTATTGTGACATCCACGCGACTTTACCACAGCACAAAGGATCTAACTCCAATCAGCATCTTTAATCACTGGGGCTTTCTCTAACTGACTGCTTAATGAAGATCTTGCTCAGCTCCATCTTATTAGGAAAGTGTATCGAAGCATTTCTGATTAGCAACTTCTCGGTTTCAAAATTTCAAGTATTTATTGACAGAGTTCTCGTTTCAACTTTTTACTGATATTTAATCGTAGAAGTGCTTTGTATACTTTTCGCAGATATTATTTTAAAATAGATTAGATTTGTTAAATATTATATACGAAATTTATCCATGAAGATGCATGTTTTTCCCTTATAGAATGTTTCTTGAAATGAAAAATAAACCTATTGATTGAATACTTATTCTGTAGAGATTTAAACTAGTAACATAAATTTTAAGTAAACTTGAAAAGATGGTATTAAATGTGTGTGAGAGTGAGAAACAGTTAACTCCTATATTTATTAGCATTATTATGCGGAAAATTATTTTGTAAGATAGAGTTTTGTCAATTCATTATATATTACTAAAGTAACAGATCATGATGATGTTGGTATTTTACTGATTTCTCCTGCATAATTTAGTAAAAGGTTACCTTAATCATAAATTAATGCCTCTATTATATTTGTTAAATAAAGATTTTATAATCAATAGCTCTGTTAATTTTAATCTTTAAGAAAAGTCCACATTAAGATTTCATCGTACTAATTAATTTTTCATCAACAAAAGTTCATATTTTATGATGTAACTAACAATATCTTGCTTTTACTCTGTAACTAATAAACCACTAATGTTTTCTATGATTAATTTCATAACTTGTTTCAACATAATACTTTACATTATTATCAATTTATGTTGGGTTTATTAATATTTTATTTCAATTACTGTTAGTTAATCATTGTATTGTAATAAGGAAATTAAATAAACAGATTTTTTTGTCTTATCTATTTTGAAAGACTCAATGCTCTACCAGGACTTAATATTATTGAGAAATTAAAAATTATTTCAACAATAGCTAAATTTCCTTTTTAATTAATGTACAAAATTTAAATTACTTCTTTTTATATAATACATAAATAAATTTCAAAATGTTTTACTTAGATAATTAATGAATATAAGGCTTCATTTTTAATAAAATATATTAAATTCTTATTTAAAAATGGTAAACATATCAACTTATATTTTAGTGTATGTAAAAATTTGTAAAACACGTAAGGGTATATTTTTAATAATAAAAATTACTTATATAACTTTAAAGCAGAAAATACTCACGTAGTGGTAAAAGCAAAATCACAAGGAGTGATAGGATTTATACGTTAGCAACTCATAATCAAATTTTGTGGTAAAATATATTTTGCAATAAGTTGCTCGTCCCTCATATTTTAAAAACAAATTTCATTGACTTTCATTTAGTCTTTGTTTGACAGTTGTGAATTAAAACTATTACATGCATGAGTGAATCTTGAATTTATCAATAATTTTTATGCTGGAAATGCTTAGGATATTAAAAGGAAAAAATACTCATTTCATGTATATGTAATTGTGAATTATAATATCTACAAAGAAAATTAAATTTGGATTTAATATAATCAGATTAAAGGAGGCTTGTTAAAAGTAAAATTTTAAGCTATTTCATTATCATACACATTTGATAGTAAATATACAAAAACTGATAGTTATGAAATTGGTTGTGAACAGTTTTCCGTGAACAAAAATATAAAATAAAATCTTATTGAAAATTTTATGAATTTCTCATTTTTCTATAGTCACTGAAGTTGTAGAGCACAAAATTATGTGATTGCGGTACATTATATGCTGAAATTATTTCAAAATATAAGAAATATCTAATAGTAAATAATATGACTCTACGAAATAAAAGTTATAATGAATCAAAGGTATTCTTAAAATTTCATATATTCTCGCAACTTCACATTCCACGTTATAATATATTTCGATTAGATTAAATTCAAAGCTCATAATTTTAATACCAGTTATTATAAAATGAAAACAAAAATACAATTTTTATTTTAATAAAACTTTCATCAGAATTAAAATTCTAAAATACTACCTATATTTTAGTATATAAATCATATTAAGAATATGAACTTTACCTTATTTTATATTTTTTATGACTTAAATACATTTTTGATTAAAAATGCCTTTACAAAAATCCATGTTTAAGATAATCAAATACAAACGGAGTTTAGATGTTTAATTAGTTTATCATTTGTGAAGTAAATTTTAGATTTTGTTAAAGTTTATTTTCGTACAACAAAATCATATAAATGTAGGATTTGTTGTAAGCTTTTCTTCATTTAAAGTAAGGGTAAATAAAATTATTTGCTTAAACCAATTCAAACTTAAATAATTTAAGTTTCAAAAATGTTTTCATAGCTAAATGTTTTCTATAAAGATTAATAAAGGAGGAAAAACTTGAAAACATTAAATTCAAATTTAAAGTGTAAAGGTTTCATATATTTTTACGCAAATTTCTCTTATTATTTTCTTTATTTTTAAATTTTCATCATTGAGAAATTATACAAAAAATAAAATTATGAAAAAGATTAATATTTATTAAAGAAGCAAAAATAGCTTCTAAAAGTTCTAGAAAAAATTATCAATTTTCAAGCAGGAATTACTATGAAGAAGATTAAGTAAAAATATGATAACATTTTTTAACATAACATATAAAACAAATTTATGGTTGAAAAATAAATCAATGTATTTTCCTCGAAAGAAAAAAATTACAATTTATCTATAAATGTACAACTAATAAAACTACATCAATATCATAACATAAATTTATTCAACAAAACACATAAATCTCTAAAACTTGAGAAAATACGTATTGCTTTAAAATATGTAAAGTTAAATTTATATACAAGGCAAAATAGAATTGCAAACAAAACTTCTCTTAAACTGATATATACAGTAAAGTATTCAACCTACACTTCAAAAAATTTTACTTGATTATTGTATTTAGTATTTACAGCTCCGAAATAATTTTTATAATGTCTTTATTTTAACTTTACCTTTATTTATATTTATAAATTTTATGCTATGCGTAAATTCATAGATTTTACACAAGCCACCTAATACACTTTTTTAAGCAATTAGAATTGACTGATAAATATCAGGAATATGATGCGAAAAGGAAAAAAACATATAAAAAAAACTTTTGATAGTAATAAGACCTATTTTTGTCCGAAATTATTGATAATTTTCAAAATGCAATAAAATTTTCAATTTTTTTTGTTTTTAGCTAATGCATTCCTTTGTTTGAGCTTATTATAAAACACAAAAGATTGCGGCACATAACGTGTTAGATAGTTTTTTACATAAGAGCGGTTAATAAAAGAGAAAAATTTACAGAGGGATATAAAAAATTAAAAGAAATAAAAAAAATAAACCCTATAAAAACTATAAAATAAACCATAAAATTAAAAAATAAAAATAAGCTATTTTAAACTTATTTTTATTTTTTTAATTTAAGAATTTTTTAAATATTATATGAATATTAGAAATATCGGAGTAGACAGGATATTTAAATTTTACCATAAATTTAAATTCAAAGTGGTACATTCATAATATATTATATACCCATAATATATCGCGCAAAATTAATCACTTTATTTTTACAATGATATTTGTACGATAAATATTCTATAATTTAATTAAGAAATATTTAATTTAACAAAAAATATCTACCGCCTTCCCTGCCTAGTGTACAGAGTGCCTGACACAGTTCCTGGGTTCAAATCCAGGTTTGGGCATGGATGTACTTTCTCTCTCTCCTATCTTTGTCCTTTCCTTGTATGAATGGGTTATGAATAGTTGCCTACCCTATAAATGGGTACCTATGGCATGTGTGTACTGAGGAAGTCGGACTCCACACCAAATTACGATTCAGTTGAAAAAGTAGAGCAGCACACCCCATATTACCAGCCTAACTGTCACAAGACAACAACAGAAAAAACTTATTGAGACAAGCTAAATTGTATTAATAACACAAATTTCAGGGTTATACAAATTGAATGTAAATAAAAATTATTTAATTAGAATAAAAAAATTTAAAAAAGAAAAGAACAAAAATTCACCCTTTGTTCATTGTGGGGGGGAGAAGTTTTAATGATAATATAATAAATAGATGACACAGCAAATCAGATAAGAGAAGCAGGCATATTGGATCAGGAATTTTCATATCCTTCTCCAGCTAATTTCCTAGAAAAAATGGCGACTCATTTATCCTCATGAGGTAACATCCATTTCAACAGCGATGATGCTGAACCAAATGCAGGGGCATTCGACAGCAGCCCCGGCTGTAATAAGACTCCTAAATTCCAGAATCTCTTCAATTTTATTTTTGCAATATGTTTTTAATGATATCTTCCATTTCAAATTTCATTGCATTCTTTCTTTTTAGAGACACTCTTCCTCGCCTGGCATTGTTTTTGTCCTTTCCCTATATTCTCCTCTTCCGCAGTCGAATGGCAATCAATTCACCCCTCCGGAAGAAGTAAAAAATGAAACACAAACTAATGCATACGCAGGGGAGGGAGTGAAAAAAATGCGAACCAAAACCAAAGTTTTTGAAAGTGCGGGGGCGACAAATAGGTTACAGTCAGATTTTAATGAAGAAAAAAATACAGTGAAAAAATTGGCTTAAGCATGACAGCAAGCACAAAATAACAGTTGTTATACAAAAATTATGTGATCACATCCCAATTATAAATCTTGACAGTATAGTTTCTCATAATAAAACGTTCATTTAATTCCTTTTAGAAAAGATATTTTCCCTCAAAGTTTCAATATATAAGAAATCAAGGAAATGTGGAACCACTGAAGAAGTAGAAATGCGTTTTCAGCAATAAATTCCAATATTCGATTGGCTATAAGTGAGATTGCTCCAACTTTTTTCCAAAGCCATGAAATGAAGTCACTCATGTAAGCCTTCGTCTGAAGTCTTGGTATTACGAATCATGTTTAAAGTTGCTATTTTTATTACCGCCTTTATTGATTATAATTTATGATTTCTAATTCTCAAATTATAATGAATATTTATTATATTGGGTTTCCCTAATTCCCTCCTTTAATAATATTAGTCTAAAAATATCTTCCAATTTCTCATTAACTATTTTCATAGTTTCTATTTAAAATATAAATATATTTGTTTCATAGCTAAAATTTGACATTTCCATTAAGAAATTGGTCTACTTCAACTTTCTGACACTTAGATATTTGGTTTATCTGTCACATTATAACCACTTTCTGAGTATGAGGACTATTTACATTAAAGAATACAGCTTAAAGTGAATTCCGATCTACTGTAAAGATTCATATGCAAGCGAGTTGAGAATCGAACCCATGAACATTTGAATCTAATGCCATATCTCTAATCAATTAGCTTCCAGATCGGCTTTGCCATTTGGAGACTTCAGGATTTCGTTGATGTGACAAATGCTTGTAACTTCATTTATGCTGTATTTATAATGATTTATAGCCCTTTTCATATCTATTTTGCTTGTAAAACGTCTTACATGCAAATCTAAACTTCTAGTAAATCCTAAGCAATTTTCCTATGATTCGTTAAAATAATACTTGCCAAGGTTTTGTTTAGAAACACCTCTTTTTTCCAAGAATTATCTTTTTATTTTCTACTTTCATTCTATTAACACATTATAGATATAAAACAATAATCTAAATCCTGCTCTTTATTTTCCACCTCCATTTTATTAACATTATAAATATAAAACCATGGTCACAAAACTATATTTTGAAAATATATTTTTATATTATTTAATGTTAATTAAATTTATTCAACATTCATTAATACTTAAATGAAAGAAATTCTGTTATTTTTTGCAACAGTTTGCACAATTACTTTTAACTCTAAAATTTATGAGTGAAATATTAGCTATAAATATGAATATTTTTCTTTGTGTGGTTATCTGAGGTTTAATACAAAGACACAAAAATATTTTTTTCGGGAAGTCATCACAAGATAATTTATATAAATTAAAGAAAATTGAGACCAAATTTCTAGTAAATAGGGTATATTCGGAATGTACTTTGAGTCAATAAGAAACTTTCTTTAAACTCTTAAAGTTTAGCTTGGTACGTTACAAAATATACCGTTACACACAGAGGCAAATGAATTATTGAAATAAAATTGACTTTTTGAAACTCGGTTCCATTCTAAACTAAATATTTCTCCATTTATTTGCTAAAATGATTAGTTATTAGTTATATTTGTTAGATATAGATGTTTTTTGAATATATCAATTAATGTTTGAAAGTATAACATTAATTTTATTTTTCACACACACACGCACATATATATAAAAATACACACACACACACACATATATATACATACATATATATATATATATAAATATATAATATATATATATATATATATATATATATATATATATATATATATATATATATATATATATATATATATATATATATATATATATATATATATATTATAACTTTTGTTATTTGACTTTACTGGCATCCAAATACATTGCTTTATAAATCTTAAACTAAATTCATGAAATGGGGTGTAGTAAATAAATCAGTTTCCATTTTAAACATGTAAAATGCATAATTTCATTTTTATAAAATTTATCGTTTGAAAATTTTACTCAAAAATGTATCATAACTCTGTATCATCAACTTTCCATAACTCTGTGATTATGGAAAGTTATTTCATGTAGAAATAAAACTAATGTATTTTATGCCATCTTAAAAACAATTTTGATATGCCAAATTATTTATAAAACACTATTTTCATAATTATAGATGTATGCATTATTTGAAATGTATATGCTACACATATATATTTAGGAATTTCTATTTAAATGTTATAAACTAAAAAATTGATGCGGATTATTTTTTACATGGTACAATATTTGTCATGGCAAAAATTTTAACTCATTGAAAGTAATGCATACTTGAATACTTAAAACTTAATTAATTGAAATAATAAATAATATTTGTATTAAATTAAATTTATTTATATCATTCAAACACAAATCCTATTTTGCAATGAAATACTATGATGGTTGCTTACAAAAATAAATCTTGTAATATTTTTTGTCTTTTTCATCCTAAAATCCTTACTAACTCTGTAAAAGAAATAATATAATACCATTAACTTACTCATGAAAGTCTGACAATATGAGAAACTGGAGATCATAAAACCTGTAATATATAAATAATAGCCTTTATACAGTAGAGACTCAATAACATTTTATTCTTATAACTATCGCGAAAAACCGGAAATGCATAAACTTGTTTTTTATCATCAAAAACATTTTCATGAGTGATATCACGTTCAATTTTTATCATACATGTCCCTAAACTTATAAATTTTTTAAAATTTTAACATTTGATAATAAAATTACATTCCAATAATGCTATCTCTTTTAACAAAACAGTTTGAATAAATTATTAAAAGAGTAAAATATAATTCCATGTTAACATTTGAAATTAAACATATATGAAACAAAATAATTCATCTATAAGTATAAAAAGAAAATATAATAAAAAAAACTAAACTTAATTTTAGGAATTGCAAAAAGTAAGTAAAAATTATTAACTCGACTAACAGAAGAAGCATTATTCCCTTACTTATTATTTTAAATGTAAAGCTTGCAAGCTACAAATTTATAACATAAAATGATTTAACATCCAATAAATACTCAAAAAAATAATGAATGAAGGAAAACCCCGATTACAAAAGAATGTATTTAAATATATTTCCTGAAAAAATAAGATAAGAAAGCAATATAACTTATGCATGTGACATAAAGTTAAAAAAAACTACCATTAGTTTAGCTTGACGAAATGTATATTTTAAATGTTACATCTTAAAAACACAATTGCATTAAATATTTCCCAGAAAAACATACTGAAACCTTCTTGTAAATGTGTTTTGGTGCCAAGAGAACACTGAATCCCCAATTTTGGCACCGTACCATACATGGTTTCTTTTACTTTATTGATTATCAATTACTAACTTATTTCACTATATCTTGTCTTCATGCTATATTCAAGAATTGGTGATTTTTTATGAATACTCATTTATATTTAAATACTTTTTTTGTGTGGAAAGTTTTGCTTTTAAGTTTCTATAAATGGAAGTAAAAGCAAAAATATACATACAAATTAATGTTTATAAATAAGCAAATAAACTTCAACTTAATCATTTTGATCCAAATTTATTCAAAAAATTGTTGATCATGCATATAGCTTTAATGTTTAATTGTTGAAAGAGTTTTAAGCAAAATACCGAAAGAAGAATTAAGATTTTAAATAATTAAACCAAATAAGTACAGTTATATTCACTTAAGGTATTGTGTGAAACTTATAGAACGCAAAGTGCAGAATCAAAACTTTATTGAATTCAATATTAGGAATTCTAAATGCTTAGAATCGTCTATAGTGCTTAAATCCTTATAAAAAAATTGCTTATTTTATAGTTTTTAGTAAATTTTTTTATATTAAAATTCAGTTCAATTTTATATAAGTTGTTTCCAAGGCTTATAACATGCAATCTGAAAATTATCATGAATTTTTAAAATTTAGAAATCATATTATTTTAAAGGATAAAATTTCAGTCAGGGAATGAAATTTTATCCATAATATATATATATATTGTATGCATGTATTTTTATCCATATATATATATATATATATATATATATATATATATATATATATATATATATATATATATATATATATATATATATATATAAGCAACCAAAAGAATATAAAGTCTAAAATTATTAATTATGACGAAATGAATAACAACTTTCTTCTACGAAAACAAATTTGCAAATTTTTAAGACAAACAGAAAACATGCTGTATTATATATATATCTGAAATTTTGATTACTTTCCTACTGTTTTTTACTCTAAACAAAAATGCTAATGAAAAATATTAAGATTATCATTTTTAAAAATCTCTAACAAAATTCCTGATTACTTGTAAAATACATTTTATATTTAGCATTATTTTCTGAATTTTGAAATATTATGTTTTAAGTTTTTATATTTTAACTTTTAAAATAATGCTTCACCATTTAATAAAAATCTAATAAATATTTGCATTTATTCATAACTTCCAACAATATCTTAAATCACTTGAATTATGACGTTATATATTCTTCTGGGTGCTCATATTTTTATGCTTTTTGTAAAGCTGGTTTTATAAAGTCTTAAATTTTCAAGGACTATATATTTTTATCTCGGAATTTATAATTTATTAGAATTCAAAATAAAGTGTTATCAGTATTTATCTTAAATCTTAAATTTTTGTGTTATAAATTAAGTGATATATTTAATTTGTGCAAATCGTGGCCTGGCAGAAAAAAGTTTTCTGGCAGTGGAAGCTATTGGTTTCTAAACTGACCCAGCAAAAGGTGCTTCGTATTTGCTGACGGTAGCTGAGGCACGTAAACTGGGTCATGGTCAAAATGCCCCCTCTAAGTAAAATGATACTTCTGAGGGTGGAGGCTAAGTGTGGGCATCTCTTGCTTGGCCTTTACTTCTAAATTACCAAGACCCAAAATTTTCTGGGCATTAAGGCACACTCACTGTAGTTGCCTCACTACTTAATATACCCTCAGTTCCGCCCCTTGTAGTGGCAAAGAGGTGACAATTCCTTGAGGTCAGAATTTGTATAAAAGTGTCTATGAAAATTCCATTTTTATCACCCTTAATTTATTTTACAAATTAGTTTTTTAAACTAAAATATTAAATATCAAAAATGGGTTGTTTGTAACGTATAATTGCTTTAATCCACATACTGCATGCAATAAAGATAAAAATATTATAATCTTAAACAAATGTATTTTTATAATTATATTAGTCTTAATATTGCAGTTTGTCTTCTACAATTTTAAATACACAATTTGCTTACTAATGGTTGGATAAAATAAAAAAAATTTCTCTTGAGCAGTAGATTGCAGACAGCCATGATATTTTCGGTATCAGTTTACCAATACTTCAAAAAAAATGCATTGAATATAATCCTTTCCCAACCCACTGAACTCATTTATATTTTTTATAAATATTTCTCTTTACAATGAGTATCTGCTTTGTTAAAAAATATGGCTTTTGAGCTACTAAATGACATAGATATATCTGCGTCATTTTATCTTTAAGATACAAATCTAGAAGAGATTTGACAAATATTCTTTCAACTACGGGCGACAGATAAAAGCGACGTCATTATATTGTCATTTTTAGCATCATTCATCAAAACGTCAAGCTTCATAGAGAATATTTCTCGCAGGCTCTTAAGATAGATAAAATGCTTAATTCTGGAATGCATGAGTCTTCCTGACGGGGAAAGAAAATAGAAAAAGCAATTTATTCTTCGCAGACATTCTTTTTTAACCTACTGAATATTTATGTTGAATCAATTTGAATAATTCTTTTGTTTATTTAACAACATACATTATGAATTTTATGTATGAATTTATTATCAGCTTAAAAGCATAATCCTTAATACCATCCATTCCCACTTTTGTTTCTGTTTTTAAAAATGCAATATGTAACATACTGCATTTAAACCTAGAGAAGTTTCTAATATTTTAAAATTCAAGTTTCCCTTATCACCCATAATTCCTTCATATTTTACTTTGAAACAATTATTTATTCATTGCCCTTAATATAATTTATACTTTTAATTTAAAAACAGAACATTTTGTTAAAAAGGTAACATATTATCTTTGAACGCGAACATTTGTTAAAATTTCTGAAGAGTTAAATTTGTTATACTAAATCACATAATCAATTTTTACTGTCTTTTAACTATTCAAATGGATAATTTTAGTTATCGATAATTTATATTTAATAATTATATCATAAATAATCCGTTAATTTATATCTGAGAATATAATATTCTAGATTCCCCCCATTTATTAAACATTTATGATATATAGCCTATTTTGAGTTAGCAAGGGAAAACTGAGTTTGTAATGAATGTATTTTCAAGATAAATAATATAAGAAATAACACATCTATAACACAAATAACACATATACAAAACAAATATTTCCTTAATTGATTTTCCTTAAACTCTTAAAAGGAATTTAAACTGCTGTCTGATGAGTTTAAAGCAAATGATACGGTTGCTAATGGTGTTCATTTAAATAGTTATTATGTAAGTATTTGAAGTTGTTCAAGTGTTTGTATGAGAGAAAATTTCTTATTAATTTCTTAGATCGCTTTAACGTAAATGGCGATTCAATCATTTTAAGACATGATATATATAGGTGTCAATATCCGATAAAAAGAAGCTTCTATTTTTTTCTTCCAAACCAACTAAAACACAAAGAGCTTCTTTCAAAAATAAATCGTTTTGCTTTTGTTCTAGTGAGATAAAAATAAAAGCTTTTGCTTCATACTAAGTACCCAAAGGTTGAAATAGATCTTCTAACTCAAAAGTAAACACAAAAAAAACTTTTTATACCATTTAAATGAAATGAGTAAACAGCAAAACGTTTTAAATCTGTATTTTTTTTGCTTAGTTTCTCTCATTTTTAAACACAGAATAATTTTCCAAACAATATTTTTCATTCACTATTAAAGACATATTTATGCAAATATTTGTTATAGTTGTATCACTAAATATTCATTTTTATAATCCAATCTAAATAACTAAAATATTAGATCAAAATAAAAAATAAGAATAAGAGACTGCAATGTTTTAAAAATGTGTTTAATTTTATATATAAAATATACCCATTCATGGGTTCAAAAATTCATTTGATTTAAGTTTTGGTATTCGAGGATTGTTTTGGAATTTAGGTATTTAACATTTACACCAAATGTAAGAAAATTAAATTCTGTACTGATTGAAATGTCTGTGCATGTTAAAATGACACAAGAGAAAATAAACAAATATTCTTATCTTATCCTGTTGATATGGTATAAAATTTGAAATGAATACTAGAAAAATAATTGACCTCATTACTTGACCAGTGATACAAAGTGTGATCAATTTGGTAGTGTTTAATTTCTATTATCTATGGAAACCCAAAATACAATAAGAAATTAAGCGATCTAGAAATAAATATGTAGAAAACCTAATAAAACATACACTATAAAAAAAGCAATTTAATTCCAGGAAAGAAATATGTTTTTAAAAGAAATGTTTGGGAAAAATATATTTAAACTTTATTTCACAAGTACCATTTATTCTGCTTATTTAGCAAACATTAACAAAATTTTAGTAACTCTTTTATCATTTCAAATTAAATCTAAGTTTTGGTTTCATGACCTCTAAAATTATTTAATTTGTAAACAAATCAATATGAATAAATACTTAACTATCAATATATATATATGTGAGTATATACTTATAAATTCTGTATGTGAACCTAATCAGCATGCGTATCGAGCTTGTATAGTATTAATGATCATTGGAGAAACAAGTTTAGAGTTTTATTTAAATATACAATTTATTTTAATAAAGGGAATTTCATGTCTAATAAAATCTGTATTAAAATTTGTAATAACAATACAAATCATTTTCTAAATACTAAAACTAGTTTAATGAAAGCTTAAAAGAAAATTTAAACATATAAGAAATATTTAGCTGCAAATTTAAAAATTCATTTTTTTCTAAATGGTAGCAGTGAGCTTAGGAATATTACTTCCTATAGCACATGAAGAACAACTTCTCATACACAACTTATAGCAATAATATAAAATGCTAATTTTCACATCTTTAAAATGAATAAAATCCATTTGCTGATAGATTAATTATCAGATTACTAATAGATTAATCTCTGTTAAATTTCAATTTTTGGATTTACTCCAAAAAAAGCTACAGTTTATTTAAATTTCTTTTTTTTAAATGGGAATCCTTATAATATTTCCTATTTTTCAGCTTTTATATTCGGAGATTTAAAATAATATACAAGGCTCTATAACATTTAATCTTTCCTTTAAATTAAAAATAAGTTTTCAAATTAACCAAGAAACTTATTTTGCTCCCCATATCTTTCAGTAAACTTTGCTATTAACAAAATAAATATATGGGTTTTTTGTTCTTTTATAACTTAATTAAAATAATATCTGAAAGGCCCAAATAGATTCTTTGATATTCTTTGTGCGTGTAACAATGAATTTTTTCTAACATGATTTTAATAATAAGGTCATTATCCTTTCTATTTGATTTCCAGTTGCTTTGTTTAATAATTATGTGATATCTGTCTAGTAATACTTGAATGATTTCTGTTTTTCATTTTAAACATTTCTTTTTAGTAATTACAATATTTTCCTTAGAATTATCTGAAGTTTAATTTTTAATGTCTTCGGATAAAATGAAACACGCTGCTTTAATTTTTTGATAAGTATCGCAATTTGTTACAGTTTAAACATTAATATAAATTAATGTTTACCTTTAAGTTGAGTTTTATTTGATTTTCATTTAACAGAATTGATCCTGCTTCACTATTTTTGTCTGCCTTTGTTAACAGCTTTGTTCTCTTATAGTTGCAATATGTAAAGCATTTCAATACCAAATGAATTTTTATTTCATTGTTCGGATTTGAAAAAAGTGTAGTTTAAACTTTTAAATTTATTTCATATTTTCGTAACACGTTGCAATAGAAAGCAATTTAATTCGGTCTTTTAAAAGATTGATTTTAACAATCACTTTTTCGTTGTATCATACACATTATGTATTTATCACCTGTCTGTTAGCCTATTAAAAACTAACAACTTAAACTTTAAAAAATATCTTAATTTTATATTCTTACAGAAATATTTTTGTACTTAAAAATATTATCAGATTGATCCTGCTAACTAGATCTGCTTTTCTAGTAATCCAGAATAAAATAATACCTTAACTTAAAATCTTGCATATTTGCTTGAATACATAGTGAGATCAATATTTGTTATAACAAAAATTATTGTTTTATAACAATGTAAAAGGAAATAAATTTAAAATGGTTTTATCTGTGATTATGTAAGTGAGTCAAATACGTTTAATCCGATGCATATTTCAAACTATAAAGTTCACAGCCATTTTAATTCTGTAATAGTACTCCAATTCTTTGAAATAAAAGCCCATACTCACATGCTTCAAAAGAGAAAACCGGGAAAACTCCTATTTACCCTCTTCAGCATTCATGCATTTATGTGGTCTGGTTTACTTTCACTTCAAGATAACTTTTTGAACGCCTAGATTTGAATTGGTTTGGTTGTTCCTATAAGGTTACTATTTACCAGCGAAGGCTGATTCTAAATGAAACAACAGTTTAAAATTAATTTCGACCATATTGTTAAATAGTTAGGTGAGAATCAAGCCTATGAATTATCGAACTAAATGTCATTGCAAACCTTACACCCACTTGCTAAATCACAAAGTATATACAGATAGTCGAAGTTCATCATAAATCACCTAACGTTGAATAGGGACTAGCCTCGAATAAGGACCTTCAACTCTAAATTGTACAATCTTACCTTTAGACCATGAGTAATACTTGGAGCAAAGCATTGACAATGTATGTTGCAACATTTCTTAAATTAAATTTTTCTCTGGTATATTAAAAGTATATATTACATCTAATGACAATTAATTTCAACTGAGTAAATAAAGTTTTACTACTTCTGTTTTAAATTTATTAATTTCTGTTTTTATACTACTTTTACTCGTTTTTTCTATAACAAAAATTAATATTATCAATTATTATCATACAGTTATGTGTCATTCAATAGCATTTAAATTTATTAAATTATTATTTTATCAGTTTAATGGACTAAGTTTCAAATAAGTTAAAACAATAATTCATTTTATAATTGAAGTTATAATTGTTTTCTAAGAATGCCAAAACTTAAAATAGTTTGTTTCGAAGTCAAATGTATGATAATTTTAATTTATCACAAAGAAATTTAAAACGAGATATTTTTAAAACCAGTAAAAAAATTTTACATAGCCACAAGTATTTTTCGAGGAAAACATAAAATTTAAATTTTATTTCTTATAATGTTCAAGGTCTGTTATTGGATTTATCAGTTTTCATAATGACAGAAAGCTACATTAAAGGCACAATATTGCTTTATTTGTAAATATTTATGTCAAATGGTCCCGGGATTAAAAAAAGGAAAAAAGATGCTTTACATCTTATATACAGTAAATAAAATATAAATCACTTAGATCAAATTTTTTTAATAAAAATTTCAGTATGTATATGTATATTGAATTGATATGTACATCTTAAATATACTTAGCTGATATAAATATAATTAGTAATTATATTTTACTGCTTCAAAATATTTAAATTATTTAAAGGTTAAGGTAAATTTAAAAAATTATGAGGCGAATCGCTGCTTTCAGCAATTACCGCCTGCAGAAACAGGCAACCGGAAACATATCACAATAATGTATCCTTCGTATAGGAATCAAAAATCATGTGGGCTAGTAATAATAATGGCACATAATATTCATGAAATAATCGAATCATATTATAAAATGTATATAAATTCCTTTTAAGTATTTTTAATTGTATTTTAAGAAGATTCGTAATCAGCATTATTCATTTTCTATAATTGTCTCAGGGTTTTTTTTAAACTATGAGCATGGGTTACTAATTATGAAAGCGGTAAGAGCCAATACTTTGTAAAAAGATTCCTATACGAAGGATACATTATTGTGATATGTTTCCGGTTGCCTGCAGGCGGTAATTGCTGAAAGCAGCGATTCGCCTCATAATTTTAAACCATAAAAAAACGCCCCAGGTGTGGAAGCTAAAACCGTAACTAGCACCTTCCTTTTCATACTACTTCAATAAAGAGATATTGGACCTTTCGGAAAATTTAAGTTCATAGGCCTATAAACATGGTAGTCTTTGATAGTATCAGAAATCCAGCATGATACTTTCACTGCACAAGAGAAAAGTCTCTAACTTATATTACGTCTCAGCCCATATTTAGATGTAAATAAAATTTTGTTTTTTCGTAACATCTTTTGGCTACATTATTTTCAAAATATTGTTATTGAAATCTTATATTTGAAACATTCTTAAAATAGGTAGATATATGTATACATTTCATCACAGTTTTCCTGTTTTCAGTTGCTTGATTGTAAAATTAATATTGTTAGATATATGTTGTAAAGTGTTTTAGCTGTCAATATTTATTCCAACAAAAGGAAATATACATCAAACTACCTTGTAATTTTGTACTACATTCATAAGGTGAGTTTTCGATACCTAAACTGTTACCATTTTTTTTTCCAAATTTTTGCATCACATTATCTTTTGACTTTTAAGTCAAAAGATTAAATAACATGTATTGAAATTCTTCACACGACGGTCTTCATTAATCTCAAGTTCATTATGCGTCATATCATTATGAGTCATTCATTATGTGCAGAAAGTGAATTCAGAGTCTGATTTTCTGCACAGATGCTTAACATCTTTACCCGACACAGCATAAACAGTCATGAAAACATGAGCTTGTTGTGGCATTTGTTCAAAATATATTGGTAGATTCAGAGAGTATTTCAGTGGAAAACATGAGGTGAAGCAATTTGTATCTCACACCATATTCCAAGATATTCGGAGGTATTTTAATAATCTATTACGAAATATATGTTAGCGAATTTGAGATACAATTTGCAAATTATTGTCTCTACATCCAAAATGTAAACAAATATATTTATTTAATCAGCTTCCTCTTAACATCTTGAATAGAAAATTTGTACATTATCCAAGTGAATGAGCAAAGTACCAAACTGTTCATCCATTACTCGTTTTATTTATTTATTTTTTTGTAAAACTATTCACAGTCTTTTGTAATAAAATCACTTCAATGAGGGAAACCATTCAAGGCCGTTTTATTCAGATTTCCAGATACCCCTCGCGAGAGACTCAGCTTCTTCCTCCATGCAAAGAAACGTGCAACTATTCGAAACATGACTTCCTTTTCAAAGCGATGAAGGCTGAATTATTTTCCATGCGTCGTGTGTGGAATTATTTCACGTTCCAGTTGAGGTGGTTGAAGAGAAATGAAAGGATTAAAAATTCTTTCAAAATTCCAATCCCATTTCGTATTTAGTGCGTCTCGCTGTATTAGTTTCTTTTGACAAGGCAATAAAAATACTAACATTATCCTTTATGTTCCTTTCTTTTCGTAATGATAAACTTGGTCTCAAAAAGTTATTTTATGTCATAAGCGAAATAGTTTCTTTGAGCATGTAAATAAGTTTTGCGATTTCAAAAAAATTACAAAAAGTTATTTAAGAATAATAATCATAAAATCAAGATTAAAAATCTAATATTTTAGTGGCTGTTATATTAGGATAAATAATATTTGCAGACAAATCATTTTTATTTTATTACCTAGAATTTCTTTTATCTGTATAAATTAAAAAATAAAAATATCCAGTGTGGAATTGCAGCTTAAATATTTAAGAAATCAACAATTTCGAGTACCTATATTCTTAACATAAACTTTAAAATAGAGCTTAACTTAATCATTGAAAATAAATATTACAATTTTGATGAAAAATATAGCCTAATATAGCTTACTTTTTGCAGATATTTTTTGTACTAAGTTTCCAAGCATGATATAGGTTTAATATCTCGGGAAATTTACATATACAGACTTTAACTTAGGCACTGTCTTAAAATATAGTGATCTATTATGACTGCAATACATCTTTTAAAACTACCTTTCAACATTGTGTTTAAGCCTCAATAAAGAAGCTGATGCTGCTTTGGAGTAAATGCAAAAAATTACTTATTGAATATTGAAGAGTGCTAATTTTCTGTGTGTGTAAAATTTAGCAAATTTTAGTCAGATTTTTTATTACGAGTCTCTTTTATCCTATTAACATACATAAAAAAGATTATCTTCGCTGTTAAATCTGGAAATTACCTTTTGAATCTAGAAAGCATTCAAAAGTATCTAATGATGTATTTTGAATTTAGATAGGAAGAATCATTTTGTATATGAAAAAATGCTGATTCAATCTATTTAAGGGTTTTCTTTATGTATCTGATACTTTTGGTGACAGATACATCGTGGAATCATACTGTTATATTCTTTTCTGATAAAAATTTCTGCTTTTCGATATGAAATGGTTCATGCAATGTTGTATCAAACAAAGCATAACGCTACTCTTCTTGTTCGGGAAACAGTTCATATCTTTGAGAAATTCTGTTTCTCAATTATCAGACATAAGGTATTCAAACAATGTAACTTTAGTTTAAAGTCATAATTTAATTTCAGTCAAGTCATTCCTCTCCTTAATTATTAAACCTCACTTCATTTAGCTACAGTTCTCATTCAAATCTATAACAATTTCAAGAAATCATATTTTCATAACGGTAATTAATTTTCATTTGCAAGAATATGTTTAAGTTCTTAGAGATAACTATCTTTTATGGTTCATTTTTACTTTCAATCTCTAAATAAAACTCGTATTTCTTAGATTATAGTGATATAGTATCATTAGATCGTTTCTTAGATTATAGTGATATAGTATTATAGTGATATATGATTAGATTATAGTATCTTAAGTAAACTCATAAGACGTTTTATAAGACAGTAAAATCAATAGCTCACTGCACTCAGATTTCAATAATGCAATACATGTATAACGACTAAAAATTGATACTTTGAAGAATCGTTTTCATGAAGAAATGAAAATAAATGCTTTTTTGATAAAATAAATAAAAATTTCCCCCCATAAATTTGGCATCAAAGTAAAGTAGTATTCATTTAAAGCATAGCAAGCATTTCTTTTTAAACTATTAAAGAGAAAAGATATAACGCAAAATTGAGTTTAAATGCTATACCAGTTATGAATGTACCAGTATTTCAAGGGTAGAATAATTACAAAAATTAATCAAGATTATAAAAAGAAATAAAGAAAAAATATAATAGTTATTAGTTTTAATCTTGAAAACATTATATAGAATAACAAGAAGCACACCATACGTGGCTGCAGAATGCCACAATTTGTAAAGCTATATTGCGCTTAATTTTTGTGTGTTTATAAATGATTTGTAATTGTTAACATTTTTATTTTATTTTAGTCCCTAATTATTAGCATAAAAATTACTGAATTATATGGTTACATTAAGAGAAACAGATTATTTTAATATATGATTTTATATTAATGCAAATAAATTTATATAATTTTCTAACGTGTATGAGAAAGTTAACATCATTTTTTAACATTCCACAATATTATCTTCAATAACTTAAAGAAAATCATAAATAGTATGTTTAAATTATAAATTAAATTTATCTTTTGTATCTTGATATTTTTTGTCATTGAGAAATTAAATTTATCTATAAATTTAACCATCAGTAAGTGTAAACAGCACTAATATAGTGATTTTTGCATTTTGAAAATGAGCTTATTTTTATGTATAACAAAATATTTTACAGACGTAATTATTTACCAAATATACTAAACGATATTGAAATAATTTTTTGAGCATATAAGGATCAAGCATATGTACTAAACAGTGTGTTGAAATAAGTATGATAGATATTTATACTTATATTTTAATTAGAAAGGAACATCGATTAAAAAGAAGAAAGCTTTAAATGCCCATTTAAACTACACACATTTTTTTGCAACAGCATCTTTTAATAACTTACTTCTGAAAAGCTGTTCGATTAATTATTGTAAAAATCTCTGAAAATAAATAGATGTAAATATAAGTACTTATGCAAATTCCTAGAAACTATATAGTGTCGGAATGATTGATTTTATTTGTACTTTATAAATGCTAAATACATTTTTTTAATATTGCATCAACAATACTTTGTTTTATTGCTTTGAAAATTTCAATTGAAACTCAATTGAGATTTTTTATTCTTGTAATCAATAACTTGAAAGGTTATTTTTGACTGTGAATTTTACTGTATAACCTTTTAGATCTGTGTCTGCATGATTACAAAATAACGTGTGATCACTTTCATAGTCAATAAACAAAGTTTTATTGCAACTGTAGTCACTTTATTGAACTGAAATGTATCGTATTATGGGAAACATGAATGGTTATTATTTCTTATAATAACGTCAAATAGAAGATAAATTACGGACAAGGCTATGGAAAACACGAGTTTCATCCTGTAACACTCTCTTTAAGTCACTTTTAATGGTACATTTAGATAGTTATTTTCATCATTGTGAACCTTTTTTCGTGATCTTTCTGTTAATTTCATCACTAAACTAAAATTAATTCTTGTAAATAAACTGACTTCTGTACAAACACATTCATTAGCTCTATGTCATTTATCATATTTTGCACACTATTTTCTGTTGTTAATATTGAATATACCTTCCAATATGTTTAGCTTATTAAATTACAAATATTGCATCAAAAGCACAAATATAACATTTCCTCGTCTACATTTCATCGCATGCAAAAACAGTTTGAAGTATGGAAATACAAATTTTAACTTTTTAGTCTGAAATACTTACGAAAATATGTTTCAGTTATTGTTTGAATTAAAGAAATGTACTTAAATGCTTGCTTTTATTAATTCTTGTCATTCAGTAGTCTCTAAGTTTAATATTCTTTAGATAATCTTAAAATCAAAAATTTTAGCTTATGAGTGATATACGAATATAAATTTTACTGTATTACATTTGTTAAATTATTGCTAATTTTTAAGGAAAAAGAATTAAAATGTTAAATTATTTATACCATAAAAATTATTCTATAAAACAAAAACTAAAAAAATAGAAACTTAATTAGGAATATCGTGTTTTTTTATGGTTATCAAATGATTTCAGTATTTACGAAATAATGATGTGAATTGAAAAATAGAAACATAGTGGAAGATATAATAAAGAATATTTGATTTTGTAAGCTATTTTCGAATTTTAAACATTGGAATTGTATAATAAACAAAGAGATTCTTTTAAAAACTTTAAAATTAATAACTCTTGCTTTGCATAGATGAAACTACAAATACTGAATTACTGTTCCCATCAGTGTGGAAGCAGCATAATCTGTATAACAGACATATGAGAAAACGTAAAATTATATCAATAATGAGGGTAAGAAGAGCAAAATAGCCTTATTTATTTTTTCAATCTAGGATTAACAAAATTCATAGAAAATTTTCCAAAACATCTTTTCCATTTAAAGGTCCTTATTTAATGTCACCAAAAAGGAGCTAGAAATCTTTGTGACTACAAAAATGTAACCTTATTCACAGAGTCAGTTTCTGAAGTTAATGACCTGTAATTTGATTGATCACCGCGTTACTGCTTATTGCAAGTAATTACGCTATTACCTATTCATTCGAGATTTATTCCTTATGACAATGTGGGGAATTCGTAAGATAAGCTTATTAATAAGATTCTCATGATTAATGAAATCTTTCAATGCACGCTGTGAGGACGGATAGAAAATTTACTGCTGTGAATGAGAGAATTTACTCTGCTTACAAATGTAAAATATCTATTTAAAATTGCTCCGAAATAGGGAATTGTCAGTTGGAATAGTGTCAGGTATTAAATTCAGATAATGCTACCTTTCATTTAACCTCAGATTATGATGTTGAAAGTTCAGTAATCTATCACAACTCAATGTCTCGGTAATTTTTACAGTTAATAAATTCAAATGGAAGATACTGCCATAAATAACTAACAATCTCTTGACCGCTATCAGTTATGTGAAAGATTACTTAACAGATATTTTGAGAAAAGATGTATTCTAGATTTTTTGACAGCATTTCAAGGTTTTATTAATAAGATGTAAATATGCAAAATTATAAATATACTTATTTGATTATAAAATTGCATATCATATACACACACACACACACACACACACACACACACACACACTACATATATATATATATATATATATATATATATATATATATATATATATATATATTGTCTTACATTTCAAATAATCCCGGGTTCGAATCCCGGTTTGGACATGGATGTTTCTTTCCTTCTCTGTTCTCTCTCTGTTTCTCTGTCCTTTCTTCTGTGATGTTGTATGAACGTGGCCCGCCCTATAAACGGGTTTGTGGTGGTATGGCGCGGGTAACGCTACTCGCCTCCGTTTCTTGGTTCACAGGTGCTCGCTGGGTAACGATAAATGAGTAGCAGTTTCTGGCCTTGTTGTGGCATAGGTTTCAGTCACCCTTGTGTGCCCGCCATTGGATAAAAAAAACATTTCAAATAATTATCTTATGAGGGTGTGTGAGGGAAATAGTGTTTTATTTCTATATTTCGTAATATTTAAATTGTATCATTTTTTGAGATGGTGTAACAAATTTGTTGTATTGAAATATGCATTTACTCTTTTATCATGTTATCTAAGTAAAAATATAAAATTATATTTTACTTTGGAAAAGATTTTTGTAGAAAGAAAATTTTCATATAAAAAGATATATTTTCTTCTAAATAAATTATTCAACCAAATGAACTGATTATTTCTGATTTCAAAAATTACTGAAACAAAAGAATCAGTATTTTAAAAATGTTAGTAATCTTCCCAGTCAATCAATATGGGAGGTATAAGCCAAATCAAAGCAACATAACTTAGCTTTTTTAATTTTTATAAAAATAGAGAGAACTAATAAATAATGTATAGAATATCGAAGAATATGTTTAATGGTATTTAAAATTTTAAGTAAATATAAGTGCCGCCCAACTTGTCTAGTGGTCAGCGTGTCTGACTGCGGATAGGGAGGTCCTGGGTTCGAATCCCGGTTCGAGCATGGATGTACTTTCTCTATCTATCCTGTCTTTGTCCTTTCCTTGTATGAATGTAGAGTGAATGGTTGCCTACCCTATAAACGGGTACCTATGGCATGTGTGTACTGAGGAAGTCGGACTCCACACCAAAATATGGTTCAGTTGGAAAAGTGGAAGAGCGCACCCCATATTGCCAGCCTGGCTGGCACACAACAACAACAACAAGTAAATATAAGTAAGAGTACAAAATATCCTATATCATAATAATGACACTAAAACGGTGTTATAAACTAGAAACAAATTTTCAACACGTCAATACGTGTGAATGCACTTTACAGTCAAAACTAAGAAGAACTCTATTGTAAAATGGCAGAACAAAAATGCAGAGTTTCCCATCATCGGTTTACTAATTTGAAACAGTTATACAAAGAACCAAGATAAATCGTTTAATTATGTTCAACTTAATGAAGATAACTAAACATAGTAACATTTCAACATATACTAAAAGCTATTAAAGTTGCTATACTATGAAGGAAATCATATACAAAAAGATATTTGTTGTACAAAAAAGTTATGTTATGATAAAAAATCTTTAAATTTGGAAGCAGTTGGAAAGTTTAGAAGAGTTTTAAATGCAGAAATAGTTGCTGCTTCTGGTAACAAAAACAGCCTTCATTCGGTTAAGCATGGAGTGGAACTTGACTTGAATCACAGATAATTGAAACTTTTCCATGCTGCTTCAAATCTATACCACACTTCATCAACCGTAGTAACTAAAAAGTGGTGGCGAGCCAGTCTCTCACACACTTATAACTAGATGTTTTAAATTGGTGCGAGGATCTGGTATGGGGATCGTTCAGAACAAAAATTAATTGAATACCCTTTATATCGAGAAAATTCAGAACCGGCTCCCAACTTATGCTCTTATTTTATCATGTTGAAATAGGAAAGATTCACTTTGATTAACCACTTTTAAAGTGATAAAACTTTCAAGAGAAACCTAGTTTACCATGCTTGCAGTATAAACATGTGCATCATTTGAAGGTGTTGTTCATTGTTGAATATTGACAATTATCTAAAGCGTGATTTTGCATCACGTTATATTTCATTGGTAGAATTTTATTCTGCTTATTAGTAGGAATTTTTGAAACATCAGCCAAGATACGACACAACCTTTCATAATAAAACTCAATGGTTATCACTGACAATGCATAATGCCACGCCGAAAATATTATCAGAGATTAAATTTGATGAAAGCAGTAGAGGATACTAAAACAACTATCATAAGCACATGATATGAGTCCATGTAATTATAATATCACTTTTAGACAAAACTTTAGCCGAAGTATCTTTTATATCATCAAAAAGACAGTTACCCAAGTTATAAGATCTCTGTGGTAGATACCAAGCTCGATACCGGCTACTACAGAGCTTAGAGTTAGGATTTTATACTCATCTATCAGGATGAATGTTTGAGATTATGGAGAATATATATATATATATATATATATATATATATATATATATATATATATATATATATATATATATATATATATATATATATATATATATATACATACATAATATAAGATTTTCTGTCTTATGAAGCGTAAATATAGTCTATTACCTATGAAAATTTCTCTTGGAGGACATTTGCATTCAGTGGACTCTGAAAACTCGTACAAAGGCTTACAGCTATTTGGTATTTTACTTCTGATGATTAATCTTTCTTTTAAGTCTTGAGTTTAAGATTGTAGGTTACAAATACTCTATCAAATTATTTCTAAAAATATATATACATAATTTAACTATAAATTCTTCAGGAAAGTTTACTAGTGATTATTAAATGCACTATTTTTCATATTCTAAAAATGATGCAAAACTACAATTCATAAATAGATTTCTGTGTCGAAGACATAAAAGAAATATGAAACATTTAGAATAAAATACCTTATTATAACAAAAAAAATGAATTTTAATTTTATGAATTAATTTAATAATATTTGATTAATTTATTTTTTAATTTGACGTTAGAATTTACATTTTCTGAGTAATTATTGTAAAGATTATATTGTTTTATCATGATTTAATATGACAATATAGAAATAGAGAAAAACATAATACTAATCACATTATATACCATGAATTCGATGGTTTTCATATTTCTTTTCCTTAATTTTATTTAAAGTATACTAAGCATTAATCTATTTGCACAAACTATTTTTCAAAATTATACTTCCGATAACCTTTTTATTACAGAAAACTTTATGCTAATAAATCATTTGAATGAAATATAATAAGAATATTTCGATAAATCATATTTTATTTTTCATTTTAACATCATTGAAGTAAGCCCTCAGTATTTCATGAATTTATTTTTATGAATAATTTATTTGCTATTCACATTAATTTTATCCAGCATACAAAATAAACTTTTAAAATTTGCCTTTAAAAATAATGTAAATGATTTTTTTTGAAAAGTTGAAATAATAAATTTTAAGAATTACTCAATTTTCTCTAAAACAATTACCTTGAAATACAAAATTGTTCCTCTTAAACCATGTTTGAGTGAGTAATTGGCTCTTGAAATTTACAAATCACATAGGGAGTAAACTTAATTAGAGGCAAAAATTGTAAGATTAACTAATAAAAGTTTTTCTAATCATTTTGCCTCAAGTTTATGTTTTATTGAGATTTTAGAGAATCATTTGTTATAGAGAGTAAGTGTAGAGAGTGGCACGTTTAAAGTTGTAAATACAAATTTAATAAAAGTATGTAAGCCTAAGCTTAAGTAAAAGACGTCACTGTGCTCTCTAAAATATAATTCATTTTGTGTGTGTATGTGCGCGCGCTTACAGATTTAAGGGATTTTATCACACCCATTATCATTAAAAAATCCTCTGAATAAAAACAAATTGATAATAACAAAATATTATTATATTAATAATCAGTAGAAAATTTGTGAAAAACATAATTTTTTAGTACATGTCCTCAATTAAAAGTGATTAAAATCCTAACTTTAAAAGATATTATTTAATAAAATCGAATTAAAATTTTTTTAACTGAATCTGTCACTTTTTCGAATACACGTTTAATTTAGTGATAAATTTCACTAAATTAAACATGTCTATTGATAAATACATTGAAATGAATTTTAATAAAAATAGCTCTATCTCAAGCCTTAATCACAATTCTACGATTATAAGAATAATTCTCACTTCATTATATATGCACTCATACACACAATTGAAATGTTTTTATATCTCTTTAAGAGCCAAAAAAATACACAATTTAGTCCTTAAAAATAATAGGTGAAATAATGTAAACCACTGATATCAATTTACGCGAATAAATGTTTAATAAACAACTTTCTGAGTATACTAGTTGGGAAAGCAAACATAAAAGTGGAAATGTTTCCTTTTCTTCCTCCGGTTTCTTAAGAGTATGTGTCAATCATCTTCTGATCTGGAGGCCGATATCTTCTGAACTTATTGAGATTAATTTGTCCAAGGCCAGCTTACATAAGGGGAACGTGATATTACCACGGGACGACGAAGATGCAATTTGAGGTGAGCCCATAAAGGTAGACACGGAGGCCTATTTCTCTGTTCTCTATCGAGAGCATTGCAATTTAATTAACGTATGTAGAACAATGTATTACATAGAGGGACACGAGAATGTCACCATTTCAGTGCTTTGTTAATTAACTTAGCACATATCGTGCAGACACTTACCAGGTGTATGTCGACAGTTTCGGTGGAAAATCACATTAAGAAAAAAATCGATTAAACATTAGGATAGAACTTTTTGAGAAAATTCTTTCAGAATCAGAGAATCTAAAAGCGTCGTTTAAAGATAGACTCTCTTTTGCTAAATTCATTCAATTACCAAAAGCAATTTTGCTAACTTATTTTTTTTTTCTTTAAAGAACGAAAAATTCTTTGCTGCGATTTTATTTTAAATAAATATTAAAAATATACATATGGGAGAAAATATGAAAATGATTGCGTGTGTTGCCATTAGCTGCTACTTAAAATGTCATTTTAAATATTTAGGTTATAATGTTCAAATAACTTGTCAATAGATGTAAGTTATAAAGTTCATTACTATCTCAGAAAATTCATGGTAAACACAATATTTACAGAAAGCATAAAAACTTGATTTCTAATGTAGTTAATTTACTTTATTAAAAAGTTCAAAATTTTTTAAACTATGTTTCAAAATTTATTCTCTCAGAATTCATAGCATACATCAAAATTCCTTTTTATGTGATTAAAAAGGCTAAAAAGTAATTTTTGATTTAAGTTTTGAATTGTGCTGTCTTATTAAAATTAAGAGCGTAAAGTCATTGTTTCTCAATGTTAAAAGTTATTCTTTATTAAATTATTTATCTTCCAATTATTAGAAAATAATAAGATATATCGGAATCGTTTACGATAATTATCCAATAATAGCTCAATACTTTAAAAATAACTTTATGTTCTAACATCAAGTAAAGTATGTGAAAAAATTATGATAAATGTTTGAAATATTATTTAAGAAATGATCTTATTCTCAACTTAAAGAATGTATTCTAATACTTTATAACTTATATAATCTAACTTGACTTTAGTAAGTATAATTTTCTAATACTTTTATAACTTCTCTTCAAATGAGTGCATTCAACTACATAACACTATGAGCTCTTTGCCAAAAATTTCATTTAAGAATATAATCACTTACATATGAAATGTAAAGGTTTAATTTTTAACAGTAAAATACGAAAATTTTTACACAATGAATCTTTGTCTTGTTAAAAATGATTAACTTATTTCAATATAAAATAATTACAATAGATATTTACAGCAATAGATTAAATATACATTATAAAACTAATTCTAAACAAATATTTCCAAATCAGAACCCTCGCAACAAAAGTCAAAGAAATAAGTTTGTTAGTAAATAAATTATTTAATATGATAACATAAATAGATGGATTCAATATAAAATTAATCCTAATCATCCAGTCTCTTTACTAAAAATCTTAGACCATTTGTAAATATTTATGTAAAAATTATTAATAAGATATACTGTATATTAAATAGATATATATTGCAATCACACGTATAATTAAAAGATTATACGTGTGATTGCAATATATATCTATTTAATATACAGTATAAGTGGAGAAATATTTATGAAAACAAAAATAGGAGTTTTTTTTCTTTTTTCTTTTTTTACTTAGAACAAGAAAAAAGGGTTCACGCTGCTTTGCGTGAAATTTTCTGTTTCTTAAAATCTCGATCATAGTTTCTGTTTCCTGAAAATGTAAAATGGCAATTTTGTTTGTGTTTTCTGCTTCGACTTCAATCGGGCTGGATGTTTGGTAGTCTTCAGAGTGATATAAATACGTCCCGCTATTTATGAAATGTCTCCAAGAAAAGCACTACGTGGTGGTTATATAATTTTTTATAGCACGTTTTAGTTGTTGTACTATCCACTAAGCGGCGTTGTTATATTAGTAAACAGATAAATTTTGGAAATCGGCTGTATTTTGTAACAGCAAATTTTTGTACTTTTAATTAACATTCCATTACTCCTTCTAAAGTGATTTTTATAACCTAATCCAATTTTTGGGTACCATTATTTGAAGTGCTCATGAGTAAGTATATAATAAAAGTTAACTAAATTACAAAGCAATGGTTCAAAATAAAACGTTTCAAATATTTTAAAACAGGAAACATTATGTTTTCTAATTTATTAAAAATATATTCTCATATTTATTAAAAATATAAAAAATACAAACATATTTATAAAAACCATGCATTAATTATTGTTGACAGTTCATATCTAATTTTATCTTAGAAATTTTAGAAAATAAATAGATGGCTATCTTCAATTTTATGAGGTTCTATAGAAAACCTCATAAAATTCTATAAACTTACTCTTTTAAACTTAACTATAAACTTATTCTTATAAACTCCTAAAATTCTATAAATTTTTATATTATTTTTTAATAAATTAACGTTCACACACACAATATTAAATACCTTAAAACCATTTTATTCATTTTTAATTTTTTAAAGACATCTTAATAATAGTTTAATTACATTTCATAATTTCTTATTCAAATAAAGATAGGAACACAATTTTTAAAATATGAAAGTGAATTTAATATATTCTGAAGACATTTTCTTGTGAAAAAACTTACTATTATCTAATAAAAATAAATTCAAAAGGAAAAGTAAATAAGCAACAAAGAAATTTTATCTTTTTCTATTTTAAAAAACCATTATCAAAATCAACCACTTCGAAAATTATTTTAACTTTCCCACTAGCTCAAATGATTTTTTTTCCTGCCGTAATCGACTTGAAGGATCAGCCAAATATACGATAGGAATATATTTCATTTATGATCCAAAGTCAGTGAAAAAAAATGGCTTTAAGGCATCCCGCATCTGTTTTTCAAAAATAAATGCATGTTTTATGTTAAGCAAAATACTGTTCGGCTTCTTCATTGAGTTGTCCTATGCTTTGAGTGAGTTCACTTGACAAGAGCGGCTTTTGAAGCGCCCCAAGTCACAACATTCATCAAAAATGTATCAAATGCTTTTCTTTCCTTTGCCGTTCCATGGACTCTCTAAAAAGTTTCTTTTTTTAAAAAAAATTGGTCTTTACAAAAACAATAGAGAATGTAAAAGGAGAAAAAAGTTTAAAGAACAAAACAAAATTTTAGGGGGTGTACATAAATATGAAGTGAGTCACAAAACATCAGTAAAACGCTAACATGAAAAGCGAAACAACAAAATAAAAAGAAAACTGTTATTTACTCAATCCTCCCGAACTTATTTTTTTCCTCGCCCCATAAATCTATCTTTGGGAATGGTCCTTTTCCTTAACTCTTTAGCATCAACTAAATCCAGATCGACACCCCCAATGCAGGAAGTAAACACAGGCATTCTAAAATGTCATATTCTCTCCTTGCGGAAAAACCAAACCACCGAAATTCTCTTAAGACCAAGCATTCATCAAAGTATTTTAAAGGCCCGTTCGATAAATTATACATTTTAAAAAAGAGATCTTTGGCTTTTCCGTTACACATCGATAACGTATACTATTTAGAAAATACATCACAGTGCATTTTATAACTTGCTGTGTATTAAACTCAGCTCAAGCGGTTCAATGTAGTTGTCAAGCGTTTTCAAAGTTTCGACATACTTCTTGCTTGTAGCTAAATTCCCTTGCATGCCAATACTTTGATATCCAAAATTTTGTAATATATTAATAAAGTAAATAATAAATTTTCTTTCTACTTCTTTTTGGGTATTTATGGATCCATATAAATGAATCTTATAAATAGGAATTTTTGAACTCAAATTTTTGAGTTCTATTTCATATATAAAATCAATAGTAATTAATTAATCGAACTCTTATTTCGTTTATGTATCAATTACTTTTAATGTGTATCAAAATTTTATCATGCTCTAAAATTTAAAAACAGTGCAACATTTGAAATTTTAATTTTTTAAATTTTTAATTTTTAGAAGTATGCTTTCTACATTTATGGTATATATTTCACTAGAAGCACAATCCTTTATTAATAATGCATGAAAACTTGATACATATTTTCCCAACATTTCAAAATTTTATTAGATTTTAAGCTTTATTCTATATTTTTTGGTGAATTTGATAAATATTATTTTTGTGATATAAAAACTTATTATTTAAATTATATTTATATTTATGTGAGTAAAAGAATTACCAAATTTATTAATCAAAGTGAATCACTTTTCATGTCTTCAAGAAGTTTATCTCCTTTAATATTTTATCTGGCCTCATAAAACGCTGCATTTTAATTACACACATGTTATACATAGATATTCATTCACTTCTTGCATGAATATATAAGAAGGAATTTATGATAGAGCTACCTGTGCATTTCAGTTAGCACAACAAAATAATTAAATTTACATTTTTAAGTCATTGAGAATAAATATAAATTATCCAATAGATTATATCTAACATATTGATAAATATAGATTACTGTGACACAAAACTAAATAAATTATCACTTTGTTGTCGCTTACAATATTTATCACTTTCAATGGTTTATTTGATCACACAATACGTTATATAAAAATATTATTAGTTAATCATACTAATATTCCATCCCCATTAACTAAGATGTATAGTTAATAACTTACTGTATTAACAAGAACAATCTCAGTTAGATCAACATACTAATTAATTAAACTAGATTTGAATTTTAAGTTACGGGAACTAAATATAAGTTATTGAAGTATGATATGTTTCCGTGTAAAAATAGGATAAGATTTAAATTGAATAGTATTTCAGTATTATCCAACAGAATATGACGCCCTTTTCTTGCAACTAGTTCAACTTATTAAATCCATACCTAAAATGCTTTTGATCGTTTTATATACGTTTATATTGTGTTAGTACAATATTATATAATATTCAGTACAGTACAATATAATATGCTAGAATACTCCGGTAATTGGTTGATGATATTCTCAATCAACACGGAATGTCGCTTAACTGATAAGTAAAGGAAAATTGTAACAATTGTTAATGAAATTATTACATTAACATAAAAAGTAGTTTGAAGAAAAAGTATCACATAAAAACATTTCTGCGAATAATTTGAGGAAGAATAAAATTTTATCTTATAAAGGGAATAATTATTCTAAATGTATTTAAGATAATTATTTTACAATTTATTTTTATTTCTAATACAAATCTCACTTTATGTATCTATCTATGAATCTATCTATCTATCTATCTATCTATCATATATATATATATATATATATATATATATATATATATATATATATATATATATATATATATATATATATATATATATATATATATATATATATATATATATATATAATATATATAAAATTCTCGTGTCACAGTTTTCGTTGCCATACTCCTCCGAAACGGCTTGACCGATTTTGATGAAATTTTTTGTGCTTATCCGGTATCTATGAGAATCGGCCAACATCTATTTTTCATCCCCCTAAATGTTAGGGGTAGTACAACCCTAAATTTTTTTTTAATTTTTTTGGTTAGTTTTGTAAGTTCCTAATAGATGGCGGTTTAGCATCTAAGTTGCACAGGTATTCGGCAGATGGCGACGTGTTTATTTTTCTAGATTATACCATCTTCGAGAAAATTATCGTGCGCGCGCAAGCGCGTGGTTAAATATAGAATTTACATATATTTTCATGATGTATAATGATACTATAACAATTTTTCGTGAATCATTTTCATAATTATACTTTGTATTGTGTTATTATTGTGCAGTATTCAGTTTGAATATTTTTAATATTATAAATAGTAAAATAAAATTTTATTTATTACTGTTTTTCTCTACTAATTTTCATACCACCTCGAAAATATGTAAGTATTTCTTGATAGCCTTTTATTATTTTTTTTATTTTATAATTTGATAATTATTAATTTATTCAGTAGAACATTTTGATCTAATTTATTTATTCAAATGATAAATTCTTTTAATTTTTTTTTATTTCAGTATAATGCCGCGGAAAAAATTTTTAGTTTTAGTATAATTTAAAATTAAAATAATAATAGTTCGATGTCAATGTTATCTACCTCATTTATAACAATTTATTTTTAGATGTCTTTAATTTATATAGTATATTTTATAAGTAAGTCACTGATTACAAACTATAATTTAATATAAGATGAATAAAATGTAAATTCAGAAAGTATATGTTGATTTGTGCTTAATTTCAAAATTTCGATACTTTACCTATTACTATTAAATTTTGGTGAAACGTTTTATTTTTAATCTCCTATGAATGAACCTATTCTAAATTTTTTTAGAAAATATTAATTTGATTGAACCCAAGAATTAGTAAAAAATTGATTCAATGATTCAATGTATTTTAAAAACTCAGCCACTGCAACGAGTGGCTGGGTCAGTATATATATATATATATATATATATATATATATATATATATATATATATATATATATATATATATATATATATATATATATATATATATATATATATATATATATATATATAAATATAAAATTACTAGCCACTCATATAATTAAATAAAAATGCAAGGCTTATATTAAGCAAGTTTATTCAATATTACACCTTTCAGGATATTAGTTGTCAAAATATTTAAAACATTCATTTCTCTATAATCATTAAAAATAACTAGAGAATGCATTAGTTAATAAAAATAGCCTATTTTTCATGATTGCCAAATATTTTTAAGAGGTTCTAAATACTTTTCGAAGAAAGTTTCTTATAATAAAATGAAACAATATTGGAAAGATAAAATTAAAACTCACAGCATAATGCATAACTATTTGATATTGTTTTCATTTATTCATTTATTATGATATTCAGACTCTTTTAATAAGAATAAAATTTGCAGCTTAATTTTTTGTTTATTAACTTTTTTGCTGGGATATTTATTTATATTCTCTATTTGATCACACAATAAAATTAAAAACAATCATGCAATAATATTTAAAAATATTAAATTTACAGCCTATTTATATCATTTTATTTTAAGATGCTTAAACGCATTAAAATAAATAATGCTAAACTTTTAATAAATATTAACTTTACTCGAAAGTATCATATTTTATAAGCATGGATAATAAATTTATATTTATTTAGAAGCATTTAATATGTATCATTTTAAGTTATATTTTGAGCTAAAGTAAATTTATTACATAAAAACGTTATATATAAAGTTATAACTTTATTTATAAAATATATAATATTATATATGAAGTTATATTTTGAGCTAAAGTATGCTATATTAAAAAGTTTCACATTTTATTTAAAAATATTCTTGCATAAATTTTGAGACGGCTTTATGTGGACAAAATAAGAATTTTGTTTTTGAGAGATATTTTAGATTCAAAATAATATGAAATATTCTTTCTACCTTCATATTGTATCTTACTTTCAATCCCAAAATCAAGTTTTTCAAACATTTTAAATAATGCAATCGTCTCTGCGCTTAATAAGAATCCAATTTTTCAAAGTAAAATTTATTAAGAACATTTTTAGGAAATATCATAAGAATTATTTTTGAAGTTTTATTTAGAATAGTGTCTGTTAAAAATTAATACTGATTCTCTTCTAAATTCTGAGCCCACATTCAAAATAATTATAAATATTCAGATAATTATAATAAAATTATATTCTGGAATTCATAAATAAAATGAGACTTTATAAAAATCTTCCAAAGGCTTACGAAAACATTTATGGATGAATATTAGTAACAAAAATACAAATAATGAACAAACATTAAAATGTATCACAATCGATTACATATACATATATTTTACTTGATGAACACCAGTTTTGACATGCATTCAGAAACTAAATGAATTACAGTGTAAGATTGCAAATTCACATCAACAATAATAAAGCAAGCCGAGTCCATAATCATTAATTTTGCAGCTCATTTTATGATAGAATTCATTACTGTTAGATAATGAACTGAAAAATTGACACAACTCTTTCTCTCTCTCTAAAACTCTTCTTTAATGTTATTCAAACTTTTCTTTGACCTAGATGCACTCTGGCACTAGATCAAAACTGCCTCCTAACTTGGATTACGTTTCAAACAGTTTTCTTTTTTGAGTGATAATAATTTGGCTCCTTACGTATTTTTAGAATACTTTGAGAATTTCCATATAATTTATTGTTTTGTTATTGGATAGTTAAAGAAAGTTCCACATGGCATACTCACATTTGACTGCATATAACACTATTTAAATAACTAAATAATGAAAAAAAGCAATTGGAATGACTATTCCATATTTATTATTTTTATTTTTCATGCTGTAGATAATTGAATGAACATAAAAATTTACTTTTTTCATTTTTGTCATTTTCATAATAAACATAATAACAGATTAACGTCCATAAATTAACATGCATTAATTAATTTACACAAAATTGTGACCAAAGTTTATAAAATACTTTGAATAAGTTCAATACCTTACAACAGCTGATATGACATATTCTTTATCATTACAAATAATTAAAGTTTCCCAAATTAAACTTTCACTCCAGAGATAAATTTCAAATAAGTCATTTATTTCAAAACTCAGAAAATTAAAATAGTTTTCAACCACACAATTTTTAATATATATATATATATATATATATATATATATATATATATATATATATATATGTTATAATTATTCAGTTGTAATCATTTTTCTTAATAAATCTTAAACCCTTTCATTAATATCCAAATATGCTATATAAACACATAAAAATAGTCAAAGTAAAATAAAATAGCAGTCAAAATAAAATTAAATAGAGATCAGAATAACGTACAGGTACATTTTATGATTCTATCATGTAATACTTTAAGCAACGAATTTGATGAACGAATTTCTTACAGTGTGTATCTGTGAGCAGTGTTATAAACATTTCATAACTATAAACTAAATATACAAGCAAATATTAGGCACTAGTTTAATAGTTTTTATTAATTTTCTTGACCGTGACGAGATATAAGTGCTAAAAAATATCTTTATTGTGCTTTCAAATGGAATACATTAATGCAGATAAAATAATATTGCAATTGATTCACAGGCAGAAATTCTAAAAATATAATATAAATCATTTACTTGGAAATGAAATATTCTTATTACACATATTTCCAAGTAAGCTGTAAAGCTGAAGTAAAGCTGAAAATCGTTGCAGGTAAAAAGGATTTATTTCCTTGAAATGGGATCAAATGAATGGGTTAAAAGCATTATATTATAAATGAAGCATTAGATGCAATATTGGGAACTGTGAATATCCAAGAATAATTTCATATAGTAATTCCATAAGCAGATTTATTGCAATTCTTATACAATTAACCCTACCCTCATATCAATTTATATTTTCATAGATTTCAAAATTAGAAGACTTTAAAGATGAACTTTATGTATATTCATCTCAAAAATATTGGAAAATTATAATTTAGCTTTGTAATTATCGGTGGCATACTATTAAGATAACTTTGGAATACCTTCAGTGATATTTTAACAAATTCTGCCTGAAAAAAATTACAATTCCACTGTTAGGATATGAGAAAAAAACTTCTCACTACATATTTTCAGAAAAGTAAATCATTCTACTCCTCTTTAAACTCAAATATTTAATTTGAGTAAAATAATTATAAGACTTGTATTGACTTTATATTTCAATAAATTTGAAATATAAAACAGGTCATTTGTACTAATAAGAATAACTAGTTTGCTTATCGGGGGCAACAGAATGGGTATCATAACTTTCCTATGACACTTTCTACAATTCTGATGATTTAAAATACAATTTTATATAATTGTATCAAAATAAATTGTAGCTGTATTAAATTATTCATTCATTTAAAGCTTAATAAAGATATTTTTATTATATTTTTATCCAGAAAATGGGTAAAATATCATCCTGAATGAAGATACGAGAAATATTATGAACGAAGTGCTCATTAAAATTCATCAAATCTAATATAAATTTTATCAGCATTCATATCAATGCAAAAAGAAAATATCATTGCCCTCTTTTATTATCCTACTAAAATACGATTTAAATGTGGGTATATATTTTTATTGTAATAATCTTAAAACCAAAATTATAATTAAAAGGAATATAAAAGAAATGAAGGAGCCTAAAAATTATCAATAAATAAAATATTTTGACAAATTAAAAGTTTTCCTTCGCTCAAAAATGAGGAATTAAGACAAAAGTAAATAATCTATAATAAGTGCTAATATCTTACATATTAGGAATGCAAGCAGAATAAAGTACATAAATCACAAAGTTCATGTAAGTTATCTTTTGAGAATATATAAATCAAAATTAACAAGAAAAATATGTAATAAGATGATGAATATTTTTATGTAATTACTTCCGTTGGCAAAATTTATCATTTTATTTAATACTTTTCTTTTACGATATTAATATTGAACTGAATGAGCGCTGTGTACTCAAATTTCATTCAGTGACTAAATTTCCTCCGCATTTCTCATGAATATATATATATTTATCTTTTTGAAAATAAAAACATTTTTTAATGATTTCATGTATAGTAAGACGCAATTTAAATTTTCTGGGGACAATGATACTCACAGTGATTTACTCGCAATTTTAATTTTGTGCTTTGTTTACTCGTATGCAATTTTAAAACTTTCTCGGCTATTTTTCCTCACGTACGAGGTTTAATGTGACATACTATTTCTTTCAAAAATTGTGTTGCTTCAAGATTTAATATCGAAAAAATGCATAAAGCAACCACTTTATTGTTAAAAATAAATTTTCATTTAAAATTCTAAAATTTAATGTTGGCGTAAGCATGGCATAGGTCTAAAGATTTAAGAAAGATTGTTTACAAACACTGCAATTATTAATTTGGAATTCTATTAATTAATGAAATGTTAAAAAATTTAAATCGTCTTTTCCGATCTAAGCAAACTATAACAAAGTGGATGTTTTGTCTTGACTTTTTTTATTTTGCTTTTTCTTCTTTTTCTAATGTCAACGTAATGGCTTTAACCAATGCTTTGGTCCATATATAAGAAATCGTTTTATTAACAAAATAAATTTTGACAATATTCTTAGGCATTCTATGGTGAACTTCGACTTGTTTATTGCCACTCGAAGAATGCGATTGGAAAGCAGGCAGCAAATTCGTCGACAAATCAAATTTTCGACGCCATCTCAATACGAGGTAACATGGATGAAATGTTATCTGATGTCATTGTTATTTTAAAACAATGATAATTATATTAAAGTGATGTAAACATTTTTTCAAGTAGAACGAAAGGGGAACAACCACTTCATGGTTAAAAATATATAAGAACTTTTGCTTTCTTCAAATTTCTAAAGTGAGACTACAATAATAAAAGCTTTGTTTAATAGCCGCTTTCAAATTTTTTATACAAAATTTCTTAATTTACTATATCGCAACTGTATTATAAAATATGTTTACTTATGTTCGTTTTGCATTGTTTTCCTGCATTTATTTGTAAGTGTAATATATCTATATCACCGCTAATTAAAAGTTGAAGTTTAAATAAAAGTGCTTTGGAAAATTCAGTTAAATAATTTAAAGTACTCAAGATATGTTAAAACTAAGAAACATTTTATCATTTTAGAGTCAATGCATTTATTTAAGATGTGTTTCATAAATTATTATCCCTATTTATAAAATAAGTTTATAAAATAAGCTACAATTAAAAAGTAACAGTATATATTAACTAATAAGTACAATAGTTCATTAATTTAACTCAGCAGTGGGACCAACCCAAAAAATATAATTTTAGTGTTGGTACCATTGCTGAGTTAACAATTAGTTTGAACTTTCTGTTTATTTTTGTAATTTTATTTCATAAAATAGCCATTGATCATGAAGTGTTATTTTTAATAGTAACATTGCACTTTTAAAATATTTATAAAGCAAAAACTATCGTTATTTTGATGATTGAAAAATACATCTCTTATTTTTAAAAGTTGTATTGCGCAACCTAGTCACTTACTAGTCAGAAATTGATAACTGCAATGGTAAATAATTGCTGATGGAGCATTATACCAAAAATACTGTTACTTTTTACGAGAAGTAGTCAAATTAAAAATATTGGCATTGAGATAAAATATAGAGTACTTTATTTATCTTCCCTACACAAATATGAGTTCAAATGATGGTCTATATAATAATACCTGAGGATTTTGAAGTCAAAATAATTAATATTATATTATTCAGAAAAACATTACGTGACAGAATTACTCATCTATATGAAACACTTAGATGTCAGTTATAATTTAGAATTTTCAAATATCAAATATAATTATGAATTTTCAAATAGGAGCAGAAATGAGGGTAACTTAAATAGTGGGGCACCAATGGGTGCATCATTATAGTCCCGAAAATAAATCACATGGTTATCAAAAGGATATTTTTGTTTTCCTATATTAAATGTTTTGCAAAAAATATATAGAAAATTATTGAAGTTTTTTTATGATGATAACCACAATTATAATCATAACTAAATGGTACTGGTGACTGGTATTTAGTTATAACAACTACTGTCGCATTGGGATACATTACGAACATTAGAAAAAGCTGCCAATTCCGAGTTTTTTCCCTTAAAGTAAGGCATAAATCCTTTTGTCAGAGTTGGCAAGAAAAATGGAACATAAATATCAGTTGACATTTTAGTCCCTTAAGATTATATTTTAATTATCAAAATGTCATGAGTTATATTTTCTAATTTATTTAGGTGTAAGTAAAAATAAATAAACAGCAGTTAACACGTTTAATGATTAGAATGCTTTTCGAGGTACACTAAAAAATTTAACGTTATTCCTCAGTTTAATTTACATAATTTTATTCAATAATAATAGTTTTCAAAATTTTGTAATATGATTGTAATAAATAAATAAGGATAGTAAACAAATTTTGAAAACTTTTGAAAACAGAAACTCACAGTACGTCCACCTACTACTGAATCATTATAAATAAATCACTCGGGACTTAATAAGTCATCGAATAGCTCAGGAGTACAAAAGACAATTGTAAATGCATTCCATTTATGGCTTAAGTTTGATTGATGTGCTACGCACACATTTATGTGCAAAATGTTTTAATTTACTGTTTCTTTTTATAAAACATAGTGAAAATTACCACAGATGGTTTCTTTAAGCAGTCTAATGTGTCTCACTATTTTTCCAATGGCACATCTAATAAATAAATAAACAGTTTCCTCCAAAAATAGATTAATTTTCTTATTAATATCGTAAAAAATCATATACACTTTCAGTTTGAGCAAATCTAACAATATGTTACTTAGATTCATTTAGAATTTTGCTTAGAAAAACCTAAAAATATCATCTTAATCTACTCTTTGGTACAATTTAACATTCTATCTTGTAAAATGCTTCCAAAAAGATTATACAATACAACGGTAATAGTAAAATCTAGAAATTAAACCATATAAATATTATTTATTGATAATTGATATTACTTCTAATTTGTTTCTTGAAATGCATTTTTTAAGGTTTTTCATCAATTAAGAAAGAATTATTTTCAATGCGTTTTTATTTTACAATTGCTTATCAATACGTGAAAGTATTTCTTACTTCTTTATTTTAAAAGTAAGAAGCACCATGTAAATATTAATTGTAATATCTTTACTTATTTTATGTGGAAAGAAACCTATTGTACAAAACTAATTTGAATGCAATTATTAAGCAAATTATATTTCTGTAGAAAGAATATATACATTATTTGCATATAAAATAGTAAAATGAAATTATATTAATTGCTGGAAAATAACACTACACATACAATATTTCTAACTATAAGATTTCTTCAACTGAATTCTGTATTTTTAGTTCCAAATATTGAATATTCTTAACATGCTAATTTTATTAAAAAAATCAAACGACAGTTAAAAGATTTTACACAAAAATCTCAGAAATTTTCAGCTTTTTACTTGTATATTTTTTTAATCTCTTACTTGAAATTTGCCTACGTTTACGTTGTTTATAATCATTACTTTTCCTTTTCTCTATGTGTCAAATATTTAACTTTGCAATTTCTTAAATCAACATTGTCAAACAGAGTAAAAGTAAATAGATTAAAATAGGGCTCATCTACAAGAATCGTTACTTGCAAAAACCTTATAAGACTTTTCGTTGTATCTTGTATTTCCAAAATTTGAATAAAACTGAAGCATCATTTAAATAACTTTCAAAATTTAAATGTTAAAAAATAAATAATTATGAATGACTTTTATATTAAATATGAATACCTGTGTTAATTATTATATAATATTTGCGAACTTGTGTAAAAATTATTTCGAAATGTTTTTTCCAATTTTAAAAAGAGTAATAACAAGATAAAACGATATTTAAAACATTTTATTTGCTAAATTAGAAGGGAGTTGGAAAAGTATTATTTATTTATCATTCTAAGACCAAAGTTAATAGTTATCAGAAAATATTATTAGATGAATCCAATTAGTACATCTATTGATATCAAATGGATTATAAAAAAGAGGCAAACAAGCAAATAATCATTGTAATCTATATAAAATGATAATTTTAAAAATTAATTAATATAATATAACTATTTAAATTAATATTCAAAAAAGTATATTAAAAGTAACTATTCGTCATTTTAGATCAATGGAAAATTTTTCTTCCAGTTATATAAAAAAATAAAAGTGTTTTTATTTAATTTTTTATTCTGTCAAAATCTTACTGCTTTTTTTCTTACTGCATTTTTTGGGTTTACTTTTTTTGGGGGTTACAAGTGATGGAACATGTTATCGAAAATAGTAGGTTTGTGGAATTCTGTCCCAGATACTGTTGAACAACAGAAAATTAGTGTTGCTTTTATGTATGCATAATCTATTAAAATGGATGTCTGGAGTTTTCAAGGTTAATTTTTTTATTTAATCATTGCTACAATTTTTTAATGACTACTATAATCATTCAAAGAAATTTTGGTTGAAAGGAATCAAAACTTTGAATGATTTCTTTGTAAGTACGACTCATTATCTAGGGAAAGTATTCCTAAAATTCAATAGTGAGAGATGGTTATTAGTAAAATTATATCAAGTATTCAGTATTAAACACATTTTGCAGTTTTGCAAATTTTCATTGCACAAATGCATTTTTGTACGTCACTACGATATGCGCAGAAAACGAACTTTGAATTCAAAAACAATTGAATAAATGAATTGCAAAAAAATGAGCAACTGTGAATAAAACAAAAAGAAAATTCTAGAGGTGACAATGAGTAGTGCATTCGACAATAACATGAAAATAACCACTTTGTTTCAAATACCGATTACTCCAGCAGATCACAAAAAGCACTTCAAACAAATCCCTCGATGGTCAGTAAAATAACGCTGAAAATGCAAAATTTTCTGATATTCGATAATTTTATAATATGTGTAACTGATGTTAAGTATTTTGTCAAATGTCTTAGTAGTTTATATGTTTCCCAATATTTTATTAAATCTGATATTTTTTTTTAAATTCTTTTGAGAAAAATAATGGTAAATATAATCAATTGAAAATTTCTAATGGAAAATGATAGGAATAAGTAGTATAGAAAATAAAATAAATAAAATTAATTTGCAAACGTGTGAAAAAGTTTATAATCATATTAATTAAACAACGAACAGATTTCTTAACGCCTACAATCGTTGACAAGCCGAATATACTGTTTTCTATTTTTTGCTATGGATTATATTTATTTTTTTGTGAGCAAAATCACTTAAGCAAATAGTTTATGCTGAATAAAAAAGTATTTAGTAGTAATATTTTTATTTCTTTCCGTGAGGAATTCTGATGCAATACTCTTTGTTAAATATATTATCTACCACTCTGATCGAAAATAAACAGTTAGGGAATGAAAGACAATTGATTGAATAAAAGAATAAAAGTGTTGCACGAATGTTGTTCAATCATTGAGAGGAGGATTTTAACCTAGAAATAAATTTACATAAAGTATATGTATTCTCAGGCATATACTTTCTATTACAAAATAGGTATAAGTGTATCTTTGAGAAATGTCCTAATTTTTGTATTCACCGGTTGAATTATGATTTACCTGTAAGAGGTGTATCTCATAAATAAACATAGGATGTTTATAGTTTATATGAAAAAAATATATTTTATGTACATAAAATCCAATTACTTTGAAAAATATTTATGATAATAAGTATAAAGTGCTCACACAACTAGATGTTTTTTAAATGAAAATTTTTATTTCACTTCCTTACTTAAAGTTTCTTTAAAGATAAAAAAGAAATATTATTTCTGTTAGATGTTTAAAGGATTAGGATTTTCAATTATTATAGATATATACAGGTTATAAAATTGTAATAATAATGCGTTTACTATTATATTCAATATAAATCTAATAAATATACTATTTAAAAATCAATTAAAAACAGACACCTGAAAATATTTTAATGTATTTATGAAGCATGCAGTATAATTGGCATAATTATCAAGAAATAATTTGTTAAAATGAAATGTATCCCTTAGTTCTTAAGTTTTAATAAAAAATACAAATCAGGCTTAAAAAAATAATATCAGTATGAAATTTTAGCCTCAAATGGAACAATTCAATTAATTAAAAAAGGAATTTTTCAATAGATAAAATATGCAACTAAAATCACATAGTTACACAAAGTAAAAAAAATTTATCTCTATAATATGTAAGTAATTTCTTCAAAATACATATCATAATTAATGTTATTTGGTGTACAAAAATGCTCCATATTTCATTTATTTTAAAATTATGAAATACTTACAATATTCACTTAATCAAAATTGCTAAAGAATTAACCAATATGTGTGTGTGTTTGTTTTATTCTTTTTATTCATAATTCGTATCCTTTAAAAATCAATTTTTGTAGTTTACTCTTAATTACTTTATTGTAATTGATGTAAATTAAATATATTTAGTAAAAACATATTTAGCATTTAGTGGGAAAGAAAGCAAGAATAAAGATTTTTCTTTTCAAAAAAATAGATTTTAGTATTTAAAAAAATAAATTATTTTGCTTCAAACAAAATTATATTTATTCTTTTGTATACAAAAAGCTATTCTTTTATCACATTTTTAATTACCAAGTTCAAAATATAATACAAAATTTATTAAATCAAATTGGTATGTTCACTTTAATAGCTCGTTTTCAAGACACTGCAAAATAATCTTTTGACTTTAATTAACATTAATCATTTGGCTTTTAGAAATTTAAGAATTGTAAAATATATTTAATTGTATGTCAGCATCAAAAATTTTCAATATAATTTTTTCTGCATTTATAATATGTGTGTGCTTAATATTTGTGTGTGTACAGATGGTTATCAAAATTTGATACAGATGGTTATCATAATGGAAAAAACTGTGATGATAAAAAAAACATTTTAAAATATACTTATATTTATAAATTTCTTTTATAGGTGGAAATGTATATATTCTGGTAGAGTAGTGGTATCTTTATTGCAGTTCTGTAAATTTTGGAATTTTTTTCAAAAGCATAATATGTTAAGTCTCTCAAATTTTCATAAGCTAAATTGTAAAAGCTTGTCAATCTCTAGCAAGTGTAGTCGAAATATTTCAACTTTGAAGCGCTTCTAAAAATGCGGTATCAAAAGTCATGACAGCTTTCACAGAGTGGGGCAAGACTGGTTGGGCAAAGCAAAATAATGAACAGAAAGATCTGGAGAGGGAAGATATTTAACTCTTGAAATAGTATTCCTGATTCATATGATCAACTGAAAAAGTAACATTTGCTATTTTTTCTTATTTAAGTCTGTATATCAATGTGAACAATATCATGAGTAAATTAAGAAATCGGCTTATTGGTGAAAACTTGGAATCAGGCCTCAAATTAAAAACTACATCATACAAACATGACTTACCCTCACTTTCCAAGGAAATGCAACGCCAATGTTCACATTAGTGGAGTATTTGTAGTTGTTTTTAAGAATATCTTTTATATTATTTTACTGGTGATATTTTAAATAAATATTATCATCTTTATATAGGTATGATAACAAGTTTTATTTAATTTACTGTTAGTTAAACTAAGTCTTACTTAGCAAAGGCAAGTTTCAGAATGTATTCTTAATCCTAATTAATTCCCTAATATCTCCTACTTAAGTAAAGCTCATACTAAAAAATGGCTCTTTGAATAAATTTCAATTGTAAATTATCTAGATTTGGCTCTTTGAAGTAACTAAGTTTCCCGCCGCTTGGATAGGCTCACGTTTGGAGGACACCTGCATTACTGTCACCTTCCAGCTGTCAACCATGTAGTTGGATATATCATGGTATGAGAAGATGTGTCTTTGTTTTCTGATAAACCATGAATAACCCTGAAAATAAAGATCACTGGGGAAAAAAACAGAGAAATTTTAACTTACCATGTCTATCCTATAATCCAAGCTTCGTTAGCAGGAAAAGAAAGAAATTTCCAAGCTGATAATGCATCTATCCAAGCAGTAGGACGTATCTAATCATGATTCAATGAACAGAAAAATAAAGTTAAACATTCACGTCACCCACATTGTTTCCCGATCTCAATAATATTGAATCGTTATGGACTATTTTTAGAGCATTCAATTAGATCTTCTACAAATATTTCTCACAGAAATTCCCTAATTATCTGTATGAAAAATGGTATTATTGTTTCCTAAATAATACTATTTAAAAAAAATCAACACTTGTATAAATCGAATCCTAGGTGAATTAGCAATATTACATGCCAAAGGCTGGATCTATTCGTTTGATAATTATCTGTATTGTAGGTTACTTCGTAAAACAATACCTATTTTTAAACAATAATATAGTATAATGTTGCTTATATAAGCGAACGAATAGAATTCAATATTTTTAAAGATCCAAAGTCAAAAAATAACAAAAATTAAAATATATAATAAACTAAAAACTAATTATAAAAATGTTTTCTTATTAAAATTTACCACTAAATTGTATTAAATTTTAACTAGACGAAATAATTTTGCATGAGAATTTAGCATTTACACAGTTATACTCTGCCTTTATAAATAATTATTTAAAAAACTTTTACTTAAATTATGAATCTTGAGTAAAATGAAGAGCACATTCATATTCTAAATGTGTGTGCTTAGCGAAAATTATGTGCATTGTTTTATCTTTGAAACTAAAAAACTTGATCTGTATATCAAATTCACAATGCTTTCTCATTACTGCGATAAAATTGCCCACTCACATTATAAGGTATTAAATTAATTTGTACATGTAAAAATATATATTTCAAATATATCTATCCTCATAAAGCACAATCCTAATCGCAGCAAACATTTTACTATTTAACAATAAATAATGATTACATTGTTGGCATGTGACAGAATCGCTGGATAAGTTCTTACAAATGTTGGTCATAATGAGTCAAGGAACTACGATTATAATGAATGGAAGAATGTAATAACAGATTTCTTTCTTTTTTTGTCACATTCTGCCTATCAGTTAGATTATTTAATCCATGACAGTTCTTTTTAGCTGGATAAAGAGCATAATAAGAAAATAAGTGCGAGACATAAAGAAAAGAGTAATTGGGTAGTTTCCATAAAAGTTATACTTTTATACCCTGTTTGAAGGTAAGGAAGAAGTTTGAAATAAATAATGATATTAGATTTGAACGAAATAATTCTTAAAGAACTGAAGAGTTGCTTTAAGAATTATTTGGAAGAGTATTTTTTGGAAGAAATCCTTTTTTTTAAACTTAAATTGGAAGGATTTTATTCGATGACATTTTTATATCCCGTGAAAATTTTCACATCTATATTTTGTTAATTTTTAAAACAAGTAAAGTTCTATTTAAAATTTAATGTTTTTATTAAATTTCATTTGCTAGTTTAAACAGAATAAAATAAATATCTATTATTTAAAGGATTTACTTTCTTTCGACTTTTTAAATCAAATTTATGCTTGTATTTGACGTCTGATAATTTTTCTATTTATTTTCTTGATAAATTTCAAATATTTGCTAAATATTTTTCTTTTTTATACTTTTGCTTAGACAATGTTTCCTTTGTTAAAAATGATAATTCAGTCGCACTTATTCAAATTTATATTAAACAACTATAAAAAAAATTAAGAGTTATGTAAATAAGCAGAGTAAATGAATACAAATACTTCTCACAAATATTAAGTATGAAAAAAATAGTTGACTTTTGAATTTTTTTAATTCTTTTACAGTCTCTGTAAAAATAATAGATTTATCACCAATTAACATAACTTCCAGAAACAACAATAACGCACTCAAAGCGAATATATCAAAAATATAATAATAAAATCTTTCGAAAATATTTTATTAAATTATTTTTTCAAAAATACTACGTGAAATTTTAGATTATACAAATAAATTTTCACAGAATACTTCCTTTTTCTTATTTATTATCATAAATATATTGCTGAATTTTGCATTTTATTTTATAATCTTCTGGTAAATATTTTTTTTAAAGTAAATAAAAAAATTGGTCTGGTCTTTTTTACAAATATAACAATTTTGATTTTAATAGAAGAACAACAAAAAAATTTCAGAGTTCTTGAAATTTATTCGAAAGTTATTTCACTCCTTTTTTCAATTCAATAAACAAAATCGAAAACTATCTTTTGCATTCGAATAGAACAGATGAAAAGAAACAATAGGAACTCCTTGAACTTCCTTTCCCACTTGGATTCACAACTAATGGTGTCTCCCAAGCCACTTCCTTTAGTTAATCTCCATTAGTTTCCCAGTTTTTCTTTGTCCTTTGCACTTTTTTCTACTAGTAATTTCATTCCAAGTCATTTCCTTTCTTTCACCTTCTCGGATTATTTGAGGACATTTTTTTCTGTTTCTTAAGACACGAACCTATGATTCAGTTGACAGAAGATGCGCTCTGTCTGTTCTCGAAGAAAAATAAAGAGTAGCATCAAAAGGTTGAATAAATTTGGAGTTCCTTTTTTGATGCATAGTCTTCTAATAAAATGGACAGTTTTACTAAATCTGTTAAAATATGTATAAAATATCCATTCCAAAGGTGTAGATAAACATACATGAACTATTTATAATACAAAATTAATAACAAATATTTTTTCAAAAAAAGGAGATGTTAGTAATGATTTAAAATTTTTTAATATGAAATATTACAAATTATTAGCAGTATTTTTATGAACTTTATTTTCAATTTTAAATTTTATTTAAAGATGAAGTATATTTTCATAAAATTTTATAATACATAATGTCAGAATGAGTTGTATAATATCTTGAACAATAGATATCATGAATTAAGTTTATTGCTCATTCAGTAAACATTTTTGTATTAATATTTATTTGAATTCCATTAAAAACTTTTATAAAATAATTATTTAAAATATAGTAATGAGGTTTTAAATATTAAAGAAATGTATCATGTAAAATTCTTCTAAATCAAAACTCTCACTGACTTAATTTATAGTTATTTGCAAGATACTAGATATTTTGTTATTGTGTGTGATCAGATAACATTCTATTATATTAAATATACCCATCAAGCAGGTAGCGTCACAATATTCAATCTGTTGTTATTTCCATGAGCTCTCATGAGTTTTTAGCATAATCTGTAATTACACATTGCAAATCTGTAGTTATTTGCAATATGCTAGATATTTGATTATTCTATGTGTGATCAGCTGATATTTTATTATATTAGGTATGCCTACAAAGATGGTGGGGAACAGCAATCAATCTTTTTTATATCTAATAAATTTCTCTCTAATAATTATTTTATGAAGATCTTATAAATTTTTGTATTGGTTATAAATCAACTTTAAACCAAAAATATTGTTTATATTTGCCTTCTTGTACACAAAAAGTTTCCATACACTTAAACTCTAAACCAGTCGATTAAATGGTTTTAGATTAGTAAACAGGGTAAAAATATAAAAATTGCATATAAAAAGTTAATAGATTTAATAAAATAATAAGTAAAATAATTTATGTTTATATAGATATGTTACATGAAATATGTCTATCAATCGAACTATTGTATGTATGTTTTATGATAACTAAGACATATAGAAAAACAAATTCAATTTTTCTAAACTTGATGATGAATTGTAAGGTAATTCCTGAGCCCAAAAATCTGGTTTCATATAATTGTTTAACAATTAATTTAATATGTAAACTTTGATTCATTGGTTAATGTACTCACACTTGAAACCAACATCAATTGACACCTCATTCATTTATTATCGTAAACAATATATTTATATGCAGATTTTTAACTATAATAACAAAAAAGCAGACTTCTATTGAAAAAATTCTTAATGACTGTGAAAAAAGTAGAAATTGATAGTTATTCCTACTCGAAAAAGATTATTATTTATTAAGTTCATGGAATGCTTTGCCTACCAGAAAAATCATGTGTAAAAGGAATTGACTTATACTTATATTTATACATATGAATTCAATAAAATGTAAAGAAAGTTTTTATAATTTTGTGAACTAAATTGATTATCTTCTATAATGAGACAAAGGACTTTTTCTAAGAATTCAACTTTGAAATAATTGAATTTTCTTTTTTTACACTATAATTTACTATGTTTTATACTTCCTACGTTAAAAAATTGTATTCAATAATGACAAACATTATCGTAAAACAATAAAATAATTATCGGATTATTGTAAAACCAATGTATTATAAAAACCAACAGAGTTATTGTAAAATTATTTTTAATGAAAACATTACACCTTTATTTAGTTTATTAAAATATTCATATAAGGTAAGCAATACATGAACTCTTGTACATTCAAAATGTACTCTTCAGTAAAAGTTTGCAAAATTAGAGACTATAACAAAAAATAAATTTTAGTTGCGAAAGAAAAATAATTTAAAATTTACTTAAAGCAAAAATCAAAATAATATAACTTCTTAAAAATGAAATTAATGCTACTAAAAACAAACGACACTTACTATATATTAAATAGACTTGTAAATTGATAATATAATATATTATACAATCTTTTATTGATTTTATAAAAAAATATTTAAATCATTTTAAAATATAATTCCTCATTACACAAACATTTCTCATAATTTGAGACACATTTATTGAAGTTTATCTGTCTAAAATGAGACCCGTGAGTTAATTATTTGTTTCTTTCCCACAGTGTGCGTTAAAACTCAATAGATCCAATTTGAACATTAATTAAATTGTAATGAAATCAATCCAATTAACTATTGTGTTACTTGATTTTTATAAATTATTCACTCTTAAGAAAAGCTGTTAATATTTCTTAAAGTTTTAATTTATTTAAAAAATGGTAAAAGTATTATAAGAAGAATTTTAATTGTTACACATAAAATTGCTAAGTACAATTCAGAAAAGAGATCTGAATATTTCCTATGTACTGAACTGAAAAAGTAATAGTAGACTTTTTACTTGTTTTATTTATAATGTAGCATTTATGACAAATAGATAAATAAAAATAGTAATGTATTTATAAATTTAAAAATTAATCTGTAGTGAAAATATTTTCCATAAATTGAGACTAAAATATTTACTTTCTGTCAAAGACATCAATATTTAATCACTCACTCGAATTTTTAAAGAAATGCTTTCACTATCTACTCCTTGCAGGAAAAGACATTTTTGTGTAAAACCAAAATAATTAATGAAAATTCATCAATTTTTAAACAACATAAACTTGAGGTGCAAAATCTTGTTTTACTAAACAAATCTGATCAATGAAATAAAGAGCGAACTTTTGACCGAAAGGGCACCTGAGGCTCAGGTTTAGTTTATCATAGCCATTACAGCGGCCCGATTCTTGGTTTAGGCCGGTAGGCGGACAATCAAAGAGCCAGGCACGTTTTACTTTTATGGCTGTCTGTTACATCTTACCTTGAGTGATTTTGAGTAAGAGTATCTAATTCCACTTCTTTTTACTTCTTGTTTTTTCGACAGGCTTACCTAAGTTTGGCGGACAATTTATAAACTTAGCTAATAGGACAAAAAGAAATTATATATTTTTTGCTTTTTATTTGTTAGTGAGCTGTTAAAAGTCTTAAATTTTACCTAAAGGGTGTTAATCGAAGAACAGAAAAAATGCAGTTTAAATTTGAAAAAACAAAAATTATAAGATCAATGTTGCTTCAATTCAAAATGCAAATAATATTTTCTTGCATGTGAACTTTCATATTCATATCACTTATTCCTAGATAGTTAAGTACTAACATAATGCCAGAGTATGAAAGAAAATTGACCTTATTTTAAATTCAACTGCATTTTGAAACAAAAATTCTAAAGCATAAATTTTAAATACATAAAATTCAAACACATTTTTAAATTGCTTTTTATAAAAATGATTGACAATTTATAGAATTCTAAGATTTTAAAATACATAAAAGAAAGAAGAAAATATAGTTTTATGTTTTACCATATATAATAGAATTTAATAAAAGCAGAAACTTTATTTTGTTTACTTATGTTAAATTTTTTAAGAATTTAAATACATTTGTTGATGTAAATTTATAATTTTTTTATTTTCCGTCACTAGTATATATAAAACCTTTATCATGGTTATTTTCTTTTTCCAGTTATAAAATCTTTTAATAATAATGAACATCAAAACATTTATTCAAGTTTACTTCTTCAATTATATTCATTGCTTGAGAAGTTTTAAAGCTCATTGAACTATTATACGACACATCCTCTGAAATGCTATAACAATACATAAAAAAGTAAGTCATTGGGAAAGCTACTTATTTTGAGTGCATATACCATGCAAACATTTACATATATATGCATATATGTATTGATAATTGACATTAGTATTCTACAAATAATGTGTGTGGCCAATTTTCATAATTTTTTTTTAAATTATAAATAGTTTTATCAATTGTAGCCAATATATATATAAACTTTTATAAATAGAATTAAAAGGCATTAAATGTTCAAATTAAAGTACTTTTGATACCAATTTTAACTTTAAATTTGTAATCAAAAGAATAAATTCTTGAAATTTTCTTAAAAATGAAAATAAATGTTAGCAAATATTTAAAAGCCAAATATAAAGGATTTGATACTTTATTCCCTTAAAAATTTTAATATCCTTAAAAAGTATAAAGTAATATTTTAAGATATAAAACATTATTGAATATAATCTAGTGTGTAAAAAGCAGCTTTATCACCATAAAATTAAATTTGCACAATTTATAAGATCCGTCGAAACAATTAGAAACTTCTTCAATAAATTAGAAAACTTATCTGCCCTAACCTATGTAACAAAATATGATAGGAAGATATTTTATACAACAATGAATTACTTTATTTCTTTTATGCTCAAAGCAAGTTAGTAGATTTAAGATGAAATATCACCAGCCAGTTTCAGTTTTCACGATAAGAAGCTCAGTAATGTTGCTATTTTATCTTAAAAAATTACGTAAAATTTGTGAAGGATTTATTCTATAACGGCTATCTGTGGAGTTACTATAAATATTGAAAAGATAATAAGATTTTACTTCATTACTGCCCACAAATGACTAAGTTATTAATTTGAAAGCAATTTATTTAAATAAATAAATAATATAAAAACTTCAGCTAAGTTACTTTTAAATTCTATATTATGAACTATTTTGTGATGAGAATAAATCTTTCACTTATGATGAAGAAGCATAAATATCAGAGTAAATCAGATTACAAAAGTAGTCATAACTAAACTGTACTTAGTTATTGTAAAATGTGCCTAGATTAATATCAAAATCTTAAATAATGATAAATAAGTTAAATGGAAAAGAATTAAATTAATTAAAAGAAGTGATTAAAGAATATTAAATAATGAGTTTTAAAATTTAAAAAATATATTCCTATAAAATTTTCTGATCTACCAAAAACATATTTGAAATCCAGTAATAAGGGAATCATAGTTATAAGTATCATTAAAATTATAAAATAATATTTTAATAAGATATTCACTTTAAATAAGGTATTAAATAAGATTTTAATAAGATATTCACTTTAAAGTTAATTAGAATTATCTATTTTATATATTTTACATAAAATGATAATTTATATCTTTTATTTAGCTATGTCACCATATAGTAATATTTTAATAAAATATTTAGTTTGAATAAGTTATAGGAAAACTTATTCAAACTAAATTATTAAATTAGAAGTAGATTCACTTTTAAAATAGTATTATTCATTATTTTAGAGGATTTCTTCCTCTTTCGAATCAACTATCTTTTCTTTAATAGATTATATAGCAAGAGATTATCATTCAAAACTTTAATGTAAGAATTTTGATTGTTAATCCAAATCTAAATCTTGCAATTTTTCTTCTTTATGAATACAATAAGTTTATTTGAGACTTGATCTGTGTGTTAGTACTAATTAATGATAAGAAACTTCACAATTTCCACTCATATGGAAAACTTTTTAACTTATTCTTTGTGTGTATATTTGTATTCGATTCCTTTTGTATGCATAATAATTTGAAAATATTACGTTAAAAATGTTATATTTTTATATTATGTTAAAAATGTTTTTCAGATCCTTTCCCTAAATATTTTTAAACAGTAATTGATGTCATATATTTTTCCTTTGTTTTGAATATATGATGTGAATTTTTTTGTCATAGTTAACCAAATTAATAATAGCAATGAGCGAAAATCAAAAGGAATATGATTGGTTGACAGTTACGAAAACCTCCCCCAATTAGAATTCTCAAATTGTTTGACTAAACTATGAATTTATTTCTCGTATAAATGACTTTTAATTTTAAATATATATTTTTTTCTATCTGCAGGGGAAAATGTAATGCAAATCCCATTTTACAAAATAACACATGCTAGGGATTAAACCCTTCTTTTAAAAACAATTAAAATTTACGAATAAAGTTATTCTAAAATAAAACAATACATTTATTATTAAAATGTTGCCTGTTTATTTCAATAATTACAGTTCACATCTATAAATGGTTCAAGATAATATAAAAATATTTAATCAATGGAAAGTATTAGTTAGAGAATGTGAAATCAAAGTGTGACTTAAATTTACAATACCAAAAAATTTTAACTATAAACTCCAGTGACCCCAAACAACCAATATTTAATCCATCAAAACATTATTACTTGAAATAAAATGACAAAGATGTCAATAAATACATAAAGTGAACTTAAAATATTTATTTGTAGTCTTTATTGAAGTATAAATCCAAATAGAATACTTATTTGTAAGGAAAATATCAACATTGGTGGAACTTTATAACTTACGCAAAGTTTTTTAAAACATTATTTAAAGTAAATATAATGTCTAATTTTTTATTACGTTATTTACAATTGTTCGGAAAATATGCCATTAATCACAGAAGGAAATTATTGGCAGATTTCCCCTTTTCTAGCATGTGTCAAAGTTACCTTTTTTATAGTGTGGGAATTTAATTTAAAAATAATAACCATACACAATAATATACATCATAGATATCTAATTTAAATACGTTTTATCATGGATGTCCATTACGGTTATATATTTTCATTCTATTTCCTTGAAATTATTCGCAAGCAAAAATCTAAAGTTACTTTATAATGCTCTAGTTTATATTTTTATTATTAGAAATTTTGTGGATATTATTAATAATGTCAAGATTATGCTATTTTTTAAGACTTAAAACTCGCGTGATGTTCTTATTATTTAATAATTAAAATAATTAATATTTTACTATAAAATGAATTGTTTGAATTGTTTTATCTGCTAATCTTAAAGTTTTATAAAATAAGTTCCTTATTGAATAAAATGAAAATCTAGTTTTATAAAGAAATTTATAATTTCAAATGCGTAAAACCTTTTACTTTCGTTAATTTCATTTGAATGGTAAAAAATCACTCATTAAAACAAGGTTTTAGACTGATGGAAGTGTCTTCCGTTTGTATTAACGTGCTTACAAACTGAACACTCAGCAGACAAGTTTTCTACTTGAATAAAACTTTCTTTAAATCTCAATTATTTCTCCAAATGAAAAAAGCATCGCAAATTTCAATAAGTATTCTTGATTTTAAAGAAAACACGCAACTAAATAAAATGAAATTTCTAAATTAACTTTTATTTTTAATGAAGTGAAAACCACTTTACTGTAAAACATTCCATAAAAACAAAGACCAGAACAGCTGGACTTCAATTCTTCTGTGGGAGCAATTGAATGAAATAGGAAAAAAAACGAAACAAAAATAACAGCGTTTCGTGATTTTTCGTGAATCACTGCGATCTGAATAAGAGAAACGAAAAGTTAAAGGTTGCTTATTTCCTAACGCTACAATAAACTCAAATGCATTGAATGTTCTGCTCGTTAAAATTAAGTGCAGTTTATTCCAATTCAGAGAAGTTATTCATGTTGCTTATTTTACTTACGAGTGAATTTGGTTCTTTTTCTCATTATATTTTATTCCATGCCTATGTGGTCATCTATTGTTGTTCTCTTCATTTTTTGGACTAAAAGCCCTTTTTTGAGATGACAGAAATATGTTGATTTAATATAGATTTTTTCTCTCTTCAGTATACGTTCCAACTTCATAATAAGGCCATCGACTAGATTTTCAAAAACACTCTGGCCTACATCATAAATTATAAATATAAAATATTAAATATCACATAAAATATTTTAATTACAAAAAGGTGTTTTATCGAAAAAAAATACTGATAATAAAACTACTAACATGCTACAAATTACATAATAGTCTGTAATTATTATTGAATAGTTTGAAAAATACTTCGCAATACTGTCTATTGTCTTATAATGACTATCATTCAGCAGCAGATTTTGCAATGATAAAACCATTTCCCCTAATTTATTGTCTTTACTAGATTACATATGACATATCCATTTCAGCAAAAAGAATCTTACCTGTTTAGTCTTTCTGTCACTTCACTCTCAATATTCAAAAGGTAATATGAAAGCAAATTTCTTTTTAACCACAACACATACACTCGAAAATATATGGTAAGACTTTTTTCCACACTTTTTACTATAGTTTCATACCTTCTATAACTTTAGGTAGGTTTTTAAAAACTATATAAATATTATTAAAAATTTTAATAAATGTTTTAAAGAAATTATTTTGATTGTTATCGTCCAAATTAGATAATAAAATCAAATAATAATCAAAAACTTTATAAGCGAAGAGATTATTAAGTTATACTTAAGTAAGTATTTTATATTCAATAAAAATCTAATGAAGATAAACATCTCTGTGAAATGAGTTTTATACTTATTTATTTAACAATTTTACTGACGGCAAGATATGTATTTTGATAGAATTTGATATGTATTGGAAAAAATAATTAGAAAACATTATTGAGAAAACTATAGAGTATTTGTAAACCGCTTAAGTAAATTACTACAACAGTGCAATAAATTCACATTTGAGAGTAAATAAATAAAATATTCCAAAGCTTTATCGAATAAAATAAATGTTTCTTATTTAAAATTACAAAAAATTTATCACATAAATAAATAGTATAAACTTAAATGGTATAAAATCAAAAAAAAATATGTGGCTTATTTCCAATTTAATTTGCAACAATTCAGCATTCCGGCATAAAAATACTCTCTTATATGTATTCAAAAATTTCGAATAAAAATATTTTACAGCATCAACTTTCATTAGATGATAAATTAAGTTTCTCAGAATTTATTTCAATTAAATTCTTTTTTGATATTTAATTAAAAAACAAATTGTTTCAAAGAAAAGATAATTTATCATCTTCTCGAGTTTATTGGTCTAGTTAAAAGAATTATTTAAATTAAAGTCGGGTGTAAATAATTAACTTTAAGTGAAATAACGTGGGACGAATCACATACACAAAATGTAATTTTATAAAGCTTGAAAATTATTTATTCAGTCATCGATCATTAGGCTTTGTGTATGCAAATTATAAAATAATCAGATTAAATCAATTTAATTTTCCAGCCAATTCATATTAATGATTTTTTTATTTCTTCTTTTCTACGCATTCGTAATTCTAAGATAAATTGTTTCAGCTGGAAAAAATTTTTTGTATAATATTAGAATTATTATAATTAAACATTTAAATCAACAATGTTATTTAATCAATTGTTCTCAAAAAATTAAACATTTAGGACTGAAAAGCAAATTAGTTATCATTATCTCTTGAATTTATATATTATAAAATCCTAATTGAAATTAAATTGATTAACTACGGAAACCACTTTTATTGTATTAAAAGCAAATTTCATGAATACATTTTTTTGTGAGAACAAATGGTGATTTATATATATATATATATATATATATTATATATATATATATATATATATATATATATATATATATATATATATATATATATATTATTATATATTGACATTCACTTTTCAGATGAGAGTCGAACCTAAAAAACAATTCAGCTGAAAGTTACAATTCTAATAATTATATTGAACTGATTTTTCACAAAATCATTTGATATATATATATATTCTCAAATTTCTTTCTGAAGTTACAGATAAGAGGAAATTTCTTTGTGAATTTTATGACAAGAACGAAGAGAACATAAAGTTTTCAATACGTAAGGATGAAATTTTTGATTTAGTTATTTACTATATATTTGGATATTTCCCAGACTATTCAAACCTTGATAAATGATTAAAATACAAAATGAAGTTTTCAAAAATGGGCTTAAGAAATTTCCTCTAGTTTGATTTGCTTATCGCACAAGATCACTAATTCAATCGTGGCCTACAGTTTATAGTGGATTTTGAAGCACTGTGCAAACATCATCTCCGAAGTGGAGGTTAAACTCACGAACTGTTCAATTGATGGCCAGAGGAAGGAATAATAAGCAAGAATAACGACTGCAACATTTTCTTGTAGGAACAAGTAAGTGAGGATAAAAAGGATTATGTCTATTTCCAATTATGTATAACTTAGACAATTTAAAATTTGGAAGATTCCAGAAGTATTTGTAATATTTACATAGTATGCAATTTATATAAAATATAAAATACAACTGTAATTATTTAGGAAAACAATTTTCTTCCTTCTTAATTGTAAAATAAATTTGATGAGAAATAAAAATTACTTAAGTTCTATCACTAAGACAGATCGATGAAAATTGCACTTTACATTTTATTAAATTTTATGAAATTTTAAATTCAAAATAGGTCACATTGTATATTTATCAGGTGTGATATGCATACACATTAAATTTTCTCTTATTTAATTTGCATCTCTAACATTAATGACACATAAAAATGTATCGATGCATTAAAAATTTTCCCTCACTGCTATAAAAATAATGTCAATATTAAAGATGCTTAAAAAAAGGTCATTAAATTCATTCGTCATTAAATTTTTCACATGTAATGTAAACCCACAATGCACACATATGCATTATATTGGATCAGTGTTTGAGTTAATAATTATTTATTAAAATTGTCTTGGGATGCTTTGGTAGTTAAACATTCTACTTTAAAATATTGACTTTATGTTTAGTAATAAACTCACGCAGTGTCTGATTATGACATTGTTTAATAGAAACAATAATATTAATGAAAAATTATGTGTTACACATAAACAAATGTTGCTTATGCTATTGGGTAATATGTTAGATAAAATTTAAATTTGAGTAAGTAGATTTCAGAAGGAGGCTTTTTTCCCCTTTTTCAACCTAACATGTATGAGAAATATAGACTCATATTAAAAATTAGTAAATGGCTTAGAAATAAACAATTAAACAATTAATATAATATCTACCTTCTGGTAAACATCTGATGTTCCTTTTTCCTAAGAATTGAGTATACAGCCTTCAAAGTTTTCTATGTTTGCTCTAATTCAAGTTCTTAATAATATTTACAGTTCTCTAATTTCCTATAAATTGTATAAACTTGGCATTTTCAAATTGTCTGTTCACAAATTTAAGACTAAGCAATTAAATGACACAATACAAAAAATGAAAAAAATTTGCTTCCTCGAAATCACTATTTTTGCGCTTATCTCTCTTACAATTTTTGATATCAAGAATACTGATTAGTATACGAAAATTTTCTTCGTCTATTTTCCGCTACATATTAAATTTTTGTTTTATTTGACATTAACTGTCGAGGGAATATTTGCATAATTATTTTAAATTTAGAAAAGCCATATGGTTTTCAAAATTTTTAGCAATGTAATTTGTTTAAAAAATTATTTTTATTTATTATTACTGAAACACTCTCTGAATATTATGAATATATGCATTACTCCCACTTATAATTTTACTAACACACATTAATGGAATAATTCTGTCAACATCTTGAGTATAGAAGAAAATTTTTAAAAAAAATATTAGGCAGAATTATTATCTATCACATTCGATAAATGCATCGTTGCAAATACTGATGCGCTTAAAATATTTTGAATTACGGTTCAAAATGATATGGTTAACGTTATTCATTAAAAATTCTGTCATGCATCTTAGGTAGTTTTTAGTATGGCAAACTTTTTATCCCTAAAACATTTAACATCAAATAATTATCGTGTAAATATAGCACATATAACAATTAAGCACACATAAAATTCGTTATTTTTTAAAATTAGCTATTTATCCAAAATATTCTAACTTTGAGAAGGGAATAATAGGAAATATGCCCGAAAATGAATAAGAGATACCCTGCACTATTGAGTCAGCACGCGCAACTCCTTCTGTAAAGCAGTCACTAAGTAGTGTTTGACCAATGATGTGTTAGCGGAAATCCTGTATAGTTAAGGAAACTGAAGCACCATATTGGCATCGGGAAAGATTTCAAAGACCAAAGGCTGTATCTTTGAAACATTCGTTAATCAATGTGGTGTCAATGTGATCTTCCTAACTGAACTTTGTTAATTTGTTTCAAGTATTGTAAATTGTATGTAGAAAAACAGTGATTGACGTTTGTGACTTCCATTCGAATCTTTTAGCAGACTTTTAAATTTAAGTGGAATGCTCAAAAATAGATTTAAAAAAAGGCAATCTCTTGATATAAATACAAATTTGTTTAATATTAAATGTTTATCTAAATATAAAAAGTAAATTATTTTTATTTTTTAAGTAAAAATTGGACCTAAACTATTTATTTTATATTCCTGAAGATAGAAATGCTAATTTTTGTTCGTGTTTCAGTTCTTTTCAATTGCTAACAATATTCATATCAGTCAATGACTGACTAATACAGATTATAGACAATATTTTTCAAATTGCTTTCAAAGATTTGTTTGCTGTGCAAATGAAATATATCAGTTGTAAAAAGTTTATATATATATATATATATATATATATATATATATATATTATATATATATATATATATATATATATATATATATATATATATATATACATTCAAAAATCTATAAATGTCATAGTAAATTGCGCAGTTTTGCCAGCTTATGCCTCATTATGTGATTATATATACATATACATATAAATATGATCACATAATGAGGCATAAGTTGGCAAAACTGCGCAATTTACTATGACATTTATAGATTTTCGATTTCTTTTATTTGTATTCTCTTGTCTTATCACCTAATAACTGGACTAAAAATATGTTACTATGCTTCTTTGTTTTAATTTTTCACCCTGAATAATCTTTTCCCATGGAAACAAGTTCATTATTTTTGAAATCATTTTATTTTTAAAGAGGCATAAATGAGTGCTGTCATTGTGTCAGCAAAACCAAATAAACTCAGCGCAGTTTCATTGTTATTCTTGAAAATTTTGGCTATGCATCTCCTTAGATAACAATAACCAAAGAAATCCTACATGATGCTTCTGTAACAACTTTTATTTTGGCGTGAAATTTTTGCTTTGTTTTGACAGCTTTTCAGAAAAGTTCAGGAATTTTTCCTCCTCTTTTCTTTTAATTTTAACTTATAAGCTGCACTTAACTCGGATTACCACAACCGTTTTAACTTGTTTTTAGTTCTTAATTATTTTTAAGGGTACACAATAATCTAAAAATGAACAAAAACTTTAACTGCTTGCTTCATTTCCATGATATCTATTCCAAATTTCAGTACAAAATTTCCAATATTCTCAGATATATATCATTTATAAACGTTTATTACTAATCAGGTACATTAATTTTTGGAGCTTTTATTATTTTAATGATTTTTCTGGTTTTTTTTTCTTTCTGGACTAAGCTGTTCAAAGCGTATATATTTTTCTTGTTATTATTAAATATAAATATATTGATATATTTATTTGCTAATCTCTCTTTCTTCCTTTTTCACACATGCTCACAAACATATACATCTTGGATGAAATAAACAACTGATTTGGTTGATCTTAAAGATAATTGCATCCCCTTGTAGTACATAATTTCCTAAATTAAAATAAAATTTAGTGTTTTACACACTTCAGATAATATTTTGTAAAATGTAATTTGGGAATAGTGTTCTCTTCATGATGCATCTGTATATAGTTACATTATTAAATAGTTTGGTGATAAACTGTAATTTGTACAAAAGGGGTCAGCTCTCTTATTCATTCTTGGAAGTGGTAAGCGTGGCCCCGGTATAATTTGCGTGAAACAAGTTTCACTCAGAGTTTTCCTGATTTCAAATTACATGTTAGAGTGTGTGATTCATAGACTCAGTTACAGTTCTGCTCAGAAAATATCTTATGTTCTTGCAGTTCAGGGAGCCAAATTATATCAGTACATATTTTTGAAAAGTTTCGGAAGATACACTGATTGCGCAGAAAATTACTCTCAAGTTCTCAGCAGTATTTCTTGAGATGGATGACAAGAAAAGTGCTTGGAATACGAATATTTTAAATTTATTAGAGATAAATAAAAGAATTTTTTTCAAAGAATTCATTTAATGATTTACTTATATAAGAAATTTTTTTAAATAATTCTTCTGCTTATTGATAATTTATGGAAGAATAGTAAAATCAGTTTTATAAAGTATAAATTAAAAAAAAACTCATTTAACTTGGGATCGGTATTTAGCTTAAAATATTAATAAAATTAAAAGTTACTACCTTATATACTGACTATGAGATATTATATAAATACTTGAAAAATAGATGTTGGATCATTATCTTAAAGCGTGTATATTAGCTATTTATGTTCTGTTTCCAAATATGAAATTGATAAATTCCTCACGCAATCTTAATATAAATCATAGCAACAATACAATATTATATTTCCTAAAAATTGTATATTTTATTTCCTAAAACAATTATTTTCAATGACATTACAAAACTAATATAAATTCCGCATGTTCAAAAATAGTGAGAATGAAATGTTATCCTCTTATTAGTTCAATTTAATTAATCAAAGTTAATTTTAAGAAACTTAATTTTGTTTTCGATATAATATATTACATACTATTTATTCAGGTAAAATATTTCAGGCATAAGTAACTTGAGTATTTTAAAATAAATTAATGTATAGTGTTTTTTTTACAGCTGCAAAGAAGAATAGCCCTATAACAAACTTTAAATCATCACCGATATGATTATAATTCATATTTTTCTATTAATTTCTTATGTTACTTAAACAAAATGATCAAAAATTCCTTAACTTACATTAATTCAATAGAATTCTGAAATTTTAGGCGTGTATAAGTTTACGTTTGAAATTTATGGTATTACAATTTAAATGTATCAAATTCCAATCTGAACTTATTTTCTTATTAGCATATTCTATACTTCCCCACATTTGATAAATATTGAAAATTATTCCTTTGCGATATGTAAACATTCCTTTATTTGTATTATCCTTACTTTGACAATTTTACTTTTACATTGATAGCATATGCATGATATTTTCTAAATGAAAGATAGTTATTAAATATTACAGACTTTAGTACAGAAATTGTTCAGGGGAAAACTTGGGTTAAAATCAAATGTATATAATAACATCTCTTAATTATATATATTCAAACGAAATAATTCAGTTTATAATCTGCAAATATTGAATGGGAAAGATAAATAAATTTACAAATACCTAGTTATAATTTATTATGCAAACTAAAAACGATACTCTATTTACATTGTCTATTAAAGTATAAAAAAGAATTATTTAGAAATATGTCTTCGAGAATAAAAGATCAAAATAATTTAGAATCTGATAAGCAAAGAATTAGTTAATTTATTAGTATTAATAAGTTGTCTCTCTCTTTTATCATTTAAAGGAAGTTAATTTCTTAATCTTTTATTGAGAATTTTTTTTCCTTACTTTGGAACTAAGTTACGTAAATAATAAGAATTAAGTTTTTTCTACAGAATATGAACTGGAATTTTAGATAGATAGTGAGCTGAAAATGTTTGAGAATTAAAGAAAGTTTTAGCAAGCCTTATATGTCAACGAAGAAGTTTGACAAGACTTTAAAATGTTGCTCAAGCTGCCTACTCTTCTTTTCTTTGCCAAACTTCATTATATACATGTTTATTTCTAAAGAAAATTCTTTACATTTTGTTTAATATAGTTATAATTACTTTTGAAGCATTTCATTCAGGTTTAGTCAAAGAGAAATAATCTGACTTATAATATTAGGTTGTTTGGAAAGTTATTTCGTTTTTTATAAAAATGAAAAAAGTATAGCGAATGAAAATTCAATTGAATTATAATTCTAGTGCAACAACTGTTGCCCTCTTTTTGGTAGTACCATGAATCCACACTTTCAAAATGCTTAGTTTTTACAAGCAAAAAACTGATCCAAGTGTAAAAAACGAAATTACTTATCGAACAACCCAATAGTTTTTAATTTAAATTATGTCAAAGAGCAATATGTAAATTGCTGGGAACAAACCATGAAACATAAACAATTTTGTGTGTTTAACCAAACTACCTAACAAGTCAAAGTCAATGAAATATACTCAAAAATATTTTTTATTTACCAGTATATATATATGTCTGTTTGTCTGTCTGTGTGTGTGTGTGTGTGTGTGTGTGTGTGTGTGTGTGTGTGTGTGTGTGTGTGTGTGTGTGTGTGTGTGTGTGTGTGTGTGTGTGTGTGTGTGTGTGTGTGTGTGTGTGTGTGTGTGTGTGTGTGTGTGTGTGTGTGTGCGCCACTACTTCATACTATAAAACCTCACATTTTTCAAAATAACACTAACAAACAAAGTAACAATAGTATTTAGCAGAAAATTAGGAAATGTAAAATAATATTCTTCACATTCAGTTTCGGGATTTGTATTTTTCTTTTTATTAAATTATATATTTTTATTTTATCCAATGTCACTCTTATAGTAATTATATGATTATATGAATAAAAACCATTGTTTTTGAAAATTATTTTAAACATTCTTTTTATATTTGAAATAATACTCTGGCAATACTTATTTAAAGTATATTCATGAAATAATGATAATTATTTTAATTGCATCGGTTTTATTTTTGGCATTTAAAACAAAATCTTCTGGTCTATACAATTTGCTGGAAATATTTATTGGGGAATAGCAAACCCTTCATAAATTCCCAACGTAATTAAAATATTTATGTTTATAATATTTGAAGATTAATTTTAAGCTGTGAGAGATAAAATCTGGAGTTATATATATATATTGAAGCTATGACAAATTACTACTTTATTACGATGGCAATATATCTTTTAAACCTGTAACTACAAAGACTTCCTTATAATGATCTAAGTTTTCTAAGCTGCTTTATGTAGAATCTGTATTGATCGAAGACTAATTTAAAAATCCTACTTTGTTAATGGAAATGGATAGTATATAAAGAATTATAAACTACTTTTTTAATTTCTCTAATGTGTTTAAATTTTAAAGAAATACGTTTTTAAGAAATTATCTAATTTGTAAAATGAATAATGTAAAATATTTTTTTTTATATTTTACTTCGAATGATTGTGAAATTCAATCATTTTAAGCGCACTCAGATTTCTGAATATTTTGTTTTAGTTTTTCCATAAACCTAATAGTTGCTTGGAGTAAACATTTTTCAGTTTTTTGCGAGTTACTGTTGAACAATTAATAATGTTCCTCTTGATGCAGTTTTCAGAGGGAATGCTGGTGAGTTTTCTAAGTCTCTTTATTTATGACATGTAAATATGATCAACTATCTTTTAAAATTATCTTAGAAGATATATATATATATATATATATATATATATATATATATATATATATATATATATATATATATATATATATATATATATATATATATATATATATATATATATATATATATATATATATACATAATTTTTCTTTAAGCAAACAAGTTATATATTTCAATGTATGATTTTCGGTGTATTTATTATGTTTCGTTCAATAATATAAAAGAAATGTCAAGAGCATTGTGAATGAATTTTTTCACAATTTATGCAGCAACATAATCAGGCACTTCATTAATAAATTACAAGAGAAGTTATTAAAGAAATAAACATATACCTCGATAACATATCCATGAATACGTGGTTACAGTACCCTGAATATTATACAAATCAAATATGCAACACAGGTTTTATAAAATGCATCAACATTGAGAATAAAATAGGCAACCGGCCTAGTTTTTAAGAACTAAGAAGAAAAGTTGATCTTTTATAAAGATTTATTTAACAATATGCAATAGATCATCAATTACAATCTTCTCAATTGAGTTTAATAGTATATATACAAGCAATTACTATAATGGAAGAAACGTCAGTTTGATTAAAAGCATCCTTTTTTGAATCAGAAAAATACAAATATTTACACATTATATTTACATATACATATATATATATATATATATATATATATATATATATATATATATATATATATATATATTTATATATATATATATATATATATATATATATATATATATATATATATATATATATATATATATATATATATATATATATATATATATATATATATATATATATATATTATAGCAAAATATTTACACTAGAAATTTAATTCTAAGTAAGATATTTAAATGAATATTATGCAAAGCAAGAATAAAAGTGAGTTTAATCCTAGAGGAAAGCATCAATAAAAATTAAAAATGTAGTACCTTTTCTTTTAAAAAATCAGCTACAGAATTATTGGTGATGTTGTGTTAAGATATGATATAACATTAATGTAACAAAAATGGAGTTTCAAATGTAATAGTTTTTTGATATTAAAGTAATACAAAATTATCAGAAATTTTTCAGTAACGAATTTTGAGCGCAATTATTTATCTATTATTCTATTAGTATTGCGACTAGTTTATTATCCCATAATTCTTATAAGCAATTAGTTTAATTTTACCTTGGGAAAGAGTTACAGAGCAAGGTTATTTTTTTCCGGTGAAGTTTGATGATAACGTAAATAGATTTTCAAGCGGACAAAAGTTAAATTTTTGTGAAGACTGATTGCTTGTGAATCATTTAAAAAATTTTAAATGAGCTCACTCCTCAGAGCAAAAAGTTTCTGATTCTCAGAGCTTCTGATTGTACTTCTGTCGGAGTCACTGCTTGGTAGTTTTCAAGGTTTTCTCCCTAATGATACGTGATAAGGTCCACTGTCAATGAAAAGTCCTCCCATAAAGCAATTTATGTAAAATGCCTTACATCAGTTTAGAACGTTAGACTGTCCACTACGTAGAGTCAAAAATTCTGAAATAGTTAACATAGTTTTATAGAGGCGAAAGGAAAGCTAATGGGATATGATGTTTAAAATAATTTAAGTTACCTTTTCCATTAATAAATGGGTAGATTCTTTGGAATGATCGCGAAATTTTCAAGTTTATTAAATTCTTTATCAGTATAAATTGCATTGTATTGGAGTTTAGAAAACCACATTCAAAGTGCTTCTAAAAAAGTTAGATAAATGTATAAAACATAAAAATATAGAAACAAGATGTTTTTGATCACTCTCAAAGTAATACGCTTTTGATACAATACACTAATGACATAGTTGATAAAGCTGATGAAATGAGTTAGTGAAGACCACTTTGTGGATCAACCAAAGCATACATGTCACACGTCTGTAGAACATATTCCCTTGATGACTCTCTTGAAGCGGGGGAACAGAAATAAGTCTGCAGGCTCCAGATCAAGTGAGTATGGTGAATGAGTGATAACAAATACATGATGAGTGCGATCAAAACTTGATAAATGATGGTGTTGACAATGTCCTTGCTGATATCAATCGTAAAGATAGTAGGCGATTGTTTAACAGCATCTGTTGCACTTCCTCGTTGTTATTGGTCGTCATACTATGTTGAGGTTCGACATGAACGAGGTTAATCATTTACGTTACCTTTCTCTTACGAAAACGCTTAAACAAGTCGACATGCTATTTTTATCACTGCATCTGTTCTGTACAATTGAATCAACTTTGTATGGCAATTTATTTTTAATTTGTAGCAAAACTTTATGCTTTGCTCTATTTCAATATGATTAGAGTTCTAGATATACATAGTTCAATTGTTATTTACAAACAGCTTTGCTTCAGTTTTTGCTCTGTAGTCTCTCCATTTGTTTCTACCAGCACATGTCGAGAGACGCATTTTTATCTCGCGTTGTTTGTGAGATATCCATCCATTCATTGAACTTATCTGCACCTACTACATGAGATAACCCTTTCTTCTTCTCGCCGCTTTTGCTTCCAAATGTCCCTTAAAGTTTTGAAACGAGGCAATGGTTTTAAGATAGAATTAAAAATTTTTTTTTGCTTAGAGGAAATGACATTTTAGTAAAATACCATGAATATATCAAAATAGTCCCCAGCTAGAAGATTAAGGGATAATAATTTACTTATTCTTTTGCCAGATATTATTTTGTAATCTTGTATTAACAGGAAGTTTCCTGCTACAAATAACCAATTAAAAAAATAAATTATTTTAAAAAATAAAAAAGAATTGATATTGATGTGATAGTAAATTTTATGCTTCATTTTATCTTAATTAATAAAAAAAATAATTATGGCACAAGACTAAGAAAATGTTTGTGACTTTTTTATTTTATGACATTTCATGTTTAATTAATAAATTAGATATAAGAGAGAAGACTTTTAATTTTCTTTTTACATCATTCTGAAGATATGTAACTAGAATTAATTTGTAATAGAGAGAGAGAGAGAGAGTGCTTTGTAAACATATTAAGAATTAATCAAGCTCTTTCTCTTACAATATTTATTCAGTAGGATGGGTTGAAGATTGAAGAGACATTTTGAATTTAATTTTCTGTTTTTTCCTTTTTTAATATTTTTATTGCTTGCCATATAAAATCGAAAACTAGGATAAATGGTCTAATGCATTATTGAAATGTATAGAACTTTGAAGTTTGGGTTAAAATATTTTATTTTTCCAACAAATTATTATTTTTCGTTTGATATTTTTTATTCATTTGCATAATAAAAACTCATTTAAATCTTACATTTTTAGTTCAGTAGTTGTTGCATTTATGTAATTTTAATTTTTTATGCTAGAATTTATGAAGAAATTTTCCTTACTTAAGTGCAGCATTGTAAGATTCTTAATTTGGCAGTTTCTTTGTGACGTAAATTGATCTTTAGAAAGTTTTACAAATAACTGAAGCTCAACTTCAAAGAAAATTAATTTTGAGTAACAATTGACAAATTTGTATTTTTTCTTTTACTATAAAGATATTTTTAAAAACACAACTCAAAAAGCATATTCTATTTATTTTATAAAACAGAAAATTTTATTTAAGTATAAAAATTATTCTCTCTAATTTCTCAAATGAGAATTCAATGAAATAAAAGAATGTAAAAAAAAATTCTAATACTTTTAATAGAAAATGTTCTTTCATAAAGAAATATTTTTTAAATCAGATGTCTCTTTGAATTTTCCTGTTATTTCTTTTAATTCAAGTATAATTATATATTGTAGAATATTTTAATAAATCCTTATATTTCTGATATCACATGGGATGTTTTCGTTTATCTAGACTGTTTATTTTAAATGAAAGAATTGTTTCAGACGAGTTAATACTGAATGTTTATTGGGTATTACGTAACCTATTTGCTTAGCTGTAAAAATTTAATTCCTCTGAAGAATAAAACGACATGATGACCCCAGTATTTAACAGAACAATTTATTCGTAAATGAATTGCTTATGGTTGTACAACATGTGAAATCTCTCATTCCCGAAGAAACAATTTACCATGATGGAGAAAAGAGATCGATTGCAACTTTTTATCGAGGAGAGGAAATTTTACGTGTACAATAAAGAGTGCTAGTTAAAGAACTTATTTTTAAAAGCTTAAGTGTAACATACTAAGAGGAGTTTTAAGTACAGTCTCTATTCAACTATAAAACAATGGATAAAACTGTTTCGAGGGAATTGGAGGAGGAAGAGTTTCCTAAAAGTTTTTAGATAATATGGTCTAAGGAGTGTTTTCCAAATTTCCGGGTTCGCATCCTGATATTTAAACGAAGAAGATTTATAGTTCTGTAATAAATATATCTCCATTTTCCAACTCTTTTTAAACTTTGTTTTTACTTAGAAATTATCACTTTGAAATGTTGAAAATTTTAAATATTTCATTGTACCTAATTTAAACTTGGTACAGAATCTCTCCTCAAACTTGTAACAAATAATAAATTTGCTGTTATCCTGTTATTAAAGTTTTATATCAAGACCTAAGAAATTGAAATATCTCGGTCTACCAAAAAAGGCTTTAAAATAATTTAGTTCATTAAAATTCTTGTATATATATATAAATGTGTGTGTGTGTGTGTGTGTGTGTGTGTGTGTGTGTGTGTGTGTGTGTGTGTGTGTGTGTGTGTGTGTGTGTGTGTGTGTGTGTGTGTGTGTGTGTGTGTGTGTGTGTGTGTGTGTGTGTGTGTGTGTGTGTGTGTGTGTGTGTGTGCGTGTGTGTGTGTGCGTGTGCGTGTGCGCGTGCGCGTGTGCGCGTGTGCGTGTGCGTGTGCGTGTGTGTGTGTGTGTGTGTGTGTGTGTGTGTGTGTGTGTGTGTGTGTGTGTGTGTGTGTGTGTGTGTGTGTGTGTGTGTGTGTGTGTAGGATTTTCGAAAGAAATGTGTATTATACTAGTTAAAAATATATATTTTAAACGTAAATTTATTTTTCTTACTTATTGACCTTTACAATTTTAATGCATTGCTTTGTGAAATTTTTATCTGAAAGAGAAAGAAACTTGTTAATTTGATGCACAATATAAATTTATCAAGCATCCCTATGAATTGAAATTTTTAAAATTATTTCGCAAAATGGTCAAAAAGAAAATCAACACCACATATATTTCTCACAAAAATTTTAATTAATTAATTCTGAAATCACATATAAATAATGCATTGAATAAGGTATTTCTAAATAATCAATATAATGTCTGAGGTAACGATATCACACACTTTCTATGTATATATTGATAGAGAGAATCATTTAATATGAATTACATAAAATTGTATAAAATGTCTTAACGGACAAACAAAAGAGAAATTTCAATGCGTTCTAAACACTTTCATAATTATCGAGAAATTCGTGGAAAGTTACCAATTAAATATTTCATCCATTAATGATGAACATTTTGTGATTTCATTAAAAATATAATTAATTACTTTTCTATATTATCTGGTATTATTACCATACCATATTGCACTGTATCTTCCAAGGAATCGAATTACTCTATGCGGAAGTTTCCTTAATTAAAATAAATTTTAAATTATTAAATAAGCGAAATACAATTTTATTGATTTTAGGCAAGTAATTAGAAAAGTGAATTTAAGAGTCATAATGAAAGGCACTAGTATTAAATTACGAGGAGCTAGAAATTATTCGTAAGTAAATATTAATTATTTCTGTTTATTTTTATTTTCATATTGTTGTTTTATTCAATTGGTTATCCTCACCCATTCAGGACAAGAATATCAAATTTTTAGTTTCAATTGAACATTTATATAGTACATTATATATTTAAGTTTTATAAATTCGAAAAACCATATATTGGAAAACTCCATAAAATGATATTTTATCTTATTTCTACAAAATTCAAAATTCTCCTTAAATGAAAATAAAACACACTCTTCTTTTAACGATGTAAGAGTTTTATTGATAAAAGATCAAATTTTTTCCCGAAAAAGAATGTCACTGAAATCATTCCTTTTCTAAATTATTAAATAGAATGATTTAATTATATTTTTAAAATACTTTTGCCTGCAAATTATTTATTTATTTTTTATAAGCCAATTACTTTTTATAACCTTAACTTTTATTCTAAGCTTTAACAGCTTTTAATTTTCAACTATATTTTAAGACAAGTCAATTTTAAAAACATTTGATTATCAGTTATAAAAGTAACTCTAAGTTTTGATATTTTGATACATGAATCCAATTTGTTTTAGAACTATGTTTATTTATAACACTTTCAGATTACTCTAGAAATCACATCAATAAATAATTTTTTTTTACCTTTACATTTTTTGGAGCAATGAATGTGCACCAATAAAAATCCAATTTATTTATTCTTTAAATATGTTAACATAAAATTTTCCGATAATTTATTTCTAATATTTTAGTTTCTAATTTTATTCCATCATATTTGAAAAGCTTTTATGTAAATATTCTTTTAAATCTGCTTCTTAGAAAATTCAACTCAGTAAATATTATTGTGATATTTATTTAAATTCATTATAATACTACTTATAGGAGTTCAATACTTCCTAAATACGGATACGGTTTTAGATTGTTGGATCTATCATCAGATTAATTTCTTAATTTCAATGCATAAATTATTTACCATAATTAAGACAACTGGAATTATAAAAATTCATAACCATTGTGCTGTTATTATCAATTTATACCCAATTACTATTTGTTCCGAAGACTTCCAGAATAACTTTACAGTTCTGAAATTATTAGTAGGCAGCCTAAGTACCCAAAAAATCTCTTGTAATCCATCGTGTAAATAAATTTCAGGAAAAACTTTTCATAAATAATGCACCATATTCCCGAATCGAAAGCAGGAAGACTTCTCAGCACCTACCATGACAGGGTCTACAAAGAAAAAAGAAGCACAACATTTATGTCCCATTGCTTAACAGTTATGGAGATTGAATCCAGGACCTTTCACTCTAGAGAAAGCTATCATACCACTTGGCCACGATGAACATAAAAATTTGAGTTCTAAAATCATCTGGAGCAAAAGCTAGTCTTTCTTTCTTTCCAACTGTAAAATAGAACTTTGACAAATCCACATGATTTTTGTTGAATTATTTAGATCTTTCTTAGTATTTTACAGTTTTTTTATTTCCGAAATTGTAAACACTATTTTTCAATAAAAAATGTTGCATATAAACTATTTTTTTTTTCATTTTAAGAGATTATCAATTTTTTTCTAACTACTTTTATTCTTCTATCCATGTAGATTTACATATTAAAACACGCATTTATAAATAGATTTGAAAAAATTATGTTTTCTTATTTTTAGTAACAAAAATTATTGTATTAAAAATTAAACACAGTTTTCTACATAATAAATAAGAGTTAAAGCAAATTTATCTTCAAGGTTCGAAATAATTTAGATCTTTTTTTGGAATTGTAGTAGATTGCTTCTGAATATAAATTCGTATTTGCTAACTTTCTCTCGAACCCTTTCCAATTTCTTAAAAGTATGACTTAGTAGCAGAGCAAGTTTATTCAAAAAAACTCATAATTTTTCTTACGTTGTTTTACTTTTTGATATCGTACTATCAGCATTGAAGAAAATCTGAAATCTACAGCTGAGGTGGCTATTTCTTGTCTTAGAATACCCATAGCCATTAATACACATAGCTGTGTATAAAATATTTCTTGAAAATATTCCAAAACGCAGAGCAGCTATGGGGGCATCATTCTTCTCTTTAAAAGTATGCATTTTTTCTTATACCAACACATCTTGCTGTCCTGTTCTTTGTTATAGAATAATGTGTGTGTTGGGGGTGTTCATTTTCTTCCCCTTCTATTTGTTTCCAAGTGTTGATTAATCTTTTAAATTAGTGTGACTTCTAAACAATTACTCCTTTATTTCTTAGCTTTTTTAATATATTTCATTCAGAAACTCAGGTGCATAGTTCATATAATTCTATTTTTATTTAAAATATACAATATCTAAATCTTATCAGCAACAAATTTTACTTCATATTTTCTCTTAGAAAATTCCTTATATCTTCAACTGCTTTTGGTTCATGAAAGCTAATCTTTTGAATTGTATTTTGAAGTGATTTCAAATGCATTCATTCCCATCTTTCAATTCTTCATTAACTGTTTCATGAAATTCAGATACACATTTTTGAATTCCTAACTCATTTTCAATCTGCTCTTCAATTTTTTCTTTTAATCTCTTTTCTCAATTTTAATGATTTTATATCATATCTGATTTCTTCTTTGAGAGAGAGGAAAATCTTTTTTTTCTACGTTTTTCCTTTATTTCCTCTAAAGTAATTTCAAAGACTTACGAATTTTATTTTGCGCGGGTGTAAATTTTTATTATTAGGTCGTAAATTTTTATTTTACTGATACAAATTGTAATTTTACAGCAATACATTTAAAAGTAAATAAATATAATTGCAATGAAATCTATTTTAAGTTCAAAAATTTATTAATGTAAATAAAATAATTTTAAAGTTTAAGTACACAGTTAGATTACTAGGCAAATTTAGCTCAAGATTAGAAAAATTAATTTATTAGTTGATTTATATATATATATATATATATATATATATATATATATATATATATATATATATATATATATATATATATATATATATATATAATATATATATATATATATATATATATATATATATATATATATATATATATATATATATATATAACTACATGAGAATTTTATAATATATCAAGATACATAAAAAATCAAATATAATTAGTCCAAAATTTATAACAAAGGCACTTATTATTAGAATTGCTTAAATATAAAAAGAGTTGTTAATTTCTTTTGATTCAAATAAATTTATAAAAGAAGATAACTTGGAATCTTTAAAAATAAAATAATATACAATAATTGTACAACAGTAAAAGATCAAAGTGATTTAATTGAATTATGAATGCGTAGAAAAATGTCATCCATAATTTAATTAAATTAGTTTCATTATTCTATGCTTTTTAATATAAGAAAAATTCCAACTATTTTATTTGTACCAGTTTGCATTCAATATAGAATCCAATAAACTATCCAATAAACTATAATAAATATAGTTAATAATTTGACTAGGGAGGAATTTCTTTGACTAGGGAGGAATGCAGTTAGAAAACGTTTGAACATTTTTTTGCTAGATTTACTAAATTCTACCTCTTTATCGTGTTCTTGCTCTTTATATTTATTTATGTTGAGAAATATTTCGTATTTTTACATTAAAATAAGCATTATTTATAAGCAAATTTATTTTTTGTAGACAATGTATTATTTTACTAATATAAATAATATAACAATCTTTTAAATATATGTATCATGATAAAGTCATTTTCTATTGCATTTTTTAACACTTTTCAAGTTTGGTTTAGAAGTTAAACCAAGGATATAATTAATGTCATTATAGATACAATAGATTGGAAAGAAAAATATAGATATGTTATAATTTTTATATATAATTATTTTTATTATAATCAAATATATTTTATTTAGATACAATGGCAAATTGTTATAATTAAAAAAATTAATAAGCTTATTCATGGAATTAATTATATAATAATAATGATATTTAAAATATAATACAGAAATAAAACATTTTTTGTTTTCGTTACATCTGTATTTTTTATTAAAGAATTTATTTGCTTTCTACGATTAACAATATTTAGGTATTAAATACATATAAAAATTATCACTTTTATGGAAAAATGTTTGAGATTGATTAGGTATATTCACTTCTGATGGATCTAGATTCACATTTGATATAACTGAATTTACTTCTGATAAAACAAAATTCACTTTTGATAGAACCAGATTCACTTCTGATAGGAGTAGATTAACTTCTGATAGAATTAGATTAATCTCTAATAGAACTAGATTCATTTCTAATAGAACTAGATTCAGTAACTGACTATAGTATTATAGTTTTAGATTTAAAAGGACTCCTTATATAACATGAAAATCTAAACTGAAATTAACAATGTGAAAATAGAGATTAAAAATGCTCATAATGTGTTGAAAGGTATATTTGCATATGAGAGGGGGATAAGTGAAAAAAGAAGAATAATTCATACAGAAATTCAAATTTTGTGGTACCTATGTGTGTTAAAATACTCAAACTTTGTGTACATGGGAATTATATATTGGAAAAAATGAATAGCAAAGGAGATATTGATTAGTGTAGGAGGTGAACATAGAATAAAATATTTTTGTCTTTTTAAATCTAAATAATATTATGTAAATATAATATCATATTATCAATATTGCTCTAGTAATCTAATTACTTAATGTATGATTTAAAAATTTTGGAAATTGTGTTTGTGATAGTGGAAACCATTAGAAATGTTTATGAAAAATAAGTCTAATCTGAAAACAAAGTCTAAGTGAAAGTCTAATATACTCTATTTGGGATTCAATTATATCTGTGCACCTTGCGAAATGCTTACAATTTATGAATTAATTTAACAATATATTGAGAGTTTAAAAAATTTAGAGGCTAAACTTGAAAGAGGAGAATTCAACAAGCTAAACACTTAAATATATAAAACCTAAAATATATGAAGAATGCAGAAAAAAAATAAATTCAGAATTTGCAACAATAGTGAAGTTAAAGGTTAGAAATAATGGAAAAATTTTACCTTAATACAACAGAAAAATTTAACAAGTGTTTTATTAAAGAAAATTATATTCCGATCACATAAAGGCTTTATTTATAAATTATAAATACTGCAAAATAATAGGTTGATAAAGTAATTTTTTGTTTCAGTCTTAAATTTCTCATATTGCCTTATCATAATCGTTTTTTTTTTAATTTTCCAGTTTAATCGCTTATATATAAAAAAATTAAATTCATTAAAAATACTTTTTCTTTCTTACAGCTTTGAGCCTTTTTTTTTGTTAAAAAGTAGAATCAAGTAGTGCAAAATAAAATATGAAACATTTCATGTTCTGTGAACATAAACATATATTTTAAAGGGTAAATTCTCTCTTGTATGCATTTCTTTTTTACATTAATACATAATTTAATTTCATTTATTTTTTAATTTAAAGCAATATTTATGAGCCTTTTAATCATATATGCGGATGGTGTCATCTTAAAAGAAATTTATTAAAAACTCCATATAGATATCACTAATTTATCTTATTAATAGAAAATTGTCTTGCTAAATAAATTTCCAGCTTTCTTCAAGTATTTATTTTTACAGTTTTGTTATAAATATAATATATTTTCCAGATAAATTTATTAAATAATACATTAGATATTGATAACAAAGTTGAGATAAACACTTCAAAAAATGAATCCCTTCAGGTTGTCACTATTGTTTTTCTAATATATTACGGAATAAGATTTTTGTCATATAACGACTTTTTAGATAATGCATTGCCCAACAAAATGTTAAAAACATTAAAATAACTAAGCTGTTGTAGTACAAATTACATTATTTTTACAGAAATTTATAAAAGCAAGAAAGTTTATGAATATAATGATATAGTTTATGAATATAATTATAATATAAAAATAAATTAGTTAAAAGTTGTAATGAAATTCGTTTATTAAATCAATGTTAGGAGAAATTTAATTAAATTAATTTGGTTCAATAGCCACTAACATATTTTAATCATATTTAAAATCTTTGCTATTTATTTAATTTGATTTTTACCTTCAAAATTCACAGTACATTTTATGTTTTATTAACTTTCTAATATTTCTAACTAATGTGGATTTTAGCGTACAAATAAGCGCCCCTTATTTTAAAAAGTATGCATATCAATCAATAAACATGTGAAAATTCTTGTCTTATTAGGTAAACTAATCAATCAAAATGGTTAACTGGTTTATTTATTGATCACAATAAATAATCTATAATGCAGACAAAATATCATTTCATGATAAATAAATCAATGAAATCATTTCACCAACATACCACATTTCTTACCCTTTATCAGTTTAAAAGCAAAATTGCTTTAACTTCTCTCCCTTTCATTTCCATTTCTTTACAAAAAAATAAAACTTTTTTCAGTACTAAGGTACAATTGCCAATTCGTTGAATATTTTCTCTGAATAGAGTAAAAAAATTCAACCGATATCTGCAACCAAAGAAACGCAAGATAAAAAAAATAAATAATTGTTTCGGGAATATTAAGTTTTTCTTTGAGGTTATTCGGGAGAAGAAGCTTCGCCCAAGCACATTCTATGAAAAGGGAAAGGCTTTGAGTTACAAACTTCAGACAAGAAACGGTGGACACATAAGGAAAAATTGTGTGCGTGAGAGGCACTTTTGGAGGGAGGAGCATGCGATCTGAGACACATTGCATGTACCAACCTGATATATGATGATGATGGCATCGCGAGAAATGCCCGCTGAAAGGATGTGCCACTGGAGATGGATGCCTGCCTCAACTTAAAAAGCCGACAAACTACTTTTATGAAAAAGGATTTTCTCAGATTGAAGCACTAATTCATTGCAAAATGTTTCGCTTACATCGGATGGAAGCTCCTGCCCAAACCGTAAAAAAGGAAAAACTTTTTAAGGAACAATGTTAATTATAATAATGAACTCGTGAATATTTTATGTAAACTGATTTTCAGATTAAATAGAAAGATCAATTTTTGCTCATTCAATTATAATGGTAACAAGGAATATATATAACTGAAAATGTTTCTTAAAAAAATTGTGTCTATGTATTTAAATAAAACGTATTATCTCACATTAATGTCATAACACTGTAATCTAAGACTATTTCTATTCAAAAGAAATAGATCTCTATACAATGAACATTATAAATTACAAGATTGAGTTTCACAACCAACGTTAATGTAGGACGCCCATTATAAATTATAAACCATTTAAACAGTGTATTTCTTGTTGGAAAAATATAATATAGATATACGTTTTAAAAACAATTTCCAAATATGTTTTATATGAGCATGGTTAAGCTTGCTGAAATTTTAGTAGTTAACCAATTTATAAATGACTAGAAATAAAAAATAATTTTATACTTAATTTATAAAAAATGAAAGTAAACGCAAAATTACATAAATTTATAAATTTAAGAATGAATCATTTAAAAAAAAACATGTAAAAGATAGTTTTCTAAGCCTATTAAGTTGTTTTTCAGGCTCCTCTTTTAAGCAAAAAAAGTGAACATATTATTAGCTGTTACGACAACTTTTCTCAAATTGTGATGTATATATATATATATATATACGAGAGGCGATGGCAATGGCAATTTTTACAGTGATTTACCCAGTGGGTTTGCCTCTAATATGAAAGTATAAAGAAACACACCGAAAGAGAAAGGAACATTCATGCCTGAACCAGGATTCGAACTCGAGACCTATTGCTTCGAAGTTAGGGACTCTAACCACTACGCCATCGGTTGTGTGTGTGTGTGTGTGTGTGTGTGTGTGTGTGTGTGTGTGTGTGTGTGTGTGTGTGTGTGTGTGTGTGTGTGTGTGTGTGTGTGTGTGTGTGTGTGTGTGTGTGTGTGTGTGTGTGTGTGTGTGTGTGTGTGTGTGTGTGTGTGTGTGTGTGTGTGTGTGTGTGTGTGTGTGTGTGTGTGTGTGTGTGTGTGTGTGTGTGTGTGTGTGTGTGTGTGTGTGTGTGTGTGATTATACTTGTAATAAAAATTGTTGAATAATCATTTTTACAACATATTTATAAATAGTAATTCTCTTTATCATCATGTCTTCAACAATAGGTTCTTTTTGACGAAAAGGAGCAGAAATATTAGACACAAGTAATTCATTATAGCCATCATAAATGTGAGTGGTACAATTTAAGCATTTTACCCTTCACTCTCTTTTACTTTAAGAAAGAATATTTAGATATTAGATACTCTCTAATTTTATATTTTGCATGAATTCCCCAATAAAAACCTTTCTTCAAAGATCTAGGAAACATCCTTTAAACCTGTGGGAAGAACATAAAACTTAAGCGGTATATATAATAATGATACTAAATATTGCTAACCTAACATTAAATATCGGAAAATTGTTCCATCTGCTTAAAACTGCAATAAAGCAAACCACTCTTATAACCAAAGATAAATAAGTAATAAATTAACACCATTGAGGTAGAGCAATATCCAATGGAACTTCTTCCAATTAATTTATCTCGCTGTTGAATATTTATGCTCAGTTCTATTCTTAAGGGCTCTTGAAACTTAAGTGTTTGGTTTTGTGCAATAAATTACAATTTAAAATCATATTGTCTAGTTAATCTTCAGAGGAAAGTAATTTTCAGGTAGTTATATTTTGTAAAAAATCGGAATATTACTTTTACATAAAATTTAATTTCATTATTCATTATGATTAAAATTAATTTATCTTGCTTTTGAAAATTTAAGCATAATTCTGTCTTTTAGAAAAGATTCTTGAAACTTCCGTATAATAATTTTTTCATTTATTTTTTGAAATTAATTACCATTGGCTCTTTCAACTTAAAATGCTATTGTCAATCTTAAGAGAAACATAAATTTTTGAGTTGTTAAAAACTGTAAAAAATTGGATTTTTACAGCTTTTAACAAATTTTAATTTTATTTTTTGATATCTAATAATATTTTACAGCAATGTAAATAAAATAACATGCAATGTTAAATTAAGGTTGGTTAAAAATTGTAGATTGATATATAAATTTACATTAAAATTGATGTTCAAAATATAATATATAATATAGTTTTATTAAACCCAAAATGCAAAAAATAAGATTCAAAGATACAAAAACGCTCTACCAAAAGAATGTGGTGACAAAAAAAGTGCTTCTGAAAAGTAAAAATCCCTTCTGAAATTTATAAATACATTTGTTATCAAAAAATATTCCATAATGTAAATATTCTTCCTCTAATTAATTAATGAGAATATTTATATAATGCAATATGAATGAAAATTCAATTGTTATCTTATTACTATTAGATAAATATAACTTATTGTAAATACAGTAGAATTCCAATCATCCAAATCGATGATAATTCAATTAGCTTTCAAAATTTCATAAAAATAAATTAGTGTGAATAAGAGAAAGAAAATGAGAGAAAAAGATATGAGTTTAAGAAAGGGAAAGGTAAGAGACGGGTGAATGAGAATGACGTGTCACTTAAGGAATTCAAATACACTCGTTTGCAAATTCCTTGATGTTCAGAAGTTAGTGCTGAAAATATAGAAGAAAGGATTATGAGTGATATCCTAGATTTCAAATTACAAATGATGGTGAACTTATTTTAAATTTTGAGATTAAGAAGATGATCTTAATGTTCAAATTGAAGCAGACACAAGATTATCAGCTGGTGAAGCATTTGCTGGCTTGGAAACTACTTTAAAGTGGATAGAGAATCAGACCGAATATGACCACATGCATATTCTCACTGTCAAGCGAATGCTCGACTTGGTTGCTCGAAAATGGATGAAGGTAGAGAAACAACTACTCTCTAACCCATATGTTCAGCAATCAATGGTTTTCATTTAAGGAGCTACATATACATACTGTATTAATGTACAACATTTGTAAGTATCTTAAAGTGTAAAAGTGTTGCATTTTCATTTAACTGATTAAAAGTTCTTTTTCTTTAAAAACATCTAGTTTTTTCTCCCATTTTCAACTTACAATATTTCACTAAAATAGACCCTTTTTTCGAAAAAATCCAGTTATCCGAATGCTTGATTATCCGAATTGATTCAGATAATTAGAGTTCTATTGTATACATAACTTTTTTTCAAAAAGTAAACTACTAAATGAAAATATTTCGTATATTTTCATTTAGTAGTTTACTTTATGTATAAAATTTGAATATGGTTATAGATTTTAATGCATATATTTGCATTTAAATTCTTTAAAATAATTAATTGATCAAAAATTTATGATCATAATATGATAAGAAATATATGATAAAAATATGATCAAAAATGTTCATGGGATTAATTTTTTCACTCTCTTATAATGAGTTTACAAATAGTTCGTGGTTAAGAGATTAGATAAATCATTAATACTAATCATTATTACAGCCATCTATTTATTTATTTGTAGTGAATGAATTTTAAATTAATATATTTTTCTTTATGTTTGATATAAAAAAAATTTTGAGAAAATACGTTTTGAGAACTATTTTAATTGTCATTCAAACAAAAAATAACTCTTTATGAAACTACATAGTATTATACTCCAATCCAAAAGTATGATTAGTCGAATGTGTTTGCAAGGTCAATAAAAATGAAACTTGTGGTTCCACATAATAGCTATTTTTTAAAGTTGTATATCAATAATGGGTTTTAAATGTCCTACAAGATGCAATATTCAAAAAGATATTTGAAAGTATCTCAATATTTGAACACACCATTTTTGGCAGTACGCCAATGTTTCAAATGTTTTATCTTTATAAAATAAACCTCATTTTTAACTGTTTTCTGGTTATCACGATATGCAGAAAACATTTATTTTAACGTATAGTTCCATGATATTGATGGAGAAAGCATGATTCTATCAAATTAAGTTAAGTGAGGAAATTTACTTCTATCTGAAAGGTATCAAATATGTATCACAGAAGAAATTTGTCTGAAAAGGATTCCTATATCCTATATCCCATATTATATATATATATATATATATATATATATATATATATATATATATATATATATATATATATATATATATATATATATATATATATATATATATATATATATATATATATATATATATATATATATATTACAATAATTCACGCCTCTTGTCATGAGATACAGTTAAACGTAATTGTACTCTATGGCTTTATTCCATAATCCTTATGCATCATTTATTATTATTATTTGCATTATAGGAGAATTACAGCAATATGAATAGAAGATACTCTATTAAGGAATATTGGTGCACAAATTTGTTTCAAAATGATGTAGCTTTTCAATATTTCAAATGAGTAAATATCTTACAATCATAAATATATGCAAGACTGTTCCTTCTTTCACAATGTCTTATTTCTTAAAACCAAATTTGGCTAAGTTTCTTTGAAGATAGAATGGTTTTAACAAGCATTTTTTATTATATTAGATTACTTGATTACCTAATTTAACCAATGGGGACTTTTGGTTAAAGGGTTCCTTAAGGAACCACGCCCACATATTTTTGAATGCAATTTCAAATCAAATGCTGTTTTAGGAGCATTGTGTGTGTGTGCGTATGATGAATTACATTTTACATCATGTTTAAGTATTCATATGATTTCACATGGTTAATATAAAATTATAGTATTTTATATGTCTGTATTTTATATTTTGAATACAAAATGCTTATGGTAACTCTTTGTGGCTTTGTGGTGGCATGCCATTATTAGAAGGTTCCAGTTCGGTAATAATGAATATTTGAATTGTGTCATTAAAATCGATGCATTGTTTACGCTTTCAGAGCGCATATCTATCAGTTTGATTTGGTTTCTACAAGAGGATTACTGAGACCTGGATTTACCATTTAACGTAGATTCTAAACTGCCTGAAACTGCTTAAAAGAAAGACAAAGGACTATGTTTTCTGTTGCGTACATTAGAATTTTTACTTGATAATTTCTTAGGTTTCCTTACGTTTGATAGGTCAATACGATAAATAAGTGAATTTCGATCAGTAAACACTATCTGTAAAAGTTCTTATCAGGAAATCAAAATGCTATAATTATTAAAAAATGCCTTAAAAAATCTCCAAATATTAGTCTTAAGTAATAATGCATTAAAGTTATTAAATAGTTTTCTAATTAATTCTTTTGTTTTTCTTATAAATTGTACTTCCATTCTCTTTTTCAAATTAATTATTTTGTTATTGCCTTTATTGATGTATACTATGCAAATAAAATTATTCTGCGTTTACATTTCTAAATGTAATCATTGTTAACTATTTTCTCCATTTAGCAACTTGAATGAAACTGCTACATCAAACTCTTCGTAATTTTAAAATTTTCAGCAATTGTTTTTCAGAAATCATTAGAGATGATATATTCAAAGTTTTTCTGTTGTATTTCCAGTAGCTTTTATACAAAAACTCAACATTTTTATTTCCATGCTTTCCTCACATATGTGAGGAAACATTGGAAATAAAAATGTAGAGTAATAAATGTAGATAAAAATGAGTGTGATCAAGCTCGCACTCATTGAAGATTGAATTTATATACATTTTAAAAATTCAAGAAATTTATTAGTTGGCTTAAAAGAAAGTCTTATGTTACTGTTTATCGTAAATATACAATACATAAGTATGTTTCTTTTAAATATCTTTGGGTTAATATAACTAGAAATTAGAGGAATGCATTTAAGAAATATTATAACTAACATTTCTTATAACTATATATTAGACTAACAAATATATTAACATATTGAGGTCAGTTTCATCAATAGAAGGATAGCCATAGTACTTTCAGTGTTCTTCAAGCGAATAAGGGATATTTGAATTCACTTATATCACAAAAAAAGAGTTTAAGTTGTTTTAGAGTCAGAAAACTTCTTGTGTGTTTAATCTTTTTCCACTTCATAAATTTGTTTCTATATTCCAAGTAATGTTTGAGCAGTAACTTCATTTCGATTGTTCCATTTCAAGCTTTTAACTGTTTCTTTGTGCCGATTCAGTTTTTACGAAACTTTAAAAAAGTTCTAAATCAGTTATATTTGTGACAATTTTGTATATATACATGAAATGGTGATCTTTTATTTTAAATATTTATTATCCTATTACGTTAAATTCAAATTTTACTAGAAGCAGTATCTGTTACATGCAGACAAATTAATGCTATTAATTTCGGTAAGCATTAAGTAAATAACGTTGATTACTTTTAAAACCTACCTTGTCAAAGTTATTTCAGAAAACAAAAAAAAATTCATATCCTTTAATTCAAAAGTTATAAAATATTATATCAAAAAGATTTTGTTAGAGTAACATTTCTCAGGAATATATAGGAAAAATACAGTAAATACTGCTGCTGACGTAAAAATACAATCAACTGAAAACTATTTTTAGCCGTGTGTTTCGTTATAAATTGCAGACAATAATGAATATTTTAATTAAATTTGTCCATACTTTTTTTATAATTGCCAATTTGTTATTCCATTCCAATGCAAAGTTGATCTTTTGAATTCAATGTTAGCAAAACAATTAGATGCCTGGAAGCGTTGTATGAATTAGTGAAATACTTATTTTTTTTAATTATATAATAAATTTATGTCTGTTGTTTCGCATATTTAACTATCTTAACTTCATGTTTTTATTTCCTAAATTAATTTGATTAGTTCTAATAAAAACACACACACACACACACACACACACACACATATATATATATATATATATATATATATATATATATATATATATATATATATATATATATATATATAGCTATCTATAAGAAATAACTTAATCATCATAAGCAACTGACAAGAATGAATCTAGGCTTGACCAAAACTTTCATAACACTTGCAAACTGCAGTCGAAGCATTAAACGTATCGATTATTGTATTTCAGGGGCAGAATGTGGTTACACAAATCATTTTTTATTGCAAAGACATTTACTCCTAAGCTTCCTGAATTATTAATATAAAATATACTGAAGTTTTTTTTCCAGCAAAATGGCAAAAAGTTTCATTTTCTAATTTAGTTCTAAAATAAATTTCAGTAAAAACTTCCTGTTAAAAAGAGACAGTTTTAGGGGTATAACTTCAAAACCAATTTAGTTGCTATTGAATTTTTATTTATTTCCTGGTTTTGCGGATTTCAGATTTGATATATAAATAAGATATCGCAGAAAACTTTTGAGAGTTAATCAAAATAATACATTTAACTTATTGAATTATTTTTTTATAACTGGTTTGTATTTATTTTATATAAAATCAATATTTAAGAATTAAATTGTGTTTGCGAATTATTATTTTCATGTATTAATAATTTTATGTATTATTTTAAACTCAAACTTTATGTATATGCTTGAACTTTGTGTATATTTTGAATTACACAAAAGAGAAATAAGATTTTAATATTTGATGAAGAATAATATAATATTTAATTAGTTTCAATATTTTTTTTAAAATTTGGGAAAAATGAATTTACTTCAATTTATTTAAACTATAATTGAAGACTTTTAGAATGCAGAATTTATTGAGATGTGCATCATATTTCCCCGATATCTTTAATACCAGATTATTTTAATTCAATTCCCTATATATTCAAATATATATTGTATTCAAGTTATTAAAAGTTTGTAGTATAATTTTAAGGAAATTTAATAAAAGAGCTATGAAAAATGCGAAAGACTAAAATTCTGCTTACTAAGATAGTTTGTAAAATAAATAGACGATTTTAAAAGAATGCTTTTGAAAAATCCTATTAATAAAATTGATCAAGCAATTGAATTGATTCATATAATTTCATGATGAAGGAGATATTTCAGGACTATAAATTTAACATATTTTAAGCAATTTCCAAGAAGGGAAAACTATTAGCCTTTTATGAATCGGTGAAGGTATGATGTCGAATATGTCATAAAGATGTGAGGCCGCGTCATCGTCATTCGATAAACTCCTTTCTCAACTTTGTGGAAATCCTATTTAGTCTTGATAAATAGGTTATTTGATACATTTTAGATAAGCGCGAGTTTATATTAATTTCTCTGGATAAGCGCTAAAAGCTATAGGAATCATCTAACTATAGATTCTAACAAATTGATAAGTTTTAGCATAATTTTCTTAAGCTGTAGTTATAATTCAATAACTAGACTGCGCTTTTAAGCTTATCCATAAAGTTACAAGATCATGTTTATAATCCATTGAATACACTGAAACCCTGATTATATTTCAGGATTCATTATGGACTATAGCAAGAATATAACTCAGGATTGCTTATAAGTAGGAATATATATTCCTTTGAACTATTAAACATATGAACATAATACATATATATTATTCAGCTCTCACTATGTTTTAAGTAAAGTGACTGTGTAATAATTAAAAGCAAATTACTTTTTAATATTAATATCTAGCTTTAAAAACCTAATATTAGAATTCATAACGAATGAGACGCTCATATGCCTGAGGTAATTTTGTGTATAAAATATATAAATAAAGTAATTTTTGCGAATAAAAGTTTTTACCCAATATTTTTGAATTTTATTTTCCTAAAGGTTTTATTTAACAGTTTTACATCATGAATATTTAGCTTCATTAATAAAATTTAACTATGTGTATAGGTTTTTCAATTCATAACGTAAACTAATTAGAAATAATCCTACATCCATGTATTCAATTCAATGTTAGATTATATGATTTTTTAATACATATTACTATACAGATTTTATTTTAAAAAAGACTGTTTTGTTCGTTATTATTGATTTAAAAAACCTTGCAATAAGCAAAATGCCACAATACAACGATACCTTAAAACTAATAGTTATTTATTTCATACTAAAAGTGTGAGCCTGCCATTCATATTTCGTAACAAAATAAATTAATTACTTGAATAATGATTTTTATTTTTGCACCCATATTTTTCACATTTATTGGTTTTGTAAAATTAGCTAAGCATATCTTTGACAATGCCTATAAGCAAACTAGCATTTGCCTAAAAGCATCCTGTTATAAATGTAGTTTATATCTGTCACATAAATGTACTTCTATTATAAATTAGTATGTCTAAATGCATTGAGCTTGATAATGGGAAATTAATTTGCCTTTTTATGATGTTATGTAAATATAAGCTATACATTTACTTGATGAACTATAAAGCTAAAATTTAGTTATTAAATAACTAAACATTTTTTAAATAATTTTAGAAAATTAAAGTCATTTTAGAAAATCAGATATTAGCTTTAAAAATGTTAGATATAATATTAACAAAGGTAGATCTTAAAACTAAACACTTAGATATTAACTCCCCACAATATTATTTCATGAAAATGAAAATTTTAATTCTTAATAAAGAATATGGAAATCCTTTAATTTCGCTGTGTGTGTGACACTTTAAAATTTAACTCTACTATTTTAAGTACTTTAAACTGCAAATGAAATTAAAATAAAATGATACTCTGCAAATCTCGTATTCACAGAATAATTTTATAAAACCACAAAGCTCATCATTCTACAGTACTCAAACTTAAGTCTAAATCATTATATTTCCGATTGTAAGTTAAGTTATGAAATTATTCATTCTAACTTTTATAAAAACACTTATCGATATATTTTTAAAATATTTTAAGTTCTCTTGGTTTTCAAATGTATAAATGTAAGTATAATTTTTTTCATATAGTAATAGCTCATATGCTGACATTTTAGGGGAATGCTTGATTACCAAAAATAAATAATAAGTGGTAAGCGCGCGATAATTAGTCCTATATTTATTTTGAGGCTATGGTGACAGGAGTGGAGTATCGAGACTTGCTAGATTATCACTTTGGGTTTGAAATTACCAATCTCAACATAATACGTGGATACCGGTTCATGCAGGATGGGTTTTGTCACAGTAAAATTGCTCACTTTTTCACGTTCCTTTGAACGATATTTACTGAGCATTTGATGGCATCGGAAGCAAAGAAATTCTCTGGATTCAATGGACTCCATACCACTCAGAATTAAATCCTTGAGACTTTTTATGGTGTTGTATCAAGGACAAAATACATGGCATTCTCCTAATTCATTAAAAGGCATGAAATCGGGGCACAGATGCCGTATAATCCATGATTCCAAATTCTGAATTTTTTGGCGATGAAGAAATGTTACCAAGATGACTTATCGTGACGTGAGCGATGACGTAAATACTAGGATTACCAAAATATAATTTTCTGCATAATTCTTATAGGTCTACATATGTATGACGTAATAAAGCATAAAGTATGACATAAAGGTTACCAGATACATAAGAAAATCTGCCAAAAAATCTCCAATCACAGAATTTGGCATCAGGGATTATACGGCACCTGTGCTGAAATCAGTTATCAGAAGTGACATTGTTGCACTTCAAAAAACCCAGCTTATGACAGATGGCACCGTCTCCGATTTTATTAGGTTACAAAATTCCGGCTTAATAATGTTATAGCCGGAGGTGGTAGACATTTCGAGCCACGTGCATAATAAATATTATTTATATACCTTCATTCAAAAAATGTTTCATGTTCTTGCACGTTGTATTTTCTCCACAATGATAGCTTACATCTTGTCATCCTTTTTTGGTACAGGATGTTTTGGACCTCTTTGTACATTATTCTTTTTTTACGGATGGTTTTAAGTTTCAAATGCAAATTTATTAAGGTAACTGGAGTAAAAATTATTAACAAGATTTAGTGATTATATTCCTTTCAGTTGGTAGATTCACTTGAAATTATTATTTCCCTTTTGTTTTAAAATTAAATAAATTTTAAATTAATCTAAAGTCTACTAAAAATAACTCCAAAGCATATTTTAACATCAATAATGTCAATTCAAATAAGAAATCTTTAAAATTAAGATTTGTTTTCATCATAATTATTTGAAACATATCCAATACATTTTAAAAAGTAATATTCATCATTGCATATTAGATACAAGAAACCCATGAAATCGGAAATAAATTAAATTTTATTTATTTAATATTGAGTAAAATATTCATAAATAGGTGATGTGTTTAACTAACGTTTACTATTTTACATAAAGACTCTAAAATGTAAAGTACTTATAAGCAAAACATACAGTAAATCTGTTTTTTTCAATATCATAAAAAAAATTTTAATAAGCAAACCAATTTTCGGGTGACTCATGAAATAAAAAAGCTTTGTCGACTACATTATACTTTTCTCGAAGAATGTAAATCTTTTAGCAACATTATCACATCAAGCGTTTCTCACTTTTCCTAAGAAAAATATTTTGTTTATTAAAATTCATAGTTTAACTCTAAGTTTCTGTATAAGATATGAAATTGTAAAAAAAAAGAGAGGTCCTCACCAAAATTATTTGACAAAAAATAAAAAAGTGTGTTTACACTTTAAAAAAATAAAAGCGTTCACCAGAGAATGGCATGTAGTTATTTTACAAAGAAGACTTATTTCTCCTCTATTTTGCGTTATAAGAAAATTCTCTTATAAAAAAATTAATGCCCTCCTCTTTTGTAAATGAAGTTTTGAGTTACTTTCATTATATGCAAATTTAAACTGGAAGACTAGTTCGAGACTTATTTATATTCCTTATTTCTGAATCTGAATGGTAATCTATCAGCTTAAGGTAAACGTAGAAATTTCCCAAAAAATGCTTCGAAAGAAACTCTTTTGTTGAAACGATTACACACACATTATATTACAATTTCATTAATGATTTTCCTATTTCTAAACTATCGAAAAAGGAATATTTCATTAATAGAATAACCCATATTTTTAGTTAAAATGAGAATTAATCAGTATATTTTTTTCAATTCTTATTATTTTTAAATTTATAATATTTTAAATGTTTTATTTCATGCATTAAGCATTTTTAAAACAAGATTCAACATATCTTATAATCATATTTAGAATCCATTTAAAGACTTACAAGCAAATTTGCATTATTAGCAAGTTCCAACTCGAAGACTAACCTTTTATTCAAGACTTACTCTTGTATTCCTTATTTCTGAACCTGAATCCTAATATTTATCGCATATAGAATTCCCGAGAAATTTTTTGAAAGAAACTCTTGTTAAATTTATTATAGTATATAAAAGTTCATTTATAAATTTCAGTTTTACAACATAAATTTACTTGTCAAAAAATGCTTAACTAATGCTTAATAATCTCAAAAAAGTCACAGTATTATTCAAAAATAGAATATTAATCAATAATGTCATTTCAATCATTCATTTTAATTACCGTTTTATTTTTTTAATTTTAAAAATCAATCATCAAAAATTTTCAAATCATCAAAAATTTTAAAGCAATATTCTACAATTCTAATATTACTTTTAAAAATCCAGTTAAAGAATTCAAATTTCCTGATAAAATTAGTTAATGGTTTTTATAAAACGACTGGAACATATTACAAAGTAGAACTGAAAAACATGGAAGATTACAAATTTAAATGATTTTTAATGATCTTGTTTATCATAAAAATAATACCGTAAACCACTTCATGCATAGGTTAATGAGTAATGAGTTACTGTGAAATTCAATTTATTGTTTATCAATATAATAAATGAGCATTTATTTGAATTTAATTTAAATCTTTATTTCAACACAACCCTCGTTTTAATTAATGAATAATCATATTCAAAATTTTAAATTACTATCAAAGAACTTACATTTTAATAAGGCAGGAAATTTTTATATTCTCTTGCGTATATTCCAATGATTTATCATTGAGGTAAAAAATCTCTCACTCAAGTTTCGCAGAGAGAAGAGAAACTCAGTAAATACGATTTTTGCAAAATTTGCTGACAAGCTCTCGGGAAAAGTGCGGTTGCAACGATTTGACAACCCGGACGGAAATAAAGAAGGAAGATAATTTTGATCATCGTTAGATCCTTCCCCTCTGTAAAATTCGCTGATTTTGTGTGTCATTACGACAAGCGACCGAAAAGGGACTGTTGAATTAAAAAGAATAAAAGAATGTTCAGTAATATAGAAGATCCAGCAGTCAATGGAAATTTCATTTAATAGATGGTTTGCTACTGCATTGGGATTTTTATTCTCTTTAAAACCAGTTCTTCACGATTCGCGAAGCTTTTTCTGGGACTTGCAAGGAAGAAGATTACTTTTAAAATGGCTTTTTGCATATAGGAAAACGCCATTCATAAATATAAACCATTGGTTTTAGAAAACTTTTTCTACTTTTTTACAAAGATATTAAATAAATAAAAGGCTTGTAATAAGTTAAAGAAATGAAAATACTGTTTATAAATTGTCTTTATACATTGTAGTGAAATTGTTTATTTCGTTTCAGTGACAGCCATTATAAAGTAACATAGAATGAATCTTTTTTTTTTTTATTTTATTTAGCTATTTTAGGTTTAACAGCATGAAAATATTTTAACGAAAAAGATTTCAAAGCCTGTTTAATATTTTTACTCAACAATTTTAAACTATTTGATAATAAATTGTGGGAATAATTTAAAAAAAAACTATCTTTTTGTGCTTGTAAGTTATAATTATTAATTCAAAACTGATCATTAATAGAAATGAGCAATGCTGAAATTTTTATTAATAACAACAGCAAAAAAAACCTACAAAAATCTATTCTTGTAGAAAACAATTCAATTATATTTTTAAATTCTCTTATAAGTATTTATTTACAATATTTTACCTGTGCATACTTAACAAAAAGGAATACAAAAGTTTGCTTTTAAAATGCATTAAATAAACATTTTTCATTATATTTTTTAACTTTTCTTATTTGAGAAAAAATAATTGACATCAACTACTTAAAAATTGTCCTTAAATTCCAACTATAAAAGGACCAACTACTTTAAAATTAAATTCATTGTTATTGAACAAAAACGCGAACTGATTAATATGGTTAGCTAATTTTTTAATTAGTTTTCTTCCACAAAAATAATTATTTCGTTTTTATTATAAATAATAATTTTTTCATGTTTATTTATTATTAAATTTTAAAAAATTTAAACTAACCCTTTGAAATTCAGAATAAATAACAAACTGAATACATAGCACTAGTAAAACCTTATAGAAATTAAATGTAAATATATTGATTTTAATATGCATTACATGACTCTCCAAAATTCAGGACAACTTTTCATGAAAAATTATAGTAATGCTTCAAATTTAAATCAAAACAATTTAATCTGTCACAGCTTTTTAACCCTTAATTTATCATCCAGTATCTGAAAGTTCAATGATTCAATATGCATCGGGAGGAAGTGCATAATAGGATGCTACTTAGTGATAGCACAAACTCAATTAACAGTTTGTCATTTCAAAATTAATAGTCACTTTCCTTCTGAATCACTGATCATTTATCAATGGGAGTGATGATTCACAATCGCATTTGACATAATCTCTCACTGAGCAAGTGGACTCGTGTTCCTATAAAGGAAGACCGATTTGGAAACGCTATCAATCAAATAATAAAATGGCATTCTTTTTCCTTACTATAAATTCTAAAAAGAATGAGAAATACTAAATCCTGTTATAAAATGGATAAAACCTTTAAGCATTTAAGCCTCTATTATATAGAAAACATATAAAGCACAACACTCAATAGCTATTCACAGAAGCAGCTCACAAATTCCATACAAAAAAATATAAAATATGTATTTCTTTCCTTTCAATAAAGAAAAAAGAATTTTACATCGATTATTTATCATACATTCGTAATCAAAAATGTTTTTTAATTTTATGATCGATACACTAACTAATTAAACATTATAACTTTCTCATTAGAATATAGCCAAACTGGTAGCCAAATGCTTCGGCTCAATAGTTCATATGTTGGAAGTCTACTTCATGGTTTCTATGATTGTAGTGGTTCGGAGTCATTTTTATACATTAAGCCCCTATCTAATTAGTTCTCGCGTGCCAGTAAATGATCGTTAAGTCACAAACAAATCATATCAAATTCAACCGAACGCAAATCTAAATATCATTTGCTTGTAAAATTGGTGTGCTTGTTTTAATGTTGATTTTATGAAATTTCAAAGATGGATACAAAATAAGAAAAATACATACAATAAACATCCTTTACTTGCTATATAAATGGAATACTTCAGTTCATTACAGTTTGATAGTATTTTATTCAAATAACTGATATTTAAAAGAATCTTTTCTGCTCTTATTAAATAGAATTGTATTCTATTTAATAAGGGCAGAAAAGGGCATACATACATAGCTGTATAATTTTATGAAACCATATGAAAAAATAATCTTTAATAATTAAAATAATAGCTTTAATAAGCGCATACATACATAGCTGTGCGAATTTTATGAAACAGTATGAAAAAATAATCTTTTTCATACGGTTTCATAAAATTAGCAAGAATATATTTCATATAGGTTTTCTTATAATTTAAAGGTTGAACATTTATAAATATAAAATCCAATTTTTAAATTAATCTTTTGCAATGCCAGTATGGAGCTTGATGCGTGGTAGTTATAATCAACAAAATTAGACAGCAGATTAAAACCACGAGTTTGTTTAACAATGATAATTAGATGATAGCAGAGATAATTTGACACAAATCAAGAAATGAAAAATATTTCTTAAATCATAATGCTGATTACCAGTTTTAAAGATAATAGTCATTCGTACATACATATCTGTGCTGGCTAGCCCTGGATTCTACCTTAAAGTTTAAGGGTCTGGAATACTCGCCTATCATCAAGCGCCTCAAATTCTGTACCACGATCAGTTTACAAGGTCACATCTGGTCAAGCATTCTCCTCTCCACATCCACCCCTCATCAGTGGAAGGACTTTGGACGTCAGAGATTAACGTATGTACATCCCCATACCAAGGAGCTCCAGCAACATAGAGAGGGAAAATATGGTCACCTTCCCAATCATTCACCGCGGCAAGTGATCACTTTGCTGGTCCTAACGGGAAGTGGCGTGAAGCAGCTGAGCTACTGGGGCTTTAATAATAATGCATTCGAGACACAGAATTTTCTTTAAATTTTATTATTCCATTTGGATGGTTTATTTATTAATCGGATTTGTCATGCTAGATAATAGTCTTTTCAGTTATCGTATTATTGTCTTCTTCTCGTTGTTTGCAATATTCCGCTCATCCCCATCAGGTGAATATAAATTTCACTAGCGAGTAATTTTGATTTACGGTTCACTTGCGAGTAATTTTGATTTACAGTTCACTTGCGAGTAATTTTGATTTACAGTTCACTTGCGAGTAATTTTGATTTACAGTTCACTTGCGAGTAATTTTGATTTACAGTTCACTTGAGAGTAATTTTGATTTATGGTTTTTAAACATTTTAAGAAATCATTTTTTTCCTACTACTACAGAAGTCTATAAGCTTATAACTAAAAACACCATCAATCATCCTAATTTTAAATTGTGTTTAAATGAAATGATTTTTATAAATAAATTTTCCAATCTGTCCTAAGAATAATAATAGAGTATTATTAATTTAAACACAAAAGATATTCGTTCTTTATCAGTTCGAGAATAACTATTATTGTAGTTCCTTTTGCATTGTCATGCACATTTCCCTTTAGAATATTGCATTGACTTTTATCTTACAACTCTTAAGACTTCATTCCTTTCATGTTTAAATATTATCTTGAATTATTTTAAAACCTTTCTGAGTTTCGAAAAGAAATCGTTATATGATTTTATTTACAAATGAAAGCAATGCATAAATTATCTCAAAAAATTTAATAGCTCATACTTAAAAAAAGAAGCTTTAATTCCTCTAATAGAAGATGGGATATTATTTTTTTAAAAAATGACTTTAGTTAGACTTAAAAAATGACTACATTGCAAAAATCTTTTCGGGTTAAGCAATAAGGACCAGTTGTATACCTTTAATATATTAATTTCTTAATATATTTTTAATTTTAACTTTTAGACTCTAAACACTGTCAATTTAAATTCTTTGCATATTTGCGGTAAAGCTGTCAAATCGAATATTTTTACTTTACACTTATCATGTTTAATTGCGGCTCATTATATTCTTCTAATAATATTACATTTAAATTTACATTCAAAAATTCTTTCTAATTATTACATTTTTATAAAAATAATATTAGCCGTTCAAAATGTCGCTCCAGCAAAGAATGTATGAGTAAATTCAAAGCTCTAATTACATTCAAGTCTTCGAAGCCTTAATAAATTTAATTTACTAAGATTACTATTTTTGAGTAAATTATCAAGATTCGTACATTCTACATAATATGTGATTTGAAAATTTATCAATGCTTAATCTTAAACTTTGACAATAATTTTTGACCACAAACACATTTTTTTTAATTTTAATATATTTATAAGATTTTTACACACGAAATATATTATTGTCAACATTTTTTTTAATTTTTCAATAATAACTGATAAATCGTCTACTTTAGACACTGCTTATTGGGCAGCCTAAGACGGGTGTAAGACACTTTAATGCTCCTTACTTAAATTGTCGTCCTGAAGATGCTCTCATAGACTTCTGGCCATGTTCACATACCTCCCAAGGGAGGAAATCTGGAAAATTTCGAATCTCTATTGTTACTAGGGCGCATGTGTAAGATAAGAGCACATCCTTCGTATCTAGTAGCTCAACAGTGGCTGGAATAAAAGCCACACCCTTTCACTCTGAAGGAGCTAGGCCATGGTGAGCCCAAATCTTATTAGTTCCATATGTCTTTTAATACAGTGCTTGCATTGCAAGCGTCAATTTTAGTTCTTTAAAGACATTAAAAAAATAATTTTGGTTAATTTAAAAGTGCATAAAATTCATTCATATCATCTATTTTTACCCTAAAATATAAAATTAAGATTTTTATCTCAATTAATTTGCGTTGCAAGTTAATTTAAATGAAAATAATCTGTTGAAATATTTTCTAATGAAGTACTGCAAAGAATATGCCAGTTAGATAGTGATTAAAAAAACTAAAAAACTAACTAATTTCTTAACCAAATTAATTAGTGATAAAATGTTCAAATTTATTAACCTCACTTTCATCTTCCCGAGATTTCGAAACATAAAATTTAAAATCTCATGTACCGTAATTTACATAGTTAATAATACAGTTGATTAAATTAATAACTTTTGTATAAATTAGGAATATTCACATTCATCATGAAGCGTTTGAACATAGTACAATATGTTTCAAATATGAAATTAAAGGAATAGTAATGAATTTGAAATCTATTATTCATAAGTAGAAATATATATTATCCTATCATACATGTATTAGGTGGTCCTATTTTTGGTAAAAAATAATCAAATTTAAATATTGTTCTTTTCAGCTTTGTGTCAAAAATGACAATTTTAGGGGTATACTATGTTTTCTTTAATGTGCTTGTAACATTAAAGAAATTTTTAATGATATAGGCATCTTTAATAAAATTAAAATGCCATTTATAAGTTCAAGTTGATAACATAAATTATCAAAGAAATCAATGTTATGTAAGTAATATTAAACTTTAGTAAGCTATGGTTATTATTTGAAACACTGTGGTATACTTACTGTTTATAATTAGTGATACTCTTATATTTCCTGCAGTATGGCTGCATTAATAACATGTTTGTGAAGTTATAAAAAAGAACCTCAGTTTTGAATAATATTTATAATATAATTTCAAAATTCAAAAGAAGATTTCAAATTTTTTTCACTTATTCAGAATATACGTACATTAATAAGCAAAGGATGCAAATGTCCAATTACTTAAAATTTCCACATTTTGTGGCTATAATGTAAAATGAAATCTCATTGAGTTAAAACACTTTTGAACTCATTTTAATTCATTTTATTTTCGTCGAAAATACTTCTACAGTGATAAATAAATACGATTGTAAAAAAATTCACTTATAAAGAAAAAATGTCATATTGATAAATTAAAAATAAATTCAGCTGCAATCCTTTCCCTAAAATATATTAAAAATAAGATGACACATTCAACACTAAAAAATATTTTAATTCAACTGAGGAAATCAATTTATATAAGAGCAATTTAATTTGATCTATATATTTAATGCAAATCAAATAATTCCTTTCTGTTGTTTACAAAATCCTTTCAGAATAGTACTTTATGTCTCCTTCTCGGTATGTTGCCCCGATGCGACGATATAAGATTGAAATGAATCCATACAAAAAGAAAATGCACTTGCTAGTACCCATCCTCCAACCCCTGCGATTCTATTCTGTGTTTCGCAATAAACACTGGTGACTTTTCTACTTCTTTCGCAAATAATTGACTCACGAATGATCTTTACGATGCGCATTTCAGCAATTCTCTTTGAGAACGCTTCGGTTAACCTCGTTGGAAACTATTGGCTTCTTCGGTGCAAGAAGACATTCAATATATCATCACAATTGAAAGAAATGTTTCTTCTCTGCTTTATATTTTCGAAGTCCTCAAATTCCTCGATAATCATCGACAAAAAAATCTTTATTTGGATTCTCCATGATATTTTTTGGATTAGTTCATATAGAGTGATACAAGCGTATACAGGAGTACGTGTATTATGTTACTTGAAATGTAGACTATTTTTAAAATTTTCTTTTTAATAAAAGAAGAGCAATTTATTTTAGAACACAAGTTTATTGCATTATATTGAATTATAAGAAGGATTTTAGATTAAAAAATGAAAAAATACTTATTTTATAAAGCATTTATTTTGCATTCACTTTTTACTGGCATGATTTTTTAGTTTCTAAGATTTTTATCTGCAGGTATATGCATAATATTTTGATTTTTTTCTTAAAATCATCTTGATTATCAGTTAAATGTTATTGGACTTCATTTTTGCATTCTTCATGTAGGGTAAGTGTTTTTACCTACCTAAAACCTTTATATTTCTATCAAAATAGAAGTGTATATTTGAATATAAATATTCTAGTATAATATAATGCAGAACACTCAATAAAGTTCCAATATTTTACGATTTCTTTTAGACTATTTCTTTATTTCAAAAATAATTATGCAAAGCTTAAAAATATAGCCACATATATTTACTGCTTAAAAATATAGCCACATATATTTACTGCTTATATACTAAAGTAAGAAAGATGGAAATTATTTCTTAGAGTGGTCAGTTAAATTTGATCACAGTGCCCTCTAGCAGAAACTTTAGGAAACTAGCGAATTTATTTCACAAGCGTAGTCTTTTTCATCCTAAGATTTAATATAAATTTATCCTCTACGTACATTAATAATATTTTATTTCGAGCAATTATTTCAAAATTACAGTATTGTATTTAATAATTAAAAATAACAATCATGATATACCTGGACAATTGATGTGCCTTTCGGTTTTATATAATATAATTTTAAAGTAACACCACTGATGCTAACAGCTGATCTAAAGAGATACCATTTTGTCCGTCCTTTATGCGTGTTTAAATTAATGCTACTTAAATAAAATATATTGCTCAGTAAGATAACAGAAAAATGCTACTATTTTTCTTTTTTAATTAACAACCATTAGTATTTCTTAAATGTAAACCAAATTAAAAACCATCTGCTAGATAGTATAATTTCTAAAATTTACTTTTCAAGCATTAATAGATAATTTTAAGATAATAAGAGAATTTATATTATAATACTTGACAGATTTTTGTAAAATGACTCTTTCAAAGTTACAATATATTTTTATTCTTGGTTACTGTTATACTACTATTATATTTTCACCTAAAAATACTTCACTTTCAATAAATGTTAAAAGAAATATCAAAAGTTTCACAAACTATTTATCATAACCTCTATGATATTTTGCTTTGAAAATAATAAGATTTTAAATAAAATTTTAATTTTTCTTTCAAAGCTTGAATAACATTCATCAGTTTTTATAAACATGTACACTAAACATAAAATTCCCACAAAAATGGAATTAAAGTGCACGGTCGAAGAATAATTTGTCGAGAGGGAACCGCTGATTTATAAAACAAACATTTCAATAGATTATCAACGCCCAGAAGTGTTGAGTTCAATACTTGGACGGCAGCCAAAATCTTCACAATTTGTACTTCGCTGATTAATGTGGAAGTGAAAATTTCGAGTAATTTTATGATCGCTTACGCGCATGGAGGTTCCGCATGAATGTTTAAATGCTTTCCCGTGCGATAAAAGTAGAAAATAATGCTTAAAAATTTTTGTGATAATTTTTAATTCAGTATAAATGACTTGGCGTTATGAAATATACTTATCTTCTTAAATAGTGATTAACAAATTGCTTGGTGTCTCTTCAACATTTCAACGAACATCAGGTTAATTTTATTGCTGCAAACAAAATTTCAATATTTTCGTAAAATTGGAAAAGTAGTATAAACTTATTCTTGAGAAAAGAAATAAAGTCATTTTTTGTCACATTTTGTAAATATTTAACTGAAATATAATTGTAAAAATATTCTCTATAATAGTAATTAACTTAAAACATAGTTTATAATATTATAATTTTTATTATTATTCGATTAACCTAACCCGAATGGTAATTAATTAAGCTCACAGCAAAACTGTCGACTTGTTTGTTATATTCTTAATTATATTAAGATAATCGCACAGGTATTAAATATTATCACAATTTGCATCCATTAAATATATGTTATATAAAAAATATAACACATTCTCACAGTATTAATAATTTATACCGGGTAAATACATAAATTTATTCTGCGACATTTGTATAATAAGCTAAATCCCATTATGTTTAAAAATTGTTGAACAAAAGATATTTTAACTAAATTATATAAATGAAGTTAAAAATTCCGAAATATTTTATGCTACTTTTGAAATGAAAGGAAATTACTTCAGACACTGATGTTTTTAAAATTTAGTAATTAGTTTGTGGAATTTAAAAAATATTTAGTTTAAAATAAGCATTTTTAAAATTTTCAAGCAAACGAGAAAGAGTTTAAAAACAGAAAGAATGTCATAAACTCTTGAATAATTCAAAAAAAATTTCAAAATTCAGACCTTTGAGATTTTTCCTCAAACCAATGTATTTAAAACCCATTTTAAAAGAAGTTAAGAACGTCTCTGCAATGCCACTGAGACCTTAAAGTCAGAACATTCATATTAAAAGTAATCAAGCGTAATCTTATCAGTTAAATAAAATCTCAGAAAGCATATATTGTTTGCTAATTTGACAAAAATGATTAGCAAAGCATTTGTGCGTTGTTTCCTTTCATAATTATAAGGAAGTGTCAGGCAGAAAATTAAGATTCTAATTTAAATAAATAATATTTTACTTAATTTTAGACTGGCTGAAATATTATTTTAATGCAATTCATTTCCATTTTCTTAACCCAATTTCTAAATTGCATTTAAAATTTGTTACATTAATTGGGCGTGTGCAATGGGTTATTTATTTATTTAGTGAAAAATTTATATGCTTATTAGCTAAATATATTACTGTTGATTAGGCAATCAATAGACGTATGACAATGTATATGTACCATATACACTCTTAATTAACAGTTGGTTTTTGCTTAGCTGTAGCATTTGATTTTTATTCTGATGCCAGGTTAAAAGTTTTTTAATACATTTTTAAATATATCTGCCTAACACATACAAAATGTATAAAAGTTTCATTCATATTTCGTTTTTGCAAAAACTGAGAATATTTTATAATTTATTAAGAAAATAATTTTAACACATATGTATGTTACCCTCAAATTTTATAAAAAAACGAATTTAATTTATGTGAAATAGCTTTCTTAAAACAAATTAACTTACAATATCATTCCTTAATTGGCAAATAAGTTTATTGTGTTTTATTTATGCCGTACTAATGAGGGATTGTGATTTGACAAGAAAAATAATACCTTATATAAAATTTCGTCAAATTATCTCTTAGAATACAAAAAATCTCTCAAAACTAAATCATCACTTAGAATTTACGAAATATCTTAAAATTAAAATAATTTTGTTACGCTTAAATATTTTTATATTAACACCAGTTCTTGCAACCACTGTCTTTTTTTCATTATATTTATCTTCAAAATTAAAATTGGAAAGTAAATTAACTGTAATTACATATTTCATTGTAATTATACATGTATATTTAAATAAAAAAGTATATTTTCTATTTAAAGAAATTAATGTAATGATAATATTTTCAAATTTAAATTATTAAATAGTTCATTGATATATTTTAAAATAGCTTTTAAAGTCTAAGAGGATTTAATATTTCATAGATTGGATTTTTAAATTGAATGATTTCTCATGATCTTAGATGAAATTCAGACAGATGATCTGGCATTTCAGTGAAACAAATCACTTTGATCTACAAACTGATGTCCAAATATATCATTTAAATTTGCAGGAGGGAATTGTTTGGTGAACATAGGCTTATGAACATAGACTTCTTTGATGATATCCATCATAACTTACTACAGAAAGATCACTTAAATTCTAATTTTAAAACTAGGATAAATTAATCGAAGTACTATAAAACTTCCCAAGATATCTTCATAACCATTTATAGAGGAACGCTTTTGAAATACACATGTTGATGTTGTATAGCGTTCTCCAAACTTTACCAACAGGAATTATAAAATTTGGGTTTTCGTTTATATGTAAGACTTGCCTCATTAGTATAAAGCAAGTTGTGCCAAACTTAGGACAAGTATCTAGAAATCTACACTTCACAACTGAATAAACTAAGAAGGTGAAAATGTGCTTGGCGCATTTTCAAAAAGTTGCCAACTGACGCATTTTTGCGTGTTGTCTCGCGGATTTGAATGCTCCGAGAGACACTACGCAAAAAGGTCGTTTCCATATCGACGAACCGAAATCCGTGTTTTTAACGAATTTCACCGTTAGTATGGCAACGAAAACAAAAACAATGGCTTTTTACGAATTGTATAACAAAAAATATACAATTTGGAGAAAAATTATCATATTTTTTTAAAAATTAACAAATAAAAATACGCAGAAACAAATAAATAACTCACGTACTACCTCCAGGGCAAATTCAACGGTAATAAAATGCCGTGCATCAAATTTTAAATTCTACGGTTATTTCAAAATCAAAATAATTAGCGACCAATAGGAATACTGAAACAAAAGAGTTGTTAATGAGAATGCGCCACAAGGAGTGCATTTAGGATGAAATAGCCAGGGTTACCACGCTTGGCGCGTCTATCGCCCATTTGGCAATAAAGGGGTACCCAAACCACAGATTAACAACTAAGAAAGAGTAAAATATGTTTAAACCAATTAGAAAAAGACTCTGCAGCAAAAATCAAGAAGAAAATAAAGTCCCTTTGATTAAGGTGGTCAACAAACATTACCACTTAACCTAGCGGCAAGTTATGGGCGTATTAGATATGCTAACTGAACCCTTCACATGAGGAATACTACAACAAATGAGAAATACCAAACTTCTGGGTTATTAACCAAGTATTCATACACAAATTATTTCCTGCGAAACAAAAGACAATGCTTAAACTGTTTGTCATCCTTAACCAGTGTTTCTTATTCATATTTGTGTGTTCACTAGAAAATATCATTCTAGCATTATTTTTTGAACAAAGAAGTAAACTTAACATTATTAAAACGATTGCCTATCTTAGAAACTTTCCCGAGATTTTCGAGAGACTTTCCAGAAATTCTCGAGAGTTCTTTAAAGGGGAACTGCTAGATATACTAAGTTAGCATGTCTAACAATTCTTCAATTAAAAGCAGAACAGCGTATCATACATTATATAAAAAAGACGCAAATAATGTATCATATCTCTTAAATATTATTCACAAACTACCTTTAAATCGGAAAACCATTTTAGAAAGAAAAACACTTTTAATTAGGAACTGTCAATAATTTTAATTAAAAAGTGCGTGTTTACATGAAATACAAAATTTAATTTCTTATTTGTGACATAATATATGTAAGTTTTAAAAATATTTTTATCCTAAAAATTCATCAAATTATTATGAATAAAAGGTTTTCATGGCATTTTTTAAACTCAGCTATACGAGGATTATTTTTAGAAAACATATGCAAATAGAACTGTAACATTATATGGAAATTAAAATTTATATCGCCCACAAATAAATTTAAAAGTAATTTATAAATAATTTTATTCGTATAATATATGATAAATCACTATGAAAATTTTATATTTATATTGTTTCATAAGAAAAGGTTCATACGTAAAAAGATAAATATATCTGTATAACATATAATTAAGTTACATTCTTCTTTATATTTGAAATTAAAATTATATATTATATGGCAAAACACTTTGGCAGAGATAATCAGTTTTCTCACAAACTGAACATATTTTATTCACTTAGAAATTACACTTTAAATCTTTTGTTTATTGGATAATTCATTTGAAAAATCATAGGCAAGATCCAAACGACACTGTTAAACAAAATCTCTAAGACCATGATTACGATGAAAAAGAAGTTATTTAATTTATTAAAAAACAACTCTCTCTCTCTCTCTATTTACAACTTAAAACATTATTGTCCCACGCTCAATATTACATATTATTGTTCCACGCCTCATTTCTGGTTATTAGTAATTGAAATACGAACAATTAAACTGAAAGTTTTTTTAAAATAGCATACATAACTAAATTAACAATTGTTAAAATAATTTAGGATGTTAATAAATTGTAAGGAAAATTTATAAACTATTAAATGTAAAAGAATGTACAAGGGATGAGAGGAACATAATTAGGTATATACAAGCAATATGAGTCTCTAAATTCAATATCTAGTGTCTCTAAATGATAAATAATTCATCTTTCATTCGACATCCATCTACGTTCAGAAATCATTAACAAATATAAGTTCTAAGACCACTGCCGCACAAAATCTTTTTTATTTGAATTTTGATTATCTCAATAAATGTATCTTCATAGAATAAAACTAAAATACATCATAATAAGATTTCAAGGGAACACATGTAAAATTTTCCAAGTATATAAAACCCGAAATTTTAATGTATATTTTGTACGAAAAATGCAGAGATCAAATATTATCCAAACGTACTTCTATATTTGATTGAAACTTTTTACGTTAGTTAGCGTAATTAACATTTTTAAATAACTTTTTCTAGCTTTTTAAAACAAAAAAGTGATTGACAATTATTATAATCAATTCTATAAAATGTATTAAAAGTTATGTCATCTAAGTTTTTCATGTGGGAATTTAAATTTTATAAGGAGTATAATTTGCCTCTCTAATTCGGTTAATTAATTCAATCATAATTTTTTGAACGAAAGCAAAAGGATATTTAATACGTTAATTAAACAATCTCTATAATATATTACGGATATAATTACTAAATTTCAGAGATAAAAAAAATTATAAATTATGAGTAAGACAATTGAGTTTTTTTTTTTTAGTTATCCTCTTAATGAAGTTTATATATATATATATATATATATATATATATATATATATATATATATATATATATATATATATATATATATATATATATATATATATATATATATATATATATATATATATATATATATATATATATATATATATATATATATATATATATGTATGTATGTATGTATGCATGTATGTATGTATATACAGGGTGATCTTTTTTAAAGTGACAATGTTTGGAGTGTCCTGTAGCGCGATCTAATTGCCGAAATGATACCAAACTTGGTATTTAGACTAATCAAAACATGGGAAAAAGGATTCCGTAAAAAAATATTAGTTCCAAAAGTTACCGATAGGGCATTTTGTGGCGCTGTTGTATTTTACAATAACGAGAATTAGCATAAAACATGAGTATCAATGAAAAATGAAAATATTGTGCATTAACAGTGCGAGTAATAGAGGCTATAAAAGCAAGTAATAGACAGCTCCCACAAGTAATCTCAGCTGAAGTAAACGAGCTCCAGTGGCAATGCCTCTCACGTTACCGGAATGTGAGTTTATGTTGGTGGAGTATCAAATTTGTCTATTCTAAAGGACAACATAGCAAAGACAGTGCGGAATATTCCTCTTGATATGATACGTACGGCTGTGGAGAACGTTGTGCACAGAATGCATGGTGTTATTTCTGATTATTTCTGAGAACTGTGTTCACATTGAATGTGGTCTAATTCCTCACCGGGGAAGTTAATGTCGTAAATTACCATTAATAATTTTACTGTACGGTTGTATGTGTTAGTAATTTTCTTTTCTCACATTTTACACATTGTAAAGCGCCACAAATTGCCCTAGCGGCGAGTTTTGGAACTAAAAAAATTACGGTGTTCTTTTTCCCATGTTTTGATTAGTCTAAATACCAAGTTTGGTGCCATTTTGGCAATTAGATCGTGCTACAGGGCGTTCCAAACACTGTCACTTTAAAAGATCACCCTGTATATATATATATATATGTATATATATATATATATATATATATATATATATATATATATATATATATATATATATATATATATATATATATATATATATATATATATATATATATATATATATATATATATATATATATATATATTTCCTTTTCACACACACACAGGATATCAAATTCACTATATTGATTACAAATAACAATGCACTTTAGTTTGCCTGCATAAGGAAACTAATTTGACTGGGATCTGTAATTTGAATTGGATTTTTAATCACTATAAATTTGTATTAAAAATATATTGCTCTATAAAATGTAATTAAAATCTTGGTAACTAAGAATTTGCCATTATTAAATTTAGAAAAAGATTTAATATCACATTCCATTTCGAAAAATATTTAACTTGTATTACAACTTTTTAATTTTTGCTTAACAATAATTGAAGTTAATTTCACCACAATATAATATAATATTTGCACAGTATCATACCAAAATATGTTACTTTTAAAAACTAAAGTTTCATTATACAAGTTTTTTTATGTTTGCATCTCTGTTGTTATTACAACCTTCACACACCAGGTGGGACTCGAATCCATGAACTTTTGAAAATACTAACTTTTAAGCTGCTATCTCAGCTGTAACCTGATGTACCTTATTGAATTAAGTTGTTAAGATCAAAATACTTAAGAACTTATTTTTGTGTCAGTATTTTTCTCGATTTCAAAATCAGGATTGTTTTTTCAAAAGCATTTTTGTCATATGATTTTTAAGAAATATTCTTTCAGTCTTTTATGTATTATTTTAAATAAGGCAAAATACTTTATTTACAAAGAGAAAAAAAAAGCCAAAGCTTTTCATAGAATTTTCAAACCCTCAATTTAAACGTAATAAACAAAAATTTTAATGATTTCAAATAACTTTATGAGAAACATAAATTGTGAGTAACTTAGGAATCGAAAGCGATGATAAAGTACTGCCTAGAACCCTCGTAATGTGTCCCGTGGAACGTAACCAAGTATTCTACGAAAAAAATGAATTTAATAAAAATAGAGAAATTCGTGTTCTCCCCTCCCTTGAGTTTAATGGCAGTTCTGGGTGAAAAATTCGTCGAAAGGATGTCTGACATCCACCTGCTCTTTCATTTTTATCGGAAAAATAATATAAACGTTAGAGAAAAGACATTTAAAATTTTTCTATACTTCATATGGAAATGATTCACTTCGCTGTCACGGGTGGAAGAAAATACACAAATTTAAAATAAAGCTCATTAACGATTCACGGTATACTTGATGTTCAGACAAAAGTTCAAAATCCGGGTTCCATTTCCTTAATGATCTACGCCAGTAATCACCATTTTACTGTTATTACACGGACTGTGCAGGCGATACTAATATAATATCCTATGCGTAATTAAATCCAATATGTTAATGAGAATTGAAAGGCGTAAGTCTAGCAATCGATTCCTAAGCGCCCATTCAATTCACGAGTATTGTTCATTAAACACGTTTTACATGCAGTTATTATCACTACTTCGTGTATCATCAATGCTATAGTAACTGTAAAATTCAATGAACAAGAAAAAAAGTATTTTAAATTTATTATTTTCAATTAATTTGTGTTTTGGGGATTTTTCTGTTTCTTTTTTAACAGATTGAGTTTGAGATTTCTATGAAACGCTAATTCCAATAAATGTTTTAATTAGCATTATAAATGAATATAAATAATTTTATTTCATACAAATATATTTTACTATTAACAGAAACTGGTAAACATTGTTTAATTAAATGAAAAGTTATGACTAATTTGTTTTAAATTGTTTGCTCTGTTCCAACAAATTTTAATTTCTTATTGCCATTTCTAAGTGTACTATATCCCAGAATAAATCTCGTAATTTTAAGTAGACCCAAAAAAAATTAAGGCTTCTAAGTATATAACTTGATTTTCTTAGTTAAGTGTGTTTAAATAAAGCAAAAAAGACATCGAAAATTTTATTTTTGAAATTTAAATACTTGTTGAAAATTATTTATTTTAAGTTAACACACAAAAGTAGATAGAAAAAAATTGCTTGAATGAATAAATCTCGCTCCAAATAATAAGCATTTCCTTCGAAAATGAATATACTTTTGCTATTGCACAATTGGTTTGATAAAATATACTTTTTATTTTAGCCAAAAAACATTATAATTTTTTTTAAAAAAAACATATTCCTCAGAATTTAACAAAAGTAAATTCATATTTCTATTCTTATACACTATTTAAATCATTTTACTATTTAAGATTAAATGGAATTCTTCCAAAAAGATACAGACCATTTCCTTTATTAATTCAATTCAATTTTGATATAACTTATATTTTAAGAATATACGTATCCTTTTACATTTCAAAAAACAGCAGTAATACGTTAACATTTTTATTGGGTTTATTTATTCCATGAATTGAATTTTGCATTTAATTCAATGAATAAAAAACTCAATTTGGAAAGATTTAAAACCCAAACTGTTTTCCACAATTAAATTTATTTACCGGAAATACTTTTATTGGATCGCATGTTTTTTAGAGTTCTTATTAAAACAATATATATTTTCATATGAATATATTGAAAATAGCAGATAGAAAAACATTGCATTTGAAATTAAATGTAGCATGATGAAAACTAAAATGGAATAATTACTACAGTAATAAGAAAAGAATTAAAAACAAATATATATAATAAAAAATTTGAAATAAATTATGAATTTCAATTAGTGCAAAGTTGGTGTGATTTAGTCAGCCCAGGAATGTTGAAATATCCACAACATTTAAAGATAAATATTGATTTACAAAACTAATAAAATAAATTCGTTTTGTATACAATAAATTAGTTTTTATCAAATAATCAAATCCACGAATAAGCAATTAATTAGATAAAAAATGTTTTTTGATTTATATTACTGCTTAAGTTAGGATTTTTCTCATTTTTTTAAAAAATACAGAACATTAATTTCATTAGTATACTAATATTTCTTATAAAAATAAAACAAAAATATTAGACGAAACATAATCTTACAAAAAACATGAACTCAATAGATGTAACATGAAATAACATAACATTTACATAAGAATTTTTTCATCTTACATATGAATCAAGTTCTATCAAGCTTAGATTTTTATTGATCTTTGAGTACTTTAATATAATTTCTCCAAAAAATTGTCAAATTTAAAAACTGATATTTTATTAAGATCCTTTTTCCAAGTTTATATTACTTATATAAAATGTTTCTATTATGATAAAATGTATTATATAACATAAAAAATAGTCTTATTCGTGTTGCCATTTTTCTTTCAGCTCTTTGAGATTTATTTTACGTTTCAAATATTAATTTTAGATGATGTGATAAAAAATTTAGCTTATTGGCACTATTTTCTTTGATAAACTACTAGTTTAGGACACAATACGAAACTCATATTTCGCTTTTTTAAAAAAACAATTATCATGTTATAAATAAAGAAAGGAATTATAATACTTCGTTAAGGATAGTCAGTTCCAATTTCAGTACAGTGTGCTCTATTAAGCCAGAGAAAAATTGCAAATATAGCTTAGATTACCCCATTTTATTAAGGCCTTCCCAAAATTATATCTTACTAATTTCAGTCACCTCATTCTGAGCTATCGAGATGTAACTTGAAATGCTTGCACTCAGAATAAATGATACTTTTCTGCTCTACTTTTTGTGGATTCAAAGTTACAATTTATTACAGCCCTCTTTCTCCAAAAGCCGTGTAATTCATTTGTAGAAAATAGAGTTGGTTCCAGAAATGCAACCATTTGAGAAGCACAGAATTTCATGCACCCTTTTTCGTGCACATTACCCACCCTTAATATCAGGGTTCCATCATCCATTTTCAAGAGTGTCTCCCAGCTTAGAGCATCTCCTTTCCCTACTCAAGTTCTCTCTCTATTATGCAATCAAATGGGAATTATTTTGCGCCAACATCACGTACTTTCATTCTTCTCTGCACGCACAATTCTACTCGATCCTCTTTATTTTACAAACTCAGAGCACATGTTATTTAAATTAAAATTTCACAAATTGCGAATTAAAATTGGTTACACTGGAGGGGCATCTTAATTTCCTGGAGAAAAGAATAGCTCATGTTTTTCCGTTTATTTGTTAAATTTCCATATGAATGGAACCTATTAATTATACCTTAATAACTCTTTCGAAATGAAACCATCTTTAAGGTAAATTAAAATTTTACTGACAATACAGAGGTGACTTTAAGTAATTTTATAAAATATTCTAATTTATAAAGATATGTTTATGAAAACATTAATTTTATAAAATTTCTTTTAAAAATTTGATGCAGGAAGGCAAAATAATATTTTAAAATCAACGATATTTTATAAATAGTTGTTACTATTTAACTGACTATTAAAATATGGAATTCGTTAAAGTAATTAAATCCTGCGTCTCTTTAACCAAAGCAATTATTTCCAAAATTTGAATTACTAAATTAAAATTTCTAAAGATTCAAATCAACCTATTATCACCTTAAGGACTTATACATAGCATTAAATTCTTTTAACAGTTATCTTAATTGAAATTAAAATTTTAATATTATTCAACAGTGTTTCCTTTTAAACAGCAATGTAAGTTTTTGAATTACTAATCCATGCTAAATTGAAAACTCAGTAATTATTGAGAAGTTTGAAAGTTTATTTCAAGTTCTTTCTATTATGTTGCATATATTAAGAGTTGAATAATTGTTGATAATTCGAAAGCTTTATTCCTAAAAATAAACTTATTAAATATGTAGTTTAAAATAGTTTATCTTATTCGACAAAATACTATTTTAATTATGAACCACATTTATTTGAAATAAATGTTGTTCGTAATTCTACTTTGAATAAGCTACATCAATAGTTTTGCTGTTTCATCAAAAATATTTATTAAATGAAATATTTCCTGAAACGCTTGCACGATATTATTTTACGACTTTAAATTATTTTTCCTTAATAAAAATTCCTTAAAAGTAATCATATTTAAAACTGAAGCACACATTTAAAAAGGAAGTGTATCAGTTCCTAAAAATTTAATGGATATTCTTAAAACAAAATACGAGAATATTTTTCGGTAATTAGGTAAGTTGACGTGTTGTTCAATTACAAAAAGAATTCACCTCTCAAAATGAATAAAATATTAATCAAAAAGAAAGAGTATTTGTTTCTGCGCGATGCTATTCTCCTGGAGATCTGGACTGTAATCTTAAGGGAACGCACAGAGACAATATGAGAAAATGATTAACGTTTATGTATTTTTATAGTTAGATCCACTAACATACTAATATAAACAATACAGCATGAGCTACTTTTGAATCGAGATTCATATTACCTTATACTTAATTAATCCGATGTACATCTACAGTGAAAATAATTGGAAAGAATAGTTCACCAACATGCTCTTGTTTAAACCTGAAGAAATTTATATTGTTTGATATGAGCTTGCTGAAGACCAATATAAATAATCCAAAATGTCTTTCATCCTTGTCCTTCCAGGAGGCAAAATGCTTCCGAAGTTCCAATACTTACCACAATTTTTATCGGATTCAGATGCTGAAAATACAAATTTGTAAAGTTGCGGTTTTAAAAATGCTTTAACTTTTCTTAAATTTAGTAACAAAAGTTCTTAAATTATTTTTCAGAATTTGTTCACAAGGCAATAACAAAACTTCTGAGAGCTGATTGAAATTTACATCTGAACTACTCTCCATTGAAATTAAAATTACTTTTCAGTTAAAAAAAATTAATAATAAATCAAAATTTAATTAAATCCTATTTAATGGTTACGATTAAGGATTTAGACTAGAGAAAGATGAATTTCATATAGAACCTAAATATGAAATTCAATTTTTCTTAAAAAAAAGCTTTTAGAAAGCTTTATGTTACACACAAAACCCTTAAATCATTTAGACATTCTCTAATGATGTGAACACTTACTTACAAGATACAGTAATTGATTTACTTTGTATACGAATATATTTAATAAAATAAAAACAATTACCTTTCTATAATTAAAATATAAAAATCAATGTAATCGAAAAATTCCTGTTTTGCAAATGATCAAATAATAATAAATGAATTTCGAGATTCAATTATCAACGTCTTACCATATTTTTCTCGGTAAAATCTGTAATTTTAATAGGAATCCTTTTTTATAAGCAAAAACAACAAACTTCTGCAATGCGAATAATTGCAAAAATAATTTAAACAATTCTCAACTGTTTTCATGATAAAAACAATAAATGGAAACCTTTGAAGCTCTATTTATATTCTTTCTAAGTAAATACTCTTGAATATAAGAAATTCATTAAAATAATATTTACTGTTGATCTCACTGGCACAAATCATCTTATTGGTTTCTTAAGTGTCATTAATTCGAATTTCCCACAAGCGCTTTATTTCTAAAAAAACTAAGACGTTTTCTAAATAGATTAAAAACATTAGTAAAACTACACTCATTTTAATTTCATTCTATAAAAAGCGTAAGTGAAAAAATAGCCGACGTAAAACACGGAAATAAAACCAAGCTTACTCCTAAAATAAAACTACATTTAATGGAATGTGGTTTCATTTTATAAGAAAGCATATTTAATGGGAACCGCATTTGAAGAATAACAGTGTCTTGTTTGTAAAGCAATTATTTCATAAAAGCAGTCCGAATTAAAAGTAATGTTTTTTAACACTAATTTATATAAACAATCCAAATTAAACATAAAATTTTTAAAATACGAAAACAATGATATTTCTTTAATTATACTTTTTAATTTAAAATCTAAAAATGAAAAAAACAAAATTATTAAATATTATTTTATTTAACATTTAAAAATATGAAACATTTACTTTGTATACTTAAATGTAAATATTCATTTAAGCCGTCTATGTGAATTATGATATTGGATTTTTTAAGTGTGTTGCTAAATATATTGCTTAAAAAGTATTTTTCTCTAGAAAAGAACTTCAAAATACTTTAATTTTACTTTAATCTAAAAGTAAACTCCCTTTGTATTTTTATTTCTTCTAAAAAAATCGAAGCCGTTGTTTGTTTACAAATATATAAACTGTCAGGAAATAAAATCTGGATAATTTAGAGAAAGCTAGAAACAAGATTCCTCACAATGTTGAAGATTTCCAATACATCTTCTATCACAATTTACATGGTAATCATTATAAATTATTCTTATTTAGAAATTTATCTGAAGAATTTTAAGACTTCAAATGTTCGGTCTTTTCTCTTTTTTATACGAATAAAGAAATCTCTCTTGAAAGACTATGTCACATTAGAACTACAATACTAGTAACTGATCAATTTACACATTAATCAGTCATTTGTAACTAAATAAGTAACTGACCAGTGAGGTCAGAAATCATAAAATATATGACACTTTAACTCAAATATTCAAATAATAAGTTATCATTAAAAATTACCTAATTCTTTTTAATTTTCTAAGTCAGTAATAAAATTAAACAAATGTATTTTCAGATACACCTCAAAAAGTTATATAAAAAAATATTAATTGCAAAATTCACACTGGTGTACCAAAAAATGGCCCCAGAGGGACAAACCAACATATCTATCATGACTACTTTTTGAGTACATGTGATCTCCTAAATACCAGAAAACAATTTAATATAATTTTTAGTAAATGATTAGATCTTGTTGACCAAAACCTCTAGTTGATACCAACTGAAAAGAACTTAGACTATTATGGCGTAACAAGCAAATTCCAAAGGGTGTTTTTCAAAAATTAATGCCATTTCCTTGCTATATCTTCAATTCATTTAAAATCTTATCGTTCAACAAAATTTAAAGAATAAGTATATACTTCAAAGCTAATTGTATGGCGTTTTAACATCCACTCAGTTTTCTTATCCAGGTGTAGGAGGGTTTCCAAACGCAGTAAACGATATTCATGTGACGTAAAAGGGACAACCTGGAAAACCTAAATACACGTCTTAGTAAATGAGCATGCAAGAACTAATGGAAATTAAGCTTGATCACATCTCCATCAGAGGAGCTACAATGAATACCACGTTGTCGCTGTCTTTTCTTGACATTCTTTCAAAGGGATGTTTAGCTTTCATTGTCCTCTTCGACATAGTCATTATGTTCTGTTAACAAGACCACGCTCTCTTTAAAGGAAGGTTATCGGTTCGATGTCAAGGAAAGCCATTGCTGTTTATAAGAGAAATAGTTGTTATATTTCTGGTTTCCGTACACGTGTTCTATTGCAGTGTACATTTGAAAGTTTTCAAGTTACATTCCTTGCAATACAGGCATGCGACCTTCTGTGAAATATCCTCTCGAAAGGCAAAGATGCGGCAAAATTTAAAATGCTCTTCGCTATGTGGTATCAATTTTCCTAACTGATGCTTTTATCAAATGTTTACTTTAAATGTTAATGTTATCTGTTATGGTGTAGCTTTTCTATGAGCAGTGAGTTTTCTAAACAGTTGTCAACTGATATTTGTTAAACACAATAGCTGAATATATTATCTGTAGTTCAAACTAGTATCTGATACTACTTTCGGCTTTCTCTTAAAACTTGGATAAAAAATATTAAATTTCCTAACAATTCTAGCAGTGGAATTCGTCAGGCCCCTTGCTCTAATAGCATTACGTTTTCCAAGTTTATTCATTTCTGTTGTTTGTTCAAAATCAAGTTGTAACATTTTCAGATAAATACCTCCACTACAAAATAAAACCATATAATATTGCACAAACCTTTTATTTATTTCCTACTCTATATTACTGTAATTTTGATATTTGCATATTACTTCTCTGTGATTTGAGGTAAACTGGAATAAAATGCCTTGCATCTTATCAGTTAAGAGAAAAGAGAACTTCAAGATATACGAATTATATCAATACTTTAGAATGCAAATTATGCGCGTACAGATATCATTCATGCCATGAAATAGATAAATTATTAGTTGTTTAGTTACATAAGGTTGAATAATAAAGAGTCAGTACGCACACTGAATGTTTATAATTTTTTTCCTCATTAACCAATCATGTCATAAAACCTTAAGTATATTCACAACTACTAAATACGAAATAAATTGACTTTTATTCATAAATAGAAATAATTTTTTATTAAAGGGTGAAATAATATAGTTTTGTTTCCTAAATTATGACAAAAAAGCTTATGAAAGAAAAAGCTTTTTGATTTTCTTAAAATAATTTTTTACATGTAGTTTTGCGGTTTTCGTAAAAAAATAGAGTAAACAGTTTAATTTAATAGAAAAAGTAATCTGATTTTTTTAAGTCTAAAAAATCACTGAAAATAAAAAATAAGTAATACGAATAGAATTTCAATTAAAAAATGAGATTATAAGGAAATATAGAACTCACTATTATCTTTGAAAAAAAAACTTAACGACATGATCAAATATATATATATATATATATATATATATATATATATATATATATATATATATATATATACGATGAGTCATACACATATGTAAATGCATCATTAATTTAAGAGTATACTGACATTCAAAATTGTTTAAGATTATAAATATTATAAAATTTCTAATAAATTAACATAAACAAAGGTAAACGAATAGTGTTGAGTTTTATATTTAAAATTTATTCGAGAGATTTAATCTAAAATTTTTATACAAGTCAAGAAGAAATCGATGATTTTAAAATATTACTATAGACTTTAAAAAATCTCATGATTGTATAAACTTTCGATGGAAACTTGAGCTTATGTGATTGTGCAAGAAACGTATGATGGATATTATTTTATATAGTTCAGTTGTAAGCAGAGGATCATTTAGTGTTTATCAAATATATTTAACTGTCAAAAATATGGAAAAATAATACAATACTCAGATAATATTAATGCCGCATAAGGAATATATAGAATGGCAGCATATTGTTAGGCAAACAGTTTTATGCTAAAATAGATAACAAAAATCATCTTTGATTAATTTGTTTCAACATCTTATAAAATGCATTTCAAACTTCGAAAATTAATTTTTATACAAGAAAAGCAATCCAAGGTTAAAACAAATTATTTCTCTAAACTGTTTAATATAAAAAGTTATCTTATATAAATTTACTTGTGTCATTTTCCTTATATCATGACAAATTAAGCATTTGGTACTTTCCACAATGGCCTGATACCAATAAATATTTGCCAAATAATTCAAAGTTTATTGCAGTATTTGTTACCATGAATATTTCAGTCTTTAATATGTAATTAAGCATATATATTAACTGAAGTAACTATAGGATGTGGTCAATACAGAATTTTTGTGTTCTATATACACATACTTTTAATTACCTAAAATTATGATTTCTTTGAATAATCAAACTGGTACAAATCTTCATTTGGGACATATAATCTTATATCTCTTTTCTTTCATCTTATTATCTTCATATCGGCAAATGTAGATAATTTAACCAATATTAGTTCTATTTTTTATAAAACTCTAAAATTTTTCAATTCATTTAGGACATGTTAACCATATCCAGAAGCAAGAAAAAATTTTCAAGCAAAAATTGTGTGCATGATTAAAATTTCTTTAAATTTATGTTTAAATTATATGAACTGCGTGCGTGCGTGCGTGTGTGTGTGTGTGTGTTGAAATTATTATATGCTGTATCAAATTCTAATATCTGATCAATTAACTATTATCTGATATTCATAAATACTGTTATTTATTACTATCAATCAATTTCTTTTCATGAACAGCCTTATTTGTATAAAAATTATTTATTTAAGAATACAATTTCAAAATAAAGTCTCATAATTTTAAACAATAATACTTCAAGTTTATGTTTAAAATTGAAGCTTTTGCATAACTAAATAAGCGTAATATTTTGTTATGAACATGCTTACAAAAAAATTTGAATGTTATACTTATGTGTGTGTGCATCTTAAGCGAAAACAATGTTTTAATTTTCTTGGAAAATATCACCACATTAATCATTTCGTAATTCATTGAGTTAAGCGCTTAATTCGTCAAAAATAACTTTAAATTTGTTATGGGATCAAAAGTGCTATGAAATTAAATGCATTTTAGAATTTAAATTCTACCGATAAATCAATTCAAATTACTCATAATTTCCCATAATCAAATAGTCTATCATTTCTAAACGATAAATCATAAAATTAGTGATGACATTTTGAATTCTAATTACAATAGGACAGTGAATAATTAACTATGGCTAGCATATATTTAAATTGAAACAAATCCTTGTAATTATAAAATACTATTAAAAGCAAGCCTCTAAATATTTAGAAGTTTATTTAATCCTATTAGAAATTCGTATCTCTAAATCAATACATACAAGACTAGATATCACAATATGAAATTCGAAGAGTTTTGGGAAAGTTTATGTATTATTTAATAGTTAGCGTTTAATTAGCTAATTTATATAAATAATTTTTGACTTTATAATCTTAGACATTAAATTAAATAATTGCACACTTTCAAGAAAAGAATAAGATTCAAGGCATATAAAGCAACAATATAAGCAAGCTTGAATTTTCGCATGCGATTTTAATAACAGTGTAAGTGAGAAGGCTTGAAACAGATTTTTTGCTTCACGAGTTATAAATGAAAGAGATGTCACGGTTTGATAAAAATGGAGGATCTAGAGCTCATATAATCATTGGAGAGAATAAAATATTTCAGAATATCAATTACTATAATTTATTATCAATATTTCAATTTCTTTTTGAACATGCGATTCATTTTATGTTGAATCAATGAGATATTTTAACTTAATCAGTAATGCCAAAATAATTTATACGAATTGAACATTAATAGAATTGAAACCTTGGAATAGGACTTATGGCTTTTAAATTTGAATATTGATTTACAACTTTTACAAAATAATAAAACTGCAGAAATAGTGGTATAGATTTGTTTTTATTGAAAAAATCTGCACTTTCATAAAAAAATATTACCAGAGATCATATTTTAAAAAAGCTATGATGGAAATACTTTCTAAAGATCAATTATATACATATATAGTATGTTGATCTGCAATGGCAACCATATTCTCCATGCACGAGTATAATTTGTAGCCATATTCTTCATATATTCGTGTGTTACTCGATTAATTTAACTAATTTATAACGGATCTTTAATTAGATTTATAAGTGAGGTGAGTGTACCAATGATGTGAAATAAATCTGTAATTCTTTTGATAATAAAATTGGTATGTGTAAAATTTCTACAAAATGCTTTTAAGGCCTTTTTGTATGATAAGAATTATGATGAGTTATTTTTGACCATCTAAGACATGTACTACAACTCAATTTGAATTTATGAAAATGTTGAATTTATACGTTGAATTATGAATATGTTGAATTTATGAAAACACACACACAACTCCAAGTATAACATTTTTTTAAATTTCAGCAAAGAAAACATTTGCAGTAAGAATGAACGTTTACGATCTTGCAAATAGTGGAACATAGTTTGCGCAGAATCACGCTCTTTCTTATTTGATGTCAAGAAGGAAAATTTTACTAATAAATATAATACTGAATTTTCTCAACAATTAAATAAATGTGAAAAAATTCTTTTTTGAAAATCTCTTAAAACTAATGAGAAAGCAATTTCATTTTCTATAAGTCTTGAATGTTGATTTATAACAATTTTAAACATATGTTTAAGTTTTTTCTGTTAATTGTTTTTAGTCAAAATTCTCGCTATCTTTATATAATGTATATATATTATGCGTGCATAATATATGTAATTTTAATATTTGCATATAAAATATTTCTTTTACGACATAATATTCTGATATAAATACAATTAATTTTGAAGAAGACCTGAGGATCTGTTTCGGAAATAGTCCCTTTCCAACTCATCATACTCATCTTGTAACTTAATTTCATGTACATGTAATAAAATTTGAAAGTTCATATTATAAATATCGAACAAATCAATTAGCTTATTTTTCCCTGTTTCATCAACCTGTAGTACCACACATACTTTATAGACAAACCAAAAAATTCTAAAATCCCTGTACAAATACGTTATAAACCGTAATCTCAAATATGTCATTGTATATATTTCTGTACATGCAAACTATTCTCCACTTTCAATTATGAAGGACTCGTCAAAACACTGATAAGCAGCATTTCAGGTACAAGAGAAAGGGAATATGAAAATCTGTGCAATGAAAAGTCACGTAACCAAAGTAACCCTGTGCAATGATACCATTGACAAGCCATACTGACAGCTTTACAAGAAAATATAAAATTAGATAGGCACATACATCATCATATCATATAGGAACAACAAAATATCATATAGGAAAATCATATAGGAACAACAGAAACTATTGTTTAAAATTTAAAATTTTATGTTTTCAAATGGATCAGCTTGTCTTTTTCTGGAATGTGCACTTATAAAACCAACAAACTAACAAAATAACCCATGTCAATCATCAAAATTCCTCGGAATTAATTCATGTGACACCCATTTTGAATATTTCAACATCAACCCTATCTTCCGAATATGGTTCTATTTTGTTGTAAATCAATTTTATTTGGAAGTAATCAATTTTAGATGCAAATATATCCATGTGTGTGTGTGTGTGTGTGTGTGTGTGTGTGTGTGTGTGTGTGTGTGTGTGTGTGTGTGTGTGTGTGTGTGTGTGTGTGTGTGTGTGTGTGTGTGTGTGTGTGTGTGTGTGTGTGTGTGTGTGTGTTGTGAAACCTGGTGGCTTAGTAGCAGCACTTTACGCTCCCAAAGCACAGGCTATAGGTCGACTCAGCCTTTCATTTCTACAGTGGATTAATAAACTGAGTACCAGGAATACTTAGGAACTATACACTCAGGGCTGACCATCTAACCCGGACATACGCTGTGCCCCTCAGAGACCACGGTCAGGGAAACAGACATATGCTCTGTAGGCCTATAGTTACATATATATATATATATATATATATATATATATATATATATATATATATATATATATATATATATATATATATATATATATATATATATATATATATATATATATATATATATATATATACTAGTGTGTATATACGTAGATTTTATCGAGAAAGATCCCAAAAATATCAGTTTCATCAATATTTAAATATGTATGATAGAAACCTTTTCTTCAAGTAAAACTTATTTGATATTCTTTTAAAGTTAATTTATTGTGATAAATGAATAGAAATAAGACTATTCTGCAAAGAAAGAGGAGAGCTTATTTGGAATAATTGAAAGATATTTCCTTTTGAGGAACATTTCTATTATAGAAAGAAAATATAAAATTTTATTGAAATTCATTCTTGCATGTACAATCATTATAGTTTGAATTTTTATTTATAAAACAATTTCTCATAGAAGATAATGATCGTTTGATTTATTAATCGCGCAATGTCATTTTTTGTACATGTAAACTAATTGGACAGAACCTACAGTTTAAAGAAAATTCTTAACTACAACAAACATCCATACGTAAGTTGGGATTCATACGCATGAAGTGTCAAACCAAAGCGACAGCGCTAATTGTTTGGTAACTAGTTTGACACGGAGAAGGGAAACTTCTAAAATTCATTTATATTCATATATTTTCACTAATATTGGTTGTAAAGAAACTTTTCTTCTTCAGTAAAATTCTAAAAATATTCGCTTCAAATAGTCAAATTATTTACATGATTGAATAGAAATTCATATTTCTTAGAATGTACCCCATACCTAGTTTCATTTTAAACTGTCGGCTCTGGTCTGATGCCCTTATACTCAAAAAATAACCATTGAGTTCTAGCAATCCAATTCATACCCTGGCTATAAAAATGCAAAAATTCTAACAATTTGAATTTATAAACTTTTTAATCAATATCACTTAAAATACCTAAGTTAATGTTTGTAAGGATTATAAAAATATTTTGTTTCATTTGTAATCATAAATACCAAGTAAAGTTAATGTAAGCTTTTTACTGCATATTATATTGCTAAATGCTGCTAAATAGATGCAAGTGCATTACCCTAATATATTTAATAGCTTTCCAATTTTATTTAAGTATTAAATTTCAGATTAGATTGATTTGTTTCTTTGAAGTCACTTTTTAGTACGCGAGAATAAATTTGGCCTTGCATTTTCAAAGAGAATTCCGAATCCACAAATATCAACATCGAAACTGGTACTGTAAGCCCACAAACTACAAAGTTGTAAGCCAACAAAACTGTTCCGATTTATAGAATATCTGATCGAGATTTGTAGCAATTTAATTAAGTCCCAGTAAGACGTATTAAATTCGGAAATATTTGAATCCGAATTCCATATTTTAGTATCTTCAAGATTACACAAAAAATACATTCTTTTTTTAGATTATTTAACGTGATTTGTTTTGAAGTTATTAAAATTTATCAAAATTACCATTTGTTTATCATTCTTATTTCTTTTGTTTTAAGACGCACAATAAAGTCCCACTCCCCATAAAAAAAACGAGTATTTTTTATTTTGTTTTCTACTTTGATACTCTGGAAATATCAGCGTTGATTTGTAAAAGGCACAGTTGTATTTATAAATAAAATATATAAATCAATATAGTTTTCTCTTTAATACATAAAAAGATTAATGACTAAAGAAATACTTAATTTCTCCGTCCCTTGCAATAAAGAGAATAAAAAAATGAAAAATTTAAGCTTTTACAAGGAAAACGATTTAAGCAAACTAAAAACTTACGTGTAACATATTTTCAAAATTGCAAAATCTTTTTTAACGAAAATTATTTTTCTTTAACCAGCAGTTAAGTAAGACAGTTTGGTTTTATTTAATTGCTTTACTTTTTTGCCTATTTAGATATTCTTAAAGATTTTGTTTACAGAAAACAAAAAAGCTTGGGAAATGATTCGGTGGAAAAAAATCAAACAAGATTAAAAGAAGATGTTTTTTCCCTAGGTAATTATCATTAAAATAATTACCTTAGGCAAGGTTTTAAAAACATATGTAGCTAAAAGAAAAACATTTCGAATTCACAGTAAATTAAGAGTAACAATGAAAGGAAAATATATTTTCTCTTTTTATACATTCTTACATATCTTTGTTCCGCCAACCAATTTCAAAACTTATTCAGTATATTTTCAATTCAAAATCAGGGTACACTGCATTATTGAATAAAAAATTTGCGTAGAAAAATTTCTTCTCTGATTTAACTGCATTGAATTCTAAAGAATTTTCGAAACATGATTAAAAAAATTCACTCGAAAATGATATAATGTCACCGAACAAAATTTTATTCCACTTGAATGTCTTTTGACACGAAGGGAAATTAAAAATACACCTTAGTTCTATTTCCCCATTTCATTTAAAAAAGTTATCCTGGGTTCAAACAATGAAATTAGCATGAAAATAGAAGTTTTAAAATGTTTAATGGTGTAAAAGACAGACAGTTTTAAAAACTATTAATCTTGAATAATAAAATGCGAAGTAATTTTCTTTAGTTCTCGTGCTGGAAGCAGCTGTACATAAATTTGAATAAATCATTTCTATGCTGAAAATTAAGGAAATAGTTCTGGTAATTGATATTAAATATGGAAATCTTATCAATATGTAATGTTTCTTTGAAGTAAAATGTTACACTCTTAAATAATAAGGCGCGTACACGTAGATAACAAAGTTATATAAAAATAAATTAAAAATAGAAATAAAAAAGTTCAATGGGCGATAACTTTGCTCAAAAATTAATTACATATATCAGTTGTCTATTGCAATTAATATATATATTGCAATTAAAAACTGCTAATTATGAAACAAAAAATGTTGCATACTATGCAGTTGTCATTTATTAATTCATTTAAATTTGTACACTTTTAGTGTAAATCAAGTAAAAAATAAATTTTATTTAAAAGAGAATCAATTTAACCGATAAAGGTAAAATGTTTTGTGCAGCTAACTCCAAAAATGGCAATATGGATGGTAAAATTAACTAGGTAATTAAATTGGTAATGATATTAAATAAGAGAATTCAAAGGCATTTACTGATTTCATTTTCACATATTCAAGAAATCTGCTCTTATCTAAATGCAGGGCCATCTTGTTTTACTAAGCTATTTAAAATCACTCCCCTGATCCCAGAGTCAGTTCTTCGAAAATGATTTTTCCATCACCATCTCAAGTGATTTTTGTTTCATTACTTACTTTTAAGTTCTTTAGTATGGAACAATTGGGTTCAACCTTAGCTGTTGTTGAACAGCAGGGGATATCTGGTGCATTTTAATTTCTTGCTTGTATATTTTTCTGTGTGCGTGCCTCAGAAGTTTCTAGTTGTCTTCCTTTCCAGCACCTTTCATCTATCTAAAAATTCTCGTGGTAGGCAATAAGTGGCGTACACATACGTTACGAAGTATTCAGTTGTCAAACTGTTTGCTACGTAGTATAAAAAAATTCCTCCATTGTTCACTGTAACCTATAAGCTAACTACACAAGTATAATTCAGTCTTCCAGGCAGAAGCCTTAGAAATAAAAGAATCATTGATTTATTCGATCCAGCATAAACTACAAAGTGTCACAATTTGGACAGACAGTTTATCTTCCCTAATGGCTTTAAATAACCCGTTACACAAATCCCCAATAATAAGATCCGTTCAAAATTTACTTTTTCACAACCAGAATATGAACATCCATCTAAGTTGGTTAAGAGCACATACTGGAATCACGGGGAATGAGGCAGCTGATCAAGCGGCAAAACAAGCAGCAACCCATCCAACTCTTCCGTTGACACCTTTAAAGCGGTCCAGAACCAGTCTGAAATCAAAAATTAAAAATTATATAGAGCAAAGCTGGCAATCTCTATGGAACAACTCGCCGAATGGTCACCATACAAGAAGACTAATACCAAAAGTTTCATCAGATGTGCTATATTCCAATCCCTATTTAAATTGTATCTTAACAAACCATGCGCCCTGCCACAGCTACTTCCACAGAATTAACAAATCCAGATCTCCATCTTGCATTTGTGGCCAAATCGGTACACCACTGCATTATATCACAGAATGTTCTCAAACCAAAGATCTATATATCAAAAAATCATCTATTCAAACCAACTACCAGTTCCTAAAATTCTGCACAGCGAACAAGCTCAGAACACAAAAATTAATACAAATAATTACTTTCCTCCATGAAAAAGGACTCCAAATGTGTAAAGACCTGGCTGTTCACCAACAGAAATCTTATAACTCAGAAGCAGAGTCAACAGATCTCGAAAATTAACTAAATTCTTCAATTCAAGTAGCAAACAAACAAACTAATAACCAGTTTTTCAATTTCCAAAATTACTAATACTTTGTACATATCTAATTTTCAAGACATGTAAAGAACTAATTACATTTTATTCCTATAAACTTCTAAATTTCATTAACTATAATCAATTTCTGTTCGTAAATTATGTAAATATTTCAGCCATCCTTACTTAAATTTATTTAGATCCTGTTAACAATTATTTTTCTGTTTCACTTGATCCTATCCTATTAATTCTGTTATTTCAAATTTGTATTCCAAACTGTGATACAGTGGTCTACTGCGTACATCACTGTAGGCTTGAAAGCCCCACCTTTGTAAAGCATTCGTCTCTCAAACAATGTGTCGTGCGTTCTGGAGAACCTCTTAAGGCTCGCGCTCCAAGATTACAGTTCCCAGCGGGCACCTGGCACTCCGTGTAGGGTGCCCGACATTCTAGACTGAAGTAGAGGCACAAGCTGATATCCAATAGGAATAGAACAGGGCCTCTTCTTCTCGTTGTCTGTCTGTAACCTATTAGCTGATCCATACCTGGTTAGTGGACCAATGTTAGATTCCGAGGTCGATATTATCCACTTTTGTACCATGTAAGAAGAGTGTTGCCTTTCTGTTCTCTGATTGCACGCCTGTCGGAGTGGATGCTGACGAGTTTTCTGAGTTTCTATTTTTGCAGGAACATGGTCAATGAAAAACATTGTTAAACTACATAAAGAATTCTTGTCTCACGAAAAGATATAAATCTACAGGCAAAAACATTAATGATAAAAAACTGATTTTAAATCTTTTTATATTTTCCATTAGAAACAAAAGACCTTTTCACTCTTAAAATGAGAAGATAATTTAAATGGATTCAGATAAATAAATGTATTATGGAAAGAAATCCAGGAATTACCAAGACAAAATTACCGATTCTATTTTCATAGGGCAAAGAAACAATGATTGGACTCTCTGTAAAAGCAACCAACCCTGTGTTTACAACCAAAGCGAGTATAATAATAGTGTCCAGCCTATTATTATGATCACATCAGAAATCTAATGAAGTTCGTAAATGCATGCTTTCTCTACCGTGCCGAGAGAGAAAATAATGTTGCTCCTGGGTTAAAATGCAATAATGATGTTTAGTATATACATAAGCTCACCGATATTATTCTGAGTTATTTCTTTCCTGAAGACGATGACATACTTAAAGATACTATTATTCCTCGAAATCACACTCTAACTGATTGACTGGAGTAAATGGGGGTCATTGGCACAATTGAAATGGCCTCTGCTAAGTTCTGGCCTCAATCCAATGAGAATGCATTTAAAAGATGATAAAACTCTTCAGCAATTGAATATTTCAGCAAAACACTTATGCTACTGTTGCCAAATGTAAGGTTAAGACATTGTATATAATTCGATGGAATTAGTTCCAGACAGATTGCATGAAGCGATTCGTGCCAAAAAAGTTTAAGGGTAGGACTTTTTTGGCGCCAGTAGGTTTATTTGCATTATTTTATATCGTTGTATTTGAAGTAATAAATATACTAGTACCACCAATACAGTTTACATTACAGTACAAATAAGAAATAGATAATTTTTTTTAAAAAAATGAATTCCAAAGGGAAATATATATATAGTTTATTGCTTTCCATTTTATATAACTTTCTTGATATAATTTTTTTACATAAATCTTTCCCCTGTACTTCAAGTGGTTTTCTTATGTCATCCTTAATGAATCTTGATCTAAAAATTAAGGAACCTATTTTTTCATATATTTAATGCAATTCTGAAAATGGAAAAGTAAAAAAATGGGAGCAAAAATCTGTCTGGAGTAAAATCGACAAAATTGAAAAAAGCTTTTTCATACAGATAATTTTTTATTCATAGGGATTACAATGGCAGAGAAAGAATGATGACTCATAGAAGGTTTTAAATTCTGAAAAAGCTTCTAACATTTAAAATTCGGTATATAATTATATATCAAGTTCATTATGAAGAAAAATAAAAATAATTAAAAAGGAGAATTCATTTTTTATTATAAACTGAAATATTTTAATTTCTTTATATTCATAAAGAAACTCTGACTCCTAGTACACATTTTAAAAATTTTAAGATTGTTAATTTTTGAGATAAAAATATTTATATGATTTTTAAGCAAATACTACGAAACTCCTATTCAAGCAAAATAATTTAGATGTTTTTATGTTTCAGACTTATTTGTTAACTCTAACAAAAATATACTAGTAACTCTATTATTTAATAATATTTAACTTACATGATAAATTTTCATATAACTCTATAGCAAAAAGAGAGATTATCTCTGCTGTTCAGAATTTTTATGAGCTTAGCAAAAGTAAATGAGATACCTTTTAACTATCGCTTTTAAGAGAATGCAGATATTTTGAATGAAATGTTTTAATATAGCATTTTAGATGCTTTGTAGCATTTATAAAATCTTACATGAAATTATTTATAAATTTTTCAAGGACACTAAGCCTATTAATTTACCTAACAAATCCAGAAACTTCTAAGCGTATATCTGAAAAGATGCGTGGGATAAACGCAAGAATACCATTTTTATTTTCTATTGTTCAATAGTTGCAATCCCTAACCTCAAATCTCTCAGAATATACTCTTTAGAGAATAATTTTGAAACAAACGAATGATTGCACAACACAGTGAATAACACCATAAGTTTACAGACATATATACTAACACCAGCTGTGTAACGTGCAAATTAACCCTATTTAAATGCTACTGTTATATCTGTTTGAAATAAGGTTGACATTTTTCTTTCATTGTCCTCAAGAAGCTAAAACCCAAGGGAAAACAAATAAGAACTCTTGCCAATATCCATGCTGAATTCTCGTAATAAATTTTTTCAAGTTTTTTAATGAAAATTTTAAAATAACTTTTTATTTGAAGAAAGTAAGCTATAAAATAAACTTTCAGGAAAAATCCTTTACAAATTCTCTCCATTGTAACTGTTAATGCGAATCAGCGCCTGAAGTCCAATGAAGAAATTTTAACATAAAACTAAATGCGCAATAAGGAAGGAGTTGGAGAATTTTCAATGGACGCTTATGTTCAGTCAGATTTTAAAATATATGAAATTGATTAATTAAATACATTAGAAGATAGAAGTGTAATGATAATCATTTTCTCAATTTCTTAAGTGGTATTTCTGTTTATGAAAATTACCATTTTACTGCAATGCGAGATTAAGTGTCTTTAAGGGCTTTTTTATGTAATTTTTGCTTCAGACAGATAGTGAGAGAGTATCAATGAAACATTGTTATGAGTTGAATGACAATAATTATTTAATGATTCATTGATTTTCGGGAAAAATTCCTTAGCATTTATTTTAATCATATTATAAAATTTTATGATATTTTTATGAAATTTATTTTTACTGAAAAATATATAAATTTAATTAATAACCTTAATAAGTTTCAATGTTTTTAAACTAAACTGACGCTAATATTTTGCTTTCAATTTGCTTATCTTAATGCAATCCAAAACAAAAAACAACCGAAGAAGACAAAAAATTTACAAGTAAATTTAAATACAAAAAGTAATCTTTTTTAATTGTTAGCGTCAATTTTCGCATTTTATCAGTTTGTATATTTCATATTTTATTTTGGTACATCATTTGTATATTTAAAATTATAAACTCAAAGTATATTAATACCCATGATATGTTAATATAATAATTAGTTTTTATTAATTTTGTTTATTGATAAGAGGAGATTATGACATTAAAAGCTAATGAATATAAATCAATATAATGATTAAATTATAGTAATAAAATAATGATTACAGTAAATTAAGAAAAAAATACTATGAGATTGTTAAAAATACCATAAAATGTTTTCTTACTGAAGGAAGAAAAAATTTATTATTTTGCATTTGCTGTTATTAATCAATGAAATATTGCTTTGGATGATTTTTCTGCAGTTAATTCTTTCAATTACTGTAAATATTTCTATTTGTAGTATGGTAACAACAATATTTCTATTGTAGTAGAGTATACGGTTCCAGCGTCTCAAACCCCTTAATCAACATCTTTTTGAATCATTGCACTATTGAACTTTCATTCTTTTATTAGCAAGTACATGTGCTTAAAGTGCAACTGTGCATAATAATAACTTAATTTATTAAACCAAAAGCATTGATTACTTCATAAAATATACTTAATTAATATTTAACACTTATACTCGTATATTATAAAATCAACCGCAATGATAATTCCTTGAATCAGCAAAATTAAATTATTATCGTTTTTCACTAGAATTATCTCGTTATAAACAACCAATCTTGAACTAATTGTATAAGTTTTAAGTATTAATGTATTCATTTATATTTGCTGGACTGACAGCTAAAGGATTATTACTTGGCCTACAGTTACAATAGTTTATGAGTTCTACAATCACGTGGGGGCCTTAATTTTTGTAAGGACTTAAAATGTGCTTTAAACTGCAGATTCCGGTCAAAATAGTCGTCATGTCAAAAGCAGTATTCCATAGAAAGATAAACAGACATGCTAATTTATCAACATAAAATTAATAAATATTTAATAAAAACAATCCATGTAAGAAAAATGTATTAAATGAGTAAATCCATTAAGTTGCAATACACGTATATATATATATATATATATATATATATATATATATACATACGTATGTATATATATATATATATATATATATATATATATATATATATATATATATATATATATATATATATATATATATATATTATAAGGGAAAGATAAATGATAGCAAAATATATTTAAAGAAAAATAAATTCAGATTTTTAGCAATAATACATTTGGAATGAGAGGATTTTATTTTGCAACCAAAAATTAACATGAGATCAATTTAATTGCAGTTACTTTAAGAGATTTTTAATCAAATCATATTTAAATGAAAATTTTAATTTATAAATCTCAAAATTCCTTATTTTGTAAATAGGCAAACATGTTAAAATTTTTGAAGTCTTATTTTTATTACAATCAGCAAAATTGAAAAAGCAACTATGTACAATAGATGGTTTAGGAATTTCCTTTTGGACAACAGCAGCCTCTGCGGTATACTTAGTGTTTCTATCCAGAGTACTTGGGACAAAATATTTACTAGTTAGAAATGGCTATTGAATACACTTCTGGATCTCACCAAACATTTCCTTTTTCTTCGAATACGAGAAGTATGTGACATCATATGTCCAACAACGCAACCAGAACAAGCTTTAATTTCTTGTATCTCCCCTGTGAAGGATTCTTCAACCGATGCTGTCTAATTCTAACTCTATCGAGTGGGAGTCCCAAATCGAGAGGGAGGAAAGACGAAAAAGATGTCTTTATGCTGTATTTAGGGGAACTCTAGCTGCTTTACCCATTTCATCCCTCTAATCATGATGTAAAAATTTCTATAGCTACAGTAACAAGAATTATTTTTTATGGGAATTAATAGACAAATGTATAATGTGTAGTTATTAGTTTGTTGTGACATTATGATAAGTAAACCAAGGTGAATAAAAGTTTTTGTCTAATTTTAATTTAAAAGCTGTATATACGTATATATGTAGATAGGGATAGAATACATACATGACATATACATATATATATATACATATATATATATATATATATATATATATATATATATATATATATATATATATATATATATATATATATATATATATATATATATATATATATATATATATATATATATATATATATATATATATATATATATTGATTACATAGAAATATCAAGGAAAAATTCAGAGATTCTTGATTAACATTATTTTTGATTGGTTCTTTTCCAAAAAGGAAAATTATCAAATCCTAATTTGGTACTTTTTGCTTTATTTCATTTCAAGTGATATAAATTTGAAAGTTATTTACTGATTTTTTTTTAATATTTTTAAATAATTGTGCAAATCTTTATAAAATTGTTTCATTTACTCTAAATTAGGATTGTTGTCTCATCAGCGAAGTAATATATACTTTAGATGTGAAGTGAATGAGACATCAAGCACGAAACCCCTTTTGAGTGTCATTGAAAAGTCCAACCTTACCGTTGGAATGCTTGCTTCATTATCATATTTATGAATTATTTTATCTTTAACTCAGCTGGAAAATTTTGATTCTTTAAATAATAATCTATAATTAAAATAATGTTAAACTTACAATTTTGTTACTTTTAAATTATGATGATGAACGAATAGTTTATTGAATGTCTTTCAATATTAATAATACAGACTACCTGTGTGTGTGCTTTTAATCTTTAAGTATTAAAATATTCAATAGTTTTCGAATGATTTAATTTTATCAATATATTAAATTAATCATAAAGACTCGTGTTTAGCAAATTTTTCTCAATATGTTATCTTTTTCCCAATATATAGTTAAAATCCTCTTAAAATAATTCTATATGAGTTTACCTAACATGAAATTAAAGAAATGAATTAGTAGCTGATCAAATATATGTGATATCCTCGCCATATCTTAGAATTGTTGTAATAATGACATAAAATGTGTGTGTCATAAAGGGAAAAGATCTTTATGAATAAGAAATATGTGTGTTGCATACGAAAAGAAAAAGGCCTGTCATATAGGAAATATCCGACAAGGATTTTTATTATATATTCATCCTAAATTAATGATTTAAAAAATGAATGAAACAGAAAAACCATTTTATGTCTGTAACAATTTTAGTAATAAAATGTGTAATTTTATTTTATATTTTTGTAAAATTTAAGAAAAGTATTTGTATTTTTTATAAAAAAATATTTTTTATTTTAGTTTTAAAATGTAATTTATCTAAAGTATATCTGGCAGAAAATACTAAAAATATTAACTTTTGAAGATGTTTATAAAAATAAACTTGAAGATGTTTATAAAATAAACTTTGAAGATGTTTATAAAAAATAAACTTAACTGTTCTTAATGCATTCTAAAAGTCTTCCAAACCTTTGAGCATGATAAATAAAACTTACTTTCTTTATTGATAATACTACTATTTTCAATTGTTAACTCCGCTTATAAAATAACACTTAATAAGAAAATCAAGTGTTTAAAATGTTTTTATAATTGTCAAATATTCTCTCACTCATAAGTTTTAGTTTTTCTCTCTGTACCCTGCTACTTATTTTTTTTAATCTAAGTAAAAGAAACTTGCCACGAAATGAAAATATTTAATTCGTAAATATAAGAGCAATATCAGTTTTATTTTTCATTGATATTTCACAAATATCAACTAATTTTTTTCTCCCATTTATAAATATTTTATAGATTCCATCCTTTTTTATTAGACTATATATAAGGATTATACGAAAATGCTGAAATATCATGAAAGTATAAACCTATTTCTATTTTTTAAAATACTTCAATTTTTAAATTTTACATAAAAAATCAGACTTTTTCATGAAAAAAAAATTTGCCAATAGAAAATTATCTACCATACATATATATATGGTTCCCAAACCACATGTCCGTGGTTGGATTCTTTGGCTGGGAAAGGTCGACTCAGCCTTTCATCCTTTCAGCGGGTCGATAAACTGAGTACTAAGCATGCTTGGGAATTAAACACTGGAAGTTTCGCGTTAGGTTGACCACCTAATTGGAACATATGCTTCGCACTCAGAACCTTTCGGTCATGAAAACAGAGATAGGCACTTTAGATCTTGGCCCACATGGGCTGTCATGCCGTGCCACAGAGTTTAGTTTAGCATATATATATATATATATATATATATATATATATATATATATATATATATATATATATATATATATATATATATATATATATGCATGTTATATGTATACATATAATTGCTAATACAACAATAGAGAGAAAATGTAACAGTTCGAGTGTTATATTATGAATTTCTACTCTTAAACTTTTAGGAGACTATCTTACGAAAGTTCCTTCATTCAAGAATATTTAAAAATGGTTTAATTTTTATACTTAGATCAAATGAGCGAGAATGCTGCTTCGAAAGAGTTTTAATCGAAGAGTGACCGAAATCACGCATCCATTTCAGATGAATTCAAAGTTCTCAACTTCGGAATAATTTCCATATGCTGTCCTTTTGATTAAAAATATGCTAATCTGGAACGGTATTCGGGAGCTTCTTTCCAACAATACCCTTTAGAAAAGATTTATTTTTGTATTCATTTCAAGATTAACAAATTCCTTTAAAATGCATTTTGACTAATGAGAAATGTATTCTAGGAAGGTAAAATTACTGGAAGAGAAAATTTGTTTCAAGATTTTATATCGAAAATATCTTTTATTAGGGCGAAAGAAATTTTTTATTAGGACGAAATAAAATATTAGTTTCTATTATTTTATAGAAGCAAATTTAAATTAACAATAAAAGTAAAGAATAAAGTTTTGATGGCCTTTTCTTACATTTTCTTATCAATGGCTTGTATATAAATTTATGTATCTTGCTAATTTTGAATATTCAATGGTATAACATCTATTTTTTAAACAATTAATAAATAAAAATTGTTATATTTAATTAGTTTACAACTTAATTTTCGAAAACATGAAACACAATTTTTTTTCAAATCAAACTGCATAACAATAAGTTAATAGACTATTGCCATTATTTGATTATAATAATTATTGAAAATACCATCAATAATAAATGACAAATTCACTACATATATTGAGATTTGTAAAGGTATTATATTTTAAAGGTACTAATTTATAAAGGTATTATACCGATTTGAACATTTTTCTATGTTTTAGTAATTTAATTTTATTCAATGAATTTCTAAGATCAAAACTAATTTTGAAAAGATATTATAATCAGTTAAAATACAAATCAAATTTAAAATAAATTCTTAGGTATTTTCAACTGAATGTATTAATTTGAAGAAAATCAACCATAATTTGTTTCAAATGTTTCGTTACAAATAAAATACAAAATTTCAAGAAAAATGAATGTTGTTTTATTCAGTTATACTATTTTTAGAAATAACATCAGACACACATATTAAAAAAATTCTCCAATTATTGTAATCCTAATTAATTTTAAAGAATTTATTTTGATGCATGTTTAGTAATATCCATTTTTAAGAATATTAAAATAAGTTCTCTTTATTCATTATAATAAATTTAAATCTGCAGACATTGTTTTATATTATATGATGTTAACGAATCTTATTTAAAAAAAATCTGTGTTTGTTAAGCTAATAGAAGAAAAATAAGCAATTAATAATCAAACGGAAATTACATAATGAAATCAAGAGTTATTAAAAATTTTAAGTGTAATTTGTGTTTTATTTGTAGCAAAGTAAAAAAATAAATGTAATAATAATATGCACATTACGTCATATTTATGTAAACTATAATTTTAAATGTAAACACATATAATTATAGGTATAAATGAATAAAATTTTAATTCTTCCTGTTTGCTCATTTTCATGGCAAACGTACACGTTTAATATCAATAATATGTAATTTATCTTTAACTAAATTTCTAGGAGAATAGGAGAAAGCAACATAAGCAATAGCTTGCTTACAAATAAAATTTATTAATTGATAATTTTCTTAATGTGACAAATTATTTTGAAATTTATTAAAGTTATTTTTCTAAAATTATAGCGTTAATAAATCTGAATCAAAGAAGACTTTTTTTCTCTAATAGCGAGCACTGGGGGACTAACCTTTAGCCACAACATGGCCGGAAACTGCTACTCATTTATCGTTACCCAATGGGCACCTGTGAACCAAGTCACGGAGGCGAGTGGCATTACCCACGCCATACCACTACAAACGCTTTTATTTTCTGGGCCTCATTCATACATCGTCTCAGAAGAAAGGACAGAGAAATATTCATGACCGAACTAGGATTCGAACACGGGACTCACAGCCTTGGAGTCAGGAACGCTAACCAATCAGCAGTACGTCGGGAGTTAGTTGTATTATATTGTTTATTGGAATATTGTGGAAAATTCTATAGGATTTTCGACTATGCAGAAGCTAACAATAACTATTTTTGTTTGTTAAAATTTAAGAAAGAAATTTTAGATCTCATTAAATATGATAAGATATTTAATATATACTCTAATGTATACAGCATTAAATTAAATTTCTTCTTTAAACCTGGTCTTGTGGAATTGATTTGTTATAATCAAAACATAGATATGTGAGAATTTTGATTACAATTGGAAAGATACTTAATCATTTTTCCTTTTGAGGAAGTCTAAAAGAAAATTCGTAGTCCCAAACAATAAAAATGTTGCCAGTACTCTAGAGATTGTACTATTTGATTTCTTAAAATACATTATTTATTATACTACAAAGTATCAATTCCGAGGAAAACTAAAATTCAAGTTGTATAAAAAATTTCAACATTATTGGACTGGACGAAATTTTTAGGAAGGCCAAATTGCAAATTTGTTTATTCAAGAAATAGATATTGATAAAGATATTAAAAAAATAGGTATTGATATATTCAAACTGAATCATTCAAAAATTAATTATTTTAATAGTTATTTCCCAGGTTATGGGGCATTTTTCTTACAACAAATTGAATGACTGAAAAGTAAATTTATAATTGCTGCTATCAATATAACTTCAAATACTTTTAGTAATATTTGTAAAACTTTTTAAAAACAAGGTATTACATAACAATTAAACGTACATATTATTAACAATTAGTAAGAATTTCATGAAAAAGAAGTAGATTTTTGTGCTTCGTAAAAACTTTTAAATATTCATTATTATCGTAAGCATTTTTTTCAGTTTTTACTACACCTAAATTTCATAAAAAATCAATATAAATTCTAATCCAAATCTCAAAGAAAAAATGGTTATTATGATTAACGAAATCATAAGAACTAAATAACTGTTTCATTTTTGATTATGGAGAGATAGATTCACACTAAGCAAGAATAACTTTATCAAGAAAATATAAATATTTAATTAAAATAATTTATTTCAGTTAATGTGTGAGTGTGATATTAAAGAATTTAAAATGTTATTTAGATTTTTAGGGTAGTAAATTCAGGAATTTTACCTTTTCAACCATTATATTTCTACATTGTATTCAACCATTATGTATTCATTAATATTATATTCATTTGTAGCTAGCCGACTGTCTGGTAAAGTGCTCTAGCTACAAAACACTAAAACGGCAAGAGATGTATTTTTCCAAGTTTTTCCAAGTTGCGAAGTTTGCACATTTTCATAACCATCACATAAACAAATCTTATAAGAACATTGATTTTATATATATATATATATATATATATACATATATATATATATACATATATATATATATATATATATATAATAGATAGATAGATAGATAGATAGATAGATAGATAGATAGATAGATAGATATAGATAGATAGATATAGATATAGATATAAGTATGCATGAATTGTATAAAATACCCAAATAGAATTTAAATATTTCGTCTATGGTTGCTCATTAAAATCGCTTTGAATAATTTTGTAAGGTTCTTCTTTCATATATGATGGGAGAATTATAATTAATTTTTTGAAATATAGATTTTACACTTTTCTAAAATGTGCAATGATCTATCAGACATATTCCAATTCAATAGCAACAATGGATTTTTCTTTACATAAAGTGTTTTTGTCTTTTTAAAGCATTTTTAAGATTAATTTCTTTGAAGCGCTTTTGTAGGTTTTTTAAACCCTTATTTCATTTTAAGCTATCATAAATATTTCTTTTTAACTTTAATATTTATTAGTATGTGTGTGTGTGTGTGTGTGTAGAAATATATAAATATATATTATATTGCAATAAATTCTTGTTACTTTTATAATATAAAAATTTAATCGAGACGCATTTTTATTACAAGAAATATTATTTGAAATTAAATCCTTGAAATTACTGAAAAACAACATAAAGTTAATTACATAATTTCTTAATTAAATCAACAATTTTTAATTCTCAACAATCATTAACTTCACAGATTTTCTTTGCTTGCTCAACAGATAAAAAAAGTTGAAGTAAATTGGAGTTATAACATAGTTCACACAAAAAATAATTTCTAAAATTTTCTATTTTGATTAAATCGCTTGAATAAATTTTCTGTTACCTTTAAATATTATCTTTTCAATTTTTTCTTTAGCCATATCTATTTCTGCTAGCTTAATTAATTTGAAAATAAAAAGCTTTTATATATTCAAACATTATCAGTATAGTTTAGCTAGAACATTTAACTTCCATTATAAAATAAATTTATTTTTAGTGATTATCTTAAATATATGTTCATATTATTTTTATTATTATATATATGTTTAAAAGATAAATTAAAAGTATATATTCTTTAGAGAGAGAAACTGAATAAAATTAACCCTATTCTCTCACGGAATTAGATTGTGACTCAAGCAAACTATTTTGCAAAAGTATTTTAATAAAAACGAACATCTTGAGCTTATTCCGCTTTCTAAATTACTACTTAAAACTCCAAGTAAGTTTCAATCATTTTGAGAAATTTAGACCCATTGAAAACATCTTCATAATTTTGCGATAGCAATAATCTTTGCTCCGATTATATCGACGTAGTATAAATTCAAGTAAAACTTAATATATTTCGCATTATTCAGGGGAAACAAACGAGCAGGTCCATCATCAACTCTTGATGCACTTGTTGATAAATTTGACTCATTGCATTTATCTGCGGAAGTTTATGAACGGAACCATAATTGCATAGTTAAATATTCCTAGATACCACATATCTACTGGTATTGCCGTCTCTCTCTTGTTCTTGGAGTGGCAATTTTTAACTCCTTTATATGCAGCTACAAGTAATTTTAAATCTCAAAAGAATTCTGGTTATTTCCTCAATTTATAAGCAATTTTAACTCCCTGTGAGAAGCATAATTATTAAGGCCTAAGGGTAAAACCACAATCTTTAGAGAGGAAGGTCTTATCTTAGATGAATAACGCGAAATGAGAAATTTCTGGAAACATCTAGATGAATGCTTGGGATTTGAAAAGCTTCTTTCCTAGTGGAACAGGAATACATGTCTATGGTAAGTGCTCCCTGAAACTAATACTTTGTGGGTGTTCAAAAAGCCATGCAACCATCTTCAGCTGTCTGTTATGTATTCTCTCCAAAGGATTTTTAAGTTATAAAGGTTTTAATTTTGATTAAATATATATATTATACACACATAAACTACGGAAACCATCATATATATTTATTCATTATGAGCTTTTTAAGAATACTTTATGAACGACAAATAGTCTTAAAATAGCATTTAGAGATACATAAAATTTCTTTTTCAATTTAAAAAACATTATGATACAAAGAAATATATTTTAAATGATTAGTTATTATATTTTCAGAATATTTTCAGTATTTAGTAATATTAAATATATCTTATAGTAGTACTAAGCACAGTGCTAAGTGTAAAAAGTTTCTATATAAACCTTATAAACACACACTCTTGTGATGAACTCCAATCCCCTTATTTAGATCACATATATTATTTAATTTCTATATTTTCTGAAAAGTAAACCTTTTTTCTGTTTTACGGAGATAAGTGTAACTATCTTTGTAACTAAAAAAAAACTGTAAAATTGTAACTATGGAATCCATGAAAAGATTTGCTATATAAATTTACTGTGATAGAAAGAAAATGGAATCTAAAATGCATTTAATAGTTTTCGTTAAAAATCTTCATGAAATAGAATTATATATATATATATATATATATATATATATATATATATATATATATATATATATATATATATATATATATATATATATATATATATATATATATATATATATATATTGTGTTTAATATCTATATTTGCTTTTAGGGCAGACTAACATATCTAAGTTAGAAATACTTTTTAGTACATGCATATTATTGCAATGAGTGACTTGAGGATATAAAAGAATTTTTGGAGCATTATACGATGGCTACCATTATAAATGTAGATAGATCTTAGTTAGAGCTTTATTTACATTTTCCACAGCTCTTTGTTGAACATTATTCCACATCCATCGTTTTAGTGGAGTCTGTTTGGCCAGACTCGGAGAAAAAATCTTAAGTCTGCATAAGCTTTTTTTCTGAATAAAGTGCCTTTCTCAGAATAACCTAGTATATGACCAAATATAAAACACAAAATACCGATATAACTGGTCTACTTTACTCGCAAAATAATAACAAGTGGATAGAAGAGCAGATTTAGATGGTAGCTTTTAACTCTAATCTCCTTAGGATCGAAAAAACCTTTTCAAGTGCTTTTATTTTTGATTTCCAAAGAAATGTAATACTATAGATAGCTTTAAATTATTCTTTTAAATTTAATCATGGTATAAAATCAAACAAAATATTTATTTTTGGTTCTCTCCTAAAGCCTCACTCAATATATTTTATAAATTGAGAGGATCAGGAATTTTCAGTCGTTAAAAATGCACTGTTGTCCTGTTTTTACCTCTAAAGATATTATTTTTTCAAATAATATAAATGTTCTAATGTATCTTGTACTTGGTTTCAAAAGCCAATAAATTTCATAGGGAAATTTTAAATCTTCTCTGTTATTCCAAGCTGGAACGTATTTGACATTTTAAAATAGAGCGTGGGTTTTAATATCTGCGAATTAAACAGAAATAGAAAAAAATAACTGAGCAAATTTTAGAATTTGTGTGTGAAATGGGAATTACTAAAAATAGATATAATTATTTCTTCGTAACAATTGCTATTAAATGTATGCGATTATAATATAATGAGGGTATCACTCATATGATCATATGAAATTCGTAAATCGATTAAGATTGAAAGCCACAATATTATAAAAACAAGAATAAAGTAATGATATTTTCTTGTATTTTATTTCCATATTGCTCTATATTTATTTCATTAAAAAACGTATGAAAGAATGGAAGAAATTTTTCATGCATTTTTTTTAACCCATCGAAACTTTATGTAAAATGTTTCATTTTTAAAATCGTTAGAATCCCTTTTTAATCTCTGTCACAAGATAGTGATATATCTCTGAAAATATTCTTTCCACATTTTAAGTATTACTAAAATATAACACTGCGCTCGATTAAAGAAACAACCAGTTAAATAAAAGTGTCTCAGAAAGGGAACTTTAAAATAAGAAAGTTATAATTAAATGTGTGTGTGTGTGTGTGTGTGTGTGTGTGTGTGTGTGTGTGTGTGTGTGTGTGTGTGTGTGTGTGTGTGTGTGTGTGTGTGTGTGTGTGTGTGTGTGTGTGTGTGTGTGTGTGTGTGTGTGTGTGTGTGTGTGTGTGTGTGTGTGTGTGTGTGTGTGTGTGTGTGTGTGTGTGTGTGTGTGTTAAATTATGTATAATAGAGAAAAACACTGAAAATTTATTTAATCACACAGCAGATTCATAGTTCCCTAAATTTTCCTTGTGCGTACATATACTACTTTTTATTAGTCTAACAAAACAAACTAAAAGCCATATGAAATTTTTTTAACTTGGATACGTTTTAAAACTGTACCTGGTAAAATTATGAAAGAGAGTTACATTATTCTTGAACATCGTGTGGCCAACAGCCAAATAATCGATGAATGTTAAGGTATTAGAAAACCAACAACGTGTTATCTACTGCGACGGTTTTACTTAAATAAACCATCCTATTCGTGAGTCACTAGGTATAAATCCAGAAATCTCTCAAGCACCCATCCAGATACAATTGCTGGTATCGAACCAATAATATGTCACGCTAAAGATCACATTCCATAGTAGCAATATCTTTCGCCGTTTATCCTATTGCACATACAAAATATACTTTAAAGTAACATGTTGCTGGCCTATTGTCACTGTTTCTGAATCTATTTGGGTATAGATATGTTTTGTATAAATAATGGGTATTATTAATCTTATAGATCTTTAATGACATCATAAGGTTTGTATAACTGTTCAGAGACAATCTGAAATCTAAATATTTTTCAATATTAAGAAATATCTTTGTAATTCATTTTAACATTGATAAATATTTCCACATTTGATTATTTTTGCATCAAGATACGAGATTTTATGTTCCTGTGGATATTACAAAATGCAAAAAAGAGACATTTAGCAGTGTTTTTGAAATTTATGATTTTATCAATAATTATGGAATAAAAGTAGAATTCGTGAACTTTAAGAACAGATCAGTTAAAATATAATTCATATTTGTACTGCGCAACTAATTTCCTTTCTTTCAAAATAAAAAGTCAACACGCATTCCGTTACAAACTGTCATTACTAAAGCATCACCTTGCAACAACAATTGCCACTAAAATCTGAGAACTTACTTTAACAGCTATCTCAATTTGCAAGTCCCTCCCCCCAAAAAATTATTTTTTTAATATTAGAATTTCTTTTTCAGAAATTCTGATATTAATCAGAATATAAATGAAATTCTGATATTAATATCAGAATTCCCTACCTCAAATACTTTTCTTTTTATTCAGTTTTTAATTCCCATGACCTTCAAATTTTTTGTTCCCATTTTTACGTCAATTATTATACATGACACACAAGTTATATAATTTATCTCTTGAAAATGGCAATAAATTATTCATTTGTCCATTAAAGTTTGAAATTTTGATGCCACGTGTAAGTAATTTATCTTTTGTTTACATTCATTGCAAACACAAGCGAATCATATGCAGATACTTATACTTCAAATAGGTACGCTTAAAATGATACGAGCTAAATAGCTCCACTTGTCAACCTGGTAACATCAATTATCAGCGCGGTCATCAATTTTCGCAAAGAAATCGTATTGATTACAGAACCAATAAATAATAATAATGCTTCAAGAAGCTCAGCCTCTTTTTATAGCTTTAGGCGTGTAACAATCTGGAAACTTCCTGGGATTTGTTGCATCGATTAAGAGTGTAATTACCAGAAGGTCTGATAAGGCAAGGCTAAACTGGTGCTAGCATTTTATTGGCGATTAATGAAAGTTCATTCAAATAATATAGTATTCTATCCAATCAAATTAAGAAGATCGTTGAATCCTATTTACATTAATATATATCTAAAAATATTAAAAAGAGCATTATATATATATATATATATATATATATATATATATATATATATATATATGTATATATATTAAAAGCAAATCAGATATATGTTAATAATCGTATATGTTAATATGTTATAATCGGACTATTTATTTATTTTATTAAATAAGCAACTATTTATTTATTTTAGTTATACAAATTATTTAAATAAAAAAAGATTTTATTGTGTTATTTGCAAACGCAATATGTTTATACATGCATGTACGTATGCGTGTGTGTGTGTGTGTGTGTGTGTGTGTGTGTGTGTGTGTGTGTGTGTGTGTGTGTGTGTGTGTGTGTGTGTGTGTGTGTGTGTGTGTGTGTGTGTGTGTGTGTGTGTGTGTGTGTGTGTGTGTGTGTGTGTGTGTGTGTGTGTGTGTGTGTGTGTGTGTGTGTGTGTATCAGTTTTTCACATAAAACTTTAAATGGTGTAATTTATAAATATATTGATGCTGTTATTGATAACAATATTTAAAATTTAAATAGAAATAATATCCTTACATGATATTATGTACTAACATTATATGTAATAAAGTTTACTTATCTTTATTTCTTAATGCATAAATTTAAATAATAAATATGCCTAAAAAATGTCTTTTTTTATCTCAAGACTATTAGATAAGAGATAGTTTTATAAATCTCTTTCCTTATTTGAAACTAGTAGATTAGTTACAAAATATAAAGTGTTACTAACAAATAAAATGCTAAAAATTAAAGTATGACGCTTAAACTTTTAAAAATGTATGTCCTAAAATTTTAAGCTTTAAAAATGTTCTGGAATATAAAATAACAAATTTGTTTCTCCCCATTTTCTCAAAGTTATGAAAAAACTAGTATGCACGTGCTTTCGAATATCCAAAGCACTTAAGTTTTATCTTTTAAAAAGTATACAAAACCAGATCGATAACGAAACCGTTTTCTGATGTATTAAAAGCTAAAAAACAATGCTTAGAGGTAAATAAAGGGCATTGAAGTGAAAGTGAAAAATTTTTTAATCATCTTAAATCCTTCTCTAGTTCATGTGTGCAGAAAATATACCAACAAAAGTGCTTCCAAAAATTATTCCTCACGTTACCATCCTTCCTTATGTAAGCAGAAGACAACTAATGAAATTACGGTGGATTTTAAAAAGAAACAAATATATTTAAGAAAAAGTCTTTCAAAAGCAACTTTAGGGAGGTCATGAAGAAATAATCAATAAATCTCTAACCCGAAAATAACGGAAAATGTCTTCTCTCTGTATTTACACAAAAATTAAATTATCCGACTTTTGAATAATCTATTTATGGCAAAACTTCAGATCATTCGAGCAGACAAAGCTTAGTCATTTATGCTATAATTAAGTTTCTTATCTTATAAAATGCTGCGAAGAGAAAAATGGAAAAAGCATTTTAATAAACTATGACAAATAGATTAATATTAAATCCAGTGTTATTCTGTTTTAAACTGGGCATATAATGCTGTTTTCTTTTTTTAAAAAAAATTTCTTATGTATCAAGTAAGTTGTTCCATCAAAATTCTTAAAGTTTGCAAATGAATCTTAATTTCCAGACTCTAATTTAATTATGTGTTGAATTTAGCTTTAACTTCTTATAAATATGAGTTTAGAATAAGAAAAATAAAGATTATTTCACTTTTAAAAATAAATTATGTAAAATAATGCAAACTTTTTATTTTGACTTTCATTCAATAAAAAGAAACTCTTATACATTCCTTAATTAAAACATCAGTAGCATTCATCAAAATACCTGAGTTTGTAATAATATTCGATGGCTGTATTTAAATTTCTACTGCAAAAAACAATGCAGCAAAACCTTGAGCATATATTGAATCAATTTGGTATATTGACTATAAATGAGATATTCTGAAAGAAATGTCTAAAAATGTTCCATAAAAGGAATAATTTTAAGAGGTATTAAACTTAACAAATTGACCAGTACATAATATTAAGCAATATGAGCATTTATCATCTAATTTTCAACCACAACTTGATCAAATTCTACTTAAAATAAAACATGTTTGTGCTGAAAGAAAAGAAACAATTTGTCTTAAAAACAGATACAGTTTATAATCAAGTGTCATAAAATGAACAATCCCTAACTACATTTTCGATAATATCATGAAAATCACTCGAGTTAATCGCAACAGACCAATTTGGGAAATTTCAAAAAGGTAAACCGGGTCAACTAAGAGAAAGTAGCCCTACTGCTCTGGTTATTTTTATCTATACCAGTTTTAATAACAAATGTCCTCGATCAAGCATTATTATAAGTGTCCTTCTGATCATTCTTCCTTCAGTTAGAACCATGCAACCATAAAGAACCATGCAAAATCATCAATTTTTCATTGCTCTTTATTTTCCCTTGAACAAGGAAGAATCTTCATAAAAAAATTCAAATCTCTGATTGTAATTCAATCTGCAGTACAATCTTGCACTAAACTTCAGTTAAGGACACACATTAAAATATTGTTATTATATTCATAGTGATAATAGCAATATCTTTAATATTAATGAAATGCAATTTTTCAATCAATTCAAAAATTCTCAGAGATATTTTAATTATTTTTTTAATATTTATAAATTAGAAAGAAAATACTCCGAAAAATATCCTTATTTATAAGAGACCAAATAAACCTCAGGGAGAAACACACTTCCATTGTAGTAAAAAATAAGCTATATTTAGTTTCCATTACACGATCATCATTTCCGTAGAGTGATAAAGTGCATCTATGAAACTTAATCACATTTTTAATCCCAAAAGACATTCATCTTCATTAAAATTTTAATCTATGAAGTAGAATTCAAAATAAATTGCTGCCTGCCATTCTGCTTTGTGTTTTTCTGCTCCCGTTTTTATTTGGTGAGTACTCATTTATTATTAGAAATAACACTCTTTCCCCATGTGTTTCATTTATTTTATAAAAATCAGTTACTCCGTTTTTAAGTATGTCAACAGATTTAAGCTCCTGCAGGTTCATTTATATTTCAAGAAATTCAGGATTCAACATTAATTGCGGCTGAAGAATAATTCATTCAGTCAGTCTCCTCCACATGGTTAATTTTTCAGCCTTTATTTATCCAAATTCTCGACCCCTTTCAAGAGATGAAAGTCTTTTTTAATAAATTGATCTTCACAGCGAGAAGACAAGTGTGGTAAAAGTTGCTTTATCATTTGTAAGGTGGCGATTTATCTCCTAGTCAGTCAATTCATCACCAACCTTTCAGATATTCAGCGGCTTTATCAATCCCGCCTTGGCTTCCGATTTCTTGGCGTGTAAAATTGGTGGAGTATATATTTCGGAGATCAATACAAATGCTAAAAATAGAACAAAAATAATAAGCTAATTCATATCTTCATCAGCAGATCGCTGATCGTTAATGTTGGTTGGGCTATCTGTTGGAATATATTCTAAAATAAAAATTTAATAATTATTACCACTTTATTTTCAAAAAACTTATATTTTGTTTCAACACAGAGTTTATTATAATTATGTATTGAAGTATAAAATGTGAATAATTCTAAGAAACAAATTTATTAATTCCTTATTTTTTGAATATTTAATTATTCAACATTCACTTTCTTCAAAAAAAATTTTTTAATCTACTATTTCTACTGAATATTCAACCTAAATATTCATTATTTTGATACTTTTTAACTCCACCTAATTAGCTTAAAAGCTCTTTAAAAAAATTAATATGAATCATCATCAACGCGTATCCTCTAAATAAATTATCTATAATCATCAATGTATCTTCTAATTTTCTTAAAAAGAGCTATATTTTTGCTATAGTTTTAAATGATTGACTTTATGACGGTTATGAAAATTTCAACTCAAATTCTAATATTTAATATGGTTTTTCTTTTCGCAATAATTATAAATTGGTTTAAGCTTAGAAGTAAAAGTTTAAATTTTATTTTACCAATGAGATAAGCCATTTTCATTGAATATTTTAAAATCTGTCCTTATTTCCTTGGGTAGTTCTGGAATTTATGATGAAGCTTATGATCAAACATTTAAAACAATCCTGAAAATAAAATCTCTAAATTATATAAATATAAATATGTCTATTACATGAGCAAAAATTTGATTCCTGAATTAGGTCTATATATTGATTTCAAATACTTTCTAACAGGAGTTAACTTAATTATAATTTGAAAATTCAAAACTACATTTTAAAACTATAAATTAAATTCTTTACTCCTCAAGTACTTCAGCCGATTAATATAAATATTAAGAGAATCGAAATTTAAAATTTCATCTTAAAATAACAAAAAACATGATTAATTTCAAATAAATTTTTAGAATGAGTAACAAGATTTATACAATAACATTTAGAAAATGATAAATAAAGTTACTTGTATGAATGAGAGAAATAATATATTACTTTTGCACTTTAAGTAATTAAAAAGATATTTTATCCATAAATTATAATTACTAATATGTCTAGCTTTTGTTGTAAATATTTAACTATATTTATTATCAAGTATCTTAAATGAAGCTTTTATAATTAATTAAATTATTTGCTTTTTAAAATAATATAGCTTAGAGAGTTAAAATGTTCATCAGCATTAAAATTTCATGACGGAAAAGCTTTTATTTTTATAATATACATGTAGGTGATCATTTTTGAAAATTTCCAAAGGTAATTTTCGTAATTTCCATAAATTATTCATTGGTATTAACATAAAGGCAAATTAAACATGACGTCTTACATTGTAAAATGGCTATTTTTAGCGTGTAGATAATTTAAAATGATGGGTAGAATATGTGTATTAAAGTCTTAAATTTTAATTATTCATATAGTAAAATTTAAACATAAAAAGGTTATAACTATAAGATTTTATACGTATAACGTGTTAAAATTTGGTATTTATTACTTTTACGTTAGATATTTAAATATTCTTGGAAATTATTTTGTTACAATTCATTCTTTTAAATATTATGTTATAAAAGCTACCATTTTGTAATTAAGATGTTTCCCAGGAGAAATTACATATGAAACAACACTTAATACATAGTTTACCGAAATTACTTTTCTTTTTATCGTGAACAAATGTCAAATAACCCTTCTCATCTTACCATCTTTGTAAATTCCATATTTTATTTTATTTTTAAATGTAAAGATGTTAGTTGAATATGTATAGTATTCCTCAATTTTTATTTCTTTAATTCAATTGTTATTATAAATTCAGCTTAAGATCTTTATTATAAAATTACATCACAATTTTTTGTTTAAATTATCTGTAAATTAAAATAACTTTCTATTAAAAAAGCTTTTTATAGGTATATATCTCAGCAAAAAATTGTACTTTAAAATAAATTGGTTTAAGAATCAACAGAAAACATAAAAACTCAACTAACAAAATTGTCATCATTACATGTTTAATTTATTAATGAACTAAATTTTATGGAATTATTAAATCAATTATTATACTTTAATAATCAAATACGTTGGTTTTAGATATTGGTTTGAGACTTGACTGTAACAAAAATAAACACTTTGAGAATTCTCCTTTTTACATAAATAACTTAGATATTATAGCTAATATTTATATTTAAAATATTAAAAGCTATCAGTGGAAATTTTTAAGGGTGCTCAAAATTAAAATTTTTATTTGAAAATGCCTTTTAATCCATGAATATAAATTGGTTTAAATTTAATCCCAAAACATGCTTTACTTAGAATATAATCAATATATATTCATATATTTATTCAGCTATTTTTCAAGATCTTTTAAATTTATTCTAAAATACACCATCTACTTAGAAATAACAACAAGAAATATATTTTGACACCGCAAAGCAGATAAATTCTCCACCGGAAGCGAATGTTTCAAAGCATTTGAATATTTACGTCCTATAGCTTTCCGGGAGATAGTAGTACATAGACCCACTATAAATGATTAAACTTTTCACTTATGGAGAAGTCTTTTAGATATTTCAAGAAAGAAAACTCAGAAAACTGCCAAGCACCTAGTCCTATAGACATCGTACTGAAAGCAGTTGTCCTACAGTGACTATAATCTCAAAATTATATCTGATTTTTTATGAATCAAACTTTAGATTCTTGCATGCTTGAATGCTACCTTGGAGCATCACACAATGTGTGTATTCACTGACATATTTAATTTCTAATTAAGAATATCTAATTAAGGATAATTTCTAATTAAGAATATCTGCCTTTAAGCAGTATTTTGAATTTTCTTTTTTTTAATTTTATGGTTAAATGAGTTCAAAAACGTTATTCATCTTTTGATATAACTCAAAATTAAAGAAACGTAAAATAAGTGTGAGTAAAAACGAATATTTCACAGAATCTTTTAGAATATTATATCTAAATCTAAAAATATATTTTCAACAATGTCCGAAAAAATTTTTGTACTATATTTTTCTTTACACTGTTTTATTCTGCTTCAGCAACATTTTTTGCTAAAATTAAATAGAATTACTTTCCTTATAATAAAATATTTTTAGCGTCAGTTATTTAAAATGTGGTTCCATAATTTTACTAATCCATTTTAATTTTAAAAATTTGACTGTTTCAAACCTGAAGGTATTAATATTAAAAAACATAAGCAAGGCTACTGAAAAATTCAAGTAAAAATTTTAATTTGAGATCTTTCTTAAGACAAAAAAGATTTTCATGCTGTAACATGTGCCTTTTATGTCTTAAATTTAACATTAAAAAAATTCTTTTTAAAGAATTATTTTTAAAGAAGTGCAGCACATATTATTAGAGCACGTTAAAAATTCTTTTTAAAGAATTTTTAAATATTTTAGCTTAGAGTTATATATTGGGTTTGATTATTAGTTAGATCAAGCTTTCCAAAGTCAGTTATTTAACATTAAATACTTTTATCAACTATACAAATCAAATAGACTATTAATTTTTTTAAACAAGTTGAAAATCTCATCATAAAATATCAAAATATTTTAGTTACTTTATGAATTTATTACAGAGGAAATTATAGACAATAGAAATATATTAGCAATGAAACATTATTTTAATCAAATGGTTAAAAAAGTTTTTTTTTCTAAATTTAAAAAAAATCTTTATTATTAATCAAATTAGTTTAAAAATGTGTGCTGCACTGTTGAGAGTTTTGTAATATTAACAAAATATTAGAACTTTCATCTTGATTATTAGAGCATGCTTAAAGTAATTTTTTGCTCTAAATTTTAATAAGATTACCTATATAAATTAAATATAGTCTAGATTAATGCTTTAAAACTCTTAATTCTTCCCAAATAATTGCTTTAAGCCCTCAACCTTCTAATGCGAAAATATTTTAATCATTCTATTAAATCCGAATTTATTCGAAAGACAAAAATGGTTAGACCAAAATTTTTGTTTTCTTCAGAAATTAATGTTTTATAAAATCCAATAATTATATATCATTGAAACTCATGGTGCAAAATCCAAAGATTTTTGTAGATGTGTTTGTAAAAAAAGAAATTGCTACTGAGGAACAATTACCGTGAAATTCGTTAATGAAAAAATTTGCTATCAGCAATAGAATGAATTAATCAATAAATTAATAATAACATTAATGAAATTGCTAGAAATTACTTCATAAAATTTAAAATACAGAAAATGAAATTTTAAAAAAAGGTATCGATGCGTCAAATTTCAAAAAATCTTTGACTTTTAAAATAGAAAAATTGCCTTTTTCATATTAAACTTCATTGATCAACTTTCACTAGTTCCTTATTATGATCATGAACATTTTAATTTTCTAAAATTTCCATAAAACAAAAAAGTCATGTAATTTTTACATTTTACATTAAAAAATCGTGTTGCTTAATTGCTTTCCCCTATAGAAATCAATATACGCAAAAACTATTGGATTTATGCTTTGTAACAATCCAATATTTACTTGCTGAGATAGATGCTCCTAAAATCGATACATTTTTATTTTACTTCACCTAAATATCAAAAATTACTAGCAATGATATTGATCTAATTTTTTAATAAGATAATTGAATGCAAGAAGTTAGTTGAATAGAGAGTTTTTTATGCAAATAATTACTTTTGTACGGAATATTCAAAGCCATAATAATTTAACAACAGTATCTTGCTCTGCGAGGTCGGGCCCTTCCTTCTCAGCATGAGATAGTGTGGAAGCAAGAATTGGATATTATCGGAAAAGCATTTGTTTCATCAGAATGTGATGAGGCCAATATTTCATAGCAGAAAAACTCCAATCCTCTGTCAAATAAAATAAGAGAAATAATTCATTTGCTCATTACCGAAGGGGGCATCCTATTTACTTCAAAGGAGAAACAAATGTGTCTTCGAACTGTTTCTTTATTTCGACTTTTTCCTGCCTCGACGGAAGTTCATTTTCACAATTTTTTACCAAAGAAACGTTCCAGTAACCTTAAGAACATTGTGATTATCATAGGGGGAGGAGCATCTCTTTTTCAGCATTTTCTTACCGAATCATACAAGATATTGATTATAAAAAATGAATGAAATTTCCAAACTAATTTTTAGTTGGAGGCTCAAGAAGTATTTTCTTTTTCCTTGCTGTACATAATTAAAGTAATATTTTATTAAAATTTAAACTAATTTTTGCATTTTGTGGAAAAAATTGAAGTACTTCATTTTTTAACTTTCATATGTTTTTTTTGTAATTATTCATGACTACAAAAATATTTAACGAAATAAACAAGTAAAATATTTAATTTCTGCTTTTGAAAGGTTGATTTTTTTCATAATTTGTGATATACTTAACTTGAACAGTATTCTAAACTAATTAAATAGGAATTTCATTTTAAAATTTCAGAACCGCTAAAAAATATTTACTTTAATTTCTCCCAACTGTTTCTTGTCAACGTATTTTTCCTTACTATTGTGTAAAAATTTTCAAATAATTTTTATTCATAACTATTTAATTATAGGTATTTTATCATAATTATTTAATGAAAAGTATTTTAATTTGAAGAAACAAAATATGCTTAAAATTACATTCACACGCAATGTTTGTAAGTAAAATTATTTATTAATAAAATTATAAAGAGGGCGATGATTTGAAATTAAAAAATTGAAGGGAAATATTAAAATAATATTAACGAAATCACTTTTAAGTTACTTAAAATTCGAATTATTTGTTAGTTATAGTATTATTTATTTATTTAAATTCTAAATGAATTCTATATCTACTCATTCTTAATACGCTTGTTTAGTTTTTCTGCTATTTTACAAAATTAACAGGTAAAATAATTAAGCAATATAAGTTTCTAAATGTTGGAGATATAAGACTGAAATTCGAAATATTTGTTAATCACTAATTTTATATTATGTGTTATAAATTTATCAATTTTTTACAGATTTAAACTGAAAGAATTTTAATAACCTATAAAAAAGACGATTCAAATCAAATACAATTACAAACAGAAACTTGGAAGATATTCCAGATTTTTTTCGTTTAAAAGAGGCCAATTGATGCTTCTTTTACGAATTAAGCTCAAGATTAAGTTTATAAATTAACTCTTCAGTTTACAAAGTAAAAACATTAAAATACAACTTATTAAGTTACTAAAAAGCAATTTTTTACAACTATGCACATTTAATGTCTTAAAAATAACATTAAATGTTATATGATACAGCACTTGTTGAAATACAATTTTACTTAGTACTTGTTAAACAATGTCCTGAATTCCTCAATTTCATTTCGTGAAAACAATTCCGAATGTGGAAAATTTAAGTCCCCTTTTAAATCTAGACGTAATTTATAATTTATTTTTATTTCATGTGAGGTAATGTTAATATTCTATTTCAAGTATATTATATAGCATGAAAGAGAGGATAAAGTAGATTTTGAAGATAAAGTGGAGAAGAATAATTTAGTTCAACGTAAATTTAAGGAGAAGAATATTTTATTTGAATATTAAATATCTTTACTCGGTTCCAGGTAGTAATGTTGTCTTTAATATTCTATCTATTATATCAAATTGCAAAATAAATCATAAAATATTTACTAGTAGGAGCTAAATTTATATTATATAAATAATATAATAAACTATGCTATATATTCTGAAAATAACATTCGTAATAAAGTAGCATCTAAATCCAAAACTTTAAAATATCAAGCCATAACCAAAATAAAAGGACATTAATTGAGTATCATAAATATTTTAAATATTTGTCGGCCTCATAAATATTTTTGAACGTTTATTAGCATCATAAATATTTTTGAATATTTATTAGCATCATAAATATTTTTGAATATTTTTTACCATCATAAATATTCAAAAATATTTCTGATGCTATAGAGAAAAACTTATTCTAATACTCCTTAAGATATCTGTGTCTGGATTAAAAATATGGGGTAGAATTTCCAATTATCACAAACTTAAATTCTACCATGTAAATGTTTAAGGTTCTTTAATCCAATAGATGAACAGTTATTACATAACTAACTAAAAGGTAGACTTCATTCCTTTCAAGACACAGGTACTTTTCTCTTATATATCTATAAAAAAAACAATAAATGCTTAATAGTCTTTTATGCAAACAATGCTGCTTATAAGAGGAATTCCTCTTTTCTCGACGTTATTGATAAAGGATATACATCCTACGTTAAAGTAAGAGATTGAATTAATTATTTTATCAAATATATTCATTGACAATATCTAAAAACGTTAAACAATCAGATAAGTGTAACAATTAAATTTCTTACAAGCATAATGGTTGATAACCGATATGAATAAAACAGCATCCAGTTTTTTTAGTTTCATTCCTTCAATTAATTCACAATTATTTTTAGCTCCGTGAGCTGAATATGTATGACATTTATATAAATTTCCTACGCTGTCATTTTTATTATAAAGAAACACAATTAAACATTTCCATAATTCACAGACTTCTTTTAAAACAGAGCTCTGCACATGTTTTTTTTTTTTTTTTTACTTTAAATAAAGATGTTTCAATCAAAAATACGAATTCATAAAGTACAATGCTTATAATAGTAATTGTATGACTATTGTTTTATTTATTAAAATCAAATATTGTGCTCAAAAGAAAGAAAGATATCGTTCATGTGGCTTTCCACCCATTATTTTAAGCAAATGTATTGTTTCAATTTCATTATTTCCAGTTTAATATGGGTAAACATATTAAGAGAGGGAATGAAAAATTAATTTTTTCTGCATGATTGATTTCTTTATAATGCAATATTTTATATATGTTGATTCCATTAATCAAAAACAATCCATGTGCCTTTATGTTTAATTTATTAAATAATAAATAAATTGCGCAGTCAGCTATATTTACATATAATTATAGTTACTTATTTTTCATTGAAAATGTAAGAGACTGTAAAAAACTTTTAATAAGAACATTCAATGACATTTCTTAAATAAATTTACAACATACTTTTCTGGTTCTTATTATTAAAATGAAAAGAAATATAAACTACTTAGTGTAAGATAAATTAAACACATAAATGTTTCTCTTCTGAATGCATTTTAAACTAAATATGAATAACTTATTTTTGAAATGTATATTTATTTCTCTATACAACTGTTTTATTCCTGTCTTTTTTAGAAGCTCACTTGAATAAGAGATCAAATTTTTCCACATAAAAAGTATTTTGACAAGAATGGCAAACATAAAAGACTTTCAGGATATAATCTGAAAGTATTGTTTAACATTATTTTTAAAAAAGGAATATTTACAAGGTACTGTAATACTGAGTAAATATTCTAATAAATTAAAAGTGAATTCTGTGTGTTTGTTAGTGCTTTATAATGGTACTTGAATTAAATTATTTTTTAACTGTAGGGCACAACAAATGAATAAAATTCTGTAATCTTGTATTAGTGTAATTTTTTACCTTTTAAAATTATGTTGGTATTTACTTTCCTTAATCAAGTATGTTATATTTACAGTGAAACAGAACTGTAGGCAATTGATAAAGCTTGTGTTCAACTAAACTGGAGTAGTTCTGTTGTGGCAGAAATATAATAAACTGAGAGCGAAAAATAAATTGGCTTGTTAATTTGAGTAAGAGGTACTGCGATACAGAATAGAAAATTGTTTGTTTAAATTTTAGAAGATATTGATATTATTATGGAAGATATACTAAATAGGTTGTTATAAAATAGTTGATATATAAAATAGAGAGAGAGAAAGAGTTGCACTTGAAGGGGATTTTGTTGTGTTGTTGTTGTTACTAATGGCACTTGGACAAGCCAAACTCACTATGCCTTGGCTATGCGAATTTAAGTCAATTGGGAGCGTCTTTCGTTTAATAAGAGCACCATGAAGGTGAAAGTACGACTTTTGTTCTTCAAATCCTCTGATAGATGGCAGCACCAGAGGATCTACTCCCTCAATTTTGGCCTTGATCTGAAGGGGGAGTAAATTTCTCCAGACCATTGCACCCATGGTAACTGCTCAACGACCGACCACAGGACATTCAATTCCACAGATTTAACGAGCATGTATATCGCATGTACTCGGTGGGTCTTTGGCGACATTGGGAATGGAACCCCACCCTTCCGGTTGGAAGGCCGACACCCTAACCTCTTATTATTGGATGATGTGTGGGGGTAATTGAAGAGTTACAAGGAAGTGTCTCTGGAAATTTTACTGTAAATGAATGTAAAGATCCACTTTGGCGACGTGATATCAATCTACTACAAGACCTTGAAGCGAGTTCTATTTACTTCCATGCACCTTTAGATGTCTGCAGAATTCCTTTGCTATGAAAATAAATACAGAATAACCATTGTCTTCAAATGCAGATGGTAATCGACTTATTTTACTTAAGCAGAATGGAGACGCATGACATTATATATATAAGAAACATAGTATTCTATTAATCCAATACAGAACACTGTACTTTAACTGCTGATTCATATCAAAAATACCTGAATCATTTTTCTAACACACTGTAAATTTTACTTGTTTCTGTATATATTCTTGTTACCTTTGGTGTCATTATGTGTCTTGACCCATTTAAAGGATATTTTCTTGTTATAAATATCACTCAAATGATTCAAGTCACGTGAAGAGGTGAAGCTGCTCTTTATTCTGAGACTTCAGTTTTAAGGGATATTGTACTTTCAAGATTGAAGCTCTCTGAGAAAATGGTAGTGATGTTTTACTAGTAAATTTTGTGTTGTTTGAACTACTAAAGTATAGCTTGTTGAATTGCAAAAGATTCTTCGAAAAAAAATGAACTTTAAATCCTTTAGAGTGTTTTTGAAAGAAAAGCGGGTAATCATTTTGATAAGCAACAAAGGTTGTTTCCACATAATTATTTGTTTTTATCTTATCAATGTTGTTAATATGTTGAAATTAATACCATTTTATTCATTAAAGATAATTTGATAATCGAAACTAAATTTAACTCGATGGAGGTCATTCCCAATGTGTTGCATTCAATGCAGTTCAACACACAGCAAATGAAATGCTCACTATAGTGATTGGCATGTTGTTAGAAGCATCTAGTGGTCTTGGGTTTCAATGCCAAGGGAAGATGCGAATACTGATCTTCAGTTCAATTAATTTTGCCTTTAATTAAACATTTATTTCTAGTTTTCTCTAAAAATTCTAATTTAAACCATCCCTAACAGCTAATTTTGTAGCTCTAGAGAGGCACTAATATTCCTGATGCATTGCATTATATAACAGAAATCAAAACTGCATATATTCGTAGAATTATCATTAACCTAACTAGAACAGAAAATGGTAAATATTTAGTGATAAACCTATTTTCTTAATGAGAGGAATAAATATATAACCAAATTACAGTTCATCCAATTACTTTTAATTTAAAATATTTTCATGTTCTATTTTATAAACATGAAAATACTTTAAAGTGGTATACCACTATAAATAATTTAAAATACTTTAAAAGAGAGTGGTACACCACTATAAATAATTTAAAATTCTTTAAAGTGATACACCATTATAAATAGAAAAATCATACGATCAATTTCTTTGTATAATTATTACTTGCAATCTAACGAAACATTCGTAGGGAAAATAAAATGCAATGAAAATCCCTTTAACTGCTAGTTGAGTATACATTTAACTTGATAACACACACACACAGCATTCCGTGAAAGAACTGGTGCCTTTTTCCTCGAGGGCAATAATTTATATTTCTTAGTAAATAAATATTGGAGAAGATTTTTTTTCAGTAAAGGAATATTTTAAAAAATATTTGTTCATTGTTTTAACATTTTGCGCATATTTTTAATATCAGTACTAAAATATTTACATGGGATTGCGCACTTTCTTTTGTTAAGATTTTTTTATTCTTGAGATAAATAAAATATAAATTGTATTCCATAAGAAATTAACATAATAACAGCTCTATATGAATATATGGTTTATACATATAGAGCTGTTATTTAACAGCTCTATTCGTATATATGGTTCATGAACCATATATACGAATTTCAATACATTTTATAAATCCTTACCATATAGTTTTAAGCTAAATATATGTCTATATATAATTCATAGAAATTAACTAATTGCCAAATTTGTCTTAAGCGCTTTTATTATTTTTTTCAGTAACTGATCTTTTGAAACTAATTGCATTTAACTTAACTAATTTAATTAAGCAACCTAGATTGCTAAACATAGTTTAAAGCTAATTATATTTTAAATGTATTGAAACTAACTTATTCCCAAATCAAATTTGTCTTAAGTTTTCTTAAACCTTATTGCAATTGAAATTCTTCTTTCACAAAAAAAACGTAAGACAAATTTATTGCTTTAATGTGTTAAGCTCATTTGTAGTTACAGTATTTGTAGCTAAAACAAATTATATTTATATAGTAAGTTTGTCACCTCTATGCACATAAATAAATATTGTATGTAGTAACTGTTTTGATCTATTCATTACATAAAAATATATATATATATATATATATATATATATATATATATATATATATATATATATATATATATATATATATATATATATATATATATATATATAAAGGGGTTAAAATATAATATAACAGATCAGTAAGTGCCATAATCTCTTAAAAAATTAGTCATGCATGCTTTCTCTACAATTATTCGACAAATATATAATTATTCTTCAAATATTAAAACTTGGTATTTGAAATAATTTAATCAGAATAAAGTGTATAAATTAACAATGGAATGAATAAGATGTTAATAATAAATAAATGTTTATAATATAAAAATTGAAAGATATTTGTGTGAACTTTTTAAGTAATTAATAATTTTATAATAGTATTTATGGTGTTGTAAGTTTTTCTATTCCTTCTCATGGTTAATCAGAAAAGATAGTTTAACAGTACTAGTAAGCATAATTAACTAAAATATATAATATGCAAGCTTAATTTTTTTAGTTAGTATGGACAAAAATATTTCTCAAAAAAGCACCAAATATGAAAATTGCTACACATAATGAGGAAATAAAAAAATTGTAAAACACTAAACAATCTCATTTAAATTTATTAATAAATTTTACCGAATGGCAAAGTAGATAATTTAAAAAAATTACTCTCTTTTAAGGATTCCTTAAAATAGAACTTTTACTTAAAAAAGCATAGATTTTATTCAATGAAAAGATCAAAAATTAGTTTGTTTAATAAGTCAAAAATTTTTAACTGTTAGTCGTAAAATTCAAAGTAATACTTTTTGAGGAGTAATATTCTTACAATATTTACTTCCATTAACTCTTATTTTAAGAGCTAATTTCCTTCTGAAAGAATTCAACATATTTTTTTAAAATCAGTCCAAAGATTTGACATTATCTATGCATCATTTTATCAGGAAAGATGAGAAAATAAGTTCTAGAATTAAAATATATTTTACAGTTGATTCAATACAAAAGTGATTTTTCATAAATAGTTCAAACAATAACCCATTATTCATTGTAATTTCTATTGTGAAATTATTAACTGACTATATTTACATAAAATGAACATGGCATTGTTTGAGAATAGTAACAGTAATTCACAATAAATCTAACATTTATTGTTTTACTCTTTCATTCCATTTATTTGATTTCAGTTATGTTTTAATATAAATAATAAAATAAATTAAGCCACAAGTTATCGAATGATGTTGTTTCGCAATTATATATTAATCATAAAAATTGTCATGTTATCAGTATTGTGTATACATATTATTATACAATTCAAAAATGTCATGACATTTATAAATTGTATAATAAAATAATAAATAGCGAAATATTTACAAAATGTATCATATAAAGACAAGTATTTAATAATATTTGAGACATACTTCTAAGTGAATCTCGTTCGTTTAAGGAATATTTTGCATGTTGTGAAAAAATATTTTATTTTGCTCAGAATGAAACAATTTATACAGTCAAATCTGTTTTGTACGCTGTAGACAACGATTTCATAAATATTACGTCGTTTCATATATACTTATAACACAATATTTGTTATATAAGTATGTATGAAACAACAGAAATTTCATATATACTTATAGCAAATATTCTTCGAACATATTCGAAAAACATGCATATACGATAAAGAGGGACAGCTTAAAAAAATGCCACAATGATTTACAAAACAGAATCAAATAAGAAAATGATTTACGATATAGGGAAAACGTGGTTTTATGCAATTAAATAAATACACATGGAAGCATTTCAAAATAAATTACTTTCTCATTTTACACATGGAGGAAGTTTCAAAATGTTCATACATATCTAAATAGTAAAAACAAAAAATGTATCTTTAATCTCACAACAAAGTGAATCCGAGTCACATGAAAATAAAACTCAGCTGTTCATGTGTAAAACAAAAACAGTTGAACATGTATTATAGGGACGAAATATCTTGATCTTAAATTTAGTTGGTTGGATAAGCTTAATTTTCATTGTTTTGCTTAGTAATATTTACGATTTTAAAACAAATTTCAATGTCTTGATATTAGTAATAATTCTTGCATTTTAAATTTACATTCCCCAATTAGAAAATAATTTCATTTCAATAGGGAGGCACTGATGTCATACCATCAATTGATAATTAAAATGTAAAATCTCTTATTTTGTATCTGGTAACGTTGTTGTTATTCTAGACTGTATTTATATCCACGAGACGCAATGGATTTGGCGCAAACCAACGTCTTGAAAATGAATAATGTAAATAGTGTAAAATTGGGCTGCTTTATGACATGTCACAAGAGAGGAAACCTGGAAAGCTCCTCGGTTAAGATCGAGCTTGGGACATTATGTTTCAAAAAGCACTGTTCTACCACTCTCTCTAATAAAGAATATACTCAAATTACTTCTTGTAATCTGCTTAAAAATATCTACCCTACAGTTTTAAATGGATTCTGAAACACACACATTAAAAGCATCCACTCCCAATGTAGTAGTTGTATCTCCAAAACTCGGCCGACTGCTAGAGAAATTATGCTTCAAATGTATATAGAAGTTTCTTAAATTGACTAATTTATCATAAACAGCATCATGCAAAACTTTTTACACTCTGAATATTGAATACCCTTTCTAAACCGATATTGTTTTTTCCAATAAAGTTTATGAAAATATTCATGTTAATTTTAATTAGTAAAAATATATGAATGTATTTCTGAATTAGAATATTATAGATTATTTTTCCCATCAACTGAATCATTATGAACTAGTAGGAAATAAGAAAATATGTGAAGTTTAATTATTGTTATCAATGAACACAGAATTTCATCAAGAGTTAGACTGATATTTTCGAAATATATCCACAAAAAAATTTAAAAAGAAATCCTTGTAACCATCCTTCAGGGAAGGTTTCTAAATCTTGTCCAACAGATGCAAAGAACTAGATGAATAAATTGAAACTGCATACTTATTACAGAATTCTCTGTATCAAGTCTTTACCATAATTTGAGTGATTACATATAGTTGAATGTAAAAAAAATCAATTTTGATGATTATTTTTATTCACAATAGCTATAAGATTCGGAAATATTTTTCTTAAATGTACTCACCAAAAAACAGAAAGAACATACAGTCAAGCACTTTTTTAATTATCATCGAAAGGTAAGGATGTGAATTACAGATATCATTTGTCAAAATAAAGTAACAAGACTTAAATTTTTCCTCAGAAATACACAATATTGAAGACTTGATATTCTCTAACGGCTCTTAATCATTTTTGTTTAGTGAGCTCTTTTATTTCATGTAACTGAAATTATGCAATTCCTCATAATTTATAAGTACTTATCCAGTTTTTGAATAGTTAAATTTTTGAAGATATACATTTTACTATTATGTTGCCTTTGAATTAAAATACTATCGAGCATATGTAATTCATCTCCTTACCAGAAATCTTATTCTAGGAGACACAATATTGATTCATTAATTCATTCATTGTCGTGTGCTAGCTAGGCTGGCAACATGGGGTGCGCTGCTCCACTTTTCCAACTGAACCATATTTTGGTGTGGAGTCCGACTTCCTCAGTACACACATGCCATAGGGACCCGTTTATAGGGTAGGCAACCATTCACAACCCATTCATACAAGGGAAGGACAAAGACAGGATAGATAGGGAGAGAAAGTACATCCATACCCGAACCGGGATTCGAACCCAGGACCTCCTTATCCGTAGTCAGGCACGCTGACCACTAGACAAGTTGGTCGGCCACAATATTGATAATTCTCTTCAATAACAATCAAACACAAAATAGTAAGTAAATCCATCTCAAATATTTATCAACAATATATCTGGATGTCAGAATGAGCAAGATGCTCATATTCTACATCAATTATATATATATATATATATATATATATATATATATATATATATATATATATATATATATATATATATATATATAGAGAGAGAGAGAATGGATGTTGATTTTTTATAAACTTATAATATTTTTATATTGTTTTACAACAAAAAACAAAATTTTCAAGACACAAATATAAAATTAAAGATAAATTTATAAGAATTGGAACAAATATTGCTATCATCATGTGTAAATTTTATAGCTTTTTTTTATTCAAAATAACAATTTAGTATTTTAAGGATATAAATAAGAAAGTTCGTTAATTCTTAACAGTCCTTTTTTGTATAATTTATAAAAATTATTATAATTGTATTTATTGGTAAATAATACGATACAGGTTATTGCTCAGTGCAAAAATTATATAAACCATATCATATAAACAGCACAAATTTTGGTTTAATAAATAGTGATATTGAGATAGTATTTTGAATTTTAGTAATCTTGTCCAAAAAATATCCAATTTTCCTGTGATTTTTTTACTGTTTTAATTTTACAACAATTTTTGAAGAAGTCAGAATCAATACAATGATGACAGAGAAATTTATTGAAGCTGCAAAGTAAAAATCCTCATTTTTACTTTCATAATTAAAAGAAAAGGAAAAGTAAAAACCGTTTCTTTTAAATGAGAAATCATTTTAAATTTTTGTTACATTTTCAAAGATGATGTAATTTATTCAGATTACGAAACTGATTGACCTTTAGCATTTGTTACTAATTCTGGAATTTATTTTCCATTAAAGTAAGCATCTATCAAAATCTGACCATTCACAGTGATTGATTTAATGGGACCGTTACTTATACACATTAATGGAAGAATTCTTTTCTTTCTCCAGTGTTACGCTGACAATATCAATCGAGAAAATAATGTCCTTAATTTGTTAAGAAACTGCTGCTTATAATGACATATGCTATTAAGTTTTTACTAGTTCCGGCAAAATTATCCTACTTCTCTAAAATCATTTATTCGGAGCTTATTTTAACTATAACAAATTTATCAAAGCATGAATTGATTTAGGAACACATAAATTCAAAAATAATTTTAGACTATAAGCATTATGTCAAAAACAAATAATAATGGTTATTTGACCATAATTTCAAACTTTCAAAAAATAATAGTGTTTTATAAATAATTCCACAGACAAAGATTTTACAAATGAATGTTAAAACTAATTACAAAAATACGTTATTAGTAATTAGGTTTTATTGTTATAAAATAGTTTAATATGGTTAAAATTTAAGCATCATCACTTAATTCATAAATTTATAAAAAAAAATATTGGTATGATATCAAAAAGAATTTAAAATCTGCATAACTACTTAAATGAAAAGATTTTAAGAAAACTGTTACAAAATAATTTAAGGAGTCGATATCTTGAAATATTGTAGAGTGTTTACTTGAACAAATTCTTGAAAATGTAACGGAATTTATAAATTGGAACGTAGAATAAAGTAAGATCTGATAAAGATATAGAACGCTGAAAATTAAAATTCTTTTTTATTATTCATTTTAGAACTAATAAATAGTTAATCCTTTGATTTGCGAGATACATTATTGACAGGAATTCATTTCTATTTATGAAAAGAACTCATTTGTTATTGACTCTTTGTATAAAGTGTTTAGCTAGTTACAAATTTGTAAAATTCGATAATAAGCAAATATAATAGTTAAAGTAAATTAATAAAGAAAATTTTACGCCTGGTTTAATTTTCTTAGAAACACATGTCTTTTTGAGAACCATGATGAAAGACACTACGCGCGGACTGTACAAAAATCCCCAGATTCTTATCATTGAAATCGTATTATATTGTCACCTGAGGGTAAAATAATAACAATAATATAGGGGAAAATTCACCGGTAGGTTTTTTATTTGTCTTAAATCTCACTTTCTGAATATTATATTTGCTTTGAATGACTCACTGTGTAAAAATGATTTCGTATATATTAAAAATATAACAACTAAGAGACAATCAAGGAGCTGAGTTTTTACCATTAATTGAACCATCCTTGTTTAAGGTTACAAGTGGCTCACAGAATGAGAGAGCAATGTCCACTAATTTGTAAAGCAATAATCATCACCAAATTCCATTCTTTGAAATGTTTCAATTACAGTAAAAGATTGCTTATATCTTAGCCATTTGTAAATATTATTTTACAAAAATAAAACATTATTTTTAAAGAATAATGTTTTATTTTTGTCCCTTTCGAATAAGAACTAAGATTTTAACTAAAATGTGTCCCTTTCGAATAAAACTTTAAAATTCATGATAAATTTTTATTATCATAAATTTTAAAATATAAGGCTATAATTAAAGCAGTAGATCATAAAATTATATTTTAAAATTTAAGCAAAAAAGTTTAAAGCACCAAAAATTGATTTTATTTAAAAAATATTTACTTTTTACTTCCCATCAACACAAAACTTCTTGTGCATTTAGCATTAGCCATTATAAAATATTTGTTCAATACTTTACCTAATATTTATGATAGATGATAAATTTCTAATCAGGAAATTCACACACGCATGATATTTATATATAGAATATGTTAAATTAAGACTTCCTGCCACAAAATAATATCAGCATAATGCATGTAAAAAGAATTTTGAATTGCAAATCAATAAAAGACAAACAAAATTTAATGTTGATGTTTAAGTATATTTTCAAAATCTAAGCATTTTTCTCTAGTTTTAAAATTTAAACATGTCTGCAAAATATATAACACTACAATTTCCCGAGCAAAGAATAAGCTTTGAGATATTCATAATATAGAAATTTATAGACAGAAAATAGTAAATTTATGCTTTCTTAAATAAAAAAACTGATTTGCGCTTTGTGTAATACTCTAAAATGCAAGATATTTACTTTTGTCCCGTATGATGACTTTCCTCCCAGAAAAAATGTTATAAATCAAATGAAGTTAAATTTACATAGTAAAAAATGCGAATGTGTTTTGCAGAATTTAGAAAAAAATTCATGGCTTTATGTGGCTTGACAAAATAAAATGGGGTTTTATGAGAACTGAATTTTCTATATTCCCAGTGAATATTTTTAACAATAAAAAAATAAATAAATAATATATATATATATATATATATATATATATATATATATATATATATATATATATATATATATATATATATATATATATATATATATATATATATGACTTCTATTGATAATGAAAATTTTTTCAGACTAGACGAAATGGTTTAATTCTATATTTAATTTAAACCTTATAATTAATAAACGCATCAACTCATTTTATTTTATAGACTGAATAAAAATATCCACTTTTAAAAACAGTCTTAACTTCAATAAAATTAGTTAAAACATTTTTGTGAACAATGCATAGGTAATTTTGTTTTCTTAATGATAAACTTATTTATATCTCAATTTTATCACCATTATTCTCCATAACAAATAAAGTAAGAATTTTCGTGTGAAATATCTAAGTAATTTATTTACCTAATTATATTTCATATTTAATTATATTTGTGACTTAATTCAAAATTACAAATTTCTCTTGTTCTTGACACACAGACTTAATGCTTACCAATACGTTTCTCCCTTCTTCTTTGCAAAACAAAGCAAAAAAAATTTCTGGCAAAAAGTAAATATATTGTCATTAATCTCCAAAATAAAAAGTTTTAAGCGTATTTTTAAATTAAATATATTTTTAAGATTATTAATGCGTGTACCTTTATTAATTCAATTATTTATATAAAGTTTGTATTAGAAAGGATTAAATCCAGAAATGAAAACGAAATAATCCTTCATGCTATTGAAAATATTTTAGTTTTATTCGTTGACAAGTCTAACTCTCATCACTTAACTTCCCCATCGCTTTTTCTTCGCTGTGTGTCTGACAATTTTCAGTTTCATAAGTAGCTTTTTCTGATATTATAGTGGAAAAAAAGTTTCAGAAATTTAACTTCAGAATCTTTCATTTGATGTTGATCGCTCTTTTTAATATTTTTATTTCTCTTTCTTATTGTTATTGATTTTATAAAATTTCTCTTTTATTTCTATAAGCAATTTTTATTAATAATTCAACATTTTCTACAAAGAAAAATATTTCAGCAGTAAATCTAGATACAGTATCTTTCCTGATTAAGATGATATAATTTTATCTAAGACATTCCTTAAATTATTAGATTATCGTAAGAATGTAATTATTTATCTTAAATTGTCAAATTTTTAGAGTAAAAATTACATATTTCTCTCTTACACAAATATTACAGGGAAACTTCTTGTAATATTCTTCTTTCATTAACACAAACATATATTTTATTTAAATTAAATTAGATTTAACTCCTATAATGTTAGAAATGAAAATATAATTTCAAAAAATCTCTTATATAAATGATTAAACGCGGGTATAGTGTATCTTTAAACTTCTTGCAACTTCTAATTTTTCTAAGCTTTTAAACTAAAAGTAACATTTAGAAATGTAAATTTAAAAATTGGAAGTTCCAAATTGGAAAATATACATATACTTCTTTTACTCTAAGTTTCTTTTGTTTTAGGTATATTTTTAATGGTTAAATCCTTACATAACATTACTAAAAATAACTTCAATAAAAAAATATGAATCATAAATGAATTTAATGATTAAATTTTCTGCGAACTGTAATTTTGCTGAAGTTTTTGTGTATTTTTAAAAGAACAATAATCTGTTATTTCCCTGTATTCTGTCTACAATTAAAATATATTCTGCTCTGCTATATTGAGATGAACGAGATTACGAACGAAATATTTTTTAACTTTAAAATGATGAAAAACTTGAAAATGAAAAATGATTGAGTTTTATTTCCTTCTCTTCAAACAATGAAATTTTATATTTTACAAGTTGGGAATAATATTCATTTTATTTACTTTACCTGATAAATAATTAATTTCACTAAATTTATATTTGTTATATCGTATACTTTTATATTCTCGATTCTGAAATTTTACCTTAACTTCCGGTTGTCATTTCAAGGAGCCTCAATGAAATTTCAGAGATATAGATAATTGTTTTTCCCCTGATATAAATGCAAAACATCAACAACAATTTAACAGAAATTTTCTTTTCAAAATCTTTAATGAATCTCGATATTTAAAACTAATACGAGATTTATAAAAAAAAAGTGCATCTGACTGAATAAAGAGAATTAGGGATTGTATAAAAAAGAAATAAATTTAAAGAAAACACATGTTTCAATTTATTGAATGTTACTTTGGGTTCGTAAATAACGTAACATTTTCTTGTGGAAAAATTTTGTTCCGCTGTAAAGTGTACGTTTCATAACCAAAATCAATCCAATTGAAATCATAAAAACCATTTTGAATGCATCCAAGGGTGAACTTCCAGTAAAATGTAATAAGTTCGTTCCTTGTATAACTTCAGCCGATTCAGTATAAGATGGGAAAGATTAGAAACACAGCATCAGGGGCTCAGGTGGCTAGAAACTTGAATATCTATTCGAAAGAGATTACAGAATAAGAATTGGAACGTGGGAAGGTCACCCTTGCTTTACGCACTTTATTTTTTTCTTTAGCGCTCATTATTGATAACTGAACAAACACTATTACAAGCATTGTTAGCTGTTTTGTATTGTTACATCACATAAAAATTGGAAAACCAATGATTAAGTAAAATAAATTTCGAACAAAACATCATATTTTTATTCCGCTCTCTTCAACTGAGATAAGAAAACTACATTCTTTGGTTTACCAATTCTTTTTTTACTAGCGCTAGTATTGTTTATTTTTATAGTCAAATTTATCTTACCAATCCTCTCAGAAAAAAATATTCAGTATCAAACATTAATTTTTTTTCAAACATTGAATATTTAATTGATAATGTTAAATATATCGTTACATCATTAAGAAACAGGAAAAATGAAAGATTAGATTTGACACAGACTTCGTAAAAAAACTAATATTTACTCCTCTTTTTATGTCTGAGATAAAAAAAAATTATATTCTTTGATTTAACAATTCTTTTTTCTTAACGATAACATTGATTATTCTTATAGTCTTCAATATTAGTTTTTCAGACATCCTATATTTAACTGATAATCTTAAATTTTTAATTTAAAAAAGGTTTAATTTGAAAAATTGCTTATTGTGTACAGTAAGAAAAGTACAAAAATCTAAAATTTTTTAAAATTATCTATTTGTCAATATTTCAATGTAATCATCTATTTGTGTGCGCTTTACACTTGGAAACAGTTAATTTAAATGGCACTGCTCACTTATTTTCTAATAATTTTATTTTTTTCTAATCATATTGAATTACAGGAAAATTAATAAATTCTTTAAAGGAAACACAGTTTAAGAACATCTTTTTGAATATTAGATATCATACATCTTAGTCATTTTTCAACCATATTTATATGAAAAATATCAAATATTCAGTATCATAAATATTCTTGCTTATACTTAACATTTTAGACTTTAAGTATTTATTAATGTATATAAAAAATATATGCAAATTTAATTTTTGTCTCATATGCTGTAGCTCTTAAATTTAAAAATACCAATTTCTATCAAAAAAAAATTATTTTTCTTTGCGCTTTCCGACCGACTTTTATAAATATGCTATTCCAAAAGTAGACCGACAAATCCAAAATCAGAGATAAATCAACTAAAAGTATACGAAATTTTTTTAATGATACATTCTATAATTTGAAACTTTCATCAAATAGCTTTATGCAAAAAAAATAATAATAGCGTAGCCGTTGTTCCCCGTAAGTACTATGCAACAATAAGTGAATTGTTTAGGAAAGACAGCTGCTAAATGAACTATGCAATATTAAATAATGTCGATGTAGACAAAATATGATTTTAGGGTGATATTAGCCAGAAAATTTTTGTTTTTTAAAACCATAGGAAGCTACGAAAACAAGAGATGACTAGATGACAACCACTCCATGGTATCTCAATTGTGGCAACGATTTCCAAGTAATGGTTCATCCTCTCGAATAATAAGTAATGGTCCACCCTATTTTTCAAAATGCATGTATTTGCAACCATTATGCGCTTCACGAAAAGATTTCATTTCAACTCAGAATATTTTAGGTTCAGAAATATAGTAGTGACGTATTAAACACTATAATTCCCCAGTATGCTGCTAGAATCGGTTATACCTTAATTGGCTAACAAACCATACACTCCTTGATAATGCTCACCTCTAGAGCCAATAACTTGAAAATAAAATGATAATCCAAAAGGCAGTCTCAGCACTGTGTTTCCCAAGTTTATTTCCCTAGAACATTGATAAATATTCTCAGAGCAGTATTTCTGCCTGCTCTCTAATCCCCAACACAAATTCATAATAGGCATAAAGCATTTTCACATCAAAAGACATTTCATACAGTTCCATTAACAGAATCATAAGCAGCATATAGCATTATTACGATGATTATATTATTGTTCGGTCTGATCATAGTCCCTTCAGACAACAGCTCTTTTTAGTTTGCAGAGAAGATTTTATATTAGAAGATTTTATGCTCGGTTGATAGCATAAAATGTAAATTATAACATTTTCCTGTGTTTTAAATTTACCAATGATATATAATAAGGATTACAAGAATATCAACATGTTCAGCTTACTGGCTAGCATACTTTTCGATTTTTTATCTTTGATTTTTGAATTCTTTAATTTTTTTTATTTTTGAAACTAGTGTATATCAATGATTAACTAAAAACATACCTAAATAATTAATTTTTTTAAGTTTTCTTTAAAATCCAAAAAATAAACACATTCATTCGCGTTAATTTTAACTGGTTAGTAAAATTCAAATACAAATAAAGTGGGTTACCCATGGACTCACACACACATAACCAAAGAAATTCACAAAACTTACTTGTCATGTTTATTGAAGATATCAGCATTATAATACTCCCTCACATAGTTGTTTTAAAATTATTCCATTTGTTCAAAAAACTACACTCTACAACTCCAATATTTTTGCCTGCATATCACTGCTGTATCGATTTAGCTTTACCACAATCATTTGTCAAACTTCAAAAAACAATACAATGCCAAGGGATAAAAAAAGTCCCGTTCTTCAATAAAATATGCAACACTTACTTACCATCTTCTTTAAACACCTCCACGGTGTTATTTGTTTTGATTTTTATCCTGTCCCTGACATATCATGCTGAGTCTGATAAATGAATGGAAAAGTTACTGAACAGAGAGAAAAAATTTACAGTAAGGGGAAAATGAGAATTTGTTTATTCTGTTCTTTTTCCGTCAGGAAATAATAAATTAGCTAAATCATTCATTGCCCGCAAAGGGAATCGCTAACTCCTTATACCCACAAATAGACTCTTCATATCAATCACTTAGAAATGACGTTACCGGGTGGGCGGTACCCAGCTGGGTATGAAAATGCTAAGATAAAGACACATTCTCAGGCTCAATATTAACAAGTAAAATGTCATTGAGAACAAATAGCCGTCGTCCAACGTAAAATCTGATGACTCCAGTGATATTAACGAGGTAACAATATATTTCTTCTAAAAATGAATCCAGTTACTCATTCACACAATCTCATAAGCTACTTATAAAACGGTGAAATATTTTATGTGAAATTTCCAAGAGTGTAGTTAATTAATAAGTAGAAGTTAAAATAAGGACATAATTATAAGAAATTAATCAAAAATTTCAAAACATAATTATTTGGTATTTCTTCGAAAAATATTGTATTTAAATTTTCTAAGAGATAATTTTTTTCTTCGAAATTTCTTCAAGGATAGCATATTTTGAAATAAATAACGATATATTTAAATCATTGTATTTAAGAGCAAAATATAAATCGAATATTTAGCTCTTAAACACCATTATTTTTATTTCCCTTTTTATTTATATTTTGCTGATTAAAATTAATATTTAAAATTTCTACCGTTATTTACGCAAACAATATATGTTATATATGTTAATTATAACTTGCTTTTAAATAATTTTTAAGTGGGTTATTTTTATTGCACAATAAATTATGTCTAAAAGATAGAGCATCGGCAAAATCCTAGATTTTTCAAAGCATTACTTAAATTGTAACATTAAGAAATCTTTAATTAACATAGCAGATAAATTAATCATATTTTTAAATTATTGAAGATATAAATGTAAAAAATTTTTTTTAATTTCTAAATAACCTAATACGTCAAACCAGTCACATGGAAAATTTTAATACCACCCGAGAAGTTTCCAGCGATTGTCTTTTCTAGTAATCAACTCTGTAATTGCTCTTGTAAAGATACATGTAAATAATTTAAAAATAATATTCGAGTTAAAAGGTAAATGTGTATAAATGTTCCATTTATAAGTAAAAGCACATTTTAATTAAAAAGTTAATATTTCTATATTTCATATTTATGACTGCTCCTCTAACAAATGTATATATGAAAACTGTTAACCTATATATTTTAAATCAAATCTTTATTTATAGAAAAAAATGCTATTCTAAAACACATTGCTTTTGGTATTTATTTCCCGTTTCACTCACTCAAAACTTAAAGGATACTTGAAATCTTATCGAATTCAAATCTTTTCAAAGTCCAAAATATATTTCGAAATCTCCCTATAAATAAAGGAAATTAAATATGAATTATTAGTTTTGAATACTACCAGTTATTGAAATTGATATTCTTATTCAAAGGCTTAGACATATATTATTTTCTCCTATTTCGTTTCTAACTATTTATGCATAAATAGTTCTATTTGCTAAAGACGGAAATCACTAATTATATTTTCCATCCATAGTATCCTCAACAGCTTCCAATATTCTGCTTTAATTTCTCATTTTAAATCAAATTAGAGCTTCTAGTAATGAGATTTCTATGGAGAGGGGGCAGAATAAAAATATTTATAATATTTGGGAATGCTAATGAAAATACGAATAAGAAAAAAGAATATCAAATTTTATCATTTAAATTTGTAATTATTTATTAAAATTATAAATTCCTTTAAAGAAATGTAACTGCTCTTCATGACAAACGCAAAAATTTTTAAAAAGTTTAAATAAATGTAAGAAACTTTTTTTTAATTTTTCAATAATTTGTTTTAAAAATAATTTAAAATAGTTTATTATAGTAAATATATATATTTCATTAAACTAATTTAAAATGAATTAAAATTATATTTTCATTAACTATTTGCTTAATTTTATGAATATATATCTATATATCCTATAGTTTGTTATTTACTTCGATTTAAATTCTAGTACAATAATCCAATCCAAAGTTAATTTCCTTAAAAATTCTCTTTTACTTCAGTTATGTAATGCAGAAAAAAAAATATGCATGTGCCCTCAACACTGAAAAATAACTAAACTGAGGGACTACAAGTACTCTATTAGAGAAAAATAACAAATATTTTACAAAGTTAGTAGATGTTTAACATTTATCTGTGAGGATTGACTTCCTACTGCTCTAATTGTGCTTCTTATTGGTATCCTTTTCAATCACTTACTTAAAAAAGATCTATTTCACCTTAGAAGGTATTACATACTTTACGTCCTACAAGCCAGAAGACTCAAAACCCAACTATCTCACTGTATAGCAAAACGCGATATAGAATGTAAGTTTGAAATAGGGAAAGTAGAGTCAGTATAAATCCGTAATAATCTGACCATAAATCCGGAATCGTCTCACCATTTTTCTACGAGAACTGCTTTAAGGATGTTATGCAGTGACAAACAGTTGAGACTGATATCTGAATGAACATAACTAAGACTAATCCCCACGTCCTATAACTAAGATATCAAAACAGTTGAAGAGGTAAATTAGTCTGATATGAAAAGGATAGTAGTTGCAAATTGCTTTAAATACAAAAGGAGAAGTATAAAACTCTCATTATTTATACCAATTGTTTTCACGAAATTAAGTAATTTTTTCTGATTAAATTTATATATGTGTTTTTGCATATTTCATAGATATTAAAAAATAAAAGAATTCTTATTAAGAAAATTTTCATGATAATCAGTTTATAATTAATTATGACTGTAAACTTGAATAGCTGTTATCTGAATTAAAGCTTTAGCTAAAGAAAGATCGAGTTACCGAATTATTACAACCAATCGTTCGTTTGACTATAAGGAGCGTTTTCATTCCAAGTATCAGAACTTCGAACTCATACATTTGCCTGTAATGAACACAATTCTTCAGAAGGTTGGTTTGTTTGTCGCTCAACGGTCATTTTTCGCACACGAGGGCTAATTAGCCGGGACCTACGGTTTAAAGTGGATTCCGAACCACTACAAACATCCATGCCCAAGGTGGGATTCAAACCCATTAACTGTTGAACCGAAGGCAAGAGCGCTAACCATTCGGCTACCAGCTCGGCCAATTCTTCAGAAGGATATCGTCATAATTGACGTAGATATTCACAATCGCAATGCATCAGAAGTGTTAACTTTCAAAATAGCAATCGTTCATTATATACACGTATAAATGAACAGTTTTGATGAACTAGAGCTCTCTCTATTTATTTATTGGACAATAATTTCAATCATGTTCATGCGAAAGTACTGTAACTGCTTTTCGGCATGTGGCACATTTTTTTCATTTAATTTAATATCGAATATATAATTTCATCATTTTTACTATTTTATTGATTCTTAAAAAATTTGACTGATAGATCAATATATAAATTGAATATACATAGTGTAAATTTAAGGTAAAATATATTAAATATGTACAATATAGATAAAAAATTCATATCAAAATTTGAGTTTTTCAAATTTACAAGATGGTTAGTTTCCTTTTTTTAGTACATACATATTTATTTCATGAATCTTGCCTGTTTGGAAAAAGTTTAAGTTTTATCAGAAAAACATGGTGCTTTGACAGTTTTTTCTATGAAAAGTCAAAAAACTTTTAAAAATTTTTAAATTAACTTAAAAAATAAAAAATTCAGAGTTTATCATATCAAACGGTAAAATTGCGTTTCTTGTAAATGAGCGATTTTCTTTCCTTCCTTTGATGAAAGTGATCGATAATAAAAAGGCAAAGAATCCAAAAAAATCGTTAAAAGTTTGAATAAACTTGACTAAAATATTCATCTTACATAGATATTGAAAAGTAAGTCTATATACATTAATTTCGAAAATTGAAGTTCTTACTTTTATGTGAACTTCAAGTTTATATAACTTCCATATCTAAAAATGTATTAAATAGCATTTATTTGATTTAGATCAAAATTATATATAACACATTTTGATTTTAAAATATTAAAGACAAAAATTAGCATACGAGATTAAAAATAATAGGGAAAATAATAACATTATTTAATGCTAGTTACAATTCGAGAAACGAAAATATTTTTAAAATAAGAACATTTATTTTATCGACATATTTTATACAATTGCGATTGAAAATATAAATAATACAGATACATAAGACTCATACTTATGGTATTTAAAGATCTTAGCAGAATTATGAATAAATAATACTAAGCATAAGCATATAAAATTTTATTTAAAATGCGATATCGCAATTTATTAAAACTAATAGAAAAAAGATAAAATTACTTTTCCATATGTATATTTCCAACTTGCTCCAAAGCAGTGTACAAAAACAACATTGAATATATAAAAACAACATTATATAAAGACAACAAAAATCAATTTAAGGTTACAGAAGGATATTAAATTAAAAAATATAAAACATTCAGGACTATAGAAAATATAAATGTATGAATGTTATTTTTAAATAATACAATCCATTTCAACTTTCATTTTACAATTTTTTTACCATTTATAGTATGTAAAAAAATTGAGATATTCATAGAGAACAATGAAATAACACTGCAGAGATGAAAAATAAAAGCATTTCAAAATAATTTAATGTGCATGTATGTGTACATATATATTCTAATACTTCCTCCTATTCAAAATTTCACCCAAAATAAATGCTTTACAATGCTTATAGCGCCATCTATGTCTCCTTTGGAAAACGATTTGTGTTTAGTTTTAATTCAGTTAAATTTAATTAGATTTGCAAACAGTTAAAAAGGTTATACAAATGAATTTAAGCAATAAATGCTAGAACTTTTTTACGTATTACATTACTTAAAAATGATTAATTTTGTTCAAAATGAGTATCTTTAATTCTAGATTTTTTAACTAATGTTTCTGTTGCTTCTTATTTCATGCAATTTTAGTATCAAATACATAAATATAATTGGACCTAGAAAGTATTCTTTTTTTCTAAAGTACTTTTTCCTTAAAGTACTAAGCTTAAAAATGATACAGAATAAAAAAAAACTTTTAGAAACTTATCAAGAGCTATATATTTTTTTACACGTTATATATTTTTAAAGATATAATTTCATTTTCTTCAGTTGATACTCATATTTTATCTTTATCTTCCAATATACAATGTACACATTCAATTTTAATAAAAAAAATATACAGATCATTGGGAAAAGCCATTAACAACATATAATGAATATTCCTTAAGTTATGTATGGCTTGTCCAAGTGTCATTAGTAACAACAACAAAAGACATCTTTTATGACATTAGTCAAAACTTTCCATTGTTGGTAATGTTTAAGATTAAATACAATCTTAAAATGGGTCTTAAAAAGTTATTTATGAATGATATGCTATTAATACACAAATGTGTGTGTGCTGTATTATTTATTGAAGGATATTCGTAAGAGGGAAACAGTGATTTGATTAAAATAGAAGTGACTGTCTTCTGACTTAAACTCAATAGAGAATTTAAGAATTATACTGGAAATATGTCAATTTGGTACGAATCTTTCTCTCAAAACTTTAATGAATTACGAATAAATCTTTTCTAAAAGCTTACAACTAATTAAGATTACCAGTAATCTGTATAATATATTACTAGCTTCACATTTATAAAAATTTATCTAATGTGATAGATAATAAAAAATTATAACCATATAATCTGTGCAGGAATATCATTAAGTTTCATTAGGATATTACATCAATTGTTTTTTTACTTTCTAGTATCTAAATTACATTACAATCGCTAAGTTTCAATCATTTACATACAAATGTTGTGAATGAATTCGTTAATAGTTTGTAATAAAAAATGATAATTACTTATCTAAAAGTTTAAAAGACTCATAAAATGTAAAATTAATTCTCGAATAAGATTCTAAAATGTTTAATTCTCTCTGTATTGTTCTGATATTTTCTTCGATTTTGAAATTGATATGGTTATCGTAAAATTTATTTATAGAAACTTATTTATAATCTCATCAAACGCATTCAGTGTATTTTCCTCACACTTTCAAAGAATTAGTTACAAAAATAACAACTGACAAATTCTCATTTCGTAGACAGAAAGAATTTGCATATAGAATCCTGGAAGAATAAATATCATTCGTAAGATAGAATGATAAGAATTTATCAAATACAATTAATATTATGTTATAATAAGCTCACAGTAAATATCATTCGGTACACTTTTATATCTGACATAGTTTTGTTTCATTACCGTAAATTTATTTTTAAATAAAATAATTTATGTATATATATATATATATATATATTTATATATATATATATATATATATATATATATATATATATATATATATATATATATATATATATATATATTATATATATATATATATATATATATATATATATATATATATATATATATATATATATATATATATATATATATATATATATATATAATGTGATTGTTGATATATAAATCAACAATGTGATTGTTGATTTATATATCAACAATCACATTTATATATATATATATATATATATATATATATATATATATATATATATATATATATATATATATATATATATATATATATATATATATATATATATATATATATATATATATATATATATATATATATATATAGGTCTTCTTTGAAATAACTTCTCCTAATTGCTGACCTAAAATAACAAAAATTTAGTTGCATAATATAAGAATATTGCAATAAATGTCTTGCTGAATTTTGATACCTCTGTTACTAATTACTTATATTATTAAAAAAATATTTTAAAAGTTATTGCAACTAACTTATTTATAACTCATAATTATATGGTCAAAAAACTTTTTCTTTACTTTTTCGATTTTTTAATAATATTAAAAATTTCCTATTTTGCTAATTGTTTTTTAAATTATGTATGTAATAATATGTATAATAGTAATTAACAATGATAGAAATGATACATTTTTTGTAGCATAGACTTTAATTTTTTTTTCTTTTTGATTAAAGCATTACCTAAAGTAATTGGCTTTAGAAGTAAGAAAATAATTATTCAAAGACATTTCACGTCAAAAATTATTCTGAGAGAATGATATCAAGAATAATTAAGGGTGTAATTAACTAAGGACCAATTAAGAAAATGTAATTATAAGATATTAATGTCGTTAAATATCTGCATCCAGACCGTGATAGATAGCTTCAATTTCAAATTTCACTTCTTTGTTTTTTATCCAGTTTCTACGATTTTATAAGAAAATAATGTAAACTCTAATCAGAATACACAGGGGTCGTATGCTAACTGAAATATTCAATCAATGGTGTTTCGTTCATTTAAAATAAGGATTCATGTAAATATTGAAGCTTATTTTGAAAAAAATGCTTCAAAATTCAAAAATGTTCTTAGCACTTGGATAAAATATTTAGCCAGACTTCCCTAATAAGATACAAAAATAGAAATCCTTTATTTTTTTTCCTAAATTAAAAATTTTACGTTTTCTTATATTTTTTTCCATTTTATTTTTAAACTGCATAAGTAATAACATTTTTAAATAAGTTAAGATATAAACAACTGTGACTTTAACTTTTCAATATTTTAGGTGTTCTAACTACATCAAATAACTTGTTTCTAATATTACTCAGTAGTGTTCATTAAAAGTAAAATTTAGTGTTAATTACAATAAATATAAATGAATGAAAACAATATTTTTCGATAAGAGAAAAACGTGTACTTTATATTCATTCATTTATCCATACTTAATTTAGCGTGTGAGATTAATATCTTTATAATTTTCACATTTAAATACTTTATTAGAGTTTTAATTATATCTTTGCATGCAACTAAAATTTTCTGAATTATTATAGATAAAAAAATAAACACAATTTGTTAAGATTTCAAATAATAGTTTAATCAAATTGAATTTATACAATAAATTAACAGAGATTTTAGTGAATTTTTTCATAAATAGTAATAATATTATGCAAAATTTTTCTTTTTTGCATGCTGTTACTGCTATCATTATGTGTACTCCATACAGGGTTAACTTGGCTCAACAGTAAAATAAATAGATTTCCCTTTCTTTTAGTTTTATTCTACATTTTTATAAATATGAAGGATATATACTCTTGTATAATTTAGAATATTTCAAATTTACGTAGATGTTTAATTTCATTTATTTGTTTGCAGTCTATAAATGATTATCCTTTATATATTAACATACTCCGTATCAAGAATATATCACATATATTTTTATTAATTAAAACTTATTTAACTTTATTTAATGAGGACTGGCTTTGATACTCATTGCAATATTTTTTTAATTAAAATATTATAATATTTTACTGTGTAAATAGCATAGCTTATTTTCATATTAATTATTCATACTTTAACTGAAAACCCCTCCCCCTATTTTCCCATTAAATTTCATCACTTGTTTTTCTCATACCCATTAAAACATTTGTTAGTGTATCAAACATTTCATTTATTATCGTAATAAATAATTATATGAATTTAAAAAAAGCTTCAATATTTAGTTCCCATTTCCAAACATATTCAGAAAATTTTAAATTTACTGAATTAAATTTTAATTATAAGCGGCATTAATTTAACTATGAATCCAATTAAATATACTTAATTATTTTGTTTCCAAATATTTTCCTCTTTAAAGATTTTAATTTGCCAATTAGATAACAACACTGTTTTTCCAGAAAGTAATTAAAAATTATTGCAATTTGACTTTGAGATTTATTTAATAATTACGTAATTACTTTCTCGGTAAATTCTAAATATATTTTAGTCTTTATTACAAACTACTCACAAATAATAAGTGATTGCAAATTATTTTTTCTCTTTTTGATTGTTTTTCTTAATCATATAACAATTATTATCCAAATATAAATAAATAAATTTATGCCTATTTTTTTCATTTTTTATAATTTAATTAAATTTGAAATTAAAAAAGCTCGGAGAGTACTAAAAAATAACAAACTTAATATTATCACACCTGCATTTGTTATCTTTTCTTCACGTTATTGTTATGATCTCGTTTCCGATGCAATTCCGACTTATGATTCAGTATCCATGTAATTCTTATTTCTTATGACTTAACACAACCCCAGGAGCTGTTTGGACTTGATCTTTACTTTATCCTATATATATATATATATATATATATATATATATATATATATATATATATATATATATATATATATATATATATATATATAAGCGCATGCACAGTTATGTACACATCTTCTATCTATACAGTGCAACAAACTTGCACTGTATAGATAGAGATGTGTACATAGCTATGCGTTATATATATATATATATATATATATATATATATATATATATATATATATATATATATATATATATATATATATATATATATATATATATATATATATATATATATATATATAAGCGCATGCACAGTTATGTACACATCTTCTATCTATATTTTTTTACAACATTTTACAACAGTGCAACAAGCTCTTGGAAACAATCGATCTAAATGTATAGAGAAACATTAATTTTCATTTTTAGACACATTCAAGATAGAAATGCGATTAAAAACTCAAACAAACCAGATGGATAAGCAAAGCACAAATCCTCTTGCTGCCATCAATTTTACAATGGTAATTTACTATAGTAAAAACTATTACTCAACTAATTCAATACTTACATTATGTGTTGAGAATACATTCAGCACACTTAAAGCGTATAATTATTCGGTAATAAACATTTAAAGAGAAGTTTTATATTGCAAAGCGCTTTTAAAATGAGCAATATTATATTGTTTCTTTCGTCGTAATCTCCCCCCCCCCATGAAAAAATTCTTAGAGTTCTATTCCTTTATAATGCTATTTAAGACAACATAATTTAATAGAGCAGGAATAAGATCACGCAATCAACTACTTTTCCGGATCGAATAAATCCGATTACTACAGAAGTAAAACAAATTCGTAAATAGACAAGATCTTGCTTTAAAAGCTACTGAACAGAATTGTTGATCAAGAAACCATTGCAAGCTGGAACTCTCCAAATCAATCTATCATTCGGCATTGTATCTCGTTTCTGTTAAACGATTGTTTCTTCGTCCGAAACATCCCCTCTTGGAAATTCTTCACAAGCTTTAATTTTATATCCATTAAGTGGTTCGACATGTTATTATATGGTTTTATGTTGAATACGTCATGTATAGGAGCTTTTTGTTATTTTATATACTGAAACAGATATTAAAAATATATATATCATCAAATTAACAAATGTTAGAATGTCTTTACAAAATAATTCTATATATATATATATATATATATATATATATATATATATATATATATATATATACATATATACATACAGAGCGAAATCCGAATCTGAATATTTGCGAGCTTACGAAACCCAAAATCAAACTTCTACAAACTTGATTATTAAAGTAGCTAATGTTGCTATAGTCATATGAAATTCAAATGATGTTGTAGATTAAATTGTCTAAAACATCAATAATTAAGAAATTTAAAATAACAAGAAAAATTGTATGCATCTTTTAGTTTTATTTTTTATCTCTTTATTGTACATACATGATTTAGCGTATGTGTTTTCTTCTACATTTTTTATGGATATAGATTATATACAAAAACCGCATTTGTTAGTTCTTAAATTAAGAAATAAAACATAGCGTTGTCTCTTTTCTAAACATTTTACAATATATTTTTTAAAATGAGTACGAATTAAACAATTAAATGAATTCAATTTCATAAACTTTTAAATAATGCAGTTTTAAGGGAAATTAATTTTAAACTAATATAATAACTTCGTCCAGGATATTGGAAAAGTGTTTATCTTACAAATTGAATTTTCTTAAGAGCAAAAGTGTGTACTTATATTTAAAGAACTATAACAATTAAAATTTGTCTACTGCGTAACACACAAGAATATTGCCATAAAAGATTTCGATTTGTGATTTTAATTTTAAACTATTACAATCTCCGAAAAATTCAATGAATGTTATGAATATGCGGCAAAGAAATTCTTTTGGAAGTAATACGATATCTTACAGATAAAATGTCCTTCTATTTTGTTCACAGAAATTATTATAATATTCATAACTAACTACATTCATCAATAATTTAGCTTACAAATTTCTTAGTCAGAAAAAATTATATATTTTTAAAAGAAAACAATTACAACATTTATTTTATACTTCAGTGAATTTCTTCCAAGTTTATGGTTTCTATTCATTTCGAATTTAGTTTTTTCTTGATTCTTTACTTTTATTTTTAACATAGCTACAATAAAAACAAAAATAATAGTAAAAAAAACTGCATTAGTAAAAGCAAGAACCATTTACTGTTGACCTGATTTCCGTTAAAAAGATCGATTTAACAATTGGAAATCAGCCCGTTTTCTACCAGCAGGGAGTAGAAAAGATCTCATATATGACAAGACGAATTCGTTTGTAAACATAATGCGGATAGAAAGATTTCCCGGCAAATTCACCTGACTCTATTCATTTCGCCGCCAACCTATTTTTGCAGAGTTATCTGTATCTTCTAAAAAAATAAAATCTCGACCCTAAAAAGTTCAAAAAATTCAGAATCATTTTCAAAGGAATTGATTCTACTTCCATAGTTTAAGATATAGAAAAAATCAATATTTCATGTAAATTTATCAGACACTATACATAAAATAAATAAAGTACTATGCAACAAAAAATGCTATACCTATTGTGAAGAAATGACGTTTTTTGTGAAGTATACCTCTCTTTCATTTAACTCAAACATACACACACACACTCACCTAAAGGCTATATTGAACAAAAAATTAATGACAGTTAATAAGCAATCCTCATAAAACAAAATGAATGTATAACAGTTATGATTAACTGCTTTTGTTCTTAATTCATGGTACATTTTGAGAAGTACATATACTTTTCTGTTTATTTACAAGGTACTTTTTTTCACGAGTTTTTTTTTTTTAATCGGTAAAGTATATATGTGTATTTTTTATGTTCTATATAATTTGTGCGCAATGCTATTTTATGAGACCTGGATTGTGCAGTGAACGTTTGCTCGGTTATGAAGACTCAACGATGTCAGTGTTTTGTGAAGAAAATAAAAAATAAATTACGGTGTGCAAGTCACATGATTGTACATAGAGATTTCAAAAAAAAAAATTCTATACTCTCGATTTTTTTTCAACATGAGGTAAGCAATCCACATAAATTGAGCTACTGGTGTATGAAACAAAAAGCTATTTATACAAGCTTTGAGTCAGGAAAATTTTAACATGAATAAAATTTATTGACGAATCATTTTAATCTTTTTAAAATTAATTAACTATACAATCTATATTAATCCAATTAAGTTATATCTTGCATTAATTTGTATAACTTTAAAAACTAGAATTTTTAAGCTACTATTAAAAAAACATGTCTGAATCCTAAATAGATTCTTCCACATATCATTTTCTGCTAATAACTTTTAAGTATAGTTTATGAAAGAAAACACGCAACCCGGTTTTGTTTTTCAAGTTTGAAATTACAAAAATAGACAACTTCATACTTTTTATCAACACGAATATACTTCTTACTTTATTATCTACGAGATTATATTACTATTTACGAATATACTTTAACAATTAGAGTGATAAAATAATTCATAAAGTCTTCGAAATTTAGATTTATGCCTTTGTTGTATGTTCTAACGTTGCTGATTGGTTCGTTAATTGGATTTAATGGCGCGAGGTCCAAATAAGGACAAGCTGCGCCAATCCTAACGCTGCAAAAGCAGTTGTACGAAAAGATTTTCCCACTCACAACTTTTTTATTTTTTATTAAATAATAATTAATTACCATAATTTTTTAAAGAATTTCAAATTTTTTTTTATTTTCATATTTTTATTAGCAATTTTTAGTGTTCTTGTAAATATCAATGTTGTTAAAATTTCAAACACTAATTTTTAAGAAAATTAAAAAGTGATAAATGAAGAGTAAATCATCTTTAAAAAAATACGTCGGGAATATAATATTAAGTAATTGATTATGAATTTTTCTTTTTTTTATATAAATTTTTAATTTTTCATTATTTAGGTAAAATAAATGAGTATTATTTTATCATATCCATTTTACATTCTCATGAAGTTCAATCATTTTTTTGTCTTGAGAGCTTTTTCTTAAGTATATAACAGTCAACGTTTTTATAATATATTCAAACTTTTTTTTAATTAATCCTCTTAAATTAGAGAAAAAAACGCAAGTTCTTATTTTTACTTTAAATTTATCAAAAAAACTTATTGTTCATGCATAAATTCATTTTATTATTATTATTACTTAATAAGTGTAGCTACCTGAATAAAAATTTTTTATAGGATTACTGTTTTTTTATGCATGGAAGTTAGTTCATTTTTAATTATTATTTTAATTGCAATGTTATTTGGATTATTATAATACTTTTAGTTGAAAATAGATGAATTATCTGCTCTTGATAATTCTGAATTTAAATTTTTTTTGAAATTTCAAATTATGTTAACAACTAAACTTATTTTTATAAAATAATAAAAAAGAAGAATGACATTTATTTAGTATCATAAGATATCACGTGATATAAACCTAAAGTTCAGTGAATTTAATTAAAGTTAGAATTTCCTACCAAATTTTGTATCTATCCATTTATTAGGAATTTTTGTAACTACGCAATGTCACTTTTAGCCCAGAACCATTACTTAATTATGAATATTTTATTATATTATACAATGGAAATATACAGTATAACATTTTAAAACTATGAGATTATATCTTGAATTCGAAATATTACAACTGTAATTAACGTTAAAATTATATTTCTAAAAATATTTAAAAATAGTATTTTGATTTTGAACAATATTTTGCTTATAACGTTAAACAATGCATTTTTTTATTATTAACATTATAAACAATGTAATATTAACCACGTTGAGTCATGTATTTAACTACTAAATTTTGATGAATTGAATTTAAGAAGCTAGCATTTTTACCCCTGATTATCAACTTTCCTGCTTAAAACTTGAAAAAGAGGTCTTGTGTTTTAGACTTTTTATTGGTTCATGGTTTCATGAATCTAATTTAGCCTATCAGTTAACCAGATAGGATAAGAAACAACAACATGTAAAAAAATTTTGACAATTCAATAAATTGTATGACTTTTCAAAAATAATTCTCCCCCCCCCCAAAAAAAAACAAATTTGCTGTAAACAAATAAGTGGTGCATCGAATATAGACAGCATTTTAAAGATTTGATAAATTTTAGAACTTTTCAAAAAACTTTTCTGCAAATAAGTGATTCTGCATTCCATTTTTTTATTTATAAAAATACTCAGAATCACTAGCATTTAAATAAATATTTCCAAAATTCTAAAAATAGTCATGAAACAAAATTTTCAAGAAATTTCTGTTTTCGTATTAATTGTTGTCTAATTAAAAACGTTCTCCTTTTCAGTTAAAATATGAAAACTTTGTATCTACACGAGTAAGCTAAAATTTTTGCCAATGTCGTGCCATCTAGTGTCAAATTAAAATAACACAAACATGTTTAAATTATACAACTTATTTACACTTAAAAATGAGGATTTCAGATGATATATGTCACATATGCTTTCTACGAAATCAAAATTAAATAGTAACAAAAGGATTAAATGTGATAGCAAAAAATTTGAATGTGATATTTAACAAATATAAGTTATAATATATAAAATATCAATGGATGCTTGGTGACATAGATGTTCTACGTATAAATGACATTACATAAAATTAACAATCATAAAAAAATGTTCTTTTAGTAAAAAAATAAATAAGCTAAAAAAGATGATAAACTTTTTATTTACTTCAATTCATAAAACATAAAAAATTCTACATTTTATACTCATATTTTTTATTATTCACAGACTACATATTAAACTACATTATTTCACTGAATTTATTCCTTTGTAAATTTCATTAACTGAAACAGTAGAGATTAAGCATTTGTATACAATATGTATAATTTTTCATTGTTTTTTAAGTATTAATAAACAGATTTTTTTAAGTCATTTTTTGAACGAAATATGGTAGCTCCAAACTATCTGAGAGATGATTTTTTTTAACTCAATAAATATAGACAAAGCAACGAAATTTTAAAGTATAATAAAGTTTATTCTTATATATTGATACGTATTATAAGTGAATATTACATACATTAATATGTATTAATTTTTAAGAACTTTAATTTAACCAGCAATATATGAAAATAAGGATTCTTAATAATTATCTATATATATATATATATATATATATATATATATATATATATATATATATATATATATATATATATATATATATATATATATATATATATATATATATATATATATATATATATATATATATATATATATATATATATATATATATATATATATATATATATATATATATGCATACATATATTCATACATACACAAAATTTGAAAATCACTGACAATAATAAAACAATATACGATATAAAGAATTGGAGCAAAGCATAGGGGTCTTCATCAGGAGAGAGATGGTCAGCTATGCAAATTAAACACTCGTTTTTAACATGCACGAAGGACATATGTCTAAAGATCTTCGAGCAATATCCCCAAATAGAGTTTGCATTAAAAGAAAGAATCATAAAGATATTTATGTTTCTATTTTTTATACAAATTCTCAAAGAAAAAATGAGAGTAAAAAAGTATATCAAAGCAAAATAAACAAACCCATAAAAGGAGGAGCTACAGATATACTTTCAAAATATCAATATCAGCAAATCAGAACCTATTTAAATATTGAAATAAAGATAAAGATGCCAAAACTAAATTTAAAATTGGAATAAAGATATAGTTACCAAAAGTAATTCGAAAAATGGCTAGTTAAATTCAAAAAGTTAAAGTTAAGAAACATGCAATAAAATTAAAACGAAATTGTGTTTAAAAAGAATTAAGGTTAAAATATGTTTCAAGTGGTTTAAAGTAAAAGTAGGTGTTCAAGTGGTTAAAAGTAGGATTCTTGTAAGAACTTCAATACTGGTGCCCTTTCTGTAGTTGTAAAAACTACGCATTCCTTAAATCTTACAAGTGATTCCTCTCTTCCTGCATACACTCGTGTCCGTAAATTAAGGATAATGCAAGTTCAGGCAAAGAAAGAGACAGAAGCAAAACAAATGTGACTTATTTGTAAAGTCTATTTATTAAACAAAAGGTAAAGAACAAAAAAGATGCTATATGTTTGACATCATTATTAAAAATTACGATTTTTACTCTCTGGAGCAAGTTTCGAAAAAGAACCTATTTACAAAAACCAATATAACATGATTGGTATGATGGTTAATACATAGAGTATGTCCCTCAGACGATGCAGTACAATGCCTAGGCATGCTGAGTATCAAATTATCGATCTGATCTTGGGGAATATTACACCACTCACATCAAGCAATGCATTCCGAAGTTCCGGAAAACATGTGAGAGGGGGGTTGCAGGCTGCAATTCCTTGGCCAAGCATGTTCCACATATGCTCTATTGGATTCAAGTCCGGTGAGTATGTTGGCCAGTCCATACAGGTGATATCCTCCTATTGAAGGCATTCGTCTACAATGCTTGCTTGGGGAGGACGGGCGAAATAAAAAGAAATTCTGCACCCATGGCACCCCGAAACAAACGTACATGTTGTTCTAAAAGGACATCCCGATAGATGCGGCCTATAATGGTTACATTCTGAAATAACAGGTTAGTTCTAGAACCCAGAATAATTCCTCACCAAACGAGCAATCCTGCACCACCGTAACGGTGTCGTTCAATGGTGTTCTCTTGGTGGTAACGAGTACCTGGCCCTCTCCATATGAAAGTCCGTTGAGAATCAGACAGAAAGCTAAACCTGAACTCGTCGAAAAACATCACACAAGACCACTGTTGCGGTGTCCACAATGCATGCTCGCTACTCGAGGCTAACCGCAAGCGACAGAGAGTTGCGGTAAGTGGAACACATCTGACAGGCCTATGATTATATTGACCAATGTGCCCTAAGCGTCTGTACTCGGGCTGCCTTGAAGCTGTCATACCGGTAGCTGAAGAGAGATGACGAGACAGGTCTGATGCTGTGCTCCGTCTGTTTCTTTTGGCAGTAACTACCAAATACCGGTCCTCATTCGGCGTTATCACTCGGAGGTGACCTGTGCTGTAACGTCTACTCACATTACTATCATCTTGGAAACGTTGCCAAAGCCTGGAGATGACACTCTAGGTAATTCCAAGTTCCTCGGATACTTCCAGCTGGGTACGTCCACATTCCAGGCGGCCGATAATTCTACCTCGTAAAACATCATCCAAATGCTTCTTTTGTGCCAAAACTATGCGGTTATTACACTGAAGGGCTTTTAAAGCGCTTGTGAACAATTTTTCTTCTTTGCAACCATTCCTTTTATACCCCTCTCTTACACTCTTGTCATTGTGACATACTATCGGAGCCATCTTGTGGTTTCTTGTAATTTGCATATTATTCTTCAAGAAATGTGTAATAATTCTACATGTGAAAATTTTATTTTAGAGTTCAATTTCTTTGGGATTCTGAATTATCCTTAATTTATGGACATCATTATATTTTAAAGCAAAATTAACTGGAATATTATTGTCTTTGAGATATCAACTAACCATTTTATTTGATTTTTAGTGAATTTATGATTATTGCTGGTATTGTAAATGCTGTTTAGTGCATTAAATATAATGTTCCTATATATTTTTAAATAAATATTGGAGTTCCAGTACATTGGTTTATTGACCTTAAAATTACATTGATTTGTTTTGTCAAAAATATCAACGTAAGTAATCGAATTTTTAATACTGATAAATAAATATAAAAATTCATCGCTAATATCTATTAAATTTGTTTTAATTAGCGAAAGTTCATTGGAATAAATAGATTTAGAATTAACTTCAGTATCTGAATTATTGAAAATAATAAAATCGTCAATATATCTAAGGGCAAAAGGATACTGATATATAAAACTTTTTCCAAAATAATGTAAAAATAGATTTGCAAGTATGCTAGGAAAATTAGATCCTTGTGGAATTCCATATAGTGTGTGTGTGTTACCTGCAAAGTAGGAAACGGCCGGAATTGTATCTAATACCGGACGTTTTTATGCAAGGTATGAAATATGAGAAGTTTTTCATACTTTCCCTAGGCATTGTATGTAATACTCTGGTATTTTACAAAATAACAAATGATATTTAAACAAAGTAAGAAAAAAACGTCCTATGATGAGATTATTATGTAAATGACATGCATTTCTCAAATATATATGTTATTCTGAAAAATAAATGAGAGTGACATTAAAAAGATTATATATTCAAAATAAGAAAAGAAAAAAGAAATATGTATAAAACATAATTTATGCCTTTCTCATTAAGTGAAACAAACTTTTCATTTAAAAAAATAAGAAATTAAACTACTTGCTGCAACATAGCATGTTTAAATGGCATTTTGAATTACATTACATTGCATTTTTTAAGCAATTATCAGAGCTATTCATATTTTGGCATTTTGTTTTGCACATACATTTGACGGATTCTTGGGCGCTGCCACTGGACTAAGCGATTGCAACTGACATTAGAGGAATTTCATGGTCAGGAATATCTTCAATTCTAAGCAAGTTTTTGGGGCATAAAGTGAATATACTTGTTTTAAAATTACTTCAGAAATTCCATGGAATTTCATGGTCAGGGATATCTTCAATTCTAAGCACGTTTTTTTGGACATAAAGTGAATATAATTGTTTTAAAATTCCTTCAAAAATTCCAGGTCGATAAACCATTTTCTGTCAAACTCATTAAAGCTACCAATATATTACAAGAATCACCTCACCCTTCGTCGACGTCAAGAATAGGAATAACGCGCGCAGTAGCTCCCAAAGAATTTCTGGGAATTTTTTTTCCAAATTCATTTTCATTTTTCGGCTTGTATTTCGAGACTGATTTTAGAATTTATTTTACTTTCGATAGCATTTTCAGTTTTGAAACAAATATTGCACAAAATATTTCTTTCATCATCTTCATTAGCATGGCTACAGAAGGTATGAATTTTTTGAGGATACATTTTGCATTCACTTCGGTAAGCATGCCTTCATTTTGTTGGTTTATTCCATTATCGACTACAATCTTATGCATGTTTTTGAAAAGGCTCTTTTTCTTGCATAATCTAATTAGTTTCACTTTTTTCTATTTTTGGACGCTTTCATTACTTTTTCTAGTTGCTTCTCTGTATTTGTCTTTTAAAACATCTTAGGGTAGAAAAGACGCTGTAACCCCTTTTTTAGGTTTGCAGCCAAAAAGACCTTCGAATGGTGTTCTTTTGATCCCAGAATGATAAGCTGTATTTTTCATAAGTTGTACAAAACGCGGTCCTTCACTCCAATGGTCAGAGCTATTTTCTTGCCTCCAATGCAAAGTATATTTTCGAACTCTTGGTTATCTTTTTCGATACTACTCGAAATTTGTGAATGACGAGGTTTCAAATGGACGGTCTTTATTGCTGGCCAAAACTCCTTGAAGCTGGTCACCCCATTATTGGCAAATTCCCCACCATTGCGAGACTGCAATATAGATGGCACTTCCACCAACAAGAATATCTTTACTTGCTTTAGAGATTTGAGATTCACAAATTTTGTGAGATCATCTTGGTACATCAGAATAAATTTGTATTCTCTCCCTCTATCTGAGACTGAAAGTCAATAAGATAGATCTGACAATTGGAATTAAATTCAGTAAAAAAAACATAGATTTCACAACAATGCCATTTTTAATACCTTTCTGGGGGTTTTTTTTCCGACATGGTATACGAAGGTGGGTGTGCAGTTCAATATGTTTTTGCATTTAATTGAAAGTTCTTTCAATATTGTATCATGTTCTCCATGTCCGGTAGATAAATGAGCTTTAAGAATTACGTGAAATAATTCAGAATCCGTGACATAATACTGTACAGTACTGACGCCTTCTTTCAGAATAAATCAGTTTACTTATGTTTTCACAATCAGCATTTCATAGCAATCCAGCAATCAAGTCTCTGAGTTCCTTCTTAATAGTCATTTTGGCTTTTTGTACATCATTTATTAACTTTTGGTAAATAGTTTCGGTTAAGAAAACACTCGTTTTTACAGCGTTAACTCTAAGTTTGCACAGATCATCGTTGAATCGTTGTTTCATGTCTATTGACATTGATTCCTTCTCTAATACTACAGCTTGCTCTTAAATTTTTCGGCAGCACAGTAAAAAATTAATTTTTTGAACAAATTTGAGTAAATTGCATATTTTGACACTCCCGTACAAACCACAAAGTGCAACTGACAAATTCTGAGCTAGAGGCACGACTAGCGTCGAGAGAGCAAGAACGCGTTGAGAGATTCATAAACAAACAAATCATTCAACGCATGCGCAGTAACTTAAAATGATCATAAAATCTGCAAATAAGCCAATGTTTTACGAAACTACGACAGTGATTGCGTTTATTTATAGTTGAAATATTAATTTATTAATTTGTAATACAAAAATTGTAAATAAATAAATTCAAATCATGTAGAAATTTATATTAAAAATATATTTGTGAAAATAAATTCATAAAAAACCTGATATGAAATATGGTTTTATTTTTCTCTCATGAAAATCTGTTTTGATTTTACGTTACATACTTTTATGAAAAAAATTTTCCAAATATTTGTAGAGGATACATTTTTTGAGAAATAAAATTTACTATTTTAGGGGCTGTTAATTAAGTAATAAAAGATACCTTTAAATCATTTTTTTCAAGATGTGATATTTTATTTCTATTATATATGGAGATTATAAGAAATAGCAATGAGATGTTGTAATTCATGCAAATTATTTTGTGCACAATACTTCTAATAATTCTTAGTTAAACTTTAATAAATGAAAAGTAATTTTAGCATAAAAACTAATTATCAAATGAAATCCAAACAAAAATGTAAACACAAATAGTGGCACTGAACTTCGTAAAGTATTGGACACTGATCGTTTTATGTTATTGCGCGTGCGTTTGTTTATGATTACCTCAACGCATTCTCTCTAGACGCTAGTTGAAGCACGCGTTAAAAGTCACTTGCCTTTCCACGTGATATTCGAAATGCATCGGAAATGTATTCCATACTTTACCAGTTTCTCATTTTGCTTTCTATAGAATGCCTAGGGAATAAGTGAAATATAATATATACAAATCATTTCATACATTGCCTAAGCATTCTATAGAATGCCGGATTTCATATTTTGCTGGTAACATATATATTGATATTAATATTTTAGAATATTATATTTTTTCAGTATAAATGTTTTGAATATAAGAAAGCTGTCTCTTTTAAATTTAAATCATTACAAGTTTTATAAATTATACTCCGCTTAGTCACAGCTTAATCTTGAAAATTATATATTTTTAACAAAAAAGTATATTTGTTGAAACTTAAGTGTGCTTAGTATATTCCTAAATCCATGATTTCGATTTAGTCATTGTAAAAATAAATAATTAAAAGTCTCCATAAATTAAAAAGGATTAATATAAATTTCTATTTAATGGATATAGTAATATATTTTTATAACTATCCTACATTAAACAGCATCAATTATGTGACATCAATTTAATAACACAAGAAATTTTATGCCATAATGATAACCCTAAGTTTTTTTTTTATCTTTTTCACAAATTAAATAAATTTTACTTTTTTTTTTCAATTTACTCAGAGCATTTCTGTATGTATTGTTAGTCTTTTGATTTACAAGATTTTCTTATATTATTAAAGATCTCATTTTTACAATGAGCAGAGTTCAATTTCTATTTGGATAAGTATTTGGAATATTTCTTTCCTTTGGAATTGTGTTTGACATTTTTTACTTTAGTTAATAGTGTTTTTCGACACATTTTAAAGTTTACTTTTAAGCTTATATCATTTTTTTTACATTTTTCATTAGTTATAGAAATCTATTTTTGAAATAATTTGATTAAAAAAATAAGAAGTATTTGAATAAAATTATTTGAAAAATTCTTGGAAGTATAATAAATCATAGTATTGTATTTGTTGCATTAATTTTATATAAAAAATTCAGTCACCTTTTATTTTTTTTCAAGAAATGTTTTAAAAATTTACTGAAACAACGAGTTAGCTATGTTTTACTACATTTATAACAACTACTGCCTCTATTTCTATGATAATTAATTTGTTTTAAGCCAATTAATGATCAATCTCTCTCAAAATAATATTTTAATATAAACAAATTATATAACTATGAAATTTACAAATTGTTTAAAGAAAAATATATGATAAAGCATATGAAATCAAAAAGAATACAGTAGTTGGGACACATGGTGAAAATGAATGACAACCGATGTACCAAAAATTTTTAAATGTCAAAGAAAATAAAGGCAACCAAGGAAAAGATGGCTCGAAGAAGTTGAAAAGGATCTCAAGAATACGAAAATTACAAATTGGAAAGATAAGGCATGAAACACACTGCTTTGGAGTCGAATTGTTAGGGAAGGCCATGGTCCAATATGGATTGTATTGCCACGAAATTACATGGTTCAAATTATAAAAATTAATTCTTTTAGTTACTTTATGTACAGAATATATTTCTTTCTTGCCAGGTTTGGATTGTTACTCAACTGTCACTTTCCTTTCTTGTCGGAAACTTTCCTAATGCACACTCTTAGTAATAGATAAATATAGAAGTAACATGTGCATGTGTGTTAATACACTTCTTTATCCTACAAAATGAATAAAAAATTAAATGTTTTAGCAGAATTGATAAAATCATCAACATTTATAAATCGTTCATAACTTAGTTAAATTTATAATTTTATAAGCAAATATTTGGGATTATGATTGTGAATTAAATATATATTAAGCATATTTTCTCTCTATATGCCGACTGATGCCGGAGTGGTTAGCGTCCCTAACTTTGAATCAGTAAGTTCCCGGTTTCAAATACTGGTTCGGGCATGGATGTTCTTTCCTCTCTCTGAGTGTTTCTTTAACCCTTCACTTCACTTCACTTCACTTGGGGCGACGATGGCACACTCACTGGCTGCGCCACTGTATAAGATGCGAGTATTACAAACCTTTAAACCTAAAGGTACAGCCTCGATTGCACCGCTATGTATGTATGCAAAAATACATACATACATATATCACATTCGCCCCTTGTACCGTTGAATAGGTACATCACAAGTGCAGACGGGCATCAGAAAAAAAAATTTTCACTCTATTTCATAAATGAAAAAAAAAAAACACTCATCATGAACAGTGCACTTGAACATTTTATAAAATATATTGACTAAATTTAAAAAAGTTGATTTAAAATGATTTAAGAAAATGTGTTTGCTAATTATATAAACAATTTAAGAAATTGAAATATATAACACATAATCAACATAACAATATAAAATTACTTTTAAAAAATACTCTTTATTGAAATTAAGAAAAATATTTTGAATCAAATATTTTATAGTATATATAAAAACATCTATAAATTTTCATTTAAGGAGAGCTTTCATGTTTTTTACAATTTTCATGGAAGTTATTGAATGAAATGCAGTTCCTTTCACAACATTTTCCTCGGGTGGATTACAATAACGAGGTTGACAAGATGAATGATACTCTCTTGCTTTGGTAAAGGCTTTTATTTCTGGTAAATTACATTCATTTATACCACAACCTGAAATTATATATAAACTCATGAATTTAATGAAATTATAAATAAATTAAAAGTATTCAGACAGATAAGATTAGTAAAATTTCGTTGTATATATATATATGTATATATATATATATATATATATATATATATATATATATATATATATATATACATATACAGTGCTGGCCAAAACTGGACACTTTTGAAATATGCATGTTTTTTTTAATTTTGAGGTCTTACAGAATATATCTTTACTTAATTACAAATGCTTATATATTAAATGAGATAAAGGAATTAAAAAATTTTTATATTACAAAAAATTATGCTAAAAATAATAAAATATATCTTAGATTTCACAGTATTTTAAAAATTTACACAATCAATATTAATTAGAATGAAAATTTTTTTAATAGTTTCAATGTCTTGTCATCAAGAAAATTAGTGTTTGAAGTTCATTCTTCTAAATTACATGAGGCTAAGAAGCAAATATAGCCTCAATAAGTTGCATTTTTAATTCATGTGGATGAATTCTTCGTACAAGGAATTTCAAATGTCGCAATAAATTTTCAAAGGATTCACGTCAAGACTGTTATGCTGGTCAGGATAACAAATCCATGTCTTTACTTTTAAACTATACAATGCATATTTTTTGCCATAAGGCATGGAGATTACTCCTGCTGAAAAATAATTTCAGCTAAAGAGACCATTTACTCTCAATATGAATTCTGCTTCTTTTCACAAATATCTTATCAGTTCTTATTTTTAGTGGTATTTTTTACTTTATTTACTTTAAGAAAAAGAATTAAAATATTCAAAAACTATTATTCTCTTTTTCAAGAAAATCATTTTAACTGACCTGTGATTGCTAGGTAACCATTTGTTTGTTTAAAATGGTTTATTTAGGTTTTTTAATTTATGGGGACAATTTATATTCTATTTGTATTTTTCAAGCACTGCAGTGACACAAAAGCAGTTTAAATGTTGTCTATAAACTTCAGTTTTATCATTACAGTTCTAAAGTCATACAAATAACAAACGTGTTTGTAGTATTTGAAATAAAGCAAGTGTTTACAAAGTAGAAAATAAAGTGTATAATTTACTCGCATTTTGTTTGTTGTAAAAAAATCGACAAACCAAAGCAAATAACCATTTTTAAAAAAACATTTTCTTCAGATAAATATACTTTTGTAAGGTTATGTTTGCAGAAAGACTTCCATAGCACGTGTATTGTCCCCTTCTGTTTCCCCTTGTGAAGCGCCAATGAGCGCTGCGCACATGTCTGTTATTACCAATACTTATTCCAGAAATAGAATTGGTAGATTTGATAATGCACCAGTTCTCATATCACTGAGAAAGCGAAACTAAGGATTCTTAGAACCAACCATTCTTTATTTCTTCAAGCACGAACAGCCACATAAGAACTGTGTACACTCATGGGTACATTATCACTTCGCTATCTAGTCTAACGAATCTAAATCTATACCTCTTCGCCCACCTCACTTCTCAGGTATCTAGCATTTTTTGGCTCACAATTTTAGGCACATATGCGCCAATCAGTACCAGTGCTGAACTTAGTGGCATGGAATAAAATGGTTATATTTGTAATTTGTCACAAAAAAGTGACTTCATGTGTACATTTGATGTAAAAAGACATTTTGAAACACTGTATCCTAATCTCGGCGTGTCACAACAGATTTTTTACAAAAAAAAAAGAGTTTTTCTCAAAGCAATGTTTTAAAAAGTTTTTTGGTTCCAAAAAATAACATTATAACTGCTAGCTTCCAAGTTGGCCATTGCATTACACGCCACGGGAAACCTCATAATCGATAATTCAGAAATGGAATTAATTGAATTTCGAAGCAGCGTAGTGTGGAAAACATGATTTGAAGACGATTTTTAAAGTAAAAGCCAAACTGTGAAAGTAGAGTAAATAATATTGATGCCATAGTAAAAATTCAAAATAATAAATATAATATATATATATATATATATATATATATATATATATATATATATATATATATATATATATATATATATGGAATTCTTTACTAAATAATGTTATATCAATGAGAAATATAGTTAATGCTCATTTAGCGATGTTTGGTTTCACATATTCGTGCGAAAAATTGTTTCCTTCACTGAACTTTGCAAAATCATTTAACAGAAGAAGACTGGACAGGGAAATGTATTGAACCAACAGTGCCCAACCTTGTGCTCGCCAGCCCGATTAGGTACTATGAACAAATAATATTTTTAAAATAACCATTCATTTATATTTCTTAACTGTTAAAATATGGTAAGCATTTAAAGTCATGAGAGATACCTTGGAAGACGTTATAAAATACTTGATTTTGGGTTTAACAGATATACCGGAGTTACAATAAATTGATTGAAGACAAGCAATGCCAGCCTTCACATTAATTATCAAGTATTTGTTTTACATTAAATATGACTCTTATTGTATACTTAATAATGAGACATATCACAGTTTAAGTGTAAAATTCTGTATTACTTTCCCATTATTTATAGGTTACCAATAAATGATTATATCTTATAAGCTTTGTAATTTGAGGATTTAAAATAGATTTTTATGCTGGTAAATTAAAAAGTATAAAATTACTACTATTTCAATAATGTATTTATATTGAAGTTTGTTATAAAAATGTTTTACAACTTCAAACAGGCAATTATTAAAAAGGAATTTTTTTTTATATTCCTCTCAAAACAAATTTATAAAGTAAAAACCTATTATGAAATAACTGCTAATTTATTTTAAATGAAAAAATACGTATCTTTAATTTCAAAAAAATTAAATCTAGTATTTTTTCCCGTATTTAAAAAAGTATAAAAATTCTCAAATATATATATATATATATATATATATATATATATATATATATATATATATATATATATATATATATATGCACCAGAAGAAAATTGAAAAATAGCACCATCTATTGGTCTCCGAAAAGATTCTTGTATATGGTTTGCTTTCAATTTTTGATTTCAAAATTTGCCCCCGATAGGCCAAAGGTTGGGCACCATTGCATTAAACTAATGAATACGAAATATGAACCTACTAATTAAAAACTATCTGAAAAAAAAAACAGCAACAGATTTCTCTTAAAATACTTCATAATTGGTTTCTTTTACATAAATACACTGCCCGATATTGAAAATGTAACAACAAGGAGTGGCCAGGAAATTGTGCAAATTTCAGGGTAGACGCACCTTACTGAGTTATGCGACTGGTGGGAAATGCGCAGCTCTCTAGCGCACGTAGGATAAGATGAAAGGTGAGGAACCGGCAGAGTAGGCAATGTTCACGCCGTTATCGCCGCTTGGGAAATAATCGCTGGAAGTTTGTTCTTGTCGCGAAGGGCGTCTGTAACTGCAGAGAATGCCAGGCCATCGTCGACGGAGTCAGTTCCAGCAGACAGACAAGTTTATGAGGGCCAGGATGATCGGATCGCAGCTGACAGACACCTGGACGCGTCCACAGTGCACAGCTGTGGTGAAAATGTTGGAACAAGGAACTGTGGAAGGTTTGTTGTGTGCCGGTGCTGCCAAAGTGACGTCAGCACGCGTGGATCGACGTGTCCAACGGGAAGCGGTAACGGCCCCGTAAAGAACTTCTACCGAATTTCTGCAGCATGTGAAACACACTCTGAATGCTCCTATATCGAGCAGAACCATTTGCCGTCGATTGGTTACTAGTGGCCTGCGCTCAAGGCGTCCGTTAAGAAGACTGCCATTGACCCACAGCATAGACGCCACCGTCTGGAATGGTGCCGGATTAAGCAATGTGAATGACGAAATAACACACGATCATCTTCTCAGATGAGTCACGTTTCTGTTTCTTCAGTGATAATCGCCGCGTACGAGTGTGGCGTCGACGGGGAGATCGGTCTGATCCTGCAGTAATTGTGGAAAGCTCTACAGTGCGACAACGTGGCAACATGGTTTGGGCGGAATTGTATAGGATTCCAGGTCACCTCTAGTTCGCATTCACGGCACTATGACAGCCCAACGTTACGTGGCCATCGTGTGCTGCGGCCGGTGACACTCTCCTACCTTCAAGGAGTGCCCAATGCCCTTTATCAGCAGAATAACGCTCAACCACACGTTGCTCGCATCAGCCAACATGCCCTACAAGGTATACAGCTGCTTCCCTGGCTACCATGCTTGCCAGATCTGTCACTAAGCGAACACGTTTGGGATATGACTGGACGGCATTTGTAGACCCTGCTACTTTCAGATGATGCACTTAGGCAAATGGTTGATAGGGAATTTAGAGCCATTCCTTAGGACGCCATCCGTACTCTCACTGACTATGCGCCTAGACGTGTTACTTCATGTATTGTGGTCCACAGTAGTCCTACAATCTACTCACCCGACTCTCTTTTCGCTCTGTATTATGCCTATCATTTCGAAATACAGATCACTTATTGTTCTTTGCTGTCTCTCTCTCTCTTTGTTTGCCATGTTTTGTCACTCTCTGGCAACTCCTTCTTGGTGTTGCATTTTCAATGTCGGACAGAGTATATGTATAAACACATTAACAAATAATATTTCAAAATATATATTGTATGTCATTTTTGCTGCTTCTTGTTCATACAAATATTTATTGTTATTAGCAAAAAACATTAAAGATTTTTTAATCCCACTAAAAATTTTTAAATTGTCAAACCACGGCCAGTTTTACCTGTTAAGCCAACTGAATTTTAAAAATACCCAGTTAAAAAATTTTAAATTTAACTCTTGTGCGAATGGGCATTTGCGACCAAGAGCTAGTACTAAAATAAAAATGAACAAAAATTGACCCGCTTCACAAAAAAGTTCGCAATCCCTTCTATATGAGATAAAAATAGTATTTGTTTGGCAGAAAAAATGCATTTTACTGAGCATTTGGGTACAAAATGAAAAATACAACTGATGCATGTAAGAAAAACAAAGGTGTTTCCTTAAAAGAAAATTATTTTTAGTACGGGGATAGTTTCTCTGGATAGCCAACAATGTTGAACACCTTTGAGGAATTGAGTCTATGAGACTATTAATGAGGGGCTGGGGTATTTTGTACCACACTTCTAGCAGAGCTCTTTATAAGTTCTTGGAAGTTTGTGGAACCTCAAGGCATGACGGTGTTTGTTGTTAATGAGATAAACATCATATATAGCGATTATACAATCTTACAACTTGAAGATGGTTTCGGACAGTATGTGTAGGAAACTTTGGTACTAGTAGCCGAGCGAATGTGGTGTTGTAGGAAAGTGGTATTTGTGCAATTCAGAATCTCCGTTTTATTATCGTTGAATTTTTTTAGCGTTCTAGCTTCGTTAGCAGCGTTGCGCGTTTACGACCTGGCCCTGATCTTTGGCATGCATTTAGTCTTTAAAAAAACGGTACCATATCCTAAAAATCACATATTGTGAAACTCCAACTGCTTCTGATTCTTCAGATTTTGTTTGGTTCCTTCTAACTGGTCAATAACTCTGCAAGCTTTTGATTCACTTAAGTGACGTCATTGAGGCATGGCACTTATCGAAACAACATCCTTACTGAATATCGATCATTTTTTCCACTTTGTTTACTATAAGTTGAAAGTCAAATTTCATTCACTGCCACTAAAGCGTCGTCTTCGGCTACAATCTCAAAATTTGCGTACTGCAAAGTTTAAAAACAAGAAACATTTGCATTTCTGATTATTTCCTTCAATTTTATGCAAAAAAATTGTTTATCCGTTATTTATAAAAAGAACTTACAACATATTTTAATTATTTCCAGCCGTATGTGTATATCTATACATGTATATATTATGATCATTTTTATAGTACAAGAGTAGTTTCATATTTGATCCTTTTTAAAGTAACATAAAGGTGGATTTTGAATATCGAGCTAATTTATTAGCATGAGTTAATAGTATTATATAATTTTCTTCATATATAAATAAATAGTATTTTTATTTTTAATACTCCAGTCATACCAATATTGATATATAATTTTATCTTGTTCTTTTTTCAACTTTTGTCACTTTACTGATCAATGAAAAACTAAACAAATTACTTAATTTCATTGAATGAAGTTTTTAACAAAAAACTAATCATTTTATTAAGATTGTTTAAAAAATGTCCTTGTATCTTATTAAATAGCTTAATATACAAATAGTTACCAAAATAATAGAAACACTCTAGATTTATAAAGATTCCAATTATAATGGTGTAAGACCACCTTTGACATATAATACAGCTTGAAATCACTTAGGAATCGATTCATACAAGCGACGAATAATGTTTAGAGGAATATTCTACCATGTTTCAGAGAAATAATGTGAAGTTCTAAGAGAGATACAGATGGATGATTTCAATTACAAATTGAATGCTCTAAAATAGACCACAATGGTTCGATTATGTCGAGGTTGGGTGACAGTGTGGGCCGAAGTAGAGGTTTATCTTCATCTATGTGATTATCAAACCATGTTTGGTCAATTTCTGCTACAAGGATAGGTGAATTATCATCCAAAAATATATCATCTCCAGCCAGAAACAAAGTTTGCATGATAGGAAGGACTGGGTCAGCAAAATCTCCTCTATGCTTCTCCCAAATGATCCTTCTTTACAGGGTTATGATTGGTCGAGTAGAAAATCATGACACGACTGCCTATATCAAGACAAATCTAACTCTATGTTTGACAATTAAAAAGCGACAATCACAATCATATGCTTAAGCAGGTGTCTATCAAATATGCACCCATTTTGTTGTAAGGAAATACATGAAAGACGATTCATCAGACAATATTTTCTTCCACTTATCAATTGACCAAATTTGTGAGCCTGGCATCCCTGTAGATTTTTGGCATTAACAACACTGACAAAGGTCTAGCGAATTATTGCACAGCCTTAAATGTTATGTTTATAAAAGTGACTTTTGACTTTGATTTTGAAACTTTGACTGAAATTTACTTTTCCTCCTGTATTTTGCTTTGCTGAGATCATCTTGTTACTGTGTGTACAATATCATGACTTTAGTCTACTGCACTGCATAAACATTTGGATATTTCAATCATACTTGCTCCATCTAGATAGGCTCTTACATTTAAGCGTCTTTGAAAATTTGACTAGTCTGACATTTTACGCCTTAGGAAAAATCCAAGACTTACAAAACTTCAATAAAGCTGCCATATACCACCAGAACATATACATTTCTATTTATAAAAAAGCTGATAGCAATTACATTTGGAAGCATATAAGACAGATAAAAAATTGTCACTTTTATTCATAAATGTTTCACAATTACTGATAAATTCTTTCAAATCTCGGTATTACTAATTTTGTAATTAAAAAATGATTTTAATCTGAGGCAATGGAGGCCTGGTTGGTAAGGCATTCGTCTCATTATCAGAATCTAGTGAGTTTGAATTCCGACCCAATCAAAAATCCTTTGTGTTCACTAATGGCAGCAGAGGCACATTAAATATGTAATAGTCACAATGTTCACCGTGTGAAATGATACCTCTGGGATGGCAGACCATGTCTGGAGGTCTTCTGCTGGGTCCTTGCTTCTAAATTACGAAGACCCACTTTCTACACTACAATAGCACACCCAATGGGTGCCCCGAATAGTGCTGAAAGGTGGAAATCCTAGTAGCTGAGCATTATACAACAGCAACACAATTTTAAACTTTCCCTATCAAGTATGTTAATCTCTTCTTTGATTCTCTTTAAAATGAATATGTATAAAAAGAAAATCAAATATAATTTTCCATACAAAATAAGAAATATATGATAAAAAAAGGAGAAAACTAACAGAAATTTAGCAATTTAGATAAAGAATTCATTCACAAGCAAATTTAATATCTTACTTTAAAAATAATGTTTATTAGCCTAATTCAATGATTTGATTAGATGAGTCAAGAACAAGTGAGCACACACATATAAACAAGGTATTGTACTTATAATTCAAAAAATTAAGAGTTACTTTTTAATCGAATTTTTCCTAATGATGTAATTATGAGCAATTAAATGCTTCAATTTTATATGCATCTTATTTTGTTATTAAAATAATCACTTTGAAAATTAAACAAATGTATTTAAACATACAAGTTTATTATTATTAATAATAAATTTATTTTAAACTAGGTATAAGAGGAAAAACTTTAGAACTAAATTCAAAAATAAATAATATTACATGTAATAAATATGGAGATTTATAATCAGTGTATAGATAAAATAATAAATAAAAAATTGCATTAATCAGTGCTTACTTAATTTAATTTATAATATATTAGTTTCTAATTAAGTCATGAAAATTTTCATAATAGGTAAATAAATATTGACATGAAATCAATCTTGGTGTGACGCAGCAAAATGTATTGCTTCTAACATTCAAGAAAAATTATTTAGTACTAAAAAATTATGGTACTCACAAATATATCTGTTTAATTGAAAGAATAAAACAAGAATAAAACAAGATAAATTTTATATGGTCTTTATGCGTTCCAAATAAAGATTGATGAAATTTAGTTACAGTTTACTGGTCTCCATTATCAACATTTAAAGACAGAAATTTTTAAATGTCAGTTGTACTCATTCATGAACCTTCAAACAATAAATGATGCTACATTACATAAAGTTATCTTATTTGCACATTCTATGAAAAATTAAAATTACAAATATTATTTATCATGAGACATGGGGCACAAATTTCTGCAATTGGCAATTTTTTCATTCTAAGATTGTAACAAAAATTTCTCTAACTGTATTACTTTTTTAATGACATTACAGTTTTTTAAAGCAATAAAAAAATGATTTCACAAAAACTAAACAAGTTGATTAAGTGAATGAAAAAAGTTTTATATTACTTATCAAGAAAATTTATTTGGAAAAATCAAATGACAGAAATTTATAATTATATAAGTAAATGTATTTCTGATTAATTTCATGTGAACTAGGTTTATTTAAAAATTTCTATTTTTATGCAAAATATAAAACTCAAGAAAATTTTAATTAGTTTGGAGTTCAATGAATTTGAAGAAAAAACAGAGCATTTAATAAAGGATATAAATTTTGGGGGGCAATATTTTCTATTTGATAAATCGAAATTTTAAGATTTCACAAAGAATTCTTCTACTGAATTATAAATTTTCTTTAAATAAACATTATATTACAAAGCATTTTATAGAAAAACTGACTGAATCCCATTACAATCTGAACTTTAAAAAAAATTGATTTTTGTTTCATCATTTTAATTTTTTGTAAACATTTTATCAAAAAAGTTTACTGAAAAGTGTGCATAGCAGTATTTAAAAAATAACAAGTTTTTCTACCATTTAAAACATTATGATTTTAATTAGCATGTCCCATGCTGACAATAAAGGAAATCCTTGAGACATAAAATATTTAAAAATGCAATTAGTAAATTCTGAGTTTGATTTAGAATACTTAACTTTGTAGAATAGCAGCATATTTCATACTGATTATGCAAGTAAGATTCTGAATGATACATATACTTTTTAAATATTAGAGTTTATTATTGCATCAATATATGCATTGAAGTAATTTATTGTTTACTTAAATAATATAGAAAATTAGAATTATGATTTATCATTTTAGTGTCTTGTTAATCTTTTACATAAGAAAAAATAAATTATTAATGGAACATTGTAAGACATTTATATAATGAATATAAATACTGAATCTCCTTTATTAAATTATCTTTAGTGAGAGCAAAATAGCATACTTTCACAAATGATAACATCCTATTGATGATAAATTCACACACATTAAATGCTATAAAGTAAACATTTTTTTGTGAAGTAGCTCAATGTTCATATGAATAATTACAGCAAGTATGATTGGCATCTTTTGAGACAGTTGGCAATGAAAATTTCAATGCCCATATTATTATCGAAGGATATTAATGATACTATGTATATATCATTATTAATATTAAGCGAATATAATACTGATTTATAAATCAAATAAAATATTTATTTTTATGCCTTAATTGAGAATGAATATGTACATTTTCCATTTCTTTCTTGTATTGCCCAAAGCAAAACTATAAATAATTTTAATTCCAATTAATATTTCCAACAGAATGAGCCTAAGATAAATTGTTTATGTGAAAAAAAACAAATTAATAGACAATCCGTATATAACAAATTTATATCATAAAGAAATTTAAAACTCATATTTGTTTTACAGTAGAAAAAAGTTAACAATCTCAAATGATCTAATAATGCTTAGGGTACTATAATGATTTAGCTTACAAGTAATTTCCTTGTATAACGTAGATAAAATAAATTATATTTTTCATTTTACCTCTAATGATTTTAATGGGTTTTATAGCAAGAAAATCCTGTTTTTCTAGTTTTCTATATTAATGCACAGATTCTAAACATGGTATTCATATTTCTGTTAAATTTGAACTTCGATTGGGACACTTCCACAATGTATAGACTAGTTTTAAAACTCTAAATCATGTAATTTGAATTATTCTTTAATATGCAATAGCTGTATTGATTCTTTATGACATAACTGCTTCCCTTTAAATCTTTTTAAAAATTCATCGGATGGACATAAGTTTGCTTTATTATTTTACATTTCAAAATGCTTTCTAACATTCTTATTTTGCTTCATTATAAATTCTAAATGAATAAAAAATATGAATGAAAATATTTTGCTCTTACATTTTGCAAAGTAACTTTTTGTTTTTCTCTTATTTTTCTGAATTATACTTTTACATTTTCCTTAAAATTATAGTGAGATACTATGTTAAAAATATGGTGGCTTACAAATCTTGAAGAAATATCAATAATTTGAATCCTATCAACATTTTATTCACATTTTCTAAACTTTTACTTACATACTTTAACTGAAAATGTATACAAGAACAATTTTATTGTTAAAATAAAATTAATCCTCAAAAATAAATTAACTGATTCAAGAGAAAATTCAAGAGACAAAAAGCATAATTCCTTGCTTTATATTACATTTTTGCATATAATATGAATTGTTTTATATTTGAAGCATACATATAACTGCAGGACATTTATATCATTGTTTTTAATTTTAAAACGATTTAAAACTGCTCAATGTATACAAGACCTTTGCAATCTATTTAGACTTGCAGTTATTTTATTTAAATAATTATTTTCCTTTATTAATATTTTGAAAAAAATCACAATTGTTATTTATTAAGTTTTGTTGACAGAATCTCTACCAGATGAAACTGGTTAATAAGTAAATACATCTTTTATATTTTGAATTATATAATACAGTTACACTTATTTTATCATGCCCACTATTTTTATTTGATTTTGAATGATTTTGAATTTGATTTGATAATGAAATCAAAGAAAATAACACTGAAAGAAAATATAATATTGAAAAATTACTCTAATGATAATATTAGGCACAAATTACAAAATAGCGAATAAAAAATGATGTATAAACAAATAAGATGAATATATTCGGTGAAACAATACTTCAGCTACTAAATATCGTAAACGCGTTTTAATTAAGGTTTTATAATATAAGAAATCTCACTTATATTTTCCAATATAATTGACAGTAAATAAAATCAAATTAAGAAAACAAAATAATGAAAACAAATCTTAATAATTCTTAATTAAAAATTATATCTTGTTTATTATTATGTGCCAAATGGATGCATATATATAAAAAGAGTACAATGAAAACACAAATTTTACCAATAGAAACTTGTGACCGTATCCTCGAAGAACTGGACATCTCGGTCAGCAACATCCTCTTCGATGGCCTTACAAACCCACTGACCTTCATGCACATTGAATATCATCTCCCAGATTTGAACCATGGAAAGAAGGAAACTCCTTACGATATCCTAAAAGCCCTGTCTCTTAGTACTATAAATGAAAATTTCCCCTCTTCTCAGTGGACTAAGATCTACACTGACAGTTCGCAAATTGGAAGTACATCAGGTGCCGGAGTTTTCTGTGATCTCTTTTCCAGATCAGCTCCAGTGGGAAGATTCATGTCAAATTATGATGCCGAAATTGCGACAATTGACATGGCACTGACTGAACTTATAATTCATAAGGACTTTTTCTCGAAGGCTGTGATACTGGTTGACTCAAGCTCCCCCATCCAGGGTGTTACTGGTAATCAGAGCAAAGAAGCTCCAACCATATCAGGGATACAAAGTAGTATTCGGACCCTCAACAGCTTGAATAAAGTCATAGTATTTCAGTGGATTCCCTCACATGTGGGAATCAATGGAAACGAGAAAGCAGGCACCCTTGCCAAAATTGGCACCGAACTCCCACAGAAGCGCTTACCGATACCCACTGAAACCCTAAAGAAAGTAGCACAGAGAAAAGTACAGGAACTTCAGAATCACATTCTTGTTGATCGTTCTAGAGGAAAAGCATGGGAAGACATACAAAAAGACTGGCCTAAATTCTGCCAAAAACCTAGAAAGGAAGCGGTGGCTTCCTTCAGAATAAAAACAGGACATGACTGGCTAGCAGAAGAATTACAAAGACTAGGTTTCCTCAATTCTAAGGACTGTCATATTTGTGGTGAAGGCACCCTGAATGCTGCACATCTTATTTCATGTAAAGGACTACACAACGATGCCCAGTTGAGGGACGACCTGTGTCACCTTCACTGGGAAGCCAGAACCCATCTCTTTGAACTACAGCATAATGTTCCTACTTGAAACTTTGTTCATTTTTTCTCTTGTATTCCTTTATATGTTAACGCACTCTTTTCTATATTGTGTGTGCCATTTTCAATGGATTAATTTTTTTCCAATAAAGCCATATTAAAAAAAATCTTGTTTATTATATTACAATGTAAAGAATTATACTACAATAAATATTCTAGAATACTAAGGCAGTTTTTTTTTTAAATATTTTTATGTTTTTACTTATCCAACAAAGCATTCAAAATCATGGGAAAAGCAATTATCTTTTTATTCCTCGATGGGGCTAATATTAATGTGGCATTCAAAACTTGTTTTATGAGTATAATTGAAGAAATATTATAATAAAGTTATGATGGTTTATTTGTCCTTCAATGATGATTTCTGCCACAAAGGCTAATTAGACCAGAATCAACACATAAAAGTTTGGCACATAAATGAAAAATTTAAAATAAAATCAGAAAGCAGCTTCCTAAATTTTTTAACTAATTGAAACAAAAGTTTTTTGCTAATTAATAATTAAATTTGTTAATATAGGAAATTGTAAAACTATTTGTTTACAGATGCTTTAAGAGAATTTGCTGACTAATATCATTTTGCTAAAAAGACATTTACAAAGAAATACAGCAGACAAAAAGGGAAAAACCAAAAAAATTCATGAATAGAGTGAAATTTATTAATGGATTTTGTCAAAAAAATCATTTATCATTATTCTTATAATATGCATGAATTACAAGAAAAGAATAAATATGTTTAAGAATACTAACACAAATGTTTAAGAACACTGACATAAATATTTTTTATAGAAAAAGTAAAACGCAAAAATAATTTACATTATAAAAGTTAAATTAAATATTTAGAGCAATTCACTTACCTGGCATGATCATTATTTGAGAGTCAAACTGAAAAATAAAAACACTTATTATTATGCCTAGAAACACTTATATACAGCAGATAAACAATATAAATTACATAAGATCATAAAATTAGCATTTTTAATAAAAAGTTCTAGAAATTTATATTTTGAATTCATTTTATAAAGAAATCATTTATTGTTTCTTACAATATTTAAGCACCAATGGAAATAATTTTTTTTTCAAAATGAATATTCAAATATTTTAGAAATTAATAATTTAAGTAAATTTTTGACAATTAAAATAATAGCTTATAAAACAGAAAATTTTTATTCCCTTCAATATTAATATTATACTCAGTCTAATCTATTTTATTTAGTGTTTCCAGTTATTTTATAATGTCACCTTAGTGACTTTATTGTTATAGGAACAAAAAACTATTTCTGTGAAACTTTCAATTAATTAGAGAGCTTTAATTTCTCATGTAGTGAATTTTGTTTTGCATCATATGTTGGATTGCCAAATACAAATCTTTAGCAAAACACATTGGAATTGATCTATATACCTCAACTTTATAATTTGCATTGTTAAAAAATGCAAACATTGAATTTTGTACAGAATCAAAATTTTATGAATTTAAAGAACTAAAATTATCCATTGTTGTATTCAACAAAGCAAATAAATTTTCATGACTTTAAACATTTGCATAAAGAGACAAAAATGATTCATTACAAAATATACTCAACACTAGCTGAAAATATGATTAATTAGAAATAATAAATATATCCTGTGACTTTGAACTTCCCACACATGAATGAATAATTTTAAACAACTGCACTTCTATCCATCAAAAAGTTACTTCCATATTTACACTAGGGGGCTTACAAATTGTATTGAAATTCTTAAACAGACCAAATATATAATCATCTGTAAATTTAAATGAATATTGGGCAGATAATATACTTTCATCGCTATTTTATCAAGAGTAAGTTCTCATGGCAACAAGGCTAATACTTCAAAACAATGCAATGCTGCTAATTAAGGGTTTTGTAATAGCAATTAAATTTTGAAATATCAAAGCATATAGCTCCCATTGAGTAATGTAGTTTGGGAAGAGGTTACTGAAGATGAATGATCACTTTGGAGATTAACTCAAGAACAGTTTTCTTGTCAACATCTCATTCCTTTTCATTGTACCTTTTATCAGTCAATTTTAATTCTTGTCCCCTTTTCTTTTTTAAATATTAAATCATAGATTATCAGATAAATTATGTTCCCATATAGTATCCTTAGAATGAAATATTACATTGGTTTCTTTTCATAAATGCTACAAATAAAGAGGCTAATAAATATATTTCTTTACACAAAAGAGAAATTACAGCAGTGTTTTTCTGTATGATAGTAAAATTAATTTCATACAATCCCCATAATGCTAGATTACAATGAGTAGTTAGAAAAATTAAAAGACATAAATACATTAGGCATTTGCTAAGTGATTTTGTAATAACAGCACAAAATTATAGCTACTCTAACTTTTTGTGAAAATGGTACCTATATTTTTCTACTGTGAACTAATTGTTATGAAGCAATGACCATATATATTTTTTCAAATTACAAAATTTGGCTTAGTAGAAATTCAGTAAAATTCAACAAAGCATAATTTGAATAATCATAATTCAGTCAATCAAATTGTTTTTTCAAAAACTATTTTGGCAAAAGTTTCGAGTACATCTACATACAATAAAAATAGCTACTGACAAGTATAAGCGTTCAGAGAGGTAAAAAATAAACAAAAGTAAAAAGAATATAAAGGGTGAAATGAGCTGCTGCATCAAAAATGACAATAAAGAATTCATTCAACATTTGGTTGGTTGATTGACTGGTTAGGTTTTGTGGTACAAGATCCAAAATAGGACAAATTGCACCTCATTCAACATATGCAAATTAACAAATAATTTTTAATGATTACAGTGAAAGAAATAACTACAGTGTAATCTTAGGCAAAGTTTCTATTGGAAAGCCACAACTGATTGTTTAAATATGAAAATGGTTATAAAATGCACAAAAATATTAAACTTTGATGAAAAATACATAGAGAGAAACTTTTTTTTATCCTAAGCCCAACCTTGGTTTTTCAACCATCAGTCTCTGTCAGGCAGCCCAATACAATCTTTAGGTGAATGAAAAGTCATCTTCCGCAGAATTTCTAACTGTGACGTCCGAAAATCCAGGGCAAGTGTAAAGGTGGTCACCAGTCATGTCCTCTAGTCCACAAAAAGGGCAGATCGGAGAGTCCTTCAAACCCAAACGGTGAAGGTTTTTTTGCAGATAATTATGCCCAGTTTTAAGGCGAAAATTTGCCACTCCCACAGCTCTTACACAGAATAGGCTTTGTTTATAAGGAAGCCCATGCTTTCCCCTTTATGCACATCTTGTAAACATTTCTACAATAGGAGGCTATATTTGACTTAATAAGCCTTTTAACAGTATGGTACTCCAAGGCTGGAGAAGGCTGTTATAGATCTGAGCCAGCCTTTGCCAATTTGTCAGCTGCATCATTTCCCGTGGTACCACAGTGGTTGGGTATCCATTGCAGCACAATTTGACGTCCTTCTTCTAGTAGAGAACTAATTGCCATTTGACAGAGATAAACAGACCCAATACTGCTAGGAGCAATTGAAAAGAGAGACCTGATGGTGGTCTGAGTCTATAAAAAATACTATGCTGATCTCATTACCCTTTCTGATCTCTTCAAGTGCTAATTGCACAGCGGCCACTTCACCATTGTAGCTGTTATAGTATTTCCCAACAGCCTGGCAAAGACTGAAACTCTTAGAGTATACACCTGAACCAGCATTTCTAATGGCATCCACAGCTGAACCATCTGTATAGACATGGAACCAAACAGATGATGGATAATGCTCATCGATAGTAGCTAGGGAAGCCATCCTTAGCTCAGAATCAGTGGAGACCTTCTTACTAACAGGTAGTATCAGATCTAGACAGCAATCAGCTCTATAAATATGGTTTTGAAAGATAGGGGTCTAAATAAAGGCACTCGATCTGCATCCGGGATCTTATACCTATCTGACAATTCCCTGGTCAAAGTCAAAAAGGTTATCTGTGTTTTCAATCTTGAGAAAACAGGAATATAATTTTTCAGAAACCATCATCCCTTAGAAGCCTTTCAGAGAGTTTCAGGGCAGTGCTTTGTCTTCGATCTTCCAAAGGTTCCAACCCAGTCTGAATTTGCATTGCCTCAATAGGTGTAGATGAAGCCCCACAGGATGTAAGTCTAAAGACATTATTCTGAACAGTCTCCAATTTTTTCTGGATGTTATCCAATACAGTAATCAGGAGCTCAGCTCCATATTTAATTGCAGGTCTGATGTAGGAGAGAAACTAAACTATTTGATAAATCCTTGTTTTTAGATAAGCATACGACAGCTTCATAAATAATTTACACAATTACATTTGTTTAACTGTAAGGATAAGAAGCAGTAATGATTCCAGAATAATGTTTTCTTTCAGGTCATGCTGACACTTTATGGTGTGTGTTTAATATATATCCCTAATATACACCACAGAAAAATAAACCTTAATAAAATAACATGTTATGAAAATTTAACGAAAGCTACTAAGAGATTTTCAATACCAGCTTATATACAATAACTTAAGGTAGAAGCCAAAACATGTAGATGCAAATAAAATAGGAGCATTTCTAAACGACAGAGTACAGATGTCTCTGCAGATTGGGTGATTGCAACCATGTAAATTATTCTAGTTCAATTTTAAAAGACATGCTAAAAGTTTTAATATTTTCAACAGCATTTATTTTCTAATTTTTTTTTCAATTTTCAAGACACCAAACTAGTGATAACATGGTTTCAAATTAATTTTAGATTTAGTCAATTTCTAACAAATTTCAATTGAATACTCGTTGTGACTACAATTTATAACGATGCACAGTTATTTATTTAACAAATGGCATTTTCTTTAAAAGTTTTTATTGTACTTTAACACAAAAAATGATAATAAATCTGAAATAAACTTGCAACAAAATTACATTTCCTGATTAAAAAAATTAAAAATATTCATAAAATCAAATAAATATGTTAATTTGTTTTCTTCATATTTTAATTCTAATGTTAAGAATGAATTGGTGCATGCACCTTTTCAACTAATTCTGCAATTTTCTTCATTCCTTCATATGCAGATGGTGATTGCCCACTAGTTAAAATTCTTGAGAACCCCAAATTAATAATATCGACAGCAGCTTCATCAGGATTTTGTACTAAATCAAATGCTGAAATTAATACATATATCATTAATGTTTGCTACCAATTATGAGAATTAAGTTAATTAATATTAATGTATTATTTTTACAGACATCTAATATAAAAGACAAATTACAATAGTAAATTCATAAAGTTAATTTATTCGATGTATAATTATTTCCCCAAGTAAATAATCTTATGAGAAAATTGAAAGACTATGTAAGGAATTATGCAAATCGAACCTGACTTACAGAAAATGTATTGGTAAAACAGGCTAATGATTAGAATTACAAGGCAATTTATCCATGCATGGAATATGAGCCAATTCCTTATTAGTTGCTTGTTCTATGTATATAAATGACTTTAAAGATGTAATAAACTCCATTTATCATCCTCCATCTGTGGTAAACATTTAATTAGTGGCTAATATGCCTTCCCAAATGCAGATGATGCTTACCAACAACTTACAGAGTTCATACAAGGTCATTTAGTCAACATGCAAGAGAATGGATTTTTGTATCAAGATATCGCAGCCTATATACAGTGTAATGATACAAGAGAGATGTGTGTTTGAAATAAATGGATCGAGGAAAACCAAGCAATCTGAAACCTAGCTGTGAAACATGCAATAGCATAATGACCCAAGGTAGCAGACACCTTATCCACATGGTTGTAACAGGCCATACAGATTGTATGTGTTATAGAAAGAACAGAAAGAAGGAATATTAAAGCACTGCCATAGCTATTTTGTTGTCTAGCCCTATGTTTTATCACTGTCTTTTGCAGCCTCAAGTGGATACAAGGGTTCCTCTAGGAGGACTTCCCAGTTGATAAATCTCAGACACTTGACTTAAATGGGCTGAACAAGACACTGCATGGCACGCAAAGTGGCACACAACACAATGAATTGTTTTCTCTGAAGAATCATAATACAATTTGAATTACAATGATGGAAGAATATGCTTCAGAAAGAAACATCTACTCCCCCAATGTTTTATCTAATATCATACTGCTCAAATATCTGACATCATGGTGAGTATTTTCGGGTATAATTTTCAATCGCATTTAGTGCAAACTGTGCAGGGAACTTGAACAGTGCATAAGGGAAATTGTGTAGCCAGAGGCCTCCCATTCTTTGCACTGCATTTCCGCATGATAATAAACATTCACGTGTCCAGGGTTCCTACAGATTTTCAAGAATCAAAATTCAGAAGTTTCAAGGGAGTCAAATCAAAAATTTCTAGGAGGTATCAACATTCAAGTTAAATAACTTTTTACTTTATTTTAAAAATTGTTCTAAGACAAATATACAAATAACGAAGTATATGCAACCTTTTTCAGTTATATTTGTACATAATAGAATTAAATTATTGCAAAAATTAATGAGAATATTTTAAGTTAGAATTATATTTAATGATTATTTCAAAGCCTTCAGTGAATTTACAGCTAAAACAGAAAACATTTATTTAAATAATCAGTATTCTTTATCATTACTGAATTATATGTTGTATAAAATAATGGGTAGTTTTAGAGTTTTAAACATTTTCATTAGATTTCTATTTATTAATTTATTGAGTATTTCAATATGAGTATAACAACCTTTTTCAAATAAATATACTTATTCGAAACAAAATAAATACAATTATCAGATAAAGTTTTCATAATGACTTTTTCCCAATTATTATTTAATAAGAGCAATTCTATATTTTCCTGTTGTTTACTTTCAAACTCTTTAAAAACTATATAATTTCACATCCATTTTTAGACTTTCCTAATTTTTAAGACATTCAAAAGATTTTCACATTTCTTTTTTATTTACATATACAAAATATTGCTCATAGAAAATAGTATCTTTCAAAATCTAAAGCTTTTGCTTTCAATTCATTATTAATACTAAGTAATAATCGTTGCTTCATTGAAGCACAACGGCGAAATGTTTGATTTTGGAATTATTGTTAATTTACCAGTTCTTTCAGCTTCCTGAGCAATTCCAATTGTAGATTTTTCAATTTATATGTCATCTTCCAAACGCTTTATTTTGATTTTCAGTTCATAGATTTTTTCAAGTGGTTTTTGCTTTCCTTCTGTAATTGGCTGCTTGTTTATCTCTTTTATTTCATTAAAATTCTATTTATACTTTTGTTAGGCACCAGCAGTAAAACTAAGTATGTCTTTGCTAATTATAATATTGTTGACACCTCCTGTTTCAGATATAATCATCAATGATACACACTTAGCCATTGTTGATAGATTATTTAAATTTTCTACCACCAAATTTTTGAGAATCAAGAGAAACACACATTTAACAAATGATTGGCTGTATTTTATGGTGCAAGGTCTAAGAATGGACATGCTGCACCATGTTCAACAGAAGTTTGACTATGAAGAGTAGTAAAAGCAAATTAACTATATTCCATAAGTGATAATTTTGCATGTTTGAGAGTAAGTTAAAATAAAACACATCTATTCTATCTTTAATAGGATCAAATTTCTGATCAATACAATCTTAAAATCTTACAGCCAATTGTAGTGATTTAAACACTTCTACAAATTACAAAACTCTTAACTTTTTACTGAACCACACAAAAGTCAATCTTTCTGTGGTATTTCCAAACTCCAATGGTCATTGAAAAGACACTTTTCACCAGGCATATTAAATAATTTATTTTAACTTTTATTTCATTGATAAACGAATTCATCACTTTTCACTGAAATTATATGCAATTTTTACCATGGAAGATACAGAAATTACATTTTAATCAAAAAATTTTATATTCAAATATTAATATTCAATGAATTTTATACTGAATTTTATACAGCTTACAAAACAGAAACAAACAGAAAAAGAATCAATCAAAATTCCTCCCCCCCAATTCCACCACATCACAATCATTTTGGTAATTACGCCTCACTTCACACACATAAATCTAAATACTACATCTGATCCTGACTGAACAGGATCATCAAGAAACTATTGTAGATGAACTAGATCTTTATTTTAGTCAACAGTTATAAATACAATCTAATATCAATAGTACCATCTAATGGTAAAATTAACAGTTAATACTCAATTTGGTTTTCAAACAATTTCATTGAAAATTTTAAAATATTAAAGCAAAAAATTGTAATATTAAAAAAAAAATAAATGCATCACAGTAAGTAAAAATTCAAGGAGTTTTAGGGAGTTCCCAGGATATATGCTGTATTTCTCAGACTGCACAAGCTATCAGTTCATAGCTTGATTTGCATTTTCCATGGTGTATTTATTCCTTGGATGTGTCACTTATTGAACATGTCTGTAATTTCATCTGTTGGCGATTCACTCTTATTGCTAATGGGGCATATAGTAAAACTGAATTTTGATATCAAGTTTAAGCCATCAGGAATACCAATCCCTAAGATAACGTTTCAGGACTTCAATTCCCAGTTTGGACGGGCTCCCTATCACAGTGTTGTAGACACACAAAGTACTGAATGATTTCCTTTTTTGTCTTTCATATTTGATCATTTATTCGTACCACTATCAGTAATATGCAAAATAAAAAAATTTCATTAATTTCTGCTAATTCCTTCATGGTGTTGCAGTTTTCAAAAATATGTATACATTAATATCATTTAGTAAGAATAGTTAGTATCCATAGTAAAATTATGAAAACCACATATTTTATAATCAATGATTACAAGTTTTTAGTTTAGCAAAATAACTTAACTTCAAATTTCGTCAATAGCAAAGAGCAAACTTTAAACCAAAACTCATAATAGAAAAGAATTCAAAATCAGTCTCCAAAAGTCATCAGAAGACATAATAATTTCTAAAACATAAGTTTAAAAATATTATCTTTTTGCCTAGAAAAGTAATGAACATATAACATTAATTTTAGTAATTTAATTTTATAAGTGGCTGAAAAATAATACATTTTAATACAGTCAAGGAAAATTATTAAATTATAATTATGATTACGCAAAAAATGTTTGCGACTAATAATTGGTAGAAATTTGAGAAAGAAATTTTCATTAAGTCAAAAAAATTTATACGTTTGGTATGAAAACTAACTAAAAAATTTTCAACTGAAAAAATAATTTTTAATAAAAAAAGTGAATGTCAATTTATAATTTTGAGGGAAAATTTTCTGATAATTTGTTATCACAGGGAAGAACACATCATGCATTTGATAAAAAATTTTATTTTGATCTATTTCATTGATTATTGATTAGCAAATAATTGTAGGTTTATCCCTATCATATACAACCAAATAATTCAAGAGAAACTGAGCCAATTAAATGAAATCTTGTCTATAACACATAAATGTAACCAATCATAACACAAAATATAATTAAATAATATTTAATAAATGAAGTTATACAAATTTATATAAATTATTTAAAAATGCAGCATTCCTTACAAGCATAACTTTTATAAAGATGCTTCAATAAAACTTTTCGTGTGTTAAAATTCATGTCTAAACAAACATCACACATCTAAACATTCATCACATGTATAAACAAAAAATATTTTCTTAATTCAATTTTTAATCAATTTAATTACTTAAATTTAATTAATGCTATATTAAATTAATTAAAAATAAATCTTTAGTTGCACTAAATTCATAGAATCTAGAATGCATTCATAAAACATTTCATTTATGTTTTCTGTATATTAAGGATAATATTTAAAAGGAAATGTTTTGCAGGCCAAAATGAAACTAAATTACAATCCATAGAAATATTTATTTCAATAATTTCATCATAAATATAAATTAACTGAACAAAATCAAGTTACATATTTTTAGTTGCTTCTCTCTCAATCAAATAAAAGTTAACAATTAGGAATATATTAACAATTAATGACATGAAAATTCTAAGTTAAAAATAAGGAAAAACTCCAAACTCCATAAAAAAATATATTAAAAAAACTTCTTTTTCAGACTTTACATCCTGAAATAGTTCAATGCCACAACAGTAGCCTTGGCCTTTTATAACAAACTCTTAGTGAACTCTTACTTATAAAAGAATTCATCACTTCAAAATTCTTAATATTGATTTTTCAAGTAGTTTCAAATTTTATTCATTCATCAAGACAATTTTAAGATAATACTATTAGAATTTAAAAAAAATTTTCTAACCATGAAAGAAATTAAATAACCTAGAAATGATGCACAAAACAAAATATGCTTCATATCTCAGTTTTACTCTTTTGATTTAAGATGTACTATATTAAAGAAATTTTTTTTAAGTAATAAAACCCTAATTAAGTCTTCAGAAATTTTAAAATAGAAAAGGACTTTCAATATTAGATCTCCCAGAACAATATTTTTAATAATTGTTACTTTAAAAGAATTTATTTTATGCATATTGAAATTGATTTTTAAGTATAATTAATTTATAAATTCCAAAAAATTATAGTTTCTCAAAATACCAGGAAAGTATTTTCTATAATTTTTGGGATTATATAGCTTAGTGATAAGATATATAGTTTGTGGATATATAGTCTGTTGATAGAATAGCAAATGAGTAATTCATTTTTATTTAGACAAACATCTTTATAATAGTATTTTCACTTTTGCCAATAAAAATGGTAAAATAAATAATAAAAATTAATTAACAAAAAATTAGAATTTTGAACAATTCAATTTATGAACAGAAAATCAAATGTTAATACATGATCAAGTTTGGTTTGTTTGTCGCTCAACAGTCATTTTCTGCACACGAGGGCTAATTAGACCTAATAATACAGGATCAGAGAAATCACAAAATCAAATTGAATTATAAAATAAAAATAAGTTACCTCTATGAAAAGTAACTGGTAAGCCATTTGAAACATCTGAAAATTGGTAGTTTAACATTAATAATGAAACAACATTATATGATACTGTGTCATGAAAAAATATTAATTATGGAAAGGAAGAGCTCATTTAAATATTGTTCTATTGAAGACTACTTAAAAATGTTTGATGTTCATACATTAAAGATTACATCAATTCAATTATAAGTGATGAGACATAGCATGGTTAAAATAATGATTAAATACTTTATGCTTCTGAATAGAATACAATCAATTATAAGTCTAATTTAGTAACTAACTAAAATGAGAAAAAATACTCTAACACTGTGAAGTAAAAGAACTATTAAGTCGAACTAACTAGTCGAGACCCCATAAATAATAAAAATTAATTAACAAAAAATTAGAATTTTGAACAATTCAATTTATGAACAGAAAATCAAATGTTAATACATGATCAGGTTTGGTTTGTTTGTCGCTCAACGGTCATTTTTTGCACACGAGGGCTAATTAGACCTAATAATACAGGATCAGAGAAATCACAAAATCAAATTGAATTATAAAATAAAAATAAGTTACCTCTATGAAAAGTAACTGGTAAGCCATTTGAAACATCTGAAAATTGGTAGTTTAATATTAATAATGAAACAACATTATATGATACTGTGTCATGAAAAAATATTAATTATGGAAAGGAAGAGCTCATTTAAATATTGTTCTATTGAAGACTACTTAAAAATGTTTGATGTTCATACATTAAAGATTACATCAATTCAATTATAAGTGATGAGACATAGCATGGTTAAAATAATGATTAAATACTTTATGCTTCTGAATAGAATACAATCAATTATAAGTCTAATTTAGTAACTAACTAAAATGAGAAAAATACTCTAACACTGTGAAGTAAAAGAACTATTATTATACAGGAAATACAGCTTTATATTTATTACTGTAACTAATAAGTGAAGATTCCAAAAACCACAAGAGTGCTTTAAATATTAAAATAGTTTTCTGGATTTTTTTATATCAAATCTTTGTAATTTGTCATTGAATTTATTTTTCCATCATGGATGCATGAATTATTTTTATTAAACTATTAATGGGTTATTATGCACATATAGCATGTGTACATACACTGTATATAGGATAATCAACAAAATATATTGTACCTAAGTATATCTTTTTATAAACATAAGTGTAAAAGTGTGACAAATCATTATACATATCATACAAATAACATAATGAATTTCAACACAATATAAAAGGGATTCATTGCTATAAAAAATGAAAACTTTATATTAATATTTATATCATATATGTTTATATTTAGTCAATTTATGGTCATAAAAAATTGACTCGTTCCTAAACATCTACATTAAGATCATATTAAAGATTTAGCCCTAGAAGAAAACAGGAACAACAAAAGATTTAAATTACTAACAATTATTTATAATAAAAAATAAGTCTCATCATTACAGTAATTGTAATGCAAAGTGTTGCTTACCTAGCCTAAATTTCTTAGTATTTTGTTTAGTTCAAAGTTTTCAGAACTAAGATATTCCATATAAACATATAATATACACATATCCTATAAACATATAACAGAATTTTATAAATGCAACCAATTGTATAAGTATACACTATTCTCCATTTTATGCTTTTGATTATGACAAAATATGAAGCTTTATGATTATAAGTAATGATGTCACTTATTTTATTTCTCATGGATCAGAAATTGAAAAATGCCTTTACTTATTCTTTCGATCTGATTTTATTTTGACTTAAGATATAACATTAAATATTTTAAAATATTAAGTAAATTATATTGTATGAGATATAATTTATTCAGATATAAATTTACTGGTAATTGTTTATTTTATTCAGTTATTCAACTTTTATTTCCACAGTGAAAAAAAAAAGTCAAATGAAGTAGTACTTTACATTCAATTTTTTCCATTCTGTCACATGTTGATGAAATTTCTAATTAAACTAAATTAAAGTAAGATAGTTTTGAAATATTTTTAAAATTGTGTAGCATTTGCTAGATTTGTAATACAATCAACATAATACTAAACAAAATGTATATTTTCTTATAAAACATCTAAATTCTTTACATACAAATTTTTTTGATATTTCTATATAACAAGAGAATTACTTGATTATATTACACAAGCATATTTATATTCAGCCAAATGTTATGAAATTAAATACACATACTTATTAATTGTTGGCATGCTTCTCTATCAATCCCAGTTTTACTACAAAAATAATTTAATAAATATTTCAGTACTTATATAAATGTAGCAAAAAAAATTAAAGACTAAAACATTAAAATTTTTAATTAATCAAAAATAAATGTTTGCTTTTATATCAAATAAAGTAATTTAATAAGTTTATTTTCAAATTATAATTAATAAATTTACTGTGTTTATGTGAATTCATTTAATAAATGCACTGTGACTTTTGAATGTTTTTCTGTAGTCAGATATTAATCTAAGCAAATGAAGGGATAGTATAGCAAATTTACTTTATTGCATTGCAGAAATTATCAAGTATTTTAAGCAATTGAGCAAACAACTTTGTCATTATGCTGTTTAGGTTTATAAATCAAATCCCTTTCTCTATGTGGATTAAAAATGGCACTCCACAAAGAAAAAAATAATTTTTCTCATAACTCTTACCATTTTAAATTTTATTTCTATCAATGATTTTGAATTTTGTAAAAACATTTTATGACTATATAGTATGTATTTATATGCAGATATATATACATTAATATATAATACATTGATGTATGTGTACATATACAAGTCTGGATGCATAAATGTGTGTATCTGCATACATGTGTATGTGTAACTAATAAAAATGATAAACATTATTAATAATTCATACCTGGAAGTGAAATAGAATTTCAACTGATTTAAACAAAATAATTTGCATTAAAGATGCTGATTTAATCTTTTTATTTTGTAATTTTGTTATCAGTTTCTTTAATATAAATTTTAAATTAAGGATGTTGATAGCACAAAATTACAAGGAAATAATTAAATGACATTGTTAAAATTGTTTTTAAAATAATTTATAACAAGCAGCAAATAGGTAGCAAGTTTATTTTCCTGCATATTTTTTGGAGTCCTTTTTATAAACATTTGTAACCTGAAGATATTGATAGTCAATTTATCATTATTTCATAATAAAAAACTGAATTTCTTTATAGTTGTTGACCTGCTGATTTAAATAAAAATAAAATAACATAAAATATAAAATAGCTTAATAGATAAACAATACTGTCCATTTTAAGTTTAATTTTCTTTTTGTATTTCCTTCAAAAAATTAGTAAACTGAATTAACTGAATGTTTCCCTAAAAATTGGTATGAAAAGTACATAAATGCAAACTTTTAATTGAAAAAATTATTATAATTTGTTTCTAATAGTTTGGTCTTTAGCAATTTTTAATTTATTGTTTAAAAAGAACAAAATTTTTAACACAACATTTCAAATTTACTGTATTTTACGAGGTAAAAATATTCATACTTCAGTCGAAAAATTAAACATAAAAATGATTCAGTAGTTTACATTAAAAAATAAAATCCTCATGTTTTCAATATAGAATAAATATATAACTCAACTGTAATGCACCAAAAACTAGACCATCAGCACCAATGGATATTGTTGCTCGAATGTCTTCTTCCATTTGATCCAGTTCTGAAGTATTATAGAAAAAATTGCCAGATCTTGGACGAATCATTACAAATACAGGTATATCCAACATCTCTTTCACTTTCCTTATAAGGCCTAAAATTGTTGCAAAACAAAGAAAATAAATAATAAAAAGAAATAAAGGAACAAATGAAAGTGCAGATTATATATATATATGGTAAGAAGTTTAAAATTAAGAAAAATGAAAACTTATTAAATTTAAAGACATATACTTTTATTAGAATAAAAAGAGATATAAATGAAACATTTATATTAAATTCCTACTTTGAATACTTCAAAAGTTTGTTGACACTTTTCCACACATATAGCATTTTATATAAGTAGAAAATTGAGGTAATATTTTAGATATATTTTAAAAGTAATAACATTTATTTAATTTTGAACAAAACTATCTGCAATTGTTAAAATCTGGTGACTCAAAGATACTTTTGTGGTCATTATGATTTATTCAATTTATTTAATGAATGTATATGACAAGTTAGTAGAACTCTACAATTCCCATATTATAGTATTTATATAGATTTAAACAAACATCTCAATGTTTTAGGGACTTTAATATTTTGATCATGTGATTTTTTTTTCAATATTAATTTCCGGACAAAGCTGGTATGTTAAGTTTCTTTTCACATTTATTTATTATATTTGATTCTATCAAAAGTATTGCAAAATTTAGCATTTATTAAATGTATTTATATGGAAGAGGTTTGGTTTGTTTGTTGCTCAACGGTCAATTTTTACGCGTGAGGGCTAATTATACTGTGACCTACGGCTTAAAGTGGATTCCGAACCACTACAAACGTCCATGCCCAAGGTGGGATTCGAACCCACGAACTGTTGAACTGAAGGCAAGAGCGCTAACCATTCGGCTGCCAGCTCAGCTTATATATGGAAGGGGAAATGCCATTTAAATTAGAATTTCAGATAAAACATCACAATATTGATTTACAATCAAAAATTAATTAATAGTGGAAATTTAACTGTTGGAGACATTTGGTTTGCTTAATGCATTTAATGTGACAAACTTTTTCTAATTCTTAAAAAAGTGTTTGGTAAAAAAAAAAAGAAAAAAGAACTTTGTTGTATTTCATAAATTTTGTGCTGTCTACATAAAAACTGAAAGTATTGCTGAAACACTTAGTTATTCTTTAATTTATAAACTAATTTACACTTGTCCATTATACAATCCACTTTTAATGTCTTTGAAAAAGCATGAAAATAATGTATTCTTATAACTTTTAAAATGAAGGAGATTTGTAATTTTATAAAATTTTAAGTTATTTTATGAAAATATTAAACAGTGTAACATAGATTTAACTTAATTATTTCCTCATATAATTAAAAAATCATGCACTTAAAAATAGCTAATCAAATGTATTCAAAAAACAAAAAAATGTATTAAAAGATTTTTTTTAATTTTCTTCTCAGTTTGTATAAATTAAAGGAGCTGTTTGAACAAGAGTCTAAAAAGTTTAAATTATTTAAAAATTAATATTTTAAAGAAAATTTTAACACAAAAGATTGATAGAAATTGAAAAAAACATGAATTATTTAATAAACATCTGTTAATTTCTAGTAACTAATTGAATTTTTTATACATGAAAGAAATATAGACTTACTGAACTTAGGATTTTTGTAAAATAAAATAAATAAAAATTAAAACATAAAAATAAAGTAAAATAAAAATTAAATTAAATAAATACATAAATAGAAATTATACTATGAATTTTTTCTCAGATCACATAGTTATGTGAAAGTAGTCTTTGAATTCTTTTTAATATATTTTAGTTATATGATACTTTGAATATCAAGAATATTTCAATGAATTTATATACTAATTTGTATTCATTCTTCATATATATACAAGTTCATAGATATGTGCTAATGTATTATATTACAGTTTAAGTTATATTCTACATCAAAATTTTTAAGTGCATATTTTGTGCTGATCAATTATATACAAATTATACATAAAAGTCATATAATTTACATTGATTTAGGTTTTCCTTGGTTGTTTATTCCGGCTCAATTATGGTACATAGTATATCTTTTAAAGGTGTGTCCCAATGGCCAGTTGATTAAAAACAAACTTATAGTAAAAAACTTTATTATTTGCATTATTAATTTAACTTTATTGCTAATGTGACACAGGTAGCACAACATAAAATATATTCTTAATGTATACACTATTCCTCTATTGATAAAAATGAAATGATATAAAAAATTATCATATATAAGTTATTGATTAAAAATATTTAAGAAGCATTATTCTTTCGTGTCATGCTTTATTATATTTTCTTACACACATTCTCATAAATTGTATAATAATCAGTTTCTGACATTTTGCCAAGAAGACTTGCTGTGGTAGACAAAAAAACTTTGAAATCAGGATATTCAAGGTTTAAAACTACATCAAATCGTATAATGGTGTTATGTTCAGTGCAATTCTTTTATTGCATTCAGCAATGACAGCAATTTAGGTTTTACCAGAGAACTGAATGATATAAAGCAAATCAAAAGTTACATTACATATATATTTGATTTTAAATAAGTTCATGCTCATGACAACAAATAAATTCACAGATAAAATGGATAGCATTAAAATAATTCATATATATATATATATATATATATATATATATATATATATATATATATATATATATATATATATATATATATATATATATATATAAATAACTAACCTATACTTGGAGTTAAACCTCCAACTTCCAGAGCTTGACATAATTCAATGCGATCAGCACCTATAATAAAACAATTTAGAGAGTACCAAAGTAAAACAAAATTTATGTCTAATAGAAAAAAAGGAAAACCTTCCTATATGCATATCTACATACCCCATATTAGATATGCATATACACTACTGGCCATTAAAATTGCTACACCAGGAAAGCGGCACACCACACACGTGAAAGTTGCATGACAGGTAGAACTTGCTGTGATATGCAAATGATTAGATTTTCAGCGCATTCATACAAAGCAGGCGACAGTAGTGACATCTACAATGTGTATGAAACCAGAGATTAGACAGCAGTTTTCTCATACTCAATTTCCATTTCAACGTTGTTTTTGGCAAAGAAAGTTGTTGTATTGCCTCGTGTAAGAAGAAGAAATGCCTATCAGCATGTGTCTGACTTTGATCGAGGAAAGATTATAGCCTACCGGGATTGGGGTTTATCGTACCGCAATATTGCTGCTCGCGTTGGTCGAGACCCAATGACTGTTAGCAGAATATGGAATCGATGGGTTCAGGACAATCGTACGGAACGTCATGCAGGATCTCAGCGACCCCCATCACTAACAGCAGAGAAGACAGACATCTTATCCATATGGTCACAAGGGATCATACAGCCACGTCCCGAACCCTGAGTCGAGAAACGGAGTCATTTGCAAGGCAACAAGTTTCTGCTCGAACAGTTCGACGACGTTTGCAGCAGCATGAATTGTCTGCACGGCGACCATGGCTTCGGCTACCATTGACACTGCGTCACAGACAGGAGCGCCTAAAATGGTGTGATCAGTGACGAACCTGGATGCAGGGATGGCATCACGTCATCTTTAGAGATGAATCTCGGTTCTGTGTACAGGACCATGATGGTTGCATCTGTGTTTGGAGGCATCGTGGAGAACGCGCATTGCCAGCTTGCATTGGACATCGCCATACTGGCCCCTCTGCTGGAGTGATGGTATGGGGTGCAATTGGATACACGTCTCGATCACCTCTTGTTCGCATTACCGGCACTTTGAACAGCAACCGTTACATTTCCTATGTGTTAAGGACCGTGGCTCTGCCCTATCTTCGAGGCCTCCCTAATCCTTTGTTTCAACAGGATAATGCATGACCGCATGTTGCCCGTACTGTTCTGAACTTCCTGGATACAGAACAGGTTCGACTGTTACCCTTGCCAGCACGTTCTCCTGATCTGTCACCAATTGAGAACGTGTGGTCAATGGTTGCCGTGCGATTGGCACACCATCACTCACCATCCACTACTGTCGATGAACTGTAGCATAGTGTTGAAGCTGCATGGACTGAGATCTCCGTACATGCCATACAATCTCTGTTTGACTCCATGCCTAGGTGGATAAATGCTGTTATTGCAACCAGAGGTGGCTGCTCTGGGTACTGATTTCTCAAGATCTATACATCCTAATTTCCTGTAAATATAATTACTTGTTCTTCCCACTATAATGTATGTGTCCAATAAATATCGTTTTGTTATTGGCATTCCTTCTTTGTGTAGCAATTTTAATGGCCAGTAGTGTATTTGCGTAGTCAAGGAAAATTTAGTTGTTTAACTTTAATGAATAATTAAGTTTTTAAAATTATCCTGTAAAATAATGCTGTACCACTATTTAGGAAAGTATGAAAATTGAAGCATCAAATTGTTTAAATGAAAAGGTTTCATTTCACTGTATGATAGACAACATAATAAAAAATAATATACATACAAATTTTTCAAATTGAGAAAAAATGCCTGGTTAACTTTTATTTTAAAACATTTTAAGTTTTCACCTTTATTCAAATGGCTATTTATCTTTAATTACCATTAGATACAAACAAAATGAGTATAAAAATATTCATTATTTAATGCATATGCTCTTAACATTTCTTCTAACATATGCTCTTCTTGACATTTCTTCTAGTATCTTCTTGATATTTTATAATCAAAGCATTTTCAAAAGTTTTTGAGGATGAAATAGAATAGAACACCCACCATCTTGAATGCTGCATCCCATTGAAAGTTGGCCATAAGTGCCACTCTTTAGAGTGATGCAAGAAGCACAAAAACTGGACATCCCATCAATAGAGTAGTGTCCTCTTTATGAATTAGTCGTTTCAATGAAACAAGCAATTCTAAACACCAGCTGATTCAGAGAGAGGTCAGGACAGTTTCTTCCCAGTGATGATACAAAAAGAAGCATTTATATGGTCCTCAAATCATCCTCTGGAGAGGCATAATAATGAATAGGTGGAATGAGAGAGAGAACTCAATATTTCTGACAGATGTTCCGTAACCAGAGATTACAATCGTAAAGAGGTGATCCATCCCCATGTGCATCTGATTTTTCATTGGAGCAGACTACATTTTAATTGATAACAGTGCATGGTCATAGCAGACTCCAGCAATTCAATAGCTACTGGAAAGAGAGAATATCACTTGACTGGATTGGCAAGTATACTTTCTTTATTTAAATCCCATAAAACATGTGAGGGATGCTTTGGGAAGACACACTTTGCAGTACAATTACATCCTCCTGGAAACAATTAACAACTGAAACAGGTGCTGATTGAAAAATGGGCATTCTTATCTCAAGAACTGTTGGACAAACTGGTGCTAAGTACGGAGAGAGTGTGAAGCAATCATTGGAGTAAAGAAAGGGCATACCATCAACTAAGAAACATTTATTTGTTCTTCCTTCTGGACAGAGAACTATGTGTAATGATATTGAGTTCTAAAGCTTTATTGTTTTATTCCATACTATATGCATTGTATTCATTTTTGCACAGCTGTTTCATCATTGTTTAAGTACAAAATGCTGTCTCTTGTTTCTGAATTTTGTCTCTCAGATGATTTCTTGTGGAGTTATGACAAAAAATACCTGTTGCTTTAGTTTTGCACCCCAGAGTGATTACAACTTTAAAAACACTGAAAGTAACTTAAAAACACTTCTCCATTTATGAAAATTTAGAATTTTTTCAGATATTTTTGTTCCAAAAATAGTTAATGTAAACAAGACACTTTAAAAAAGTAAAGTCTGTAATTTAAATTATTACTTGACCACTTTAGCTTAAAATATAATGAAAAAATACATAGAGGGATAAGAAAATGAAACTATAAAACTTAAAAATTAAAATAAGAAAATCAAAATAAGTTTTAAGTGATTGGAAATGTTTAAAAAGTCTAATGAAATTATGATTATGGGAAAAATAATTGGGAGAAAGATAATTGGGAGCAACATAAAGTTGCAAAGCTCTGAAGGCCATCTTCTAAGCCAGAGGTACCAGGAAAGAATCAATAAGTTGATTTTTTTGTTGTTTTTAATATATTTCAATAGAAAAAATATTTTAGAGATTAGTGGTCAGTGTTCAAAGCAATGTAGAGAAATAAGACTCCAGTTAAAAAGAGAATATATTTATTACTCTATCTACTACATCTCATAGCCGGTCACGCATTAAGTGTGGCTGGGTCCTTCAAACTCTTCGCATCAAGTCATCAACTGGAATGTCACGTTCTCCCTCAGGCGCCTTCCTTCCCCAAGAGGAAAAGGGGGTCGGAAGTGTATTTCTTGCTAGACCAGTGCATCCATACCTTGATGCATGGGAATCTGTTTCACCCTTTCTGAATGGCAGAGAGAGGGGAAAATGCTTATTTCTGTTACTAATTAGTATGTGAGAAAGGGATCACTAAAATATGCTTTCACACATATAAATGCTCACGAACTTTGAAGTTATTTTTAGTTCAAATTATATTAAGTTTTAATATTTTCCTTTGAATAGCAGTTTCAAAACTGTGATCTCTTATTGCTCTGATTTTTCAGAAATGTATAAGCATGAAGAACCAACAGCTTAAGTTGTAGATGAAGTTCTTATTCCTCAATTGTAATATCAAGGATTCATGAAATTCTACCACACTTTTTAGTTTCTTTGAATCATATGTTGTATTCTTGAATTCAAGTATTTCAGTACTCAAATTAAAGAAATAATCTTCCAAAAGATCTATTCATTATTTTCTTTTTCAGTAATTAACAAAAACAAGAGAAATAGTATAGCTCATTTTCCATGAAAAGTATCAAAATATCTCCTTTGTTTTGAAAGTCAATGATTCCCACTATATTTAATACCATCTGATTTATTCCTTGAAGACTGAAGTTTCATGTATTGAGGTGATTTGTCCTGTTTGCTAGAAAGGCTAATTGCCTAAAAAATTTCTGGACTTTACCTTTCTACTTCCAGTTTGTGATATCAAATAAAACAAATTGAGATATTCAAATTTTTTTTACAAATAGCAAAAAATAGCTCAAAGCACTTTCCTGAACTTAGCAGTTTTACATGGTTATATAGCCGTAAGTCTTAATATTTGTCTTTGATTTCCATCAAAACTGCTTTAGCTATTTAAACACAAAAAGGCTTCATTTCCATCTCTGAACATATTAGTAATTTTAACTAATTTGAAAGTTCCAGTTTTCTTCACACATTGAATTTTTACTAAGACTCCCTGATGGATCACAGGATGTTTTACAATTTTCTTTTAACAATCCCATCAAACATGTCTTCCTTTTTCTTGTCATTGCTAGTGCTTAACCACTCACAATCGTGGACATTTACTAAAACCTTCAACTCTGTCGACAGCTTTTTTAACCACACCTTTTCTTATTGTTGTTCCTTGAAGAGAACATGCACTGAGCTCTTCAAAAAAGTTGAAATCTCAAATGAGATGTGAACAAATACTATGTAGTATTTTATTAGTCAGTGCTTTTATCAAGGCATAGTGAAAAATATGTACTTCCTTATATCAATTTAATCAAAGATTTCTCTACTTGTTCAACCATATGTGACTCTTTTCTGAATAATTTGGTAGAAAAGTGGTACTAGATCAAATTTTTTAGATGATTTTGATGTTTTCAAAAGCTTTTGCTATTTCAATAGTGCTCTTTTTAACTAGGCTGTTTTCAGTGATAGAACTTTTTTGCTTTTGAAAGTATAAGCAACACTGCATATGAACATATGGAGGAGAGGACAGAGAGTGTTAAACATATTTGCTTGCCAATAATTTATTTTTAAACTTTGATCAATAAATGTTAATCTTCTTCCTTGAATACTGTATACTTTTCTTCATTCACTTTAGAGTAATATCATTTAACAATGTATTCCTTCAATATAAACACAATATTTCCAGACATACTAAATGTTAAAACTTCCCAATGTTATAGTCATCTTCACAGTCCTCTTTGTAAATTCTATTTTAATCATCTATTGAGTATTTTCTTATGTTTTTATAAATTTTATTACATTAAAAACCAAATTCCTAGTGTTTAAATTAAAAATATTATAAAAGAAAGAATAGTACTTGAAAAAAATATAAGAGTTCAGACTTAACAAGAAATAAAGCCTCCAAAACATGCAGTAACAAAAATTTTCATCTATTCAACAAATGAACAAGGAAACAAGACATGTTGAGTCTGCAGATGCAAGAGAAGAGTAAAATCAATAAAAATAGTTAGTCTTTCAAAACTGTTATTACCCTCTATAAATATTTCTGCTCATAAAAAACTAATTTCTTTATTCAAAAACCAATAAGCAAGCAATTTATTTCTAAGTATATTTTAATATCTGCAGAAGAAAATTACTTACTATGGTTGTCTGCTTAATAAAATGTCAATTTTAAGCATTTCTAAATGCCTGTCAAACATATAATAAATGTAATAGTGGATTTAATAACATAATCTCATTAAGTAATTAGAGAATAAAGTTTCAACTACTGTCAACACTGCATAATAGAAATTTTTAATCAGATTTAAAATAATTAATCAATGATGATGTTGCTGAAGGCTTAAATAATCTATTCTCACAAAAGATTTCAATATTCAATAAATTACAGTATCTCACAGCTACAAAATTGTATGACATAGTTAATGCTATCCTACTTGACAAAATATTAAATTTATTAACACATACCTCCCATTTCTGCTTGTCTAGCAGACTCAATATTATCAACACAAACTTCCAGATTATACATTATTGTCTATAAGGAAATAAGTTTCAGTGAAAATATTATAACAAAAATAATTTTCTATTCAACAAAAATTCAGTTACTCAGAAACATAATTTTAAGAAAAAGAAATAAAAATGTCCTAAGATACTATTACTAATGTAAAAACCTAAATATAATAAATGAATTACGATGATCATTCCAATAGAATTTGTTAGGAAGTAAGCCACTATACTTTACTTTTGAGTGGCATACTGCTAAATTTTTTGTTTAGTTATGCATTTCAAAATAATTACACATCTCTTTTTCTTTACTAATACATAATAATTTTTAACATTTTTTGCCACTTTAGTATTAACATAATACATATTACCAAAAATGCAGTTTTATACCTGCCCTTTTTCAGATCTAGAACTTCCATTCAGTTCAACAGTTTATGGGTTTATATCCTACCTAAGGCTTAAATGTTTGTAGTGATTCGGAATCAACTCAAAACCATAGGTGTCTAATTAGCCCTCACACACACAAGAAGCATTAAGTGACAAACTAACCAGCCAACCAGAACCAGAAATATTCAAGGAATTTAAATGAAAGTTTTCAACAAAATTTCATAACTAAAGAATACTGGTTCTGTAATCAACTTCTAGAAAATGTATCCATACATCCATACTACCTAAGAAAACAACAGATTATTGCACGATTTCCAAAAGTCATCTCTATTAATAGTTTTCTAAACTTAGATCACTATTAAAATTAAGGAGAAGTTCAATCATAATTAATAACTATCACAATTGACTTTTAAGTTGATTACAAGAAATTTTAATAAGATTATTATTTGAGAATTACAAGATTATTATATCTTTCAACTACTTTAAAGCATCATGCATAGTAAATGGTTGATCACAAGGCTCACACAAAGGATTTAATTCACTGAAAAACAAATGCCAGTGTGTAAAATGTGTGTGTTCAATATGAAGGTGAGTTAATTTAACATCAGCACTTCATAATGGTAAAACTTTTAATGGAATGATATATAGTATGATGGCATATGTTCAGCTTTTTCCAATCTCCATATCCCATGATTCCTGCCAAAGAGAAAATATCAATTTTTTCAAGCCTTTTCTTACATCATTGATGACTGCTTCTTTGGAGTGAGGTGAAGGATTGTGTTTATGTTTTTTGGATTCTCTGTTTTATTTTGTGGCTACAGAATAAAATTATATATATTAAACTTACTTTTTTATGTAACATTTTAATCACTCTAATTAAATAGTTCAAAACTAGTGGTTCGTAACAAACAACCAGAGAGGTCTAAAGCAATTTTAACAGCTTCCTAATGAATTGTAAGTTTCTTTTCAAAACTATCCAAATTAGAATGATCTGACGAGATTATCTGAATTTAATCAATCATTAACTTAGCAATTAAAAAAATAATTCAAGGAGTAATATCAAAACATGTAATGTTTAATCCACTTAAAAGCAGATAATCAATTATTTTAGTTTGATTTTGCAAATTTATATAAATTAAATTTTCCAACAATTTAAAAGTAAAAAATAATGCAAATCAAATGATTCAACAGTTTAATTGTTACCAATTCTAATTTGCTAATTTCTATTTTGATGAAATATAAAATAGATTATAAACAGTTAATTAACAATTTTCTGATGAGAAACTATATGGACTTCAATCTATTTTCTATTCAAGCGATTTTGTTTCTACTGTAGTTATTCTGTAGCTGTGTACTTTAAGCTGTGTTATAGATACATTGATTATGTATTAATAAATTGTTTAGATCACATAATGACTCCTGTGAGTTAAGGGCTCTGGCAATAACAACTTCCATAATAATTGTACACTTAAGTTAACAACATAACTGAGCATTTCTTTAAACCTTATAAATACTGACAGTTTTTCTACCAATTATGAAATGATTTTTCAAACTTATATTCAGACTTTATTGTTGTTGGATCTTATTATTGAAAGAATATTTATTATAGATCTTATTATTGAAAGAACATTTAATACGTTAAATCTTTCACTCAGTCTTTAATTTTATATAATACTTAATTTTAATGAAAAAAAATGAAGATTAGGATAAAGACTTAAAATATTTGATTGTATTTATAAGATCAACAACAAACAGAAAATCTTACTTTTAAAAAGAGCATATTATAAATTTACAGCATTCTTCTTAAACATGAAGAAATAATATTGCAAAATTAACTAAAGTTTTTTCCCTTTATTTTGATCATTTTTTCACTTTATATTATTTTTTGCGAAAATTTTAATAGAATTTTTACGTTCAATTGTTATTAGTGTATAAAAAATTTATTTAATAATGAAATTATTTTCATACATGGTATTTATTGGATAAATTTATATTATGCACATACATAAGTAAATGAAAAAAACAGCTTATATGTTAAAATGGATAGATATTTACCGAAAGCAATAGCAAATATTTTTATATGAAAATATTTGTTAAGTCCCAATTCCGTAAATACACTTGATTGTGTTATTTTTTATATTTATTTATAAGAATCAATTTAATCATGAAATGTAAAAATGTGATAAAAGATAATTCTTTCTTTGAAATGATTAATGAAATTAATTTTATTTCATTATTATATTCAAAATATCATTTCCTAAACTTAATTTTAGAGAATATTTCCATAAGCAGAACTGCTCCGATTTTATAACAAATTCCTTGCCAAATATGATGCCAAAAAGGTGATAGCAAACTTGTTATTGTCCTGCAGAGAGTGTAGACTAGTGTCTCGAGACAGAGCCCTGATCATCGGCTCCAGATCAAAATTCTAACGCATGCGCACTCGAAGAAAGTTGTTGCAATAATTTGGCAGTATAAATGTGAATATTGTTCGACTTAGTTTTAGCAACCCTATGATTTTCGATTTACTTATTTATATTTCTATTATTTATAGTTTGCGAGCGAAAAGTGATTAAGAAAAAATGGTTATAAATATTAATTTATTGGCTCAAGCTGTTTTTTTTTAATTTAATTAAAGTGTGTGTCATGTTTAAGTAAAAATTATTTGATTTATTTATTTATTTATTTTTTTTTTTTGCTTACATGAGTTGTTTTAACAAGCTTCGATTAAAATACTGCAAAATTAAAAGATTTTTTTATTTAGTGTGTAAATTATCTATCTATTAAATTAAAAAATTTTCTAAGATAAATCGCAAGCTGCCAATACAGTAAATATCTGTAATTCGATTCAAAGTATCACTCATTTATTTGAAAAAATAAGATTTTAGTTTTCATAAATGAGGAAATTTATAAATAATACAGAATTTAATAAATTTTCTGAGTTATATGTACAATAGATTTTAGAAAAAACTTAGCATTTAAACAAGAAAAATATGCTACGTTTTAGAAAGATTAATTTTTAAAAAATGAGTAAAAATACTCAATTAGATAAACTGTTGCTTTATCCAGATAAATTTATCACATTATTTTCATTGCCAAGTCACTGAATCATATCCAAAATCTTCTGGAGCTGACGGTCGGGGCTTCTCGACACACTAGTAGGGGACTAGTTCTTATTGTTTTGGTTTAGAGTTAGGCGGAGTTAATGACGTAATGAAAGGGAATTTCTTATAAAATAATAGAGTGCTCTTTTCGCTTTCTTTCGCCTTTGAACTTGCTTTTGTGCTACATTTTCTTTAAATTGTTGGATTCTATATCCTTCACATTTTTCGTTTTCTATTTCATCATTTTGCTTAGCTATTTTTATTAGATAACAAGTAATTTGAACCAAGAAGAGAGTTTCCAATTTTGACAATTAGTATTTCTGTTATATTATGCCACTTATAAGTAGAAATCTGTTACCTATATTAAGGACTGTTAGTTTTGCACAAATTAGAGCTATTAAAAATCAATGTATATTTCAACATGCATCTTGATTTTTGCATATAATGTAGATTTCAATAAAATAATGAGAATTTAAACTTCAATTTTTTAAGTAATTTCCTTGTAAGATTTTTGTATTTTTTTTCTATAAATAAGTTATATTTATCTTCATACATATCATAAATAACTCGGAACCATTATATTATTCAGATACTACTAACTAAATTACTATTCAAATACTACAAACTAAAATTTGTAACAGTAATTTATTAACAAGTGAAAAGTTTCCTTCTTAAGTATTTATGTATTAAAAATATTTCAACTAGTTATTAATAAATTATTTAATAACAACTTGTTTAATTTTCACCATACGAAATGAAATTTTATTTATTGTTTTCTAGAAAAGTTTCTTATTCAATTTAAATATTTGAGAGAATTAACTTCACTAATTAATGTATTTGCTTCGTAGGTTAATGTATCCTACTTTTACCTCAATAATAAATATCAATCAATAGTTTATAAATCCTAGCTTCTTAAAGAATTCAAATAATAAAATTAAATCAAATGAATTTTTGAGACATTATAATATAAAATATCATATTTACTGTTTATTCAATATTTTAAATAATAAGTGTGATTTGCATGATAAATTTCTAAGAGAAATTTCATTTTAAAATCTGTTTTTTACTACCAAAATAAAGATAAATTAAAGTTAAAACATATTTAATTGGAATTTGATGAATATTTTCTCTAAGAAAAGGTCAAACTTGATTAATCGAATATGTTAGCATTTTCTAACAATTTAGTTTAAGAATTACTAACATGTTTAACAGAATGATCCAATGGATTAACATTGCTATTTAATAAAAATTCAGCCTAAAGTTTGACGTACTTTTATTACAAAGTATAGTTTGATAGATTTCAATCATATGAATGAAGTTATTCAAGTAAAAATTGAATTTATATTTGATTAAAATCCCAAGAAAATAATCCTGTAATAGGAATCCTGTTACGTCATCACATAGATGTGTTTCAATACTCACATTTGCTGCAAAGAAAAACGATATTTCACTGTTTCTTACTTTTATATAAATAAGTATTCATATTTTTTAATGAAATGTTTGTGGCGCTCAATGGTCATTTATGTACACGACGCCTAACTAGATTTTTTATTGTAACATTAATCTATTCAACACATTTCTCTTAACTAACTGCAAAAGTTTCAGATTTATCTTACAAGATAATAATATTTTATGACATTTTAGTCAATCAGTACGAATTATGTAACAGTTGCTGAATTAAAAGTAAAATTTTTATCTGTATTTTTTACTCAACACAATTCAACGCAAGCCTGTGTGTTTTATTGATAAAATAACTGATTAAAATGTGTTTTCTAATATCTGATTACATTTCAAACTAGAATGTTAAAATCTCTTTTTTGTCTTAACGTTTAAATAATTTATGATGAGATTTTAAATTAATGAGAAATTTAAAGAATTGTGTGTATTCAGTATCTTAGTATTACTTAAAAATTATATTAGATTGAGAAAAAATTGCTGTAAATTATATTTTAAATCCATACTATTTGGCTTACTATTTTTTTTAACAAATAAACAATTTTGTTTGAATTTGCACGTTAAAAAATATTTTCAGCTTAAATATAACAAGTGCTTATCGGAATGATATATTTTCCTTCCGGTGGTAAAAGTGACATATTGTGAAAGTGAATTCTCAGAACGCAGCTGTGGGATAGCAATTGTACCATGGGTTTTCTTCTCCCTTTCGAGCCCTCGACATTCTTCCGATCAGATTTCGTTCGCAGAGTTGAAGAGATTAATTAATTACCGGACATTAGGGTCCGAAAGTAGTAAAATTTGTGAGAATAGCGAGTGCGAAGAATTTTGGCGAAAAAACTAAATACATTGTCTGTTTGAAATAAGGACAAATGTTTTTAGAAAAAAATTGTCCTTACTTCGAACAGATTTTTTTATTATATATTCATATTAATTTTTTTCAACTAAATGAAAAATATTTTAGTGACTATATTTTGAAACCTTAGCAGATGAAAAAATCAAAAAACATCTGAATTATTAAAAAAAATACTTTACAAATAATGGTGCTGATTCCTATGATAAATTTGAATTAAATTATTCTTTTTTTGATGACAATATAAATATTGATTTATCAAAGTCCTTTAACTTTGTTTGGGCAGTTCAGCTCATTTAAAATTTTATTTGATGATTTAATTGCTAATAACAACCAATAATTCATCTCAGAAGCTGTATTATTTGAGATTTTGTTTGACACATGATGCTAAAAAGTTATCAAGTAACTTCGATAGTTTTGATTATCTATATGTGTGACCCCTTAGTAACTAGATATGAAAATCAGCGTTTAATTATTGATATTCCTTGTGGCGCAATTTAAATTTTGAAAAATTCAATCCGAAAACGCTAAAGATATTCGAAGCATGATTGATTGTGCTGAAAAAAATTTACGCACATTAAAAGCTTTAAACTATAATAGAAATAATTAATTTGATGTTCTTCTAATTAATTTTCGGATTCAAAAATTGAATAGAGAATCAAGAAGGAATTTTGAGTTGTCACATAAATCTAAAGACGCTACATTTGAAGAATTTATTTAATTCTTAGAGCAACGTGAATCAGTCTTATTATCTATTAACAGAAATGCGATTGCTAAGTTTAATACAAACAAAAACATTTTCAACTCTATAAATCAAAATCTCTTCTTACTAGTGAAAAAGAAAATAAAAACTGCTTTCTTTTTAAGGAAGATATACATCCTATTTTCCGTTGTACGTTATTCCTAAATATTAGCTTAGAAAAACGAATAAAATTAATTCTTAAACATAAACTTTACGAAATCTGCATAAAGAAAAATCATACTAAATATCAGTGTCCTTCAAAATATAAGCGCGTAGCAATAAATTAGGCGGCAATAAGACAATACAAAAGAATTCGATACCCGACCCTTCACGTGACACGTGACACCCTTTACGAATGCTTCTGTTTTGAGTAGAAGAAAAAAAGAAAAAGTGTTCTGTGTTCAACAGCTGAAGCGTACGTTAAATGCACTGATTCTAAAAAATAAGGGCTATTTTGGATTCAGCCTTGAATATATGCGTATTGAAAAAATATATTTCTTATTGCTAATAAATAAAGAAAGAAAGAATAAAAACACCTGTTTTCGGCTTCAATGGATCAAGACAAAATATTGCAAGGAAATTGAGTACGTTTATTTCGAATAAAAATCATAGTTTTTATGTACTGATAGAATTTTTAATTGTTGATAATATTACGGAGACTTACTCCTTTTACTACATTAGATATTTCATACATAGAAATTCCTCAAATTTTAGATTTAGCTGATAAATAATTTTATGAATTAATGAAGTTCATGGTTTAATTAGTGCTGATATATCTTTTAAGGTTTTGAAACTAAATACTTATAAAATAAATGAAGAACTGCAATTTATATACAGAATCGGAATTTGGGTGGATAGCTTGTAGTAAGCTGAAAGAATTGCAAACCTCTGAACAAGGATACTGTTTTTAATCCTAAGAAGATTCTATTGAAGAAAACCTGAGACGTTTTTTGATTTAGAGGGACTTGGTATAAAAGATGACCAAATTTTACATGAAAAAGATAAAGCTATGGAAGTTTTTAATAAAACTTTTAAATTTAAAAATGGTCGTTATGTGGTACAACTTCTTTTTTTAAAAATCTTGTTATGAACTTGCAAATAATTAGTCCGTAGCAAAACAACGTTTTAACAATTTATGGAGAAGGTTTAGCCATGAACCCAAATTACATCGAAGATACAGCGAATTATTTGTGATTATTTGGATCAGGGAATAATAGAAATAACTAAACCTGAAGTAGACATAAAAGATTCAGACAGACCTGTCAATTATTTACCACGTATGGATATGAAGAAAATTGGGAGTTTAACAAGTTCCTTGAGAATTGTGTTCGATGCAAGAAGTTATCAAAGCAATGAACAGTCCCTGAATGACTGTTTGTGGCCAGGACCCAATCTGAATTCAAATCTTTTGGGTGTACTTATTGAGTTTAGATTCAATAAAATAGACTTTTGCTCGGATGTAGAACAAGCTTTCCTTGAAATTGGCCTCACTGATGTGCAGAAAGATGTTGCACGATATCTGTGGAGCCATGATAGCCCGGGTATTGTCAAAAATCCCAATATGATAATATGCCGCTTCAATCGAGTCGATTTCGAAGTAAGTTCTCGCCCATTTCTCTTAGCTGCTACAATTAGACATCATATAGAAAAATACAAAGATATTTATCCTGATATCGTTCAGTTATTGAATAAAAATTTCTATATGAACGATCTCATATCTGGTGGCAACAATGTCAAGAGAAGCATTTGAAATATCACGAAGAGTAAATAAAATTATGGAAGCTGCTGAATAAATGGAAGCTGCTGCTGGAATAACTTTTAGAAAATGGATCAGCAATGATGCTGAATTGATTGAACAGTGGAAAAAGGATAAATTAGATAAGTATCCTGAAGACACAAGTGTCAGTTTAGGCTCCAATGAGACAAAAGTTTTGGGACGTTCTTGGAGCACTCGTGAATATTACTTAACTATAGAGGCTAAAAGTCCTCTGGAATTTGTCTCTTTCACCAAAAATACAAAAAGTTTCATACTTCAGGCTATAGGAAAGATATTTGACCCACTTGGATTGATTTCCAGTCACAAGAATGAAATGTCTCATACAAGAATTGTGGAAGGAAAAAATTCTTTGAGATGATCCCTTGCCATCAAATATTGAAAGGAAAGGGAAAAAAATAGAGTGAAGAACTAGAACTTTTAGAAAATCTCAGAATACCCAGACTGGTTCTTGATTCTGTTTAAAAAAAGATATCATAGAATTACATAGTTTTTGTGACGCCAGTAAGCAAGCATATGAAACTGTCATTTATCTGAAAGTTAAAACAAAGAATGAAACATCATTCAAACTTTTAGCTTCGAAAAGTCGTTTGGCACCTTTGAATAGTATAATTTTACTACGATTAGAATTGCTTGAAATTTTACTTGCAGCTAGATCAACAACGAAGGTGAAAAAGATAATAAGTCTTAAAAAACCTAATGTTGAGTATCACTGGACTAATTCTAAAATAACTCTTTTCTGGATCAAGGGTAAAGCATCTCGATGGAAACAATTCGTTGCAAATACAGTCAATGAAATAACCACTTTGACAGATCCAGATTTCTGTCATCATTGTGCTGGTAAAGATAATCCTGCTGATCTTCTCTATCATGGGATGACTGCTGGCTCTCTGGTTAAGAGTTCCAGGTGGTGGACAGGTCCTGAATTTTTGATGGAATCAGAGTTTCCAGAGACTTTACAATCCTTAGTTCCTGAGATTAATTGCCTTTCAGAAAAGAAAAAGGAAACAATACTAAGAGAAGCAAAAAGAATTCCATAATCTGAGGACATTATCGAGACTGTTTAATTGACTGATGATTCTGGGACTATGATTGATGAACGCTTAGAAGTTTCCAATAATTATTTTAAAATTAATCATATTTTATCTTATATTTTCAAATTTATTTTTAACTGTAGGAGCAAAGTGAAGAAAGTTGGCCTTTTAACCCTTAAAGAAGTAAAGTATGCTGAAATAGTAATAGTTAAGCATGCTCAAAGGCTTTTGGTAATAAAAAATAGATTTATAAATATTTCTAATTTGGTTCCTTTTACAGATGATAAAGGCATATTGCGGATGGATGGTAGGTTAGAAAATGCTTCTATACCATATGACCAGAAGCATCCTATTTTACCACAATGTTATATATACATCCATCCATCTTGAACAAGTGTCAGACCTGTCTTCCAATTCAATGATTGACCCATTGAAACGATTTATGAGCAGACCTGGCAAATGTTCCAAAATTTTTAATGACAATGCCAGTTTTGTTGGATAAAATTCTCAATTAAAGAAAGTTTTACAAAGTAATTAATTTTCTTGATGAGAATTTGACTAATTATTTTACTTCTGAAGGTATAGATTGGAATTTTATATCTCCAAACTCTCCTCATTTTGGAGGACTTTGGGAGGCTGGCGTGAAATTGGTTAAACACTATCTCAAAAGAGTTATTGTTAATTTTCATTTCACTTATGAGGAAATGAAAGCTACAATTACTCAAATAGAAGGGATTTTGAACAATCGACCCCTTTATTCCCTTAGTGGTGATTCTGATAAGCTCGATGTTTTAACTCCAGGTCATTTTTTAATAGGAAGATCGATGACATTTATACCGGAACCACTTTTGACTGACATAAATGACAATCACTTAAGTTGGTGGCAAAAAACAACAAAAGTTGTGCAACTTATTTTGGAAAAATGGAAGACCGATAATTTAAATACATTACAAGCAAGATCAAAATGGATGCTTGCAAAAATGATTTAATGATAGGTCAAATGGTATTAATAAAGGAAGAATGTTTACCTTTTAATACTTGAGTGTGAATAGAATTGCAGAGGTATTTCGTGGAAAGGATGAAAGAGTGCGTGTAGTAAAAAATTCGCGCTAAATTGGGTGAATTTAAAAGAGCAATTACAAAAATTGCTGTTCTACCTATTGAAAATGTATAAAATCGTAGAATTACGTATGTTCTACGTTATTTGCATATTATTTCATGTGTATTGTTTCATCTTTATTGTATTATAATTTCATCCATATATACTTTTAAATTTAAAATTGTTCATTTCAAGTTCTTGTATTTTGTTATATAAAGTTTATGCCAAGTTCTTACATTTGAACAGTCCAAAGGTGGGCGGTTTTTTTTTTTAATTTCACATTTGTTTATAGAATTTGAATTGCATAACAATTTATTTCTATTATTAATCAATGTAATGTATGTAGATACTATAAGAAAATATAAGCATGGACAAGAACGACGAATTATGTTTTAACATGATATGTAGTTAATCTTTTGTTATGATAGGTAATCTTTTATGAGCACCTGACAAAAGAATCAGATTTAATATTGTTCATTTAATAATATTCAATGTTGAACATTACACATTTTGTCACAATGTATTTTATAATTTAGTTTATTCTGTAAAATTAAATTAGATGCTTAAATATTTATTGAATTTTTTCAACATTCCAAAAGAATTGTTTTCACAATGCTGCAAATTAGATAACAAATTTTTTTTTAACCAATAGAAAAATTATCCATTTTGTAACTTAATAATTTAATTTTTATCATATTCACTTTATGAAATATAATCAATATATTTAATTTTATACTTTGAAAATATAAATGCACAAATTACATTTGTGAGAGGTATATCACTAATTCTCCATAAACTGTTGCTACTACTATAGTGTAAGTAAACATGAGTTATTATAGGTGGTTATTTTTTTGAGCACAACAAAGTGTTATCCTTATAAAAGGGATAATGGATTATTAACAACAAACTATACTAACACAGATGTAATAACATGTATGAAAAAGATCACTTTGTTAAACATTGCCATAAAATATCCTTGTTTACATACCTATAATCAATTTCTCGTAAACTGCGTCTATTACTATAATATTATTAAAATTGAGGTGTTATATTATAGTTGGTTATTTTGAACACAATAAAGTGTCATTCTTAAAAAAATGTGAAAATAGGTTAATAAGAATAAATTATATTAACAAAATGTATGCATAACAGGTGTGGATGTGCGTGTCATATAATATTACAAGTATGGTAAGCTTTTTATTATTGAAATGTGGTAACTCAAGCATTTACATAAATTTACTAAAAGTCTCATCCTTGAACAAGTAAAAACGGAGTATTAAGAATATATTATATTAATACAGCTGTAATTACATGGATTTTATGATAAAGATCAACTTATTAACTATTTTGTCTAAAATATCATTTTTTGCATATCTAGTTTAATTTTGAGAGTTGAATTCTATGAGTTCATTAGTGTAGTAATATAGGTATTTGAATAAATTACTAATACAGAGCAGATTTAAATATCTCATAAGAATGACAGTCAACTAAAACATTTCTCCAAACAAGCATAGATGTGATAGTTGGTTACTAAAATATACAATAAAGTACCACAATATATTTTTTATTCGTCTATTTTAATCACATAGCTTATATATTTAATCACATATTTTATTTTCATGTTTATGTAGATGTTTGTCATTACAACAAAAGAATACACACACACACAGTAAACTAAATCTGAATATCACAAAAACATCAGATTATTTGCCATAATATTTTCATCTGCTATATTTTATGTCAAAAAAAACTGAACTTTTCTTGTACCTGTTTCGTAAAGATTACAGCATGGAGAAAAGAATATACAAGGAGTAGCTCTAATGGCGAAAAATCATGCGTGCCATGAAATAACTAGCAGATGAGACCACGCCCACTCTGTCTTCCAAAACAAGCAGTACTTTCATATTAGGGACACTATATCGGCAAGAGTTATTTTCATTTAAATTGCACACACCGAAATAAAAATATAATTTAATTTACATACTATTTATAAAAGATTATTTATAATGACAGGTAAATGCCCTTTTCATATTTTTGTTTTATTAATATTATGCATTTCAATAAGGAACTCTTAGGCATGTTATTTACCTTCTTGACTTCGAGATAAGATTCGAGAGAGATTTGAATATTATGAACTAAATTAAATGCAATCGTATTATTATAATTAGAATCATGAAAAATATTAATTTTCCTTTTCTTAATTGATATTCATAGGCAAAGTTTACAACCCATGTCACTTTATCTGAGCATGTAATATCTTGTTTTTTATTTCTATATATTATGATTTTTCCATTTGTAAGAAAGAAGTATGCTTTTGTATACGAATTGGATTACATCAATATAGTAAAAATATTATTTCTTTGTGATGTAACTTCTGTCCAATAATAGAGAAAAAGTTTCTATTATCAATAATTTATAATTGAAATTTGCTGACTAATGTAAATTAAAAAAATATATAATATAAACTATAAGAAACCTAGAAACTAAATAAAATATTTACTTTTTTTAAAATTGAATTTCAATAAACTTTGTTTTAAAAGATTATTATATTTAGGAAGAATTATAAAAGATAAAAATTTGTGTTTATTCAAGAAGAATGAGACTTTAATTTTGTTTATATTAAACTCATTTCTTTTGTTTAATGAATTGGAATTTATTAACTAAAAAAGTAATTAAAATTATTCCATAATTTATAAAATCTGTTTCATTTAAAATTATTTTCTCTTAGTTAAGTTTCCTAATGCCATATGAAATTTTTCTTTTTTGATGATTATTCAGTAATCATTCATTAAAATATTTTCTTTTATATTACTTCTGTTTAAATATTAAAAATCAAATAACTGTATTTTATTTTATATTATTTCTGCTTAAACGTTGAAAATTAAATAACTATTTTCATTTTAGATCTTTTTTTTAAATCCTGTAAGTTTAGAAAGACCACAGTCAGTAAAAAATTAATATTTTTTTCTAACAAATATTAAAAACATGTGATATTCTTCACATTACTAAGGTTTTAAAAGATTAGTTTAATGTTTAGATTTGCTTACTTATTTAGTATTTTAATTTTCTTTTAAGTATGCACACATCAAAACATTTTTAAAGTTGAAGAACATGGTAATGTTTATTATTACACACAATGTGAAAAAATGGTTATTAAATAAACTTTTAGACTGAAATATGTATAAATTTTCTTCAAGCATTTCTACAATATAGTTATTTGGCAATAACATTATTAATATTACTATACAGGTACATTTTTTATATTATTGTCGATTGGTATAGTTGCAGTATTTGGCAACAAAGTTATTTTTAATTCCATTTGAATTAATAAACAACCTATACATAAAAAAGAATTTTTCAGAAATTATCAAATCAACCATTATTAATGTTGCCTTAATTAATTACCAGCATTAAATTAATCAGCAATTATGTTGTCTTAAACTATCGTATTATGATTTATGTTTTAAAATGTATGACCTTCATTTTTCTTTCTTGTTCAATATACTTTAAATTTAAAAAAGTGAGAGATTTCAAAATTTAATTGACTAATATCAAGAGGAATTCTACCATGAAAACTTTCTAATTTTTTAATAAACAAATACATTAAGAAAATTAATACAATCAGTAAATTACAGTCTGTTAAAAATTTTTAGATTAACACATTTACATAAATTGCAATAGTGAGAGAGTTTTAAAGTATATAAATTTAAAAATATAAAGATAAATTTAATATCATATACTGCAAATTAAAAATTTAAACATTGTTATTGAACTTGAAAGAGAATTGATTTTGTTTAAAAGATATTACTAATCTTGAGTCATCAATAGTATTTATACAAAATTGTGCATATCTTACATACAAATATTGTAAAATTAAAATATATAATTATCAGTAAACTTTGAAATTTTCCCAAAATGAACATTTACTTAAATTATAATATTGGGAGAACTTATAAAGTATATAGATGTAAATATTAAAAAATAAATTTATCATGCACAGCATATTAAAAATTTAAATACTGTTATTACACTTGAAAAAGAATTTAAGTGTTATACAAAAATATTACTGATCTCTTAGGCATATAAAATTAAACAATATGATGCATGTGCAACAAGATTAGATACATTTAACTTTAGTCCATAAAAAGTTCTTAAAACTAATGAAATTACCTATGAAAAGTTACTCCAGGAAATTGTCTGAGGGTATACTTGTACATCCATAAACAACAGCAAGCATCCATAATTATTTAAAATTAAAAAATTCAAAATAAATACAAATTCAACAAGATGATTAATAGTAAACAATAAGTTTTAGTATAATGTTTCGGAAGATAGAACGGGTATGGCACATACTTCAAGCACTGACCAATAGGGCAGTTCCACTTATGTTCCTTCCTCCAATGGATATCAGTTACGTTTAAAGTAACAGATATTTTACCGGTTACATTTTGTACTTGTTAAATTTTGTTTTGTACTGCGATCTATTGCATTAAAAAATAATAACAAAGTTTCTATGAGTTTATAAATAAATTGAATAAAAATTATAACCATAAATAAATTACTCAAGTGCCTGAAAGATTACGGCATTCGTATAAATTTAGATAAATGTGTTTTCGGAGTTCCCTTTTCTAGGATATTCTGTCAGCAAAAATGGTATTAAACCTCTCTGACAAAGTGAAACCTATACTCGATTGCCCATTACTTGAAACAGTTAAACAACTTCAATGATTTTTAGGTTTACTAAATTACTATAGGCGTAATATCAAACATGCTGCGCATATGCAAGCATCATTAAATGAAATGTTGTTGTCGTTTTCCTATGACACTTGGACAAACCAAGCTCGCTTTTGCCTTTGGCAGTGCGAATTAAGTCAATAGGGAGCGTCTTTCGTTTGGATCAGAGCACCACGAAGGTGAAAGTACGACTTTGCTCTTTTTAAAGTGCCTCGTAATTTTGAACCATTGTCAGGTGACGAGGTCACACCTGAGCTAGCACCCTCCTCTCCACATCCACGCCACACCAGCGGAAGGACTTTGGACGTCACAGATTAACGTGGACACGTCCCCAAACCACGGAGTTCCAGCAATCCAGTGAAGGAGAGTACACCGTGGCCACCCTCCCAACCACTGCCCGCAGCAAATGATGCCTTACTTTGATGAGCTTACGGGAAGCGGCGTGAAGCTACTGAGCCACTGGAGCTCTAAATGAAATGCTTAAAGTTAATAAAAAGAAAAACAACGCACTAATATGGAGTACCGAACAAATTGCTGCATTTGAACTATGTAAGCAACAATTGGTGAACGCCGCTTTGTTAGCTCATCCTGATCCTGAAGCGCAATTAATGCTTTTCTGCGATGCCAGTGGTATGGCGATAGGAGCAACCTTAAACAAAAGCAAAAATGTAGATTCACCGAAGTATGAATCGCTCGCGTTCTTTTCAGCTAAGCTTACTCCTGCTCAGCAGATATGGTCAACTTTTGATAGGAAGCTTTACGCAATATACGCAGCGATAAAGAACTTCAAACATATGTTAGAGGGTCGACACTTTATTATCTATACAGACCATAGACCCTTAACATTTGCGTTCAAACAAAGGCTAGACAAGTGCACTCCTCGTCAGTTAAGGTACCTGGACTTAATCGGACAATTTAATACAGATATTCGGTTTGTTTAAGGTTCTGACAATACACCAGCTGACATGTTATTGAGGCTTGATTCCTTAGAATTCCCAACTGCATTGAATTATACCCATGTGGCCCAAGCTCAAAGCAATGATTCTGAATTGAAAGAGCTACTTCAATCAAACACAAGCTTAAAATTCCAAAACATGACTTTGCCTGAAACTACAATGCAACTTTTGTGTGATACTTCAGATAAAAAGATTCACCCGTATCTTCCCCAGGATTTCGAAAAACTGCATTTACAACTTTACATAATTTGGCTCACCCAGGGGTAAAAACGACAGTAAAACTCTTGACATCACGTTTCGTATGGCCAAACATACGGAAAGACGTTACAACTTGGGCACGCGCGTACATTCCATGCCAAAGAACAAAGATTCATCGGCATATTATCAGCCGAACAAACAGAATACACAGGTACCGGATAAAAGATTCGATCATATACACATAGATCTCATCGGACCACTCCCGCCTTCCGAAGGATACACAAGGATTCCGAAGGATTAACAATGATTGATAGATATACCCGTTGGGTGGAAGTGTGTCCTATTTCTAATATAAACGCTCACCAGTTGGGTAGCTCGTTTTGGTATACCCAGTGTAGTGACTACTGATCAGGGTAGACAATTTGAATCTTACTTGTTTCGAGCTCTTACACAGCTTTCAGATATTAAGCATATCCATACCACTGCATACCACCCAAAGTCTAATGGCTTAGTGGAAAATTGGCATAGATCCTTGAAATCTGTTCTTAAGTCTTGGATATCTGACCCTCGACTCGCCAATCGTTGGACAAAAGTCCTACCAACGGCACTACTGGGTTTACGTATTTTGTGAAACAATCAAAGCCTCAACCACAGAGCAAGTGTACGGCAGTCCTTTGAGGTTGCCGGGTGAGTTTTTCGTTCCTAGCAAATTAGATGTCAACGCTGCAGATTTTGTTAACCACCTGAGGGAGATAATGAGCGAATTTTCACCACCAAAAACCAGCAACCATGGTAAGGACAGAATATTCATTCTACAGGATTTCCAAAAATGCACTCACGTCTTCATACGGCATGACGCCGTACAACCTCCACTACAACCACCTTACGATGGGCCGTTCCCGGTTCTTTATAAAATGGACAAAGTGTTCAAGGTTCTAAAGAACAACAAAGAGGTTTTCATCTCAATGGACAGAGTGAAGCCAGTCTACCTCCTATGCGATCAGGAAATAACGGACATCTCCAGCAGCCAACGGACTCCTTTACAACCAAGCAACGAGCTCAACACAAAAGACTTACCTCCTAAGACTACAGCATCGGACAGAAATCGACGTACCCGGTCGGCACGTCGTGTGCACTTTGCAGTACAACTAAACTAACCTTTACACTGGGAAGGGGGTACTGCGGTGGCCATGCCATACACCACCGCAACTCTCAACCTGGCGTGCTAACCTGGCGGCACGGAAAAACTAAATTTATGCACTTATGTAAATTATTCAAGCTTGCTTGGAAACTGTAACTGTATTGTAACTAACTGATTATATCATCTTGTAACGTGTACAGGTATTCCTGTAGCACGAGCTTCACCTCCTACTGCTAATTAAAGTTTGTTCAATTTTATGGAGTAATATTCTATTCACCATTTTCGTCGGTGATATAAAATATCCGACTTACGACATCCAAATCACTGCATATATATGTATGTATGTTTTAAAATATTTTATTCCCCGTAATATACTGAGCTTTACCAAAAATCCTGATAATACAATAGCAAAACATATTAAAATGGTAAACTTTTACATTATGGAATACAAAATAATTCGACTAGTTATTAAACTGCGTGAAGTACATATCTGCACAAAATAGATTTTTGCAAAATAAATAAATACTTATCTGATTTTTTAAATTTTTTAAAGAAACTAATTTTCTGAAAAAAAGAGCTGAAAAGATATCAATCATAAAATTTAAAGTAATTAAATTAAGTAAAAATTTTAAGGTTTCAGAAAGGGAATAAACTAATTAGGTAAATAATAGCAGTTTATAAATTTTAAACACTGTTATACATCGAAACACGAATAAGGAAAACAATGTCATCAAAAATGAGTGCCACTAGCAGAATTGTCAAAAAACTTTTCAACCCATCTAGGAAGTCAATGAAAGAGGTTTTTTGAGATTATTGATCAACCCATGCTTTCTCAAGATGTAATCAAAATTGATATTGCGTACCAGAGGATATTCAGGGTTATTTCTTCTGCTAATAGTATCTAGATGTACTCTAGAGACGACTGATCTGAAGAATAGCCATGTCGAGGAAGTAAACTATTTTTATTAATGGAGAAAAACTCTGGAATCCCATACATTATATGAATGGGCGGCATTCTTCTGAAATATGGCGGCATGCAAGCTCTGAATGTAAGGAAAGAGTAAGACGAAAATCTTAGAGATTTAAATTATATTGTGCAATGAATTTTCCATGAATATAAGAAAGTGTGAAAATGGAGTTCATTCAAATCATTATATGTGGTGAAGGAACATTATGATGCATGCAATAAAAGAAAAGTTTAGTTGTGTCTCTCTCGATAGAGTTTAAAATTCCTGATGCGATATTAGCGTTGTTGCACGCAGAGTAGTTCGAAATTACAGCATGGCTTCGGATATCTAAATTCACCTTTCATTGCATCACCGCTAATGCACAAAAGCTTATAACTTATAATAAACATAATCTCTTTGAAGGTACAACACTGATCTGCAATCGACATCGAATGGTCGACTCGAAATTTGTGTCGATCAAATAGGTGTAAAAATTTCTATCTGATGTCTATCTGGCAAAAACCATCAAAGATGAATGGATGAATATGTATGTAGAACGAAACTTCTACTTTTAATGAACGCGAATTTTAGATGTGATAATTCATTCAATAAATTACTTTTCATTAATAGATTATAGTCTTTGTTTATACACTCTGAAGTAGTTTTGCTAAAACCTATAAGGATATGTTGCTTTTCAATTGAATAAAAATTGAAGGAGAACGCAAACATTAATTGTATTAGAAAAAGTAATTAAAAGATATTTAGCATTTCACACGTTTTAATTACCTTTCCCATTTTTCATTAAAATCCACAATTTAATCAGGGGTTTTATTGCGTTTTATGAATAAATATATTTTAAAATGATTTGCTCAAAAATATAAATAAAAATGATAAAATATATAAAAAAAGTTTCATGAATTTATTTAATGTTTTATCTCGAGAAGATGGCTTCTATCTAATTTATTTTGGATAATATAAATATTATAAATTTCATGAAAAGGCGTGATACTATTTTTCAGAAATCATCCATATAAATTTTTATTTCAAATGAAATATTTAACAGCAATCTTTGTAAAATAAAACAAAGAATAAAGAGATAAAATTCCTTTGCTTTACAAAATATGATTAAATTTTAATAAGCTTTAATAAAAGGGTGTCAACAGCTTTATTTAATTTGAAATTTAGCATAAGCTAAATTTATGAAAATGTGTAGTAATTTCAAATTAAGAAAAAATATGCATTTTTATCGAAAATTGTAGATTTATGACTAATATAAATGCATTTACTTAGTTAAATTTATATTATTATATTATGTTATTAGTAGTTATAGATTTATTTAATAAATTTGAAAATCTTCCTTAGTATGATATAACTAGATCATTAAATACCACTGATATTTCTTATTCGCTCCAGAAATATTTTTATAAAGTATCTAATATAAAGCATCTAATAATCTAATTTTATAAAACATCGAAGCAATCAATAAAGTTTTACAGTCAAAAAAAAAAAAGATCCTGAGGTGTGTGTTTTAAGAAGTTTGTTTTTCAATTCCATTCTTACTCCTGAGTTTTTATCTTTAATTTCATAAATATTAACTGTTTTATATACATAATTTATGTAAAAAATAAATAAATTAAAAATGAATATTGAGGTTTCATATTTTTATTTTTAATAATAAATAAATCTCAAATATTGAGGTTGCCAAAAATTGGGTTATTGTATGACAATTTGATTCAATCTTTGTACATTCAGAAGTGACATAATAGGCCATTTGTTTAAAGTATGGAATGAAAAATTGTGCCTGCAAGTATTGTAAAAATTAAAGTAAACTATTAAGAACTCTCTCCTTTTTGGAGGAATTTTATTTAATTTATCAAAATAGTCAAGAAAAAAAATTCTAAGTCGAAGTAAGAATATATAGTAAACCTAGTACTTCAGTCCAAAGATTTTATATGTAGTTTTTGTTTAATTTACTTTTTTTTAAGGACAAAATATTACTCATAACAAAATATATGGTGAATTAGGAATTTCCTTCCTTTGGGAGCAGGCATCTGAAAGATAATTTGAACAGCAATTGCGAACATTTTTAAAATTCCATTTTTCCGTTTTCATACTGCTCCAGACTAAACTCTATCTTATTTACAAATGAATATTCCAATTTTTTTTTCGTAATTCGAATTAATGCAAACTAAACATTGTAAAATTACAAAAATATGATAAGGATTTAAAAAGTTTACATCTTACAGTTCATCATGCAAGATAGTGTTACAAACAGCATTACATCCACCAGTTCACAGATTTCCCTAGCTTTTTAAGGAAAAAAATCAAAAAAATGATGGATCTTTTTTTTAAAAAAAGATTCTCTAATTGTTTATTGAAGTGAAACTTTTCTAATTCTTTATTTCCAATCAAGTGAATTTTTTATATTTATCAAATCAAAATCAAGACTTATTACTGGCTGATAAGCAAGAAGAAATAATAATAAGAGAACCTGAGCGAAAGGGAATTAAAATCAAAATATTTTCATAAAAATTAGTGATATGCATATAGTTGAGTTTTTCCATTATAAAAACCTAAATGTTTCTAATCCGATTAATAACAGAAATATGTTTCTCCATCACGTTTTGAAATTAAAAATGAGCATCAGTTATCCTTTCGAACAATATATTTTTTGGTTACTAAATATTTCTCTGAGAACAAAATTTATTTAAAAATGGATTCTTATGTCAAAACGATTAAAAATAAATCGATTACAAATTTATTAATTTTTTCTTATATGCATTCAAATAAAACTTTCTCTTGAGATCTATTTCTAAAAATACAGCTTCAATAATTAAAAATTTAGAAATTATGAAAAAAGTAAAAAAAATAAAATAAGTAAATAAATTCCTGCATTATTTGTTTTGAAAAACCTTTCTATTTGTTTGTAGTTTTCTGTACTATTTTTTTATAAACATTGTTTAATTGTATATATTTACTTGAATATATAGAATATAATGAAAAATACAATGATGAGTTCTTTTTAAAGTAATTTTACCAAAATTTATTCGAAATATTATTATTACAAAAAAGGAAAAAATCTGGATAGTAATTGTCCAAAACAAATAATTGTAAAAATGGAAAAAATCCTATTTACAAATATTAAACCATTGATACCATCATCCATAATATATAATTATATTTAAAATAACAAAATAATTATACCAATTAGGAAATACTGAAAATATTCAGTATTTAGAAACCCACAAAAAAGAGTATATACTTAAGAATATTCATATTTTGTATTTAATAGGAAAAAAGTTATGCAGAAAATAATGAAACTAAACTAAATTTTATTAAATTCCAATGCATACATTCATCTAAATGATTAATATAAATGTGATTTTTCTTCAATATCGCTATTACTTTGGAATATTATTGGATAATTTTGATAACTGACAACTCAATTAGCAAAATCACCAAAAATATGCCTGATTCTATCTTTAGTTTTAATTTTATATAATACTGTATAACTTTTTCCAATTAACAAAATAAAACTACACCTCATTATTTATCTAAAAATGCTATGCAATTTAGTCGCATAGCACTGTAGGTTTGCTACATTAATGTAAGACCATAATTTTTGCAGGGCTGTATTTTCAAAGCGGATGCATTGACAGACAAGAAAATAAAATTTTGGACCATATTTAAGATTTAGCATTGTCCGAATAAAAATCTTAACTTCAAATACTTTGACACTTGTTAAGCATTTTGACAGTTGTAAGTTCTCTAACAAACATCAAATGAATTTGTTAATAGAAGCAAATTCATGCAGTACAAGAGTTTTAATTTAGAATTTTATGTAAGGAAAACAAAATATCAGTAGATTTTTCGTAGTTCTTACCAACAGATATCTGAATTAAATACGAAGGATTAGAATTAAGTTCACAGGAAAAAAAATTTTTATAAAATATTTAACACCATATAAAGATATTTATAAATCAACTATCAATTTTTCATAGAAAAAAATTTATTTTAATAGAAAAATATTTTGAATTTTTGAGAATGGAATTTCACTACTTCTTTTTAAAGAAAATAACTTTTTAGTATTAATTTTGTGTTTCCAATTATACTTATCTCTTTCACGCGTATTTTTGATAATTTTGAGACTTAACTTTAATCATTTAATGTTTCCGAAATAGAAAAAAATAAGGCACAAAAATATACTCCTGTTTTCAAAATTCCCTCTTTCAGTAGCAATAGTAAGCATTTTTTCAAATTAACTAGATTTGTCATAATTTTATATAAATTAGATAATATTTCAATTTAGAAAAATAAAAGCTCGTTCAGAGTTAGGGAAATATAAAAATGTTTTCTTATTGTTTATATGTGTCATGTTCATATTATTCAAAAACAAATTACTTGCTTTAATTTTATTATAACTATTCGTTTGAAACTCTGTTATTATTTGTAATGCAAAATATAATTTCCCAGCTTTTTGAAAATAAGAAAAACTATCGCTTAAGATTTTTGGCACAGTATCTCTTGCCGACAGCGTTCTATGTTTGCAGAAATAAATAATTTCTTCATTTTTTTAATGCTTTTTTACACAAATTTGAATCAAATATCCAGTTTTATTTCTTTTTGCAATTATGAAGACTAGAATTTAAATACAAAATTTTATGAACTGTATAAGCGACCAATAAGCACTAACTAAAAATTCTAGTATTCTGACATATAAGATGATTCCTACGATTTCAATGAGATAAGGCGAAATTCTCGAATTTTTCAAAAATTGAACTATAAAAATGATGATCTTTTAAGAATACACTTTCTCTATATTTTTTATACTATCAATTACATTCCAGCAGGGGAAACAAAGGCTGGAGCACAAGTTTAATAATGCTCACATATTCATTTAAATATAAAGTTTGTTCAAGTAGGATTCATCCAAATCGTTGAAATTAAATTTATAGATCGTTTTCTATTTATTATTTCATAAGTTTGTTCAAAATTAAGCTTTTCATTTCATTGACAAAATTATTTGAATCTGTTAATTTCTCAGAACCATCATGTAAACCAACGGATTTTCGATCAATGTATTTTCGTAAAGAAATATAGAAGTCTAATTTTGCCTAAAACCAAATTTATCACATGGATCAAATGCTATAATTTTAGTTAAAAAGTCATCAACATGAATATGAGCTCAATACATTAAAATAAAGAGGATATTTAATCACCAAAAGCAAATTTTAATTATTTCAATACTGTCGAAACACGTAAATGTCATTTTACCAATTTAGTCTCGATAATTATACTAAATTTAATTAACCAAATAACTTGTGAATATTCTTCAAACTATTTCAATATTTTATTAAATTTAGTCTTAATTGTCATATTAAAAAATTTAATAAAATAAAACGAGAAAATTCCTCTCACTATACAGGAAATTCCAAAAATATACGCTTTCAATAACGATAACAATAGCGACTACGGCATTTTTAAAAGACATTTTAACTATGAAAAATTTCTAAATTCTGTTTTTTTGGACAGGAATTACAATTTAAAAATAAATTATTTCAGAAAATATGATGAAAATTCTGGCTTTGCGAAAATGATTCTGAATGATAATGAATTATTAGTGTTCTGTGCAAATAGTTTTTCATACTTATTTTCCTATTAGCTAAATTTAACCAAATCAAGTCAGTGGAATCAGTTATTCTTCAAAGAATAAGGAAATTTATGAATATAATTTAGGAAGGAAATAAGAAGGAAATTTATGAATATAATTTCATTAATGTAGGAAACTTAAGAAATTCCAAAAGCGAGAAATGCGAAAAGAATAAATCTAGGAAGAAATTGCTGAAAGATTAAACTCACAAATTATTGAAATACAGCAATCGCTCTACCAAATAAATAAGTAAATAAAATAATAATAATAATTTTCAACAATTATCGTCAAATCAACTTCAGAAATTATCGTTTATCTTTAAATTTTATATCTTTAAAAATATAGAAATATTGTGTATATCGATAAAACCAAGTTTTTTTAAATTAAATTTTCGTTTAATATTAATTATGCATGTTTACTTTTCTTTATAATTAAATTTTTTTTAAAAATGCGCTTGATTTTTTTTTTTTTTAACATAAAGAGAAATAGAAGTAATTGGCAAAAGGTAATATATGATACCTCCAGAAAAAGAAGGCATTTTTATTATTTCAAGGAGTAGAAAATGTTCTCCATTTCAAATTTTATCTCTATATCATGCTGCCATCTAGCGATAAAAGCATAACTATATTTTCCAATCACAGCTTTATAATTTTTTTTATGCAAAGAAGAGAGAGATATTTTGCTTTTACTTTTTCTTAGAAGGTACAATATTTTACTTTTCATTTGTTATTTTATTTTAAATGTTACATTTTTTTATTTCATTTCTTTTTTGTAGAAGAATAATCTACTCTAACTTCTCTTAAAATCTCAATAGCAATTTAAATGTAAAAAATTTTTGGTTTTCTACACATTGCTCAATAACTGGCGAAAAAGAAATTAAAGCATTTATAAAATAATTTTAACTATTGTTATTAAGAGAAGTAAAAATGAAGAATGTTAACCCATAATTATTTACCCATAGTTATTTCTTTTCTTTAAATCAATTTCCCTTGCCACGTTTGTCTGTGTTTTACTTTGATTTCAAATTTTGAATATAAATTTCTGCTAAATATCCTTTATTAATAAGAACAAGAATGTTTAAAAACTAAACTATAATAAATACTGTTTTTGTCATGTTTCTTTTTACATAACATAAAGGGTGAACACTTTTTTGCTAATGCAATAAATAAATAATTGAAGATTAAACAAGCTTAGAACATTTTATATATTTAGCTTCATATTTTCTTCTCTGTTTATTGTAAAAGTTTAAATATTTTACACATTATATTTTATTTGAATATATTGATTTTTTGAAGGTATGAGAATTTTCAAAGTTTAATATATATATATATATATATATATATATATATATATATATATATATATATAGTTTTGCTCTATAAATATTTAAATAAGTTTATTTTATTTTGTTAAATTTCATTTCATCAGGTATTGTGTATTTTATTTTTGAGACTCTCTTAAGATATTTTTTTTACTTAGAACTGTTTTCTACCTTCAATTTTATTTGCTCGTATGAACAGATTTCTATTTTCAACAAATAAACAGAAAGAAAATCATGTGCGCTATTTTCGTCATTTCACTTTATAGTGAGTCTATTTATACATTACACATACAAAATAATTTCTTCAATGAATCAAGAATAGCATTTGCAAAGTTTATATCTTCGATTTCTAATTATTGATATCATCCAACAAGGTAATTTAATTTGAGATATTCAATCTTTGTTGTAAATCCATGTGTGTTTTTAATAATTTTTATGTCATGCTATAATTCTTTATATTAAAATTAATTGTTCAACCGTATTTTGTCTTGTCAAAGCAGAAATGATGGATCAAATATAATAAAACAGCTAATGAATAAAATTACAATTTTTTTATAGAAAATATTTGAAAAAATAATTTTAATGTTTTTAGATAATGAATAAAACTTCTAAATTTTTATTGCTTTTGTTCCTATAAATTCTGAGAAAGAATATTATAGTGTTTGATTACTTTGAATATTAATACTTGTATTTACAGGTTGTTTGTTATTTTAATGTTTTTATCAATAATATAATTAGTCTGTTATTAAGTCTCTGAAAGCATAATTATTAATATTTTTGAAAGAGTTGTTTGTAAATTTTATTGTTAAACTCTTACTAAGATATATACATTTTTAATAAGTTATTAAAATTGTTCCTTTACAATAAACTTAATCTAAGCATTGTATTAATAATAATTATTTTTATTTGCTGATATCTAACTCGTCTTCCTCTGTTAATGTAATGCTACCATAATTTATGAATACAACCACAAATTTAAAAACGATTTTTAAATTTTTCACTCATAAAATAATTTTTGAATTGATTTATTTAAGAAAATATAATATAAAAATGTTTAGTTATAAAATCCAGATAAGATTACTTGGAAAAAAAATATTTTATTACAAAACTGACTAAATTAAATAACACTAAAGTTATAAAGGAAATGTTTGAGGTGACGTTTTAATAAAAAAATCTTTTTATGGATTCGTATTTTACAATTTTATTGGGTTGTTCGGAAAGAAATTTCGATTTTCTCTGCTGGATATCAGTTTTTTGCTAGTAGAAAAAAACCATTTTGAGAGTGTGGAATCATGCTACTACCAGAAAGATGGCAAAAGTGGTTACACTAGAATTGACAATATGCAATTGAATTAAATATTCATTCACTCTATACGTTTTTCTTTTTTATAAAAAATGAAATAACTTTCCGAACAACTTAATACATTTATATTTGTTCCACACAGCCCAAAATTGTGTTCAAAAATTATTAATTAGTTAAATAGAGATCTTAATTTTTTTTCGCAATTTTCAAGCTGCAACTTTAAAAGACGATAACTTAATTTTTCCAAAGATTGAAATAAATGTTTTTGACGTAACTACACACAAATAGAACATATTTGAAAGTTACAAAATAAGTGTGTAATCTTCTAATTCAAGACTATATCGTTTGCGGTTTTAAAATCGGTAATTTTGTTTCTAATGAAACTATTATATAATCCTTACACACACTTATCAATGAAATAGAAAATACTGCAAATTTGAGAAATACCTCCTAACTTTTTGGTTTAATTTACACTACTGGCCATTAAAATTGCTACACCAAGAAGGAATGCAAATAACAGAACAATATTTATTGGACACATACATTATAGTGGAAAGAACAAGTGATTAGATTTACAGGAGATTAGGATGTATAGATCTTGAGAAATCAGTACCCAGAGCAGCCACCTCTGGCTGCAATAACAGCATTTATCCGCCTAGGCATGGAGTCAAACAGAGATTGTATGGCATGTACGGGGATCTCAGTCCATGCAGCTTCAACACTATGCCACAGTTCATCGACAGTAGTGGATGGTGAGTGATGGCGGGCCAATCGCTCGGCAACCATTGACCACACGTTCTCATTTGGTGACAGATCAGGAGAACGTGCTGGCCAGGGTAACAGTCGAACTTGTTCTGTATCCAGGAAATTCAGAACAGTACGGGCAACATGCGGTCGTGCATTATCCTGTTGAAACAAAGCATTAGGGAGGCCTCGACGATAGGGCAGAGCCACGGGCCTTAATACATCGGAAATGTAACGGTTGCTGTTCAAAGTGCCGGTAATGCGAACAAGAGGTGATCGAGACGTGTATCCAATAGCACCCCATACCATCACTCCAGCAGATGGGCCAGTATGGCGATGTCCAATGCAAGCTGGCAATGCGCGTTCTCCACGATGCCTCCAAACACGGATGCGGCCATCATGGTGCTGTATACAGAACCGAGATTCATCTGTAAAGATGACGTGATGCCATTCCCGCGTCTAGGTTCATCGCTGATCACACCATTGAAGGCGCTCCTGTCTGTGACGCAGCGTCAATGGAAGCCGAAGCCATGGTCGCCGTGCAGACAATCAATGCTGCTGCAAACGTCGTCGAACTGTTCGAGCAGAAACTTGTTGCCTTGCAAATGACTCCATTTCTCGACTCAGAGTTCGTGACATGGCTGCACGATCCCTTGTGACCATGCGGATAAGATGTCTGTCTTCTCTGCTGTTAGTGATGGGGGGTCGCTGAGATCCTGCATGACATTCCGTATGATTTTCCTGAACCCATCGATTCCATATTCTGCTAACAGTCGTGGGGTCTCGACCGACGCGAGCAGCAATATTTCGGTACGATAAACCGCAATCCAGGTAGGCTATAATCCTTCCTCGATCAAAGTCAGACACGTGCTGATAGGCATTTCTTCTTCTTACACGAGGCATTACAACAACTTTCTTTGCCGAAAACAACGTTGAAACGGAAACTGAGTATAAGAAAACTGCTATCAAATCTCTGGTTTTATACACATAGTAGATGTCGCTACTGTCGCCTGCTTTGCATGAATGCGCTGAAAATCTAATCATTTGCATATCACAATAAGTTCTACCTGTCATGCAAACTTCACGTGTGTGGTGTGCCGCTTTCCTGGTGTAGCAATTTTAATGGCCAGTAGTGTATTTATAAAATAATTCATTTTAGTTTCAATTTACATTTATTAAAACAAATTATACAAACGTTTAATCAAAGATTTTCAGTTACATTCTCTCTTGTTCATCACCCATAAGTATTTTTCAAAGACTATATCTTAATAGTATATTTAGTCAGATAAAACGTACGTGTGCATAATTTCACTTAAAAACTAATTAATATAAGCGAAACAGAATTAAATATTTATCCAACATACTTAATTGTTTGTATTTAGAATGTGTACCTTTAACACTAATGAATGTCAAAACTCTTTGTAGCATAAATGTAATGAGTTTTTTTTAATCGAAATTAATATTTCTGGGTTATGATGTCACGTTCTAATGAAGGAATCAAATGAAGCTTCTTGGTAAAGACCTTTTCATAGATATCGTTTATCGGTATCATATCTAATCTGTTTTCTGTCCATGAAAGTTTATAGATTTTTTTTATTAAAAAAAAGTTTTTCTTGCCAAAATGTGGCATAAAGTTTCTTCCTAAAAACAGTTGCCCTCAGTCAGACTTAAGAAATTCCTTTAAATGATGAACCTTTTCTTTGAAGATTTAATCAGTCATCTAGAATTTCCACATATTAAATTTAATTCATTGTGTTCTTAATAGAAAATTGGTCAGTTATATAAAAAATGAAAATTGATCAAATATAAAATAAAGGAAAACTAAATCAAAAACCTTTAATTGACACTCACATCATGGTTTTCTAAGTATAGTAGCTAATATTTTGAACTAAGGCATTGTGGGAAAATTGTTCTACTCCTCATCTACTGAAAAATATAGCTCTATCACCACGTAGTTCCATCATTGTCGCAAAAAATTAAATGCAAAGTCAATTTAACAGGGTCACATACCGTGTTTGGAAACTCATAGAGAAAAGTGGCCTCCTTTTGAATTCAATATCGTCATAGGGATCCTACACCAAATGTGATGATGGTATGGATAGTCATTGAGTGCACGAAACGAAGCACAGATTTCTAGATCGGATGGACAGTCATTTAAATGACGATCAGTACTTTTTTTCTTACATCTTAAAGTCAGTGGTTTTGTTCTATCTGCGAAACACTATCTTTCAATAAAATAATGCAAAAGTACATGCTGCTTGTAATATTCTGACCTCCTTTGATACATAGAGTATTCATTTATTGTTCGCGGTCACCAAATCTCTCACCAATCGAAAACTGATCATGGTTAGATTTTGTAGAGAAAGAAGTCCTTTTTTGCCTTCCATCATGGTTTTGCTATTTCAATGGCCAGTAGTGTATTTATATTGAAAGTGAATAACTTAATATTTTTCAGTAATCAACAATTAACTTCTTGAGTTCAATGGCTTCTTTAATTCGGGCAATTAGGGCTTTTTAATGGGATTACAGGTTTTATAACTTTAATTAAAGAGTATTCTCTATGGATTTTTCTCGTGTTTTAAGCAATTGTGCTCCTAGGTAGTAGTAAATTCTACTAGTTATATATCTAATTTATCCACAATCTCCTATTATGTGCTATAAAAATTGAATGGTAATCGTTAGGTCACAACTAGTTTAATTTTTCCCATTTTTCTTTTGATGCTCTGATTATTTTCCAACAGACATGTTATAGTAAATAAAGGTTAGTTATATAACTATGATAGAGTCTTCTTTATGTACTCTAAAATCATTGCTAGTTTTACAACTGTGCACTATAAAGAGCTTTATTTTAAGTCTTAAGTAATGCTATATAATCCAATGTACGTGTGTGACTATAACTAAAAATTGAATATTTTCAACAAGTGATAGTTTCCAAGTAAGTAAAAATCACCATTTAAGTTCACTAAAATTGAAACTGCTCGTTGTTAAAAAAATACATGTGATAGTTTCAAGCAATTTAAAATACTATTTAAGTGTACGAAAATTGAAACTATTCATTTACTAAAAAAATTTTTACTAAAAAAAAAAAAATGTTGTAATATAAAAATATACCTTGTTTGAACTTCTTGCCTGTGAAAAATGAGAAATACATATTCTATTGTACTATTGCTTATGTCTTAAAGAGAGAGAGAGAGAGAGAAAAGAGAATGATGAAAGTTAACATTTAGATCCAAAAACCCAAAGTTGTTTCCGGTTCTAAATGTTAACTTTCAATGCGTCATTTTGTTAAATTTCATTTTTAAACATTTTATCTACCAGCACAGTGTTATTTAATTGGATTCTATTCTTACATTTTGTGGATTTTTCTTACTCTTGTATTTCGTTGAAAATGTTCATCTCTTCTGGACATCCTCCATTCTTTTAGCAAATTTAATTTTTAAACTAAACAAAATTAAATATGAGAATAAATCCTTTAAATTCTAAGGAATTCATTATCAGTCACTCGTTTTATTGAAAAGTCACTAGTGTGAAGGAACAATAATTAATTAATTCTTGAAGATTTCTCTTACACTTTTAACAACTATGTAGTATTATTTTAAGGCATAATTGTAACAAGAAAACTTCGAAAAGAGCTGGACTTGAAGCTTCTGTAAAGTATAGACATATACCACAAAAATTATATATATATATATATATATATATATATATATATATATAAGTTTAGTATTTAGAAATGTTTCCTTTTCCAGTAGCATTTAAAATTAAGAAAACTCTGGAAAAGAAGTTATAGAGCTATTTCGTACAACGTTCAGTCAGTGCGAAGTTGCAGACGATTAGAAGTTCAACCAGGCAGAGAAATCGTAGAGATAAACTCTTACGACTCTCCATATTCAACGCACCGTTAGCCATGTGCTGTATGAATTCAGTTCTCAAAGAAGTATGCCGTGTATACCACCAATCCAAAAAATCTCTTACTATTTGCGCTTTTGAATATGGTGACAAAATGAAAAATGAGGTGATATCTTTAGCTTATATTTCCGTTAGTCGCTATTTCTTTTTCAGACAGCTGAACTTCTTCTTTATAGTAGTACAATGCACTATATGATACATTTTTTTCTTCAAACATGAATTTCAGCTCTATTTAAGATGTATAATTATACAATTTAATCCAATATAAGTTAAAATTTTAAAAATTGGTCTAATTTTACTATTTTAATTTCTGTATAACACTAGCAGCTTGGATTTTCCGTATACATTAAAAATGAAATTTCAATATAATAATATTATTGTATTTAATAGTGGATTTTTGTATAATATTAAAGTTATACTTTTAATCAAAATATATTTATATTGTTTTAAACTGATAATTATTAACTGCATTTGTCTATGAACATGTTTATTGTAAGTTAAATAACAAATATTTCTTTTTTTGCTTGTGTAATATATTAAACTAAGTTGCATAAGTTTTGTTTGTAACAATAAAATTTATAAAAATAAATAGCATAAAATCTGTATATAATATATGAATATGAAAAAATAATTTTCAATTGTTTTTTACTTATTTTTTCAGACTGGTTTGGATATCCTCTTAGTATGTCTCGGCAAATTCAAGATAAGTTTGTTATCACTTGATTGAAAATAGGTGTTTTCTTGCATTGTTATTTGGTCACAGAATTGTCTGTGAATACTTTACACACTGTTTCTAGCCTGTAAAATCAGAAATTCTGAGGGGAAAAAAACCGCAGCAAAAGTTTCATAATTGCAACAATGGCTTAGCTTGTTTTGTAGATAAGAGAGTATGATTTAAAAGCAACGGTGATATTTTTATTATATAAGAAAATCTTTTATCTCATTAGAAGAAAAGCTTGGATTACTAAGCAGTTAAGTGCCAAACAAATAAATGATTTGTAATTAGTAACTAACTAGAAATGAAAGAATTGAGAGAGAGAGAGAGAATAAAATGATAGAGAATGCATATTTTAGGGTTAATTTAATCATTTTTACATTGTTCTTATTTATTATGATGGCATACATGTTATTCTAGTGTTGTAAATGTGATGCAAAACGTTATCATTCTAGTGTTGCATTTAAAAAAAATTCATGAAAATCCAAGTTTCATGTGCTTTCACACCATTCCACCAGCTAAAATGTTTTAAATAACTATATATCGGGTATATATTACGATATCTATATTCATTAAAATATATCTTAATAAATCTTGATTGTTTTTCAATATTTGTAAATAAAACCTAATTAAATAATGATAGCAAATGATAAATGGAACGGCAGAGTATGAGTGGATGGGAATTAGTTTAGTTGATGATATTAGAGGGACAAGTGAAATAATTTTCGACACAGACCTTAGAATTTAAAGTGGATTCCGAACTACTGCCACGTTACTAGTGGGTATCGAATACATGAGTTGTTGAATTGAACAGCACAATTCCAGCCATTCGTTCTTATAACATGGCAAGGGAGGACGAGACATAGGGGTATTTATCACGTTAAAAATATTTGACAATTTTCTGAACGACAATGCAACATTTTTTCGCAGAAAAAAAATTTCTTTTACCTACAATAATTAGATTTACTTTATAGTGAAGATCGTTTAATACATTTTTTATTGGATCGGTAATATTTTTTGAGGTTCATTAATTTTTTTATGTATTTTTCGACTTTCCAATAATTTTGCTTAGTTTATAAGCATCATCGATGACTTCCCCAAATTCGAAATTGTTTTGATAAACACATTAAAAATGGTTTATTAAGAGAAATCGTTCACATGTTCAATGTAAAATTTAAAAAGTTTTCAAAAGCCACATTTCAAAAATATGTTACTAAATAAGGTAATTAAAAAAATATTTTTTAATGTATTATAATTATTTAAGCAAATTTTGCTTATTGTTAAGCACAACAGCATAAGAGTTTTATTTATTCCAGTGAGTAGTGATTAAATCAGCATTTTTTTTTATCAGATTATGATGAAACAAAACAAGAATCCAAAAACGTCTGTAAATTTGCATTCGTTAAACAGCTGCGCGACGTCAAATGCTCCTATGTCATATATAACGGGCGAAGGCTCGAGGGAAGTTCGGATGATATTCTTACGAGACAGTATCGACAGACATTTGTCTCGACTCATATGTGGCTAGCCTAAAATACCATATGTTATTATTGAAAACCAAAACTAATCGTTATTTTCCTCCCCAGAAAATAATTTATATTATAAATATTAACTCCTCCATAATTGAAGAAAGAAGGCTTATATAAGCCAAATCTTTTTTTATCGATGCAATATTTATGATTCCATTTGTATTTTTTTCTATAAAAATAGAAATAAATAAAGATTTATATTTAAAAACCATTTTTTTAATCATAAAACACTGAAGTAAAATAGTTATTTTAAAAAGAGTAAATAAGCTAATTTTTATATCGCTTAATTCACTCAAGCGGCTGTAAAACTTATTCCGAATAAAAAAATTTCAATTTTTCAAAAAAGGAAATTTTAGTTAAGTATTAATTAAGTTTTAAGAAAATAGTGATATTTTAATTTAATTCGTAACATCCGAGATTTCTAAGAGGTCACATTACCATCAAACGCGTTTTCCATTTTAAATTTCACTTTCATTCTTCATTCAATTTTAATCTAGTAAACATAATACTTTTATTGAAATCAAAGTCAGCTTTGTTTAATAAATTTTAAATATTTATGATTAAGTTTAAATGAATTCACGGAATTAGGCCTATTCATTGTGCGGTCCTTAATTATATTTATAGTGAAAACTTGTTTTTTTTTTTTTTGTAAAACATTTTCGTGGTAGAATAATTAACAATCAGCTTCTAATAATGAAATCTAAATTGAAAAAATTACTATTACTTTAAATTCATTCAATAATTTCCAAAAAAATTTCTTTTAATAATTATATTGATTGGAAGTGAAAAAAATGTTAGAAACTAAATACTAATATTCATTTGAATGGCATTGAATCTAAGATATATGAAAAATATCCTATTATTTAACTATTATTTTTCTTCCTCAAAAAAGAAAAATAAGATGACTAAAAGAAAATACATCGAAACAGGAAGAAAACTCACTATTAGCAGAATCATAATATTTAAAGATTATTACGTCTGGGCAAACACCTCTTGAATACTAAAAAATTGATAAAATCTTTTGATATATTTTAAAACACTTTTAAAAATATCTTTAAGACGTTATTACACATTCTCTTGAAGCTCAATTCTAGTCTTATGCCGGCTGGAAAAATATTACGTTAGTCTTCTATCGCGCTATGTTTGTCTCAAAGATTCATTTAATTTACATCTGGTCCATTACATTCATGAATTTGAATCAAATTCGGACAAAACTCGAACTTACTTATCTTGACTTAAGATTACATACGTTCAGAAACAGCTATATATATATATATGCTACTAAGTTACTGCATTTTTTTTTTTTTCCTTTTCATTTTGTGATGAATAAAACTATCCTGTCTGCTCAAAAAGCTTCTTTTGATCTATGGCCATTCAAATGCAGGTTATTATCCAATTGCAGTCAATGAGTTAAAATAAAAAAATAACTTTATATGTAAAACCAAAGAAATTAAACCAATGTGAAAAAACTCAACCATTCCAGTTATTATTTCCATTTCCTCATTCATAGCCATTTGATAAAAGGCCGGCTGGTTTGGACTAAATTGGTCGTATTATTAATCATATTCAAACAGAATTGCCAGTGGGTAGTCCGATTTCTCTTCGTCAAAACAATCGCATTCGCTGAAGAAAAAGCTGAGAAGTGTGTTCATAAAATGAGTCATACAATTTAAATGAAAATACATAAAATCAGTTTTAACAAATATTTAATATTGAGACTTATGTAATAATACATTTTATGAGACTTAACTATTTATTTTTATTAGAAATTCTGGGAAAGATGATCATAATGCTTTGAGAATGTTATATCTAATTTTTTTAGCATAATTAAAGGTAACAACACTTTTATCTTAAAAGACAAAAGTGTTGTTATGTTTTCTGATGTAATTTTTTACTCGAGGTTGAGGGGTGCAAGTACATACTCCCTGTCGCAAGTGGTTGCGACATGATTTTTGTTGATAATACCGATGAAAAAGGTATCTTGAAACCAAAAATATTTTTTACTCAGAAATAAAAGCTCAGAATAAAAATTTTTTCCACCTATTTTTGGGAAATCATAAATGGACTCACAGCAGTTTAATGGTAAGGCAGCTGTCTGAAGAGTGGAAGGTACTAGGCTGACATTCAGCCATTCGTGAATAACAGGAAATGGATCTTGTGTTTCTGTAGGTACATCTGTCAGGTGGGTGCTTGGGAGTTTTCCGACTTTTCTTCCTTGCAATTCATAAATATGACCCTCTGCTTAAGAAAACCCCTCCAGGAAATGCTTTCCACAGCGAATGCTGAAGTACTTTACAACAAAGTTAGATCGTCCGCTTTGCAACGACAAAATAATATGACATAAGAGAATATTTTAATTCATACATACACACACATATCATCTCATCATACACAAAAAATGTACATTAAATTTTAAAACCACTACCGTTTTGCTTTCAACATGTTGTGTAGAGCAATTGAATTTATAGATTCATTTATCATGTGTAGAATACACTGAGAAGTTGTAATTGATTCTAGATGAGTTTTTCTCTCACATGGATAATGAAATAAAATAAATTAATAATATGGGAACTCTCTTCTGAATAATTACGATTTAGACAGAGGGAATTGAAATTACCACGTTTCTCTTTGGGATGCTTCGATCTAAATTAACAGGATGTGATTTATTTTCTAGTTTCACTGATGTGTGTGATTTTTATTGTGTCTCAAATGTTTATATCTATTGTATAAACTATAATTTTGCCTAAATTAAGCGATATTTTTTAGAATCCTGTATTCAAAATTAATATGCTTCGCATATCATTTGATTTTTCTTTGTAACTATCTTTTAATATGAAAATAATTTTTATGTTTTTAATTTAGCATTTAATTGAGAATGCTGAAAACATGAGAATACGAGAAATACATCTCATAAGCAAAATAAGTTTTTAAGGAAATTACAAAACCGGACAATCTCATTTTAATATATATATATAAATTCTGCTAATAAAATATTTTATATTCTAGGTAAAAAATCTTTCAGCAGCGATTAATTAATAGATAATGATGAATATTCCTTCAACTTTAGGTTTAAAGCAATAGATTTTATTTTTAATTTTTTATTTTTGTAGATTTCATGAGAAAATTCATTTTGATGAAAAATTATTAACTATTCATGGTTATTGTTTTCATAGAAATAGATTTTATGTTATTCTAAAAAGTTTTATACCTGCGAATCTAAAAATATTGTTCTGATAATATTTTGCAAAATTTTAAGCGCGTTATTTTTTTTTTTTATTTCAAGTAAACAGTAAATCTCCTTATACAGAAGTCATGATAAAATATTTAAAAAATATTTTACTTTTTTCTATTTAAGACTTTTTGATAAAAAATGTAGACTAAAATAAATATTTTAGAAAAAGAATTAAAATAAAAATTCATTTATATTACGCAGTTGATTTAGTTCACATTTTTCTGTGTTTTGTATTCAATTTTAATGTTTTTTTTTATACTAATCATAAATGAATTTAATTTGAGTGAATTTTCATATGTATTACAAGAAGGCAGAAAACAACAATTTGTTAATGGAAAATAATTAGTATTAGTAAGAAAAAAGACTGATAACATAATGATGGAAACTAGTTTGTATTTGTGAAAACATTTTCTTTGAAAATTTTATACGTTGAGAAAAACAAAAATGAAAACAAACATTGAAGACTACAAAAATTACTATCATGCTCTTTCATGCTTTCGTATTATAGCCATTAAGATTGCCACTCGACGAAGAAATAAATTTATAGAATATTAGACACATATATTAAAGTTGGAAAAATATATAGTTACATTTTCATAAAATTTTGAGGTGTAGTTCTTGAGAAATCTATACCCAGAGCAGCAGCGGAAAGTTATCCGTTTGGGTATAGAATCGTATAAAAATCGAATGCACTAATACAAGTGTTCCTGAAATTTCAAAATTATGGTACAGCTCATTGACTATTGTGACTGGCTAGTTATGGCGTGTGTGCCTTACGCTTAAGAACTATTGACCAGAAATAAAGAAAATGAATTTCAGGGCAACAATCGAGAATTTTTTGCATCAAATAGTTCAACACAGTACGGATAATATGTAATCACACACTGCCTTGTTAAACACGGCGTCACAGAAATCTCAGATAGGGCAGTCATAGGGCCTTAAAACGGGATCAGAAATCTAATAACTGTTGATGAGATAAGAGATTAAGTCTCTAAAAGGAGATTAAACTCCGATTGGATCCCATGTCATCACTTGGGTTGATAGATCAAAGACAGTATGGAATACAAGATGATAATGTCAAACACGGATGAGGCCTGGTGTTTGTACTGAATCGGGATTTGTGTGTAATTTACTGTTAAGAGAAACTGATGGTCGGCCCATTAACAATTCAGTCTATTTTAAGCATTACTCAATGGTTTTTAGACATTAGTCTGGCAAACATTTTTTTCCAAGGAAACAAAAATGTGACATCCAGGTAATGTTCCATTTACTGACGCAAGGTTCGCGATATAAATGTACGAGTCCTGGAAACTGCAGATAACATGCCTGTTTTCTCGCTTGTTAGTCTATATTGTCTTTTTTTAGTCTATTTGTTGTTTGTTAGCCTATATTGTTAGTCTAGTCATGAGGGGCCACACTGTGCGGTCTCCTGCAATGTATTCCGTATGAATATCATGAATCTCTATCGAAACTACATTCAGCTGACAGCTATGAAAATTTGATGAACTTGCGCAGTAATAATAAAGAAGAATAAACCGCAAATTATAAGAGGTTGTAACTTGATTTCTATGAAAATCAAACACCAGCTGTTAGGCATTTTATTTTCTTATATATGAAGCTTAACCATTACTCGGAAACAACACTCAAATGTGATATTTTTAGGAGAGACTTGGCGTAAAATTTACAATACAATGTAGATAAAGTACTACTAACATGACATTATGTATACAAAATGGTATGAAAATGAAAATTGCGGTGTGCAAAAATTGCAAATTGTGATAAGTAAAATGATAAATTTTTTTCTACACATACTCTTTTAGAAAAACTAATCCTTTGCATTGCATGGTGTGGTGTCTTTTTACTGTAACAAGTTTACTTACCAGTAACGTATTTACCTCAAATATGAATGTATTTCATTAATGGCAAGCAACTGTAAATGTTAACTTATTGGTAAAAGGCTCACAGTGACTTAATAATGGAATTGCACTCTTTGGAAAAGAAAATGCTGAATTTGATAGCACGCATTGTTGAATTAGGAGAAATATGTACACATCTTGATTTTGCTTTTTCGAGTGCTTCAGTTTTTTCTCAGTGCACGTAAATAAGGCTCCATATTTATGAGAAATTTCTTTTAATAAAACTCTTAAGGAGTGATATTGGCTGTTAAAAAGACTACAACACGCGTTCTCGATTTTTTTTTTTTGGAAACTTTCTTACGATCGGCTATATAGACTTACCAACTATAGAAAATTAATTTCTTGATAATCCTCGCGATATGAGTTTTGATAAATTTTTTTAAGTTAACTTAAAAAATAACACATTTTGGAAAAATCTACTTAAAAAGTTACGAATCTAAAATTTTCAAAGAATCTTTCTCAAAATATGATGCATTTTTATTTAATTAAAATATAACATTTTATAGCTTGTGATTTATTTTATATATCTTTAGTCAATTCTAAAAGCTTGGTAAATAGAAGTAGTAAAATTTTACTAACCAGCACAATAAAAATTAATAGTTCATGAAATTGAACACAAATCGGGAAAAGATGTTACAAAAACTACTCATGAAGTAGAAATAAAGAAATTTGAAGAAAAATATCTGAGAACCCAAAATTAATGTACACGAAACATTACGACACTGAAAATAATGCGAAAAGAATTTCACAACATAATAAGCATGAAGAAAAAAATTAGAATTATCAAAATAATAATCCACTAAAAAAATGTACATTTTTTGATTAAAATTAACCTTTTTTCGATTTTTTAGGAAAATATTTTTAGTAAACCATGAGAGAACTCTCAATATAGTAATAAAAAATCCTGGAAAGTCAGAAAGAATGGATTCATTTAAGAAACTGAAATGAGTGATCGCGTTTTCTTTTTCATTTAATTCATTAAACTATATTTTATAGTAAATAGAATAGATAAATGGTATATATTAGAGAAGCATTCAGAAGTTTCTTGACAACTCTAATACCACTTGTAGCACAAATGCCTTTCATTAGATAAATGCATAACTTTACGGTCTCCGAGCCTGGAATATTTGTTTTGTTATTAAAAACTTGAATTTCATGCTAAATACAAATATTTCAATTTTGGACGGCACACAAATGATTTGACAAAATAAATTACTCACTGAATTTTTCTGTAATCTTTTATTATTTGATATTAAAATGAATTTTAGGACACGCCGAGAATACTTTTAAAATCATATTTTTGATAACGTTTTCTAAACATATGAACCAACTTTGTACAGTTTAAAGAAGTTGTAAAAATTTGGAACCTTGAAAACACTAAAGTTATATTTCTAACAAAATGTGATATACTTGACCAATTCCAAAGATAATCTTGTAAAAATTCCTGGAATTGGGTATACATACATACATATATATATATATATATAAGATTGCTTTTTAGTGATAAAACATGCACATATAAAAGCCAATTGAAAAAGCCACTTTCGGTAGCGTATAGCTGAAAAATGATAAAACATATCAAGTTAGATATTCATCACATACCATTTTATGCTCCATTTTTTGATGTGATTAAGAAAACTTCTAATATTTTATTTTTTTAAACTTTCATCTATTTATACATTTAAACTTTGATTTTTTGTGTTTTACTTGGCTTTATTTTTTATTTTAGTATTGAATACAACATTTCTTTGCTATAGGTTTTCTTTTTTAGTCTAAATGCCTATCGGCGAAAAAAAGTTATACATATATTTCTTTCACTAGTCACATATTCCTGTTACATGGACATAGAGAACATTTTTATTAATGTTAATTTATCATTTTTTTGAAAACTTCATATAAATTGCGTATTCCCTTTTGCGCTCAGTAAATTAGTAGTAAAGTATATATATATATATATATATATATATATATATATATATATATATATATATATATAATGTACAAATATCATTTAATTATAAAGTGCCCAGTAGTAAATTCAGTAATTTAATAGCTATAAGCTTAAAAACATTTTCAATTTCAGTGTGCCAGTTTCCATAAATATCTTGAAAATTATTACACGTATTTATTTTTATAGCATTCACGAATATTTTAAAACCTACATATTCAATATATATAATTTTCAATACTTTTTACACGATAAAAATAAAAAATATTTGTATTATAAATTGAAGATGTGTTTATATTTTTATAATTTCTATTTTTAGTATTTTTAAAAGGTTACTTATAAAGTTTTGAAATGCGAAATGACATTTTAACACATTTTTACTTTTACTAGTTTTAAACACATTTTTACTAAAAAAGAAATATTAAAAGAAAATTCATTTCTTAATATTGAAACAAATTATTTTCATATTTATTCGTAGTTTTTATTTTGCATTTTTATAAATGTCAATTTTTGAATAATAATCTGTTTTATTAACTAGCTTGTTTTTAAACATCATTGTATCAATAAAAAATATTATAAAGTCACAGATTTAAATAATTTTAAAATAAATTGCAAAAAAAAATTAGTTTTTAAGCATGTTATACATTTTTCTTTCAATTAAAAATCACAGGAAAAGTCAATTTCAATTAGTTCTTTAATAAGAACAATATATATTGATAATTGAAAATGACTTTTTGCTTTTTGAAAGTGCACTTAGAATATGAATATTATTTGTTTCTTATTTTCGATTTTTTCATAATTAGTAAAAAAAAAAAAAAAAAATAATAGTTGTTTTATATTTGAGTGTAAGCTATTTTTTTTAAAAAAAATTCTGAAATATTCTCTTTAAATGAAAAATGTGTGATCACATCTGAAAGTTATTTAATTAATAATTTTCTTTTCAAAGAAAAATTTATAGTTTAATTTGCCAAATTCGCGTTAAAATGGCGGTCGGTCGAATGGATGAAAATAGGAACGTCACAGGCTGATGCTACTAGCCAGCTTATTTTAGTGTGATCCACCATCAATATCAAACCGAAGCTTCTGTATCCAGAAGACATGCTCCAGGCCGACCACGAGTTACAACACCAGCAAAAGATAGTCTTATTATTCCTTCGGCCTGAAGCATTTTTATGCCACAACTTGTTACAGATAACTCTGTAGTATCAGGGGGAAGAATATCCGTTAGTTCGGCGCGAAGGCGTCTTCACCATGCAGTTTTTATGCAAGGCGACCAATTGTGTGTGTGTGTCCCTCAACGGAAGACAGAGAAGGGCCTGCTTATCTTAGACAAGAGAACACGTTTCCTGGATCAGACAGCTATGGGCTTCTATACTTTTTACAGAGGAGTCCAGATTCATGAGGGGGAGTGATTCAGACCGATCTGGAGGGAACAAAGCACCAGATACCACCAATTCAACATTGAGAAAAGACAGTTATCGCGTTGGTTGAATAATGGTTTGGGAAAGGATGCTCCAAGGTGGTCACACTGACTTTGCATATTTCCAGGGAGGAACTGTTACTAGAGTTTGATATCAGGACGAGATCCTTGATCCATATGCCAGTGCAATTGGCAATGGTTTCATTCTGATGGATGATAACGCATGACCTCATCGATCTGTTGAGGGCCTTGATCCAGATGGCGATTCCATTCGCCATCTGGATCTCGAGATTTGAATTCCAAAGAGTATCTTGGTATATAGGTTGCTGCTCTTTTAAGTTCTCCTCTAAGGTCTATAGTCCAAGGTCCTGTTACCTCGCCTTTGCTTCCCATTTCGGTAACCGACAACTTAATTAACAGCATGGAAAGTCTATGACGCCAGTGCATTCAATCTAGGAGTGGGCATATCTCTAATCAAAACTCCTTTTTTATGCTTCTATGATATTCTATCCACGTAAAACTGTGATTACTCTTTTTTCCAAAAATGAAATTGTCCAGCGAGATTGCTTTTTTTTGTTGTAATTAATATTTATGCGTTTTTCTTATGTACACTTCAATAAATCACATGTTTTATGCACATGACAACCAAATTTAGTATTTTTACATACATTCATTTACAAGTAAGTTCAGCGCAAGAAACCAGTTGTTCCTTAACTCTTGGGGGTCAGTGTATATTCTAATTTTCATTTGTTAGCACGAAAATTGGATGTTATAGTCAATAACATTTACGAGAATTTAAAATCTATTTTTCTACGTAATGAATAAGAAAATAAAAGAATATTGTTCGAAATACATGATAAATGAAATTTAAAAAAAATTAATGGTTACTCTGAAACGAGTAGATTCTTTATAAGAAATAATTTACACATATATAAATTGCGACACATAAAATTTTTTCATTTTTAATTAAAATTGTTACCTATTAATTTTTTTCCTGTTGACTTAGTTTTTATAAATGTATTTTAGAATTTTTCTATGGACATACATAAAAAATTTTCATTTTCGTTTAACATTATCTTCATCATTTTAAATCGAATCATGTGACATTAACTCTCTCAACTAACAAGTAAAAGTGGATGAACAACAAATTTTCTTAACTTGAATGTTATTTATCAGTGGAATCAAGTAGCATTGCCGACTAATATTCAATGCAAAATCATTTTTAGGAATGAAATCTTAATTCTTTTCACGTAAGTACCAAAATATAAAACTGACAACTCAGACAGAAGGGGAATTGAATTTTATTCAGATATGACAGCCAAAACAGGAACACTCTTGACAAAAATACACCTCAATCGCATTGTAGTTACAATGACAGCAGCATAGTTTCCATTAAAATTAGAGACTAGGCTAGGAAACTTCGAAAAATGAAGAGTGAAAATTGTCTTCAATTTACAATTTCCATTAATTTTGACATCTATTATACCTCACATACAAATGGGCTGTAGTTTTAACAATAAAATATTTATAAAAGTAAAAACATTCCTTTCATTAAATGGGGGAAGATAAATATTTTTTAGAAGAAATGTTTATTCAATAAATTTTGATAAAAATAAGAAAAATACCACTTTTTGTAGATTGTGCAAATTTCACAATATAGATGAACAGAAAACTAGATCATTTAATAGTAAAAATATGGATTTGATGTGTAATAAATTATTTAAATTGTAAGAATGTGTATAATGTGAATCATGTTTATCAGTATACACACATGGACACTTCCCTTCTCTTCATTTTTCAGCTGAGTCAATGTTTCAACTATAAATAATTCTTTAAACATGGCAACAAAATGTACTGTAAAAAGATAAATAAGGTACAACTAAAAGAAAATTTTATATTATAAACAGATAGGCATTGAAATGACTATTGCAAAAATCTCTTTACACAGGAAAACAATTTGACTTTCACACTCCAAGTCATGAATATGCAGCCTGGTAGACGTTAGGAGAGATAGCTGGGACATTTTATTTTCTCTGACATTATAAAAAGGCTGCCGATTTCTATAACAACAATACTGCATAATACAACCTTACTGGTAAGTAAGATCGAATAATTTATTATGTTACAAAATGTAAATAACATATATATACAAAAACAGCAGAGAATCATGTATATTTTATTGCAAATTGGTTAATCAAACTTTATTTGACAAATCAATGATAACCATAACATTTTTTCTCTGGTATTGCCTGAACTACGCTATTTAACAAAGTTTTAATTTTCAAATTATACTGAAACTGTGTAATAGGATGATAGCTTAGTTAAAAACTCTTATCATTACAAACTAAATAAGTTTCATCAAAATTTTAAACTGGTAAACCATAGAAAGAAAATAGAAATGAAAAACATAACAGTAAATATTTCATCCACATGAATAAAACAGTTTCGAACAAATTTCATAAAGATAGTTTTTATTGCACAATAGGGAGAACAAGATATTTAGGTTGATTGAAAATCTAACCAATTTATATAACATCAGAAAGAAGAAATAAATTTTTTTAAAGCATTTAACACTAGATCAATTTGTCATCATTTTATTGCACAAGAAAATGAGGTTTTAGTTGACAATCAAATAATAATCCTCATAATTTTTATTAATAAATGAAATTGAAGTTAGTCGTTCGTACATTCTAAACTTAACGAGAGTAAATATTTCAAAATCTACTTTAAGAAAATTAGCATGTTACTGTATGAAATGTCAATAAGTTTTAAGTTTCTCAATAAATTTCTATATAATTGGAAATTTACATAGAATAAAAATATTCCTTAAAAATCATGCAAAATGTTTTCTAATGAAATGATCCATTATAAACATTCAATTATGCTCATTAAACTAATTTCTTCTTGTGTTAAATATTTATATTCCACATACTATTTACATACTTAAAAAAAAAGAGTAAACCTGTTTTGAACAGGAAGAACAAAGCCACATTTAAGGCATTCAGAGCAACACAAATTTAGGTATATATAAGCAATATCTGAAGAAATGCACACCAATATAGCCTTGAACATTGAATGATATACAATAAAATCAACACTAATACACTACTCACTTCTATTCGCCTAAGATTTATTGTAGTGCGAGCAGTGCTAGTGTTTTCAATATTGCATTTAAAGTGATTGTATCCATAAAATATAAGATGATGTAAAACATTTCAATATAACTTAAAAGTCTATTGTGTGAATGTGTGATTTAATAGTGCTTGTAGCCTGATTTCGAATGAATGTACATATTTCAGACTGATTTTGATCAGCTAAAGAAATGTTTCATACTAGCTGATGTTCAAGGCTATCAGCACTATAAAATTTATATTTATTTTGGCAATAGAATCTGTTAAAATGAAATTAAATAAACTAAAATTATGTTTTTCAAACAAAATACACCACGCATGAAGTGAAAATAAGACACATTTAGAGTACCTTTTTTGCACTTCAAGTAATTTGGTGATTTAAATTAAAGAGAGTGCATTTTGAAATCAAAAATATTTGATTTTAATTCTTCAATTGAAGACTAGTTATCAGCGCACTGAGCTTAAAGAATGTTGGATGAATAAGTCATATGCGATTGAGACTTTGGTAGCTATCTGTGCATAACATTTAAGGGTGTAAACACTATCACATTTTATCACATCACACAACTCTTAATTTAGAAAACTAAGATGGAACATCACTTTCTCAAGTACAATTTTGGCATCATATCACTAAATGCACTGATTGTTGTTTTCTGTCAGCTAAGATGGTTTCATTGTTTCAGTTTCATTTCCTCTTGTACATTACAAGTCCAGCTCATATTTCAATATCTGTTCCCACTGTTATAATATGTTTAATAAAAGTTCATGCATGTGACATATAAATAACTGCAATTACAGATATCTGAAACAAGCCTGGTATGATGATATTGCAGATCTCTGTAGAACACCAAGATTATATTTCCCCTATATTTATATAGCTATGTATTTATATCATCCCTTTTGAACAAAGATGAATAAGAACAGAAAACTTTGAACTTTTTTTCTGTCGCATTTGGCCAATATGGAGTTTTTAGGAGAATGTTTTCCATTTCATGAGCAGGAGATTATTTAAGTGATTTACAAAGATTAAGCTCATTCTGCACTTCATACTATACACGCTCCTAAATCATGTCATTCAAGTTTCATGCCACGGGCCTGAAGCTTTTGGTTTTAAAAACTACTGAAGAAGAGGAGAGTTTGTCGGGAAGAAAGTTTCAATCTCCTGCTGAGCACCACCTTAGGAGGCTCTCTATAAGTGAAAGATCCATCAGAAATTTAACGTCTGTCTTTTATTTGAATAAAATCAGACAAGTACTGCACTGGTCGCTTAGGACTAGGCAAATGTGGACGTCTAGGACTTCCATAGCGCAACATGCACACACAGAATTCACAGCACATTGCATAGTTACTGACCTGGTCAGTATTGAATTGCTAAAACGTATACTCACGGATTGAAGAACAAATAATCACAGATATAATTCAGTCAAAGTTTCAAACCTTTTTATCATTTAGTTTTTGGCCCAAGTCCAAGAATGGAAGGACTTTAACAACAGGTTATTGCACATTAATATTTTATACTGCACCAATGGAATGGAATAAACCTTCAGCTGTTTTATAGCATATCTATGCAACAATGTTTTTCTTTAAAAGTTTTAATGATGTCAGCAACTACTAAATACTTTTGAAGTAGAAATAGAAAAGTGTCATTCTCTGTCTATCAGGCAGACAGCATGGGAATCACTGGCAATTTACGCAAACAATAAAAATAACAAAGCTAAAATTATAAAACGTAATTATGAGTTTGGAAGAAGTAACAGAATATATAAAGATGAAATAAAAATCTGTATTAAAGAGAATTATCTACAAGACATATATTAATTTGGTTAAAGCTTTTTAATACTGAAGGCCTCAGTCAATTTTATAAGCATTATTAGGAGAGGAGGGCTCTTGTTTGATTCCTTTTTGTGAAAAGGCAAGTAGGGCATTCAAACTGTTGGAAGTTCCTTTCCCGATAGGCTCAGGAGAAGAAGTTATATCCACAACTGGAGAATTACTACCTCCAGAACCATGCTGATGATGATGTTGGTGATGATGATGATGGCTGAGACCATTTGTTCCATTAGTCATGGGCATTGCAAATCCATCCACAGAATGAGACGAGGCACTGATTGGGATGCTATTACTACCATTATTATGGGATTCAGAAGGGCACGCTGGACCATTCATAGCAGATGACATACTACGTCCATTTTGAGCAGATGGTGATGATATGGGAGCATTTCCTCCATTATTACTGTTTGAGTTATTGTTAGTGGAAGGAGAAGGAGTAGATGCTGGTGGTGGGTGGCTCATAGGAGTGGGAGCTCTAGATCCACCACCAGTGGCAGAAGCTGTTGATATTGAATAATCTCTATCAAGTCTGGGTGGTCGGCCTCGAGGACGACTCCCAGTCTCGGGTTTGGAACTATTTGAAACATTTGGAGTAGGGCCATTTGATGTAGCATTGTTACAATTGTTATTTCGGGTAGGACTTACATTTGGTGGTGCAAGAGCAGAAATTTCATTCTCTTCTTTCATTATTTCTTTTACAACTCTTAAACCTTCATCCATCAGTGTTTCTTGAACCAACTGTTTAGTAATTTGAACACTAGTTTTTTTCACCATTTTCATTGTTCCAAAGACATCTGTTGTATGCACAGATTGATTTGAATCTTGCGATGGTGAATCATGAGCATCATGACTTAGAGTAGGTGAAGAAGCATTACTATATGCAGAGAACTGAGAATCTGAAATCATATGAAAATTTATTATAACAAATCTTGTTTACAATTTTATTTATTTTACTTTTTACAAAATTGGAAAATTACTCTCGGTTAATTATTAATATTCAAAAATAAAAAAATTAAGAAAATTTTCAAAATAAATATCAATTTATTTCAGTTTACATTGTTTATTTCATTGTTATGCGAGTTAAAATAAAACTTTTTTGTCTTGGAATAATTTAAAATTAGATAGCATTTAATGTAATTAATCTATTTGTGTAATTAATTACAAATTTCTAAAAGTGTAACATGTTTAGATAATATAACTACATATTGATAAAAAAAATTTAAAAAATTTGTGTGATATTTATAAAGTGCACAATTTTGTAAAATACATTCCAATAGTAAATCAATATTAACAAATTAAACTGAGCAATAATTCAATAAGAAATAAATGAATTAAATAAACGGAAGTGTTTTAACAACAAGATTATTGATTGGCAAGGAAATGTATATTAATTTTGAGCATAGTTCATTTATCTCATATCAAGAAACAAAAACTAAAAAGTCTAAACAATTTAATAAAATATATTTTATTTTACTATACATAATATAAAATGAATTAAAAATAACAAAAAATCATATTTAGAAAGTAACCAATGATAACAAGATATAATACATCAAAATGACCAATTGTTTACTCATATTTTCTGAAGAGAAGTAAAATGATAGAAATAAAATTGAATTTTATTCTTGAAGTTTAATTTCAACTATTCATTTGATCTTTTTTATTAGAAACTAAAGAGCAATTTATATATGAGAATTTTTTCATGAATAAAAATCCTCCATTTTGAAAAAAATAAGTAAAGATTAATAAAAATTTACTGTTATGAAATGAGAGCCAATACCATTTATTTAATAAAGAATATTTCATACTTAATAAAAAAATTTTTTTAATTACAAAAGTGGTGAAGAACAACAATCATATATAAGCCTAGAAAAAAGTTTTTCATTATCTTAATATGCAGCATGATATCAGTAAATTCCCTCTTAGTGTTGTTTCTGTAAAGCACATATTACATTAATTGATGCAATTTATGAATAACTTCTTTATATATATATATATATTCATTAACTGTAAAATAATTTATTGAATGCATTTTTAACAGATAAATTAATTAACCACACAATTTTTAACAACAGTATTCTATTAATCATACCTGTGTCATCATTATCTATTTTATCTGGATCTGAGCAAGAGGATAACCTTCCACATCCTTTTCCACCAAGATAGTATCTGAAAATATAATTTTATACATTAATAAATTATTCCTATAATTATTGGCTGTAAAAAATTATTTAATTATCCTAATTATCATTGCCATAAAAGAAATTGTCTCATGTATAAGTTTCTACACAAAAAATTTTTCATTCCTGCATTTAGATAAACATTAATTTAATCTGAATGAAACGACATTGAAAATGTATGATGCATTTGCTTTTATTATTCATAGTTCCTTATTTAGTTTCTCAGATATGACACAACTAAAGTATTGTAATATGCAACTGTATTGATACACCTGTATATTTCAATTTATGTATGGAAAAAAAAAGAAAACAAATCTCACAAAAATAAATCCATAAAAAATTTCATTACGTTAAATAGGAGCTGATTTGATTTTAATGTAAAATTTGAATTAATGATCAATTTTAAAAAGTAAAATATTTTAATTTTCAATGTAATTTATTTCATATGACAGAACTAAACGAATAAATTACTTTGCACACACATATTTAATTAAATAAAATTTTTATTGACTTCAATACATATTAATTTATAAAAATTAGCCTTGGAAAATTTTATTTTCCAAGGCTAACTTGAACCTACAATTTCAAGCATAAAAATTCCTCATGAATATTTTTTTAAATAAATCTGGAAATTTATAAAATGCATGTAATTTACAAAATGCCATATTCTAAATTTGAAAATTATAATTGCACCTGAAATTTAAATTTTTTACTTCATGTTTAACATTTTCGGTGAACATATGTTAAAAAGTTATTAATCCAAACAGATTGGAAGCACATGAAAAATAACAGAAAATAAAATAATGTCAAAATGTTTGGTATCAATGAAAATAAAGTAAAGCAAAAATAGAAAATGGTAACAATTTGTATTCTTAATAATTGGAACAAAAAGTATCAATTGTCTTTTGTGTGTACAGAAGAAATTTTTCTAAGATAAGATGAAATTATATGTAAAAACACACATAATTATATTTAAAAAAATACCTTTCTATTCGCCTAAGTTGTTTGTTTAAATCACTCTGATCATTTATAAGCTGCATCTGTTGTGCAGATATTTGCTCTAATTGGGATTGTAGATGAGTAATTGCAGCATAGTTTTGAGCTTCACGTGCTTGTTGAAGCCTGGTTTTTAGTTCTTCTTGCTGATTGCCCAATAACTTTAATTGTTCTGAAATAGTCTCCAGACGCTCCTAAAAACAAGTACATATTTTAAATTTTTTTCATGAAGCAAAATTAAGTTTGACCATAATAATAAATTCCTTCATAAATTTTTAGCACTTTCAGTTCATATACAATACTTCAATTATTTAGTTCAAAAATAAAATTGCGTTTTTTTTCAGATATTTTTAAATTTTAAGTTTTATATATTATTTTAAAATATTAAAAATATTTTTACATATAAAAATTAATTCTCTCTTCACTTATTCACACTTCACAAAATCTTTAAAAATACCATAATTACTTCAACATAACATTTTGTTAAGAAAACTTCAGCAACTTTAAATTGTTTATAACACAGTGATAAAAACATTTTTTTTATTTTATTAATAAAAATAAGCAATTTGGACTTCATGCAATTTCAAGCAATACCTGTCTTTTTTTGCGTTCTTCATCTAGTTGATTTTTGTCCCCAGCTTGACCTGGACTGGCATCTAAACGTAGTCTTTTACATGCTTCTTCATCAAATGATTTGTTATACAATTGTGATCTGAAAAGGAAATATTAATTTAAAACTCACACAGAAATTTTTTGTTAATCAAGCTTCAATTTTTTAAATGAAAATAATATTCTCATTCCAAATATTTTCTAACTGTTTTCCAGCAATCAAAAATATTTTTGTAAGCTTTTCAAAGACGTAGGAAGTCATGAATAGCTTTGATATCGCAATACAGTATATGGCACTTTAACTAGACATTCTATCATCAAAATGAGTACTAGCAAATAAATGATTGCTGAAAAGTTAGTTATAAGTTAGGCGTTTACATAAAATAATATTATTTTATACTTTCAAGTTTATTTCTTAAGAAAATTATTCAGCGAACCTTCACAATGAAACAATTAAAGAGAAAGTTATTTTGCTCAGGTAGTAAATTCTTTGATAAGGATAACATATTTTGTTGTTATGAACTATGAAATATAGCAAGTATAATAAACTTAAATAATTTTTAATCAAGAAAAGTTTTAACAGCAGTGTGTTGCTTATTTTTTCATCAATATATACACAATCGTTTTATCACTATAAATCGTTACATAAGCGCATGTATATAATCGGTCATGGGTATTGGCATGAAAATAGAAAATAGCAGCTTCTAAATATCTATTATAAAGTTTATTAAACATGAAGGTAAATTTTGACCTTTTTAAACAAACAATTGATTGGGACTATACTTCGGTTAGCTTGATCGGGTACAACTGACAAAATTCAATGTAGAAACTTTAATTCATTTATATTGACTACTTTTATCTAAAATTTGACATTTATTTACAAATTTTGTTTTAAGAAATGTGGTAATTTATTTATAATGCTAGCTTGGTATAAGTTAAGAAAAATACTTTATATTTTGATACTGAAAAAGTTCACTTTTAATAGTCTAAAATGTATTAAAAAAATCCAGATAAATATGCATTTGTTTTGAAATATATTTGCATTAATTTCAGTTGGTTCAGATACTCCCCTCCCCCAACAAAAGCTACTGAGATCATTTACTGCTTTTACATTTTTCCATACATTTTGAAGTATATTTTTAAAGATATATTTCAGAAACAAGCAATTGTCCCTCTTACGAAAATTATTTCTCCACAATATAGCCATTAGGAGATTACTAAATATATTCATTATTTAGGAATATTGAACTTATTTGTTTTATTACTGAAAGTATATGTTGTAGAAATATTTATATAATACAATTCCTTTCCCACAGATGACATTCATACCTTGAACTAAATTAAAACCTGGAGTTTGCATAAAAAAAATCATTCTTAAAATTAAAAAATCTTTTTAAGAATGATAAAATGTAAATCTAAAAAGTTTTCACATTTGAATTTAACTTTATAAATACCAAATTTAAGAAATCATAACAATTTCTGGTTAGATTTAAACATCTGTAAACAAAATAAACCATTTTAAATAAAAAAATTAACAAATTAAAATAAAATATTTGAAGTGTAATTTTGAAATTTATATATAATTATTCATATACAATATTTATTAATTAATGAGGCTTGGGTAGAATGGAGCCAAATCAGGTGTCGACTTCGCCACTCGACTGAACCACAAAATTATGTTAAGAGTGATTAATTAAAGATCATATTACATATCATAGTAAATTGGTTATGTGAGAAGCTTTTTCCTTAAAATGGAAAAAAGACGATCATATGCTACGTTAGAGATTGAAAAATTTGTTTCCTCTAAAAGATCGCATAGACACTCCATAATCATACTGTATTAATCTTAAACAGTGTAAATTTTCTGAATGTTGGACAATTACAATAACAGAAAATATAAAAGGATATTAAATGACTATATATAAATGACAAAAATACTTGTTAATGTGTGTATCGTAAAACATTTGTAACCATTGACGACAGTTCCTTTTGTTGTATTCTAAAAACTTAAATGAGGCAAATGAAGGATGCAATTAGCCTACTCCTGGGTTACATAATATTAGCGATATTGTTAACACACATGGTTTTCTTGAAATAATCAATAAAAACAAGAACTAGTTTTAGAAATGTGAAACTTATCACTAAAGTGAAGTTGGGTAGTTAATTTTATAACCAAGAAGCACTAATTTGTAACACGCATATTATTTTGAAAATTTTACTATATTTCTGCAATGCTACAGTTTATTCAATTATATTTAAAAAATGTAAAAAACTTAAACTGAATTATAATAAATTATTTCATTTATTATAATTAAACTTTTTTAAATATATTATAAATTATAAAAGATAATATTATATAATTTTTGATAACATACATTTTTGGTGATTTTAACAAAATGAAATTGTAAATTATTAAGTTCTTACAGCAATAAACGCTCTTATTAACTTCCGTTTGACTTACAAACTATACAAAGCCTCTACCAATAACTACTCATTTATCGAAATTTTTTGGGTATCAATTTATTTTACATTTTTAAATATGTATCAATTTTAGCATATAATTCAAACAATTAGAAGAACGCTAGCACAAAAAACTATTCAGAAATTAACTAATGATAAAACATTGCATTTAATATTTAAAACGACTAGTAACAATCTGATTTTAGTTCTTATGTTTAATGTTATTTCTAATCCATTAAAATAACGAAGGATTAATTTCTAAATGTTTTTTCAGCAATTATAATCTTGGTTTAACACTATTTTATTTTGCGATGCTGAATGTAAGTATCTAAAATTGTAATGGAGTTAAGCAACGAGGTTGAATTATTTTTTCGTAGATGCTTTCTTAAAATTGCATCGACCTCTCAGTCAAAAGTTAGTGCAAAACGTGTCACAAATATAAAGAGTGAAATAACATCACTCAATAATACGTATAGCAGATTCAAATTAAATTGCAAAGTAATTCTAACGGAGCAGTATGCACTAATTTACACCAGCCTGAAAAATTTGAAAAACAATGGGATTTATAAGCAGATTGGCATCAAATTGTAGAAAAACTCTTATTCTGATAAATGCAATGAATATTCAATTCAGTAGAAAAGTGATTCGTATGCAGATGTCAAGAAAAAGACAATGTCGCTGGAGGCATACCCTATTTGCAGTTAGCAAGCACAGAGCAAAACTGGAAAAGTGCAAAAGATTATTAGATATAAGCAGCATATTCAGAGCCCTTACATGTAATATGGTTAAAAACTGTTTATGCAATAAAATTATCGGTGAACTTAAGATCAGTGTAGCGCAAAAAAGTTTACAGATAACAAAAGTTTTTTTATAATCCACAAGTACAACTAAAAATATCTCAAAACTAGTGGATGATTTATATTAGATCGATACCAATTAGCGGGCAACAATGGTGTTCTGGCAACTACAACTGGCCTACTAATGGCAAAATAAAGTGTTAAGTGAGTGTTATGTGACCTAAAAGAGAAAGGTCGCATGTTAAAAGGGCAACCTTCAAATTCTGTATCTTGTGTATTGTTTAATTAATTAAGAAAATAATTGACTAGTGTAATTTGTGACACTGTCTGTAACAAATGGTTATTTAACAATGGAGAGATATTAAAGATATCCTGAGCAGTGTGCCTTATCCCCAAATTCGCTTATTAAAGCTCAAATATTGGATAACTCATAGTTATGGATGTTCATTTCATCGCAAAATAGATAAAAAAAAAAACCGGTATAGTTTTAAGAACTTATAAGAGAAAAAGCTTAGAAAAAAAATTATTTGAAATACAAATTGAAAACTGAGAAAAATCAGGAAAAATATTTCCATTTAAAAGAAGAATATAAATTGGATTGAAGGACACCATATCTTCAATGAAAATTCCATGATAGGAATGCAAGCAATTTATACTTTTCTATGAGAACCTGTTCTCTCTGATGTGCCATTAATTCAGATTTTGTTCCCAAGGAAGAATAATGCAAGGCTACATCAGTTAGGTAAGACTGAAAATCTATAAAATGGACAATCGCACCAGAATATATTAGCCAATGTACTTACCTGATGCAAATTTCAAAGAACATGTTTGGGATCCTTTCATTAGAAGCTTTTCACAACACTAAACAAAAAAGGATATTTATTGATGAATAGGCATTCTTACCTCAACAATCGTAAAAATAATCTGGTGTAAGGCGAATAGAGATGATAAATAACCAATGTTGTCTCTTATAAAAAGACCAGTATCTTCAAGCACATAATTGTTTGAATCAAATTTACTCTTTCATAATAGATGTTGTTTGCATTTTGTTTTGACTAGTTTGTATTCTGTATGACTACATGCATAAAAAACTTTTATATACCCTGAATAATGTTTTATGGGTTTACGACGTGTGTTACACACTAGTGTAATAAGCACATTTCTGGAAGCTCAACACAAGAATCAATTTTTTTTTTTACTGATCATTTTATAATCAAGTTTTTGAATGTTGAATTTTCCATATATTTTTTGCTAGTTATTCGTGTTATTTACAAAAAATGTACCTCACTTTGAAAAAGGAAACAGTTCTCACTTTAAAAATATTTGTAGTTTGCCAAGAAATTGGCTTTTAGTTGACACTGAAAAATACCACATGTACATTTAATATATGATTCATACTTATTTGATTATACAATGTAATCGTTTGAAAATTTTATTACTATCTAAACTTTTTGTGATAAAGAGTTTAAATTATTATCAGTTTTTAAACATAAATAATTCATCTTTCATCTTTAAAAGTCTTGAAACAAAGAGCAGACAATGCAGAATATTTCATGCACCAAAATATATTTGCATGTGGAAGTAAATAAATTTAGACAAAAATAAGCGATGAAAGGTTCAAAACATTCAACTTACATTCGGTATCGTGCACAGAATATTCCCGTCAGGCCAGAATCTTATCATAAATAAATTATGCACCTTTTTTCAAACAACACACCTATATATATAATTTATTGCTGTGAATATGTTCCTATATTTCATCCCAAAGTACTACAATGCTAATTTTCAAGACAGAAGCTGTTTTTTCAACATGATTAATACTTTTAACAAATGAAAAAACACTAAATGCCACAATAATGTTTACAAGTTATCTTATTTTTCATTTTAATTCTTGATTATTTTTATTATTTTTAAAATGAAAAAGTATGAATTTTCTTTAATATTTTATCTTCATTTTCATATTTTTAATTTCATTAATTTTAAATATAACTTGAGATACCTTTAATTATAAGCCCAAATAAACTTACATAATTTAAGTATAATTTTATTCCAGTTTTCAATACAAACTTGAAACATAGATGGCAGCACTATTCTATAATACTGTAAAATAACTATTTTTATTTTTAAATTTTTTCAACTTTATCACTACATTCTGAACTATTTCTTATAATTAATTTGTATCATATTTATGGATATTATTATTAGCTATTATTGATATTATTTGCATACATTAACTTTTATACTGAATGATTTTTAAAAACACTTTAACTAGTTTTCTTCGATTTCAAACATGATCCATACATGTGATCTTAGTCAAATTATTTCTTTTATATAATTTAAATTTTCACCTACATTTTTTATTTTAATTGTCCTTTAATTAATTTTAATTTGTAGATTTCATTACTTGTCTTATTTTACAAAACTTCGGGTTTATTATTATTTTACATATTTTTTTTCTAGAACAGCTTTCCCAACCATCGCGTATCATTGATGGTACATGAAAAGTAATCAAAAATGTGAACATAAAAAAATTAAATTATAAAATTATCATGAAAAAACGTTTTTCCTAATATAATTCAAAAAACTTATTTTTATTAATTAAATCATGCAGTAAAATGTTAATATGTACTGTCGATCGTAAATCCGGTAGTCGATATCATCATTATTATTATTATTTTTTTTTGGAGTGCACTTTTAAATTTAGTCATTAGTCATGCACTTTCATTCCCTTCACTGTTCGGTTTATAAGTGACAGGTTATTGTTTGTGCTCTCGTCTTTGTTTATTAAGATTCATTGATCTCCGTTTTGATTAAGTCTTTTAATAAGATCAGTGATTAAATACCGGCACGTGCCACCAGCCACCATCTCAAACAAAACAAGAACAGTAATGTAGTGCCGAGTTCTACAAATGACTGGTCCGAAAATTCGTTCTATAACTTTGAAATCGTGGGTAGTCTTGAATTCTTCAAAAAAGCGTCAAGAGAAAAATTTTATGATGAATAGATAAAATATCGATTTTCATACATTGTTGACAAAGATTATCCTAAGCTCAAATGGGAGAGCTTTTAAATGGATGGATGAAAATCATCCTGCATCCAACCACTTAAAGGATAATGAATGTGCAGTACATGTTAGTTATCGTATTAGTTATCATATGGGCAAATACGGTTAGTTACCAAATAGGAGAATAATTAATTTTTCCTCCTATAAGCTCCCTTGCTTATGACAGACCAAAAATATGTCCAAAAATGTATTGCATTCTTCTGTCAATCAATACAGGTTCGAGAAGAATTCACGATATATCCAAGGATGTTGAGGAAACAGTGAGAGAGAAAAAAAATATAAATTTTTCTCAATTTAAGAGTAGATGAGACCACAGATGAAACAAACAATGGTGCATTGCTTGTTATTGCTAGGTACACCAAAGAAAATTAATTTGACAAGAATCTTATATTTAGTCATTTTCTATTCACACGCACAAAGGAGTGAAGAAATATTTAAAGCTATCGTTAATTATTTTATGCTGAAAGTTGGTCAAATTATTGTGGATTGTGTACTGAAGGCGCCACACAAGTTAAAGTCAGATTTATATATTGATCTTCACGAATATATCTTAAATGTAGCTCCTGATATAATTTGGAGACACTGCTGTATCCACAGGCAAAATCTAGTAAAAAGCGCCTTCCATAAGAATTGAAACTCTTTATAAACAATTTACCACATCATTAAGAAAGATAAGCTGCACAAAATCAAGAATTTTTAAAATTATAAGAGATGATTTATGATGAGTCTTCATATTTCTCTATTTTTACATACAGAAGTGAGATCGCTATCTCGTGGTAAGGTGCTAACTCCCTCATCCGAATTAAAACAAGCAGTTTTTTTAGACACTCCTTTTGATTTCTATTCAAAATTGCATTATTTTAACTGGTTACAGGGGCTTGCATATTTATTTGATACTTGTTTTTGCAAACAAATAACTTAAATTTGACACTTCAGAGTAATTCAATAACAGACTTTAATATTAATGATAAAATTGGAAGTATAACTAAGAAATTAGGTTTTCAGAAACAGTGAATCGAAAATAATCTCTTTTTTTTCAATTGGAAGCATTCGAAATTCTTAATTTTTGTTTGAAAATAAGGTTAGTTTGCTTCAAAATACACGGAAAATTTAATAATAGCACACTTAATAGGATTAAAATTTTCGATCATGGAGCGTTTCAAAACCCGAAAAAAAAAATTATACACAATCAATTCAAATCTCTTTAATAAAGAAATTTGAGAAAATGCTACATCATTATCAATAAAAAATAAAGAAAATTTAATATAATTATCATACGACAGAGCTTTACGAGAAGAAGTTAAACACAATCTAATTAATTTTTGATTAAGCATTGATAAAGAATGAATGAGAAAGTTCTCAAATTATTATTATCATTTAGTATTACGAAATCAGTAGAGGGAGAAAGCTTTTTCTTTATAAATGTATTTTTTCTTGAAAAAAATATCGAAACAAACTGAACTTAGCTGTAGAGTTAAGGGTATACTTCGCATCTTCTGTTGAACCTGGTATCAAAATATGTTCGACGAAGCAAGCACAGAAGTCTCAAATTTATTACATAAAAATATCTGACTAAAAGAAAATATATTACTTTTTATAATTTTGTGATTTTATTAGCATTTTTTAGTAAAGGAAATATAACAAAATAGCAGATTAAATTGAAACTTTAGACCAATACATGTTTCAATGAGTTTATAATCCGAAATTATGTTTAGGTGAGCTTCAACATAATTTGTCTCATTATGTAATGTGAATACATGTGTGTGTGATCGTCCCTATAAAGTTTATAATTTTTACGAAACAGTATACTTCAGCATGATGAGCATCCAAGTGGTAAAGGAGCCAAAAAATGCTGGGAAACGCTGCTCTAGAGCACAGGTCCAATCACAACATCCAATTCCCTTTTAGCAGTTACTAAAAATACACTCTTTTAACAGTTTGGATTCTGATTAGAAGAGGTGTGTGTTCTTTTCTAATTTATAATTTTCTATGTATTTAAAATGCATGCGAAACATTAAGTACTTAATTCTAATTTTTAGAAAAAAATATATATGAGGTAATTTTCTATGAAAACGGTATTAAATAATAATAATTTTCAAAGTTTGTTTGTTTGTCGCTCAACGGTCATTTTTTGCACACGAGGGTAATTAGACCGGCATCTATTGTTTAAAGTGGATTCCGAACCACTAAAAACATCCATGTCCAAGGTGGGATTCGAACCCACGAACTGTTGAACCGAAGGCAAGAGCGATAACCATTCGGCTGCCAGCTCGGCAATAATTTTCAAAGCTATAATACATGAGAATAAAAGAAAGTAAAACAACCCATTAGTTCAATAAATATATTTTATAAATAGCTGCTTAATTATAAGCGAGAGTTTAACATTTATGGTCAAAAAGTTTTCACCAAAATATTTGAAGAATATTTCCTAGAATATTATTATCCTTCATAAGCTGGCATACTTCTGATTGAAAAACATTTTCCGATTATTTAAATTTTTGCATTCATTTCGAATCAAAATCAAATGTTCTCAGAACACAATGCAAACCTTGGGTTGTTATATGTAAATCTAAAAGTACTGGTAACTGGTACTAACTGGTAACTGAATGATCAGTCACTGATCATTCAGTTACCAGTTAGTAAATTATGCAGAATGATGGGTTCGTAATGAAGAATACGGAGAAATATATATATAAATAAATGAAAAATTTACAGCACTGTTGTAACCTCCAAAAATGCTAAATATTTGCAAAAGAGATTCAGTTATTAAACCAAAATATATAAAAAAAAAAGAATTAGAAATTATTTTTTACATCTAATTACTGTAATTATTACTTCACTGTCAAAGCAGTCATGTATAAATAAATGTTTTAAAAATATTTATTACAAAATAATCATTATCGAATAATTTTTTTTAACTAAAAAGTTTTTTTAGAAAATTTAAAATTTATTCTAAAGAAAAATTAAAATTTTTACAAAAACATTAAACTGATTACTACAGAATGCTTTATAATAATAGAAAGCACTACATTTAAATATCACTAAAAATATATTTTAAATTCATAGGAATAGTTGTAATACATATCTACAAAGTGGTTGAATAAACATTTATTTAACTTAGGTAGCTCTCAAATTCAGACTCAATACTTGAAATTTAAAGTTTTAAAAAAATCATAGGGCGTCTTTTTATTAATAAAATAAATTAAAAGGAATTGAAAATAATTTAGTTTTCAGTTGTAATTTGGATTGATTTAGTGAAGTGCAAAATGCTAAAAAATTGAGAATTACTGAGTTAATTTGTCTTCATGTAAAAGAACATTATTGAGTAAAACAAAAATAAATAGATTCGCTACAAAAAAAATTAAATCTTTTACATATAATTTTCATATTTAAAATCGCACACACGATTAAAATTTGATTTGATTTGATCAAGAAAAAAGCTTTTACGAAAGCTACTTTATTTGAAAAATCAATGGTTATTTTCCAGTAAAGAAAAAACTTTTTTTGTCGCTAATTTGAACAGCATACCTTTCACGCAGATACTTTACTCTGACCCTAACTTATATGTAAAAATTGAAATGGTCTAGATATGCTTATACCTCTTGGATTCTATCAGAAGATGCATGCTTTCCAATGATTATATTTTTAAGTAACCACCAAATGTAACGACTTGTGAAGCATTATAGTTAAGCACCGACGGTAAACTAAAAGTTGAAGTTTGAATAGCTAAATATTACATTTTACGAATCTTTTTACTTTCATTTTACGAATCATCACTTTTTATCAAATTTCTTATATCGTTCATTAAATTGAAAGATTTTATACATATTCTATTTTAATAAGCTACACTGAATTGAATTATGCGGAAGAAAAGGATTTGTTAAATTGAATTTTTATGAAAAAAATTATAAATGACTGAAGTGAAAATGATGTAAAATAAATGACCCATAAACAAAATGATGTTACTGTAAGTAGCATATAAACTTAGTTTTTAAGCTAAAAAAACGTTGTATTTTGACATATATAGATTGGTGTTCATATGATCATATGATTAGTGTTTTGACAAGGCGAGTCTAGAGGCATCAGAACATTCACAGTGCATAGTCATCTAGAATTTCTTATAAATAATGGACAATATTCCCTTGTCATAAAGGAAAAAACCTGGAAAACTCCCGAAACTTCATCCAGACAGAAGTGCAATATCCATCTTCCACTGTTCATTAATGGCTGGGATTGAACAGACATAATTGGCATAAGGCAATAAAGCATCTGTTCCATATTATCTTTCAGGAATCAGCCAAGATAATGCGTTATATTCACAAGTCACAAGAGAGAAAACCAGGAAAACATTCAGACACACGTTACGACAAATGACTCCGCGGCAGCAGAGAGAAGTAGGCTGCCCTTGGCACTTATTTACACAACATCGATTCTATATTATCGATACTAAACCAGGAGCTTGCAATCCGAAGAGCCCCGTGTTAAATTGGGCTACAATGTGATCAAAAACCAGGATGGTAGGAGCGAACTTTTTAGCAATACTTACATTCTTTACCATGTGCAAGCATTTACACATTTTTAGGAAAGCTATTTAGTATATTAAACAGAATAACAATAAAAAGCAGTTATCACCATCATTAAAAATTCAGAAACAATACTGTCACAGAAAATGCAATTTAAAAATTGTATGTATTGTTTTGACGATATCAGTGATGAAGGAATTCTTTCTGATGAGAATATTCTCTGAATTTTGCAATGAATTTGGGTTTCCAATAATAAATAACTGGAAAGATTTATTTCAAATATTTCACAAATTAATTTTTTTATGAGAAGAAACAGAATTATTTATATATACTTATTCTACGTGAAGAACTTTTTTCCCAAAATTTTTTTAGATGATATATACATCAATTATTTTTGAAAAGTCATTTAAAACTTTTTTCGGATGTTGTGTTGTAGATTTTGGAAACACTAAACTAGAAACGTATTCAAATTTAAACGCATCCCTGTAATTAGAGAAATTGAAATTTTTCAGCTCCTATTCGAAAGATTTTTGCAATATTAAGAAACAAATCTCAAATATATATTATTTAAGATTAAAAAAAATTATCTAGCATATCTATTAATTCCTTTTTCTTAAGATCAACAGAATTATTTTCCTTTTCGTGCACCATATAATGGTAAGATACAAGAATTTTTGTTTATACAAAATGAAGCATGGAGAATACTTGTCAAAGCATTCCTTCACATAAGCAAATTGATTTCATTCAAAGTAACTATAAGTATGCTCGCCAGACGTCTCGGTTTGCAGACAAAATCCTGAAGTCCTGGCCGTTTACTTCACATCTCGGTAAAAATTAATTTTATAGATGACCAAAAAAAAGTATAAAGATAATAAATTGTGAAAGATTATTTAGAATAACTTGTCATTTATTTCTGTTCTGTAATAAGTGAAAACCACGGAAGAGGATAGTTTGCTTATGAGTAATATTGTCATCATGTGTATCGTCTTGTCTCGCCAATCCTGACCATGCACGAAGTTGTGTTTGCTAAGGATATTTGCAGTCGAATTGGAAAAAGCAAGAGACTACCAAAGATATGATTATTCCAAATTAAGAAAAATGGCTCAGGCTGTTAGGTCATGTGAAGGAGAATCCCATAGCAGTTCCCAATATGATCAAGATTGTTGAGTTTGCCTTCTGCTTTCTCGGAACACCAATGGGGAGTATTTTCTTTGATGAACAACCCATGGGCAAATGATAAAGATTTAATGAAGAAAACTATGGTAAGCGGATTAGTTTGCGATTTACGATTTACAAGGTTTTTACGACCAAAAAAAAATACTTTCTAAAAAAAACTGGTTAGTGATAAGTAATATACATGTAAATACCACTCCAAATTTTATTCTTCATTCAAAATGTTTCTTCTTCTAGTGATTCATAAGCGTTACGGTGTCGGAAATGTTTAAATCTATGTGCTTGTCATTCATTATATTTATACGCTGGTGGGGAAGAGGCAAGATTCCGGTATGGTTGATTGGTTTGTTTGTCGCTCAACGGTCATTTTTTGCACATGGGGGCTAATTAGACCGGGACCTACGGTTTTAAAGTGGATTCCGAACCACTACAAACATCCATGCCCAATGTGGGATTCGAACCCACGAACTGTTGAACCGAAGGCAAGAGCGCTAACCATTCGGCTGCCAGCTCGGCGCAAGATTCCGGTGCCCCGGCTAAACATTTCAAATATTTGGAAAGCTTAACTATAAGAAATATGTAGTCAATGTTAACATTAATATATCGTTTTAAATATAAAATTATGCTCCCTAAATTAAAAACTGAAATGCACAATTGAACAGTATATATGATACTTTTAGCTGATTCTTAAGCATTTTACACCACTTTTTTTTTTTTTTTTTTTTTTTTTTTTTTGCTGACAGCAAATTTTTTTTCTACACACATTCCATATTTACCATAATTTCATTCCATTTTAAGTAAAATTATGATTAAAAAAGTTTAAATAGTTTAATGCAATCCAATTATTAAAATTTTCAACTTATTTTAGTTGAAAATTTTCAGGTTGTATAAAAAGCAAAATTTATTATTCATTTAAAATTTAAATGAATTCTTCCTTTTGCAAAAATATTTAAATATTCATATGATAGATGAGTGAGCCTAACTATTTTGAATCAAATGTTTGTAGTGCATTGTGTTCCGTTTAAAATTGAACGGTATATAGGATTTTAGATCATTATAAAGCAAATATATTTTTAATAAAAACATTTAGAAAAAATTAAATAAGTATAATAGAAATTTGAGGTCTATATTATAAATTCACAGAAATATATGTAAAAGAAAAATTAAACAAAAGAGGGAACATGTTAGAACTATACGTTTTACAGATTTCTTCATTTGTTATATATGAATCTACTAAAACTTTTCCCCAATTCATATAATGGGTATTTGAAAAACGTTTTGGAATAACTTAGAGCTTTAAAGTATCAATCATGTAATCATACGTAAGCCATAAATAAAACATAGAATTTAAATCATTTACAGCTGTTAAATTAATCATTAATGATTCCACTACCCTGTATTGCAACAAAGTATATAAATCAATAAAATGATCTAAAAGTTCTCAACTTTTTCATTCATAAGTATCATCAACTTCTAGAAAAGCCCCATTTTTTCCCTCGTACGTTTATTCTTGTCAGATAATCAATAATTTATTACACCTATTTCTTGTTTTTCATGTGGCCCGGGTAAGTTCAATAGTTCGAGTCCTGCCTCAGGCGTAAATGTTTGCAGTGACTCGGAATCAACTTTAAACCGTGGGTCCCGGTCGAATCAGCCCACGAGCGCCGAAAGTGGCCGTAAAAGGGTATTGAACTCTTAAGCAATTGTCTTAGCAAACTAAAACCGGTATAAATAACATTTTTGATTAAATATATATTTTTTATTTTTACCTTTATCGATATTATTTTGGAATACCTCTAACCAGCTTGCTGCGTCTTCATAGGGAGGCACGTATGAGATTGGGAAACCATCTTAAAGTTTCCACATAAAGTTTTAAGGAAATAAAACGTGTTCAGTTTTAGTGACAAAAATAGAAAAAAAAAAATCTCTCTTGAAATAAACATTCGTTAACTTAGTTTTTTTAATGTTTTTGCCGTCAGAAAATAGTTCAAAATTAAAACCGAATGAAATGGTTTAAAATTAGTTTTTTTACGTACGTTTCTTCTCGAGACATACAGTTTGGACCGTCACAACTTGTTGGCGTACAATTTATTTTTGTTGTGAGGAAACTATTTTATGAAGTGTTTTTGCGCAGTAAAAAATGACACCCTCATTCAATACTTACACGAAGAATTTTAAATGTGCATGCATATTATTATTTTTGAAAGTTTATAATTTTTTAATCCCTTATCAATAATTCCACTAGTTGTGTTTTTAGATTTTTTTCGTAGAAAATTTTATCGAATATTTATTGTTATTTCTAATTTAACGAAACAATGATCATTAATAAAACTAAAATTTTGTAATAACAGAATTCTATAATAAAATATATTTGATTTTTATTTTTAAAAAAAAGTGGTAAATTAAGAAAAATAATTAAAAACATAGAACTTTTACATGGAATATGATGATAATTGATGTAAAAATTAAAGTCATCTCATTTATGAATAAAATTTGTTTAACATATATTAAAATTTTATAAAATAAAACGAATATTTTTAATACAATAGACACAGGGATCATAAGGAGATATATAACAAAGCCAAAAAGAATGTAATTCACAAAAACTATCAAAATATTTAAATTATATACCTTAAAGATGATTAAATAAAGTGTGTTTTTGCATAATTAAATCTATAGATTATTAAACTGACAAAAATATTTTTAATATGTATAATAGATTATATTATGAAAGAGTAAAATGTTTTTTTTTTTTTTTTTTTGTCATTTAACGGTCACATTTTGCACATTAGCTCTAATTGGGCTACAATTTAAAATGTATTTCGACCATTAATAATGTCCAAATTAAAAATGGTTTGGTTCTCACTCAATAGTTATTATTATTATTATTTTTTTTTTTTGCAATGAGGGTTAATTGGAACGAAATCTAAAGTTTAAAGTAGATTCCAAACCATCTAAAAAAATCTAAACTGAAAGTAGGAATTGAACCCATGAACTGTTCAACGAGGATCAAAGGGATAACCATTCGGCTACTAGCATGGATCTAAGTCAGAGGCGGGTATCGAATATCCGAACAGTTGAATTGAAATCCAGAGCGCTAACCATTCAGCCACCAATAAGGCGCAAGCCGAAATTATGAGACTCCAATGAAACTTAACACAAAAAACAATACATACTCTGACTAATTCAATATTTCCCGCAAACGAAACTGCACTCAACTAAAACTTACTACAGCTAAAAGTTATAATTATTAGTTGTGTCATTTTTCAAATTATGTTATAAAAACGATAAATGATTTAGACATTTTATGGATTAAAGAGAATTATAATATTACGATGACACTAAAAACATTTCAGACAAGAAAAATAAAGGTTCTTGACAACCTTTATTAATGGAAATATTCTATGAAAAGACGTTTATGTTTGAGTAAAATCAAACTTAATACAGTAAAATCTTGAAATATAAATGTCACATTTTCTTTTTCTTATTGATACCTTATTTTAATCTTACTGTCAAGGTGTGGACACCTGGGATAGAATTCTCTAAATTTTTGCATCACATCAGTCAAGGGATATTAGGATTTGTTTAGTTAGGAAAAGCTAGATCAAGGATCGATCACACAACCTTAACTGTGGTAACCTTATAAGAATACTACAGCAGAAATGAAGCATTTTGCCAGAATTGATGTAATTTAAGGAAAGCAAAATGATAATTATTAAAACTCAAAAATAGGATGAATCACGGAATGTGATTTAAATATTAGTTTTTGATATATTTATTTATCAAAAATTATAACAATGACATGGGCTTAGATCTATTTTAAATTTTTATGCAGACAAAATTTCCAAGAGTTCAACACTAATTAAAGTCCTTTTATTCTATTTAATGAAATGATACACATGTCTGTGTTATTTATCATGTTTTCAATATTTCATGCACGAAAATTGTCAAAAAATTAAGAATAAGAATTAAATACATAAGAACACTTTTTCATTTCTCAATCAATCATTTATTTCAAGAGAAATTCTCCCCAATATAACATCAACACAAATATGGAGACGTTGGGTTATAAATGAGAACTCTAATATTTTGTAAGAAATCATGACGATTTTTTTAAATAATGCACAATTACCGTCACAATTGCGATACCATTGAAATCAAAATACAGTATCATAGGACATATACATACATAATAAAACAAACAAGTCATTGCACTTTCAGGAAATTTTGAAGCGTAGATCCTGAGAAAAAATTTGCCAGAGGAATCAATACTAGAAACAAACAAAAAAATTTCCACCTGGAACAAAATGTCGAGCAAATACTGGGTGTCCTATAATACATGGGTACATACATAGCGGTACAAGAGAGCCCCCAACTATATCTACGGTTAACAGGTTTGGAATACTAGTCTATCAACAAGCACCTCAAAGTTCTGAACCACAATCAGAAGACGAGGTCACACTTGAGCTGGTATTCTCTTCTCCACATTCACGGCTTACCATCGGAAGGGCTTTGGACCTCACAGATTAACGTGGATACTTCTCCAACTTACGGAACTCCAGTTATCCAGTGAGGGAGAATGTGGTCATCCTCCCAGAGTCGCTGTTCGCGCCAAACAATGTTTCATTTTGTTGATCTTATGGGAAGCGGCATGAAACTACTGAGCCGTTGACCATACATGGGTACATGGGTATTTTAACATTATAAAACAAACTATTCCCTACAATGGCTGGAATGTGCTGGTGGTATAATGATCGTCCACAAATGACCCGATATTTTCAGTTGACGAGATTAGGAGACCAAGCTGGCCGAAGCAACATCCAAATGTTTCATATAAATGCAGGCCAGTACAATACAGGCAACATGCAGTCAAGAATTATTCTTCTAAAACGCAAGTTCAAAGAAGAGGCTTTAGATACAGAGCAGAATCATAAATTCAAACGCATGTTAACGCTGTTCAAAGTGTCTACAATGCGAACAAGCAGGGATCTGGATTGTACCCAAAGGCATTCCATGTTACTACAAATGATAAGCTAGAATAACGATGTTAAATGAATGCTGCCAATGTGCATTCTCCATAATGTCAAACATAAATGCAGCCACCACGATACAATATACGGAAGTCAGATGCAGTATACAGTTTCATCCGACATGCTTTCAAATCATACAATTTCTTGAATTAAACTTAATGAAACGATAGTACGACCATTTAAGGTTACTTTGTATTCCCGATTTAGTGTTTGAAATGGGCACATAGGTCTTGCACTGCGTTATCTATGAATCAGGAGCATTATCGATACCATATTTAACAGTCATAGGATTTCACAACAGCAGTAGTAGGATAAACCGCGGTCTTGAAAAGTTGAAATTTGACTTCAGTCGGTCAAAAGTGTGGTAACTATCTTTCTTGCAAGAGGCATAACAAGGTTAGTTGGTTGGGTTTGCTGGCACAAGGCCCAAAAAGGACATACTGTGGCAAAAAAATAAACTTTTTGTTAAATCATTATTTTTGAAAACCCAAACAACATTAAAAAGCATTATAAGAAACAAAAATATGTGTATATATAAAAAAGGCATAACTTTCTCAATAAATAATGTTTATATATAAAGACCATTTCCGTACAAAAAACCAACTGTAAATCGTTTCCTTTTATGCACATTATAAATATCACTAAGGCAGCTAGTTTAGCATAAATGCGTCAAAATTTAATCATTTGCTAATCGCAGTTATAGAAGTATCACGGGCACGCGTGCTACCCTATTAGTACAGTTAATGGTCAGTATTGCATTTTAACTTATTTTCAGGAAAAAAAACTGGACAGCATTAATTGAGTCATTTGAAAATTAAGTGTAGTCAACTTGCATATCTTAAGTTATTTAAAAATTTCGTAAATTAGATAATATTAAGACATTCTTGCTAATAAAAAATGCTGCTTAATAAAGGCTCTTTAATTTCCTTTAAATAGAGAGAACACTTTAAAATTTAATATAATTAACAATATTTTAATGATTTACAACTACTAATGTTGCAACAGATAAATATAAAATGTTTCTTAGATTGTTAAACTACATAAAATTGAATTCTCTCCTAAAATGTCTGCTACTTAAAAATTTTTAACGAAGATTAAATGCAGAAATACATATCTTCATTTGCATAAAGTAAGATAATCAATTACGTGCCTTAAAATAAACTGAATTCACAAATATTTTTGGCAGAAAATGTACAAAACGCTACGAAGGAGATTTATCTCACGCTAAAAAAAAGTAAGGAATCACTTAAATGAACCTTTTTTTACTGAAGTAAAAACACAGCATTTCAGAAAATTCATGCACCATTTCAGAACATTTAATCAATAAGGCAACTTATTGTTTTTGCATTAGTAAGATAAAGTTTAAATATATTTTTATATAAAATATTTGTAAAGTACATGAAGTTTTTTTTTTTTTTTTAACTATTTTTTGAAAAGCTAAAATTTTCTTATATATTAAAAATTATTTGTTTTTTAATTTATTGCAGAAACTAAAGCATTTTGGATTAGAATATGGAAAAGAATTAACATGTTAATATTTCTAAGCAATATACAGGAAAAAAAAGTTATGAGGCCTATGAGAACAAATCGAGACAAAATGAAATCCATAAAGTAAAACCTCAAATCCTAGAAAACACCATACTACTCAAGACAATGTTAAAAGAACTAAGCACTCCTTATCACTGAGTGTAGCAAATATATTTTTATATTAAAATTTTCCCTTTTATCACCTGACTATATCATTTCCCTAATTTACGTTTAAGCAAGTTGGTAGCTGAATGCTCTTTAGGATGAAGTTTATGGGTTTGATACCAAACTCGGGTATAAATGTTGTAATGTTTTTGAATCCACATTAAGCAATAGGTCTCGATTCAGTTAGTCGTTGAGTATAAGAAAAGAACCAGAGAGACAAATCTATTTAACTATAAATGTGCAGTGTTTTTAAGTAATAACACCATTTATAATAAAAAAACAGCTTCCATATTCTTTACATATTCATTTTTTATAAAAAGAATGTGATGGCTAATTTTTTAATCAAATCTTTGTGATTGCAGTTTTATTTAATGAAATTTTCCATTAGTGTGATGAGTACTGTTCTCTTCCTTATTGGCACTACAGCCCAGGATGGGTCTTAGCCAATATCCTCCGGACAGCTGTCCTTGACTTTATTGATGAGTACTGTTCACATGGCGAAAACCTGGAAAGTATCAAAATTTAAGGCGCTCTCTATCTGTAACACCGATAATGATCTGGGAGGGATGCATTTTGATCATGATGAAAAGTATAAAAAATTAAAAGCCATATTTTTCATCAAGAATCCGAACAAGATTCAGAAAAAAAAAAAAAAAACCCACACACACAGTAGAATTATATATTCTATCTGTTATTTATAAGGGGATGAAAATATAATCGTAAGTACATTACATATAGAATGAAAATTGCATCTAACAAATAGAAATGAAATGAAAATCTAAACGGATAATTGCATCAGGCGAAATGAATTGATAGAAGGCATTAAACTTGTTCTATGTTTGACCGTCTCGGAATTGTGATAGATCGAAAAATGCGCCACTTTTTCAATTCAGGTAAAGAAACAAACCGAACATGTTAAGTTTCTGAAAGAATTATACGTAAAATAAAACACACATTTAAAAAAAGTACAAGAAAGGACAATTCTGTAAAGACGCACAGTAATCCAGGCAACAGTGGCAAACATATCGATGTCTTACAGGAAATAACCGCAATGAGTACATCACAGATTTTAATATTCTTGAGTACAATCTAAAGAAAATAGCTGAAGGAAAACTATGTACGTGCAGTATGCAAACTTTTTCAGTGATAAAATTAATTAATTTTTATCTTCAATCTGAAATGTAAAAAAAGTACATATATTACTCTAATATGAAACAAATAATATAAATAACAAGAACTAATGGATTTTTCTCGAATTTTTATAAGCCAAGTAATGATGAGTACTCGTAATATGATATTCATTATTAATAATAAATTTATCCAAATAATCAGCTTCAAAAAATTATGATTTATAAAAAACAAAGCCATATTTGCAACCCATATATAATTAATTTATGTAACTTAATTATCTTTTTATAAAAGTTTTACCAAAAAAAATTTTTTTTGTTGGTTTAAAATAAAAATATTAATATTAACGCAGATTCAATGTAATGGAAAAGTAACTTTTTATCAGATTACAGTAAAAATTTACATTTAAATTAAAATTATCCAGGTTAGAGAGAAATTTAAAACTTTAAAGATTAATATTCATATCGATTTAAATATCTATATTTGGAAAAAAATGTAAATTTAATTTAAAATTTGAAGCCTTAGATAAAAGAAAATAGTAATTATTAAATCAAGCTTTTTTGCACAGGAAAATTACTGACACGTGGCCCAGATACTTGTTAAAATAAAACACAAAAGAAATATAAAACCCTAAAATATACGATCGGGAAATCAATTATTGATAATATGTTTCACCAAAAATGACATTCATAAAAGTAAGGATCTGAATATCGTACAATGAAGTTTTCGAGACAACTTGGTTTATATCTTTAGAACCATACTTTTAAACATTGGCTAAGAGACATCCGAGTCAGTTCTTTTGTATAAACCCCCATAATTTATCAGCAGTTATGGACGAACATGCATAACTGCTACGGCTTTGGATCGCGACTTTATCACCATAATCTTTGGTTTGATCCAGAATCAAACTTGTGGTTACAAGACTTGAAAACCTTTACCAACCACTGCAGAGATAGCCGTGAAAAATGAAAGTCACAAGGATTCTTACTAGTTGGTTGGTTGAGTTTTATGGCGCCAGGTCCAAAGATGGACATGCTGCGCCAACAAGGATTCTTACGATGAAAACACATTTTTTTGTTTCGTAAATCGACTGATAGAATTGAGAGAATTTCTTTTCTTATTAATGCGAGAAAATTTTTTGGAAAGTCATTTTTTTAGACATTCAGAATAAAGGAATGGAAAGAAAGGAAGTGTCCTACCTGGAATGGCCCTTGGAGTACTGGTAACCACTGTCTCGAACGACTTGCCTCGCCAAAGGAAAGAGCTCGTCCCTGCGAGTTAGGAGAGCAGGAATGTGCTTGCAGATCTGCGCAGCGGCTTCATTCACCGACACCTGGAACCATTCCTTTGGCATTATTGTACACTACTTTCAATAAAATTATTACATACATTTCCCCAATATTATACACACACTTAAACATAATTGCATTCGTACATGAACATTAATACATGACATAATTGACAAAGCTTAATAAGTGCACGAGCGAACATATTTTTAAGATTCAAACCATACAAAATTAGCATATCATGGATGGATTACGGTTTTTGGATATAGCACTCTAATACACGGATTTAGATTTTCAAACAAATAGCAATTTTCAACGGAACAGCAGATCATATCTAAATTTTCGAAACATGAATATAACACAGCTCATATTTTTTGCATCCTATTTTTGAAATATTAGAAAATTATCCTTTTATTTTCCTATATTTAATCATTAGTAAATCTTACTGTAAATATATATCACAATTATTAATCTAATTACTTCAATGTTTTGTGAAGTACATTTAATATACATTGGCAAATATAAATGAATTTTTTTAAAATAAATTTCCTAACTTATTTAGAGAGTAGATGAATATAAGTTAGGAAATAAATTTTAAAAAAGCAACGATTAAGTTTTTTTGTTTGTTTAGATTTCGATTATTACAAAGTATAAAATAATCGATTTTTTCATCAACAGTGATTTAAAATAAGTTAAAGTAGTTTTTAGCTCAAATAATGAGTAAAATATTGTTTTGTGTTTATCGCAGTTTGCTTCTATACAAAAAAGGAGCAGTATTTTGTGATTTTATTGTATTTTTTCCGCTTTAAAAAAATTCAAAATGCCTAATGATATGACTTACAATCTTCATGCACAAGTTTTAAAAATAAACTAAATTTCTATGCAGTGAGTATTATTTTATTTCAACTCTGAGATGAATTGAAGTAAATACTTCGAGTATAACTGTAAATCAATAGATACATGGATTATTTTTGAAATACACAGTAATGAACTATTTTCGATATAATAACATATAACCTATACATATTTTCTATACATATTTTCGATATAACCACCATTTGAAACAGATAAGTTTGACATTTATTTTTGATATTGAAATATTTTAATTAATTAGTAAAATAAATTAGGTGAAAGAAGATTTATATAATGAGAAATTTTATATTACACATCCAAGATTTTAAAATAACTTGATTTAATTAAGTTAACAAAATCAGTGCTATGTATGGAAGTTCTTATAAGAAAACAATAAAATGAATTTATATCTAGCTTTTAGATAAAGTCTATAATCAGAAATAAACTTGCATTATGTAATTTGTTGAATTTGAACCGATAGCTCTATTACACCCCTTTATTCAGTATATTTTATGAAAAAACTAAAAAAGCTAAATCAAAACTAACTTCCAACTGAGCCACTATTAATTTTAAGCATATGAAAAAAAGTTTTTCAGTCAGTAAAGTCAAACATGGGGCCACCGAAAAGAAACCTCCAGAAAACGCTTGGAAAGAAAAAAAATGGGGAGAAAAAACATTGTGTGAAAGTTATTGTGGAAGAATAACTGGGGGTCCCGTCATAAAATTTGTATGGTAGCCCATATTTTATGGTGGTTGTAGTCAGGTGCTACGCGATAGGGTTTCCTTTCAATCTATGAAAAGTTACTTAATAAAAAGTAATTCACATATTGTTTATCAACAGTTGCTCAGCCTATAAAAATTGCGGTTGTGAAGGATTTTCAAAGCTTAACAATCTTTGTTGTTATGATTTGAAACAATGACCCCTTTCATAAATGATTTTAAATAGGAAGCATTAAAAACTTATTTTAAAGTGCTATTAACAATGAAGCTGTTCACTTATTTTAATTGGTTTATCAGATTAGTTTGAGCCTGAATTCTGATTAAAATTCTGAAATTAAAAAATTGCAGTAATTTTTTTAATAAGGCTTTTGACAAAATATTCGATGTATATTTAATTGATTAGACTGTAAAAAGCTGAATATTATTCAGACGTTTATTTTATGTTTCAAAAAGAAATCAATGCTGTGTGAATTTTTCATTTTGAATAAGAAACATAAAATCTTACGAATTTTATAAATGATTGAGTTTAAAAATGACTATTCAGATCATTCTGCCAAAATTTAAAATTTTCATAAATTATTTCAAAAAGGATTTTTGTCTAATAAAAAAAGTAATTTAGAATGTAAGAAAAATTCTAAAAATAAAGAATATTAAATTTGTATATGAAGTTAAAATTTTGAATACTTTTTATGCTAATATTTGAGTAGAAAAATTCATTTGACATAGTATATTTTCAAAATGTTACATTATTAAGATTTATCAGTCATTTTTAAAATCAAGTTTCATGGTAATTTATGTATAGTTATAGTAACCAAATCTAATAATCGCAAAAAATTATTAAAAAATCTATACGCACGCACATACATAATTAATTTTTTAATTTTTTTATTCGCTTTAATGTAAATCATAAGATAAAAATTTAATGTCGCTTAAACTTATGAAAAACACAAAAAAGGAATCAATATTATAAAACTATTAAGATGAATTGCACGTAAAATTATCAACTCAAATATTTAGCGTTAATATTTTCTTTTTATGGTTGTATAAAATTTTTTGCTTTCTAAATTTTGAAGATGAAAAATGGAAATTTTAAAATAGAAGTAAATGTTTTACGCATTTTTTCTTGAGGTATACAAATTAAGTTATTCATAATTTTTTTTAATTTATAAGGAAAAATTGACGTTCACTTCTATTTTAAAATTTCCCATTTTTCAATTTCAAAATTCTATTGGTTGTAAATTATTGTTCCGTTTTCTTTTTTAAATAGAGTGAAAAAATATCAGTTGAATCGCCACCATTATAGCTGTAATAAGAAATAAAATTTAAATGAATTTAGTTAAAGAGTAAAGTATAAAAAATTGCTAATTAGCGTTAAGCTTTTTTGCACTTGAAATAGTTTATTTTAAGCTGACAATAGGAGATACTTAAATATGTCTTTCCTACAGAATATAATTTGAAAATTTCATATGTGTTAAGCGCCTAAAATTTCCATATATATATTTTTAATTTTTTTTTACATGTTAAAAATTTATTTTTCATAAATCCACTGAGAAAATCTTGAAGGCGAAATTTTTCTCGCCAATGAATTTACAGAAGAAGTGTTGAAAGTGTATTTGAATATGTTCGTTAAGCACATTTCTAAAATTACGCAAACTAAGTACAGCAAAATCAAATTTACGTTTAATAAAAATAGAAATCAAGCTGAACTTAATACTTCTCTAGGATAACATTATAACTAAAGAAATAAAATGAACTGCAAGCAGGTGTTTATTTTCCTACTGTGATCTTTGTTCGCCAAATATCTTTTTCTTTTTTTCTAACAAAATTATTTTTGCTTACAATGGAAAAAATGAACATTGTTTAAGCGCCTTAATTATTTTTGATTTTATTATTTGACATTTATATACATTTATTTTAGATATAATTTGTGAATATTATTTTATAATTGGCTTTAGATTCATAAAGCTTAAAGTAATATTTTAGTACAAACACGGTTATCACTATTTTTGACTTTTATGAGCGAAGTTGAATTAAAAAATAAATTTAAATGGAGTAAATCAAATTCTTCTTGGTAAAAGCATGGAAATACTTGTGGTGGAAAAAAACAAGAATTATTCTTTAAGGAGTTAAATTTTTTAAGTTGAAAAAAACTCGTTCGTAATTTATTAAAATAAAAGAAAGATATGTAAGAGCAGCAAATGAAGTTAACAAAGATGCTTCAGTGAAGCAATGAAAGTTTCAGCAAAAAAAGTTAACAAGCATTTCCACGAAAATATGCCATTCTGTTAATTATTTTAGTATATGAAAACATTGATCAAACTCTTAGAAAAAAGCATATAAAATACATTTCACATTTATGGAGTAGAAGACACTACTTAGTAATTGAATTAGAATTGAAAGCAGTATTACGGAAATTAATTTTTGGATGTGTTATTCCTTCTTGATTTAAAACTTTATTAATATAACACTCAAGTTTATAAATCAAATTCTAAATATTCGTAATAGTTATAAGCGGTTCAAGATTTTTCTATTTATATTTTAAATTAAAATGATCAAGTATCCATTCTGGAATTAATTTGTTGCGAAAAAATTGATAAATATAAAATGAAACAAACCATCTAAAAAGTGAATAACTCAGTTTAGGAAAAAATCAGAAATATGGAGAAATGAAAAAAAAATCATTAAATAATTGTATTGACTTGTGTGTGAAAAGCAGACTTTGGTATAAAAATTGAAAGAAAATAAAACCATTTTCTAAAAAGATAAATAAAAAATACTATACAAAAATATAATACTTAATCCTGCAAATACTTTTTTTTTACTTGGCAATAATGCCTTATTATTCATCAGAGTTAATACTTCATCAGGTACTGCGAATTATTTTTTATTCAGTAGAAGAAAACTTTCAGAAATATTTATAAATTGAAAATGGATTGCAAACTTTCACTTTTTTATTCTCTCTCATTCAAAATTACAAGTTATTACAGAAGTTATTCGAATTATTATTGAAGACAAATTTAAAATAATAATCCTTTATAGAAACTTCAATTAATACTCAACTAAAATACGAATACGATTTCTCATTGGACAACATAGATCAAATCCTAAAAAATAGAAGTGTTCCAGCAAAACATCATCGGTATATTTTCAGTCCTGTAAATGTCTCCAAATATACAATGTTGTACTGCTTTCCTTTTATATAAAAAAAAGCAGTTTAAAGATACATTTCTGAATAGTTATTACAAAAAAAGAATTTCGCTATTGACATGTAATGATATAGAATCAACTGTAATGAATGGATATATAACTGTTATACTAACGCTTCATTACAAATAATAAGAAAGCACTTTGCTTGATTTTATCAGACAATCATATTATTGATTTTATCAGACAATATAAAAAAAACTATATGTTTTGCATTAAAATTATTTGGAAACGAAGCTCAAGTCACATAAATTTTTATCCACTCTTGTCATAAATCCTCAATAATAAAATTTCTTGCTTATAATTGTAAAATAGTTTTATTTTGAATTAACCGAAACTTTCAGTTTTTAATCAACCAAATGTTTTAGTATACGTATTTATGATATTTGTTTATAAACGGCTTGATAAGAAGCTAATACCTTAAAGATTTTTCCTTCCACATAAAAAATATGATAAAACTTTTATTTACTTATGGACGAGAGTCTATAGCGATTTAGTAATAAAGCAAATGATTAGACCAGGTGTGAAATTGGATACCACAGCATAAATAAAAACACAGATTAACTGGAGAAATACTTTTTATTCAAAAGAAAAAAATGTAACATAAATAAGAAACCAAAATTCAAAAGAAATATTTAACTCGATTTTATAAATTTAAAAATTGGATAACATAAATCAAATGAAATAAATATAATTATAAAAATGAATACAACATATAAGAATAAAACAATGAATAAATTTGTACTACTGAAAACAGTGTTTTCCACCAAAAATGTTTTGGACAGAACGAATTAGCTTCTCTCAAAAACAAAGCTCATGTAAATATGACAAAAACTATACATTTCAATGTGGCTACTTTTTTTTTTTTTTACTACAAAAATCAGAATTAAATACAGTAGAGTCTTTACTAAACGAACTTCCATTCAGATTTTAATGAAGCACATTTTCATTTTTCTATTAATTTAAGTTGGTTCCAGTTAATATTTTACGGTGTGCATTGATGATCGCACAAATAGTTATTACGATTGATAATTTAGCAAAACAAGTTTCATTTAGAGTAACTGAAACCTTAGTGTTTGCTCAATTTGAAGTCCACTTCAAAAATCAAAATTAATACTTTTGATTTGGAATTCGAAAGATGACTCCTCAAGCAGCGAGGATTTTAGGAAGAGAGATAATTTTCGATTATTTTTACCACAGAATGATATAATTCCACTGACAGTCAGAAATCAATTTAATATAAGTTAAACATAGCCTCTGAACTACAAGAATATTGATGAGATAATGTAATTTTACAGAAAACTATAGATTATGTAAATAAATCCTCACGGAAATTTCAAATCAATATAAAATTGAAACAACTTTCAGCTGAAAAATGTTTCTCTTCAAAAATAACAAGCAAACAATTTTCCATAACCTTGAACTATATTCACTATTTGGATTTATGAATACAAATACTATTTTATCTAAAATCTTTAGATTAACAGTAAATTCGATTGAATTTCCTTAATTCTCTTTTTTAATCTTTTAAATTTTTCTTTTTTTCTTCAAATAAATATAAACATTCTGATAATGAAATTTCGTTGCATAGAGACTCAACTGCACTTTAATACTTTTGATATATTCATAACAAAATTTAGTACTTCAAAATGCAATGGTAATAAGAATGCAAAAATACATATAAACTTCATTACACAATGTGTAGTATTTTTAGTACGTGTGCATTTTGCTCATGTATTTTTTTTAACTTGCGTGCATCAAATAAATATAAATGTTATAAGAAAGTTTAAAAATCTATTAATAAAAGGACTTTAAGTGAATTTTGAGCATACAAAAAAGAGGTTTCTTAAGAAACTCATTAAAAAAATTAACTTTTATAACAATGACAATATAAATACATTTATTGGGCAATGTTTTACTTTTAGGATATGTTAATTCTATCAAAAATTTTTTATTTTAGTCTAAGTATAGCAGTATTCGATGTCAAAATTTCGACTAAACTTAGATTGTTCAATTAGAAAGAAATTTAATTTTTCTGATACACCCCAGAAAGCTCTCTAGAAAAGAATAAAATTTTATGAAACAGAAATATGTTCATATGTAGGGTTTCAAAGTCTGAGTGAAATTATGTACAATATTACTAAAATAAAATGAGCAATTTTTATATGGTTCACAAAATATATATTTCGTTCACAATATATAACTTAAGCATTTTTACGCATTTCGTACTTGTACATTAGCTGTAGGAATTCCAAATTAGAAAAAAAAATGTTTAGAGAAATAAGTAGCATTTTTTTTCTTTAATAAATCAAGCTAAATATATATATAAGAGTTGATATTTAAATAACTTAAAAATTGACATTTATCATTTTAAAGCAGTAATATTTAAAACTAGTCAACCAATACTCTGTTATCCTAAAACTGCCCAAAAATGCGAAGCAAATTGTATTTTGAAGAATGTAAGAGACAAAATACTAAATCAATTTCTCTCTAATTAAAAATATTTCATGGAATCAAGTAAAACTGACTTTGTATACAAACTATTCTCAGCTTTCATAAAATTATGAGAAATGCATTTTTGAAAGATTTTTGTAGGATTTCTTTTTGTTACCGTAATTTCTGAAAGAAACGCCGTGGTGTTTAAGTTAAACTTCAATACTGTGGCATTTCTACTGATACAGCGTTTACGTCGCTTAAAAGAAAATTCACACAGCATTATGTAGAATGGGAAGGAAATACTTGAAAAACGACGAAAATGTCCTCGACACAGGTAAAGAAATTTTACTCCAAAAAAGTAAATTTGACAACTGGGGAAATTTGGAATATTTAGAATTTTTAAATTTACAAATTTCGTTATATTTTTTAATACAGATAGGGAAGGCTTCACATAATGCATATTTTGCTGTAATTATTTTTGTTAGCTAAAAATTTCTTTTTTCCATTTAATTAAAAATAAAATAGTCGTTAAAGTAATATTCTTTACAATAGAGTCTGGATATTATACATATTTATTCACTAAAAGAAATCCATAAGTATATTCATAAATGAGAATGTATATTTTTAATATTTTTCAAATTTAATTTATTTTTGAGATTTCTTTCATATATTTCTCAAATTAACATATACAGTATCATTAATCATAGTCAATATTTTGCGATTGTGATGCTCAAGGTGACACCACTCTTAAATTAATTTAGTTACAAAATTTCTAACTAAAATCAAATTTTTTCCAAGCCATTTTCTCAAGTAACTAAAGTTCCTGATGTAACCTTTCTTTAAGAAATTACAGCACAAAAAATTATCTTTATTCACTATGAAAAATAGTCTAATTTAATAAGAGTTTAAAAGTTCTAGATTTTTTTAATAAAACAACTTTTAAACAATAGTTTAAACGCAGTATTTTTATAGGATTTTATAATTTCTTTAACATGATTACATGTTAAACGTATAACAGCAGATTTTATCATAATTAATTTATATATCTTTTTGTTAACTGTATCAGTTAATTTTCTATTAGTAAATAAGTGTTTTTGTTAATGTTATTTGTTAATGCTACGAAAGAAAGAAATCTTTGTGAATGTTATCGTTAAATTATTATAATTGTGCTTTGTTTTTAGCTGAAATTGTAAATGATTTTAAATATTCGGAAAAACTTTATACTTCAATTATTTTAGATAAAATAATAACAAATTATTTAAAAAACATTAGTTATACTTAAGATAATTACGTCTTTTACATTTTAAATTCAAAAAATTTTCAGTGTTATAAAAATTATTCCACTGGCACAAAGCCTGCTAATAATCAAGAAAATGCAAAATCGGCTTCAGTCAAATATTTCTACGCTCGTAGAGGACATTGAAAAACAAATTTATGGATAAAAATGTTGCAATGACGTTGAAATATTGTTTCACATGTATGATTATTAAGAAAGAGATTATCAGCAAAAATAGTAAAAATTACTGTCGCATTCATTTAGGAAATAAAATCTTATGCATATAAGCAATTGGATATTACTTTCGTTTTATCAAAATAGATCAAACGTAGAATTCACAAAAATTATGAATATTCTCTAATATAATTTCGTATAAATGATTTTTTTACAATAAAGTTTTTATACAATTTAATAGTAAGCGTTTAGCGCCATAAGAAAGGTTTAAGTAGTGACAAAAGATAATTCATAAAACATTTAAAAGTTGAATATTTTTAAAATTAAAAGTAAATAAATTGTATAAATTATTACAAGTCTACGGTGAGCCAAATATTCAAAAAAGGAAAAAAAAAATGTGCAATATCTTCCTGTATGGTGAAAAAATAAAATTTTTCATCAGGAAAAAGTAAAATATATTTCTGTTATTCTTATATCATAGAAGAAAATTAAAAAAGTGAAAGTTATTTGGTGAACAAGAAAGCAAATTGGTGACAAAATATTTCAGACTAAAATTAATTTTATTTATCAAGAAATTTAAGCTGAACCATCGTTAAATATTTGTTTTAGCATTTCCTAAAAATAGCGTATCATTTATTAGTAGAAGCATCACATGCCGGGGAAGGGAAAAAAATGCTAAGAGAGAAAATCTTTGGCTTGTATTTATTAAAATAAGCAATAGATGGCGCCTCATACGTAGGTGTTGAATAAATGATACTCTTGCGCGGATATATTTGCCTTGCAACCATTATTTTTTATGGCGTTCTCTTTTCGCTGGCTATTTTTTCCCTACTGTTTGAATCCACACTATCGATTGGGAAGAGAAAATTATGAAGGTTCCTTTCTGGCGCATTTGCCTCACAGCTTCTATTTGAATAATAAAGTCCGGGCAAAAAAGGCGTATCTTTTTTGGGGTTAATTAACGACGCGCTTATTTGCCTGAATTTCAAACGACTCATTTCGGAGCAATTTTTTAAATTTCAGACACTCATTAAAGAAACAAATTTATGCTATATCCAATGCTTACATTTTTAGGCACACACATATAAATGTTCTCTAATGAATTCTATACTATAGCTGAAAGAAAACATAGCGGAGAAGCACAAATAAATTAATTATGCAAGTAGAAATAAGCGAAATAGAACATTTCTAAAAAAGTAAAAACATACATTGGTCACGATTGCCGACTGAAAAGTAGTATTTACATTATTTTTCAACATTCTTACTATAACTTATTCCTATCAAAATGCAATAAACTCAGCACTATAAAAAAATGTATTATGGGGAAGGGAAAAAAAGGTAACATATTATTTATCTGAAAAGTGAAGATCAGAAACAAGAGAAAAAACAGTAATAAGCAGTTATATACATTTCACACACAGACACATAAATACTTATTAGGATGAAGACACGTTTTTTTTTTTTTTTTTTTTTTTGGAAAATCAAACAACCTTACCTGTCAGGATGCTTCTGATGCACAACATACCTCTCTAAGTCCTCCGAACTTTATATATAAATGTATATATAAAAGAAGTGTCCATGAAATTAAAAGTCTTACCTTTGAAAACAATCCTCCGAAAATAGGTAGGCATACTTAATAAAATCATTCACACACACAAAGTACGAAAACAAAATACAATTATGAACAATAGGATACAATAATAATAAAGTTTTTATTAGGAACGTTTTCTTAATCAAATTGTTCCACACAAAAACAATAAATAAAAAAATCTTCACTAGAGCAGGAACTCGTCAGGATTTGAAGGAAAGTTTTCCCGGGCATGTGAGAGAACACATTCATAAAGTTAGCACATTGCTATTTGATAAATATCAAAAAATCAATTTTAGTCACAATAATAGCGTCAATTGCAAAAGCCCCTTCTGGTCCTTGATTCAGCTTAGAGCAAATTACTATAGCTATTTGACTTCCGTTATCTCGGCTGGAACAGGAAAAATCACCTTTTAAAATGCTTAATGTGGTTGACATATAATAAATATGCGTAGAAATCAGAGGAGCTATAAAAAACAGTTAGTGAAAAACAGGACGCATGTTAAGAGAATGTTGTTATACCTCGTGCAAAGTTAGTGGCTTCTCCGCTTTCCTTTTACAATCAAATCTCCCATAAATCGCGGCATATTTCCGGATCTCATCCATCCGCCGTGGGTCGTCTTCAGGCATATTCATGACGTACTGCAACGAAAGAAAAGGAAAAGAATGCACTGCATTATGATGCAAATAGCGCTGAAAATGCATTTTTTGGCTATGAAAAACTTTTTCTCAACAAAGAAATATTACAACAAAAAATAAGAGAAATATTACATTTCTAAAAAAATTACAAGTGTACATTTATATAAAGTATTGTATTATAATTAAATCATATGAGGAGTAAAATTTTAAGCGATACTTTGTCTTCATTGTGATTGCACACATATTTTTTAGTTAATTGCATTTAAACTATACTCAATTACTCGCATCCTTTCTTTCTGAAGTGCCTTATCGGAATATTTATGTGTATAGTTAGTCTTTGTGATTACACACGGAAATGACCCAAACAACCTGAGTGACTGTTTCCGCATTACAAAAGATAAAATGTGCGTCCTACACTAAAATTAATTTTATTAAGATTTAGTTCTGGAGTTCAATTTTCGATATTTTAAAATATGTTGACTTCACAAATAGATTTATGAATAATTTTTTTTTTCAAATCATATGAAATTACGAAATATTTTTGACGAATAATTTGTTTTTCCAAGACAATTTTGTAAACTTGTAATGAGAATAACTTCGTTTTGTGAAAACATGGGATAAAGCGTTTTCCAGAATATTTTATACAATGCACAATATTCACAAATAAATATCTCAGAAATTCTCAATTGAGCAATGAATATTATAATTAAAATTCGAAAATGAATGTAATTACTGACATCAGAGTAAGCTAGTTATATATATATTATGCTAATGACTGCTATGAAATAAATTAATTAATTAAAAAAAAACTAGTTGACATATTTTCGAACACTAAGAATGATAAATTTTAAATATAATGTCTTTTTGTGGGGGAAAAAACTTGTCTTACTTTTAGTAAAATTATTTTATTGACAGTAGATTTACCACATTTGTATTAAAATCAAATATTAGAGGATATAAATAATAACAACCTTTGTAGTAATCTAATTGTACTCTAAATTGACTTTTACTTTGTACATTTATCGGACTAAAAACAAAACAAGTAGTTTCATTTATCATTAATAATAAATTTTATCTTTGATTTGAAAAAAAAGCATTGTATTTAATTGGTCCTGAGCTAGCAGTGATAATAAAAAAAGAAAGGGATAACATTGCTGTTTAAAGAAAGAACATCCTCTGATGCAATTTCACTTTGCAGATCTTAATTTGCTCGATAAAGTTTGGATACGCATTAATAGAAAAATTACATATTTCACTAATATATAAAACTTAATATTGATAGTACTTGGAATATAATTAGTCCAAAAATAGTCAACTAAATTAACTACTATTTGCACCACAGAAACAATTGGTGTTTACCCCCGAATTTCGTACCCAATAGTATAATTCCAAGGCTCTATCTAGTTCCATAAAGATCAAAATAAAGAACAAGAAAGCTTAATTTTACACTAATATAATTTCTTGTCAAACAATCAATATGAATAACCTGGCGCAACATACAAAAGTTAACTGTTGTATACATAACTTCCAATAAATAAATAAAAAATAATGATTGCACCATAATCTATATATTTCAATACTTCTTTATTTTTGAAAATTTTAATGATTGTTTTCGAAAATTGGAAAATATAAAATGTTTTTTCATAAGAATTTTATATTCTTAAATCAGATTAATTTTCGATATAAAATATATTTTTCTCTAACATTTTTCATCATTTTTATTAGCTTTATTAATATAAATATTTTATTTTAGCTTTAATATTCAATACATTTTTTTAACATAAAAATTAACAAACATAATTCATCTGGAAACTTTTACAATAATTAAAGTTTACCTGCAATTTCATGAGACATTGGTATAACCACTTTAATATATATAAGCCAACTCCAAAATTTTATTAGCTCAGTTTCATAACTTTTTCAAGGGATTAGTTCAACTTTATTCGAAAATATAATGTACCAAATATTTAATATACCTATTTTCTATATGGAGCATTTTCTTTTTGCGAGTATAATATTCACGACATCAATAAGTAATAATAAGTGTATGAACAAAACATGATGAAAAATAATACTTTTGTCTTAAATACTATCTAAACAACTAAATAGAGTCTGACAGTATATAAAATGCTTCATTTATTTCGAAATAGAATGTAAAATATTAGACAATTAAGCAATCTTCTCCCCGTTTTACTAAGCAAATTTATTTATTCAATGATAAAAAATTTAAGTTAAATTTTCAAATTATTTTAATCTAAATGGTGTTCTTTTTATTAGGACAGGCGCCCCCCCCCCATTAAATGAAAAATTATTCCTACTATAAAAGCGGAAGAATAAAACAACGGGCGCAAATGAATATTTTTCAGAACCATTTTTTTTACCGTGGAAACTTCACGCATCAGAAACCTGATAAAAAATTGTTACAAAGCACCGTAACAAAATAAAAATTAAATAACAATAATAGAAGCGGGCGGAAGCTATTCATTTTATTTTTGTAGAATAAATCACCAATGTTGTTTGGGTACAGCACTAGCAAAAAATGAAGTATACTTTAGCTACTATCTATATAAAACGATACTACACATTTAGCTAGATCAAGAAGCATAAAATGTAGCAATTAACATACACTTAGATCGTCCCAAAATTCGAACGCACCTGTCACGGGTCTCATTGTCGTATGACGCCCATTCCATTGAAAGAGTTGTGCAGCGAAGCGTGGAAAAGAATTCTCATTTAAAGAACTGATCGGCGTAGGGACGGGCGTGTCCGGTTAACAAGAAGCCTATTGTCAAATGACATCACTAAGAAATATGCTTGTATTATTGGAGAATTTTTTTTTAAATAAACCATTTAGAAAACAAAAAGATCTCTTCCAATTGTCGAACAATTATCCTATCCTTTCAACCAGGGCAACTCATTTCTTAGGTGTTTTTTTTTTATCTTCAAAAAATAATTAATACCTTTGGGGCTTCTCCCAGAAATCGATATGCAAATCGGAAATATTAAAAGCAGATAAACTGGAAGTGGCTTTCGTAGATGACCCAGAAGTAAATGATCACCATTCACTGAAAACACAAACAAAGAGCTTCATTGCGTCTATTTTTTTTTGTTTGTTTATAAGTGCATTACTATTCAGGGAAGTCTTTTCCGATTAAGAAACTGGGGTTTGAAACCTTTAAATTTAGAAAACTTATCCTCTTATAATTTTATGTGGGCAACGTTCCCTTTTAGCTGCGAATCACAAGATTAACTCTTTTCGGTGTTGTCCAATCAAGCTTCAGTTTCCTAGCGCAAAACTAAAGTCAGTAGAAATGGCTTGGTTATCTTTTCTAACACTTTTACCGGAGCGCAAAATAAATATTTATCAAAAAAATAAAAAGGAATTGAGATCAAAAAGTGATCATTCGCATGGAAATATCTGCCACATATTTTGACTACATTAATTATTATTATTAAAGTAACTGCTCATTGAAGAAAACAATGAAATTTCGAAACGAATAGACAATGATATGTTATTGTGTTTTTTTTTTTTTTTACTACTTAGGTTAGTATTTTTTTACATAAAATTTTTTGCCAATTATGTTGAAATATATTGTTTTCCTTAAAAATAAAAGCTAAGGCAATTAGTTAAATAACAAAAACCATAGTGCTTATTTCTTATGCAAAAACTTCAGAATTGATACTTAAATATTTATATTTTTCTTCTTATTATTTTGCTTATCAATATTTCTATATACTCAAGCAGAAAATTTGATACTTTAAATATGCTCACTGAATTTCAAAATAAATATGAGATTTCAATTATTCTTTGCCGTTTCTTTAAAAATACATGTACACAAACTTTAATGTAATTATTATTTATTTTATTTTGCAGGATTTTGAGAATGTCAAAGTAATTAAAATAAGTAATTCATTACAGCGTTTTTATTACTTAGTCTCTTCTGAGAACTTCAGAACCGAGATAAATTTTGCAGTTATAAAATTTTAACAATAGAATTGTTAATAAAAATTTACTTTAAGTAAGAGATTATTAACAATGAATACAATTCTTATAAAATAAAAAATAATGATCCTTTAACATTCATAATAATTAGGCAGAAATTATAATTTTCAATAAATTTTTTTGCCTTAGGTGTTTAGTATAAGCAAAGTTTCGATTTTAGACTTTTATTTACGAATAAAATAAATATTTATTTAAGCAGTTTGTTAGACTTTTCTCAATAGGATAACACTAAGAACATCCACTTTCTAATTTTCTATTTTTCTTTAAATTTTTCTAAAAATAAAACTAAACTTTTTCTAAAAATAGAAGAAAAAATGGTACAATCTTTATTGTTAACTAAGATAATCAGTAAGATAATATATTTTTTAAATATATTACTAAAACCATTTGACACGAAAAGTAATTCTTAAAACACAACTTTTGATTCTTTAAAAATAAAAAATACAAATTTTAAAAGCACTTCGAACATTTGATGAAATAAAAATTAGATAAAAGCGAAAATGAAAAAGGAGCCAAAGAAACATACATATACACAAACTTTATTGGTGCGTGGAATAATGTGAGTAACACAGCAATCGAAAGTCCCCTGCAACACAGATGAATGACAACAATAAAAAGAAAAACCATAGGGCAGTCGCCAAAAATGGCTCATACCTCTAATTCTTTACTCATCCTCTTCTTGCTATTGGGAAGTTTGGGGTCAATCTGCATCAGAAGCTGAGGGATCATGCTCTCCGTGGTCTCGGACAGTCTCTGGATTTGGCTTTCGACCAGAACCGGCGTCAGAGACAACATGGGGTCACTCGTGAGCCCGCAGCCCTGACAAAAAACAGCTTTTTAACGATCCGGATTGGAAAAGCAGAACGTCTGCCAAATGCCAAAACAAACATTTTACGTCGCCAAATTATTTAAACAGCTCAATGAGTTAGGGAACTTAAAAATGAGCTTTATAATATCACTAAAAGTATACGGACACAGATATAAATGCCTTAGCTTCTGAATTTTATGGTCGCATTGAGTGACTGACCAAGGAGTGCACCCTCAAATACTTGAGCAAAGCCAAGATCTAAATATTTTACTGTAGAAAAGCCTCAAGCTCAAGTAGATCTGTACAAAAGCCTTCAAGCTAAATGGTAAAGGTAGAAAGCAAAATATTCCAGAAACATCTAAAGATAATTTAGAGAAAAGTGTCCGACTACTTTTGGTAATAAGTATTAAAGAAATTATAAAAACTAAAAACATAATATTATATTCAAGAGTTTGAAAAGAGAAGTATGTGCTCTAACATAAAAAGTACTTTTCGTGCAACTCATAATTTTAGAAATGGAGTTTAAAACATAAATTTTAAAGACTTAAAATCATAAAAAATAGTATACTTAAATAATAAAATAAAATTTTACAAACTCTTATGAAATAAGCAAAAAAATTTTAAAACCACAAATTTTTCAGTTATATTACACTTACATATAACTACACTGCTTTATAACATAAAATTACACAATTCCTAAATAAGAATACCAGTGCTATGAAAAATTGCACATAGCGCTTATATGTAAAATATTATAATGAAATTCATTCATAACCTTTTACAAAACATTTTTTAGCAGGCTTTTCAATTCGTACTACCTAGAAATTACTTTCATTGTATATTTATGCGGAGCGATTAAATTGATTTTATTATAGAAAATAGCAAACTTAATACCAATGAAAACTTTTTTCTGGAGAAGTTTTATAATAAGAAATCATAGAATTATGAGTATTATTCATTAAAAACACAAATAATAATTAACCTGAAGTTAAATGTAATTAAAGTTTATTATAAGCAATTCTCATACAAATATAATCCATTAGATTCTAAATATTTTTTTCACTTGAATTATAAATTCAAGTGAAAAACTTTACATTGAAACTTCAGCAATAAAATTCCACAAATGGTACAAATGAATTCAATTACTGAACGGTATTACAAAATCATGAGTGATTTTCATTTATAAAATGAAAATCTTTCGCAGAAATTTTTAGTTAAAAACCTAATTGAAATTACGAAATGCAAATTAACTATTACGCGTCGTATAATTTGTACCTGATAAAAGTAAACAAGCTTCTCCAAAAATGTTGACAAAATAACATAGAAAACCCATATTGTGAAAAGTAGTTAGACAAAGTATCCACCAATATAAATCTAAAAATAATTATGCAAGAGAAAATAAATTACAAATGCCACCTTCATAATTAACCTGCTTACAATAGTTGAATTAATCACAATTATGCTTTCACTAAATATTTCTAATTCAGATGAATGATGAAACACCTATTTATTGATGTCTAAATTTAACGTATTAAAGGTCTATCAAAAATTCGATTAATAACTATGTTAAAAGAATGATTATAATTCCGAAAGGATTGGCTAGATATAATTTGCTACAGCTGGGTTAAAAAATACTTTTTTTAATAAAATCAAAAAGAATTTTTTAAAAACTGAGACATGAAAATTCCATTAAAAAAATAGGGTGAAAAAATATGCCAACTGTGAGGCATTAACGGATTGAATGAATGTATCAGCTCGAAGAAAACTTGTTTTTTTTTTCTTTTTTGTTAAATAGCTTATGGAGTAATAGAGAGAACTAACGCAGCTGTTGCTCATTATGATAGTAAAAAAGCTAATGAAAATTTACATAAGCAAATGTAACGAAAGAAATGTTTGTAATGGTTTGCTTAAAATGAGTACTTTTTAAAAAGTTGTTACGAAAGCAAAATGAACAAAACCATGCATATATAATCACGTTTGATGTTTTTCATATTCTCACTAGTTGAGAATTTTAATAGATGGGAAATTTCTCGTGTATTATGCAAATATATAAAAATACTACCATTTTAAATTTAGAGTTGTATGTAAAATATTCTACAAAGTTAATTTTGAAAGCTATTTATGGGTTTTTAATAACTCAAAACGTATTATCAATAATATATGAAATATTTTGCGAAGTAATATTTCTGTTTCAATGACACACATGTAAAATATAATTTTAAAATTTATCTATTTGTAATATCTAAAATGTATTCAAATGTAAAACCAGCGAATACAAAGTTACTTATTTTCAGCTAAAAACCCACAAAAGAAAAGTATGAAAACAAAATTATGAATTTAAGAATAACATTTATTCTATCATGAATATAAAATATTTAAAAAAGTAAATTACACAATTACTATAAATTTAATAATTCAAAGCTATTTTTTAGCTTTTACTTCATTAAACGAAAATGGAAGATCAGTAAATTTATATTATTTGCTGAATACAAGCGAAATATTTCCTTTAGAATCAGATTCTAAGTAATCAAATTGTTAGTCGATTTAAGATTTCAAAATAAAAACTGATGTAACATTAACAACTCCCTTTTCAAAAAGGAAAAACTAAATAATTTTTTAAAAAAATGCTTAGAGTACCACTGAAAATTAGTTGTGTTGCAGTACAAATGGATTTCAATAAGCAAATTGCAATTATCTTCTTAAAATAATTTTTCATTACACAATTTATTCTTGTATAATTCTTATTAATCGATTTAGTTTTTATACATATACGTAAGAGTGCGTGTGTGGTAATGGGTCAATGGGAAAGCCCCTTACTCCCCCTAAAAGAAAGAGGCGGAGTCAATGTTGCTATTTTTAGTTTCAGGGGAGACGTGAAATCCCTATTGGCTTTGCCAGCATTCGTCACTTACGGGGGAGGAGTGTTTCTTCGGTTTTGCGGCCACACAACAGCCGGTACACTAATAATCTACCATTCGATTTATGAGCAATTTTTTTCTTCGTGTGCCTGACTCATTCCCAAAAATGATTATGGATCCGAAAAAAATATTTTACTCCTCGGCGCATGTGTAAGCTTCATGCGCGCGATCTATGAATAAAATCATTTTATGGCAGCCGTCAGAAAATATTGATTACAAAGATTTTAATATTTTTACATTTAAACGAAATTACACCAAACAAAATTTAAATTTAGTTAGGGAAGTTTTTAACTTGGAATTTTTTTTTTGAATAAAGAAAATTTAATTTAATTTATGAATTTTTCGTTACTACTACAGAAAATGTTTCGAATAAATATGGTAAATAAATCAGTCCGAAATTCGCAAGAGGATTCACATATGAAAAATTAGCAATGTTCAATAATATCAATTGATTTCACTTTTGTCTAAAATCAAGATTTCAAATACAATAGAATAAATGTAATAAAAGTATTTACCATATATGGTTGAAAAATACCATATTTTGACTAAAGGGGGTACATATTTTGGATGTAAAGAAAACATTTTATTGGTAAGTAAACTATCATTTTTATGTAAATTTTTGAACGGATGTAGTATGATAAAAAGAAACAATAAAATGCCAGCAGCTATTATGTTTCGGCAAAGAAAGCTTCTGTATTATTCACTTAAAAAAATGAATAACTTCTTATGTACGTTAAGAAATAGCTCTTTCAGATCTCTAAACAGTAATAATTTAAAGAGAATAAAGAATCATTAGATTAGGAACTTTTTAAAATTATTCAATGTATTTGGAGCTAATTTCGACAAAATATTAAGGTAAAGTCGATAAAAGTCACTTAGTAATTGTAAAGAAAATGAATGACATTGATATTGTGTTGAAATTAGATACATTGTACATACCTGCCAAATTTAAAACTTTGACAAGCTATTTTATAAAATATACAGCCCTTTTTACTATTTTGGATGTAGAACACACAGAAGTGGTATTTCATATTTAAAAACGAAAGTTACTCACAAAAAAAGAGCACAGTAATAAAACAGTAAATTTAGCAAAAAAGGTCATTTTACATCGAATATGAAAAGTAGGGAAAAAATGATTCATTTTGACTTCTAATGAAAAAGTAGATATTTTTCCACGGGATTTTTCAAAATGGAATCGATCAAAATGCCTCTTGAAAATTATAACAAAATTCATATTTTTGAAGAAACACTTCAAATGAAATTGGCCATGAGAAATCTAATCAAAATGAATTTGAAAAATTCACTGAATTTCTGATGTAATAAAAAGTTAAATAATGACGAGGAAAAATTCAAATGTAAGTACATTATACGTAACATTATGAATGAATGTAAACAACCTCATAATTCTCAAAATATGTTACAAAAATATAATATTCTTGCTAAAATAAATTAATTTCGCATTTTTAATAATAATAGAATTGCATTAAAATTTTTTGCATTGTAAACGGTAATGGCTTTTGTTGACCAAATTCACATATATTATGTTATACGATAAATTCAAGAATGTTGAACTTTTACACAATATTATAGTACATTTTAGTAAGGAATTTTATGAGTGAATAGCTAATATAGTATTTATATAAATTCTTTAGATAGCTTATTACTTTTAAGTTTTACCAAACTGCATTTAATCACGGATCAAAAACAGTAATTCACTTACCTCAAACCACGTTTTTTTAAAATAAAAAAATACTAACATAAAATAATAGAAAAAATAAAATGTGAAATGAAAATATCAATACAATAGTTGACCAGAATGAGTATTCTGTATAACTCAAACTATTTAAATGCTAAATATATGACGCATTCAAAAATAGTAAAAAAATTAAATTTAAAAAAATTAAACTCAGTGTCAAAAATATTTCAGCCATTAGTTTTTATAGTCCAGCTGTATGTATAAAATGTTTTCACAGTACCAGTTTCACAGACTGTAGCCAGACACACAGTCATAAAGATCACAAAAATGCAATTTCACTATTTTATTTTGCATAGCACTTTAAAAAACCTTGTACTTTTACTGTCATTTTTTCATAAAATGATAGAAATAAAAGCAGATGAATTGATAAAATAGCATGAGATAATATCAAATAAATAAAATACTTCTGCAATAAAAAGTATAACTACATTATTTTTATAGTGAAAAGCAATCATATGTACTAATTTTATACAGAACCATAAACGACAGATTTGTTAGACACTAGTAAAATAACAGACTGAATGAATAATTATGACTTTTATTGTCGATATTTTTTCTATTGAAAAGCAGGGAAAAAAAGAATAAAGGATATGTAAGAACACTTTTAAAAAGCTCATATTTTATAACACAGTACATTTGAATTTTTAAAGAATTAACTTGCATCATTTAATATTTAAGAGGAGGTATTAATTTGAAGGATGACATAAAAAAGTAATCGACATAATATGAATTTATGAAGAGCAAAGTATCGAATTTTCTACTCTTATTTATAGATACTTAGGCGTTGTAATGACTGTCTTAAATGCTTATAAAAACTACAGAATATATTGATGTGTTTTTAACTTCGTAATAAACAACAGTGTGAAGTTTAATCACAAGAGAAAAAATGTAGCAGGTTGTTAAATAATTACTGTCAAATCAAACAAATGAGTTGAATTAATCTAATCCTTAAAGTTGAGACAAATAATCACATAGCTATTTATTTTTAACGTGGTTAAAATGTGAAAGAAACCTCAGTAAATGTGTTAAAAACAGATTTTTCACAATATACGTAAAAAGAAAGTAATCTTCATTGGCCAGTTAAAATCAATTTTATTGCATGATATAAATAATCTTTTCTACCTTAAAAAATGTTTTTCAACAATACTTAACTTATTAGTATTATGTTAAATGAATAGAAATAATAACTTTCTCAGTGTATTTAAGCAAAAAGATTGTCTATAACCTAAATAAATAAAATAACATTTAAAAATAATTTTGAGAAATTATTTAATTTTATTTGAGAATTTGCATAAAAATTCAAATTTCTTAGAACCTTTCACAATTTATTGTTTCCAAGTACTTGAATACGATACTCTCAATCTTAAAAATTGTTACAACTTGTAGAATATTTTAACTCAAAATTCAATAAAAATTTATTTCAGAGAATCAGTGTTTCATAAATATAATGCTCAAATAAATCGTAATCATAATAATAAGTGAACATTAAAATTTAAATTGAAGAATTTAGAAGCTAAAAAGGCTATCCTTAAAAAATAGAATCGAATTTTATTGTACTAGAATAAATACCACTATATCATTAAGTTTAACTGTAAGAATTTTATAGTTTAAACTTTTTAACTTCAAATGAAATTCGATAGTCACTGCTTTCCAGCATGAGGCAACAGAATTTTCAAAATAAAAATGAAGCAACATATCATAAATATATTAACATTTTAAAAGAAATTTCATAGCCTCATTAAAAAAAAACTTTCTTTTTATCTAATACATAATTAAAAAGGGTAAAATTCACACTTTAAAAAAAAAGAAAGAAAGAAAATGCAAATAAATTTTAAAAATATAAAATAAATAGGCTACTTGTTTTTCATTTGTTTTTTTAACTATAACTAAACCTATTTTTGCAAACTCTCTCTCTCTCTATGCTTGTTTTCTTAATTATAGTAAAACCTGTTTTTTAATTATGGCCTCATTATTTAAATAACTACCACATCCAATACTCTAAACAATATAAAAACAAATTTTAATAATTATTCTTCAGCCTTATCGATCATTTTAATTAAGTTAAATTCTAAAACTTCAGTGTGTTTATATATATAAATAATAATTTTTTTAACTAAATATCTTTGTCTTAAAACGAAATACTTGGATAAAAGAAATTAATTGCATAATGGTGCAATCTTCTAAGCTTTAGCTTAATGTTTTGCAAAAATTCGTATACCAATCACAAATAATGCAATTAAACCCCGTCTTACAGGAAGAGAATTATAAAAGATAAAAAAAAATAAAGTAATATGTTTCAACGCTGCAAGAAACCTCTGGGGAAGAAATTAATATGCGCCAAAAAATATATATACGAATTATATTTTCATAAGGAATTCAGTCACCAGAAAAAAAAAGAAATATTACTTTCTTTTGTTTGCAAAATCATTAATGACATCATAAAAATCTAGTTCTAGAAATAAATCACCCTTAATGGACGCAAGAAGTAATCCTTTCTAATCCCTTTTGGCGCAATAGAAGTTGTACATAATTACCATGGCGAGTCCTAGAAGCTTTAAATTCCTACTAAAATTGTCTTCGATAGGGAAAATAAGTTAATCCGGTATCTAGTTATTAAATAGCTTTCACTAAATGAAAGACAAAATACTTTGATACTATTTTTTAATCAACTCACGATTCACCAGCAGCATTTTAATAAAATTAGATGCTAAAAACTACTTAAAAACGCCAAATCAGTCTTAACACTGTTTTTTCATTGTAAATATATATTAAAGCAAAGTTATCATTTCATAAGAATATTAGCATAAGAATGAATTTTGATGCAAAAGAATACTTTTAGTATTACAAAAATGAATAGAAATAACGGAACCCAAAACAAACATCTCATAACTTACTATTTAATAAACAAATCAATACTAAATGTTGTTAAATAACATAAGTAATTCATATAAGCACTATTAATTTAACAAATCACGAAAGTTTATATATACTTACATTACTTTATAAAAATATTATGTAAAAACTAACTGCTTTTGCTATGCCAAACTAACAATTCTCGTTTCAAATCCCCAGCTTAAATACTAAAACCATAAAGAATGCATGTCTAATGACACATTTTTTTATCTCAGTAAATAACATTAAAATAATAATATTAAAGAGAAAAAATTATTTTTAAATTAAAATTTAAGGAAACTTTCTTCAGTAAAACAAAATTGTTAAAATTGACTATCAAGTAAGGATGGCACTTAAAAAGGTTTAAAAAATGGCGGATGTAATTTTCAAAAGGTATTACGAAAAAGATTAAACTATAAAATCTATTATTAATTAATCCTCCCATGTTGTACTGCGAAAATATCTGCTTAAATAGTTTGGATTTTTTCCCCCTTTAGAGAGATAATATTATATATTTAAAACAATTAAATTCATTACTCATAATTTCTTTCAACATTTAAAATAATGCTGTACTAAATATCTTAATGTAAAATAAGAATTTAATTTCCAGGATTTTTTAAATATGCATTACATATTAAATATAAACAAAAATATATACATTTTCTTTTTTAAATTTTAATGCTTGCTATCTTTCAGTAAACACATTCCAGATGGTGATGTAAAAATAAAAAAACAATACCTATTTCAGTTTAGATAAGGGCATTAATGCACTGGATGATTTAATGTTTGAAGAAATATAACATAAATAAGTAAACCTAAGATGCAAATTTTTGATGAATCTAAAATTAACGCTAGTTTAAATCTCAGACTATTTTTCAAGAAATGGAAATTTTTTAAATTTCCATTTTTGTTCCGAACTGTCATGATTACAATTATAACAATTGTTTGAATCGAGGAATCACCGATTCTGATAAATTTGGACTCACCCAATATCAGAATTTATTTGATACTAGTGTGATTATTTCAGAAAGGAATATAATGAAGTCCATGTTTGAGAATTTCTTTGGAAGATGAATAAAGCTCTAAAGAGACATGCTGCTTCAAATAAAAGGGTATTCTAACAGACATTTAAAAAAAATAGAACAATTTGTGTTTGTTAAGCATAAAATACACTGCAATGAATAGTAATCTGAACAGCAAGAAAATTAACAGTGAAATTAAACAATTTGTTATGAAAAGCAAGACTAATGTGCAATTTTTACATGTTATTAAACTTCAAAAATAGCTTAGTATATTTCACAGTGTTTTAAATATACTGTCCAAATGTTTAATCTGAATGCCATTTCATTTCCTTGAATTACGAGATTAAATGCAATTTAAGAGAAAGTTGACCACTTACGGGTGGCAGGGACTGAGAATACATCTGTTGTAGTTGACTGTGGGTGGGCGGAGGTGGTTGCTGCTGCTGCTGCTGTTGTTGTTGCTGCTGCTGTTGCTGCAGTTGCTGGGAGGACTGCTGAGAAGACTGCGGGGGAGCGTGGGACTGATGATGCTGCTGCTGCTGCTGATGCTGATGAAGATGCTGCTGGTGTTGCTGATGCTGCTGGTGTTGTTGCTGCTGTTGCTGATGATGGAGATGTTGCATCTGAGAAGGAGATGTCACATCTTTGGCGCCTGCGCTGGCGCTTTGAGCTCCGTGTCCAGGGGAAGGGGACGAGTGAGCATTGTTGGTGAGCATCGGTGGAATAGGGGGGCTCGGCCTCATAGGCATAGGTGGTTGAGCTTGACTCATATTGCCTTGGAGTCCTCCCCGGGAGACCCCACCCCCCATTCCACCCATATGGTGGTTTGGGTGACTGGGTGGCAGAGCTGGAACTAGTGGTGTTTGGAACATAGCTGTGGAAGAAAAGTTTAAAATAACACTTATATTACGGTCAGCAACTTAGTAAAAGAAATAAAGGGACATTCACAATTCATAGCAAATATTAAAAATGAAGCAAGATAAATTCAAAAATTTCCTCTTTTAAATTGTGTGATCTAAGCGGTGATTTACAAAAATTAGCAAATACTAAATATCTTCAATTACACGTGCATAGCTGTTAAAGAATTTTAATATTTGGTTTAATTAGTAACATTAAATTATAATATTCATATCGTTTAAACTAAATATAGAATATATTTTTAAAATAACAATTTCCTATACCAATTATTTGTTTATATAAAATAATGTTAAGATGCATTTATGTTTGAAAAGTCCCCTTTTCATACACTGCTTATTAAACACTAATAATAGAGTATAATGCAACATTACTACAAAATAATTTTAACTAAAGTAGCTACAAACTTTCTAATTTAAAAATGATTTTTTTTATTTTAGGTTATTAGGCTCTCAATGTCATCAGTTGTAAACACAAAATTATTATTTATAAAATAAGATGATTTCTAGAAAATAGTTGCATGATAAAATCTCTCTGTATAAGTATTTAATCATTATTGAGGTGGATTATAAAAAGCAAAAATATGCCTTTTAAATACTGCTATATCGATATTAAACAACTATCTGTTTCTGGACTCAAGTTTATCTTTAAATAATGCAAATAGTACATCATTGAAAAAAAATTAAATACAAAAAAAACTTGTTTTAAATTAAATCTTGATAAACTCTGACATATTTATTAAAGACAGATTTTTTTATAAAAATTTAAATGCAAAATATTTTCATTAATAAAACGTGCTGTCAAATTCACTACGTAGAAAAGCAGCCACGGGGGGATTAATCCATTTTTTTCTTCGCACCGATTCAACCAATCCTGCTCGTGTGGGGACCAACCCCAGCATTCTTGAATAAAGGGGGTGGAGAAAGAACACTTGATTACGCTATGAACCCTCAATTCTGGAAAGGACAGAAAAGACCCGCCCATTTGAGTTTCGATCCAATGCTGGAGCTCAGCTTACAGAAAGAGCTATTATATATGACTTCAGTTGACTCCGCCCATTTCCCTTGTCAACATTGTGCGCACTTCAAAGGCGCTTACCTTATTAACACCCAGCCACGTGGTGGCACTCATGTCAACATTCTGATGTTTGGCAAGGACTATCGAATGGCGTCGGGCTGTTTCCGCTTCCTGCTTATCCTGCACATATATTTTCATTCTACTTGACTGAGAGAAATATTTTGAGGGTTAAAACTGCTTTCACAAAAAAAGACATTATATTATTGTTTTTTTTTTTTCGGCGGGAAGAAATACATAACTCGAAAGCTATATTTTTAAAATGATTGTTCAGTCTTGATTTGTAGAGAAAAAGCTGACAGAAAAATTGCTATAAAAAAAGACAGCACGATTATAAATAGATAATAACAGCATTAAAAGCCTGACATGTGTACGCTAAAATATGTAGACAGGAAGTATTGAACCACAGATGAATTATATAAACTCACTTTCAATCCCGAAAATTTTCAGAAAGACATCAAATTAATTTTTTTTTACTCTCACATCGTTATCAAATGTAGAATACTAAGCTTAATACACGAATATAAATTACAACTCCTGATTTAATTTTCTTAAATTATTGACACATGCTTTATTTGATAATAAAACAATTTATTTTAGAAACTTGATTTTTCAAATTAAAAAATACAACTCACAAATTTAAGCATCTACTATTCCTTCGTATGGCGATATTTGTTAAATACAAATATAAACATGACTATTATTTCACTACAAACATGCCAGCAAAATAATCCCATTTTCTTGTAAAATACTAAAAATGATTAAATATATTTTTCATTCTAACTCACCTATCACTCAAAAATGTTTTTAACATTACAAAAATAATACTGTAAAACTACATTATCCTTTGGATGGATTTCTGCGAATGATAAAAACTTCGATACAAAATTATTTTCTCAAGTTGTATGAAAACTTGTTTTTTGTAAGAGAGAATTTTTAAAGGCATCAAGTATGTGAGGCTACTCTCGCTTTCTTTTACACAAGTAATAAATCACACAAATAGCTAAAAATTACAATTTTCATTTACAGTAAGATTTGCAAGCAATTCAAAATAACTTACTCGGATTGCTGACCCATTCTTGGAGGGCTTTTTGAAGCCTTCTAACATGCAGTGGTTTACTCGCCATTCCTACTAATGCCATTATTTCCAGAAATTCTTCTTCACCGGCTTCACACAGTTGTTGAACATCGTCTCCTCCTGGAAAAGATATAAAATCTAACGATTTACAAAAGTACTGACAGCGGTAACTCTTATTTTACGAAAAACAAAGTGAGAGCAACTGTTACTCTCTCAAATAAAAGATAAATATCTAATTCATATAGTGTTTCAAAATAAATAGCTTGATGCTGTACGAGTAACTTACAAATTAGTAACACCGATTTCTTATTCAAATTTTATCAGATTACCTTTCAATGATTTCAAAAAAGAACATAAAAAGTTACATTAGAACTTATTTGAAGACTAATGAAGTGAAAAAAATTTTTAGAGTAAGAAATAAAAAATTTTCATACATTTAAAAATAAAAAATAAATTGTAAATAGTTCCAGAAAACAAAGCAGTAAATAAGTACTATAAAGATAGACCAGTAGCACTTAAATGTCTAGAACGAAATAAATATCATTAATGGAAATAAAGACTATATAAAATATAATGTGAAATACATAATTTTTAAGTGTTTTCACATAGAGTTATAAATCTTCTCACTAAAATTTTTTTTTAAATTTCCAACTAAAGGAAAATAGTTAAAAAAAATTTATTACTTAAATTTTAAAATAGATCTAAATATATTGTGTCCACGTTACTTCTTCAGAGCTACACCAGTTTGTTTATATGAAGTACGAAAAATATATATATATAGGCACTGAACACAAATCCCAAGTTTTTAAAACAAAATAAATAATGCATGAAAAATGTAACTTTAATGAATACATTCCTCTTGTTGTATTTAATACACAAATTCTTTATCGTATTTTCATTTAAGATATCTTCCACAAAAAATGATTCGTTAAAGTTAAAACATATTTAAAACATTTACTATTAAGTATTTTGTAATAGAAAAAATTCTTACAAAATATTTTATATGAGAAGAATAATGTATATAAGAGAAGAATATTGTATAAGAGAAGAATAATAGTATTTTGTAAGAATAATATAAGAAATAAAAGTATTATTATTACAATTATAAGATTATTTTTACACAAGAAATACTATTCAACTAAACATTTGAACAATTTCCTGACTCAATGATTAGATCCATCTACGAACACAAGTTACAGGTGGAAATGGTTTAAAATATTATCTCGCAAATAAGATTATGAATATTAATTTATAGTATTTTTAGATTAAAAGTACGACAATAAAAGAAAAGAGACTAAAATATAGTTCAAAAATTCATATTTTTTTTTACTTTGAAGTCTATCATTTAATGAAAAATTGAATTAAATTATAAAAATCCATAGGATTTTATTAATATATGTAAAAATATAGACTCTCTCTAACATTGTCTTTCATTTAAAATGTTACCAAATCAGAATATTGAATGAATTTATGATAAGCATAATTTCATTTCACATACTTTTTAATTCACTATTTCCCTTGGAGAAAGAACTTTCTTTTTCCAGATATTAATTTTAGTTTCTCATAAGACGTTCGATCCTGTCGTTTTTGCACAAAATATAAAAGTAAAGATGAAAAATACATATTAAAAAAAATGATAATTTCTCGAAACCTCTGTCGTATGAACAATTCTTATTTCGAATATTTAAATAATACAACATTATTCATCTTAGAATTTGATACTGAATAAAGAGAAATTATTGGTTCCAGAGTTTGATATGCAATAATAGGAAAGTATTATTCGTTCCATGGTTTGATATGTAACCAAGGTAATTTAAATAAAAAAATTTAGAGGAATATATTTTGGCAAGAAGTTTCATTTTCAAAGGAAAGAACATGTTTTTCAAATTCAAAAATCTCAAATATAATCGATATCGTCAGAAAAAGAGGTTCGATTACTGGTGAGCTAGTTTTTTTTTTTATACCGGTTGAGAAAACAGGTTTTTGAAATGGAGGTCACTTTTCAATAAAAAGAAAAGCACACACAAAACCCCAAAACATATTTATTTACATAAAAAAATTTGCAGACAAACTTCTATGAATCCCAAAAATAAATTACCTATTTCAGAGTCTTTTGTAATAAAATGCATTCGCATACTCACACCTTTTTCTTGCCACTTTCTCCAAAAGAAAAATCTTTGTAATAAAAAGAGCTAAGTGTTTTACTCCCCCTTTTATTATTTGAAAATATAGAATTTCAAAATTTGATTTTGCGTGATCTTCGCTCTTTCCTTTCTAGATAAAGAAAGATAATTTGAAGTGGCGTGGGCGTATGATTGATCGTTAAGTGTGAGAAATCGTTTTCTTTTTGAGGTTTCCCGCAATTTTTCATTTTGGAATCACAATTAGAATTCTCAAATTATTTCGGTCGGAAAATCGATTTCAAAGCAAGGTTTCGAAATGTCTTTCAACATTCTTAAAAAAAAAGACATTAAGGCGCATGAGCAAAATGCGTTTTAATTCTTCCAAAAATTGAATACTGTATTCAAAAACAGATACTATCTAAAACAATTTTACATGTTGTCGGAAGAGTGAAGGTTAATCCATCAAACAGCAGATACAAAACTAAAGAAAATTGAAGAATTTAAAAACGTTTTTATTATAACTCAAAATTTTCACTTAGAAATGGTTACCAGGCTAATTAAAACATCAAATTTACTTGTTTTTAAAAAGAAAACTAAATTAATTTCACGATGATGACATTAAAATTACTTTTAGGGAGAATTTCAGCTCAGAGATTAAAATATTTTAACTTACGAAGTACAATAAAAAATCATTTTGCATAAAAGAAAAATGATTAAATTTAACTTTATTATACTAATACTTTATATATATATATATAGAAAAATAATTCAGGTATTTTAAAATTCCTAAAATATTTTGCTCATTAAAAAAAACCTTTTAATCTTGTATTTAAAAAAAGAAACATAATTTTAACAATTTCAGTTTCGGTTGGTGAGTGAATATTTACAAGGATAATAGCAAATGTAAGCGGTCTTCAATTTCACAAAATCAACAAATAGCTTTTGACAACTTAATATGAGTATACAAAGATCAAAATACAACTTAATTTTTCATCTTTTTGTTTTGTTTCATTTCGGTTGCTAAATACAAAAACTAGTGCAAAAACTAAATCTTTCGTTTCATACAATTTTCAACTTGAAATCCATTAAATAGTACAAAAAGTGAAAATATCAAATTATTAAACTCAAAATAGAATAAATGTATACAATTCTATAAATATGCGAATTTCAAAATCATTCTCAGGTTAACATAGATATTTTTTGTGTGCATGTAGAACTTTTCTATAACGAACGAATGAAAGGGTTGATGTTGAAAACTTATAAAAGCAACTAATAAACAGTATTAATATCCAACAATTAATTTTTTTAGAATTGTTTAAAAATATAAAGCCATATAAGTATTTCACTTGATACAGAAAAGCTTTTAAAACTGCGGTAAAAAAACTTCCTAAGACTTTGTAATCTACCCGTGAAGCCTGTAATGTGATGAATTGGTGGTAAATTCATAAGAAATACTCCCCTCAATTAAAGTTTAAAAATAAAAGATTTTAAGTTAGCAGTAAAATCGTGAACAATTGAAACATTCTGAGAATATCATATATAACGAATTGATGGGGAGTAATTAAAAAGATTCTGATAATTATTTCACATTTCTTACACAAAAGAAAAAGCAATTCTATTTTTATGCGGTGCAGCTATAGTATGGTTGCAATATTTTGAGGACAACAAAAACTACTTTTCTTTAGTGAAATTCTTCCCGAGATACAAGTCTTGCAACATGAACGAAAGAGTAAGAATGGGGCTTTAATTATAAAAAAGTTAAGAACGAAAAAAGAAGAAAAAGAAAAAGAAGTGAAGAAGCTAAGAGAAGAAAAGAAGTGAAAGTTCCCAAACCTTTCGGGTTCAAAGTTCGATCAATTTTTTTTTCTTTTTCCGATCAGTTCAGAGACCCACCATTCAACCCTTTTTTATGCAAAGTTTTTTACTTTCAACTTCCGGAGGCGCACCTTGGGAAAGTTCGCGCGAACAGGTCTACAAAGTTCGCTTTTCCTACCTGGGAACCTTTCAGAATTACTAAGAACGAAGTGCAATCCTTTTTTTTTTCAATAAAAAAGGGGGCCTTTAACCCTTACAACGGGTGCAAAGGGGTGTGCAACGGGCTTTAACCTAAGAAAAATTACATATAGCAATGCCAATACAGCAGTGTAAAAGCACTTGGTAAAAATAAGTTCACATCATTTTTTATTTGGGTCAACGAAATACTAATATTTACTCAGAGGAAAGTGAAGCAAAACCTTCTTTAGACACTCTACACATTTAAAAAAATTAGTAGTGTTAATTGATACAGGTCAAATAGGTATTTTTTTTAAATAAAAATTTGAAATGTAGTAAATTATATTAAAATCAGCTCCTATAAGATTCCTGCATATGCCTCAGAGCAATTGATAATACATGGATAAAAATTCTTGATGGCGATATAAAACAGATGACAATATAACAAATTTCCGAAAACTAGAACATACAAAATTAAGTAATTTCTAATTTAAAAATATTTATAGATGTTTACAAAATGCAAAACAAGTCATGCAAATTCTTGATAAAGATGATTTAAAAAAGATCGATATAAAAGAATAAAAATATCGACTGATTTAAAAAGGAGTCGATAAAAAAATGAAAGAAAAAAATTCCTGGTCTAAATTGGTTATTTTATAAGCGAAAGAACATTTGGAAAATGAATGTCGCTTAAGCAAACGTGAAGCCATCTGTTGACCCGGGTGTGAAGCAATAAACGACTCTTTCCACCTCAATCCAAGTGGGAATTGAAAAGCATCAACAACAAGTTGAATGCAAAGAAAATGATCATCTGTCTCGTCATGCAAGTGTTGAAAAGAGTGTTGCCGATAGCTAATTAAACGGAATCCTTGGGGGGCTGACCTTTTCTCTTGAGTTATATCTGTCGCAGGCAACTATTTAGGTTAATTAAAGCATCCATCAACATGCTTCATTTCTCGTCGGGAAACGAAGTCGTATTTCCCTCCAACAATTCCTTTAATCAATCATCACAGAGTATCTTTTCTTCACTTTTCACAAAATGTAGATCCTCTACGAGAAGTGATACCACGATCGATATTTGATATACTTTTGGATTTTTCCAGTTTAACTTGGCAAATTATTGAAAGCTCCATCAATTAAAAAAGAGGCTCACTTTGTTTTCGGAATAAAAATATACTAGTCCAGTAAAAGCTTCTTTCAAAACGGAAGTCAAAGGTAAACAAAGCATAAACTAGATTTTTTAATTAGAAGATTGTTCCAATTTACATTTTTTACTTATAGGACTGCATAGCGGATACATAGCATACAAAAATTAATATACAGCATACAAAAAGTAAGATTTCAAATAGAGACTACAGAAACGCAAGCATAAATGAATATGCAATATGAATTCGAGATATTTATATACTTTGTTTATACGTATGCCTTACTAAGTTGAGTCTCATTCTTGATCATGTGCTATCTCTATTTTTATAATTATTGTGCTATAGTACAAAAAGAAATAAAATACTAAATATACATAACTGAGAATAAATTTTATCAAATCCTAAATATATTAATCTTCAATCAGATAAGATAATTCATTATTATTTGCAACAAGTAACTCTCGTTAATCATTTTCGTTATAATTTTAAGTAATGAGTTATTTTAATTATGTAAATGAAGATTTGTTTTATATTTTAATAAAATAAATTTTTTTACAGTCAAACAGAAAATCGCAATTTGATATTCAAAACTGGTTTTTACTAATAAGAGTTTTTTCATAGATTTAAACGATATATAAAACAATATAAATTTGAACTAGAGCTTCCAATTATATTTTGCTTTAAAAAAATTAAATAAATATAAGAAGAGTTTTAGGAAGCATATTTAATAGGTACACAATAATAATAATACAATTTATAATTCCCCCTAACTTGTCCAATTTTACATCTCACATTTGAAATGAGAAAGTCTAAAAATTGATTGCAAAATCATTAAAAATGTTCGGTTTTAAACTCTTTTGCAGAAAGAGAAGCAAAGAAAACAAAGGATTTGGTCCAAACGGTTCAATTAATATGATGGTCGTTTATTTCCATGTGTAAGTAACAACACAAGGGTTGCGCCCCACATTTTCCAAACTCGCACGAATAATCCCTTTAAACGAGAAGAAAAGAAGAGGCCGTAATAAAAATGTGGATGAACCTGAGAATTTTAAAACGGTACGCGGTTGAATTTCCTGTCACGTATTTTCCAAATGGTTCAAAATGTTAATTCACGACTCGGTATGTAAAAGACTGATACATTTCACCATCGATTAAGAAGCAGGACAGAAAACAGAGAAGATAGGAAAAGAAAGCGGAACAAAGAACAGTTACAGTTTACAGAACCAGTATACAGTTTGCTTCGAAAGACCAAATGAGGCCAAAAAATAAATAATAAATAAATAAAATAAACGGACGAGTAATCAATCTCAGGATGCTCTTTTTATGAAACTGTTAACATGTGGGCGAAAATGAAGTTCAGAACTTCGAGATGCTCATACTAGGCATTCGTTTTGTTGAGTGATGTTACAGAGAAGCCTGCTTATAAAAGACAAAATGTGCTTATTCCTCCCTATATACATCATGCAAATAAATATTAAAACGTGCCAATAACAACTCAGTAAACTGAAAATACTATCTAGACAATGCAACTCAAATACCAAAATTGAAAAGCAAACGAGCTACACAAAAATGTGTAAGTGTGTGTGTGTGTGTGTGTGTGTGTGTGTGTGTGTGTGTGTGTGTGTGTGTGTGTGTGTGTGTGTGTGTGTGTGTGTGTGTGTGTGTGTGTGTGTGTGTGTGTGTGTGTGTGTGTGTGCGTGAATGAATTCAAAAACAGAAATCTTAATGTACACACACACACATTTATTTTTAGTACAATATTTACTGTTTGTGTAAATACTTAAAAATATAAAGAAATATGGGTTTTAATTCTTCGCAAAAATTATAAAATTAGAATCAGAAATCCTTTGTGACGTTGCATATTTTAATAATTTTTGAGGACTAAATACCAATTTTCAGTAAACCAACTATTTATTTTTCACTGTAATAAAAGTGCAACACAGGAGAAAGAATCATTAAAACTTTCCAAAGTTTTAACTGATGAAACTATTCGGTGAAATAAACCGAGTAATACGACTCACACATCGAATTTAATTTATGTAACTTATTTTAATTTACCAATATTTGTTAAATCCCTTTTATATTAAAAAACCCCTACAAAAATACGTTAAAAACTTTATTTTAAACTACCTAATTTTATGAAATATTTTTTACAAATCATTTTAATTTTAGGTTGTAATGCTAAGATTTTTTATAACTGCATGTTAATTAAAATATCTAAACTAGGAATATGGTGAAAATTCATCCGAGAAAAGTTAAAAATGAAAAAAAAATGTATAATGCACATTTAAAATATATTTCACACATCATTGCATAATTTCTATGGTTTTCAAATAAAATTTATTACTAAGGTAACAGTTTTTAGGCTAGTGTGTAAAGTTTTTTCAATTGATACGAATCAAATAGAGTTATAATTTTGAAATACTGGAATAATAAAATGTTAATTTTTAGTAATAATTATAAAGATTTAGAGCTTCCTCGAAAATCTTTCAAATGATAACTGACACGATTAAGAACTTTTCAGGAATACATCAGTCCCATTCTCAACATATGATGACAGCATAGTTGAAGTACATTTGATACTAAAAAGGATCAGAAAAACAATATTTGAAAAGATTAATCACACACGTGATGTCTGTGGACTTAGGAAAATTGTAGAATGAAAGAAAAATTTTCTTTTCTTCAAATTTTGATGAAAATAATCCAAAATAATACTTTTGAATTGTTGAGCATTGTGGAAAATTTCCCGATGATTTTGTGTTTTCCTGGGAATCTTGATTTGACGTTCCTAAGAAACTCAAATCCTTTTATTTAAGAAAAAATTAAGATTCTCTTCTACCAGAATAGTTTTCAAGACGCTTTTTGAAACCTTTCTATTTATTCGGAAATGTTGCACACAAAAAATATTGGGTTGAGAAAGATTACTTAATTTAAAATTCTTAAAATGTAAATTTAAAATATATAAATACTGAAGATTAGGAAATTTCAAAAAATTGCACTGAGTATATAACACTCAAACCACGCACACACACATACAACAAAAAAAAAATCATTTAAACAAACAAATATAACATGGAAAAACAGTTTGAGCGCAATACTTTGAGGGAAAAAATTTCAATTTTGCATTTTTTTTGGTATGAGGCAAAATGGCATTTTTCAATGAAATGCCATTTCACAACAGTTGAAATTTAAATATCATTTTACAATTTACATTCAGAAACATTTTTTCTATTTAAAAGAAGCGAACTCAATTTTAACTAAATGTCATTTTAAAGAAAAAATAAAAACAACTCTATAGTCACGGTTCAGTTTGTCTAAGTAAACTCCCATTTAAATCTCAATGAAATTCAAGACAGTTTTGCAATTCGAGATGATTTTAAGGAGTTAAGTGGTTCATTTTTATTTTAGGTTTTTAATTTTCTGCAAAAAAAAAAATAATAAAATAAAATAAAAAATAAATTCTATATTATTAAATATAAATAGTCAAATGAAATATTTGGGCCAGTCAAAATGAGGAAATAAAATCTAAGCCATTCAAAGTTTAATTTCGCAAACAAAAATAAAATCCAAACCATAAAAAAATTATCCTCAGTTTCAATGAGAATTTATATCTACACAAACATCCTTCGTGGCAAATATTTAAATTCTAGTGCAATTCCCCCAAAAAAGAGCATAAAATGCAGGAAATGGTAACTAAAAACTAATTTTCCTACCATAAATATGAATATAAAAAAAGGAGAGAAGATTACCTTGACAAATGAATGTGTCGTAATAAGCCAGTAGATTAGCCCTCTGTAGGACTCGATACAGTTGTAGCTCCGACTCATTTGTCGGTTGTGACGTCATGGCGACTGCAAAATAAAAGAAGATATGAGCATCAGGGGAAAAGAAATACGAGGATCATATATTTCATGAAAGCACCTAATAACAGTTTACTTCTTAAATATAAGATAGTCAAAAACTTTAGAAAGAACTGAGAAAAAGTGCTACGAATATTGAATTTCTTGTAATGAAATAATAATTTCAGTGAGTTGATGATGGCTGTAGAAGTGAACAGTGTTAATATTACTGAAACATTCAAAGTTAATGTTTCTGAGTTCATGATAAATAATAAGGCCAGCTTAGAGGCAACTATTTCCCCCATTGATTTACGTAAAAATTATAGATATTCTACTGTTTCATGAAATCTACTCATTTCGAGAATTTCTAAGACATGACAAATATTTACATTACATATGTTTAATATCAAAATACAAAACTGTTCCAACTTAAAAGAGAGACCTTTAAAAATAAAGATTTTGGAAATAAGAAAACTTGTATTTTAATAGCTTTATTTTTAAAGGTTTCTCTTTTAAGTTTGAACAGTTTTGTATTACATTACTTCGATACACTAATTTACATAACTAATTTATCTTTTTTCTTGTGGTAATCATTTCTTGTAACTCTTTTTCTTGTAATTTATCTCTTTTATATCTTTCTTAATCTCTCTTTCTTGTAGTCTTTTTTTTACTTTATCTTTCTTTCTTGAAGTTTTTCGTAATTGGTGTTATAAAATTGACAGTTTAACATTAATTGATTTTAGCATTTTATGGAAGTCTATTTTTCCTCAATTTTTACTTTTGCATCTTTCGATATATGTATACATGTATTATATAATATACTCACAGATGTATAATAAAGAGCGAATTTATTTTCTTTAACAAGGTAGAAAGATAGGTATATTTATCTTCTGCAATGTTAATATTTTATATTGTTTCATAATTTAAAACTACCATAAAATATTCTTTTTTACCATAAGATTATCTGTCATAAAAACATGATGACACCATTTTACGGATAAAATAAATTGTACGGGATTCTTTGACATTAAATTCAATACACCTTTTTAATAGCTCAAAAGTTTATCGCTGTTCACAATGAAGGGGATATCAAGAGAATAAAAGGGTTGAAAAGGTATAATTGCTTTGTCAATTGCCTTTGTATAAATCCATTCAATTTTAATGGGCAAAACAAGTTTTCATTTTAAAATCTGTGCATGCTTCTTCGAATTATGACACTCTTTCAACACGTTCGATCTAGCGATTAATAGAGGCTTTATTTCGATGAATAATTCACAAGTTTATTCTAAGGCAATTTCAATGACTTGTGCAAAATGTGCTGTCAGAATGCAGTTATTTATAATTAACCTCCACTGATCTCATATTTGGATTGAGTTGCTTAAAATAGAGACTTAGTCTTATTTCCTCATTCACCTTTAATATTTACATTCCTTAATTTATTGAAAACATAGGTGTTCAAAAAAAGCCCTTTTCCTAAAGTAACTGAATAAAATATAATAAGAAAATATCTAATTACTGCAATAAATTACTGCAGATTGTTAAAATTTACCTTAAACCAGAAATGTCGCACCGAAATCATGTCAAACGAATAATGATTTGGATAAACTGTATGATAGAGCTTTTATTTTAAACTCTAAAATTCTGAAAATTAACTTCATGCTTATTTCAAGTTGAAATCAATATTTAGTAGGTTAATTTAAATTTAAATATATATATATATATATATATATATATATATATATATATATATATATATATATATATATATATATATATTTTTTTTTTTTTTTTTTTTTTTTGCTGTAGTAGTTAAAAATCGTCACTTTAACGACTGCATCACATATAAAGTAGAGTCATTTAAAAGCAAAAATCGGTAACCTAAATAATTTTCGATATATATATACGTTTTTCTTACATTACTATATACAGTAAAAATTTGTAATGCTTCTAAGGTTTTAAAATAATAGGTTATAATTTAAGAGATATAATCTAAAAAACACTAACTTTATATATACAGAACACTTCTATCAAATATAAAAACGTATAAAATTTTATGCACTTCGCTTAGTTTGTTACACAAGAGTTTTTAGCAAATGTTTAAATAAATCCCATTAAATTAAGTACTAAATTGAATTACACTGTGTCAATTCAATATAAAATGTTAAATACGGTGTTTATCAACTACGCTGAGATTTATTTCATATCATAATTTGCAAATGAATGGATGAAAAAATGCAAACTAACAGTATGAACACTGGACACTGGTTGGTATGAAACACTGGATGAAAAAGGCAAACAGTATTCTTCGAAAATAGAAGAAATAGTAAAAGAGCTGTCAACGATTCAGATTTAACATATTTTCTAAAATATATAATCATCCACGAAAAAAAACCCTCACGGTTTAAATATTTAAACAAATAATAAACACATTAGCTGGCGGACAACTATATTGTTCATAAATAATCAGCATTTTAAACAGAAACTACAGGTAGAAAGAAACATTAGAGTACTGAGAGACAATTCATAGGACAGCAAACTTTAATCAAAATTAGATTTTTGCAGAGATTTGGTTGTGCTTTTCAAGCTACCATTTTTAGTAAGATTTTTAGTTGGAAATTCATTTACGGGGAAACTTTTTTCGATTTTCATACGTTATCCTACAGCAAAAAGTTGCAGTATATCGTATACACTAGCTTAACGGGTGGTTTTTTCCGATACTGCAGCATCAAAAACCAATATTAAAACACCAGCTCACGCAAGCTTTCCTAGGTATCCAAAGGAGTAAGACGGAAATCGGGAAAACAGCAATAAAACGCTAGAAGATGGAGGAATGAAAAAATATTTTTCGATATACAAAACCTATTTATGGGACGAAATTTTGCAGTTAATTTGGTATCTAGGCTAGTGAAGGAAATTTCAGATGAAAGAGGTTTAATTTGTGAATGGCGTGTGGCAGCTGTGAAACGGTTTCTAAAAGATTCATTAAGTTTTCATTCTTCTTCTGTGACCCTTTGACAACACCCACTAGGTGACAACTTTTTCTTCACGCCAACAACAGCGCTCATTTGTTTCCTACTGCAGTCTTCAGGCGCCATTTTTGCGTGTCTTTTGTTCACCAACTTGAAATTTAGTTTTGCCTAAAAATTATTATGATTTTTTTTGCTGGAGCACAAACGAGAAAACAAATATTAAGTTAAAGTTTGCATCTTAGCCAGTATTTAAAAAAGGACATAATTTATGTTGAAACTTCAAAAATGCATTTTGAAAGCAAAATTTTGACTTGGTTACATATTAAAAGAATGAAATGTGCGAAAACCACATTCGATTTGATACGTTAATTTTTCCCTATTTGAATATATATTTGTCTAATAATTCCCTTTTGAAAACATCTAAGCACAAACCCCATACTATATACACAAAGAAATCTATTTAAAAAAATAAAAATAAAAAAAGGAAACAGTATTTAAATCTTATTTGATATACATCATTGTAAAGATTTCAAAAAAAAAATTATTTTAATTCAAATAAAACGTGATTTTTGAAATTGAGTTTCCAAGCAACAAAAGTAAAAGTTTCTATTTTTGCTGAGCAAAAGAAAAATGGAAAGACTTCTACTGCAATGAAAAGTAAAAATTATATGTATCTAATATATATTTTAAATTTACATGATAATATTCATACCACATTTAATTTATTAGATCCGATTAACCAAGGAAAACCGAGTAACAGATGACGTTACACTGTTTTTTCTTCCGATAATAAATCAACATGTCATGAAAATGCACTTAATAGATTCGTTAAAGAGTGGGCATAAAAAATAACACAGAATATTCACGATTTTAGACTAATCATTATTCCTCAGCATGATTTGTGAGTCTAGACATTTTTATAACTTATGTAGATTAAAATGGATTAAGTAAAAAACAAAAAAATAACTGTTGAAGAAAAAGAAAAAATAAATAATTTTCACAATTATGTATCTAAAGAACTCTAGTTTTTTTTTTAATTATTAAGAAATATAAACATTTGTGAGAGATACCTCAGTCAAATTTACTGGAAATTCTAATTTTTTTTGTTATATAATAGTGTTGATACACATAAAAATATACAACTAAATCTAAAAATCAAATTTCTTCGAAAACAAAGAAGAAACTAAGTCATAGATCTTGTAATAGTTTTAGAAGTATATATATTTATTTCTATATATACACATATTATATATTGCTCTTTTCTAACTTAACTTCTTTACTTTAATTTATTATTCTGCTTTTATTTCCTAAATTCATTCTACTTAAGCAGTAGAACTTCCAATTTTATTGCTGTATCTAAAAGTTTAAAATAAAATTACAATAAAAAAGTAAGAAATAAATTAATAACCATTTTTTAAGTTAGTCCAGAACATCATGGTAAATTTTGGGGGTAGGAACAATATTCCATTGAACTCAATGAATTTGCCGGACACATTTTTGTTATAAATTTACAGTTCATTCAGTTGACTTTTGGCTTTTTTTATCATCATAATGTGTTGCATTGGCAATAATGTAAATTTTAGTACGTTATTCTTAAAAAATGAAAATACACATACGTTAGAAATCCTAAGGTATTTAAAATTTACAAATATTTTTTTTTAATATTTCATTCAAATTATCATGTTGTTTTGAAACCTTGACTATTCCTGACAGTAAAATAAAATAATAAAAAAAAATTCAGTCAATAAATCTTGAAAACACAATTATCATATGATTATTAAAAAAAAACATTAATTTAAAAACAAAATACCACCACACATAACATTAGTCTTTATTCTAGAGTAAATTTTTAATATTTTTTTATCAAATTTACCTAATATATGATATTCCATAATTACAATTATTAATAGTTTTTGCCACCAGTTTCATAATGGAAACACAATACAGAAATTAAACAGAAAATTACTTATTAGTAATTTTTCGCCTGGGTATAAATTTTTACTTGAGCATATTAAAATTACAATATATTTCAATAATGTCAAATTATCGTCACCTTCATTACACACTGGCTGAAATTCAAAACAACATAAAATAGGAGCGGGAGAAATATAGGTATAAAAATTGAAAGTTCATTCTTTCGCAATGTCTTGGAAGACTGTAATGCGTATGGAAGCAAGTTGGGGGCACATGAGAAGTGTTGTTTTGTCAATGTCTTAAGCTTGCATGATTAATCAAAGCAATCTGAAAGGAAGAAAAAAGCAGAGATCGCGGAACAAGCTTACATTTCAGCATTTTTTATTATTAAATTCACGATTAATCATACATTTCCAAAAACGCAGAGTTATTCTTGATATCAGAACTGTCTATTTTTCGAGAAGAATTCTAGAGTGGGCGCTCAAAAAGACATTCTGGTTTTTTTCCCTTTCTTTTCCAGCCCACCCCTTTTCCCTAGGAAAGACGCCATGTTTAATTACTCCGACAAACGTTCTTATGAAATATTCTCTTTATGCCTCCTTCGGTAATTTGTTTGTCGTTCTATTTTTCCATTTTCTTGGACGGCTCACACGAAGGGAAAGGGTTAAAAAAAACGGGAGAGCTCTTTCACGCGCGAGAGAGAGAAAGAGAAAACGGTCGATAATTTGGGGGCGCTCGCAAATGATGGAACTGGATTATAATAAAGCGAAAGAGGGGGTTAAAAAAGGAGAAAAAAGAGAAAAGAGGGGAGGAGAGTAAAAACAAGACGAGTCCATCGATCTAGGTGCGTGGTCAATGCATCGCGCATTTTAGATCTCATGCATCCCCCCACTAATTCTTCTGATCTGGTGGATTTCTTTTATCACCTGCCTGAAGATTCTGAAGTTGGTCTGAAAAAAGAATGACGGAGCGCTCTCATTGGAACAAATATATAAAACGTGCATTAGAAACATCAACTTCTTTACCTCCCCGCTCATAAATGGTGGAGGTTAAGAGCGGCGTAAATGAGATAGAAGAAAGAAAAGGAAGGAAAAAAACTCATATCGATGCAAGAAATTTTTTTTCTAGGCAACGCGTACATAGCAACGTCACAAGAGTTGACGCGCCGTGCTGCCCTCTGGTGGGAGCGTTTGTTTTGCTGTTCGCCTAACCCTTTCAGCCCGAAATTCAACTTTTCTCCCGTTCTGAAACATTTCCTTTTACACTCAGCTTGGCAACACTTTTGCGTTCCCCTTATATTCTTCCACACCATCTGGAAGAAGCATTCACCCTTTTTGACGCTTAGTGACAATTTGAAGCGAGTGCCAATATTCTTAGTTTCGCAACACAGCATAGGAATCACTTAGGTTAACCCTTTGAGTACTGAAGTTTTCATCCAGCGAGGCAAAGTGTGAAGAGCGTTCCATCTGCGCGGGAACAAATCACGCTCGCGATGACTTCGAATTTAGTTTAACAAGAGTGACGAGTTATGAATGAAGTTGGCTTTATTTTTTTTTAATTATGAAGAATTTAAATAATTTTTACACGAAAGTGTCCAAAATTTACAATAACAATTTTTTAAAGTTAATTTTCAAAAATTTGATGAAATACTTTTTATTAAAATTAAAAAATAAGACTGTTATACATTGTTTATGGTAACTTTTTACAAACATTCATATCTATAATCTAATAAAAATGTGCCAAAACTAATCTTAATTTATCACACTACTAATTATTTAAGAAATGAGAATTTTAATGAAAACATTGAAAAAATATTTAAGTTCTTCAATGTATAAAAAATATATTTAATTCGATAATAATTACGATGCTAAAATTGAATGTTTTGTTTACATTTATATACTCTATATAAGACGGAATTCCCGTGAAATAATTGTCAGCATATAAAATAATTATCTTTTATCGCAATCTTTCTTTATATTTTTAAATTTAAATGACAGAAACCTCCTTTCAATAAATCTTGAAAACCATTTTCATTTTGTAATTTTCGTTCGAAATCTTATAACCAAGTTTACTTTAAGTATAATTCTTGTAGTGTGTCAAGTGTTTTTTAAAATGCTATTTTAAATGAAAACAAAAAAGTACAGAATTAAGAATGATAAAATTTATACAAAAAGCACTTTTATAATTTAAGTTAACGTTTATCTTCTTCTGCAACTTAGTAATATGAACATTAGATTAACTGAATACGGTAATTTTTTAAATCTTATAGCAGTATATAACGCATACAAGATAAATTTTTAAGCATGGAAAGAAAAAGGGTAAACGAAACACGAAAATGATTAACACATTTCTGAAAAAAAAAGGCCATTTGAAATGATATTTATAATTTTTTCCCCAAATTTTAAATAATAAGAATCTGTGTTCCAAAATTTTATGAAATGAATGACATTAGTGTGATGAATGGAGTAAATTACTTTTATTTCTTTCAAAAAAGAATCACTAATATAAAATACAGAGAAAAGAGAAAAATTAAAATTAACCCTGAAATACAAATTAAATAAAATATTAACTGAAATATGGGAAAAAACACAGTAATTTATTTTATTATAGGAAAGCAATCTGATATCAATCCTGACGACTCCACAATTTTTTTCAGGCATACCTCAGCGATTTTATATCATAAATTTAAAGCATATTAAAATATTAAAAATAGCTACTTTACAGTTTAAATTATTAAAACAAGTTTTGCAGTTTAAATCTTAAAAATGCGATTAAAGCAAATTTTATTTTGAAATTTGGATAAAAGATGTCAGTTGTGATACACCAACACAATGATTTTCGACAGCAAAACTTAGTGACTGTATTTTTACCATTTAAGTGACACAATCTGCACAATGTAACCGCAGTATATATATATATGCATATAATTTGTTGCCTTGAGTTACTCTAACGCATTTTAAATCTTTTTTTTATTTAAGATTTTTTAATTTTTTTTAAAAAATAAAAATATTTAAAACTCATACATTAAAATTATATGAAATTGTAAAATTATTATATTCATGTACTTATTTCCCAATTGTCTCTGACATAATAGATAGTTACTGACACAAAATGATATCAAAATTAATTATACTTAAGTGCCTATCTCTAAAGTGAATTCTTAAGTCATTCAAAAATCTGCGCTATGTTGAATGAAACATTCATCACATATTCCAAAAAATTAAAATCATAAGTAAATTTCAAGTATAAGTTGAGAACCAATATTTATATAAATATCATTATAAAAAATAACATTTTTAAATTTTGCAAGGAAAAGTTTCACCTTTCACCAACGCAGGGAAAATAAAATGCAAACAAAGTTCCAAAGTTATAATGGATCATGTATCATCAAATATTTAAGTCTTAAAATCAATTAAATATATCTAACAATTTTAGTTTTGATCAGTTTTGTTTCAGTAAAGTTAATTATGCCCGAAGTTGATAGTTTTATCGAAGTTGATAGTTTTAATTATGGAATTAAATATCAATTATGTAATAAATCCAATTTGATATACGTTTCTTTTTAACTTTATTCAGCATACGAAAAAAATTCATAATTATCACCTTTATTTTCTCATAGCATAAATGACAGAACATTCATAGAAAAAAAAATGCCTTCGTAAATAAAAATAAGCAAAGATATAACGAAAATAGTGACTTGGACAAATACCCAATATTTAACTGTTTGAAACTGAATAGCCAAATGACTTGATGGCCAAATAATGGTTTTCAGGTAAATTGTATTAAGTACAAACAATACATATGAATCAAAATAAATTGCTATTTTTTATTTCACAAACATAATAAACTTTAACAGAACAAATGAATAAGGGAATAAAACTAAACTAGAAGTATAACACGAAAAATCACTTTTCGGACAATCATTACAAAATAAGGGGGACAAAAATGAGAAATTATCTTAAGCTTGCTATTTCAATATTGAAAGTTAATACAAAAATATTTATACAGAAAATTATTTCATATTTATATCGTGATTTCAGCCAATTTTGTAAACAAATGCATAAACTAAAAACGCGAGCAAATGAATGATATGCATTTCTAATAACGTATTGTACAAAATAAAATGTTTAAAACACCAAGTTTTAAAAATAAATCTTTTTTTTATTTAATATATATATTTCTTAACGTTATTTTTAACCGTTTAATAATATCATAAATTTGAATATATATAATTTAATAAAGGGTGATAAATTTGTTAAAATTTGTTTTTCTTTATTTTTCAGATTGAGGAATAAGAAATCTTCTGGAAGGAAAAAGCGATATCACATTATGATTCTCAGTTAAAAAAAAATCTTAAATAAAATTATTTTTAAATTCATGAATAAAAATCCATTAAAATATTCTTAAAATTAATTGTACTAAAACATATTCGAATTTATATTATGCTAAATAAATGTTAAGTTTGAATTTCAGTATTTTCCCCCAAATTTTGTTTCAAACTATTCGATTTGATGGTAACCAAAATATCTTTCAATACTAGGAATAAACAATTATTTGCCCAATGTACTGAAAAAGAATACTAAAAACAAATGAGACACTAACTTTTCCTACTATGTTCTGTTAATATTCACAATTTTTTTAATAATTTACACAGATTAATTTGTAATTATGATACTTTAACTAGTTTTGCAGCAAAAAATGGCCATATTTATAATAGTTAATGTACTTTTAGGCATAAAAAAAGTTTTTCTTCACAATAACACCCCAAAAAACAGACATTTGTAAAATCAAACAAATATATTTATGCATACAAACTAAGATTAGAACACTAGATATAAGAACTAAATGCTCTCTTGTTATTAAAATAATGTTTTAGTTAAACCCTTTATTTTTAGAAATTTATCACCAAGTTTTAAACTTTGCAGAAAGCATTAAATTTACATGTTTTGCACTTTAAATTTCATATGTGGTTTATAGCAAATAAAATACATAAATTTTCATACCACATCTCTTAAAACAAAAGATACAATGTGAAAAATATAATTTTCGCAGAATTAAAGTAAAATTTAAAGTGCCAAAAATTTTGTAAAATTGTCTGTATAACATTCTGTTTTGCTTGTAAGTGGCAAGTTAGTAACTTAAGCAAATATTAAGCTCATTATGATAAAATGAATAAAGCTGGCATGAAATATTACAGATTGGCCCTCTGGAATAAATAATAGCTTGATAGATGAGACACCTAAATTCAGTGGAAAATGAAAAATTTCTTAATTTTCTCCTTGTCAACTTAAACTAATTTCTCACTGTTCAGTAAGAAATACTTAATCGCTTGCCAAATTCTGAAAAAATCAGAAGTTTCACGAGCTCACTTTAGCCAAAATCCATGAAATCTCAGAAGAAATACGTAATCTATGAATCACAGAGCGCTCGGTAGACGAATAAAATGTAAAATATTGTAGATGTATACACGGTTTTAATACTTAGTTGACGTTTGGAATCCAAATCGTACTTATTTTCAATATCTACAGCAGCTCCCAAAATATACAATAAATATAAACGAAAATATTATTTCAAATGGGAAAAAAATAAAACCCTTATTAAACAATCTTTAAAACAATAATATTTTCACCTTGTAATAAGGAAAAGAAACCTGGTCAATATGTAAAGGAAATTCCATTACTTTAGTGCCCGGACTAAAGGTAAAAAGGAATAAGGACAAAAATTATTTAACTCTCTCATTAAGTAAAGAATTAAAAAACAATGCTCTATGCTTAGAAGGTGTTCATTTATTTAGTGCTTACGAAATTTTATTCGCGCACGCTAATTCTTTTAAGCACACATCCGATTTTTCTATAGGACGAATATCGTTATTTTTGAAATATGACGTAACACCACTCTATACTTAGGAAAAAGGTAATGAATGAAAATAATCAAAGCGTTTTAAAGATATGTAAACATAAAACGAGTTCATTAGGAGCACCATTTCTCGAGCACTGTATAAATTTTTTTTTACAGTCGTAAATGTGGTCGTAACGTTTATTGACGAAATTCCTATCTCTGAGTGCCAATTCGCAAACTCATAGCAGCAAACATTTCTTAGGGCAATCAACTTTTTTTCTTTCCGCTCCGTTCAACTGCATGTGTTTGGAAGGAAAAACATAATCGCAACAGAGCTACTCGTGTGAGATATTAATTAGTTTTGGAAAATTTAAATCCAATGAAAAAGATCAGCCAAAAAATGCAAGCATTGAAACACCTATTTTTTAACGTTATTTTTTTAATTATTTGAGAGCTTAAAAGGTACAACAAATGGTAAAAATCATCATTTACACAGATTCAGTAAAAAGTTGATAAAGATAAATAAAATACGATATTTAGAGAGTAGTTTAAAACAGCGTTCAAAAAAATGCAGAAAGAATACTGAAAAGTACATTTTTTCAGACAATAACAGGTTATTATTTGTCTTTTTAATTTTTACTGTTCTGTTAATGAAAAAGGTAGCGATAAAGGTTTTTAATCTAAAATGCTATAGGCTGGAAGTCATTAAAGTGACTGCAAAAAATTTAAAACTTAAAAATCAATTGGAAATTGTTCAGCAAAAATATTTGATAAATATTAAAAACAAGCAATTTTTGAGCTACCTCAAAAATCATTAAATATTTTATTGTTTTTTTATCAAAAATATCAAATTATATATTTATGTGGTGTTAAGTAATGATAAATATGTAACTACGTCAGAAATTTTACACACAAATATAAGACGATAACTGGACACAAATAAACTTTGCTCTTAATGTGTGCGATTCTTTTATCTTTATAAATATTTAATTTCCTTATCACTATCAAAGATTAGTTGTTACATTGTGTCCCGAAATAAATATTTTAATGGCAGCATTTATATAAATATATTTACAAGACATTGGATGTTCAGATTACTAATATTTTTAGTTTTTTCATGTCACAAATTTAGTAATTTTATGGTTAAAAAATGAAATCTGTATTAAATAAAATACCTTTTAAATTAAGGAAAATTCCATTAAAGAATTATAAAATTATAACATTATGAAAATTAATTATAGGTACTTTGTCTAGAAATGATTTTGAAAATATTTTCAAACGTTTTAAGTTAACGTTAATGTAAAATATCTTATTTCATATTTGTTATTTTGTAACACTATAGCATTAAGAGTTTATTGCTATAATTGATCTTTACACACACGTATAATTTTAAATTATATAGATTTATTTTTAGGAGTGGAAATTACCTTTTTGTTTTTATTAGGGTAATCATTTTAATTTCCTTATATATTTATGAATTTTATTCATTTAGAATTTATTATTTTTAAACTCTCTCTATTATTTAAAAATAGCAAATTGTAACTAAGACGCAGAAATGTGTTATTAACGATAAAAATCTTACCTAAAATATTCTCTTATAAGACTATCATAATAAGAGTTTTAAATAAATTTAGCAATTCCTTTAAACTAGAGCCTAAGAGAGAATTTTTCTCACAAATTCAAATTAAAGTAAAAAATAAATAGCACAAATAGAAGATAGTTAAAATAAAATTACAGATCTGCTATCTTGTTAAAAAGACTAACTCTCGTTTAAAAAATGTATCACTCGAATTTTATTTCAATTACGTTCAATCAATTTTAATTGTCGCGAACTAAACAAAAATTAATCATCAACAGCTCGATTCGAATAGGCAAATAAACAAGAATAGGAAAAACCTCAAGATTAAATTCGCTCCTTTTCAACGGATTTTTTTTTGTTTTAGTTGTATAAAAATATTTAATTTCATTAATACACATAAAATGAGTTAATACAAAAGGCATCTTTCCACAATTGTTACAAGCAGGCTGCAATCATTGTTGAGTAAGAATTGGATGTACTTACGAGATTCACACCGATTTATAGGGTTAATTAGGGCTCATATCCGCCAAAGTTGAGAGGAGAGTTAAAAGGAGTATTTAGTCAAATACAAAAAAAATTCCTTTTAAACTGATGAATGCAAAGCAAACTGAACAGATAAAGGCGATATAAACAAGCATTTTTACAAGTAAAGTAAACGCGCACTCTTAAGTGGACTAGAATTGGAGAAAAACGAGAAATATCCTTGAATCAAAAGACAGAATACACAGGATATCTTCGTCAAAAAGCGCATGCAAGAAATAAAAACATCGAAGAAGTTGGTAACAATTAAGAGAAGAAAAAGTAAATTTAAAATATTATTTTTAACAGAATTTCAAATGACTTAAATTTAAAAAATATCTGTTTAGATTAGGGTAAGGGCATTTTAGAAAGCAGCGTCACATTGATGTAAAGAACTTCTGATAACTCCTGAAGTCATACGACCGAGATTCAGATACATTAGTCAATAATAATTAGGTCAGGAAATTTGCATTAAGTAGATTAATTACTTGTTTATCAGTTTTATAGATAAAATATAAAAAGTCGGTTACATTATTAAAATTCTTAAGTAGCTCACGAGAAAATGGGCTTATATAATGTCAGCTAGAATGATGTGGAGTGTATAAAATGGAATAAAACATAGAATTTTTTTATCAGATTTTAGAACTCCATTTGATTAATTACAGTGTCACAAAGAAAGACGATTACTCCCTTCAAATTTAGGAAATGTGCCGAATGTCAGAATTTCTGAATGTAAGAATAATTTACGAACATAATTTTGGGTAACTGTTCCACTTTCAATTTTTATATTATAATTAAATTAGACATAGTCTAATATACAATTTGTTACTTAGATTATAATTTTTTTCAAAATATGTTTATTTAAATAAACGATGCAAAAACATGTCTTTATTGTTTCCAAATTATTTCATTCTTCGCATCTTCTTCACTTTGTCAAGTCTCCCAATGAAAACAAGATTTAATATTTTATCAATGTTACTTTAAATTCTTTGAATTTAGCTAAAAAAATCTTTTACCTAAATTTTTAAAATAAATTTTACCTAAAAATGAATTCGATTGAACATTTACTTAAGACATACAAAAAAGGGGGCAATTTTTATTATTTCACAAGTAAATTTGCTTTACTCTATTGTGATTATTTTTAATTTTAAAATTTAAGAAATCAACTCCCCATAGTAAAGAACACAATAACATACAACATAAACACATTCATATATATTTATATATAATTAATGAATGGTTAAATATATTTAACCATTCAAAATTTTCACAGCAAAAAAAGTTAGTAAAAGAAGGCAGTGTTTTTCGTTAAGTGATTTTTAAAATAGCACAGGGTTTATTCCAGGAGGGTAGTTCAAAGAACTTGGCACTTTTTATGGTTTCTCGACTCTAGTCACAGCGCTTGATTAAAAATGTTATTTTTAAAATAGCTAATATTTTATTCTGAATCATTTTTAACGTGTTCTTTAAATATTTAAAGGCACATTTCAAATTTGAAAAAGTGTTTCATCTTCCATCCAATAACATTCAACCTATATCACATCTAAATCTAGCTTAATAACAGACTAATTAAAACATTTAAACTTATTCTTCATTAATTTGTAATCCACCTATTTAGCAACAATACGCCTAAGTTTAGTAAAACAAAGTATTTTTATATAACAATAGATTTAATTTTTGATTTGGATACTTTAGTTTTCCTCGTCAGTAGAGAATAATTTTAAATTACATTTTTAAATTAACTAAGGTAGATTTAAAAAGAAAACTGAATTTTTTAAAACATAAGTATCATTAAAAAAATTTAAAATTTATTACTGCAACATTTATCAAAAACCACCAAAATTTGATTTTTTGCAATAAATCCATTAAAAAAATAACTATATTTATAAAATTTTCATTTTATATTTGATTTGATTTTTCAATTTTTTTACGGTCATTAAACTGACCATAAATTATATTTTGGCCTTATTTCACTTTTGATAAATTTTTTCAAAACAAATTTTTACCTCTCGGTCATTATCAGGGAAAAAACGATATAAATTAACGCGCAAAAGTTATTTAAATAAGAAATTTGAACGAATAACTTCATTTATAAAGTAATAAACTTAACGCTTCCCAGTATTTTGGGATTAGCGATATATTAAGCATTTAATTTTCAATCTTTAGCGATCCAAGTAATAACCACTTTTAAACTACTATATTCAAATAAGATTTTTCTTGTTACAGTAAAATAACTTCAGTAAAGATTATATAAAATAGTAAAAAATTAAAATGAATTACTATAGATTAGAAGAAGTTTTTTGCCCCTGATAAGCTGGTTATTATTCTCCAATTTTAATACTCGGAAATAATAAATAAAAGCATTTTATTTTCTTCGCAAATTTTTTATTTTAAAATTTTTCCATAGAAAAAATTAATATTCTTATTTCACAAAAATCAAAATTTCTTTCATCCTCAATATTCAGAATAGGCTTTTCGTCGAATTGCAGTTAGATATGCAGTTAAACATTGTGAAGGAGCTAATGTATTAATAAAGAGAGCAAATTATAAAGAATTTCCTGCTTCCATAAAATTTATTTTGGTCAAAAAGAGAACCTCCTTCTTAAAGAATCATATTTTATTTTTGATAGTAACAATGTTCTTTTTCACTCATTCTTATTTTGTTCAGTAATTTAAATTTGTAAGTCTACACACTACTGTGAGTGCTGAAACAATCTTAAAAGATAGCTATCAGTATTAGTAAATGAAGCTTCTTTTCAATCAACATAATCAAATTAACTGATTTAAACATGTAAAAATGGCTTTTATGTTAACTTGAAAGAAAAAAGGTGTATATAAATACATTGGGTTAATATTACATCATTTTTGGAAATAGAAAAAAATTTGAATTAACACCCACTATGTTAATTCAAAAATTTTCCCCTCTTTTACTTCTAAATTTTCTTTAAATGGAAACTCTACATTCATCAGTTTTTATTTTTTAGCGATGAAAAATAATTTAAATTTATTGCAATAAAATAATCAAGCGCTTTAAAAAATTTCTCACGAAACATTAAAAAACACTAACGTATATTATCTTATTTTTTACATTATTTATATAAGTATTATTGAGTAATAATTAAAGCGAGTGAAAAATGTTTACACTACATATATCGATTAACAATTAAAATGACAACATTTAATTTTTATTGATTTCTGTGATTCCTTTTTGTGCTACTTATAAGGGGATAAATATGCTGATGCATATAAAAAGCATTTACTCTATTTCTATGATGATTTAGATTCCCAACTTTACAGTAAAAGAAGTCATTCAAGTAGTTAAGTATGAAAAGCAATTTATGATAAAAAAAATGTATAAAAATAAAGTAAAACTAGCTCGTAATAAGAACACACTAATAGTTAAGGAATCCGAAATATAACTAGAATATTTTTTTAAGATAATTATGTATAAATAATTAAGAATTTCATAAAATGTTTTTATCAATTATATATTGATTTTAGAATAATATGAAACTTTAGAAATAAAATAACAAAACTTAAATATTAAACGAAGGAAACAATATTTCATCGAATACAATAGAGAAGATTTATTTGACGTCCGTCCTTGGGGGAAAAAGTTCAAGTAATTTAAGAAATTAGAATCACTGAATAAAAGAAAAAAACTATCCAGACGATTAAAGTCTCTGGATAAAAACATAAAAAAAATTGTTCTCCAAATATATCATGTTGACCTTAAAAAACTATCCAAGAAATATATACTAGGTGGAACATTTTTAAAGCCTACTTAAATAAAAAAAAATAAAAAAAAACATTGTTAATAATACTTGAAATAATTTATTGAAGGCAAAGGCTACAAGTACATGTGCATGACCACAGCATTTGCCTCAAAATATCAACGAGTTGAAATACAAGGTGGAGTAGAATGACAGCGCTAACAAGAACGAATAAAACAAAGAAAAAAAAGGATCTTTGCACGCGAAGCCTACATCAGTCACTGAAGACTGAAATAAATAATTATGTCCTAACTGTACTTAACGGATAATTTCATCTGAAACGGTTATAAGCTTGTGGTAAATGCGAATGTACCACTTTCAATGATGTGCTTACAATTAATGATAAGTATGATTTGGTCAGAAATTACTGTAAAAAAAAAATAGAATCCTTGCGTAAGCTTAAAAAAGTCCACTACAGTCATAGAATATTTACACATTTTTCTTTTTAAGCTGCGAATTTACAGAACATTAAATGCTATAAAGTTGCAGCAACTGCATTTAGCAGCTATCATTTAACTTAAATCTTTATAAACTTTCCATTGATTTCATTGCTTTGAAAGTGCACAATACATAATTTTTTTTCATGAGATTTTTATTCCATAGTATAGGTTCAGAAACTTAATAATCAGGAAGTAATTTTGAGTGACTCTCAATATAAAAATATATTTCTGATAGTGCTCAGTATACGTTTTTAGATGATCTCTTTAGCTATCCCATTTCTAACATTCAATCTATCGAAAGCGTAATTTTATTGAGTGTAAAGTAGAAATACATTTAATTTTTTAAATGAAGGTTGGCTTCATATATTTTACTCCCCACTTATCCACAGGTATACTGACAAAATTACTTAGTATTCATAGATTTTTTAGGTGGTTAGTAAATAGATTTTTAACTTTTATTTTTAGCAAATAATGTCAATAGTTATATTTACTCATGCATTTTTTCTTTTGTTAAAATAAAGTTAAAAGTACAATTATTTTAATTTTTCCTCATACTGAATGAAGAATAATAAAATTTTATTTTCAGTACATTATAGATATTAAAATTCGCTTTCTCACTGTCATTTTATTCGATAACAAACAACCAGTTTTAAAAAATTATTTTAAAATAGTATAAATGATAGTACGTTGAAATCGTAAAGGGGTTTACATTTTTTACATATGAATAAGCATCTTTTGTCATCTTTAGTAATTAATGACATATCTAGAACAAAAAAATGCTGGTAATTATACTTTTTCATTCATTTCTTTTAGGATCAACAATATATTTTGTCGATAAGCATATTTAGCACAAAAGAAACACTTTTTAAAAGTTAAAGGAGAAATGTTTTATCGTCTACATTTGTGTTATTAGTTTCTTTTCTAGTGTTTTTAAAAGGGAAATAATATTTAATTTAAAATTTCCTGATAACATTAAGTAAATAATAATTTACTTAGTGTAAAACAAAACAATATAATTTTTAAGAACTGCATTAGTATTACTTTATTTAAAGTAGTTTTTTTCTTTAAATAAAATAATACAAATGCACAATCACCCTGTGTACTACGAGTGTGCAACACGGGCTTGCATTTTAAGACACTGGAATCATATTTGCAAACCAAAGCCCCAAATTATTTTTATCGAATTCGATATGGTGTAAACAACTAAAATATGATAAAATTTAGATATAAATAATAGTTTATGTACATAAAAATATAGGTAAGGATATGAAATTTTTTAAAAGAAATTGTAAAAATTTTGAACAAAATATTTTAGTATGAAGTACATTTCTGAAATAATTCTGTTTCTTTTTTATTACATGTAACACAATTACTAAAATGAATGTATTTAATAAATTGTAAGAATTCCACATTGTTCAATGGAAGTTACAAGTTTTAAATTAAAAAACATGTTTGAAACAATAGAAAACTTCTGCAAAAATTTTTAAGATAAATGCAAAATAATTCCAACTTTTTATGCCAATAAGTAATGTAGGAATTTTGATATGATAAAAACATTAACTCATTTACTTGCTTGTTGACAACTTTCTGAAAATATTGGCTTCAAACAGTATGCATGGTAAATGTATTATAGTGAAAAAAAATTCACCTCAATAGCTAAACTTTATTACTTAACTTAAAATTTAAAGTAAAATTTTAAAAATGTAGATAATTTATACTTTTTTATTTTACTAATCTGAAAGAAAATTTAAAAGCATATTTTATGCACAGTAAAATTCAAAAACAGAAAAATATTTTTTATTTTTTAATCTCTACTTTTATTTACCAAAATGTTCCTGGTGGCTAAAACTAACATAACAAATTTTCAAAATTGCCAGATTAAAAAGTGAGACAGGCACAACATTGTGAGAATTCTACTCACGTGAGGTATTCTCTGAATTTCTAAGTATTTAGAAGAATCATTTGGGTATCGATTCGATTGTATTACAAATAAAATCGTTGATGTTCATTTTTATTTAGAACATTTAAATATTCGCTATTATTTTTGGAAAATAACAAAATAATTAAACTGTAATATAAAGAATTTTTTTACCAATAACAATATTTAGAAATTATGAGTATAGTTGGCAAGAGAAAGAAAAAACTTAAAAAAAAGTAAAATATATTATAATACAAAATTCATTTTTTACTTCGATAAGTGGTTCTTCAACACTTAAACGGGATACAAAAAACACTAATAAAATAACTGAGCGTTAACAAGGTGATCATCATTTCAAAATTTCAAATAAAGCAAAACCCGATTTTTGAAAAAGAATTGAAATGAAAATTTCCCATAGAACCTGAATTTTGCTTTAATGAATTTGGTTTCAACGGTTTTTTTTCTTTTTTTTCCTTCCTTTGAGCTTTTAAAAGAATTACTTTTCCATGCCACATCCACGTCTAGCTCCAAGCTTTATGCAAACAATAAAATTAAAAACTACTTAATATTCTATTAGGCTCTAAATCAGCTCACAAGCTGTAAAAGAAAAATCTATTTCCTCAGGTAAAAGAAAAAGTAATGGACCAATCAAAAGCCTTACAAAATATATAAAATGAAAAATAATTATTATTCCAGGGAAAGAATTCATAGCACTGTGATTTATTTACAACGCCAACATTCATCCTTGAAATCTAAACCAATCGTAAGGTTTAGGAGTTCTCGTTCAGAGAATCTCAAAATATTTTCGAAATAAATTTAAAATTCCCATAAGCCAACAGAAAACGGGGGAAAAAATTAGTTTCGCATAAAGCTCTATTATGTATGAGTTTAATGGTAAGTTTCTTTCGTATTTAGGAATTCAATCGAGTTTAGAAAAAAAAAGTGGTTGCATAATTTGCGCTACATAAAACAGATAAAAATAAACGATCATCATTTCATTTCATGTTAAGAGGTTGAGTGACAGATAAATATTTCATTATAATTGAAGGATATCTTGAATCTAAATGAAAAAAAAAATTTAAGTAATTTTAAAATTATATTCGTATTCTGAATGATAAAAAAGGGAAAGACTTTAGATTAATTTCGTTTAAAAACTTCAAAATCTTCAGAGGACATTAAAATTAGTGTTTTTATAACTGTGCGTTTCTTATTTATATAAAATTAAACAAAATTTTTTTTCAAATTTATGACTTTAAAATTTCGAAAATTTGAATTATGCTGAATTTTTCAGTTTTGATGTACATTTTATTGCTTAATTAAAAAAATAATTTATTTTCAGCTGAATCTTGATGTATAAATTTCTCTTTCTCATTTATATATATATATATATATATATATATATATATATATATATATATATATATATATATATATATATTTATCCATCCATATACATATATATGTTCGTATGTATAAATTAATATTTTGACACCTCTTCAGCAATATACTAATTGGACAGAAAGCCATTAATGCTTCAGTATCCTCATGATCTGTATGCATCGCATAATATGTACAAAATTTTTGTTTTATTACATTAAAATCTAAGCGTTTGAATGTAAATAGTATATTCTTACAGTAATCATTTTGCTGCAATATATCACTGTGTTATATTATTTAATATTCAAATTATATACCTAGCATTTTTTAAAATTTTATTTTACATTGTATAAAAGGGAAACAATTTTTAAAAACACGTATTAATACTGATACCCAACAAAATATTTTCAGTTTTATTTTAGTGCACTTTTAACAAATGACGCAGTTACAAAGCACACAAAAGGTGTTTTATTATAAGCAAATACTTCACAACAACAATTTCTTTTCTGGAACCATTTTCTGAGATTTGGATTTTGAATAGAATTTTTCATGTTTAATTCAATTAATCTTTCTCCAACAGAATAGAGATACAGGAAATTTCTTTGAAGTCAGTTATCTGAATTTCAAGCTTCAAATTAAACTACAACATTTAAATTCAAAGCACTTAAGTATAATATAAATGAAATTTTAAAATTAATGTGAACAATTTAATTGTTACATAAATAAGCAAATGATTATGAAATTATACGTATAAGAATTTACAATAATATTGAAACTTTACAAAATTTGTCGAATTTTTTTACTTAAAAAAAAAAAACATTAATCCCATTTACGAGTGATGCATGTGTACGAAAATATATTAAATGAAAAATATAAATCAAATGGAGTTTATTTTAGCGAAAATTCATAGTAAAATGTTTATAGTAATTTTTCTATGATTTCTTTAATAGCCCCTTTTTGTAAAAACTGATACTTAAAATATAAATAGATTCTATATTATGAACTGCAGTCTCTCTAAATATATATTAATTATCAATATCTGAACAACATAAAATTATGTTGCTAAAATATTTGTACAACAGAAATTTACATTCTTCAAATATTTGTAAATTGATAGGAATATTATGCAATATTTATAATTAAAATTAAAAGGCAGATAAATTTTTTTAACAAATTCTGAAAATCGTGTCTCATTTAAAAGTATGAGAACAGGCTATATTGCATTATATGTCAACGAAGATAATCAACACACATGTGTGATTTTGCAATAAAAGAAATACTTCCTAACTATTAAGTATTCACGCAGTCTGGAATGAAAAAAAAATAGACACATACTTAATAGTCACTTTCAAATGGGATATATGAATTGCAAAGATGTTGCCTCACAGATGGCTTGATTTAAGCGATGACGAGAAAATGGGAAATTTGACACATAAACGAAAAAGTAATTTCATACGCAGCTGGTAGTATATGCAAGAATTGTAACACAATGTGAAAGGCGTAAATAAAATTTATTAAACGTAATAATTTTTATAAATTGTTACACAGTGCTGAGTTTAGTTTGGGAGAAAATTATGATTATGGATAAATAAATGGTTGACAACCATTTTTTGTGAATAAAAAGGGTAAACAAATTATTTAGGATTATTCAATTATTTAAAAAATAATTCTAATGATACATAAGAAGCAAAAATAATATTTCTATAGCTGTGTCAAATACTAATCGAATTATATAAACCCATATGTATCAAGGGAGGCGCATTTAACAGCAAAATCTTTTCGATCGATCCTTCGTAATATTACATTACAATTCAATTCATAAGAGAAATAATCTAGTATCATTTTAATTGATTTAACTATTACCCTTGATAGTGCAGTGATAAATTTAATGAATTTCATGTATCATATTATTAAAAAATTGAAAATATCAATTCTTGGGAAATAATTCTTTGGGGAAATTTATTTAAGAGTTTTCATTATCAACAACTTTAATAAATGAAACCGAAGTTTTGTGAACATAATTTTCAAATATATACTTTGAAATTTGATTACAAATTAAAAAAGAAGAAATTTTTTAAGTTAAAAAAAAAAGAACCTTTTTTAGGTTAAAACTAATAATTTTACTTCCAAAATTTTAAAATTTTATTTTAAAAATTTAGCTAAATATAAGAAAAAATTTACAATCATAAAAAACGAATCCTAGTAAAAATTTATAAAATACACGAAAAAAATATCAAGCAAGAAATATTTTGTTTTTCTCATTTAATACCATTAGCTTTTATGACGCAGAAAAAATTTCAATATTCTATTTAAACAAAATTTTTAAAAATTTTATGTAAAAAAAAGAAACATTAATTCAATACAATGTGATTTTGTCATGATAAATAATTCATATCTATTTAGTTTAGAAAATACCTCCAGCCTCAAAAATGAGAAACACGATAGTGTTATGACGCAACTTATTTTAGTTTACCATAAAAATAGCATCCAACACAAATTTAAGATTTGATTAATAGCCTTCACCTCACAAAAGGGCCTTTCCCTCGACCTCTTCACAAAAGATGGAAAACAACAAGATTCCATTAGGAGAGATAATTTACTTTTCCTTCATCTTGTCCATTCGATTTCAAAAATCCTCCTTTTCCATTAAGTAACAAACTCTGGTAAATACTCGGAGTGAATGAGTATTGCCTTTGTTTTAGTTCAACCACAAAGCACAATGGACAACCCTTTACTCTCGCCAAGTCTGTAAGAGCAGATGGTACTCGGAACGCCCTTCCCGCCACACAACGTACACGGGGACAAATGACAGGAGGGGATACTTTGGTTGCTTACTTGATTACATATCACAAGAGCATTAAAGTGACCAGGGGCCCTTTAATTAAGTTGCGTGATGCACGGCCACAGTTGTCAACCTCAAATAAAAAATAAAAGAGTAGTCCACCCATTCCCCGGAAATATTTAGGCTTACTTTCGCAGTGAAAAAAAGTTCATTTTCTCCTTTTAAAAGAAAGGTTGGAAAGAAACTAATGAAACATGTGGATCTCAAAATAGGAACGCAAAATTTCTTACCCTAAGGTAAGTTCTTTTTTTAAAAAGTGAAATAAAAAGCAATCATATCTAAGAAAACCTCTTTATTAAATAAAATCTTAATGATAAACCAAATCCATTTTAAAACAATTTTAATTAAATATATATATATATATATATATATATATATATATATATATATATATATATATATATATATATATATATATATATAAGAATAATGTTTTTGAACAAAAAGAAGCAAGCTGTAGCAATTAAAGTACTTAATTGAAAAACTTTTTTAAACATCAAATGATGTAATATGAGATTCAAGATAAACTTTTAATAATTGGAGTGTGCAAATGTTTCAATATTTTAAGTATTCTAAAAAGGGATGTTTTTTAATGTAGATTTGGTTTCCGAAATATACCATTAGACAATGTATAGCTCTATTTCAAAGAATATTTTCTTCCCTTTAAAGCAGAATACAAATCAAGTCTTAATATAAAGAACTATCTATCTATGACTTTTTATAAATAAATATGTTATGCATAGAATATTTTATATAAATTTAACTGTGTTTAAAGTTATGAAGCTATTAAATGTATTCAAAAATAATTTTTTTTTCTTAGCTTCCTTTTTCATTAAATTACATTAAGGATTAAACTATTACAAAAAATGTTTTTATATCTTTGATGAATCGATTCTTTACTTACTTTCAAAGAAATTAACAAAGATCTGAAGCACTTTTATGCTTAATCTAGAAAAGTTAAAAAGCAATAAATTTTCGATGTCTGAGAAACTTACATCTGAATATAAAATTAAAAAAAGCCACAGCAGACTAGAGTGCAAAACATGAAATATTTGTATATGATAGGCGTAGGAGTGTCATAATAAATCAAAATATGATACTTTAAAATAGATGTATATAATATAGAAACCAAATATAAAATGAGTGTATACATTTTCAAAATTTAATTTTAATACTCGAAAGATACAAGTGTACATTTTATAAAATATAAGCATCCCTAATTTTTTTTTAAATTTTCGTACTTTTACTTTTTTCTTCGTTACAGAAAACATTAAAATTTATTTTAAATTGGAAGGCAAATTATTTTAAATTTTAGTTGCAGAATAAAAAATTATTTACTAAAAAATAGATGCTATTTGAAAAATTATTCGCAAATTCAAATTAAGAAAAAGTTAGGAATTTGTCAAGTTTCAAAAGAAGCAGAAGCACTTGCAGTTATGGAATTCATCAAAATGAGGGGGAAACGATTTGGACAACGAACGTGATTCAAACTAAACACTAATGGATTAAATGTAATATTTGTAAATCTACTCGGGAATTTGCAGAAAGTACACACGTATCTATTATCAACATGATTGATCTTTCGAGAAAATTTACAGCGCGTTTGAATCATATAAATAATAAATATTTGGTTTATCTAATTCATAAAAGCTAGAAAGTTGAAAATAAGTCCGATGATACTATACTGACAAACAGATTATGATTTTTCTCTCACACACCACACATTTTCGAATAAGAATCTTTCTCCTGAATGACGAACACAATAAAGTAACCACGTTTATGCAGCAAGTCTTGTTGACACCCCCAAAGATAAATTGGTGGTGGAAAAATACCCAAACGTACCCAAAATCACATTACAGGCGGGTTTTTTTTCTAAAGAAAAGATTTTCGTTTTATCAATTCAGGCTTTAAAGTAGAGGCTTTGAAGAAAAATCAATTAGTTTGAGCTACTACTCGGAAATAGAAAAACTTCTCCCTCAAATCAAAGAAAACAAGATTCTTGCTTTTCGTCCACTTTTATGAATATCGAAGAATGGTTTGCAGCATTATTGAATTTGAATATGGAGGCAATATACGCTGAACGATGGGCTTCATTATTTAAAAAAATCAAAACCAGTTTAGTATGAATATTAAACAAAAGATGTGAAGAATGTGGAAGGAAAATGCTGTGCGTGTTGTGAGGACTTTTTAAGCTTTTGCATAAAATTTGAGAATTTGTAATTTTATTTCACATTTGTGTATTCAATGAAAGAATAGAACTTGCATAAGGTTAAAAAAATAAGTATTCAAATTTTGATACAAAAAATTTATTTTACTGGCACTATCTTCTTTTCATTTCTAGGACTTTGCTTTTGAGACATCCTGTATACAAATGAGCTATATCAACCTTCCCGTAAAAGAATTTTCTCAAGTTACTTTCATCAAAAATAATTAATGGACAGTCATTCAAAATGGTGATATTATGTCGCAAGAAAATGATTTAACTTTCAAATAAACTAAAGATGAATATAAGATTATCATCACATTTTGGCAGCAAAAGGAAAAAAATATCAATCGTTTAATCATATTTTCTTAGAGCTGAAAAATGTAAATAAAAAATAAAAATTCGAAGGCAGTCTAAAATTTATGAGTAAAAAAATTAACAACTTAGTGAAATGCTTTTACATCCTCCGAGTCTAACCCTTTGATTTCCGGAAATGAAAGCGACAGCTAAAAATAAATTCCACAGTGGGAAGAATACAATTTCGCCGGGCTTATTCAAGTTGCCACTAATAGATCAATTCAATCATTTTTAAAAAATTCTAGTAAAAAGCTGATAATAAATGCTTTTAGAAAAAATACACAGAAATTAATAAAAATAATCAAATAGTATTTATTAAGGTTAAGATATGCTTACTTTTACAGGAATAGGTAAGATTTAAGTGTGAAACTAAAGTAAAATTTAAAAATTATAAATATTTAGAACGGACGACATTTACTTTTAATAAATATTAATTATAAATTAAACTAAAAATAAATTTTTCATACTTTAAAAAAATTTTCCTTCATTTGAAAACTCTCTCAGAAATTTTGCTGACCTAGAACTTACAATTGACGTAAAAATAATTATTTTTTATTTTTTTCTTGGTATGATGGAAAAAAATTAGTGCAACATCAATAAAATATCGCATACCAATTTGAAAACTGTTTCTATGACTCCCAATGAACGACGATACGGTAAAAGAAAATTTATTCTCATTTTGAAAAGTCGCCGCGAAAAGGGGTAAAAAAACGATCGAATAAAGTAAGCGTCAAGAAAAATCATTCAACGCTCCGCTTTGTCAAAAGTCATAAAAACTGAAGATATTGATTCCGCGTTTCACGAAAGTACACTTTTTTGCACATAACATGAAACCTCCGAATATGCGTTTACACCTTGCATTTAAAACAGCAGCCCTATATTTATAGCCTGTTCAACAGCTTACCCCAGCAGATCCTTCGCCAACGCGCCAAACTATAACTGTCACAATGAGCAAAGCACGGTCGATAAATGAGCCAAACACGACGACGGGCAACCGACAATGGAGAAAAAAAGTTGAGAAGCAAAAAAAAAACGCACATGAGAGAAAGAAGCTACTCTTGCTCTTCAAGAGAACTTCCTGGATCTTCCTCCCCCTCCCCTTCACCGCTTCTTTCCTCTCCTCCACTTTGGTCTTGCTTCAGCGACTGCCCATAGCAGCTGGTGAGGAAAGGGTTAGTCTTTGTCTTCAATAATGATGCGCTACCAAAGTACTTATTATTCTACCTTTCGCATTGTCCGCCACGCCCGAAGAACAATAAAAAACTTTTTAAATTACTTCGCCAAACCGTCTTATAATATCTATATCAGATTTTTTTTTCATAACCGTTCATTTTCGTTTTGTTAAAAAAAATCATTTAAAAACACCAAATAACTGTTTATTCCAGCCAATGCGCACAGATGGCCGTCGATGGGAAAAAGTTCGGCGCATTTTTTTTAAAACTTTTGTTTATAATCCTCCCTCTTTCTTATTTACCGCGAGTCCGGCTGCAAACACGAGTTTACAAGATGATAAATGTGAATAGCAACCGTTCTAACAAACATCTGCATTGATAAGAAATGATCGGAAGCTAGAAACAAAGAACGGAAACTCCGACAGGATCTTTTCAGAACTTCATACTTAGATAAAATGGCTTCAAAAATAATTTTAATAAAAAAACACGAAATTACAGTTTCAGGTTCAAAAGAATTTCCATATAAAATTAAATATGTAATTATTTTGGAAAAACTCCATTTCCATTCGAGATTACCCTGAGGTTAACTATAATTTTGGCGTATTACATTCCTCTAGTTTATGAGAAAAGCTAAATATATCAAATGGAAATTATCCAACAAATAAGTAGGTTCTTCCATGTAGGCAAAACATTTAAAAGAAAAACATTGGATTTACGAGTTAACAAAAACTTCGAATTTGGCCATTTTAGAACAATAATATTTTGAAATAGGCGAGATTAAGTTTGCGATATGGTTTTATTTTAGAAAGAAAACTGCACTTCCAATTCGTTTTTTTAATGTTGTTTACCCAATTTTTCAAATAAGTTTTCATTTATTTCCAGAAAACAAATCTTTTAAGTGATTCTATATTTTCCATCAGAGAAAAATTTCTGTGTTTAGCTATTTTTCAGTTTTATCAAATTTCAGGAATCGAAAAAAGTCTATATAAGAAGCAATGTTTATTTCGTAATTTAAATTTTATTTATATTTATAAAGAACAATTGCAGGGTCAATGACTGACTTGAAATCGAAAAAGTAAAAATACCACTTGTGTGTGTGTTTTTGCTAAACAATTTTAAAATTACTAAAGTAGAAAATATATATAAGTAAACTATATTAAAATATTAATTTCACTAAATTACAATTTGTGTATTATTTATTATTTCACACACACACAAGTTCCAATATTTTAAATTATCAAATATATACCTGACCATTATACATTTGTCCACGCATCGTTGTAAGAATTGTTTTTGTAATTTATCTGGTTTTTGATTGTATATGGTTACTAACTAAAAATGATAAATACAGCCAAAAGCTTTGTAATTCTGAACCATGATCAAATAACGAGGTCAACATGTGATCGGAAACTCCTCTCCACACACACTAACGAATGAACATTAACAACTTCCAAAATTTTTAATAAACACTCTTTTAATACGAGGTCTTTCGTTGAATCAGGTATCGAACCAGCTAACGTCCAACCTGTCCTCAAACAAAACACCATTAAAACAAGAAATATATACCCGTTACCTTAAAACTATAGTTACTATTATATTTAATATATCATAAATAGTAGAGAACGAACTTTTTTAAATTATTTCAACATGATTGGAAGAAATACGTAGAATTCTTCCAACTATACAACAGCTGTGAAAAAACTCAGTTTTCCACCAAGGAATACATATATCACCCATTCTTCAATTTAGTTGTGCTATTCTGAAAAATTAATTCAATTTATTTTTGTTATTTTTAAGCCATGCAAAATAATTATTTCTCAATGTAGGAAAATATAAAAAACCACATGCAACAATTCTATACTGTAGACAGAACAATTCAATAATTGATCCACTTGTGCACAAATCTCAGAGAAAAAAGCAGCAACCTTGACTCGTGTTGCCACTCTTTTTAATAATTCTTAAGCAGCTTTAGCGAGATAAATATTTTTTATTGATGTTTTTTAAATTTATTTGTAACATTTTGGTACTCGGGAAGATGCAGCGTGAATGCTACACGTACTAACTTCAATTTGAATCTTTCCTAAAATCAGAGATTATTTATAAACACTGATATCATTTGTATCGTCTTTTTTTTTTTTTACAATATTTAAAAACAAAAAAAAATATGCGATTAAAAACATCCTTCAATAGTTAGACGAGTAACTTGAAATGTTGATAGACTTACAGGTGTGAAGTGATGGGGGAAATCGGAATTTTTGGGTTTGCGCCAAAACAAAACGCCACCAGAACAAATTTTACTTACAAATAAGCCTGACCTTCTGCTCAATGGACGCTTATGGAAATGACACACATGTCTACTTTTCATTGTCATAGAATGTAATAAAACATTTGTTATTCACCCACTGGAACACAAAATTGAAAATGCATATACTGTTTCCACTTATTCAAAGTCGCATTAATAAATTCGACAAAAACTAATTTTGGTGTAGATATTTAAGCGCTTTCTTTTTCCCTACCGGCATAATCTGTTTGTAAAATATTAAAAAGACAGATTTCTTTAGGTTTAGGATAATAATAGTGTATTCTAGACTTAAGGTATAATATTAAGTGAAAAATTAGTTATACTATTATACGTCTATAAGTAGCTTAGTTTTATAACAAAGACAAATTTATTTATTTATTATTATTTTATTTATTTTTTTTTTTTTGAAATTAGAAACGCACATTTATTCTACCAATTTTATAAGTCCTGATTTTATTTGTAAAAATTGTCACTAGAGTGCTTTAAAATGCAATAATTTTCTTTCATTATTTTCCCTAGTGTTAATTTCAATATTATTAAAAAATGCAAAAATTAGTTATTTCTAAAGTACATTTACTTATTTTAACTTCATTTCGAATGAACCTCATTTAGTCTTTTGCAAGCTTAAAAATTTATAATACTTATAATTCCTTTAAAAAACAATATAAATAAAATAATCTTTTAAAGAGATAATCTAATTAAATATAGATATTCACACACAATATACTCTTCATATTAATCTTATTTTAAAGTAATGCACATATTTGCACAAGCAAAAGTATTTTCGTTTTATAATTAAATAAAATAGTGTGAGTGAGTGAGTGAGAGTGAGAGTGAGAGTGAGAGTGAGAGATGAGAGAGAGAGAGAGAGAGAGAGAGAGAGAGAGAGAGAGAGAGAGAGAGAGAGAGAGAGAGAGAGAGAGAGAGAGAGAGAGAGAGAGAGAGAGAGAGAGAGAGAGAGAGAGAGAGAGAGAGAGAGAGAGAGAGAGAGAGAGAGAGAGAGAGAGAGAGAGAGAGAGAGAGAGAGAGAGAGAGAGAGAGAGAGAGAGAGAGAGAGAGAGAGAGAGAGAGAGAGAGAGAGAGAGAGAGAGAGAGAGAGAGAGAGAGAGAGAGAGAGAGAGAGAGAGAGAGAGAGAGAGAGAGAGAGAGAGAGAGAGAGAGAGAGAGAGAGAGAGAGAGAGAGAGAGAGAGAGAGAGAGAGAGAGAGAGAGAGAGAGAGAGAGAGAGAGAGAGAGAGAGAGAGAGAGAGAGAGAGAGAGAGAGAGAGAGAGAGAGAGAGAGAGAGAGAGAGAGAGAGAGAGAGAGAGAGAGAGAGAGAGAGAGAGAGAGAGAGAGAGAGAGATTTTTAAGTTCCCAACATACTTGTCTTATAATTATCAATAACGATCTAAACTATTCTATTACATAATCAATTTAAGAACTAATATGGGTGTATTCAGTAATATATAATGCTAACATTTCTCAGTTAATACTTTTATAAGTAACTTTACATTACCAGATTTTTTTCTTATCAACGATAGAAGAAAAAATAAACCTAGAATAACTGCAAATGTGTGTTCTTAAAATATAATTTTTTTTAATATTTCAGCTACTAGTGGGCATATGTTTATAACAGGCAGGTGTTTATATCAATAACTTATTACATCTCCCTATTCATGCACTAAATAAATCTACATTAAAATCTTAAAAAAAAAATATGTGGTCATCCACATATAACCTAATAAAAAAGTAAAATATAGTAACTTAGACAAAGGTTGTAAGTTTGCAATAATGTTTATGTAAAAAATAAAATACGTTTAATAATTTCGCATTTAAAATAGATTTTTTCATATTACTTTCAAAACAATTTATGAATTTTATCATTAATTTTTAAGCTAAAAATTCATAATTATTTTTTAAACTTAATTGAAAAAAATGAGAGAATGAAAATAAAAATTTCATTGTTATAATTTTAATCCAAGCTTGAAAATCTGTATACTAAGAAAAAAGTGGAATGTATGGTAAAATAAAATTGTTTTAAAATATTGAATTTTCATTCTATATGCCCAAGGTACTAGCAAGTTTCATTGAACTGCAAGCTTTTAGCGCCTTTATATTTAATTCGAATTAAGTAATTACTACCAGTTTTGAAATATGTAACTTAAAATAATTCAGTTGATTTAGCACATTTTTTATGTCTAAGTTTTAAACTCAATGCACATTTTCTATGACAAAAATAGCTATTTCATATTTTTTCTCTGTCTTTTTTTTTAGTAAAACAATGTTTTTTATTCTTTTATTTCTTTATAATATAAATCTGAATCCTTCCTTTTTAAAAAAAAAGTTATTTAAATTATTTAAACTAAAAAACTTAATAAAACAAACTCTTTTTTAAATTCTTTTAAAAAATGTGGGGATTTCATGACAGCATATACTTTAATGTCTTTGTCACACTTTTGCTTGCAATGTTATCCTTTTAGTCTGTCATTGCAATAGGAATCTAGAAATTTAAAAAATTCTAGCTAGCAATGCGTATGCTAAATAATTTTAGTAAGTAAAATTATATCGATTTTATGTTTCGGAGTAAATTCGTACTTAAAACTTCTCCAGCAATTTTTTTTTCTTAGTCAATTCGAAAACAATGAAAACTGCATATTTATATTTTGTATATGTTCAGAATCAGTATAAAATTGTTTCCAAATTACAAAATAACAGTTTACCATGTAATTTTGTCTGAGGTATACTTTAATTACATCAGAATTTGTATTTTAAAAAAAGTTAAAAAGTGTGCTAATAATCTATTAAGTTTAATATACTATCGTGAATTTTAAAAACTAAATTGCAAAATTTTCCTTGAATTCATCAAAATGTTTATCAACACCTGTGCTTTAACACGTCAAAAAACACATACAACGAAGATTTTAAATAAAATCTAAGTGTATGTAAAGCATATATAAATAAAAGTACAAAATAAAACCAATTAAGAAAAAGGTTTTTACAGTTAAGAAAAAATGTTTTGATAACGAATCATGTTTTGTTTTTAAATTATATTGTTAAACATATAATTGTTTTAAAAAATAAACAAATCACATATTTAATCTCATAAATTAAAACTCAAATTTTTGTGCTACAAAATGGCTTACAAAACTCAGAAAATTCCTTATAAAATTAGCATAAGATTTCAACTCAAGTTAATCTAAAAAAAAATCTTTCTAGGGCAATTACATTTATTTTTAATCTGACAATGTTTAACAAACATTTGTTCATTTAATTATTCAACTTTGATTGAAGAATGAAACATTTTAAAACTAATAGTAACCTTATAATAGTAACACTTTTTGCTCTTGTACTGTAAGACAACTTATATATTTAATTACGCATTTGACATTGGAAGTATAATTTTTATTCATTCATTCCATACAAAATACAATTCATTCTGAATTTTTATAAATCATACAGTTTTGCTCAAATCAGTAAATAACATACGAATATATACACTTAGAAAAATACAATGCAAAAAAAGTAATAAAAAGTAATTAAACGTGCACAAACTTAAAATACATGTCACAAATTTGAATATGGTAAGCTAATGTGCCAAAATATTAACTTAAATGCCATTTATATAATGCTAAGCGAAGAAAAATACTTCAAACAAGAAAAGTTAAACATTTTTAAAAAGGAATAATTTTAAAACAAATTTTGGAAAAATAGCCGAAATAAAATATTTAAATCAGTTCACAAAATATAAATTTGCATTCATGTTTATCAGAACAATCAATAGTAATACATTGAACAATGATAAGTGGGAAGAGAAAGAAATTCATTGAAGTAGCATACAAAAAACTAACTGTATATAAACATGCATATAAAAGCTGATCTTGAGAAAGTTTCATGGCACTAAGATCAAATTAAATTTCTGTTTTTAAAACTAAATATCAGACTTGAGAAGCATTTCCTTACACTACCTATATATCAGGGATATTCTACATCTTCTGATTATTTTATTCACAAGAACGTAAAACAAAGCTCAAATAAAACACGTAAAATAAAATCCCAAAATTTATATATTTCAGTATATATACTTTCCTTGCACATAAATCTAAAACAGTGTTCTATGAAAGTTTGAATTACCATTCCAAACAAAATTTACGCTATAAACTAACAAAAAGGACAATATGATGAAAAAAATACCACTAAAAAGACATTCACTATCTACTGGGGAGAAAATTGTATCAAGCCTTTTATTTATAACTGAACATTTACAAAATTCAATTGTAAATACCCTTTTAAAAATGAAGTTATTTAATTATAAAACTCTTAAAAAAATTTTAAATACTCTAACAATTAGGGTATAAATATATATTCTCGCTAATAAAAATTCAAGACTGCCCAAGTTAGAATGACAAATCCTTAATAAATAAAATACCAAATAAAACATTTTTATACAACTTCACATAATAATAGGAAATAAACTTTCTTTCTAAATTTCATTTCACAGCAAGTAAATCACTAAGAAACATTTAGCATTAAATAAAATACTCCATAGATTTTATAACACAAAATAATTTTACCATATACTATTTACAAAATTTTAAACTAATCACACGCAGTCAGAAAAATTTAATTTTTATCCCATTAAAAATTATATGTCTGAGGAAGAAGAAACATAAAACGTCATGTAATTTCTTAGAAAGAATAATATATTTCACAATCCATAATAGGAAACTTGAAAAGTATCATTAAGAGACGTGTTTTACACAAGATTAAAAAAATATTGATGCTTCTCTCTGAATCGTATTATTTTTTTTTCTAGGAAGGCACTGAGTACACAATTTTAGAACGAAAAAATAAAAATGAAAAAAAAGAAGAAAAAAAAACGAACGATCGAAAAAACTAGAAAATATATATGGCGCGTGTATAGTCTAACAAAATAAAATCCTAGATCAATATTAGAGCTCCGCGAACTGTCTGGAATTTTTTTCCTTCATTAGTGAAGGGTATTTTTTCCACGTAGCAGACACAAAAAATATAATAAAAAATCCCAACAGGGAAATAAAAAAATATTCCATATATACTTCTATATAAAAAGAAGGAAAATTTAACGATTTCCTGGAAATGCACCATCTCCCGTTTTTTTTATTATTATTTTTTTCCTCCCCATGAAATCAGTTTTTATGGATTTTTTGTTTATTCTAAGAAATATTAAATTGAGAAGCTTGGGGTTCTTATGAATGTTGGAACTATTATTTTTGTTCACTGTCTAGACAAGACAGTTTTTAGCAGTTTTATTATTTTTTTTTTCCAAGGGATGCTAGCAGACGTCTGCAAAGAAAAAAGTTTTCGCGAAGGTCGTAAGATGGAGTTGCACAAGAAGAAAAACCAGACATAGAAAAAGCAGAGCAAAAAACCTCTTTTCCCCTACCCCCACACTCTTGATTGAAAGCATGAAACACAAGAACAAGGAAGGAGTAAAGGGGAAAAAATTTATCAAGGAGAAGAAAAAAAAATGGGGAAAAAATACAAATACAAAACAAGGAAAAACGTCTGTGAAAAATTGCACAACGTACAAAGAATTGTTGGCGCCAGCTATTTCAACACATAACTGCTTCTCTCTGTATTATGTCCTATTCAAAATGATCTATAAGAAATAAATTAGTTAAAAAAAAAGAACCTTAATGTAAAGTAGATGTACTTACTTTAACCAGTTTAGTTTTATTTTCAAAGTAATATACAAATTACTAGTCAAGGATTCGTAACCAAGTAAGAAAAAAATTACTAAAAAAAATTCCTCGTTTATTAAAATCTATTTCAGAATTTTTCAAGGAAATAGTTTATCATTTTACAGAAGTAGCAAAACTCAAAAAAGAAAAAAGGCTAGAAGATAAAAAAAATATATGCTTTTAAGCTTCAATAGTTTCAAAGAGTAAAACAAAGACATTTTTAGAAGTAGAATACTTTTAAGCTAGCAGTTTATTACCGTTATTGTTTAAGCCCTGGGAAAAAAACCTCAAGTAGAAATAGGTTCTTTTAAGTCTAAGAGTGATTCTTCACTAAGCAGCCAACAAAGTGATCTAAGCAAACTGTAACAATACAAAATGATAAATTTAAAGCCTTTTTATCATTAAGATAAAATCTGCAGAAAAATTGTTACTGCACTTTATCATGACAAAAAATTTAGCATGTGATCAATTGATGCAAAAATAAGATCTTTTTCAGATTAACAATATGTGTGGACATAATACTCTATCAAACTGTTATATTATTTTAGATAAAAATAATTCATATTTAAATAAATCCTCTCCACTAATATCAATAATAAAAATATTTTTTTTATAATTAAAAGTATTGAATTTTCAAGCGATTCTCACAATATTTGTGAAATATACATATAAAATTAACCATATGGGAAAACGTATAGAACTATTTTGTGATTCCTGGTGATTATTTTATTCACTAAAATATGATTTAATAATCAAAAGCTTTTTAAATCAATTTAAAAGATATTAATTAAAATCTGCGCTTTCAGGAAACATGTAGATTGATTAAAATCTACGTTTTTTCCTGTGCAGTCCCCTAAAATTTAAAAAAATAAAAATTAACGGAAATTTTGTAAACATCTAAATCTAGCATCTATTGAAATTAAATCAGCAATTATAAAAAAAATATTAAATAAATCCCAATTAATGGTTGATGAATCTACTCAAGTGCAATTTTAAAAGCAAAATTACAGAATCTTAGGATTAAGGAAGGGTTCATATTTTTATGAAAAATTCGATTTCTCTTTCTCTCTCTCTACGGTCAAATTTTTTTATAAGAGGGCTTATTCAACCGGAAACTACTTTTGTATTCTGGTCTACTACAAAAATCCATATCCAAAGAGGGAGTTGAGGAGCACAACTGTTGAACTAAAAGCTAGAGATATTACTTTAGAAATTAATATAAATTATCTTCCATACCAGCGATGGGAATCGAACCTACGAACTACTGATCAAAAGGGTAAATATTCAGCTGCCAGCTCAGACATCAAGATAAGAAGAAAACAGCGCAACAAATATTTAAGAAAAAGGAGTGAATAACACACTATACTTTTAAGCATCAAATATAACTAAATAAAACAATGAATCCTTTTGTATATATAATGCATACAGTTTATATTATAAACAAGTATGAGGAAATACTAACTATATAACATATATATATTTGCATATTTTAAATTAAAATAAACAGAAAAAACATTTTAAGGAAAACATGAGACAATCAAGGAAAAATCCGACGCTGATGGTGAATGAACTTCGAGATCAAGAAAGGAAGTGAAAACAAGAGGAAATGATGCACAGATATAGTATAGGGTAACAGTACGAGAGGGGGCCAACGAACCTCTGTGTTTGCTACCTGGCTATACGGACCCTTTCAGTATAGGGCTGTGACCCCTAAAGGGGTTCTCGCCTCTAAAAACCTGCGCTCCGATACACGAAATATTGAAAGCAATGCTTTGCGGATTATGTAAAAAGATGGGAGCATACACATCCCTCGAAATGCCTATGGAAGGAGGGAGGCTACTGCCCTCCGATTCACAAAAGGGTTGAAAGTAAAAGAGAGGGGTGAACTTTTTTGGAGAGTGAACGACCTCTTCACTTTCTTGCAGAGGGTTTTTTCTTTTTTATTGGAAAGGGTTCGAGTTCTTCAAGAAATTTTTAAAGCGAAATAGATTTTCAAAAATGACACTTTATCAAAGAAACTATGAAGCAGGGGTAGGGGAAATTCTTCACAGCGCCTTTAATTTAATCAAACTCTTATACTCGAGGAATTGTCTAAAAGGAAAATGCTTATCTGTTTCCATTCTCATCAGAACAGGAAACAGTAATAAGAAATAAAATTTTAAAATCTAACATTGAAATTTGTTTAATCGATTTTTATGATCACTTCAATATAAATTAATTTAATATAAATAAATTTAAGTTTTAATTGAATAAAATTCCCAGAAAACAGGACAAAACTGCACATATACGCAATTTTTTCCTTTTGCCTACCTCAGCAATGCCTTTGTCGCTAGAATAGACCTTACTGAGAAAAGGAATATTTTAAAATATAAGTTAACATTATATGCATATCTTCAACGAAACAAATTTTTTTAGCATTCACAAGGTAATTTCTTTAACCGAAATAAAAATTAAGAATAATGACGAGAGATTAAAATATATTTCCATACCTATTTATAGGATCAAATCATTGTCATATTTTACAGTTCAAAAATTTGAAACGTATCAAAAATTTTCAGAAAATTGTTACAATTTTAAAAATTTCTCAAAATAGTAATAAATAAAAAGATGTACATTTGAAATTTTATTTTACCCAAAATTTCAATGATACATCTAGGGAAAATATTTTTATTTTGGATTTAGTTATTCAAAAATCGTTTGCTTTTAGTGGCTTTTGAAGCGGAAGTAGCGCAAGAAATACCTTGTAAATCTTCAGAAATATATGTCCAGGACTTATTTCAAAACAAGAAACCGGGACGCCAGTCTACATCTTAATGCAGAAACTGGAGAAGCTTCATCAGAGGCAAAATAAAATATTCAACGGAAGTCAGAGGGGATTATAATATAAATGTGGAGTCTTAAGGATGTCTCGTGAAGTGAAATGAAAATCACTAAGAAATATATACGCAAACGAGGCATACAAAATATATAGAAATATTTCACACAATTAATCTTGCACATAGGAACCATAAATATTAAGGCGTATTTAAACATTAAACATGGAACTGCAAAGTGAAGACTAGATAAAATTTAGTTTTTCAAATGTACTTATCTTAATATATTTTGCATGCCTAGGTTAATTTATAAACCGAAAAAAAGGACATGTACAAGCACAATTCAAAAATATTTTACGATTCTAAACTTGTTCACGGATTAATATTTTATTTCATTATATAAAACTGATGGCAAAAAAAAAATTTAACTATTTTAAATAAAATTAAAACAAATGTATAGAGAATGAGAGCAAAAGGGGTAGATTAGATTTTTCAAAATAATCAATTAGATAGCAAAAATTTCGACCTTAAAATAATCGCTCTGGCCATCAGTTAACAGCTCTTTGGTTCGATTCTAACTTAGGTGTGGATGTTTGAAGCAGTTTGGGATTCACTTTGTTTCCCCTAGTTAAATTAACCCTCGTGTGCAAAAAGTGATCGTAGAATGGTAAAGAAACCAAATCGATGCTAAAATTATCATACAGCAAGTCTCTAGACAAATATTAGCACGTTCTAATTTTTTGCTTTTGGGGTAATAAATGCATAAACGGAAAGACAAGCCATTTTGTTAAAATTCCTAATTCGGTAAACATGAACAGGGTGACACTTCTGAATACTATCAGCTCATATCTTGTTAGACAGTTTCAAAACTAGAAGGTAACAACTCAATATTGACTTTCACAAGAAACATTTTAAAAATTAGTTTTTGCTTGAACTATTTCACTGGTTGGGCCACCAGACTCAAAAAATAGTTTGTGAGGGTTAAGTACAATAGCAGAATACCTTAGAAATTTTCAGCTAATAGGTACACACAAATTAGGAAGTTCAAAATACTATGACTTAACAATTTAAACTGAATAAAAAAATTAATGTAATGAAAATTGGAAAATATCAGCATAGGGAAAAAGTGGAAATTATATACATATATATATATATGATGGTGCAGAGGCTCCATTTATAACCCAATAGAAGAAGGTGAAGAGTGTGTTCCAAACAAAAGCATAAAGTTACTTGATGAATGAAATTAGTTTTAAAATATTATAAAGCGCAACCCTGCTGTACAGTTTACTTATTGAGCTACAAGTAAAAGGGATGCCTAAGAAGCATTATTTACTGCATCTATTAGAATGCGAAACTCAGAAAATAATTCAGTAAGAACAATACAGTGAAAAATCATAGTTAAAATATATAAATCCTCACATTGCAGAATCTTTATCCAGAATTTCTTATCAAAATTCGGCAGGGAATGACGAAATCCATGAACAAACACTTCGTTTTACAAGTCTCAGCACATGCGTTTATGCATATAATTGAAGATTTCCACTAGCAATCAAATTCCTTGATATATAGTTTTAAAATATCAGAAAAATATTCCAGAAAAGAACTAACATTGTCTTCAAAAGTTTAAAAATAAACTTTTTATGTTGTAATTTCTTATAACTATTTTCTTTACTTTTATAGATCTCTTTTGAATTATGTGCATTTAATATAAAATGTACTTTACCACCAAAAACAAGCATTCAGAGAGAGAACCACAGTTTTTCATCATTTACATTATATTTTTTTAACCCGAAACTAATTTTGTAGCTAGAAAATTTAACACCGTGGATAGAGTTAAATTCTGAATAGTAAGTATGTAAAAAACGCTCAATTTAAATTACACAAAAAAGCATTCTTAAAAGCTGCATACTACAGTTCCTTTCTTTTAATTTAAAATGTTTAAAATTACACAGCTGATTCCAACTAATTGTACAAATTAAAGTTGTATGTATATTTTTAAAAATCAGAAAATATGACTACTTTAATTATTGCAAATTGAAATTATATAGGGGAGAGGAAGAATTTCCCAATAGCACTTTCCCAGATGCTCCAAGAATATTTTACTTTATATACTTTAAAAATAATGCAGAACCATAAAGTTTTGAAACATTTTTAAGTGCATATATTAACTATATTATGACTGTATTCTTGCACGACTTAATTTAGTCATATTAACAATCAGAATGCACAAAATCAAACCATTTGCCATAGTTCACTGAATATGCAATAGCCATTATTAAAAAACTGAAAGGAGTTATAATTTCAAGAAAAATTGTTTTTAAGTTTTTAAAATAAAACAATTGCTAAATAAATTATTTGATATACGCAAAATCTAGTTTAAGCAAGACCGAACGTTGGAACTTTGCTCTCTTTAAAAGTAAAAAAAAAAAAAAAATCACAAGTTTGATCCTAAACAATGTTGAATAATAAAAGATGGCCGCTTTTATTTTAGCACTATTGGGTTAAAATAAAAAAAAATTGACTATTGGAGTAAATGTTTACACGTTTTTTGAGTTACCTCTTTTGCAGAACAGGAATATGTCTCACAATAAAAAAAATCTTCTAGAAGGCAAATCTATACTGAACGCACATACGAGTCAATGACATGTCAATATATATCCTTACTCAGAATAGAATTTGCAATCTACAGAGAAGAATTAATATTTAAACATAAGAAATTTATATTACTTTGATTTTGCACATTTATTTAAGTATGTGCTTTGGAATATTTTCTAGATTTCCTTCCTTAAAACATAACACTATCTATGAAATACCCTCACATGATGAATATTCCTGAATTTCTACCTGTGAATATTCTCTAGACAACTTTTTTAAATATTCACAGCAACAAATATTTAAAAAAAGCTTTAAAATAAAGTGAGCACTATTTTTCTTGTTTTCAATCGCTACTTCAAAAATTTTGAAATTTAGTACATACATTGTTTTTGTTGCTTGCAAGTAATATTAAAACAAAAATTCAGAAGAAAAAATTCAAAAGAAAAATCCAGGAGATTAATTTTTAATGACATAAAGCATTTCTTAAACAAAACTAGTTTTAAATTAAAAAATCTACATTTATATGCTAAAACATTTCAGTTTACACTTTATAAATAAAAAAAAATAATCCTTTATAGTGTTAAGTAGAATTTAAAATAAATTTTGTTGATTCTCAGATTGATAATTTGTTGCCAATTCATCAATTTGGAGCTTACTCAGATACAGAAAATTAATAATGATAATCCATGACCCAAGATTATGCACCAACAGGAACTTGAATAATGTGTTGATTATTTTGTGTACCATGCCAGGTTATTATGTGATGTTATCTCTCCATGCATTTTTAATTTTTTTTTTTTCAAATTGGTCATAGGAATACTTTATAAACAAAGTATCTTTTAAAAGTATTAAAGAATATAACAAAAAAAAGTTTAGTCCATCCTTCCAAAAAAATTAATTTATAGTTTTTTGTTTTTTTATTTACTATTTTTTTTTTCAAGATATAGTTTTGAGCCTTATTCTCCACATGTATTTAAAATAAATATTTTCTTCTTTAAATAGGTATCTTAATAAATATGAATTTTTTATATGTAACAGTAAATATCTTTGAAAAAAAAAAGCAAAAGCTGAAAGTCAAATCATAGTCTTCATTCAATATGAAAGTAGGAATCAGATGTTACGAGACTGAAATATTTGAAAAATGATTAAATATCTTTAATTTAGATATATAAAATATTCAGTGATATACTTAAATTAAGCACATGTGAGTATTTAAAATTATTACTAAGCATTTATTGCAGATTATTTAGACAATTTAAATTATTTAGAAGCTACTTTATAATTGTTCAACTTAAAAGTAACAAACAAAATACAGTATTACAATCTTACACAAAAAAAACTTTTTTTTAAATTTCAAATAGTAAAATGCTTACCTGCTTCATTTCTGAAATAAAATTTGAATTCATTGCTTGTATCATTATTCTAAGTCTTATTGAAAATTCTAAATTAAGTTTAAATAACTGGAAATCTCTATTTTAGTCACTCTTATCACTGAAAATCTTATCACAAATACAGTTGATGGTTGAAGAAAGCTAATTTTCAATGTAATTTTAGTGTGAATCATTATTCTCATTTAAATGTTTACCTAAAAGAAATTAAAACACTTCAATTATTAATTTAAATGTCAAAATGCTATAGTGTTATTGATAAGTCTACTGTGGCCCAGTGATCGGTCTTTGCTCTTTCCTATGGAAGGTCCCAAGTTTGATCACAGCCACTATTGAACAACAGAAAATGGATGTTGTATTTCTAAACATTGCAAACACATCTGATGAGGGATGCTTGGCAGTTTTCCCTGTTTCTTCCCTTTTAGTATATGAATACAGATAACTATATATGAAGAATCTTTCTAGAAAGAAATATATTCAAATGTCTTATGTACTGATTTCAACACTTGACAAGATTTCAGCTTTTAAGCTGTTTGGTACACTGAAACAGTTACACACAAAGTTCAATGTCTGAAATATTTTGTTCGTGCAAAATTTGATAAAAAAAAAAATTAGAAATCCATCCCTAACATATACTTAAAAATTATTTGTAACAATAAAAATTCGATCTAGATTCATAAAAATATACTAGTCTAAGACTTGTATCTTTTAAAGCATCAAAATTATTAAGTATTTGTTTAAAAATGTTCATTTTCAAAATAATTCAATTTTAAAATATTTTTCGAAAAGAAAATAAAGGATATAGTGTTTGACATGATTGTTATATTTAATCTTTTATGAAAGAGAATATAATAATAAAATAAATTTATAGCATGCCATCAGTTAATATCTATAAAAAAATGAAATGCATTTTTAGAATCATATATAAGCATTCATTTTCAAAACAATTTATGACCATGCCCCAAATTTAACATAAATTTGGTTTTAATTTTAGCATTTTCATACTAAGTTTCAACAATAACTAAAATTATCAAAAATAAAAATATATATTCAAGCCTTTCAATCATGCTTTTCCTTTTGTAATCTTTTAATGTTTAAAATGATTAATATCAACTAGGTAGAAATTAGTCAAAAAATATTTTGAATCAGCTTCACTTTAGGTTTAAGTTATTTGTTGCTCAACAGTCATTTTCTGCACATGAGGGCTTATTAGACTAGAAACTGTAGTGACTTCCAAACCACTACAAATATCCATGCTTAAAGTAGGATTCGAACCATTTGGCTGCCAGCTTGGAGCTTTGACCTTTTTCAGACATTCAAGAATGGCACTGTACTGTACATTTACACCATTAATTTATATATTATCAAAGAATTTTCAAAAATACAGGCAAAATTAAGATTTCAAAAAAATAAGCAGTACAGTTGATGAACACAGCTAGAGTAGTTAGATGGTGAGGATTTTGTGGAATTACTTAAGTATTTTGAATGAAATATCTAGTCCCAATAACTATAATCGGTACTCTGTAATATAAAATATTAAAAATTGTATAACAAACATTTTATCTTGAATTTGATATGTGATTTAATTTTATTACCACACAGAAAATAATCCTTAAAATAGAAGTTATATTTTACCATCACAGTTCAATAAACAGCAAAAGAATTATTTTAATTGCTTATTTTGCAATAATTTTTTTCTGTGTTAGTAAAACTTATTTATAAAAGTGATGAAATTTATAAGCATATCAGAACTATTATAGAATTGGAACTTATTTACCAAGACATGAGCTGTAGAAGGAGCAAACGATTCTTAGAGGGCTTTACTTCGTTATAACAGAAAATTCATTAAAATCTGGTAATTAAGTTGGAAACTTGGTATTAAAAAAATTCAATATTGTACTTAGACCTGAAATTTCATGGAGAAACATTTTAAACCTGTAGATTTGTTGATTCGACTGAGACCCACAGCTCAAAATAGATTCTAAGCCATTGCAAACATTGAGTTGTTATGCGGGAGAATTTTTGAATTATTCAATACCAAAATAATAACATTCAATTAAAATCTCTGAATTGAAACTGTAGGACAGAAAAATATCAGAATTAAGCATATGCAAAAACTGACTAGTGCAACTTATTTTTTTTAATAGATACAGTATGAAATGAATTTTATAATGGTTGAATGAATTTTATAATTTGTCATAAAATTTCATACCTATTTTTAAATTTGATGTTTGTAAATTTTAAAGCTACAACTGGACTTTTATATATTAAAACTACATTTATAATTTTTTTAAAATTGTATTTGTATTATGATTTTTCTTTCATATGTGTGTGCAATTTCATCTTAAATAAATCTTCCACTTGTACAGTAAAATTTACTTAATCATCAACTAATATTATGATAAAATTAACTAGTGCAAAAAATTCATTAAAAGAAATGACTTTTATTTTTAATATTAATGAATAATATTTATCAGTAAAAGTGTACTAAACTATTCAGTGTTTTGAAAAGTTTGTAATCAAAAGAAATGCAGTTCGACAACATTTGTTTTTTTAATTTAAATTTCAAATTAAATTCATTATTGGGGTCTAAGTTAAATAACATAATAAAATCAAACTACACTACTCTGTATTTTTTATAATATGCAATTTTTGTTTTTGCTAATAATTCTTTTACACTTGAATTGTTTTTTCATAATTAACAAATTATTAATGTTTAAAAATAAAAAATTTTTTAACCCAACTGAGTATATAATTTAATACTTAAACTTTATTTTTGATTTAAAACATTTAGACTGAAACACAAAATTTATCAGGCGAAATGTTTTATACCTAGTTTTTTTAGTATTTTAGATCTAAATCTAAAATTTTCTAACTGACAAAGTTTTATTCTTACAGAAAAAAGCAGGTGAATTTTTCTTTACATAGTTTAAGTACAATTCTTGAGTAATTTAATATAAATTAAAATATATTAACCTCACAGCAATTAAAACCATTATTACATATCAAGAACAATGAAGCATTGAATACCTCTCGATTACTCTGTGTCAATGTATCACTTCATCTATAGAAATGCTCGATTAATTTTTTAACACTTCAAATACTCTTTCAAAATACACCAAATGTTCAATGTAGATAATAGGTCTCAAAAGAAAATAGTTGAATTTCTGAAAACTTGAAAAATAAAGACTAAAAAACTGCTTTAAGTATTTATGGCCTTTTATGCTTATTTCATAGTAAATATAAAATGTTTGCTGAAATGATATTTAGTATTTATTTCATAAGTATTAAATCCTTGTTAAAATAATGCACAAAATTTTATTTACTTTGAATTTCAAATTTTATCTAGGTTCCCAAAATTGTCTCTCCCCATTTTTATCGTAACAAATAATAACATTTAAAATATTTACTTAGATGATTTCCTATTATTTTCCCACGTAAAATATTCAACTTCAATAAAAATCACATATAAGGTATTTCTCATCACACATTTTGTATATATATATATATATATACACAAAATGTTTAAAAATAATATATATATATATATATATATTTTTAAACATTTTGTGTATATATATATATATATATATATATATATATATATATATATATATATATATATATATATATATATATATATGTTGTATTAATTAGTTATACAACTAGTTCCCACTGAAATGCTTCAAAAGAACAAGATAAGTATTAGAGTTTTCTCTATATTTATTTAAATCTTTCATATAATTTTAATGTGATAATGCTATTTTTTATTAGTTTCAGTTATTAGTAATAAGGTACAACAAACATGGTATTTATGAAGGCATATTTGTTACAGACTGTTATAGTAATTATTTAATTTTCATTTCAAGTATAATTCCTTTTGAAGATTTGTCTTATTACTATATTTCCCACATAAAAAACTTTTTCTGATATTTTTTACACTGTCAAGAATAACATCATTTATGTTGAAATGTATAATGCAAAAAGAAAGAGCAATTCTGAAACTATATACTCTGATGAAATTGTGACTATTAAAAATTAAAATCCTTCATTCATAAAAAAGGCCTGGTATTGAAATAATCTTTTTTGTTCTATAAAAATAACAAAAAGTTTTGTAATCTTAAATTCACATTAGTAATGAACATTAATTCCTTCATAGCATTTAATTCAATTTCAAACAGAATTTTCTGAAAATAGAAATGAGCTTTAGTCCACTACATTTTCAAAAAGATTTTAGTAAAATTCAAAAATCAAATATTTCAAATTACGACTTCACAAAAATATATATCATTGGTAATTTCGCAAGAGATCAATGAATGATTAGCAAAATATTAAAACATTAGAATGTTATTAATACTTAAGTAAATATTTATACTTATTCCAAGTATATAAGTAATTTTCAAAAAGTGACTTTATACTTTACAGATCTTTTTGAGATCTTACTTAACTTTGATGCTGCACTTTCAGTTTTTGTTTGTTTGTTTGTTTGTCGCTCAACGGTCATTTTTTGCACACGAGGGCTAATTAGACCGGGACTTACGGTTTAAAGTGGATTCCGAACCACTACAAACATCCATGCCCAAGGTGGGATTCGAACCCACGAACTGTTGAACCGAAGGCAAGAGCGCTAACCATTCGGCTGCCAGCTCGGCCCTGCACTTTCAGATCATACTGTCTATGTTTATGATAAATATGGTTATTAAATCCACAACATGATTTAATGAAAAATTATTAAGAGCTTAGAAAACTTCTGGTAAGAGCATATGCATATATTTATAGCCCATGTTACCAAAGAGAAAACATTTGACAAAGTTTGAAAAAATGGGCAACTGATTCAGTGACAGCAAAATTCCAACCTATTTACTATCTTATATTTAATTGTTTAAGAAATATTAAATAATATGAAATTACCATCAAGGTTATTTTTAAGGAAACACTTCTTTATTATTTTAAAAGATGATAAGCAATTTATTTTTAATTTTAGGTATATTATTAAGTATAAATTATTAGATAGTCATTAAATAAAAGTTTACGATATCTATACTTCATAAAAAATATTAAAAAAATTTTAAGACTAATTAAAGCATTTAAGGTTTCAATGAATGTTTTTAAAGCTTAGTTTAAAAAATAATTAGCTTATTACGTTTAATGCAATTTAACCGACATCAATTTATTGCGACAATTAAAATAATTTAGAACATTACGTTACACTGATGACAAAAAATGTAAACGAAACTGTTCTTTTTGATGCAGTTAAATGTTTATTTTTTACAATATAAATTATATCAATATATTATTATAGAATATATTATTATATATTCTATAATAATATATTGATATAATTTATATTGTAAAATATACATTATTATTATAGAATTTACAATATATTATAGAATTTTTAGTAACTAACCTGTTTTGTGCAAATTGTAATTAAATCATCTATAGCCTATAATTAAATCGCATGAGCCCAAAATAGTAAGTTTGATAAATAAATACTAATAAATTTTAAAAATATCAAATTTAGAAATACAGAAAAACTTCTCAATAAGTTGTTTTATCTTTAACATTAAAAGTATTTATAATATAGTGCTCTAGGAAAAAATATAACAAGAACTAGTTTAGTTATAACAGTTAAAAGTGAAGCACAGTGATAATGAAAGATATTAAATCAAAAGAGTAACAATTTTGCTTCAAAAGCTCTAAAGTTAAACACATATATAGCTTTAAGATTTATCTTGCATAATAATTCAAAATTATTAGTATAATCTTTTTATACTCATTTTATAGAATTTAATACATTTTGATCATTTCTTTAATTACAACGCATGTGAAAACATTATTAATTATACATTTTGATTACTATTCCTCAATAAACTTTAAAGTAATAAATAATTAGCTTTTGAAAACATCCATAAATTAAATCAACAAAATTTAGGATTACTTTGATTTGTTTAATAACTCTATGGCCATATTTTGCATATTACAATCAACCTCAATTGCCACACTGTATCAAAGAAAGAAAACTCTAAGATTTACAGCATCAGTGCACAATTATTTGCATTATTAACATTGCAATGTATACATAGCATAGCATCACATCAAAATTTATATTCAGAATTACCAAATCAGATTTCAGAATCGAAATAAAAGATACTGTGGAATACAAAGGGCTTACAGTTCTGTAACATTACTGGGAAAAATTCTATATACTATATATAGCACTTATTTGTCTTATAAAGCATATGATAAGTATGATTGCATTTTTAGCATACATTATTAAAATTCAGGTTTTATATACAGGAAAAGCAACACACTGCAGCAGTTAAATTGAAAAGTAGATGATAGTTGTTCACTGTTATTTATATGTTCACAAGTGCATATTTAAATATTTTTATATACTCCTTTAAATTTACCAGAGTTTGAATCTCCTTTTTAATAATTTTTCTATAAAACCAAAGAATAACAAAAATATTTGCAGCAAGTATCGAAAATATTTTACAACACAAGTTGCAAAAAATAAAATACTTCTCTTACTTAATACTTAAATTTCTTTTATTAAATATGTCTATGAATTTGTTTTTATTATTTTGAAGACAAATACTTAAAAACATGCAGTAGTAGAATTAATTTAAAAAAAATTGCTAAAAACAAAAATACTAGAAAAAAAATAAATTTGGTAATCAAAGAAAAATATAATAGGAAATTCAGAAGAGATGATTTCACTTACTTGTCCCATTCGCATTTCTGGATAGAAGGCGCCCGACTGAAAGAGGAGTACTAGGACTCGAGTGTCCCCCACTAGTTCCCGAAATAAGAATGTCCGATGAATTAGAAGGTGAACAAGAATCTAGAAGCTCCCGAACTGGCCGATCCATCTAAGTACCATCGAGAAAAATTCATGAAAATGCCCGCGTTGGCTAAGCGCGGTTTAACGTCCACTCTCCAAAGAGCGCGACACATGTACGGCGGAGAGCGATAACTATCCGTCGGGTAAGAGTTTCTCCACTAACCCTACTTTGATACAGATACAATTGTCACATTTTCGGCTGCTAAAGATCTGCAAGATACCCACCAATGTCCAAACTTGATGGCCACAGGCAGGCCACATCGTCCAGTTAACATCTGGGACGAATCAAAGAAAAAACACAAAACCGGAAAGTGCAGACAGTCCGAATCAGCTGATGTTGACTGACGAAAAAATCATCGGCTTAAAATTTCCAAATCGTGTATACAACATGCACAAGTTGACTGTTATAAGTGTAAATACGAAGGAGTTTATGCACATAATGTTCCGATTGCGAAGCATCGCACTTAGGGAGAAGCGGATGTGATGTTCGCAACTGCACACAGCTGAGGAAGGGAAAAGTTAAGCAAGATAAAAACAAATTTCGAAGAGCGTAAACCCTGGCACTCATTCACTTCGCCAACCTCGTGCGTCTGCTAATGTTTCGCTCTCAGTTGCTTAACCTCGACACCGTCTACTCTAAAAGGGGGCGCTGCTCTCAGAGCCTTCACGTTAACGAGATGTTTTCATTTGCATCTTTTTAACATTGCAAATGGGATGAAAATTAAAATTTACGCCGCCTAAACCAATGGGATGAATTAATCTAAAGCTTCTCGTTAATGTGTGTGTGAGGGTATCATATGTTCTGGCAGTATAATGTAAGACTTTCCTTCAAACTCTCAAACACCTTTTCGTCATTCTCTCAAGTATATATATACATATATATATATAATTTAATATGTATATATGTGTGTGTGTGTGTAATTATTTCTTATATTCATTTGGGGGGTAAATAACGCCATTAAAAAATTTTGATATAATTTTTAATGGATAATTTTTAATTAATACATAGCGACTTTTTATATAAATATTAATGTCAAATGAAAATAAATTTTATCATCATAGTATTATTAAGAAAGAAAATGGTAATGAAATTTGATAAATTTCAGATGAAAGGCTTTTAAAAATGGAATTTTTAAATTAAAATTTTTTAATTTTTTAATTTTATTTATTTTTTGAAAAATACAGTAAAAATTTCATTATTTGAATTTAAAAAAAATCATACTTATTCTTCTTTTTCTTAGTTTATGATTCTCTCCCAACGATTTCATAGTTTTCTTTCCGTTTCCATTCACTAAAAAATTTAGAAAATTTTCAGAAGCAGTCCGATTTATTTATTACATCTATAAAAGATTTTGCTTACATTAGTTTTTACAGCATTTAAGAAAACAAATTTATTTAATAATTAAAAGGGTTGGATTTAATTTTATCATATGTGGTAAAAAAATTAGTGAGGATACATAAAATACGATTTGGAATTTTGCAGTCTTATTGCTTATCTTGTTGAAAAAAATGTCCTCAAAATATTATTATTTATTATTTAATCTTATTATTTAATGAACTTCAATACATGCACGTATTTAGTTTACTCCTGCCTAAATAAAAATAAATAGTTGATAAGAAAGGAACACTAAAACAAAATATTATAAGTATTATCAACTGGTCACTTAACGAGAAATTTATTTATGAGAATATTATAAATGTAGAATTTTTAACAAATAGAGAAAATGTGATGAGAATTTCAAATCACACACATACATTTTGCGGTTAAATATAGCATATAAAATAATATAAATATATTTATAGAGCATATAAAATATATTCTTTGCATAAATGAATATGATTCTATAAGAAATGTAACATAAAAATTAGAAACTCTTTAAAACGGTTTTCATAAATCTAGACGCTTATTAATAAAAATATATGACTTTTAAATTCCATGAGATTTCATCAGTGAACTTAAGAACTATAAGTTTTCATTTTAAGAACAAATATATATAATTCCATGTAATGAGTAATATATTATAATGGTCGTGTTTAGAAAAGCACTAAGAAAAAGCTAATTCACAAAGTAAAAACATTCAAATACAATTAATATTTGAATTACATTTTTTGTAATTTAAATATTTATTATATCTGAATTATACAAAATGCAAAATCAGTATGAATGAATTTCAGAGAATCAACATGAGTTTTTAAAATCAACTTTTGAAATTCCATGAGCAAAGGTATGAGATTCTGTTATGGTATTTTGTGAAAAAAATGATTAAAAGCGTTTGTAAATTACTGTTAAAATAGAGAATTTACTTTAAATTGCATACAAAAAGGTAAATATTATTTATGAAAATTTAGAAACATCTTTACCATAAATTAAATTTCCTAACCAAATTTGAAAAAATAAAGATATATAATCCATATTTTATTTCTATATAGACCTCTCTTTCTAAAGTAGGTTTTCAATGTTTCATCAGAGTTAAAAATTTTCTATTTCATAAATGGATATTCTATAACTTATGGAAACTAACAAACTTATTTGACATGCGAATAAATTGTTACAATTAACAATAAATAGCTAAGTTTATTTATATATGCACACATTTATATCACACACTAGAGAATTTACAAAATTAAAAGCGCCTTAAACTAGCAAAATAAATGATCTCAAAATACTTTTGTTCAGTATCCCTTAAATGGTGTCTGCGAAATTCACTTATTACTTATATTACAGTACCAACTCTTCTAAATATAAGTTACATAACGTATTAAATCTTGTATTAAAATTCATGAATAAAAATTTCTATTATTTATAAGCAATAGCGAATTTGTTACAGTTTAATGAACTTTGTTAGAAAAAAGTAGTTGAAATTAAGAATAACTAATTGTAAATTTAAATTATAATTTAATGTTATGTTTTCGAAAGTTACTGTTAATTATTTTTATTATCTATTGTTATTATATTCATAATTTTAAGTTAATTTATAGATATTAGAGCCAGTATTAAATAATAAATACATTCATTCAAATATATATTTATGCAAAAATATTAAGAATCTTTTTATACCTGGATTACAACTTAACAAGTAATATATATGTGCACATTAATTACTGAATAATGCATCGTATATAAAAATAAATATTGTTCTTAATGTACACCTCACGAATCAAAAGTTCAATTTTCGCTTAAAGTTCAAAGGCATGAAGAATTTTTTTCCCGATAGGTAAAGGGTTAAAAGCAGGAAACAGTTGGGCAGGTGAGGGCTTCAAAGTACTCTGCGAGGTCAATCCCCCTCATCCGAACTCAACCTGAAGATGTATTTCTAAAGTATAGTTATAAGTCTTGCAAGATATATTAAGATATAATTGAAACAATAAACTGAAAGTAATTTAGAAGCTTTATATAATATTCTTTACATGAAGGGTTAAATAAAATTAAGGGTTTTAATTTAGTAAAAAAATAGAACAATTAGATTTTTTAAAAGTTGAATATTTTAAATTATAATTAAAATATTATAGATTTTGAATGAGATTAGATTAATTTTTAGATTTGAATACATTAGTAGATTACTGTTTTCAGCACTCATTAGTATGTAGAAGCAAAACTTATTAGCATAAATAAAATTATTGATATTGTTAAGTAATGAAGGTAGTCTTTCACAGTTTTGAAATTTAAATTAATGATTACCTTTTGCATAACAGTGAATGTCATATGACAGAAAAACAACATAAAAGGGTTAGAACGTTTGAAAATTTTAAATATATAATGTATTATTATTTATGCATTTAAATATTTAATAGTTTAAATTCATCATTCCATACAAGTCTTTAGTTAATAAAAATACTTTAAGTATATTTAACGCATTAAAAAATGGAATAGAATTAAAGCTACATTAATGATGACTTTATTATAAAGAAACGATAGTATGTAAATAAAAGCAATAGCAAATCATTTCAGAAAATGTTAATAAATATGATATACTAATGCAATTGATGGAATAATATTACATTAGTAACCGAAGCATTTTCCTCAAAAGACTATATAACTCAAACCTTAATATATTAATAATCTACACCTTGAAGTTGCAGGACTTTGCTTCTTCCCTATATATATAATGGAAATACTACAAAAGCTCTATAAATTAAATTTAAACGTTAAAGTTATGATATATTTACAGGCATATTTATAGGGAATTCTGTTTATTAAGCTGGTTTTTAAAAAGATAAAATCTTGATTTATTTCAACATTTTCTTACCCAAAATATGGAGAACTTGACTGTTGAAAATATTAATGTAATTTTTATATAAATAAAAATTCAAAAGTTTTAAAAAGAATAATTTTTCTTAATTATAATATCAACAAGAAAATTAATTAAATATTTTTTATGAAAATTTCTCAAAATTGTGAGTAAGACAAAAAAAATTATTGAAAAAGTATGTTTAACGTGTACGTACATTAAAAAAAATTTCTTCGTAAGATATACTGTTACAATCGGTGCTTTTTATTCTTGAATACCGAGTGTTGATGTTAAATAAAATAAACTTGATGATTTATTATCAATCTGTAGTTCATTAGAACAGTTAGTTGTTGGGGTCTCATACATGTATAAAATAAGGTTCAAAATACCATTTTGAAAAAATAAGAATAAAGCAGTTTGCTTAAAATTTTAAAACTTAAAAAATTTACATGTGCTTGTTTCATTTGTGTATAGCATCGATTTTTTTTAATGTTAGGATACTTTATTTATTTATTTATTTTTTGCAAAGCATGACTCTAAAATTTCAAAATTTGAAAGTGTTACTTAGTCCTGTAGCCTATAATTCAGTTCAATTATTTCCTCTCAATTCCAAAGATTTTCTTTTTTATTATTAATAATTTTGAATATGATGTAACAGTTCATGTCTACAATTTAAAAAGTAATATTTTAAACACTTTAATTTCCATTAGTTCATTTTATTTTTAAACTAAGTTAAGGATTTGGATCATTAGAAATAAATGTGATTACGAGATATGAAATCAAAATTTGACTAAAACAAATGCAGGTGAAAATTATTTTTTCAGGGACATTTTAATTAATAAAAAAAAACATCCCTGTTAATATGAAAGTTTCCAAATTAATTTTTAAATTGAGATATTTTTCAGAAATTAAATTCTACAACATATATTAATAATACTTAAGATTTGCTATTAAGATCATGTTATAAACATCATCATATATGTGCTTGAAAAAAAAATAACTCCATTGATTCATAAAATATAATCCTTCAAAAGGTTTTCTGAAAATATATCTGTAAGCAAAAGTCTCCATAATAAAAAAAGAAAAAGTATAAGTTCTCTGAAAATAAGAAATTATCCAATTATATATTATAACAATTGAATTTAAAGAAAAGTAATTTCATTTGAGAAACAGGATCAGCAATGTTTCACATTTGTTGAGAATCATTACAAATAATGACTTTTATTTGTAAACTGCCTCTCAGCGCTAAGGGGGAAATCCTTCCTTAATGAATTCTTCATAGGCAACTAACATCATCCATATGTATAATCTTTACGTTAAAGAAGGAAAGGTCAGATATAAATGTTTTAAAAACTACAGACTGACTGAGAAATATTTCTATGCAGCTGAATATGAAGGAAGAAAAAGGTTAAAAAGAAACCAAATGGCTTTAAATTTCCTTTCTCGAACAAGAAATATTAATTATTACAATTGTGTTAGTATAAAAATGTTGACCCAAGTTATTATCATAAAGCTCTATGATCAAATTATTTTTCCTGGAAAATTAACGCGAGATATCTTGATAGATTTTCCCTTTTTCATTCTTTTCAATGCTCCTTAAAAATGACAGTTTCTCAGCATAATAACAAGAAAATATTCTCAAATGAAAATATTAAAACAAAATTCCAAATTATATCTTTTATTTTCAATTGTTATTGTTTCATTTTTAAAACAGATTATAACTTCAAACGAGAAAATTTGGCATCAAACTTTGCACACATCACTTGTTCTTAAATAATATGTTACAATGATTTTATAAGAAAGTTAAGTATACAATCGTCTATATATATATTTTATATATATACATATGTGTATATAAATTATACTCGAAAAATTACTATTAACTATAGTAATTCTAAAATTTACAGTATATTTTAGATACATTTTGCAATAACTCCACTTTATAGAAATTATTTATTTACCACTTTATAGAAACGCTTATAGAAATTTAATTTACCCACTTTATAGAAACGCTTATAGAAATTATTTATTACCACTTTATAGAAACGCTTATAATACTTAAGTTAATACTTAAATTTAATACTTAAGGATTTCCCACCCATACATATTATATTCTCTTCTTATCATTTGTTTTTTAATTCCATTCATAAAATTTTTTCTGTGATTCTGCAATTCAACATTTGTTTTTAATTATTATTTCTTCTTATATTTTTATAAGCTATCACTTACAAATATTTTAAATAAATATTTTTAATTAATTAAAATTAAATATTTTTAAATATTATACTAATAATATACACAATATTAGTGCATATATATATATATATATATATATATATATATATATATATATATATATATATATATATATATATATATATATATATATATATATTTACATACATAATTTTGAGACTGTTAAAATTTTTACAACACCATAAATTAAACCATTATATTACATTAGATATATTTAGAAAAACAATTTTATACCATTGTTCTGAAGACTAAACATTTACATCCAGAACTTAGCTCCCGATACACAGCAAATTAATTTTCACGCCAGCTTAAATATTTTTCTCTAGCTTTCACAAGCATTATAATTCATCTCAATTTTTATAATTTATTACACATTTTAAAGCATTCTACATATATTTTATGATACATAACCTTATTTTGATTAAATATTAATGAATTTAATAAATTTTTGTCTTTCAAATAATTTTTGGTTAGTCCATATCTCAAAAAATATTACAAATAATTTTACCTAAAATTTATTTTAAAAAATGTTAACGACAATATTTTTTTAATCCTATTTTTAATATTAAATTATTTCTATAGCTTATAAAGTATTTAAATCAGTTATTAAGACAGAAAAAGTAATGAAATTATAGGTAATAGTAGATTTCAAGTATTTTCTTTGATAATATATAATATTTAAAGCTTAAAGTCTTTTTTAAGTAAAACTGCTTATGAAAAATTCAATAGTAGTTGTTAATGCTTATTTTTCATTTTTATTTCGTACTATACTTTGCATTTCATTACCTATTCATAACCGTTACTTGTTCTTCTGCATCATAGAAATGGTTAATTTCATTTACAAAATAAATTAAAAAATCACAATTTAATTTTTTTAGTTCAATTTTAATAAAAATTGCTGTTTTATATTCTGAAACTCTTTACGTGTATAAAACATGGGAAAAGTTTTCTCTTCTAAGAAACACAATATTAAACTGCCACTCAGCGTGTATGCGCTTACTTCATGGGGTAAAAATTTTCACCTTCATTGAAGCATGTGCTAATGCACATGCATCAAAACTTTTCCAGAAAGTAATGTAAAAAATTGACGTTTTTAAATTACAACATTTTGAAAGAAACTATTTGCTAAATTCTTAAAAACCTCATTTCTCCAGCTTATTTCATTCATTTTAAGTAGAACACCTTTAACAAAAAATCAAAATTTTACTATCAAAGTCTTTGAAAAATAATTCTTAGATTAATTTCTTAGTCAAAATTTTCAAAACTTTGTAGTATTTTAAGCATATAAGATGAGTTTTACTACACAAAAATTATACAAAAAAATCAAGTTTAACTTATTATGAATGAGATAACTAGATTTTAATTTGAAGAAAATAACTTCAGGAAATTTTTTGAAGAAAGTTACGCTATATTTGTTAAAACTAATGGCTTTGCACTTCATATAGTATCGAATATCAATATTTCAAAAAATATCTTTTCTTCTTAAAATTACTTTGTCCGATTCTATCAGTATTTATCAATAGAAATAATAAAATATATAGTGATAGATTTTTTATTATCATTTTTTCATGTTTTAAATCTTATTGTATTCAGTAGTTATATCTTAATCTTTAAAAATAACTCCTTTATAATGCAGGTAAAATATTAGTTTCTTAAAATTTAATTAAATTAAGTGCCCTGCTTGCTTTTCTTGTTTTTCAACATTTTAAATTGAGTATTTTAATAGTAAATTAATATTAGTTGTTTTCAAAATTAAATTTTAGACACTAAATTTTTTATTAAATTTTAATTTTAATTAATCTGTTTTAAAGAAACAGTTAAAATGCTTTATAATAGAGATCATACAAGTAACAAAGAAAAATTAATCATATTTACACGCATATACACAGTACACTCTCTGACATATGTAATAGTAAAAAGTTCTTAAAGGAAATTTAATATAATAGGGAATAAAATAAATTGAAATAAAATAAAGAGAATCAAATCAATTAGCATATTGTTTTCTATATATAAAATAGATTTTATAAGTTAAGCGATATAATTAAATTAATATTAATAATATAAATACATTCTAAATTTCTCTGACTGAAATATGGAAATTATATAATTTTTAAAATAATAATTTAGTTATCACTACAAGATATCGAGGGAGATAACATCGATACATTTTATGACTCATATTCAACAAATTCGTGTAGTGGCCATAGTAAAGCAGGCCAACTAAAATCAACTTGTTTCTAACAATCAAACAATTTAAGAAAAGAAGCGTCAACATTGCTTTCGAAATCTTTCAAAATCTCTTAATGCAAAAGGCTGTACAAAAACGTATTTTGTGCAATTCAATCTTATTTCCATAGCAATAATAAAACTTAAGGAAAACTTTAGCTAATTTGTAGAAATTTAAGATTTTTGAAGATATATTTCCTTAAAATAAAAAGAATTTTAAGTCATTGCTAGGTAAATTATTTACAAACAGTGAAGCTACAGGATAAGTGAAATCATTTATTTTGAAGATAAATTATGAATTGCAATAATTACAGATAAATTATCAATACATCTGTAAATTTAATTTTTGAAACTTTTTCTTTTTATAAGTTTTTGAATAAATCTAAAATGTAATTTTTACATACAGGAGAGTTTCATAAATAACGAGAATAAAAAATTTTGATTTTTGATTACAGAAGATTATTTTTATGATTTATAAGTTAATAAAGGCAGAACAATATATAAAATTAAACATTGCGGGAAATAACATATGAATATAAAAAATCAGTAACAAAAAAATAGGAATCCCCATACAAAAAGAGCATTTTAAAAGGAACAAACGCCTGTTTGAAAATTCACATTAGCTGCAAATTCATATTAGGTGCATATTACAGAGGAGCTTGGTTATCAAGTCTTTATCATAAAAATTGTCTTATTTTTTCTGGTTTTCACTTCAAGAAATTAAATATTTTTAAGAAATTTACTGAATTATTATTATTATATTTTTTATTCCATATTAAGCAACGGAAGATAAAGGTTATGTTTTTATTTTCTGCATGCTTACTTCTCAATGTGAGTGCTTGAAAATTTTCCAGCTGTTCTATCTAGCAATACTTGAGTATGGTTTACTGTCAATTAATAGTTTCCGGAAAACAAAAAATAAGAGATGGCTATTAAGAAAAAGGCCTTCACCTTTTAGGTATTCCATTATGTTGAGTCACTTTTTTCCATATTATTCAATGATGTACTCATTAAAAGGATGTATTAACTATTGAATTTTAAACTCCTCAGAAGTGAACACATTAATAAAGGATCAGTGTTAATGAGAGTTATATCATCAAGGAAATAAGTAAATAAGCATGCATGTAATTTAAAAAAATAAAATTTTTCTTCAATAAGACTTAATTTTGCACTAAATTTTGAACTGTTTGTTTTCGTAATAAAAGAAAGCATCTTTTGTTGAATAGTTGCTTCAAAAATAAAATTCAATAAATTGTAGAGGGCTTTTTCAAGCCCATGAATTTTATTATAGTCAGCGATGCCAAACAGAAATCCTTACTTTTGATTTAATTCATCGAAAATAAGATGAGGAAAAATTAGTGAAATTTAAAAGAAAATAAAAATTAATAAGCGTGTGTGTTTCTCGCATTTCTTTACTGGTATTTGACATATTTATTTAGTGTATCTGTTAAACACAGAAGATGCATAATAGCATTTTACTTCCGCATTATTTCCTGCTTACACTTTTAAATTAAGCTTGGCATTTTAAGAGTAGAAATAAGTATGTTTCTCGAAATGTTAAAACTATTCCGTCAACATTAATTCGGTTAATAATAAAAAATAAAAAAATCTCGACTTTCAAAACTGAATGATTCATTTCGTTTTAAACACAAAAAGTAGGTCTCTAAAATCTATTCACAAAGAAAACCGCAAAAGTAGATGGAAGATAGTAAGATAATATTAATTATCACGCATTTAAAGGAGTAATGCAAAAAGAAAAGTGGAAAAACTGCTCGGATGGAATTCTCTTTTAAATGATAGTTCAACAGAAATTTCAAGAAGTATTTTCTCCTGGAATGTTGTTTTTTAATTGAAATGAGCCTTATATTTGGTATATAAAAACCACATTTAATTTGGGTTAGTCATTATTGAGAGAGTAATACATGCCTACATTTACAATTAAAAAAAAGAATAATATTTTAATTTCCCTAATGAAAAGAATGACTGGATGAAGATGATTATTGTTTGAAGCAGAAATTTTAACGAATATTAGAATTTTAGATCAAAAATATTATAAACTTCAATATAACTAAATAAATCAGTACACAAAAAATTTCTGTTTTTTATTTCAATATTTTCAAGAAAAGAAGCGAATAATTCTTTACTTTTAAACAAGAATTATATATACAGATATGTAAACATACATGTATGTATATGCAAGTATAAATGTATATTTTTAGAGCACATATATATTTTGAATTATAATCTTAACTACTACTCTTTTAACGATAATATTTCTATGTATTTAAATATATTGATAACATAAAATAAAAGTTTCTGAAAAACCATGAAAGAAACGCTAAGTTTGTAACTATTAAAAACAGCGTAAAATATTTCATTGATTATTATTCGAACAACTGCAATGTATTAAGAAGGAAGCATTATTTTCTCAGGATTTCCAACAATAATATTTTCAATGGCACTCAAATTAATACATTAATTGTTAAAAGCTTAAGTATTTCCATTTTTTTAAATTTAATTTTAATTTGCAATTTCAAAATTGTTCTGGTGAATCATTATTTTTCCGAAAACTGAATAAGAAGATCATGAAATTTACTTAGTGTCATTGAAAAGCGAATTAATGCAACTTCATTTATATCAACGAAAATTGAAAAGAAAATTTATGTAGCTATTTTATTCAAAAAATAAGGTTATTCTCCAAAAGCAATAGCAAATTGAGATAATCTCAAAGTAAAATAAACCACTTTTTAAACTTCTGTAAAGATACGGTTATGTGTATTGGAATTATTAAGCGTTTACATCAAATTGTAAGACGAATGTGATGACATTTTAAGAAAGTCCATTTATATGTTTCTATTTATAAAGAAATATTACTCTTGGAATATTTTTTTCCATAAAATATTTTTGTAAAACGACTAAAAATTTACTAAAATGCAAACATTAAAAAAAAGAGCTTTATGACAAAGGGAAAACAATTATACATGAAAAATCATTTTTATATAAAAAAAGTATATATAAATGTAGTTGAATAAGGATAAATTAAAATTTACATATTTTCTTGGATAACTGATAAATCATGTTAATAATATTTGTTTTATTAGTGTTAAACAAAAACACTCACATAAACTCATATATATATATAAAAAAAACTCACAAAAACTCATATATATATATGTATATATATATATATATATATATATATATATATATATATATATATATATATATATATATATATATATATATATATATATATATATATATATATATATATATATATATATATATATACACACTATACACACTCAATAAAATATCACACGAAAATAAAATGAAATCAAAATTGTATTTAAAAAATAAACTAATCGCAATTTATAAGAAATCCCTTCCTGATTAAAAAGAGGCTAAGATGTCAAATAAACTGAAATATCTATAAAGAAAATAATTGTTTTATCTTATTTTGATAAAAGTGGAGCAAATATCTTCAAAAGAGGAGAAAATTGCAAACCACAATCGCATTGAAAAATTAAGAAAAAGAAAATCGAGAAACAAATTAACTTATTGATTTACATGAGAAACGTTAGCTTTTGACAGGGAAGTGGGAGAAGTCAATGAACGAAGAAGTATATGCACAATATATAAGAAAATTATTACATACTATCAACAGTGAAAAATATCAAACTAATAAAAGATAATTTAAATAGGCATCCAAAAGATTAAATTTATACAAGGGTTGGGTATGAAAGGTAGAATATAACAATAAAAGATGAAATGGCTTAAGGAATTATCACATGCAATCTACGAGACTTTAATAAAAATAAAAAAAACAGCATAAAATAAAAAGTACATGTTAGTAAAAAGAAAGGTCACCATGGTGGGAAAAAAACCAGCTTTTCAAAACCACTTTTCCCCCTGAAGAAAGTAATCTTATTCTTTCTCAAAGGGAGTAGAATTGAGGGAGAAAAGGAGCTATGGGAAAGAACTTCCGTTAGATTCGACAAGGTAAAGGGTAATAACCAGTTCACACAAAACTTACCTGTGCCATCGAGAAAAGGCCTAGGGAGGGAAGGGTTCAATAACATCTCTTACTTCAGCTATGCGACACATTGCGAAAGCTTTTTTCATGCAATTACCCAACTTCTGCAGAACATTATTCTATTTATCTTTTTATTGAAGGGGGAAAATACAGCAGAAAAAAATGACGAAAGAGTTAGAAAAAATGTTTTGCTTTTTATACTCCTCACGATCAGAGGTTATCGAACTTGCACTCCCCTTGATGCAAGCGAACAAGTGGTAAGAGAAGAGTATTTTCAGGGCATTGACATAATTCCTTCATATATTGAGAATACTCATACTGTATATCAGTGAAAGATTTAATAAACAATATCGAAATCACGTATTCATCGAAAAGAATACAGGTGTAATTAAAACGATGAGAAAAAGCCATTGAGTTAAAAAAAAAAGTTTTAAGAAGTTGCCATATTTTTTTAACTGCCAAAACATTTAGTAAAAATTATGTATTCAGTTATACTTTATTTCAAAGTATTACATCTCCTGGAAAAATACTGAACATATTCTACAAAATTGGGTATGCTAATGTGATTTAACATGTTGTAAGCAAATTTTTTGCATCAGTGACCAATGAAGACTGATGTAAATCATTTTTAAACAGCATTGCAAAATTTAAAAGGGCCAGCACTCAAATCCAGAGACAATGCAGCTGAAGAAGTATTTTTGATACAGAAGATTTTATATAAAAAAAGATGTTTATAAGATGTACCTTATGGCATTGCGAGTAGATGAATTCTATTTCTCCATCAATAACGACAACCATGCACACATGTAAGAAAGTCGAGAAGTCATAGGTTCAATCCACTTTTCGTTGCTAAATTTTATAGTGCCATAACACCTAGAGTGGTAGCTTGGAATAATTCCTAATCATTATTTCCTATAATACGTTCAATCTTTTCAGTAAACAAATATGATCTTGAATATATTTTAAAAAAACGTAAGCTTTTAGATTTTATAAAAAAAAAAAGAAAAATCAGAATATATTACAAAAATTTGAAATAATATGAAATTTATTATATACTAAAAGATAATATTTACTGATATATAAAAGGGAAAAATTATTCATTCTATATGAAAATAATTGAGAATGAAACAAATAGTGAAAAAATAAAGTTGAAAAATAATGTGAAAAAAATAAAGACATTTATTTATTTTACTTGAGATATTCAGGATAAATATATAATAATATTAAAATCAAGGGAGCAATAAAAACCTAAGTCTAATTTCTTAGCATTTTCAGAAATAAAATAAATTGTAAAAAACTTAAATAGGAGTGGGTAAGAAATGGAATTGTACTAGAGAATGCTTGAAATTTCAAATAGTACCTTATTCTTTTAATACATTTAATATGATTAAGAATTTTAATTTAAGATTATAATGAGGAAATGTTGACAAAATAAAGCAATACTTATTTTTCAAAGCTATGGAAAAATGTACTGGTGATATTTGATTGCTTGAACATTTACGTTTAAATTAATAAAAGGAGTAAGAGTGCTGCCAGTCAAATTTCACTTATATTAAGAAAAATTTTCCAATCAATCTCTGAAGTTGATTTGCCTTTTGCATTTTTCTGTTTTATATATGGAAGCGTTTTTTACTGAAATTTTATTAAATATAATTACTTAAATAGAACACATTTAAAAATTATGAATGTTAAGAAATTAAGTGATATTTGCTCAATAAAGTATAAAAAAATCAACAAATGATGACTCCCGGAAGCTCTCTTCAATGTAAAAATTGTAATTTGCAGTACATAAATCCTACTAAAATACTTAAATTAAGTATCCATTCAAGATTTAATCTAAAAAATTAGATCTAAAAGGAAATATGAAAGTTTTGTTCAATTAATAATGCTATATTACCTTAAAGCAATTCATTTATATATATTTATATAGGTAGGGAAAAATTCAAGTGTGTGTATGAAGTAAAAAGAAAATGCTATTAGTAAACCAGGAAAATCTGAAAAATATGTTTTGGTAGCATTTGTTTTATCCAGTAAGCTAGAGGAAATATTAAACTATTAAAGTTCATCATGTTAAAATATAAACAAATATTTAAATCTTAAAATTGCATGTATAGTTTGCTGAGTGAAAATTATTTTGAGAGTTAGGAAATCTCTAAACCCAAAAGAAATCACATATAGCATTGGAAAACACTGACTAATAATAATGCAGATGTTAACATTTTTGCATTATTTAAAACCACGTGTTCTCATATGAAATATTGCCGTCAAAAAACTGGTACAATATAAGTAATAAATATACTTATCTAATTCAGGACAATATTTATTTGGTTTGACTTGCAATCACCAATTGAGTTAGATAGTTTATGAAAGACTATGGATAAATGATAACTTTGAAAGAAATGTTATTATATTTTGCTAGGTATACCAAATAATAATTTCGCATGCATCAATTAAAAAAAAATAAGGAAGCTTATTCATATTAATATTTTTGATATATTTTGCATGAAATATTTAACAAACTACTTAAGAATATTACTATACGAATGGAATAGAGTCTTGCTGATACGTCTAAAAAGATTATAATTATTTAAGATTTTTTTATTTGAAAGTTAAGTGAATTGTAATCAGTGAGTGTAATATAGATTTAAAACAAATTTTAGTGTCCTGTATTTAATATTAGAAAAAGCTTTAGTGTACTGTATTCCAGTATTAAGAAGTTTTAATGTCCAAGAAGATTCGCATTCACATTGAAATAAATCTTATGTTTTAAAAATAATTATTATTAGTAAATAAAAAATAAATAAAAATTAAATGCAAAATTAAATAAGCAAGTAATGAATATATATAATTTAGGTAAAAGATAAATTCATTAACATATATAATAGTTAGAACTGGAATATGTTTCAAAAACAAATAACTTTATCAATTTCCAAAATGATGAAAATTAATGTGAAAATAACATACTACAAAGTCAGTCACTGTGATTGATAACAACTGAGAAACAGATAGAAATTTATGTTATTTCAATTTATTTTTGCGTTCTTATAGCAAAAATTGAAATATTAGAAAAATTGCAAGGATGAATAATCAAAATACAAAAATAGGATAAGTTCAGTAGTTCACCCAGCATGAAAACGGGTAAAAGGAACAAGTTTTGCTGTTAAAGCCAGACAAGTCAAAGTTTTGTGCCAATATAGTCAGCATTCCATGTTGAAACTGACCTTGTTGATATTTAATTCCATATGTATGTTCCTCTTGCTCCCTGTTTTATAATTAAATTAGAATTTCTTTTGTACTTTATAGATACTTGCCTTTTAATATTTATATTTTTGTAGTATACTAGAGAAACTTTTTTACAATATCTACACACATACATATACTATATATATATATGTATGTATATATATATATATATATATATATATATATATATATATATATATATATATATATATATATATATATATATATATATATATATATATATATATATATATATATATATATATATATATATATATATATACACTGAATTACTGCATTACTTAGTGGAACATAAAATCATAATATTTTTATGAAAACTATTAATCGATTTTTGATTAAAAAAATTTCCGATTATGAGGCAAATTTCTTCATAGAAAATCTGTCTCATTTTCAAATCAAGCTTATAAAAAAGTAAAAGGAAAACTGTAGCTTGTGCAATTTATAATTGAAAGTAAACAAATAAACATTTATTTTATAATCAATAAGTTATTTATATTTATAGTAAAGAAATTTAAGGGTACAAAATAAATTACTGATTTCATTAATATTCTTAAAAATAAATGGGAATCTATAAGAAATTTACTGTTATCAATTTTTCATTTTTATTCTAAGTATGAAATAATTGATAAGCTAGTGTTTGAATTTTCTTATAACTTTTATTAAGAAAGTACAGAAATAATGCTATGTTTAATGTTATAAAACACAATCACATATACACACACACTTTAAATCCATAACCTAATAGCTTCCGATTAGAAAGATAAATAATGAAATATGTTTGTTTTTCTTATTGCATTTTTAAAAATATTTCTTTATATTTTTTATTTGAAATAACAATATATATTTACTTACGCATCGCATAGGAAATGAAAAATATATCTCACAGGGAATGAAAAGTACAAAATCACAATGAAAAGCTGTAAAAATAGTAATAAGAATATAACTATTTTTACAGCTTTGGTAGATAAGCAAAATTTTAAGATATCTTGTATAAAAATATTTTTTGAAACAGAATAAGGAATCTCTTTTAAGTCTGAAAATATAAGAAACTACGATATAAGCATTTATTTTAGTTGTCTATGCAGAACAACAGTTCTGACAATCAAGAAGCATTATTGAGCATTGAGATTATATGAGACTTTAAGAGTGAATTTACAAATATTGCTGTTATGCAGTTAGAAACGAAATAAATAACTTCAAAAACTTATTTCCAGTCAAAAATTGAGTTACTTCAAAGTCTGAATAAAAGTGATTATATAAAAGTTTAAGTATATAATACACTCTGTTGGAAAAATACTTTTTTCTTAATAAATTGAAACTAATTCTGTTCTATAGATAAATAGATAACTGTTTAATAGATAGATGGACAACTGTTCGATAGGTAGTGTGATAAGTAGATACAAAAAATTTATGTGAAAACAATTTGGTTATTACACATCCATCTATTTGTAGATGAGTAATAAAATTAGTTTCTCTTAACTCTTTACTTAAATAATACAATTCGTATAATTTATTATCATATTCTTCAAAATTCAATTTAAGCTTACATTTTACTTAAGACTTAACACTTCATACTACATTTAAGAAAACTAGTTCGATGACATACAAAACAAATATAAACAATTGTAGGAAAATAAAGATGTTATTTGTTTATTGTATTCAAAGTTTTCGAGCCTCGCTATTAATTTAAAAATGAAAAAAATTATATAAAGGGAAAATTCTTGTGTATAGTTAAAAAATGCTAAAATTTATCTTTTATTAACTTATCTATTTTCACGAATATATGTTAATATTGTAAATTTTCTGATAAAGGAAAAAAAATTGTCTAGTGGTATTCATTAAAAAATTATTATTCAAGAAAATTATCTTTAAGGATAATCTTTAAAAACAATTTTTGTTAAATAGTTGTAACAGATTACCTTATTTGTTTTGATAAGTATTAAGCTGTTACTTCAGTAATGAACATGTAAATGGTGAAAATTTAACTTTATACATAAGTTTAATTTAGTAAATTATTTTAAAAAAGTAGTAATATAAGATGATAATAAATACAAATACGTTATAAAAATGAATTTAAATGATGATAATGGGAAATTAAAAATATTATTAGTGGTTAAAAGTTCAGTTCGCAAAATATCTTTTACTTTGTTATAGTTTCGTTATATAACATTCTCACTATTCTCATTCATTATTCATTATTCACTAATTATTCCCCACAGTTCAGAGTTTGCTATAAATTTCTATGATTTTTAGAAAACCAAGTATCTTAAAGGAATAAAACTATTAAAATTATATAAATAATACATTTTATTTACAACTTCATGCTTCTTTTCTTTTATATAATTATTTTAGAATAGTTGCTCAGTGATTTTGGTTAAATAATTTAAAAATAATAATCTAATATATAAAATTATATAAAATCATCATTTAGAAATGATTTGTATGAAATTGTCATGAAAATTATCAGAAAAAGAAGGAATTTTTTTAAAGTTTATATAAATTTAATATATATTTGGTACAACTTTTAAAAGAAAAATATCAATTTTTCTGAGGAATAATATATTATCACTATGATACATTTTTATTACAGGAATATAAATTATATTACCACCTGCTGAATTTGGGACAATTTTAGTATTTGAGAGGAACCTAAAGAGATCTTCTTGCATTTGGAAAGAAGTCTTCTTGCAGTTTTCAAGTAATAATCAGAGCAGATTTTTGTGAATCTTTTTGTACTTTTCAGAAATATTCAGTAAACTTTACAGTAGCAATCCTACTAAAAGAGTAAGATCTAAGCTCATAAACTGTATAAAACATGTTGCATGAAACACGAAGACAACTGCTATCCTTAGGCTCATTAAACAGAATTATTAGAGAAAATTAGTTGAATGAAAGTTTGGAACCTGAATTCAAATTATTGAAACTTCTTTCATCAAAAGGACATCAAGGACGAGAAAATAGTTTTCTCTGATGAAATCCTCATAGTTGCTCAGTTGGATTCTTTAAATCTTATTGTGCAAAAATCAAATAATTATTTAGGAATGTGTATTGGAATACTTCTTTGAGATCCACAATGAAACTGTGAAAGCATTTCTAGTTGATAATTTTTCAGAGTCAATTTTATGAAATATAACATTTAAAAATTATACTCTCGAAGTTATATAGTCATTGACAGCTTCAAATATATTGACTTAAGAAGACATGGGTTTCCAATTATATGGTCAGTTTGTTTTTATCGATAAAAGGCACTCTATTTTTAACGGTGTTTAATTGATGAGTGTGAATCATGGTAACTAACTGATAAGCGTAACCATTAATTACTAAGTGTAATAGTATGTAAACTGATTAGCATTTAAATAATTTACAAGACTGAATTTTTATAAATATTTTTTACATTAACTCTAGTTTAGTACTTAGCAATGAATATGGCAACTTATTTATTAGATGTAGTAAAGTTATTTTATTTTATGTGAAACCAAACATAAATTTACTAAGATAATCAACTCATTATGGTAACTTGAAAGAGAGTCAATCTGCTGAGAGAATCCAATAATAGCTAAGCCAGGACCAGAACAGGAGCAGCGGTACTAATGAAATATATGCACAAGTTAATATACAATGGCATATACTAAGCGTAACAGTATTCAAATAAAATTTGTAAGTAGTTAAATGTATTCATTAATTAAAAACTTCCTAATGCAATTTTAGTTGAAAATTTTATGTTGTGCAAATCTGTAATTTATTATTTCATAAGATTTAAAACAATGAATACTTTAAAACATGTTTTTGAATAGTTTAGTCATAATATTTAGTTATTCTCATTCTTTTATACTTTTTTAATCACTGGACTAAACAATTAAAGAATATACGTTTTGCATATTTTAGCTAAATGAGAGGCATTTTTTACCACACATGTATTAAGAATAATATTATATAAATTCTTTTGATAAACTTTAAATAATAGATTATATATGTAAAAGATAATACTCCATATATTTTGACTAAATATCAAAAACTTACCCTAAGCAACAACTTACTCTATAATTCTAAACTAAGCATAAAGAACATTCAAAATATAAAAAAACGAGATCAACAGTTATTTTATGCGGCATTTAACTACTTGTAAATATGAAAATAACTCTGTATACATGCGACTCCGATTTTGACACATCTAAAGTTGTCGCAAAGTAAATATTTGCAAATAATAACCCATTTTTATGTTGCAGATCATTGTAACTGTAACAGAATGTAGAAGCCTTCCCAGACAGGTGTATGTGTACTGTAATAGAGTTAAGCTAAGAAAATAAAAGTATATTTTCATTGAAATTGTAGATTTTAAGGAATTTAAATACAGTAATTATTATTTGGAATTATGCACAAATCTGTTATGCTATGAAATTTTTATGTGGGTTTTTTTTCCTATCACATAAAATTTGCATAGTAATTGTTGAAAATCGTTTCAAATATTGCACACGTTAAGAATAAAAAACTTTATTTAGACTCATACTGTTTCTTTACATTTAAATACTTATTTCTAAATATTCAAATAATTCTATCTTTCAACATAAATAAAGACTTTATAAGTGGTTAATAAATTGCAACTTATACACTAGAACGAAAATAATTTCCATTATTTTCATATTTCCCATTTTAAAAGGCTTGTTTACTTATTATTATATTGAAAAATTGTTTCACATAGAATCTAACTTACATTATGATTATGTGTCTTGTTTTATCACCAATTTCATTTGAAATTTTCCTTACACAACTTTAAGAAAAAAAGAACAAACCAGAGTATAAAAATTTTTCAGTCACTAATACCAAGCCAATTAAATACAAAATAGATCAGATTTTGTCTGTTGAGAAAACAAATGCTTTATGCTTAATGTAACTTTCACTTAAATTTTTATAAGACTTCACAAGGTAAAAAAAATGCTTACAAGGTCAGACTTGTCAAAATATTCGAACAAAGGAAAACAAAAGGAATTATTTCATATAATGTGTATTATTTAAATACCAAATACTTCTGCCAAAGTTCCTGTACCAATTGTTTCTAGAACACATTTAAAACCTCTTGTTCTAAATAATTTATTTTATGAACTCTTAAAAATGACACAAAAGAAAGTTTGATTACTTATTTTAATCGTAAAATATATAAAATGCTCAACTGAAAGCTTTAAAAATATCCAAACTTAATATCTTTGCATATTTTTCTAACTTTGTAAAGATGGCTTTGAACCGTGCAACTTGTTATGCAAAAATACCATTGCAATAATTGATCATAAAAACGACTAAACTGATCATCCATTTATTATTAGTAAAAAAATTTCTGTGGCCGCTCATGCTTGCGAGTTTTACCTTATATAGTTTCCTTTTGAAATTAAAACTAAGATTACAGAAAATCTTTTACTCATACATCCACCATAAAATTTTATACGATTTTTTTAAAAAAGTAGAAAAAATAAACCATGAACAAACAAAATTTTAAACATTTATTCTTATTTTAATTTTTTTTCAGCATTTGATAATTTAATAGCAAAACTGAAATACTAACTGAAAGAAAAACCTTAAACATTCGATGAATCAATGCCTGTAGTTTTAAAACAGCATAATGCAAACTCTTTATAATCCGTCTCTAGTATTAAGTTAAAATATGGAATTCTAAATTACTTCCTTTGAATATTTAATTTCTAAAGACGATTGTACATTTCTAAAGTATTTTTCTTTCAATTTAACTACTAAGGATACTTAACATTATCTATTTACTAATGACAAAACAAATTATTATAATTTATTAGAGCAAATTTTCTAGTTCTTGTTCATCAATCGTTATAATTTCAACAATATATAATGTATATATATATATATATATATATATATATATATATATATATATATATATATATATATATATATATATATATATATATATATATATATATATATATATATATATATATATATATATATATATATATATATATATATTGATAAATTATTTCTTTCTTTCATTAAGTCGTTATGTGATCACAGTTTTTGACATGATACAAGATGTCAAAAATAGATTTACAAGCCGATACGTGAGTGAAAAAATTACTGCGATAAGTCATCTTGATTCATTGGGTCTCATTTAATGATAGACAATTATAAGTCAATTAAAACAGAAATAAATTCTATACATTATAGCATTTATGCTGAATGGTCAGTACAATAATTGCTAATGAATTTCCAGTTCTTTGCAATCAAATTTTGACATTTTTGTTTACATTGTTGATATGCGTGTAAAAGTTGTTCTCTTCTTGCAAATTAAAGACGCAATATAAATATTAATAAAAAGGGAAATTATATAGAAATTGTTTTCTTTTTCAGTATAAAGAATTTAAAAAATTATTAATTATTTAAGGAAAATAAATTGTAGGGAAAACGTATTTTGGAGCTATTATTTTTCTTAAATTTCTTAAAAATTCATCACGTATTGTGAGCGAGAGATTTTAGTATACATTTTTTAACATTAGTTAATTTCTATATATTTTTATACTTAATATTTAACATTTTGTAACTATATGATTATTTTTATGAGATATATTGCTATTTTAATGAGAAAAAATAGTAGCTACCATCATGAAAGTTTTTAATTGGTATCTGTAATCGTATTCATCGAATTCTTAATTTGTGATTAAATCAATTTTTTTCCATTATGTTTATAAAGGTGAAATATATTTATTTTAACAGCAGCAATTGATTAAAAATAATTTCTAACTTTGATATTTAATATTTACTAAATACAAAATTTAAGTTTATTCATTTCACGTATCAAACTAATCTAATATTTTATTTTATTTTTTAATACTTATCGAAATTTTATCAGCAACATTCTAACATTTTTATCACTTGTTAACAGTTGTTTTTCTTTATGTATTAAACTTCTAGTAATAGAATGATAAAAATATTAAATAAAAAAATCATTATTTTAGTTTAAGAAAATTCAATTTTGGTATTTTATTAAATCAGAGAAAACTTCTGTTTTAAATATCTTATTAATAAGCAAATTTATTTCAACAATATCTTGTAATCAATACTTATTGATTTACATATTTTAGAAAACATTACATATATATTACATATATATACATACATACATATATATATATATATATATATGTATATATATATATATATATATATATATATATATATATATATATATATATATATATATATATATATATATATATATATATATATATATATATATATATATATATATATAATTTATAAAATATGCAATGAATATAATGAAACAAAATACAATGAAATGCCAAATGGAAAATAGTACATGAATTAAATGCCAAAGTAGAATATCAGATGGAAGACAACACATTGAAATATTAAATATTAAATGAAAACAATATATTGAAATATCAAATGGAATAACACATTGAAAAGAATACAATGAAAAGAATTACATTGAAAACACTTTAAAGAAAGATAAATATAAATGGAATATATGGTACTATTGTTCCATTTATTCCATTTATATTTATCTTTCTTTAAAGTGTTTTCAATGTAATTCTTTTCATTGTATTCTTTTCAATGTGTTATTTTCCATTTGATATTTCAATATATTGTTTTCCATTTAATATTTAATATTTCAATGCTTTAATATTTCAATGTGTTGTCTTCCATCTGATATTCTACTTTTGGCATTTAATTTTTCAATGTACTATTTTCCATTTGGCATTTCATTGTATTTTGTTTCATTATATTCATTGCATATTGTATTTTGTTTCATTATATTCATTGTATATTTTATAAATTATACTATTAACTATATCTTAGTAATACTATTCCAGCTGCTTTTGCGCTAAATGTACTGCTAAACTTAAAACTTAAAATTTTTATATATTCTTGTGCTTTTGGTTATATGTCTAACTTTACATTTATATCTTTATATATTCTTGTGCTTTTGGCTATACATCTAATTTTGCATTATATATATATATATATATATATATATATATATATATATATATATATATATATATATATATATATATATATATATATATATATATATATATATATATATATATATATATATATATATATAACGATTTTATTTCATGAAACATGGAGTTAATTTTGCTTTCATTTGACACTTTGCCTAAATTTTATTGATAAAATATATTAAGAAGAAAATAAATGCTAATATATTAGATTACGAATTTCGAAATATAAGCTTGGAGACTTTTTTAACCATTTTTAAATTCATATAAAAATATAATATAAATATTTCATTTCCGTCCTGATAGAAATTTTGTCTATAATCACTTAATCTACATATTTATCCTCTACAAAGTCTAACTAAAATAAATTTCATAACTATGCTAGTTAAAAATTTACGTATTAAATTTCCTTTTTGCTTATGATTGTGACATTCCAATGATTGTTTCTTACAGCTAATATAAATTCATTTATTTTTAATTAATTAAATTTCGGGCTGTATTGAAGACATTAATTAGAATCATTTATCTTGCACATTCTGAAATTAAATTTCGAGTATTTGCAATAATTTTTTTTTACTACAAAGTAGTAATCTTACACAAAAGAAAATCAGAATACATAATTATTTCTTTAATTTAGATTATAGTATATTAATTACAGTTTTGCTTATTTAAGTTATATTATTGGTTTCATTCAGGTTTTATTACTTAAATTTTCTATATTAATTGCATTTTTTGTTAATTTAAATCATTGTTTATTAATTTAACCTTTTATGAAGTTCATCATATTCCTTACAAATTTAAATTTTGCTTGTTGTAATCTAAAATTGACAGGCAGAAAAATAAAGGAAATGATTATTTATGTCACACAAACTGGATGAATATAAAGCAAACTTAAACTATATGAATTATTAAATCTTATCTATATGTTTTAAACCTAGTTTTACTATATCTAATGAATATTATATTGTTAGATTTGTCTTCGATATAATATTTAAAAAAAAAAGATTTGAGTTATTTAAATGAATTCAAGATAGTTCAATTCTAACTATTTTCGATGAATATAGAATAGAGCAAGCCTAATCGGAATAACCCATACAACCGCGCTCTAAAACCTGATTGTTCCATTGATCTTATTCTGTCAAAATTCCTTTTATCGTGACTAAAATAGGACAAAAAGTAAATAAGAACAGCCTATATATCAAGCAATAGCTAATTAGCGACAACTCGTTATTAAAAGGAAATTGTTAATAATTTGCTGAAAGATGCAGGCGCAATCGTTGAGGTAGTGCAGGAAATATATACGACAGATTAATTAGCCAATTTGAAGTCAAGTGTTTACTTTCCGTCTTGCGTAGCTGCAGTGTCATCGAGACCGATAGCGGAAGCTCACAGTCCTTGGCAGCTGCCGAAGTTGCAGCGAAGCTTTTTCCTGCCTTCGAAGCAAGTGATCAAGTTAGAGGAAGCGATGTTAAAGAGTTATTGAACTTTCAGGCCTGTTTTGGTTTCGTCTCTTAAAAGGGATTTCCTAATATCATTCGGCTTCTCAATACTTTCGCCGAGAATGCATTCATTTACACAGTAAGAAGTAGTTTCTATTTTTCCTCCTCTAATTAATAGTATAGTAAAACTTTATGCATTGCAAAATAATGTGATTTAAATAATATATTATGTTATATTTTTTTATAATAAAATATGTTGTACAAATTATTTTTTTTAAATTTTAGACATTTAAAATTCTTATTTGGAAGAAAAATCAAAGGAAATATGAATGAATGAATTATGAATTATATATATAAAAATATTTTACTGCTATTAATTTCACTAATAAGTGTGCGGGTATATATTTTATATATATATTGAATTTATTATGTATATCAAATTAATTTTATTTATAGAGCATGAAGCATGATATGATATATAAAGTGTAAAATTATTAACATTTAAAAAGAGAGAGTGTTCAGTAAGAAAAACTGCTTAGAAATGTATAAACTAGTGAATGATTAAATGGTGAAAGTATAATTGATTGTGTGTGAAATTTAAAAAATTTCATTACACTTTTAACTGAAGTAATGAATGTATACCTAGTAATTAGACATCCAGAATTTCATTTTAGAATTGTAATTTTTATATAATTATGTAAAAGTTAAAATACATGAAATTTAGAGAATTCTTTAAAAACTTTAAGATCAAATTTCTTTTGTTCAGTTTTTTAAGTCAATGCTTTGGAAAACTTCAAATGCTTAGGAACCAGCAAAAAACATGTGAACAGCAATTGCAATGTGATTTCAAAATTAATACTTTGTAAAAAATAATAAATTTTTGATACTTAAAGATAAAGGATATTTTACTAATTTTGTTGTGGGTAATTTAAAATTATATATAAGTCGAAACTATTTATTTATTAATATTAACTATTGTTCTACTTTTTTATAGTTGTTAAATATTTGGGAAAATATTTTTCATAGTAAATTTCATAAAGATTATAATAATTTAAAAATTAAATATTGAAAAATCTACAAATTTTTTACAGCAATCAATATTTTATTCTATTAAAATAATGTATCATACTTAATTTATTTCTACCTAGCAAACATAATATCAGAATTATTTATTTGTATAGGCGTCACAAGAGTTTAATAATCTTACTATATTTACCACGGATTGCATAAGAAGTAAATGCTATAAGTAAAAAATATCAGCGACTCGAAAACATCTCAAATTTACTAATAAATTTTATGACATATCTACAGTAAAAAAATTATGTAGTCCTCTTGCAGCTTGATGATGTATCAACGAAAAAAATAATAAATGCATTCCAATATTCATTTTCAGGCTAATATTTTCTTTAAGACTCTTTTACATAAATATAAAAATAATTATTTATTATATCCGAAATGGAACTCACATTTAAAAAAAAAAATCTAGACTAAAATATAATTGATGAGAAAGTATCGCAAACCCAAATTTAAATAAATATTTGAATATATTTTTTTTATTTTAAATGTTTTATTCTAATAATTTGAAAATTCTAAGATAAAATTTAACTTGGCTTTTGCTGTTTGCTCAGTCTTAAATTTACTACCAAAAATCATTCATTAGTATATACTTTATAATCTTATACATTTTAAATGAGAATTAATTTTAATTAATAAATAAATGACACTGCAATGATATGTTTATCGCAAAACATGATGTACAAAGTATGAATTCAATTGCTTTAAAAGTAAAAAGAGTAAGTGATTTTAGTATTCTTTTATAAGTATCAATAGAATTATATGAATTTTTCACATTATTAGTAAGAAAATTTTTACTATAAAATATTTTGAACTAACATTTCGTTTTACTGTTAAGTCATTCAATGAAATCAATTTTCAAGCTAAATATCCTAATTCATGTTTGTTTTAAAAATATTTTTACTTATTTTTTTTTAAATATTTGTGTAAATCTTTCTGATGATGCTTAATAATAAACATACATTTCTTACCAGTTTATTCTTATTACAAATATCCAATTAAAACATTTAGGGAGATTAAAAATACCCCTTCTACATCAATTTGTTTCTATTAAATAGAAACAATAGACAAGCTCTCATTGAATTTCCTTATAGAAATTTTGTTGACAACAAATACCAAATTTGAATTTTGCGATTAAAATATTTTATTACATTTAATTACTTTTATATGCTATTTTGTACATTTATAAATCGATAAAGATTATTTTACTACTGTTTATTCTTTTACGATTATCTACAATAATTTGTAATAAGAATAAATTTCCTGTATATTTATCATTATTATATATTCCACTGAATTCTTTTCCCCAATACTACAGCATTCATTCTTATTAACAAAATCTCTGCATTTGTGGGAACTAAAAAACTTCTTTTATTCTTGTCTAGACGTTTCTATTAAATAGAAATAATAGCTAAGTTCTCAATGAATTTTATTGCAGATAATTTGCTGAAAGCAAATACCAGATTTGCATTTTGTAAATAAAATATTTAACATTATTGCATATTTAACAATATATTTGCCATTATAAAATATTTAAAAATATTTGCATTATTTTTATGCTATTATGTTCCTTTATTAACACTAAGGTAATTTATATGCATGAATTTCTGCCCACTGTAAATAATTTTTCGTTTTGTAGAATATTTTTTGCTCAGTTATCATATCTCTAAGTTTTTACACTGGAATTACTTTTATGCTGCCTATGATTATATAATTAAAACCTTAACAGCATAAATATTTAATAGTACAGTAATTTATGTGTGAACACTTTTCATATTATATACTAATCTCTAAATCTAAATGCATACATCACTTAGAGATGTGAAATATAAAATACTAAATGTGTTTGAATGTTTACTTGTTCCTCAACAATTTGATTAATCTACGTACTGGAAATTTTTAAAGGTATCTTTAAATTCTATCAAGAATATATTGCAATTCTTATTATTTATTTTAACTCTGATGCAGAATTTGACTTTTATATTTTACATTGTTCATTTTGGTTCTTTTTTTTTCTTTTTTAATAAAAACTTTCTGTTTCTGAGAAAGTTGTAGTTTTTTGATAAGTACAGGTTTAAATTATTAGTGAAAATGTTACAATTTCCTTGCTATGCTAAATTATATATTTTCTGTGATTTTAATTTTTTGTTCCTTCAAAGTAGGATTTATAGATAGCTATTTCTAGTTGAAATCCGTGGCAAAATACATTTTCTTAACCGTCAAAATATATTTAAAAAAATCAAAATATATCATATATTCAAAATTTTGACAAAACGTTTCACTTTTTATCACAGCTTTGAAAGAATGATGCATTTTGATATTTCCAAGAGTTTCCAGATATATTCTTATTTTTCCTTGATCAAATATTTTTATGATATAGAATATTTTTATTTTTTACACGTATTTCTGTGACTTTTGATTGATATTCTTAATACACATGAAAGACTAAATACCTTTGAGAGACAGTTTTAATAATTTTTATTATTTTAAGTAATTTTATATGAACACAGGGTTTACTTATTACCATTTTATTTATTATAAAATTTTTAACTATAATTTAACTATTGAACTTTTATTTTTAAAGTTATAAAAGCTTTTTTTAAAAACATTTTTCGTTTTGTGACTTCTTATTTGTAATTAAACTATTGTTTTGTAAAACTCTTGATAGGAAAAATATAATCATCATAACTAAAATAAATTCTTTTATTGTAATAACTGAACATATTTTTAAAATTTTAAGTAAATTGTACAAAACAGTTAAAAGAATGAACCTAAAAAGGATTCCTATTGAATACTTCACTCGAAATAATGTTATAACATGCCGTTGTCACAATTTTATCAATGCGAAGCTAATATTTATTGCGGAAATATTCAGAGAAGACTAAAATATATATGTTATATGAAAATAAACTATAATTTTATTTTCATAATTATTTTTTAAGTTCTCAGCAGATAGAATTATATTTGAATATACGACAGATATTTTATTTAATTTTAGAATCTTCTGAATTTATATGTATCTTAGAATTTGAAACAGTTGAAAAAAATAAAATTAAATATTAATATATTCATTAAAAACTATTATATCGATATTATGTGGAAAAAAATTAAAAATAGAAAAAAAGGGCATTTTCCTTTCAGAATAAGCGGAGGGGAGAAAATGAAAAGATAATAAACAGGGAGAGCAGCAAATCAGAACCCGGTAGAAAACTACTAAGCTTCCATCCCCCTCTAGTGGTGAATATGGGAAGCTGCACCGAAAAATATTTTAAATTTTTTCACTTTCTAATGGATAGAAATATTTGATTTTAAAATTTTAAATGGGCTCTTATATAATCAAAAAATTATTTTTTAATAATTTATTAATAACAATACATGCCGCTGATATATTTTATATATAACTTAATGGCTTAATTTGATTATAATATTGAAAATATTATAGTGCTTGTGAAAAATTCGACTAAATTTGCAGCAATTTCATAATTCATCAATTATTTTTAATTCTAATACTGTACCATTAAAATTAAATAAGCAAACTATTTGATTAAAATTAGCTTGCCTTGCATTAAAATAATAATAATAATAAAATGACTCTAATTAAAATTATATTTGCTACTCGACAAAATTTTCATTTGATTTACCTTTATTATCATTTTGAGTGAACAAAAATTGATATTTTGTTCCACAATCACAATTTTACTGTTGAATTGAAATTATTTCTTATATAATATTTTAAACCAGTAAAATCATTTTTTGTTGTTGAAATAAGTGCAGTCATTTTTACTTATAATTAATTAAGAATTGTTAAGATTTTAATTTCGCTTTTAATATTAATCTCCAAATGATACCCTTTATCATTTATAAAATAAAGTACACAGATGAACAATACTGAATTAAACAAATATGAATTTGTTTAAATAAACAGTCACAATACAGTTAGAAATATAAAACGTTTATTTCTAATATTTCTGTTGAAAATTTTTCTAATTGGATGATGTCACAATTTCTCTCAATCTGCCATAAGTTAACAGTCCTTAAATATATATATATATATATTATGAAGTTATTATTTTTTAAAATTGCAGATTATCTTAAATTGAGTGGCTTATGTTCTGGCTTTATATATAAATATTTTCCAGTATATAAATTACAATTGCTTAACAAAAATAATTAAATTAAGATTCTGCTATAAATATTAGAGTCGAAGACTATATATTATTATTATTATTATTATTTAATACAAATGATTAAATTAAGATTCTATTATAAATATATATAATGTTCTAGGATTGTAGTTTTTCTATTAGACTTAGCAAAAAATGTACAGATAGTATAGTTTAATGTGTTATATAAGAAATATAACTATTTTTGTTCCAAAATTCCCAACTTCAATAGGAAAAAAGGTGAACAGTTCTTTTAATAGCCAACTATGCAAACTATCGCAGATGAAAAGAATTGGAATTAAAATATTTAAAATCGTGTTTTAGATTCAAATACTATGCTATCAGAGTATTCTTATTTTAAATATTTCAAGCACATGTATTCAGAAAACTGACAAGTTATCTAATAAGTTCCCACACACACACACACATATGCAGCATATTCATAATAATTTAATTAATTTGATATACATTATTTTTGATTTAACTAGTTTCTTAACATTTATAAATGATTTTCTAGAGGAAATACGTAAAACGTAATTTTTTTATTTAACAAAAAGTTCAAAAGGAATTCTATTAGGTAAAATATTTCACGGGTTTTAAAGTACCATCTATTCAGGTATTTTTTACACCACACTCTCCATAAGGCTGAAACATTGAGAACCAGCGGTGCTATATTAGAACTCAAATTGCTTAATATTTCTTTCGAAAAAGAAAAATGATAAAATGTAATAAATGAAATATAAAATTTACCACAAGATTTTTGCTAAACGTGTGGTCTTGTATAAACAAAAGTATGTTTTCAATTCTTGCTTCCAAAATAGGAAGTAAAGAATTAATATGGCATTTTCTGTTAGTGGTAAATTTGTTTTCTCAAATAAGAAACTTTTTATGATAGAGCACAATTCTATAACAGGGAAAAAAATGTTAATTATTTAGTATTAGAATTATTCGGTAACGATTTGAGGAAAAAAGTCCAGGTTTTCGTAAGTTTTAATAAATAAGGATCAGAGATTCCGTCAAAAAAATGCAAACTTCCTTGGCTTTTATTTACAAAATAATTTAAATCAAGGTTCACATGCTTAAAAAGTGAAACTTTTTAGTATTTTCATACCTTTTGAGGTGCTTATGCGAGCAATGTTCATAAAATTTTAATTAAAATAGATTGACAGGGAACACAAATATTGAACAATATTTGTACCAATAGGTGAACTTTTTACAAAAAGATGAATGACCTTCGATGTTATCAAATATTTATCCTTTAATTATTTTTTATAAACTCTTATATTTAAAATTAGAAAATTTAACAATTTGCCCGAATTTACTAAAGTTATAAAAAATAATAATAACATGAATTGTCAGTCGAAATTGTGTGGGTTAAATGTAAAAATTTTGTGAAGAGAATGAGAGAAGAAAATAAATTAAAAGGGAGATTTCAACAAAATCATTTGATATAGTGTTTAATAATAAACTATTAATTATTAAGTTGAAACAAAATTTTTGCAACAACTTATCAAGATATAGCATAAAAACGTATTGAAATTCAGTAATTAAACTTAAAACACTTTTTAACTTTAAAATTCACAGTTCAAGAAATTAAAAACATTGAATGAATCCCTGCTCTAAAAAAGCTTTATCAATTTTTAAAAATTAATGTGTAATTTACTAATATAATATATATCTTGTGATATATCTTGTTTATAACAAAAAAAAATCTTTAAATATACAAATAGTCGTAATCACTTAATAATTATTTCTCTCATTTTTAAGAACTATCTCTGAGTATTAAGTACTATAAATGTCAAAAGTGAAGGTAAGTTAATATTAATAAGCTAATTTCAAGCAGATTTAATACTAATTTCAAGAATATTAAATGGTGTGAAAGGGTTTATTTCATTAAACCTTGTAAATATTTCTGGTAAAAGACTAGTTTAAACTGAAACAATTTTACTTGTATATAAATGCAAACAAGATATTCATTAATTATGTTTTGTCAATTTTAATTAATTATATATAATTAATTTAATTTCAAACCTTTTAATTTGATGGAATACTGAGAAAAGTATTTATGTAACTTATATAGCAATATATATTATCTCTACTTACATTATATAGTTTTAATGAATTACAATTTAAACTTCAAAACTTTTTCCTTTTAAAATTTCTATAAAAATCTCAAGATTATTTTAAAATATCTCATCAAGCGAATAAGTATTTGATTTATTTTAAGTTAACAAAACACATACAAATGTAATATTTTATAAAAGTAATTCATAAGATGTATGCAAAAACGATTTATTTTAATATTTTGACCACTCATAAATAAGTTCCATTTATGAATTTAACTAAGATGTTATCACCATTTACAAAGTGTGTTTGAAACTGACCTTATCAACATACAACTCAAATTACACTACAGATAACCATGTAATATAAATACAAATTGAAGAACACTCTAAAAATATGAATCCTTATCTAATAGTTGAAGTATGTCACTAAAAATTCTTATTTTCATGTGTAGTTTATAAATAGGATCTGAATATATATGTATAACATCTTAAGAGTTAGTTATTTCTCTAATTAATTATAAAAAGATAAAATTAGTTTTCACAATATCACATTGCATATACTGCCAATATCACATACCAGATTAAAAAAATACCGAATTTAAAGTTTCAGTGATTTTATTAATTTATTTTTGAACGTTTTTTTTTTTTTTAATGATGAAATGTGTTGAAATTTTATCGTTCATAAAAAATATGTATGGAATTCAGGAATAAGTGTCAAATTCAGAACTAAGTAGAAATTAAATAATTAAGTAAGCAATTTATGTTTAATAAAAGCACTTATAACAGTCAATCTTGTTTTTCAACCCAGATTAATTATACAAATGAATTTCCTTACTAAGATCATTTTGTTTATTTTGAAAATGTTCTCCTTCCTAACTGAAATAATTTCCAAATTAATTGGAAAGTTCTTTTCAAAACTAAAGTGCAAATGAACTAAGAAATTTTAGGTTTTAAATGTAACTGCAAATTTATAACGTTAATAATTGTTGCACATAATTTACGACGCTTTGCGAAAATATTTTTATTTTTAAAAGCCAGTGCGCTGAAAACGTTTTATTCTGTTCTCGATTCCACGCAAGCTAGTTGATAAGCTAGGCTTTTGCAAAGCCTCGAAAATCTGAAAAACCTGTAATGTGGGCTTCGGCATATTTTCATTGAAGTTATTTTTTCCACTCACAACTCTCTCGTCAAGAAACCCAACGGCTGAAGAGAATTGCTTCCGGTTATTGGCAACCCATTCTGCAGTGGAAACTTTTTTCAATAAAGAGAAATGCTGTCGAGGAGTGGGTTGCCATTTTTGGCGCTTAAGCTCTTTTCTTATTTTTTTGAACGGAAAATTATTTTGTCGTTTCTGTTGGCGTTCATAGCAAAAATGGTATAAATACTTTAAAAAAGGATTCAAAAGTGCATTTCGTTTTTAGACCTAATTTAAAGCATGTTTTCATTATTTTTAATATTTCCAAAATCACGTTAACTATGTGTGTGTAAAAAATCATATTTTTAGTTGTATTTTTGGTTGTACTTATATATATAATTTTTAGTTGCATTTATATCAATATAGAAGACTTGATACTACGTATCACTATAGAAAATCACAGTTAAACATAAAAATATTGAATTACCACTTCATTTATATATTTTAATAAATATATTATACATTTCATTGTTAAATATTTTTAAACAGTGATTTGGAATTGAGTTAGAATGGTTATAGTGATAATTCAATACCTGCCTTTATTGTGAAATGAAGCTTCAGTCTTACAATTCTAAAATCCAAATTATATTTCCCCTTTTTTAAATTAAGTTTTAAATAATTAGCGAAAATTTTTGAAGCTTTCAGTTTCATTCAAAATGGATCACATTTCTAATTCCAAAAAATTTATTTCTTTGCTTTTAATTAGTGACCCGAAATATTTTTTTCAACACGTAAACTGTTTTGTCTCTTCAAAACTTCATAAATATCTAAACACAAAGTTTTATTAAATATCTCATCAATACCTAACAATAACTCCATATACTTTTTCTTTTTCATAACACAAAAAACTAAAATAAAGAAAACGGCTTCAAGTGAATTTATCTTTCTTTTGGGATATAATATTAGTGAAAGTTTGTTGCCTATTGCTGAAACTTTGAATTTTTTTACACTAAAATTGTGAATATTATAATAGATTTTCTTCAAAAATAACGGTGAAAATCGAGAAAGAATTGTCTGATTTACTTGCAATTCGAAATATTTCAAAAAGAAAATCTTTAAAGTGAAAAAATTTAAAACATTTTCTAAACTTGAAAAAAAATGTCAAGAAAGAAGTCAGAAATATTCATATAATTAATATATGAAACAATTTTCACAAAAATGGCATAAATTCTAAAATTATAATGCATAAATTTCGTGTTGTGTTACAAAGTAAAAGACTTCGGCACAAATGAATGGAAAAATTAATTTTTGGATCTTTATGCTCAAGCAGTTATTCATTAAAAATCTTATTTACACCAAGTGGATTACTTTTAAAAAGAGCTATGATAAATAGATAAGTCTTTTATTCGACTATTTTACAAAATGTAAACCTCTTTAATGGTAACAGCACATGTTAAGCAAGGATTGCTTAAGTATCAAGTATTCCTTATCATCTGACCAAAACCAATCTGACAGACCAAAACTTTTTTATGCGTACGTAAAAATTTTAAGTATGCATAAAAAAGTTTTGGTCTGCAATATGAAAAAAAAAATGTTGTGAAAGATAACTTATTGCATTTAATAAAATTTTTTAAATGAAATTATAGATATTTTGTGGTGAGGGTGAAATATTAATGCACGTAAATATTCATATTCATCTGCACAAAACCGTATGAAAATAAATATGCAAATTTATGTAAGTTTTGCATACTTTCAAAAAAGATGCGCTGCTCAAAAGGAAACTCCTCAATTCGTACAAAATTAACAAATAATATTTCAATGGATTAATTTAGAAGTTTTAAATTTTATTGCAAGTAGAAGAATCCAAAGAAATGATAATAAAAATCCATATTTTCATTTTATGAAGTGAGTAATGCAACAGTGAATACTTTATGTTTTAGTTAGTATTACTCAAACGAAGTCATAGATGTATGTAGAAGAACACAAAACGAAATTAATGCTTCAATAAATGAAGAAAAAGGCATTGTTAATAGTTACGTTTTGAGTTAATTCCTTGAAGATAACATATATAACATAATGAGTATTATAAAAATTCACTTGAGTTGTCGCTGTAGTTTTTAGAAAATTATATTAAGTATTGAAGAGTAAAAATAAATGTAAGTACATATTTCTCTTTATTTAATGACTCTAGGATTACATTGTTATAATTTTAAAATGATATTGTATTTTAATAATCTACAATAAATTTGTCATTGGTCCTTACTAAATATCATTTTTTATACTTAATAATTATTTAATAGTTAATAAAATACTTACCCACATTACACTTATGCATTTGCAAATGGCTTTTAATTGATATTTGAAAATTAAAAATAATTTTAATTCAATTTTATAATTATATTTTACTATGTAAAATAACAGCATTTATGTTTTGCTATTTTTTTACAACTCATGCATTTCTTAAAATTTTTCTTATTTTCGCTGTAATATTTATTTTACGCATTGCAATTTTGTCTCTCTCTCTCTCTCTCTCTCTCTCTCTCTCTATATATATATATATATATATATATATATATATATATATATATATATATATATATATATATATATATATATAATAAAAATAAAAATTCAATAAAGCAAAAATCATGAGTATTGTTTTATCTATGATTTCATTATATTATTAAATCGTATTTTAGGATATTTTAGGCGATCATATTCCTGAAAAGTTCAAAAGAAGGGCATCCTTCTGAAGAATACTTGGTTTCAATGTTTTCAAAATAGATGCATGTTTCTTCTACATCCTTAAGCTATCACAATCGTGTTTTCAATAAAACTTTATTAATCTATTTTAAGACTATATATTTTTAGCATATCTAATAACCATTCCACCTCAAAATGATACACGAAATCATGATAAATTATACAAAATATGATGCAAGGCTATTGCGAATTCTTGAACTATGTGTATAGAATTCTGATAGAGTTTAGTCTAGAACTCATAGTTACTAATCACAGTCTAGACACGGATTTATCAAATATTTTACTAAGAGAAAAATACTCTTGACTTTTACTTATTGTATTTAAAAAATAATTTCATTGGCTTCAAAACTTCCTAATTATGTATGCAACACTTTTAAGATGGGTAAGGGAGATCATGTCATATGTAATTTTGTTGAGTTAATATTTTATATTTAAGAGTTATATAACATTTTACGAAAAGACTTATTAATGTACACAATTTTGATGATAATAGGAAATATTCTAATGTATTTCATTTATTTATAAGCATTGATAAAGTTTGGAACTGTTTTAAAAACGTAGGCTGGCTGAAAAAAGGGGAATTCATTGGGAAAACAAAAATGTAAAGAATAAAAGAAAATGGATCAACATTTTACTATTTATAAATAGTATGAAATTTCTTCTAAAATCTTGAAATAATTTTAACGTAAATTATTACATTTAAAATTATAACTTTAGTATTTGTTTAAAGCATAAGCAGAGTTCAAGCTGAACAATTCATGCTTTAATTTACTATAAAGGACCTATAAAATGTGGAAAATCTTCTTTTCATATAGAGTTACATGTATAGAAAAACATTGAAAATAAATTTGTTTTGCATTAATAATATCCTTTTTATTATTCTTTTTAAGATAATCATAATTTACAGATAATTACAACGCCAGTTCAATAAAAATATATACATAATTAATCGTGTTATTATTGATATAAATTATCCTTAAGTCAAGAATTACTGCTTATACGACCTTCTAGTTTCGATTTAAGAAATGAATAGCAAACTATAATTTCTTACTAAAAATTTTACGAGTGAAAATATTACAAAACATATCTTTAAAGTGATACAATAAATATAAAAGTTACATTTTCTACAATTTTCTATAGTAACAGTAAGATAAGAAAGATTTATATGATTTCGCAAGGCTGCTAATAACAAACTCTCAAAATTTCATTTTTCTGGTATAATGTTAACCCTTTAACTAAAATAAACAATCTTCAGTTATACAGATACATTTTTATTAAAATGAGGGATGTGATTTCAGTTTTCTTTTTTTTTCTTTTTTAATGTGAAACAGAATTCTCTGATTAACTTTTCCAAGTGATTGTTCACAAAAAATAAATGTGTGTTGTATGTGTGTGTTGAGAAGCTTTTTAATAATATATGGTTACAAAAAGTGTCTGTTAAATTGTTTATCGCATGAAATATATAATAAAGCATAAAGTATAATTTATGAATCATTTCAGCATAATAAGTTTGAGTTTGTTTCCATGTAATTTAAGGTCACACTTTAACAAGTAATTTTGGATAAAATTTGGTAATAAATTTCTCTAAAAATTTCTCTCTCAAACTCTCAAATAAACACACCTAATTTGAAATTTCTAGAAAAAATCAAACTAAAAAGAAAAAATACCTCAATCTAAGAAGTACGGAATAAAAAAAATACGTAATTTAATATTAAAGAAAACTGAAAATTGATATTAAAAATTTAATATAAAATTTTTGAGGACACAGTGAAAGACTTAGTAAATGTTATATAGGTAAGTTACACTAAGTCTGCCTCTCTTAAATTTTTTCAATTACCATTAAAATAAATTGGAAACAACTTCTTTTTCCTGTTGTTTGATTTTATTTTTACTTCAAATGACTATCGTTGAATATACCCTTTAATTATTTTAATTATTGGATTTCAGACGCATTCTTTATTTTTATGCCGCGTTCCTCTGAATACACAGAACAGGATCCCAAACTTAATTTAAAAACTCTTTGGTAGTTTTTAAACATTTTTTTCAAACAAAAAGAAAGGAATTAATTGCTTTTAGTTTTATAAATTTTATCAATAGACAAAATTGTTTTCACTAGAGAAAATTCTTTACTAAAATAAAACTCCCTATATTTCTAAAGATTATTTAAATACAATTTTTGAAGCTATTAAATTCAATATATATATATATATATATATATATATATATATATATATATATATATATATATATATATATATATATATATATATATATATATATATATATATATATATATATATATATATATAAATTATAAAAAACCTTCAAAAGAGTTGTATGAAATAAAAATTAATGTTTATAAAGAACACTTAGTTTGCTTTTTGTTAAGGAATTTTATTGTATTTCACCTGTTTAATAAGGAATGTTAGAGCTTGCAATAAAGCACACTCTTCAAAACTATTAGCTTTTGACAACGAATTTAAATTTTGAGAATTTCAATTTCAAGTTCTGTTTATTAAACTTTAGAAAATAAAGAGAATCCGTGGTTGTCTAATTACGCAGATTGCAAATATTTTTGGCATCAAATAAAACTTTGAAAACTTAACAAAAATAAATAATTATAAAATATTTTATATATTCCTCAAATAAAAATGAATAATGTTGAATTTTTTAGAATTCAATATATCATTTTTGAAATTTCTAAGCTTTTATACTTATACGAAACTAAAGAAAAATAATATTAAGAATTTGGATCTTAAATATATTTGAAATTCAATACAAATTAAAACTTAGATTTTGTATTAAAAAATTATAAAAACAATATTTAATTTTTTTATGCATAAGCAATATTTTGTTTAATCTATACTAACGATAAAATTTTCATAACCATGAACCAGTATTCTGAATATTAACATGAGCTTCATAGTCTAGAAAAATATATCATTATTTTTATTAAGTATATATAAAACAAAGAACATCTTAAATGGCAAGAAAATTGTGATTTTCAAGGAATTCTTATTGAATATAGGGAGCAAGTTGACTGCAATAAAAATGAAAAGGAAATTGTCTTTCTTCCGGAAGCGACCAAAGTGCTTCTTAAAATGTTTGCTTTGAGAGATAGGTCTATTTGTGAGCTCTAATCTTTTAAATTTTTGACTACTAAAAAGAAATAAAATGCTTCATTTTAAAATTTTTATCTTGGGACTTTTATTAAATCGTGCATTTATATGTGTGCTTAAAATTATCGTCTTTATGAACTGTAATCCTGATAACAGCTGGCATCTCAGAGACGGCTTCTATCCTTCTTTTACTTCATATTTCCAAATTCTGCTTTTTTTTAACCATCCACTTCTCTAGCTGACACGCCTCCTACTTTAGTCTCGTGTTTACTTTGCAAGAAAGTAGCTCGAGAAAAAGAAGCCCTGATAAAGAAATTGGGAGAGAGAAAAGGGAGAGTATAAAAGATTTTATCGTTGTTGTAAAATCTTATCTTTTTCTAAAGTTATTGCACATACTTTAAGAGATAATATATTTAAACGATAATATATGATCACATAACGATCGGTCGGTTTTATGAGCTATTTTTCGAAATTTATTTACAGCACGTAAAATTTTCTCGACTAATTTTTTTACCCCCATTTTTTATTGATTCCAATCCTTCCGGTGACTGCGCGCCTCTAACGATAAACATTCTCTGAAAGCGTCCGAAGGATGGTCTGATTCTGATCTTTACATCTTTCGCCAGAGGAGAAGGAAAGTTCTTAAAATGGGAGTTTATGACCAAACGTAGGAATAAAAACAAGAACTCTTCCAATCAATGTTATTTCTCTATATATTAATGAAGTGTTGTTGTTAAACCTCAGATTCATTAAAAAATTCTACATCTTTGAATTATGAGCTTTGTTCATAAATACAACTAAAATTTTTTTGTTTTCCCTTTAGCGTCCAATTTCTGATCAATTTTGAGCATAAAAAAGAAACAACTTCCTAAAGTTTAATAAGTTTATATAAAATCAGAATAATTTAGAAGGACATTTTTTTAAAACGATCTGTTTGTAGAATAAATATTTGTAAAAGTTATGTAATGATTATTCTGAGAATGAAAAATTTTTATTGTCGTTTAACATTATTATTTTATGAAAAGAATTACTGTGAAAATTAAATGGCTTGCTTTAAATTTTATTAATTAAAAATTCTCTTTTAATATGGCTCTCAGATTCAATAGGAAATATAATCTTCTAATTAGTTTAAACAACTAGATAAATTTCTTCTAATTACTTACTAATAATTAGTTATATGTAGAACAATTGATAGTTCTAAAAGTGAAAAGTTAAATCTAAGAAAAAGTTTACAAACTATTCACAAAAGTCTAAATAATCACTTCATGCAGTTTTTCCTTGTACATTCGTATAAGAAATGTGATGAAGAAAAATATATTTGCACCTGCCAAAAAAATAACTTTTGCAGCTGAAGTACGTGTATCCAAATTCGACTTTTCGAAATTTTTACTGTGTACTTAGAATGACTACAGACACAATTGTGCATAGATTAGATGACATATTTCTTATTTTTCATGTGAAGTCATTTTAAATACTGAAAAAACTTGTAATGTATTTAGTCCTGTAAAAATGTGATAAGAGTATTTACTTTGGGATTAATCATTCGGAATATTTACTATGAAATCAGAATAAATAAATACATGGTTGAAAACAGACTAGATAATGACATATTTTTGATTGTCATTAATTAAATCTATTTTGAGTGTCATGATGTAATTCTTGGGGATGATGATATGAAATAATCCTAAAAACTGAAAATATTTACAATATATTGTCTTGTAAAAATGTGATGAGAATATTTACTGTGGGATTAATCTTTCGGAATATTTGCTATGAAATCAGAATAAGTAAATATATAATTGACAATAGATTAGATAATGACACATTTTTGACTGTCATTAATTAAATCTATTTTGATTGTCCTGATATAAATCGTGGTGATAATAACATAAAATCATTTTAAAAACTGAAAATATTTACAATATATAATTCCTTAAGATTGTGATAAAAGCATTCACTTTAATTTCTTGGAATATTCACTATGAACTTAGAATAAATAAACGTAAAATTGCAGATAGACTAGATAATATTATATATCTGATTATTATCTTAATTGATATCATAAAAAATTTTGGAACTCGGATGAAATCACTTACAATTTATAATATTTTAAAACTGTCCAAAAAGTAAAAAATGTATAGTTTAAAACTAGTACATTATAATTTTATAGAAAAACTTCTATAAAACTATAAACTAAATTAGCATTAAAATATGTAATGTTATTATTTTAAATTATTTTCCCTTTATTTTTAATTAACATTTTTATGTATAACATACATAAAAATGTTAATTAAAAATAAAGGGAAAATAATTAAAAAAATTAGCATGACGAAAAAATTTATATTAATTTTAAGATGAATTAATGAATATATTTACAATGCCAATTCTTTGTCTAATTTTGCAATACTAATTCTTTGTGAGTACAGAACGAATATTAATAAAAATAGCCTTATCACACTAAAATTAACTTTAAGATTTCGATAATTTTTATGATTATGAGTAAACTCTTAATGTATGTTCTTAATGTTATTAATGTATGCTATCATGAATCTATTCTAATGCTGTTGATTCTCTCTCGCATTTTTTCTACATATTACTCAAAAAATAAATATTTCGGTTTCATACGAATCTCAACCTAACTGTAAATACTGCTTACATTACGGTTTCAGTTAGAAATTTTAAAAAAATTATGAAATTATGTGTTGCCAAAAAAGTAGAATAAATAAAACATATTTTTTCAGTTCCTAATGTGAAATGGAAGCAAATGGTGCTTTAAAAATGAACAATTCGTTAAGGTTGTTTCGTTTATTCAGTTTATAATAAACCATAGTAAATTTGTGTTAATTACTGTGGCAAGGCCTGGAGTCTTGTTTTCAGGCATGAATATCACTGCTTCTTCAATTGTCGTAAATGTATTTTTCAGAACATGTTTTATAATTCCATTTAAATGAGAGCTAGTTAATTAAATAATTTTATAGAAAGCAATTATTATATCGAAGTCATCTTATGAACGTTATTTATATAAAATATAAGTGAAAAAATATCACACTTTATTAATTCAAATCCTTTAATATTAATGTAATAGATCTTTTTTATTCAATATTTTTGACTTATATAACAAACAACTTTCTCGAAATAGTGTCCTTTACTAAAATGAGAGAAACATAATTGAAATCGCAGAGTTTTATTTTAAAGGAATAAAATATCTGGATAATAAGTATTTTCATTTTACAGGTGTTCTATTTTTGAAAATAACTGTGTTAAATATATGTTAAAAAAATCACAACCACTAAAATTTCCATTGAAAAAAATTTCTTTGCCTACAGGGACAAAAGAGTTAATATAGAACTAACATTTCCGATAACACAGTAATCAAGTAAAAAATATGAGTATATCTCTTCGTAACACTATATGTATGTATATATATATATATATATATATATATATATATATATATATATATATATATATATATATATATATATATATATATATATATATATATATATATATATATATATATATATATATATATATATATATATATATTATCTTTTATTAACTACGCATTGTTTTGTAAGATTTAACTCTTATATTTTTGCCTGCATTGTTAATATATTGCATAGAAGTGAAATTATACTTAATTATGTTTTCATTAAATTTTAGTACTATAGCAAAAAAACTTATGTCGCTTATATTATCCATTATTCATCACATTGATAAATAGGAGTAGAATATTATTTCTACTAAATGTTTCATGCCATTTTTTTAAATGAACTTAAGAATCTGATAAATTTAGAATTAAAAATTAATGTCAGTGATAAAAAAAGCTCCAAGTTAATCAAGAAGAATATAATATAAAACAGCAAGATGACAAAAAACAATGTGATAAGTATTTTTGTAGCACAGAATTCAACTACAAAATATGCCAATAGGCTTGCAAATATCTTTTTTTATTGCTATAATTACTTACGTTACAAAAATAGAGAAGTTTTCCATTTAGAAAATTATTTCGTAATATATATAAATAATATATTACACAGAGTAAGAAAAACGCATGTCATACAGTAAGAAGTTTATGAAATTTATATCTTTTCATTTAATAAAAAAGATTAGGAAAAAATACCACGAGTATAAAATTTTGTACAAAAGCTTGAAAAGTATAACTATTTTAGAAATGTTTTACTTGTGGTATTATTTATACTTTTTGAAACCTTTCGAAGTCTAAAAAGAAATTTAATTGTGAATTAGAGTATTAAGAATTTATTTTTAAGTATCTATTTGAAGAAACTGTGCTTGTTAAATTCTATATATCAAGGTCATTACTATAAAATTTGATTAAATATGATAATAATTAAAGATTTTGAAAACAATAATAAAAATGAATAAAAATAACCTAAAACTATATTTAATTCATTACTCCAAAAATAAACCTGCTAAAATGTTAATATAACCCATTTCTGGCTTCCTAATGGTAAGTTTTATTTTCCAAGACGATTAGCTTATTTATGATAAAAATAATTCCTTCTCATCTAAAGTGATTCTGTAATCATTACCAATCCAAGAAATTACTCAGAAACAATTTATTGCGATTAGATTTCAAATGATTCACCAGTATTAATGCTAGCTTGTACAAAAAAATATATTTTCGGGAAATGTTTTCTTTTCTAATGCTGATGAGTTTAAGTTGATGATAAAATAAGTGTTTTCATAACGCTTTATTGTTGATAAAATAAAGTCTAACGCTAAGTTGAAGATGAAATAAAGTGTTCAAGTAAACAAAGCTTGCACACTCCACGTTTCTTCTAAAGCTTTCTAGCTCGTAGAATATTTATCTTCAGATTCTTTAACATGGGCTGCTAAGGTTTTGAAAATTCTTTATACAGCAACCATATTAAGATTTAAAAATAATCGGATGAAATAACCAATGAAATCCTCTGCAAAATTTTAAAGGAGAAAAAACTTTCAATGTCTAAGCAAAATAAATTAAGGCTGTATTTTTTGTAACATGCTTATGAAGTTTGAAACATAAAAGCAAGATATTTTCAATTACTTTCAATTTGTGAAGTTGCTTTCTATTAAAATTTACTGAATGTTTGGTAGAGCTTCTGCTCGAAACAATTATTCTCTGTGTTTTAAGGAAACGAATTTTAAAATTCTTCTCATAAAAACAAATTATGTTTTCTATTTTTTAAATATATTGAAGCAAATAAATGTAATTATTAGCTAGATTGCTAACATTGGGCTATTAAAATTTTCCTTGGTGAAAAATTTTTATTACGTTAACTCTATAATATAAATTTGTAACATCAGAAAATTGCCTTAACACAAGTTTTAAATATTTCTCAGTCAACTTATTGTGATCAGAACAATTGATTGAACATTGATTCTTATTAAATGGCATTACAACAAAATATTTTTGCCATTTATTGAGTTTTTGTACCAGATTTAGATAGTGAAATTTATTTTGAATTTCACACATGCTATCAGTTAATACAGCATAGTGAAATGCTGTATATACCGTATAAATGGACCAGCTATTCAAATTTATTCTAAAAAACATTAAAAAGCTTAACTATGGGATATAAAGTCACTGTACTTGAAATGAACAATACTAGAATAAAAAGATTATCTTAGAGCCTCTTATATATGCTGCATAAATCCATCAATCATGCAAATAATGTTAAAAGAATTCTTTCTGTATTGTTTAATATTTTTAATTAATCGATTTTTTTCCATTAAAAATATGCCTACCTTGATATTTTCTTATAAAATTTTAAGCAAACAATTGCACACATTTATTCTTTCTTGGCAAATCATTTTCTTTCTTTGTTTTTTAGGATATTAATAACATCATTTTCTATTAGCTTGAAAACACTGAAAGCAGTAATATTAATCGATGTTAACAAGTTCATTATTCACTTTGATGTTGATGTTTAGTTACAATTTTGTAAGAAATTTTGCTTAAGTAACATTTGAATCTGCGGTTACTTATAAACAATGCCTACAGAGAACGTGCTTAAGAAAAGTTCTTCAATATAATCTATCTTCGAACAGTAATTTTTATTTTTAGAGACACCGCGAATATGGTATGTTCCATTAGAATTTTTTGAAACATGTTTTTAGAAAAATCCCTGTATTTTTTTAAAGCTACTTTCGTTATTTGATTTTCCTTTCCAATTTGTAAGCAAATTTGCATGAAAAAGCTTTGAAAATGTTTTATAAAATCTTATTTCATTATCGTTGTCAAAACGAAAATATCTAACGACCACAATAAAAATGCAATCAAATTTAAATATAAAAGGAAAAAATTTCGTATTTAAATTTGAATTGAAAATTTCCTTTTCAGTGCATATTGTTAATGAAAATAATAAGAAGTAAATTATGTAGTTAGCGAATTCAAGATCCATATATTTTCATACGCACCTCAAACAAGGCTTTTTCATCCTATCTTTACAATGCTCAAGATCTGCTCATTGAAAAAGTAAAAAAATTTGTTATCAAAAGTGAACATAAAGTCTACTTTTTCTGGACATTATTTAGCAAATTATTTTATTGAAATATAAATAGCACCAGTAACTTTTCAAAAATTTTTAAAGAGCAAACTGCAATGCGCTTAATAACTATACTGAATATGTACAGTTATTAAAGTGAATTATGAAATTAAATTTGTATGCCCTGTGATGATTTTATATTAAAATAAATTTAAAATGCACACTTTAAAATTAGTTCAATATTAAATGAAATCTGTTGAATCAATTCATGCTTAGAATTATTTCAAATAACACAATGCTTTCATTTACATCTCCAGAGGTCTTGGCTTACATCATGGTTTTATGTCTCAGTCTAAAATTTCTGTCATGTCTCAATGTGTCTTAATGAAATAAATTACTGTAATCCGCAATAATTTGAAGATGTGCAATTGGAGTCATTCAGTGTTGCTATATCATTCTATCACAAAATAAAGATATTGAATGCAGTTTTCCAACAATAATCCAATTAAGTATTCTGTTCTAATATTTTAACAAATGTGCTTATTTGATAAGAATATTTTGATTATTTCTGTTCATTCCCTTATAACTATACTGAAGGATAAAGAATGCCGCATGTAGGCCAAAAAATGACGCAACAATTGAAAATTTAATTTCCTATGAAAACAAAATGTTGCAAAAAATCGGTTTCATTAAAATTCTTGATAAATAGTTATTATTTCAAAGTTGACAAATCACATTTATTTATATGTTGAAATCCATTAAACGTGGAAATTTTATTTGTCTCTATTTTAGTGAAGAAAATATCAAATTTTAGGGTATATTTAATTTGGAAAATATTGCTTAGCTTTCGAAAACACTGATAGTTCGATTGAACTTAAGCAAAAATAATGTCATGCATTCTACTATAAAAAAATCTAGTAGAACATATTTTTAAATTACATCTTTTAAAGAAATTTATGTTACTTTTTTACTTTTATTGCATGAAGGGAACATCATTAATATACATATATATGCAACATAAGAACATGCAACAATAAGATTCTAAAGGTCTAAGTTATTATTAAAGAAAGTACTTCTTTTTTATCATTTTTTTTACATAAGAAATAAGAAAATTCATGTAATCGGGATTAATAAAAATGGTTGCATGTTGTTATTTAGCAATAAACTTTTCTTCTTGCGTTTGACTTTCATAAATATAATGTAAAAATAACAAAATAACTTGAAAAAGACCGTATTTACTAAATAAATATAATATTTGGTAAAAAATATTTTTGTCATATTCATATATAATACCTAAAAATTGTAATTCAAAATAAATTAAAAGTCAGAAGCTATAGCTTTAGAACTGAATTAAAGTTATTAGTAAAATTAAAGCTGTACATTTAAGTACAAAATCGTAAAATTGTATTATTTTCTAAATGATAGAATTCAATATTTTGCGTTGATCTGCTAAATGACTAAGTGTATTTTATCTTTTTGTATATGGAGACTAGATTAATATGATGAAACCATAATAAAACAGAAATTCAAACTTTTTTAAAATAATAAATTTAAATAAAAACATTTGGACTTAAAATTTAGGAGCATAATATAACTTTTGAGTTATTTAAGTTGAGAAAAATGTATGAATCCAACAATATTTACTTTGAAATTTAATGAAATCTAAGTAAAAAAAATGTTTTTCAAAAACTTGCAACCTTCTTCCTTAGCTTTATATCATTAAAATGAATACTGCAATATTTTTCTGTTTTTTAGTCATGTTATTAATTAAATATTTTAAAAAATTGAAAAATTCAAATTAAAATTCTTGGTTGTTTTCTCATATACATTTTTAAAATAAAAAGGAATAACACAACAAGCGGGGAGGATAATACAATATATGTAATACTGGAATAAATTTTTTATACAGAAATAAATACCTCACTACTAATTATTATTATATTGTGAATTAAAACATGTTTTCTATCAAAAAGTTCTTAAGTATTCGTATAATATTGTCCTTATTTGTTTTCTTTGTCTCAACTTGTCATGCGTATTCAAATGAAAACCGCAAAGAAAAAGAATAAAACGCATCTTGAGATTTATCTCGCGTAATTCATTGAACGAGTAAGTTAATGAGTAAATGTTGGGTGTGAGAAAACGGATTGTGATTTATTGGCGGCTGTTTTGTGTTGATGATGGATAAAGCAAAGGAGTTTTCAACATTGCCAATAGAGGGCGCTCATGTACAACGAACTCTCCGTTTACACTCCTCGAGTAAACATTTTCTCCTAACGTAATTCGACTCCTCAAGTATTTATTCATAAGCGGAAAATGCCTAAGAAAACTTTTGTTGAGATAAGACAATAATCTACGAAAGTGAATTCTTTGTAAATAGTGACATTAATTTTTAATGGAAATATTCCTTTAATTTTATATTTAGAGAAAACGTGTTCCTAGCCATCCTTTATAACACGTGTTTCAAGCATCTCATTTACTAATTTCTTTTTGAGTAAAATATTCCACATTGAAGAAATTACATTTTGACACAGAATTCCTAAAAATGTTTGCCTTAATCCAAGAATCAAAGTTTCTCTGAAATCTTTTTTTAATAAAGCTAAAACTTTTCTGTGGAAAACATAGCGAAAATCTTATGCATAAATAAAGAAAGAAAACTCCTTTAACACAAAAATATAATGCAGTAATATTTTCCACATGGTGGGAACAATTAGTATATAATTTTAATTTTTCGCACGATGTCCGATAATATTGCACAAATACTTTGACAATTTTTTAAAGAAATGGTTAACATTTGTTGATAATAATTGAAATTAAAGCATATAAATAACTTTTGTTAATTCTAACTTTTTCAATTAAAAAAAGGAAAAAAAGTTTACTAACTTTTCGTTAAATTATAGATGATGGAATTTAGATAAGAAAAGATTTTGATTACAAATCTAAAATCAAGTAAAAAAAATTAAAAACTTTTAAATAAATTAAACTTTTGTTAAAAAAATACTTTAAGAGTATTATCGTATTATAAATAGACTATTAGCTCACTTAAAATTTGGAAAATTGCTATTGATGTCGCTTAAAATTAAGAAAAATGTTTTTAAGTAATGCTAAAATTGAAAAGACTCGGTGAAGGTTTGAAATATCCCTAATAATTGAAATAAATTTTTAAGTTCTTTCTTCCAAAGAGATGTTTGTAAAATTAATTAACATTGTTTGAAAATTCCCATTTAACATGTATGTTAATTGAAGAAAAGCATTATTGGCTTACACGTGAAACATAAGATAGTTTATTCATTTATGACTTTTTTTTTTTTTTTTTTTTTTTTACAAGTTGAGGATATTTTTGAAGCAGAAATTTAAATTTAAAAAGTTATAAGTAAAAACCTATAAGTAAAAACTTATAAGTAAAAATAAGTGTGACAGATTATTGCCAGAAGCTGTTAAAAATATTTTCAATGATTACTATCTGAAGGCATATAATTGCACATTTTTCTTAGACCGGGACTAAATATGTTTGTTCCATTAGTAAGCCAACAATTATGTCATTCGACGATAAAGTTACAAAACTTTGATATTTATTATGATAAATTAAGATTTAGCAAAATAATTTGATTCCTTATAGTTCTACGATACAAATATAGCGCATTTATTAAAAGCCAAGATTTATAAGAACTCACCCGCAAAGAAGTACTCCAGAGATGCATTCACACGAAAAATCTCTCAAAAATAAAAGGAACTAATGTAAAAAGTTGTTTTTAATATTTCGTGATAGCACGGAATTATAAAAATTTAATGGCGTATATAATCTCAAACTTCTAATAAGTTTTAAGATTAAGTGAAATTAGTTTAATATTTCAAATAAATTATATAAGAGAATATCATAATTTACCGATCTCGTAATAAAATAAAATCCATAATAGTAATTATTCAGTAAAATAACTTTCATTCGAGAATCCATCGGCTTCGCACGTCGTTGAAAAAATCATCAATATCGATACGAAAAATAAACAAATATCCGAAAAACATTTTTGAAAACGGGTTGATGACACGTCCCACTTTCGAAGTCCATCGGTGTTGGTCAAGGATTACAAGCATCGTCCAAAGGGATGGAAGGAAATCAGGGTAGAATAAAAGAAGGAAGACCTACTTTTGTTGACAATCATAGTAGCCACTCCATTCAAGTCGAGCGGGGGAGACCAGAAGGGCAGCGGCCGTGGCAAGAAAACAGCGCCGGAACTAATCAGAGCACGTCGACACACCAACCGATTGCTAGGCGAGTCGAGCTTCGACTAAAAGGTTGCGAAGAGAAGGGGTTGAAAAAGACGTCGTGGGGAGGGAGGGCAAGAACTGCTTCCGAGCGGCAAGAGAGGGCGACTCTGTTGTGGGTGTGCGATTGGGCGCTGGGGGTCACGTGCGGCGGTGGGGTGAACGTGACGTCAACGGAGAGTTCGGCAGAGGGCGTGGAAGCAAAGAAAATGCGCGCAGAAAAGGTTTTCTCTTCATCCCAACCCAAAGAAAGGACAGGGTATCTGCGCAAGAACCAACCCCCTCTGGAGAGGAGATTTTTATGTTCCGCCAAGAATCGATTGCGCCTGCAACTCCTCTGCCGTTCCAAAAAACGCCAGCGTATTGTCAGAACTTTTTTCAAAAAAGATGTTTCGTGGACCGTCCTTTCGCTGAGATTTCGATCCTTGTAGGAAAGAATCGCGCAACTTTCTCCCAAATTCGCTCTTTCGGCCGTCCGCCTACACTCCGGGTTTAGCGCGCGTTATTTCAGTTTCACTCCTTCCGCTTTCTCAAGGTAAAACAGTGATTTTAAAACTAAATCAAAATTCCTCACCATAAATTTTGTTCTTATTATACTAATATCATTGATATTATTTCTCCTTTTTACAGTCGTCATTTTCTATAAAATATGCGGATTAAAATTAAATTTTTAAATTCTGTTTATTTTAAATTTAATATTTTAAAGCCTAAATAACGTATTGCAGTATTCTGTTAATTCAAATAAAGTTTTTAGGTAAGTTTTAAATTTTATACGTTTCAAAATAATAATTAAATTATTAAATGTTAATTGAAGAATTTTTTTAGGTAGATGTTTAGTTAATATAATAAGGTTTCCAATTTTTATAGACGTATTTATAATAAAAACAATAATTCACATACATAATTTTTGCATTCAACCTGATACTAAATTTAAAATACTATTCGTAATTACTTAGAAAAAATGTTTAAGGAAATAACAGGTTATAATGGATAAAGAAAAATAGAATTTTTAAAAAACAGTTCATGTATTTGCAATGAATATTTCTGAATTTATTTGAGTTTAAAAAAAAAACTTAAATTCATCTGCACGCAAAAGAAAAGAATCTGACTAAAACTGATACTTTTAATTTGAAAAATCTCTCTACTATTTAAATTAAACAATAACGAAATTATGAAAAAATTATACACGTAATAAAAATTTTCTACATTTTGAAAACACTCCTCAGATTCGAAAAACTGAGATAATTTAGGTTAACATTTAAAATTTAATGTAATTTAATTAAGAATTATTTCCTCAAAAGTTACATGGTAGCAGTAATAATTATTGTGAAAAATAGGAAAGAAAATATTTTCTTCGTGTGTAATGCTTTTCCCCAATTCTGAAAATATTTTTCATTCCATGTTACAAACCACACAAGTGCAAGCTATTTTCTCATGTATAGCAACAACAACATTCTTTAAAATACAACTCATTCGCTCTAAGAGTGGTTAACAGCTTGTAAATACAGAAAGATGACATCCCTCCAAAATATATAAAACTTTTTAAGCAAATCTTTTCCATTATAAGATGTCGAAGAGAATCACAAGAAAATTCAAAAAAATTTTGATACAATTATAATATCTAAATACGAAAAAAATAACATAAATTAAAAAAATAATAATTATGAAAATTTCATAAAAATTAAAATTTTCAAAAAGAATAAAAATCACTAAAAAAATTTTTTTTAATTCTTTTTTTGTTTTCATTTAAAAGAATACGATAATCGTTAAAAAACAGGATTCCTTAAAAAATATTAATATTCGAGTTATTTCGGAATCATCAATATCGTTTTCGATTTGAGGATTTTAACCCCAGAATGTATAGGAATTGAAAGAATACGGGGCAAAAGGGTTCGTTGGACCCTGAGCAGGAAATATTTCTACCAACAGATGCACTCCCGGAAAAAAGTTACCTCTCTTCCGTGTCCCAGGAGAGGGTTGCTTACCTTCGCAGTGGGCCCCTTTACTGAGTTCCCACATGCACGAGGTGCATAGGGATGTGAGGCCAGGTATTTTGAAAGGCAATAACCTTTCCTAGCTGCACTTTATTGCACTCAAGTACATGGCAAGATTTCTTAGCTTCTCAAACCCTGGGAGAGACCCAAGACGTTTCATTGTAAATGCTCTTTGAAGTATTGTGAAAACTTTAGCACTGTTGGATTTTTCATTTACGAAGGGCAAGTATGTCTAAATATTTAATGGTAGATTTAATTAGGAATAATGAATAATTATTTTAGATTGTGTAGGAAAGTTATAATATAGCAAAAATACAATTTTTGGGTTATCACTTTCTGAATTAGTTATAATAATCTACTATGTGTTGAAAATTAAATTGCTTTAGTGAAGTTAATTTTCTACATTTCAGTATTTATATCTAATTTTGATATTTAGCTTTTAAGCATGCATTTAATGATTATTTTTATATGAAATAAAAAATAAGCTTATATAATTTCTCTGATTTGAAAGAATAAATTACTATGTATTGCTTAGAGATTTTATAAAAAATATTTGCAATATTTTCGGAAATTATCAGTGAAGAAATTTTACTTTTCTTGGTAGGTATAGGAATTAAACATGTAAATGTGTTTTGAATTCTCACACATATATTTCTGCTTTAAAGGTCATTGGCCGATTAAATTCAACTTTTAAAGATTTCTGAAAACTTTCATGTTCAAAAATGTAATGATCTGGAAAATGCTTTTACTCAAATTTGCTGTTATAATCAGTTTTAAAGTCACTGGAAGGGAATAATATTAAAATTTTAAAATTGTTTTGATGAAACTTTTAAAATTTTAAAATTAACTTATATTTTTTGAGTAACATATGAAAAGAGTTTATTCAAATCACCCAAAACATTTGAGATAAAATATTATAAATTTAAACCATTATACGCTTATGCTTATAAAATTTTGAAAATTGTCAACAGTAAACATTAGTTACATTTGGTAAACAAACATCTTCTGTCTTTTACTTACTATTAAATTATACTCTCAAACATAAAAAAAAAATTATTGAAAATGCTTGAATAAACTTTAATTTATCAAAGTCTGTTACTAGATTATACAAAGATATAAGAACAAGCCTTTATATGTCTCTAGTTTAAAATACAGTACTTAAAAATTAATATTTCAAAAGTACTTTTAAATAATTATATAATTAAATATTTGATATTAATTTTGCCATTAGAATCCAAATTTGATATGGAATTTTAAAATAAAATTTTTTAACATATGATGCATAAATCATTATGATGCATTAACATTAAAAGCATTTCCAAAAAAGAAATACTCTGTTTTTGTTACATTTTGAATACTGTTAATTTGTTTATTAATAAATTATCATTTAAGTGTGAAAGAAAGATGTAATTGTTAAAAAAAATTACTAGTCAATATTTGTCTTAAAGGTTTATAGTTCTTCTTTGAAACATATCATTGGAAATTAAGTTGGAATTTCCAAAACACATTTTCAAAGTTTATTAAATAAATTTTTCTCAGTTTCAACTATGAAATAAGGGAAAAAACGCAATTTTTTCATTTTTTTTACTTCGAAAATGTTTTTAAAAGAAATTTATAAGCATTCTTAAAAACACAAAATATTGTAGTATAGTTTACTGCAGCAAGAAAGCATAGCAAGCATTTTGATTTTTTGTGGGAAAATTCAATATTTACATTATCATCGTTGCTCTTATTCATATATTTAACCAAGAACATATCTTCCTTAAAGAATATTAAATATATTAAAATAAACAACAAATATTACTTATATATTTATATATTTGCACTAAACAACTGTATATTTTCCACAAAGAGGAAATATCAATATTAAGAACTTATGTTAAACACAAAATTATTCTACTGTTTCAAAGAATTATTTAAAAGAAATTTATTTAAAAAATTAATCATTAGAAAAAATTGTATTGTGACTAAGAATATTTTTCAAAATAAAGGATGAAACTACATTAACCAATATCTCGCATTTTAAAGATATTTAAAATATAATGCCTGAATGACTATGATTTCTAATTTCATCACATGGTTATTTATTTATTTTGCTGTTTAGTAATTTAGATGGCAGGGTTTTATTTTTAAGAAATTTATTTAAATATCCTTTCCTGTTGATAACAAAATCTTACTTTCAAAACCACTTCTATTAGTTAAAAAAAAATAATCTATGATAAAATGAGTTAATAAGAGGAAATAGGTTTTATTTTGTATTAGAAATAAAAACGAAAAGGATTACAAAAAGTAATTTTATGCTATATTCTCTGTTTAGCATATAAAATATTACATCAAAATTTCCTTAAAAATTACAAAACTAATGTTTTCATTTTAATTACATAAGTAATTGTTTGATATTCATATTTTCTGATTTTTATTCGACATATTTCCAATTTTATAAAAAATACTATACAAGAAGTATTATAAAATACTATACAAGAAAATCTTGCTAAATGAGAGAAAAAAAAAATTTTTCGCTTAAAAAAATAAAATGAAAGCTTTTTAAAGAAAATCTAATTAAAGCATTTTATCGTTTTGAAGAAGTCAAAATTTAAGAACATTTATCATACAATATTTGTTGCATCTCTCTTAATAATTCTTACGGTTGTCACAGTTTCCTTTTATTTCCTATGACCAAAGCAGAAACATTCTTTCTTCATTGCTTGAATAAAATGTTTTTGAAATTGCTTCATATAAACTTTTTTTTCGTAATTAATTTCAATAAAAGCTTTTTATCTCAGCAAAAGTGATTCTCATTATTAACTGTCATATAAGATTTTTAAGCATTTCTTAACATGGAATATTACAAATAAATTCGTCAAAAATTTCGGATGATAGTTTTCCTAGAAAAGTTTGTTCATTATATATAAGTATTCCTACACAGAAACTTTTACTTGGTTTTTAACAGTTTAAATTCTTCAAATAAATAAATCTTTCAACAAAATAAATCTAATGACACAAAACAAATGAACAGTTACCGATTCATTTTGGAATATATATTCTTATATCAAGGCACTTTCAGAGTTTTGCAACAGAATTTACTTTCATAAAAATTTTTAAATACAGGAATTTTTTCACAGAAATCTTGCTTTTTCTTTAGTTAGGTACTATATGTATAAATGTAAAATAACTTTTACGTTTTCTTCACTGATTATATCATAATTAATTGAATATTTTCAAAAGGAATTTTTAGATAAAAAAACAATCAAAGGAGAAAACTTAATACCAATAAATTCCAATTTGATTTAAAATAAATTCGCATCAATATATTAGAAAAATTAAAAGTACATAGTATAATGGAATATTAAGTATAAAATAAATAATTGATTGTCTATTATTTGCATTCATTACTACAATATATTTTATTATAAAATCTCCATGTAGTTTATTTAAAACCTCAGTTCCCTGGCCAAAATAATTTATATAAACGTTAATAAACAGAGCAAAATTTTTATAATTATAAGAATAACACTCAAAATGTTAGAAATGTTTACAATTCATGTCATGAATTCTCTAAACTTAAGCGAAACTTTATTTTTGAGATTTATAATTGCCTGTATAATTAATGCAGGAAAAAGTCAAAATATCTAGCTACAAATAACATGTTCTACAGATATGTATACATTACAATCAAGGTTATTTTGCTATTAGAGTTATAAAATTTACTTCTTAAGATTCTATGGGAATTTTTAAGATTTTACTTGACTTTTTCCCACAAAAAGGAAAACTTAAATGCAAACGATATAGAGAAAGTGCTGGACTTAAGCAATTTAAATGTAGTGTAGAGTTATTGTTTCTTAATATATTTGTTTTAAAGAAATTTATTAGTTCTTGTAAAATATTTAATTACTTTGGTTTCTTCGACTTATCACTAACTTATTCTGTTCATTTAATCAATACTGTAATCAATGTAATTCTTTTTATTAATAAAATGAAAACGAAACATCACTTTTCGTTAGAAAAAAATGATAAGAGAATACATAAGTTTATTGAGTAAACTTTAAAGTTTTACCAGAAAAAGAAAAGAAAACTTAAAAATATTTATTATATCTGATTTGTTTTTTAAATAGCAAATTATACTCTGCTATTCTATTGCATTTATATACCTCATAAATATACAACTAATTTCTTAAATGTTTGGACAAAGAAATTGAAAAAAAAATTAAGATATAATTTAGTTGTTAAATGTTTTCATTTGATGAAGTGCTCGTATTATTAAGGAAACAATTTAATCTGCAGTTTCAAATCACCCGCATTTCCTTATTTAGTCTAACGTAGATACAATGGAAGGAAAACAGTATAATTTTAATAATTAGTACACTGATTTGTAAATATATAAATTGTAAATAATTAAAATACACAATTGTTTTTTATAAAAAAATCACTTGTTTATACATGTTAATAATTTTTATTTGAATATAAATTCTTATTTAAAATGTCATGAATTATTATTGAAATAAAGAGACATTTAATTTAATTTTGGAAATTTCACATAAAATAGCGTTTACATTGGATAGAATATTAGATAAGAATTTATTGAATTAAGAAACAGATTACTTTAAGAAAGTGATGAAAATAACGTAAATTATCAATGAATTTTCGCAGTAGAGAAATTATCGCAAATTTTAAGTATTTTAATGATAATTCCAGGAGAAATTTATGTTACGATGAATTTTTAATACATACAAGATGTTTACAATTAAATACCATAATTGCTATGCAATCGTAATATGCTTACGTAAGAGGATTAAAGTTATTTTTCCTCATTAGGAATGTCTTCACTTAATGAGGAAAATATTATTTATAATCGATAAATAGTATTTATTCTTAGTTCATATTTTATATGGTGTTCAAATATAAGCACTACAAAGGAGCTATGTTAATTGCTGAATGTCATTTAAATGTCTAAAATATTGGAATATATATATATAGATTGTGGAAACCAAGATTAAAACGTAATTTACATGCATTCTCATCTTCAACTTATTTTCAAGTTAGAGGAAAATAAATACAGAAGCCATAAAATTGCATTAAGCTTACAGATTCAAATCATACAATATATGAAAGTTTTGAAACATTATACCTGCAATCTCTATCAGGTTGAAGAAAGAATAAATCATTGAAAAATTATTCAAAATTAACTTTTTTGTGCAGTAAAAGTCTATTGGTTAAAATTAATTGGAAATTTATTTATATTGCAAATGATAATAAAAAGTAGAATTAAAGTGTTAAATGTAATTAGGAAGGGATGCTGAAATAAATATGTTTCAAATGATGAAGATTTTTACTATTACGTTGGAATGTTAAAATTTAATATTTTTAAATTTATTTAGAATCAATATATCCCCCAATTGGGTTCGGTTGATCAGAAAAAAATTATAAGAACAGAACTTAATTTTCAAAGTTTAATGTAAATAAAGCTAGTTATTTTCTTTTTACGATTTATATTAAAAATATTTATAGCAGAAATTAGTTTCATTTAAATTACCTTTAATGTGTAGTTTTAATTACATTAAATTTTAACGTTGCACAACTCAAAAAGTATTTAGATAATATATATAAAATATGGGAATATTTAAAAATTTCCCATATAAGTTTGATGCAATTTTAAAACAATATTTCTTATCTATAAAGTAAATTAACTGTATTAACAAAGAAAACTTTACTTTTATTTATTTCGATACTAAGATTAAAATCATAGTATAGAAGTAAATAAAAGTGAGTTTTAAAATTATGAGAGCTGCACAGTAACTGCTAAATCTCACACTGTAACAGTAAATGCTAAATGATACATTTTAAGGAGAGCCAAATATGTCTTAAAAATTTGATATTTCTTTCAATTTTTAACCCATTTTTATGACACGTATTAAGATTGCATGCACTATTCTTTAAAAAGCGTTTATTGGCAGTAATGTCAATATACTGTACAATAATATTGTGATGAAATGATGTGCAAAATGTCTTATTGTATAAAGGCAGAAAGTTATTAGTACATAAACTATTTGAGCTGTTTTAAATTAATAAAGAAGAAAAAGTGTACTAAGGTATACCATCTTAACAGTCGAATCGCAAATTTTAAGGATTACGCATATCTAAGAAAACTAGCTATTTCTTTTCATTTTTAACATCTTTTCTACATATGCTAAGTTCGGAATTTATAACTCTAAAAGAACGTTTATTATTAATAACATCAATATATAATATAACAATAAAACAACATTGTGCAGCAAATCATGTTGTAAAAAGTCAGAAAGATATTCAGTTATTAATAATTTGATATGTTTTTAAACTAATAAAAAAGTGCAAGTATTAAAATGCATAATAGCAGTTAGGTTTTATATTTTAAGCGTTGCAAATTGTTATTGCACCAGTATGCTTCCTTGTGCCTATCTCTAAAAATTGCAAATTGTGTTGTGAAAATTTTATTTTTATTTTCAACTCCCTTTTGCTGCTTATCATTAAATAGATCTCTTATTATTTAAAAACTTTTATCAGTAGCAGCTTCAGTAAAAAATATTAAAAAAAAACAAAAAAAAAAAATTGCGTAAGTGATAATTTTATATAAAGACAAAAAACTGTTAGTAATACATTTTGCTGTTTATAAATTAATTTAGCTTTACAAATTCGTTTATTTTCAAAATTGCTTACCCTAGACAGTTTATAAGTTACTAGTTAACATAGCTATATTTTTCTATGCCTTTTTAGAAATCCATCCATCCACTGCAAATATAATATTATTTAAAACGTTAAATTTATCAAATGCATTAGATTTTCATAATATTGAAAAGTCTACATATTTATATTATTCTTATGCTTAAAGATTTTAAAGGGTTATGTTTAAAACTGTTCAATATACATTTTGTAAAGCATATAGAGGTTTTTTAAATAAATAAATTATGAAGCTAATATTTAATCACTTTTATAATTTTTTATTATGAGTTTTAAATTAAAATTAAATAAAATAAAGCGTAATTTCTTTAAGTAAAAATTAATATAACTCTCTCTCTCTCTCTGCTTACATTAAATTCCTTACAAACCGTATTGAAAATAAATTTTTTAGTTTTATAAAACTAAAAATTCGAAAACTTATTAGAAATGATTATTTGCACGGAATACAAGTTTTAAATGGAAATAATAGTTGAAAGATATATTATGTGTTAGCTGTAAAATTTGTGATCAAAGTACGTTTCAAACAATGATGAAGATAGAATGAGAATATATAGGAATGTCCATTAATCACTTTAAAAATTATGATGCCCTTGTACACAGTAAAAATCTATAAGTATGATATTGTAAAATCTCATAGAGCATTTTGTTGAAACTACATTTTTGTCTTCATTAATGTGCAATTTACATGGATAATCAGCACTTTGTTCCTGATATTTCATTACAAAAACAATGAGTAATATGGAAGAGCTTAGCTGCATGGTCCCCATAAAAATGCACGCGTCCATTTTGGAAACCAAATTTTTTAATTAAAACTTGCCAAATGCATCGTGCTATGAAGATGATACTATCTCATGCAAACCAAAGATAATGAAAGGAAGTGGTAAATCGATAACTCACCGTGCGTTTTATCATCCCAGGACCATGCGCCTTAAAATTTCTTACCCAATCCTTTTTTCCAATGCTCTTAATAATCTTTAATTGTGTTTTTGAATCCCCTGAATTTGAAGTTAAGTGAAACTTGCACGCAGATGGAAGGGAAAATTCTAATTTGTTATCGTAAGGAGGTTTTCATGGTAGTGGAACTTATCTGTCTTCAACTTGTTGCTCAAAATTTTATATTGTTGATTCTTTTAACAATGTAAGAGTTACGTACTACAGGAATACAACAAATAGGTTAGCTTTTTTAATAGCATCGTAAGTATGATTTTATAGGTTTTTCATGATTTTCAGTCAAGTTTAACCAATATGTTACTAGTTATTCAATAAATATTTCTTGGTATATAGCTAGTTAGATGAAAAAAATCAGCTGCTTTCACAGAAAAGAGAACCATGTTAAATTAAAGTAAATATTAAACACGAAAATGTACAAATATTTCTGAAAGTATGACAAATATAATTAACATTTTTACAAGCATTTTGAAAAAACAGGTTGTTATGTTCAAAATTTTTATTTCAGGGTAAAAAAAATAAAATAAAATTTTGGAGGATTTCTCCACAATCAAAAACAGTTTTGCCAAGGAAAAAGATTTTTAATCGAAAAGTTTGAAGGTATTATATATATTGTTTTTTTTCTTTCTAAAATACATCTAGTCAGATAATATGTTCTTAATATTAAATGCATGGTCACACAGATTTTACTTTTCATTGTAGCTAACTATTTTATTCCATTAGGAAATATTTGTTAAATAAAATTGAAAATTAACTTTAAAAGCTCATCGTACTAAAATTTTTAAAAAATATATAAAAAATTTAAAAAAGCTAACGTTTAAAATGTTGATGCAAAAAGAATTAAACATACTGTTACACTTATGCAATCTTTGGGAATGAAATTTGTAGAAATGCATCAGCGAATAACACACGTTTTTAAGTAAATATTTTTCAATAGTTCATGAAAATTTATTTTATCTGCTTGTCGAATGAAAACATTTTGATTTCAGATGAAAAATAATAATTTATAAATATTAAATATTTCGAGAGAAACTTTTACAGGTTCATAATAATATTAATTCAATACCTAATAATAAAAAAAATTCTAGAAGTTAAATGAAACTTTACCATGTGATTATTATATGCAATTTTTTTGTATTTAATTATAAATATTAACTTACAATGAAATCACTAGATACTACTTTTTTCTACATCACAAATTAATATAAAACATTTTATTTCCGTTTATTTACACTTATTTTCAATCAAAATTTTATTGTAAAATTTTCATTACTTAAGTTTAAAAAAAGCTTTATTTGTTTTGAATAAAAATTACATCATTAAAACAACAACAAAATATTCTTGGTTAAACGACCATTAAATTAGGATTTCAGTAACACAATGGTAGTTGATTATAAAAATAATTTATTTGATTTGCTCTCAAGATTGGTACTTCTGATTTGTAAAAAGAAGCGCATAAGAACTATTTAAAGTTAATTTTTATTATTAAAATTCTCTGTGAGTTCTATTTTACGTAACAAGTTTTGTGGGGGATCAATTCTTATTCAATAAACAACTCTACACATTTATCGTGATCGGAAATCACACCATTTGATAGCCATCGAATAAAAAAAAAAAAAAAAACGCCTCTTTAGCATCTTGTCTTCATAATTAGCCCGAGTGTCAGCAATATTGGGAGGAATGCCGAACAAATGAATGAACTCAAGGAGTGAAGTGAACTGGTGTACCTTTTGTTCAGATAAGAACGGGAACAAACCTTTGACGGATCGCTTACAGCTGAAGAAAAGAAATGCCTCCACTGATTGGATGGCAGTGGTAAAATGTTTGTTCCCGCAACTTCCAATTCAATCGTTGCTCCGCTAATAAGTTATATATACAGCCTAAGAGATTAGGCTTACACCAGCCCTGCCTTTAAACTTCAATTTTAAAGCAATTTTTTAAAAATTAGCTCTTTCATTAGTCAAGTGTTTTTCTTGAAAAAAAAAAAGGAACGAATGGGTTTTCATGGGGAATAAATAATGTTTTTTACTTATTAATCTGTTGATTGTGACTTATAAAAATCATGAAATATAAGACTTAATTCTAAAGCACATGAAAAGTGAAGTTGCCGTAAAAAAATGTAAATTAGTTTTTTCACTGTGAAGGACAATTAACATGAAAATTTTATTAATTGTAAAAGAAATATTAGATTTTTATTATTTATATTATATTAATAATAACTAACTGAAATGATTATGTATTTATATTTTTAATTCCTTTATTTATGATTATTAATTTTTCTCCAAGAGATTAGGTCCGAGTTCACAGTATTCTAGAGTGTTTTTTTTTGGGGGGGGTGTAACAGTACGCTTTTACTATTTTGAAGAACTCTCACGAGAAATGGTGTTTTCTTATATATTTTTTTCAATGTTATTACTTTCAATTTGCTTTCTTGCATTTAATTTTTAATTTTAAGTCTAAACATGTTTCTGTGTATATACATGTACACACACATGTATATAATTATTTGAATATTATTAAATTTATATATTAATAATTTCCTAAAAATCGAGTTCTCTATTTAAATAAAATTTTTTTAAACCAATTATTAAAATCATAATAAATAAAAGCGCTCTAAAAATGTGTCTCCCAATTTTTAAAATAATTTACGAACTAATTTATGTAAAGAACCTAAGTTATTAATAATAGTTGATTCTCATAAATAGTAATAAATTAAAAAAACTTTCGATTTAAAAAAGTCATGTTACGAAATTTATATTTCACAAACCTTTAATCGAGATACATTTGATATCATTTTGTGAGTTAAAGCGAAATCATTTACACAAACAACTTAAATCGATCCATTTAAATTCTTGCATACTAATAACGTCTTTTGCATTGTTGTAAGTATTGAACAAAATCAAAAACAAGAACTGATACTAATGTTGTTGATTGGTTTAGTTTTTGTCACTCAATGATAATACGAGAGTTTATCAGACTGTGCGATTTACACTTTAAATTGCATTGCGAACCTCTACAAACATACATACCCCAGGTGAAATTATTACCCACGGTAATCGTTTGAAATGATGACTACGACTTATACCACTAAGTTTATTTTACAGTTTGTTACTTAGTTTTACATTGTGTTCATATACATTATTGACAATTATATATATATATATATATATACACATATATATATATATATATATATATATATATATATATATATATATATATATATATATATATATATATATATATATATATATATATACACACACACACACACACACACACACACACACACACACATATATATATATATATGTGTGTGTGTGTGTGTGTATGTGTATGTAAAAATAAATAAAAAATTGTCTACGAAGAATAGGAAACACTCAAAAACAAAAATAATAATGTTAAAAAAATATTATTATTAAAATTTCAAATTGAATGTAATATATTTCTTGTAACAAATGTAGTCAATCATTTTAGAAAATAATATATTCCATTTCAAAAATTGACTGCAGCAGTTTTTGGCTTGACAAATATTCGTTTCTAAAACTATTTGACCTTCAGCAAAGCAAGAATTTGAATTGCTAATGCAAAATAGCAGTTTGCATAGTTTTAAAATGTCTGGGATAAGAGTTTCTTACATGAATTTTAAGTAATAAGTGGTATTGTATGATGTAAGGATTAGAAAAAACATTACATGGAAACTTTGCGAAATGAAATGTTTTTAAAGAAACCTACTTATAGTGTCAAATAATGAGTTAAATGGATGATGTGCAATAAAGAAAAAAATAATCATCACTTATAAAAAATATTATTTAGTTAATTAGAGAGGGCTATGAAAATCACGGATTCATTAATGTTAACAATATCGTTTTTAATGATTGTTTTGTATATATATAAACAATATAATAAAATAACTTTGATTTTAAAATTTTATCTTCTTAATCTTTTTAATATAGGGCTTTCATTTTTAAACACGACGAAATTTTGTTAGAATATTTTCTATTTTTGAATGATTTCCATGAATATGAACTAGATTTAGAACATAACTTAGAATTTAAAATGACTAATATGTACTTAGAGGTGGTGGCAGCCCGGTTGGGAAAAGCGCCGTTCACTTGTTCCGGAGGTGAGGGGATCTATATTTGAGCCAGCGGAAGGTCCAGCATGTTCTCTTATGGCGACTAAGGCACGTGAAATGGTTCGTGGTTATATTGTCCCTCCGCTAGGGTGCCATAACATGGATATGAATGTGCTAACTTAAATGTCGACCTCGTTACTTAATGTGGCTTAAAAGTAGGAGTTGTTTTGAGGGTTTTCAGTCGGCAGAAATTCACAGCTGGAAAAGTATCGTAAGCAAACAAACAAACCACATAATTACTTCTCTGGTAATTTAGGATTTTAAAAATTTGCCCTTGTAGTTAAGATCATGTTTGAGAATGACTCTTAAGAATATATTTTTAAATGTTTCTGATCATCGTCTTTTCCAGACTTTCTATTATTTCTAACTTTTATTTTACCTTGTTGTTCCTTTTTCATAATTTTCTTATGAATGTAACTAGTTTCTTTTAGACAAAGCAGTGAATGGAAAACACTCTTTGTGTTATTTTTAAGTAACTATTTCAATTTTTCTTTCATTCAAAATAAGTAATAGCTTTGACTGAATTTTGTCTGAAGTTTAGCAACTATATAAATGAAAATTTGCAAGAAAAGATAAAAAATAGAAACGTAGAATGATATTTATAACGTTCTATTGATTCGCGAATATTTTTTCAAAACTTTTTGTTTGCAACACTCTCTAGTCCAACGTTCTTGTTAGAATATTACAAAAAATATTTAAGGAAAATTACTGTGTTCAGAAATAACAATAAAGGCAAAAGTTAATAAAAAGCGTTTCACCTTATTTAGAGGTAGATTAAAAGAATAAAATGATAACAATAATAATTATTATCCTGAAGATGAAGAATTATACTTGTATTAGTTTTTTAATTTGCCAAATATCGAACTGTATGTTTCATCTAAAAATAAAGGTTAGCTCTTCTTAAAAAACCGAAGTGCATTCAAAAGGATGTAAATTTAATATATAAAGTATTAATTATCACTTAAAAATTTATTTACGTCTGCGAGAACTTTGTGATGTGAAATGTATTTTAATTTGCTCGGTTATATATCCCTAAAATAAATGTTTTGTTAATCCAATTATTCATTTGCAAATGTTACTTATCGACAAATGGTATAAAGTTTATATTATTTTTTTTCGTTGTACATTTCCTTGATCACAATTTTTTCAAATGTTATAATTTATAGAAACCATGTATTCATTCAATAACAGAAATTTCAATTTTAATTAAATCTACTGAAATATCTTTTTATTTTTGGCTTTTAAAACTATTTTAAGTGTTCAAAATCATTAAAACATCGTTTAAATTTTTAATTACTTTTAAACATTAATGAATATTTAAGTTCATTTGAAACAGTAAGTAATTTAAAATTTACCGCTGAAAAATAAGTTTCTAAAATATTAACTAGAAGTTTAAGAAGAGTTGTAATACTTTAAACTATCAACTATTGCTAAGTTATAAGGAAGAGCGTCTGAAGACGTCGCGCAGAAACACACATCAGCTGTTCAAAAGAACAGCGATTTTCCAATAAGAGAAAAAAAAAAAACATCTGCAAATGCCTTATTTTTGAGGAAACCTGATTACGTCAGCAAAAGTTACTTGAAAAGAAACATGCAAAAATGAACAGAAATATTCGTTTTTCATTTAATGTAATTTATAATGCTATTTTAGAAGTGAAACCTTAAATCTGTCTGATCCCGACAGGTCATTCACAGTCTGGATACAACATCGCAATGTGTCTGGATTCTAAAAGGACATTCAAATAAACAGTTCAATATATCTTTTCGAAACAAAGTTTTAAAAGTAGAGAATCATAAATGAATTGTTTCACTTCAAAAAAAATAATGATTTTTTTTTTAGAATAAGGATCAAAATACACACTAATCAATTATCAAAGAAATAATTTACTTAAAATTGTCAAAGTATCCAACAATTTGTTTCTAAGAACTTACGTAATACTATTTTTGTTTTGAAATGTTATTGAATAAAAGTTAATAAAAATATTATTCTTGAAAATGAGTGTGATATGTATTTATATATCATATTTTTGTACCATTTATTTTTGTAAAATTACATTTTTTACGTGACTGCTTCTATGAATGTGATGTCAATGATTTTGAATCCGTGTTATTTGAATTTATGAAGCAATTTTAGGGAAAAATAATATATAAAACGCTACAATTAGTTCCCAAAATTTCTATTTTCAGCAATTGTATTTTTGTATTTTGTACATTACAATAAAAAATAAAAATATTATCAGAAAATTATTCCTCAAGTTATCAACAAAATTTGTTGTTTCGTAATATTTTCGTTTTTACATTTTAACTTAAAAATGCAATACCATCCCCGTTTTTATCCTCATATTGACATTTATTTCAATTTTGGATTTTCAGTTTAACTCTCGAATCGAGAAAACTATGAATATAATGACAGATTTTAAATACAGCAAATGTAACTAATTCTTGTGATGAAATTTTTGTATAACTCTTGTAGTTATTAATATCTTTAGCTTCATTAATATCTTAAAATGAATTGCATTTGTAATGTATTAAATACTTTTTATTCATAGCTCTCAAATTGTTTGAAAATTAAGAAAATTCAAAGAAAAATCCCATAATTAAGGATGATAAAATAAAAATGCTGTTCTACAAATTTAGTATTTATTATTCGGTGCAATATAGTAATTTAGTAAGCTTTTCAATTTTTTAAAAATAATTTTCACTTAAATTGTAATGTTTGGTTAATTTTAGTGATTTTTCACGACAGTAACTGTGTTTCTTAAATGAACTTTTTGATTTTTTTATGATTATCACACACATACACATTGAATTTAAACAAGAATAAAAACATCTACAAAAGTTATTTGATATTTGACGGTATACGGACGCTAAGGTTAAGTGGAAACTTAAAGCTTAAAGTGTCCTACATGAATGTTTAAATATTAGTAACGTATTATAGTGATTGTTGTTACTTTTCATTATCTTTATTTAGGAAAAGTCGTTTTAGGTCAAAACAAAATTTACAATTTTTGTTGTACAAATTTACAATTTGATTTTAGTCGTTCTAAATAGGTTTACATCGTATCCATTTTGGAATTTACTTCTCTGGGATGTCATCTAATTTGTTATCTCCTGGAATCACAGACAGTATTTAATGCAAATTTTGAAGAAAAATATTTATTTTAATGAGGAATTAAGAAAATTACTTATGATTACAATTAAATTTAATAGTAATAGCTAGCTTAATTTTATTTTTGATTATCTTTATAAACCAACAAATTTACATAAATCGTATATACACACATGTACATATATACATACATAAATACATATAAAGATTCAATCTAACTGCTGAAACTGCCAAGTTCAAATAACATCTTTTGTTCTACATTAGAAAATATCATTTTAATTACAAGAAAATAGAAATAGAAAAGCTAACTTTGCAATCATAACTGTTGTATAAAATGAAAGCATAATTTATGTTTGACTTCATGAACATAATATATCGTTCTAAAGACTGACTTCGGAATAACAGAAGAACAAACATAAATGATACGAAATTTTGTGTGTGTAAGCACACGTGTTTTTAATATAATTTATCGACTTGTAAATTGGCGCGTTTACTAATGGGTATCACCACGCTAATGGGATGTCGTGGTCACGATGTTGAAAGGACAAAACGGCATATAATGTAAGCAAGTCAAAAATACCCTATTACCTTCCAAGAAGACAGAACAATTTTCTCTCTTTCCATCCAATATTCAATTACTCATTTTGATTTCCTTAATTATGCATTGAGGATCTTATCTTACGGATCAATTATTTGCTGTGGTTTACCTTTCGCTGAAGGTTAGTGGCTGACAGCCAGAATTATCTTTATTTTATTCGTGAATGACTTAAGGAGGAAAGATACCTTAAAGACATGTTTCTTTTTATCTAAATTAATAATAAAATCGAATAAAAAATCAGATAATTTATGCATAGTAAAGAAAAGTAATTTGATTTATACATTAAAAAATTTATTGAAAAGTTATATAAGTACCAATTAGATTTTGATATTATTAACATATTTAATGGTGATATTTAACTATTCAACTTTATTTTTTCACATGCTATCTATCTCTCTCTCTCTATATATATATATATATATATATATATCTATATATATATATATATATATATATATATATATATATATATATATATATATATATCTATTTATATATATATATATATATATATATATATATATATATATATATATATATGTATTATATATATATATATATATATATATATATATATATATATATATATATATATATATATATATATATATATATATATATATATATATATTTATTTATTTATTTATTTATTTATTTATTTATGTGTGTATATATATATATATACACACACACCACACACACTAACACATTCAAATCGACAACAAATGCGGACAAAATTACTGCTTAAATACACATTTCAAATGCTTCAAGGCTTACATTTTAAAAACTTATATAAAGAGTTTGATACCATTTATATACACAAACAAGGCAGCTTGTATAAAAGGAACTATTTGAGGTTTAAAGACAGCCTAACTATATTTTTCGAGAATTGAAAAAAATGGATATGAAGAAGATTTATAAAGCGATCAATATATCTGGTTGAAAGAAATTATATAAACATATAAATGCGAATAATGATTTTCAAAATTAATGCTTTGATATTTTAAAAAGTACAACCAAATGTATTAGTAGAAATTGAATTAGAGAACTTGAAAATATGTGTACAATAAAATAAGATTTTTCACCAGCATAAAATGAGTTTTCACTATTTTTCTGAAATTTATGCCATATTTCGCATTATACAGATTCTTTTCTACAGAGATATATTTAAAATTAAAGGGTTATAATTATTTAAGGAATTACATTTAAATGAAATTATTACGCAAGAGTACAGTTACACAATCTTAAATTGAATAACTGCAATATTATTTAATAGATTAAGTGAAAAGTTAAGAAATATTTTTCACTCTTTAATTTGGTATAATTCTGGACTTATAAGAAATAAATGATACGACATTTTATAATTTTCAATAAGTAATTCGTTGGAAATAAAATAAATCAAGGATTAATGAAGTGTTATAATTAATGATGTAGAATTTGTATTTATCTTAACTTATTAAGAATTTCATTTTTTATTGTATTCATAAATGCAGTTTCTTTTCAAATCAATTTAAAATCTGAATTAGCAAACAAATTTAAAATTTTGTTAAAATTGAAACAGTATTTAAATTTATAAGTAACAAAAATATTGGATGACTAAATCCTGCTATGGGTATATAATTTTTATTGATAAATTTTGATAATCCAAATATCCATTTCAAATATAAAATGGGTTTTCTTAAAGTTATTCTTTCATGTCTTGATACTCATCATTTTTCCCACATTGATGTGATATTCAACTTCTTTGCAGAATTAATTAAATCAGAATAATTGAAAACCCCCACGAAATGTGAAGATAAATTTGCTACATGGTTAAAAATATTGTCTAACTTAAAATAAATTTATATGTTTCATTTTTCAAAATTATATTTTGTATTTTAAATGAATTCAAAAATAAGAAATTATTTAAAATTTGAAAGGTTTCTAGTCAGAAGTTCAGTTAGTTGTAAAAACTTTAACTGTCCAATATCAGAGTTTATTAGAGGATATTTTATATCATAAAATTATCCTGCTTGGTAAAGACATCAAAATTTCAATGGATCAGTCTTATACAAAATTAAGGATTACCATTTAATCAACATATCATGTGAGTTAATGGTCCTTTAATTTATCATAATGAAGTAATATCTTTTAAACACATTAGCAATGAAATAACTTTAGCTGTTTAATTATAGCTCATAATTCTGACACAATATCCGTGAGTGCTTTCGAAGGATTGCATTATCTTTTACCAATACATTGACGAATAATTCAACTGCAGTGCAAAATGCTAGTTCTGTAGGAGAGTCAAACTAATTTATCATATATTTCTAAGTTAGAATTAGACCACATTATCGGAAAAAATAATATGATAAAAATCAATATATTCAAAAGAAAAAAAATCATTTATAAAAGAAATTAAACTGCACCAAGCACGCATTATAGACTTAAAACCCTATGAAAACTACAAATAAAAAAAAACGAGTCTGAAATAAATAAATTGATAGTATTTAATGAGGCATGTTTTTAAATGCTATTAATATGTCGACAGACAGTTAAGCACTCTGTCTAATCTTTGACCTTGAATATAACATTTTTTTTAACTGCTTGAAACTAATATTTCACTGTTTGTAACTGTTTCAAATCGGCGCAGCTGTAAAATCGTTTTTCGGATGCCTTTAACTTTATCACGAATCAAATTCGTGATCTATCATTGAATTGAAGAAAATCTAAGGCAGGTGGTGGCTGAATCAACGCAGTTTTTTCTTTCTTTTTTTCTGAACGCTTTTTTCTTTGGACGAGCTGACGTGTTCAAAGTAAAATAATTCTCTAGGAAATATTTGTCTGGATGTATAGGGCAATACCTATATAACAGTTTTGGGGTCGTTTCTTTTATAAAAAAAATGAATGTATTGTTATTTTCAGTACCTCCCTATTGTAAGTTCCTACTTGGCATTCAATTTTTGAGATTTTATTTCCTTATAGTTAAAGAATATAATAGTTATATATATTTTAAAAGAGGTTGTAATTAATAAAAAGTTATATCTAATTTTGTATTTAAAAATTTACATTCTACATGTATAAACTCTAGGAGAGAAATGACTAATGATTACATGTCATCATAATCATATTTCAGTTAATAAGTGATAATTATAATTATCAACTATTCACTAATTTTAAATTAATATTTTATCATTAGTTTTAAAATTAGTTAATAATTGATTATATATACAATAGCAGTTTATATAACAATACGGATTATAAAATGCATAAATTAAATTCAAGCTTTCTCAGTAGTTATACTACTATTTGAGTGTTAAAGTTTGAGTATTTATAATTTACAACTTTAAAGTATTTTAACTGACTTTGATTATAACATTATCATTAAGCTTATTGTTATTCACATTTTTAATTATTTATATGAAAATAAAATTTAAGATTTATAAATAAAACAAAGTGGTATCATAAAACTGATTTGTTGCGATGAAAATAATAGTTTTACATTTAAATTAGATTTTTATATCAAATTTACTGAAAATCACACTTTTTCAGCAAATTATTTCAGAACATCATGTAGCTTGTAAAATCTAAAGAATTGAGCATAAAAAATATAGCTTAATTCAATGTGAGTTGAGCCAATAATGAAATTTCAAGCATATTAGCATTAACTTCTGTGTGAAATATATGCTATTACTCTACAAAAACTACTGCTGATATTCAATGTTTGAGACATAAGTTTTGAGAAAAGACCAAATCTTAAGTAAACTCTATGAAAAGTACTTAGATTCATATTCAGCAATGTTAATAGATTCATTATAAATGATTTGGGAGCATTTTGATTGTATCTTATTAGGAAAGAGTATCATCTTGGTAAAAATAGGGAATTTATTAATTTCCAACATATTCTAATTCATATAGTTCTATAAATGTTTTTTAAACTTAATGATTTTCTCCTAAATATAAACAAATTACTTTACTCCCAAAAAGTATATATATATATATATATATATATATACAAATATTTTGTAATTTGCTATAAAAGAGGAATTTAAATGTTCAAGTTAAATTATTTTAATAAATAATTCATTTTAAAAATGATTCAGCTTAAATTGAAAAATGTAATAAAATATCGTCCTGTAATAAAAGGAAAACAATAAAAAAGGAGAAATGAAAAATGTCTTTAAAACAAACTGTAGAATAAAAAAATGTGAAAAAGATATAACTACGTAATTGGATATTTGAAAAATATAAATACCCAAGGTTATATGAAAAATATTGTTTTGGATTAATATAATAATATGAATACTGCAAGCTTCATTATTAAATCTAATCACGTCACTTAATGCTTCGTATTGTTTGCATACATCATTTGTATCACAAAATTTGTACAGTAAGATGTGGATAATAATTTTCATTTATTCTTTTTAACATTTAATGCTAAAAGCTAAAAATATTTAAAATAATTTTATTGGTCTTTTATTAATAATTTACATTTTTCGATAAAGTGACTTTTTCATTTTTTAAAATAAGAGACAGAGCAAATACGTAAAAAATTATTAATGTTTATAATGTTCGTTATTTATAAAAAAAATGTTTTGATGCATCTATTTATTATTTGGCAATGTATCTAATTTTTTCAAAATGTGCTAAGAATTCAATCGCAATTTGTGATTATGAATTATACTACAGTTAAACATATTTAAAAAATCACCATAGGAATCTGTAATAATCAATAACCTGGAGTAAAAATCACAAGAAAATAACAGACAATATTAGACAATGTCAACCCAAATATAGATAAGAAAAGGCGTATACGAAGGATACACATAAGAAAAGATTCTTCGATACTTATTGAATGCAAATAAAAGATTTTTTCCAATTCAAAAAAAAGATGCACTGGTTTCTAAATTTAAACAACAAATAGAAAAATTCATATAAATAAATTAAAACTAGCTTCGAAATTCTTGGAATTTGGATGTTAAACACGTGAGTTAGCTGCATTGAATGAGATTATATAAGAAAAGTAGTAATGCCATAGTTTTTAGAAATTAGTATACAGGTTATAATTAACTGTCGAGGGGCAATTCCTTTTTGATGAACTGAGAAAACAACACAATTTCAAGACAAGGGAAATTTAAACGTCTCTGGCCAGAAAAGTGCATTAAAGATCCAAAAGTCTTTTAGTGTGAAGTCAACGGTAGTCTAATGTTGGAAGATGAATGAATATCAACCTCCCGTAAGAAGTCGATGATAGATCCTAAGTGATGATTCGACAAATCAAAGCTCAACAAAACATTAGCTCAAAACTATATCCTCTGCAAGACAGGTATTTGCGGCTTAGCGCACTTCTCAACAAGAATGCAATTCCCTCTCAGCTTAAATATGAGTTATTTCTTCCACAGAAATGATAGTATTAATCACAATGGTGTGCAGAAGATCGAAATTGTGCTTTCTGCTTATTTCTCACTAATATATGGAATGCTTGAATAGGAAATGCAACATATCAACTAAACTGAGAATCAATAGATATGAGTTCTGTTCACTGACTAGTATTGGTTTGCATTATAAAGTATGTTCCAATGTGTTTACACATGGATAAAAACAAACACGTGATATCTTTTGCTTAACATAGAAGAAAGGGATAATCATAGAGGAGGAAAAATTCTTATTTTGAGAGAAGTAGATTTTGTCAGAAGTAGACCGTCATACAAACTTGTACGTGCTACCCCATGGTAGTCAAAATGCTCAGATGCACAGAGATAACAAATTATATCTTTCGATTCACAATATGTTGTCTCAGTTGATGATACTTTGATTTTGCAAGCATATAATGCTCAATCTAATACTACTCATCACATGTACCAATATATTAAAGAAACTATGGTCTTAGCAATATTCTAGGCATGATGTTCCGACAGTAATCAAACTGAGTGTGTAGGATGCTCTGAAATGGTGCATTAGTGGATTCCAACCTCCTTTTAAAACCTACACGAGTTAATAATTATTGTACTTGATCAATAGAAACTATTGCTTATGCAGTTCATTAACATTATAAAGTGCTTGATTTTCCCCTGTGATAATTGGGGTTCGGGGTTAATCTACTGTTGAGATATGTTTATGTATTTAATTTGTGTATGTCCAAAGTTAAGAGATTTTTTACTCCTGTTGCTATAACGAAATGTAAATACTTTATGTAACATTTTTTGCCTTTTTTAAGTTCGAAAGGATATTATATATACTATCACCAGTTTTTGTTTTAATTTTTTATAATTATGTGTTAATAAGTTTTCTTTATTTGTAAAAATTAATATTGCAGTAAATAGACTATATCATTAGTTTTGACATCGTGAAATATTAAATATATATATATATATATATAAATGTTAAATATATGATATGAAAATATTTCCTCAGAAATTAGCTGTAAGCTGAGATAGTTGCTTAGGATATTATATTTTGAGTGAATAATTAGGAATTTTTTTTTGTTTATACTGCTTTTAATTCCTGTTTCTGATAGAAGCAAGGTCATTATAAGCAATCCACACTCTTAACCTAGATTTGGTTTCTTAATTGAAAACTAAATCTGTTATTCTTTGATTGCTATTTCAAAAACTAAAGTTATACCTAACTCATGCTTTAATCTAGTGTGATTTATCAAAAGTTATGAAAAGTTATTTTGCTGTTATATGCATGGTAATATACTGTACACATCGACAAGTAATAAAGCAGTGCTAGAATGAATAGTTGATAATATGGGATTCATTGTAACAATGACTAATGCATTCTATGCCACATGATCTTAAAAAAATATAGAGAAATTCTGCCTTAATTCTTTCATGGAAGTTTTGGAAAGGAAATTAATAGAAATTTTCCTACATCTCTCTCTCTCTCTTTACATTTGATAGAATTTTTACGCAAAACATTTTACAAATTTTACTTTGTGGAAATACTATACATATTTCAAAATCATATCACAAAATTCCATCTTGATGTTCAAAAAGCACACAGCAAAAAGCACACAAAGTTTTTTTTAAACCTAACTGATAATAACATTGAAATTAAGATAATTTTAAAAATTATTAATTTTAATTTAAAATGAAAATAATTATACGAAATAAGAGTTATTAGCATCGAACGATACGCAAATATGGAAAAATAGCAACATTCTGTATATTTTTCGGTTTAATATTTTGCATTTTATGCTTTAATATTTTATGTAAAATTTAATTTACAGATGACTGAAATTTAATACCTGCTTATACCTTATGAACTGAGTTAGCAAGCTGAATTGCATAAATCTATAATTAGTGTCATGGATACATATTTAGGATTACCTGAAAAATACTGTTAGTAACCTACTCACAAGATTTTTATAGAGATTTCTTCTTTGTTTTATATTTCTGGTACTCGGGACTAAGACAAAAGGAAAAAAATGCTTATTATTGTAAAGTTATGCAAAAATAAGGCTCCAAATGCTATATTTATAGCCTTTAATTCAAGGATATATATATATATATATATATATATATATATATATATATATATAATATGAGTATGAGATATTTTTAAAGCAGGATAAATAATCTAAATTTTTGTAATTTAAAAAAATGATGTCTTTTGACATATTATTTAGTTTGAAAAGTTTATTTTATTTCAATTTATTTTGCCAAATATATTTAAATAAATGAACTTTTATTCAAAACTATTTCAAATTGCAAAGAATAAAACCAAATAATTACATTCATACAAAAAGGGATTGTGATAAATATTTTTTGATTCCTTTAAAATAAAATGCAACATAGTGTTTTCATGTTCTGAGCAAGTTATCGTCTGAAATTCCAATAACGAAAATGCTTAAATAAAATATTCAATTCACATTATGTTACAATTTTTCATCCTAAGTGATTTATTTTGTGAAAATATTTTTAGAAAACTATAAAAAAATTCGACAAAAATAATGTATATTTTTAATCATTAAGCTAAAAATGAAAGAATAATATTTTTAGCATTATCATTAAAAATTAATATTACTTAAAATACTATTCATCCATACAGTTATATATATATATATATATATATATATATATATATATATATATATATATATATATATATATATATATATATATATATATATATATATATATATATATATATATATATATATATATATATATATATATATATATATACATACATGTGAATACTTATTTTCTTTATTACTTAAATTTTGCCATCATATATAACATTTTTTATGTGCTTGAATCAACTTAAGTCCGAAAAAAAATGATTATTGAGAGGACCGAACTACAAAAGGAAAATAATGTGCTGAATATAATTTACTGTAACTTACAGATTTTTATTGAATGCAAAAATACAATTTATTTCAAGGTAAGACATACTTGAGGCACTAGTTGAAAGTGTGAAAATTAATATGTGTAAAATAGATACATCACTGTAATGGAGCAAGAAAAATTATTTTTCTTTGCATTTAAATTTGTATAGAAAGTTTTTTCACCAAATTATTTCTTAAAAACACAATTTACTTTTTCTTTTAATGACAATATAATTCAAAACTTTAATCTCATTTGATATCACTCTTGAAGAGGTTGTTATTAATGAGAAGTAGCTACTTAATGATTGGCTCTTTTGTTTGTCACGTGGTACGATCACTTTTTGCTTCAGTGAGTTAATTCGATTGACACGTATCACTTTAAGTGGATTTCGAGCCATTACAAAGGTGGGAGTTACACCATGAACTGTTGATTACAAGATTGTATCGCGCTAGCTATTTGGCTATCAGTTCCGTTGCGGAATGATGAGATTCTAATGACAGTTTACCTTTGAATAGATGCATGAATTTTAACATTGTGCTGAATGTAATTTTTTTGCCAAATTTTACCTATTAATAGCTTTTTTAATACAAAAATCAAATAACCTTTAATAGGTTACTAGCTTCCATTTGAAGCTATATTTTTCCCGATGGTGATTTTATAATACTAATTCTTAAAAATTATAAAAATCAAAAATCTAATTTCTTAAAAACCATATTAATTATTTTTGTTGTTGAATGCAGATTTAGTAACTGATTATTTTTCAAATGTAAAACAAGATGATACTTTCTTCAATTTCAGTACAAATCTTAAGTTATCTTTGAATGATTAAATGTTTATGATATTTTTACTTTTTTGTGTCCTTTTTTAATACAAATCATTATTAATATTTTTAATACAAATCATTGCATAAATTAATTTTTTTTTTCATGTTTCAGGATACGTACAAGAAAATGCAAAGAAAATGATGTCCAAAGTCCATTCTAAAATTAATATTACTGGTGGGAATAAGCAGATTGCGAAAAAAATGAATTTCTTCGAGTGTTTATGATAAATGTTTGCATGCGTTTATTTTGATATTTTTTGTTTCCTTAATATTGTAAATGATTTAATGTAAATAGTTGAAAGTAATTTTAGACGAGAAAAACTATATCATGTGTTTTAATTAATATGTTAATTTCAGTTTTCTTTAATAGAAAGCATTCTTCTTTACTTATTTATTTATTTCAAAATGTGCTGTAATGAAAATAAAATGTTATATTTATAGTTAATTCACATGTGTTTTTCTTTATAATAAACTGTAAAATAAAAGAATAATCATGAAAAACACTTAAAAACTTGAAAATATATTTCATGCATAATTTTTTTCTAAGAAATAACAAAATCAGAATCTTTAATTTTATTGCACAAAATGCAAGCGCATACAGTGTAAGTTTCAAAGCCTAATAATATTTAATACAATAATAATAAATATTTTTTACAATGACAAACAAAACTGCTGTATTAAATTCATTAATGAATGATGCTTAAAAATTGTGAAATAATCTTTCCTTAAGGAAAACATTATTACTATTTGTGGCTTAGGACTTATAACGTTATTATAACATATTATTAATAAAAATTTAATGAATAAATAGAAAGACAGTGTTATTAATCAAAGTATGATTAAGTTTAGTAATAAAAATTTATATGATAGAGAAAACTACTGGTATTTTTAATTTTTAATAAAATTGGGTAATGAGAGATAAATGGTAATAAAAATGGAACTGTATTGAGCTTAGTTTTGAAATCTTATAATGATATAGGCATGAAATGATAGATTCCTTTTATTGCTATTAATGGACACAATTTCTATCGGTAATTGTTTGAGGTGGTTAATTACAGTAAGAATTTGAAATATACAATAAAAAATGTTAAAGCAAAAAATTATATAAAGAACAAATTCTAGTATTTTTAACAGATAAAGCTCTGTTTAAAAAATGACAGTTCAAAAATATTTTGCTTGATATGAATATGAAATTGCAAACTGCGTTTAAATGTAATTTTAATTTCAGCCTTAAATAATTAATTTAAAATTATTATTCTTAAATAAGAAATTATATAAAAATTAAAATGTATTTTCAGTTGATTTTAACTGAAGAACAGTACACTAATATAAATATGTTGAAAAAAAGTTAATTTTTCATATGCTTATGGACTGATGTAGTATTAACCAAGTTAACCAATAACTAATAAAACTTGAAATAATTATATTATTTAAATTATAAACTTATTTAATAAATTTATAAGTACATTCTCCCTCATCCCATTAAGCTATTACTACATAATATACATTAACGCCGTAATTATTGTTAGATTTCTTCTGGAAATGTTATGCTGTTTAATCAATTAACAATTCTGATTCCTCATGCGGCAACCTAACAAATTTTAACTATATTTCATTGGATTATTTTGTGGTTTTCATTCTTCATTCAAAGTGCATTTTGCCGTATAGAAAATACATTTTATCGCGAACATGATGACTTTCTAAACTAAAACTCTTCGACCCTTTTCCTTAAAAACTTAGTAGCAGTATGACATAATGCTTCACACCCTATATAAAGAGAAATTTGCAGTCTGTATGCTATTACTCTAACTGATCTGTAACATTTTTCTTCCTAGGAGATCCACATAATAAGGTTGATTTTTTGCATTGCTTTTAAAATAAGTAGGCTGTCGACCAGCACCTTTAGTCGACACTACACTTCCCAGCATAACTCTTTGGTGCTATTTCACAGTGGAAAATAAAATGGCCCTCTTCATCATCGATGAACAAATGTAGGTATACTCCGATTAGAATTTCCATAGTTGACTCATCGGAAAAAGGAAAATTTATTTTACCCGGATTAAAATGTATTCATTTTACTCTGACTGAATGAGGTGGTAATTGGATATTTAATTAAAAGTGCTTTATAATTTTATAAAAGAAGTAATTAAAATTTGTATCTCCTATAAGCAAGAAATAAGACTTGCTCTCTTCTCGATTCAAGGACAATCTATTTTTTTATTCTCTGCCATATTTTGATCA